>JARCFY010000006.1:27530500-28776500 GCA_029233225.1 Lepidodactylus listeri
AGGAAATATTAAAGATGTTTTCTTTTGTATGATTCTTATCACATCCAACTATTCTGTTAAAATTATACACAAATTGTTATGAGATTATTCATGGTTTATCATATAACTGATAAGATTAGCTGCAGCTAGTGCAGAATGCTGTGGCCAGGCTTCTGGTGGGTCTTCCCAGATGGGAACACATCCAGCCTATGCAAAGGACACTGCACTGGCTGCCAATAGCCTCGTCCATGGGGAGCTGCTGGTAGGCCTGGGCGAGATTGAGTTTGCCAAAAATCTTTGCCCCCACTAAAGTAACCAACACGTGGCTCACAACCAGGACGAGGTATGTGTGGTCCTGTACAGCATTATTCAGTGCGCACTTATAGTCCACGCAGGTGCAGACGTCCCCATCCAGTTTCACGAGGATGACTATGGGGTCTCCCAGGCGGCATGGGAGACTGGTTCCAGGACTGCTTGCACCATGAGGCAGTCCAGTTCTGCATCAATCTTTGGCTTCAGAGAACAGGATCTTCCTGGCTCACATGCAGACCCCACCTGGGGGTCGAGTTGCAAGGATACTGGGGGGCCTGCTCCCAGAGCGACTACCATCGTGCTGCGTGACTGTGGCATGGAAGCCACCTGGTTGCCTTTGGTGCTCATTGGCTGAAGCAGCAGTGGAGGTCTTCATCTTCCTTGGGGCTCCGGCAGCCCGGCTTGCTCAGTTGGATCTCATCTTTGTCGCCACTATTTTGTACTGGGGCCAACGCATGGAGGAGCAGGATGAGGTAGTGATGAATAGCTCAGTTTGTTAGGTACACAACAAGACAAAGTTACCAGCTGAGGCGGCCAACTATATACAGCCCCCTGAGTCACACCCACAGTCCTATTGGAGGGTTCAAATCTCCTATTGGTGTACTCCTAGAGGTTCAGGATTCTTGGCCCTTATTGTTCCCAGGAGCCAAGCTCAGGCTGCATGTCGCTGGCGCCTGGTGGTGGTCAGTGGACATAACACCCCCCCCCCCCCGGAAAGCTATTTCATCCTGATCCCATGCCTCAGCACTGGTCCTTTCTGCATTTGCCTGCCACTCTGGATTTTCTTAGTGTTTGAGTCGAGGCGATTTAAGTCTACAGCAAAACAGCATCCAAATAATCTGGGGCAACAGCAGGCTGAAACCGGGCTGACCACTGAAGGAAAATAATGTAATGCAGAATGGGGAGGGGGACCCAAAATAAAAAGAAGGCTGAATTCGATTTTAGTGCAGAATGGGGGAAAAACCTGGATTAAAAAGAAGGTTGAATTTGATTTTAGAGCAGAATTGCTTGGAGGACACAGCGGTGGACATGGATTAAAAGGAGAGTGTAGAAAAGGCCACTGTTCCAATGTCATGTGGTATTTTGTCCATTGGGACTCCAATACCCATATTCACTTTTTTGGGAGGGGGGTCCAGGATACTGCTGAGGGAAGGAAAATTGGAGGGGGGGATCTGCCTTGAGTGCCTTCTGGGCGTTCATATTTTATAGGCTCTGTACATAAAACCCTCCCTTTTGTTTGCTTTCAAAACTACGGATGGAAAATAATAGTTCTGAATGTATTTAGTTTGCCAAATGGCAGCATCACTGCCGATTATCATGAAATCGTTAGTTTAATTAAAAAACGCTAGAGCGAGATGGAATCTTTTATATGTGGAACTGGAAGAGAAGCGAAAGCATCTGTTCCTATTTTCCTGCTTTGATCCACAATCCACAAGTCGCCATTTTGTGCCATGCAGCAGGGACACCAGGGTCTACTGAGCAGCAGAAATATTGTTTGTAGGGGTGTGGTGGGTGTTGTCTTTTAAAATAAAATTTGGTTTCCCCATTTTTGTGAAGCTTGGCAGCTAGGCTATAAGTGATTGCCTAAGCTCTCCATGGTCATTACACTTTTACTGATGGATTTATCACTCTGAGCTGGATGGCCCAGGCTAGCCTAATCTCAGCAGATCTCAGAAGCTAAGCAGGGTTGGCCCTAGTTAGTACGTGGATGGGAGACCACCAAAGAAGTCCAGGGTTGAACACAGAGGCCGGCAATGGAAAGCCAGCTTTGTTTGTTTCTTGCCTTGAAACCTCTACCAGGTCACTATAAGTTGGCTGAGACAAAAAGAAAAAGAGGAGGAGGGGGAGGAGATTGGATTTATACCCCACCATTCACTACCTGAAGGAGTCTCAAAGCGATTTACAATCTCCTTTCCCTCCCCCTCCCCACAACAGACACCCTGTGGGGCAGGTGGGGCTGAGAGAGCTCTCTCGAGATCTGCCCTTGAGAGAACAGCTCTGAAAGAATGTATGACTGACCTAAGGTCACACCAGCAGCTGCATGTGGAAGAGTGGGGAATCAAACCCGGTTCTCCCAGAGTTGAGTCCACGCTCCTAACCACTACAACACACTTGACAGAATTTTCTACCACACTGGGTTTATCACTGTACTCTTGAGTGAAGTCACAAGATAGGTGAATTATGGATGATCTGCCGGGGGGGGGGGGATCTAATTTACACCCCAGTGACCCTTTTGAAAAACCTGTGTGAAGAATGGGTTACCTGATTCTTGTCACTGACCTGCTACCATCTGGACAACCCAACCATGGTTCAAATCTCAGCACAACAGCACAGGTGCACCACGTTTGCCAGGGTCCAGCTTCATTACTTTCATCATGCCAACACAGCCTACGTGGCTCTTGTGTCCTCCATTTTATCCATACAACAAACCAGTGGCGTACGTTAGGCTGCAAGAGATTGACTGGCTCAAGCACACTCCAATAAGCTTCACGCCTGAGAAAGGATTTAAAGCAAGGTCTTCCAAGTCCTAGTCTGACATGACAAGCACTGCATCACACTGGCATCCCTCCTGCTCATACCTGAAAAGGCAGAAAGCCGTTGATGCAACCACGCCTGAGAATCCATCAGTGTCTTATTTATGTTCTAACCCAGTGCTCATCAAACCAGATCCCTCTGGATCGCCTGAACATTAAAAACCAGTCATGCAGTAGTGTTTCTGAGCTATTGAAGAAGGATATGCCATAACCTTTATGTCTTCAAAGAGATGTTTGTAAAGCTTCTCCTTAAGAAACCAGCCCTGGTACCAAACTGTATCAACAATTATAGACCAGTTGCAGATGTTTCTGTTGAGGGTAATGTGTTGGAACAGGGCATGGTTTGCAGCCTTAGGCTAGCCCCTAGAACTGGTACTGGATGAGACAGAAGCCGTCCCGGTGTTGAAAACAATGTGCCTGGTGCCCCTCCCCTGATGTCTTCCTAAGCATGGGGCACAGCACATCCTAGCTTATCGAATGCAAGGACGGGTTTTGGCTCTTTCCTCTCAGATCAGGTTTTGACATTCTAAGCCTAATTAGCACTCTTTGGAACCCGTTCTGCGTATCTCTCAGGAACAATCCCATACCATTCCTATCTCATGGAGTACTGCCATCATTCAACTATTTGGCACATTCCAAAGAATGCTACAAGGAACCTTTTCCTTTTCAAAGGGCAATCCATTGTGAAAAATCTGGATTTCTTTTATTTTGAAACGTGTTTATTTTGTCTCTCCTTCCAAAAGCCTCGAGTTGGGAGACAAAGTAACATTACAGGAAACCCAAACATCCCTTAGATGCATATGCACAGAAATGTCTCACCAAATGAAACAATAGGGCCATAGTTGGACTTCTAATGGCCAGCAACAGTGGAATCCTACGTTTCTCTAGTGTGTGCTCATTTCATGACAATGGAGCCACCGTGCCAAAGGCATGAGATGATTTACTCTAGATATTAAGAACCAGCACCTAAAATAAAACATGTAAAGCTACTTAAACAGTGGAGGGATGTGCAAGAAGTGGTTTGTTCCTGTTAAGAATTGATGGACAGGCACTTTTGTTCATTAATATATATATATACCCTGCTTTTCTTCCCAGCAGCGATTTAAAGCAGCTAACAACATCGTTTCCCTCTATTTTATCTTCCCAGCAATAGCTGCTTGGGGTAGGTTAGGCTGAGAGAGACTGACCAGCCCAAGGTCACCCAGAAAACTACCAGGGCAGAGTGGGGATTCATACCTAGGCCTCCAGATCAAGGGACAGCCAACTTAGGGCAACCCTGTAGGGTTTTCAAAGCAAGAAATGTTCAGAGGCAGTTAGCCATGGCCTGCCTCTGCATAGCAACCCTGCACTTCATTGGTGGTCTCCCATTTAGGGGACCCTACTTAGCTTCCAAGACCTAGTGAGATTGGGCTATCCTGGGGCATCCAGGATAAAATATCTTTCCCTAAAGCAATCTGCTAGCTTGTCTATCATCGGTGAATGTAGATCTGATTTCGTCAGGCACGTTTAAACTTGCCAGCATGGCCTCTAGCAGGAGAGACCCACGGAGACATCTTGCCTGTCGCCAGATCAGGAGGAGAAGAGAGGAACACAAAGGGATAGGAAGAGAAGAAGGGGCCAAAGGAACTCCCGGCTTAAGGAGAGGTATCCTATTTAGTACAAAAATAACACACGCAATCTGGTTTTAATGCAAAGAGAAAATATAGTGCCCTCTTCCCAGTGATCAGGCATATTAATTCACCTTTACTCCAACACCTTCAAGGGCCGTCCACATAGGGTATGTTACAGTAGCTCAGTGAGAGGTTATAGAAGCACAGTAAGGTCAACTTTGTCCAGCAGGGTTGAGAATGGATATAGTCTAGATGAGGGGTTTTAGCCATCCTTGGATGCTGTTTTTCTGACTACAAAGCATGGTCTAAGAAGACCTCTAGACGACTTACAGTCTGCTAAGGATAACTTCACAATGTCTAGTAGAAGCAAATCAGTATTCTCCGAAGCATCAGGATTCCCTATCTGCATCACTTCTGTTTTGTCTGGGTTCAGCTTGCTTCTGCTCATCCAGTTGACCACAGTATCCAGGCACTGGTTCAGAAAGAAGGCTGTAACTTCTGAAAGCTTAGCCAAAGGAATGTATAGGTGGATGTTATCAGTACATTTGTGGCACCCAACTCCACTGCTCCAGATGATGCCATTGACTAGCCAAACATTCATATTAAAGAGCACTGGGAAGGAACAGAGCCCTGTTACATATCCTATGTGGCTGCTCTGAGTCTCTTTGCAGTAAGAGGGGGATATCAAGCAATAAAATACAGAAGACTCTGGCTGTCAGGTAATGACTATGTGAGTTTGCTCAGAAAAAGTTGGGACTAGTCATGGCTGTCCACATTTGTCTTTTGGGACTAGCAAATGGCCATTCCTTTTATTCCCATCAATCTCTCCATTCATTGGAAACAAATTTTACAGTAGGCTTTCAGTCTGGAGACAGATCCAGAAAAGTCCGCAGTGACATACTGCCTTTATCCTGCTGTAAACGGAGATCATCCACCAAGGCAAGTAAATCAGTTTCCATCCCATTAGCCAGATGGAAAGGGGACAAGGGTTGGCCTCATCAGTTTCTCTTTCCCTAGCCTGCCCCCACAATAGAAGCAGAGCGGCTCAGCCTCATGGTAGCCATTCCCAGACACTCCCTGGCAGGGGCTCCCCTACCATCACCGCCAATCCCTTAGCACATTTGTTAATACAATTTCCCTGTTAATTCTGGATAGCGAAAGGAAACTAGGCACTGTTAAGAGACTACAACAGATTTAAGAGTGGGAGTCTAAATAAAGGATGTCCTTGGAACCAGCTCATCTTTCTCTCTGGCTGTAATTCTATTTCACCTTCTGTTTTGTATTTCCTTTTTCATGCATGAACTTGCAATCCGCTGGGCTCCCAATTTCCACTTTACCTGTCACCTGTGTGTAACAAGAGTCTGCTTTTTCCCACCAGCTTGTTGCCAAAAGTTCCCTCACCGATGACATTCCCCCCCCCCCCCCCCATTTGTCAGAGGCAGCAAATCTTGGGTTTTAACTTATCCCACCAGAGAAACAATTTTTCCCTCTGCCTCTATTTTCCAGCATACATCTATCACAGATGGCAGAATCCATATGAGATCATCTCATGCCTGGCAGTGCTATTTAATGTGGTTCTTACAGTACCCACTGATTTGGCCGAGCTGTCTAGGCACTAGCGTCGGCATTGACTGATGCCTTATTGTCATCTAGTAAGCCAGGGAAGTGCGAGGAAGGTAATTATCTTTCTCACACTGTGGGTGGGAGTGTAATGAGATGGCAAAGGAATTCCAGGAACTCCAATGCTCTACTTAAGACAATGATTAAAGATTCAATCAATATTTTAGACCAGGGGTTGGATCCAGATTAAATTTTTTATTAGTGGACGGGAACTTTCCTGGCTTCCCACTATCACCGCCACGATTGCAACCCACTGATTTCCACAAAACAATGCTCCCGGGTTTGGGGACCCTGAGGCATGGTGTGATGGGGATCTGCTGCAGGAAGGGGGATGGGTGGAAATTACTGCTTTAGTCTAGATCCAGTCTCATATTTGATTTGGGGGCGAGAGCAGGTTTGTGGTATTACAAGAGGGTCTAATTTGATAGAGATCTGATGGCATTCCCCACTCCCAAAAATGTGTGTTCAGTGATATGCTAGGCTGTGTAAGTTTTCATTTATAGACTGAACAGGTTCTTCTGTAATTCAAGGCTGCTTTTACCAGCTTGACCTAAAAACCATGGGTTCGATCCAACCAACATGTCCACTGATTTAGTGTAGTGGTTAAGTGCACAGACTCTAATCTGGAAGAACTGGGTTTGATTCCCTGCTCTTCATGCAGCTGCTGGATGACCTTGGGGAGCCATAGTTCTGTCCCAGCTGTTCTTTCAAGGACAGATCTGAAAAGAGCTCTCTCAGCCCCACCTACCTCACAGGGTGTCTGTTGTGGGGAGGGGAAGGGAAAGGAATTTGTAAACTGCTCTGAGACTCCGAGTGAAGGACAGGGTATAAATCCAATCTCCTCCTCCTCCTCCTCCTGGTAAAAAGGGGAGAAAGACTGTACTGGGGATTATGAGACCTGCATGGACAAAAGGCATGTGCTATGGGAGTTGTAGGAAGGAAGAGAGTAAGGTGAATTGACTGAAAAAGCTGTCTGAATCCAAGACCATGATTGTCATGCAGGTTCTTCATACTGTCTTCATCAACGACCAACTGTACACCCTCATGAACCTTTCCAAAGTCCTGAGTGCGATGACGAACACTTTGCCAATAAGGTAGGACTCCTAATTCATTGGTGTCACGGGCTGGGTGCCAGTAGGTCAGGAGCCAAGTCGAAGTCCAAGACAGTCCAAGGTCAAGCCAAATCAGGAACGAATTACCAAGTCCAAAACACAAGCCGAAAGCAGAGTCGGTCCAAGCTGAGGTCAGAGAGGGAAACTCACGAGCAAACCAGTCCAAGGAGTCAACCAAAAGCCGAAGACAAACAAAGCCAAAGTCACAAGCCAGAGGGTCCAGAATCAGGTTTAGCTGATGCAAGCCGAGTGGGTGCAGAGCTCAGCCAGAATGACTTGTTGCTAACACAAGTTGTTGGTCTTTGTGCTGTGCCTAAATACCCAGCCACCCTGTGCTTGTTAGCAGCTGGCAGTGAGGTCCTGGCTCCCTCTAAAACTCAGGGCTGAGTGATCTGCGACTACGCATGCATGCCTCTTTTCTCCTAGCAGCTAAGTCTTGCCTGGATCGTAACCTTAGCTGTTCCACCTGAGGAGGTGAATCAGGTGGGCTTGAGCTTGGCTATGGCTCAGCTGCTGTTGCTGCTAAGGTAATGCCCTGAGAGGTGCTTGCTTGAGCCTCCTTTGGTTCAGGTGGAGGCTCCTCTGGAGCCGGGGACTGATCCTCCACCACACTTAGGTCTGCAGGAGGCAGGTCTTCAGAGGCACTCCTGACAATTGGGGGGAAATAACTGGTAGGGACTGTTAGATGTCATTCATTTGTTCTGATCTAGTACTGAACCCTGTGTCTCATCATATATACAGGCTGGATAATTACATGCATCCTTCTTCCCCATTACTGAAAAACACCCATGTCTCAGACAACAGAAAAGAAACATCAACCATAACATACTTTTGACTTCTACCCAATTCTCTTTACCCTTGTGCAGGAACAACATATGTTCTTCTACTCCACTGACTTCCCCCAACTTCTAATGGATGCAGATGAAGTTTCTCTTGCTTTGGAGAAAGAAGGCAAACATTTTATTTGCTAGATTTGTATCCTGCCTTCCTGCACGGAGCTCAGGGCATCATTCTGTGATGAGTGGTTATTGTCACAACACCATGAAATAGATTGGGCCAGGGGTGTCAAGTTTTTATATTTCCCGGGGGGCGGGGGCTCTTGTGTGTGCATGTGCAAAGTGCCCGCGCCCGCCGGGACCATGTCCCCGCCCCCGCTTTCCCCCCCAGCCTGACCACTCCTGCTTCCGTCCCTCCCTCCGTCTGTCCGGGGGCCAGCTGGGCATTTGCTTAGCTGGCCCCTGGACGGACGGAGGGAGGGACAGAGTGGCCAGGCCGGGGGGGGAGAGAGAGAGACGGGGACGGTCCTAGGAAGGGCTGTGGAGGTGCGGTGGAGGACGCTCTGTTTTCCTGAGGGGGCTCAGTCTCCCCCGGGAAATTTTGGGGGTGGCTCGAGCCCTCAAGCCCCCCCCCCCCGTAGTTGATGCCTATGGATTGGGCTAAGAGATCACCCAAAGAACTTCATGAAAGAGGGAAAATTTGAAGATGGTCCTCCTCCTTTTTGTTATATTCTTACTACATTGTTGTTGTTGTTCAGTCGCACAGTCGAGTCTGACTCTTCATGACCTCACGGACCACATCACGCCAGGCCCTCCTGTCGTGCTCTGGAGTTTGCTTAATTTCATGTTCGTTGCATCGATAACACTGTCTAACCATCTCATCCTTTGCCGTCCCCTTCTTCTTTGACCTTCAATCTTTCCCAGCATCAGGGTCTTCTCCAGGGAGTGCTCCCTTCTCATTTGGTGGCCAAAGTATTTGAGCTTCAGCTTCAGGCTCTGGCCTCCTAGGGAACAGTCAGGGTTGATTTCTTTAAGGATTGATGATCTCCTTGCAGTCCAAGGGACTCTCAAGAGTCTTCTCCAGCACCATAATTCAAAAGCATTTATTCTTCAGTGCTCGGCCTTCCTTATAGTCCAACTCTCGCAGCCATATATTACTCCTGGGAATACCATTGCTTTGACCATACGGACTTTTGTTGGCAGAGTGATATCTCTACTTTTTGTCATGCTGCCTAGGTTTGCCATCGCTTTCCTCCCAAGGAGCAGGCGTCTATTTATTTCATGGGGAGTCCAGTGGAACCGGATCACACATTCAACTGCCATTAATCAAGCGCACATAAAACAGGTGCTGAAGTCTGATAAGGATGCATGTGTGAGCTAACCCTTGATTAGTAACTGAATGTATGAACTGACTCTTCAGGAAAACATGGCACATAAGATTTAGCAATGCATTGTGAAAATCAGCATCAACAATTTAAAGATGAGTACCTAATACTCAGTATACAAGCTGAAGCCCTCCTGTGCATGCACAGTCTCCAGGTAGATCTCCCGTGGTGCTTAGAACAAGGACTTCAAGCAGAAATCTATCATCACCTGAGCAAATCCTGATGAACAATTGATAAAGACCATTTTGAGAAGACCCTTTTTAAAGAGCTGGTGGTCCTTAAATTGTTGACACCAATTGCTTTTCAGATTGTTCATGCCTTGTATAATACGTTCTGGTATCTTCTACATTATAGATTTATAGATTCTATCAAATACCTATTAGTAATTCACTACATGTTAGATTAAATACTACATGTTAGATCGAATAGAGGCCACCACCCCTCTTTTTCTCCCCCATGTTATTACCATCTACAAGGGGCCTCAGAGAATACCATCTGGCTCCTGACATTGCCGTTTGTCATTGGGGCCTTGAAATGCTGGGGCAGACAGTTCGCCATCTAACCCTACTGAGTGCTGTATGAACACTGCTATGTTTTATAATGTTTTAATCTGTTTTAATGCTTATTGTATTTTTGTATTTATGAATCTTGGCTTGTCCAAGTCCTGTAAGCTGCTCTGGGCCTGCTACAGCAGGAAGAGTGGCCTAGAAATCTAATAAAAAAAAAAAAATTGTCTTATCATAACATATGCAATGTATTGTTAGTTAGCTTGCTTCACGGTGTTCTTACAGTTTTTATATCATCTAACCATGACCCCCATTTGTGTTTTTGCTCATCAGCCTTGTTTTTAAGGCAAGAGACATTTCAGAGGTGGTTTACCACTGTCTGCCTCTGCTTAACGATCCTGGTCTTTTTTGGAAGTTGCACTACCAAATGCCGACCCTGCTTAGCGTCTGAGATCTGATGAGATCGGGCTAGCCTGGGCTATCCAGGTCAGGGTAGAACAGCCTTTTAAAGCCTGTGGGCACAGCCTTTGGAATTCCGACACAGCATGTTGGGCACAGCTACAAAATGGCTGCCTCAGGAGAAAGAGCCAGCCACAAAATGGCTGCTGCAGTTTGCATTCAACTCACGTAAAGAAGATCCTTGTGCTGTGGTGGCATCTGCTGCCAAAACATTAAAAAAAAAAAAAAAAACCTGCACAGCTAATCAAATCTCCAGTGGTTTATCAGTGGCCTTGTTAAGAAAAGGCCCCACTTGGTCCTGGTGGTCACCAGGAAAGGTGTTGGCGGGTACCATGGTACACATGTGCCTCATTTTGGGACCCCTGTGGTAGAAGGTAAGCTGGGGGTTTGCTGGGTACCACGCGGCACCAAAAGTGAAGGGTGGGGGTTTTCCTCAGCCCAGCAGTTTCCCCAAATGTACTGTTTTATCCTTTGTCTGAGGTGGAATACCAGCTATTCATTTATGTATTAGAAAGTAAAGAATTACACTTCTGGATAGCATTTTGCCTAGTGGCTAATCTTGCTCCCTGCATCTGGGGATCCCACTCAACTGAGTATCAAACCTGCTCCTATTTGCATAGCCCCATCTATGGATGCGTGGAGTGTGACCAAATGGGAATTATCTTATCAATAGACATTCTTCCATGTCTGCCATGGCCCCGAATGGTAGAGTTTCTGGGGCTGCCTTTTACAGAATTGGCTTTGCTGACATCTTAGAGATATATGGTGCTCTTTCTAATCACCAAGGACTGTTTTACAAGTGAATCTATTATTACCCTTATTTTTCATAGTCAAGCCTCTTTCAAAACCTGGCAGCACTGTCGCTGTTAAGATGTCCTGGAGCAATGTGATTCAGCAGTGTGCGACACGAAAAGTATTTCCATTTTGTTCTATATCTGGGTGTTAATTTTTTTGATGGGTTGTCTGGTAGTATTAATATATGTACAGCATGGTCTGCCTGGAACTTTTTTGTGTGTGTGCGAACTGAGAGGACTCGTTATACCATGCCAAACTTTTAGCCGTTTATTGTTTATGGATATAAGAGCCCTAGTGTGCGCATGGAGTCCCCTTGCTCGTGTAATCTTGCCATAAATTTCAGCAGAGAAATATGGTCTGTGCCAGCAAAGGATTGGTTTTGCCCACTGGTAAGTATTGGAGTCGAGAGTCCATGGAATAGTGAAACAGCTAGATCTTTATTGCTGGTCCGGATGAAGCATACAACCCAGGGCTCCGAGCCCTCCTTTTATGCTGGTCAGGGACAATCCCCTGACCTCACCCAACTGGCCTGATAGGCTATTATAAGTCTATTTACATCTCATAGATTCCCTGGGAGGAACCTAGGTACATGATTGGTGGCCGGTTTGAATCCACCTGGCCTTTGTTCTACCTGGCTGAAGATCAGGTAGTTTCTTGGCCATGTGGTCTGGCCACATGGCGGTCACCATTACGGGAGCACATGGCGACCGCATGGTCAATACATAACACCCACTGAAATCAGTAGGACAAGCAAGCCCAGGCACACAGGATCTGGGCCAGGGTGGCACTATGGGTGGCTGTATCCAAGTTAAACCTGTTAAATGTGGATCCTCTAGTTCATATTTCCTAAATATGGTGGAGCACATCAGCAGTGTGCTATCAATTTGGTGCACATTGTACAATCAGTTGTAGAACTTGCCTAATTTTAAACCATGTTTTCTCCTTCTCCCACAATACTAGAGCTCGAGGGCATCCAATGAAGCTGGTGGGCAGTAGGTTTAGGAGGGACAAAAGGAAATACTACTTTACACAGAGAGTGATTAAAATGTGGAATTCGCTGCCAGAGGATGTAGTGATGGCTACAGGAATAAACAGCTTTAAAAGGGGATTAGATAGATTCATGGAGGATAAGTCTATCAATGGCTACTAGCCATGGTGACTGAGGGGAACCTCCACATTCAGAGGCACAAAACCTCTGGATCTCAGCCAGGAGGCAACATCAGGAGAAGGCCTCTGCCTCTACACCCTGTTGTTGTCCATCCAGAGGAACTGGTTGGCCATTGTGTGAGACAGGATGCTGGACTAGATGGAACACTGGTCTGATCCAGTAGGGCATTTCTTATGTTCTTATGTTCATATTATATGCCAACAATGCATTGATATTTCTTTCTCAGCCCTGATATGTCTGCCCTAAGCTTATGCAATTAATTATTTAATCGGGGGGGGGGGGGGGGGGAGATCAGGTACAAAACCAGCTGAGAGAAATCTACAGCCATGCCAGTCAGCCAAATTCTTCTGTTAAAGATTGTACTTTTCAGTGAGGTATCTGGTATTTTAAGTACTTAAGGATTTTGATGCTAATGAATATTAGGGACATTGCAACATAAACTCTTACTTTCCTTCTGTGCTCAACATGAGAACATATTCAAGGACAAAAATAATGTGTAGCTAGGCACCGTGGTACCTGCATTTATAAATCTGCTTATTTATTTAGGGGATTTATACGCTGTTTCTCCAGAAACCTGCCTGAGGTAGCTCACAAGTAAAAACAATAGCATGAAAATAGCAGTATAAATTATCAACTTTATAAACAAGTTATTGGCATAGAAACAGCATAAAAACAACTATTAAGCAGCATAAAAAGCCCACAAACAGTTCTGAGACCAGAAAACAGCTGAAAAAAAGTTACAATCCTGATTTTAAAACAGTTTGTCTGGTATGTAAGAGAAAGCAAAGTAGGCATCAGGCAAACTTCAAGAGGCAAGACATTCCACAGGCAAGGTACCACTGCTGAAAATACCCTGTCTCCTACCACCTGCCTCACTTATAAAAGTGGGGAGAAAGAGAGCAGGGCTTGGGAGGCAGATCTAAAGTGGCAGGCTGGACAACACAAGAGGACACAGTCCTTCAGGTACCTTGACCCCAAGACATTTAGGGCCTTAAAGGTAAGAACCATCCCATGAACAGTGCTCTGACACAGATGGGGTAGCCAGATGTGATTCTGCATTCAATTTGGGCTTCAGCTCATGAACTCACAGATCTGCCCCATATTGAATCAGACAATTGCTCTATCAAGGTGCCTAAGTGCTCTTCTGTTCATCCCTCTCTGCTCCCTATTTAGGGTCAAGGAAAAGGGGAGGTTTATGGGAGGGAGGGAGGGATGGGCTGTTTGGCAGTAAGTGATTTACAAGGGGAGACTCATGAGAAAGGAGGAGGGCTGGAGGGAATCCTCCTCCTTCTCTGTACTGATTGTCCATCTTAACTCAGAGGGGAGGACCAGCAGGTATGGGAGAAAGAAAGGAGGAAGCAGCAGCAGTAACAGCAGCAACCCTTCTTTCCCCAGCAACTGCTGCTGCTGCTGTTTGCTTGCCTTCTCTCCTGTGGCGGGACAGGAGTTGGGAGAAGGAGGGGTGTAATGTATGTAATGGCGATCGCCATGTGCTCCATGTAATGGCGACTGCCACATGGCCAAACGCACATGGCCAGGCCAGCTACCTGAGCTTGAGTCAGGATGAACAATAGCTGGACAGATCGTAACTCACCACCAATCTAGTGCCTAGGTTCCTCTAGGGAACCTATGATCTGTAACCGCAATCTTAAAATCCTATTGGGATGCAAGGTCGGAAGTGTGGCTCCAACCAGAATAAAAGAGGGCCCCTGAGCCCAGGTTGGCATGCTTCATCTGACCAGCCAATAAACTATGCTTGCTGAAATCACTATAACGTGTCTCCAACTCCAGTACTTTGCAAGGAAGCAGCAGCAAAAGCAGTAATTTCACACCCTCCTCCCTATTGCTGCTGTTTATCCAGGGCCTGTGGGCTCACTAGGCAGACTAGATTTCTGCCTGGGGCACCCCCTGGTGGTGACAACCAAACTGGCTGACTGACCTTCCTCCCTGCAGGTTCGACTGTCTGTCAGATGTGTTCCCTCCCTCTGTGTTTTGGGCCCAAGCAAGGAAGCATGGAAGAAAAGAGCCCCTACTCTTTTGTCATCTGGGGAAGAAGCTAGATGCAGCCTGTGTGATCAAGTTGCTCCACATGTGAAGAAAAGGAAGAAGAAGAAGAAGAAGAAGAAGAAGGATTTATACCTCGCCCTTCACTCGGAGTCTCAGAGGACCTTACAATCCCTCCCCCTCCCCCTCCCCACAACAGATACCCTGTGAGGTAGGTGGGGCTGAGAGAACTATTTAAAGAACTGCACATGAGAGAACAGCTCTGAGAGAACTGTGACTGACCCAAGTCCACCCAGATGGCTTCATGTGGAGGAGTGGGGAATTGAACCCGGTTCTCCCAGATTAGAATCTGCACTCTTAACCACTACACCAAACTGGCCTTTTCTGGACTGGGAGGGAAAAAATAAAGCTGGCCTGTGTTGTCTAGAGGAGAACAGAGGTAAGAATGCCAGCATCAGGTGGGACCCGGCTACAGAAAACAGTTCCCCTAGAGAAAATGGATGCTTTGGAATGTGGACTGTATAGCATTGTACCCCACCAAGGTCTCTGTCCTCTCCAAGCTCCATCCCCACATCTCCAGGAGTTTCCAACCTGGATTTGGCCGCCCTAACTCCCCATCACCCACTGGTGGGCAAGGGGGACTTGGCAGCCCTAAACAGAGATGAAGGAAAGACGCAGTGGCTTCAGGCTCATAGGAAGGGGATGAGGGGAAGAACAAAATAACACTATCTCCTGCCTACCCAGCAACCCCTACAGCAGCACCATGCGTATCAGCAATCCCAGAAGCACTGAGCATTGCAAAGGCTATCTTGGTGGCATTTACCCAGTGGTGTGCTGAGAAGGCGCATGCTCAGCTAAGTACCCAGTAAAGAATTGTAGCAAGAGGTGCTTTTCTTTTCTCCATATTTAAATATGGTGTGATGTACAATAAATAGTCGCAATAAGCTTCAAGTAAAACACTATTGTTACTCCTAAGTTCCTAGGAACTACAGTTGTCCAAACCCAGTTTCATTCACGTAAAACTTTTGCTTCCCCATTGTCGCAAGGAAGTACTTTGAAAACTATAATGTGCTTCTAACCTTTTCTCAACTAAGGAAGCTCCCCTGAGAGGTAATCCTCCCCACTTAGAAAGCCACTTCTGTAAATGGCTGTCCTTAAGCCAAGAATAAATGGAGACATCATCGAGTTGCTGTTGTTTTATTCTTCATGATACTTGCCACAAGGAGGAAAATTAACAGACCATCTCTTGGGATAACAAAAAATGTAAATGCTGTACCATTGTTCAGAGTAATACATTCTGCTGTCGGTCATATTTTCTTCAGTAAGTAAGGCTTTAGGATTTGGGGGGAGGGAGAATTACGTGTCTACATCATAATTATTAGCAAATAGTAAAAATCATTCTATCACTTACATTTTAAAATGAATACCCTCCCGTTCTTTCCAAAATGGCACACAGTTGTGTTTAGCATCTTGCAACAGATGATTTCATAAGTTTGCATTACCTAGTTCACTTATTTTGTTCATTCCTTTCCAATTTCCTTTCTTTTCTTGTTCTGTTAGCAGAAAACCAACTAAATGCATTACAGGATCACATCAAGAAGGTACCATTAAATATGGGGTCAGGAAGCAATTTTACTCCAGGCCAGTTTGGCTGGAGATCCTGGAGGTTTTTTGTCATCTTCTGGGCATGGAACAGCAATCACGAGGGGTGTGGAGGGAGGTATTTGTGAATGTCTTGCATTGTGCAAGGGGTTGGACTTGATGACCCTGGAGGTCCCTTCCAGCTCTATGATTCTAGATCCAAACCCAAGAATCTTCATATGGAGCCATATGCATATAAGGCAGGGGCATTTATTGGAGATCAGAGGGATTGTGGCTCAGTGGAAGAACATCTTCTTGGTATGCAGAAGGTCCCAGGTCCAACCCCCAGCATCTCCAGTTAAAAGGGCCAAGCAGCAGGTGAAGTTAAAGTCCTGAGACCCTAGAGACACTGCTAGTTTGAGTAGGCAATTCTGACTTTGTTCAGTATAAGGCAGTTTCATGTGTTCATGAGATACGCATTTCCTTCTACATGGCAATGTGACAAATAATAAGCCACATTACTACATATAACATAAATAGGGCTGCCAAACTCCAGGTGGCACCTGGCAATCTCCCACTATTACAAGGGATCGCCAGATGACCAGGATCAGTTCCCCCAGAGAAAATGGCTGCTTTAGAGGATGGACTCTATGGCATTATACCCTGCTGGGGTCCCTCGCAAAATCTCCAGGTATTTCCCAACCCAGAGCTGGCAACCCTAAACATAAATGGGAACCTAGCACCCAGTGGACACATTCAGACACCTCACATCTGAAAACACATTGCAATACAGGTGAACATGCAGAGCTCCATTGGGGCCAGGGTGCGCCGGGGCGCCGCTCCGGGAGAGAGGAGGCCGGGGGGCAGGCACATAACCAAGCCCCGCCCCCCAGCTCGCTTTCCTGGCCCGCGCTTCTGCATGGAGCCGGAAGAAAGCCTCCCTCCTCCCCCCCCCGGCTCACCTTTCCCAGGCCGCAGCAGGCTGCCGGCCAGGGGAGAAGCCCCCATCCCTCCCCCTGCTCACCCTTCCCGGGCTGGGCAGGCCGCCACTGGCCCGGGAAGAACCCCATCACTCCCCCTCCCCCTTCCCGGGCCACGGCAGGCCACCGGCGGCCTGGGAGAAGCCCCTTCCCTCCCCCTGACCATTCCCGAGCCAGGCAGGCTGCCGCCGGCCCAGGAGAACCCCATACCTCCCCCCCACCCTTCCCGGGCCGGGCAGGCCGCTACTGGCCCAGGAGAAGCCCCTTCCCTTCCCTCCCCCCTCACCCTTCCTGGGCCATGCCGGCCCGGGGAGAAGTGCCCCTTCCCTCCCCCCACCATTCCTGGACTGCAGGGGGGACGGAGGGAAAAGCTGGGCCTGAGTGGAATTAAGCCACTCAGGCCCAAGCAAGAGCGAGGGGGAGGGAGGGAAACGTGGGCCCTTGTGGCTGACAGCCACTCAGCCCGGGGGGGAGGGGAGAAGCACCTAGTCTGTCTGTCTCTCTGTCTGGCTTCCTTCCTTTCTTTCTTTCTTCTCGCTCTCTCCCCCCACCTACCTACCTACCTTCCTGTTCCTTTCTTTCTTCCCTCTTTCTTCCCCCCTTCCTTCCCCCCTTCCTTTCTTCCTTCCTTCCTTCCTTCCTTCCTTTCTTTCTTTCTTTCTTTCTTTCTTCTCTCTCCCCCTACCTACCTACCTTCTTTCCTGTTCCTTTCTTTCCTGCTCCTTTTCTTCCTTCCCCCTCCCTCCCTCTTTCTTTCTTTCTTTCTTCCTTCCCTCTCTCTCTCTCCCCCACCTACCTACCTACCTTCCTGTTCCTTTCTTTCTTCCCCCCTTCCTTCCCCCCTTCCTTCCTCCCTCCCTCCCTCCCTCGCTTTCTTTCTTTCTTTCTTTCTTTCTTTTTTTCTTTCTTTCTTTCTTTCTTTCTTTCTTTCTTTCTTTCTTTCTTTCTTTCTTTCTTTCTTTCTTTCTTTCTTCTCTCTCTCCCCCCCACCTACCTACCTACCTTCCTTCCTGTTCCTTTCCTTCCTGTTCCTTTCCTCCCTCCCTCCCTCTCTCCCTCCCTCTTCCTTCCTTCCTTTCTTTGCCATCAGATAGGCTTGCCAGCTCTGAGTTGGGAAATACCTTGGAGATTTTTGGGGTGGAGCCTGAGCGGTGGGTATTGCCTTCTGACACACTTCCAGTGACGTCAGGAGGTGTGGCCTTCTGACATTTCCGGTGACGTCAGGGGTGTGGCATATGCAAATAAGTTATACTAATGAGCTCCTGCACCTCTTACGAAAGGACCCCTGTGAACATGTATGCCATGCATTCACAGCCAGTCTGTCCCATCTTCACACTGGGAGTGATGGTGGTGGGGAATTGGTGCTGGGTGTGCAAATCCACACCTTCTGGTCCCCCCTTTCTTTTAACCTGCTTTCAGTATGGTGGGGGGGGGGGTTGTTTGTTTTTTAGGAAATATTGTACTAAAACAACTTTGGGGAAACTCACTGCAAAGCCAGGGAAGGTCAAATAAAGCATGAAAGTCTTGTGTGGAAAGTAAAATAAAATCTGCAACATTTGGGGGAAGCAGGAAACACAGACCGATTTCCCACAGCCACTGCTCTGCCCCCGCTCCTCCCTTTGCCCCAATTGTAAGTGTCAATTTCCCACTATTTGCCGTGTGGCCGCATTTTGCCCGGAGCTTCACCAGATTTCTGCTGCATCTACTTGATCCTCAAAAAACAGGATCGAGTAGATGCGGCGGAAATCAGGTGAAGCTCTGGGGCAAAATGTGGCCACGCGGCAAATAGTGGAAAATTGACAGTTACGATTGGGGCAAAGGGAGGAGTGGGGGTGGAGCAGCGGCTGTGGGAAATCGGTCACAGAGCAGAAGCTCTTTGTGGATACCACCGTAATTTATTATACTGCTTGTGCCTTTGGGGACCAAACTGAGGTAATGTGTCACATGTTTTGTCACTGTTCATCATAAAAGTGTCCCCTTATTGAATAAACAAAGCACGGAAAAGAAAATATGGAGACAAATCGCATCCCTCACTGCTGTCACTAAGTTTTCTGTCCTCTGACTGGATATTTTGACATCTCTGTCTCTGATTCATTTGTATCTGAGGATTCTGCTTGGAAGCAGGGAAGCACACAAGCAACAGACTAACAAATGGTCTCCCCGTTTATATTTTTATCCTGCCACCTCTACAGAGCCCAAGGTGATATACATGGGTCTTCCATCTTCCATTTTCTCCTCACAACAATCTAGGCAGATAGGTTATGCTGAGAGAAGAGGTGGCTGGATGAGGATTCTGTCTGTCTGTCCATCTCTCTCTCTCTCATAGACTAACCAGGGTTTGTACAACAAACTGCAATTTAAGTCATTCACAGTTTATAGTGACATCTGAATGCAGCCATAAATGGAAGGGGTTATAGCTGAGTGGTAGAGTAGAGACTGTTATTTGACCTTCCTCTTCATACCCCCCCCCAACAAATTATTTGCTTATTGAATTAATACGATACATCTTCAAAAGAAACTAAGAAATGGTTCCTGAAGAATGAGAGCAGATATTATCTCAATGTGTTCACTTCTAATTTTATCCACTGAGATAGAAACACATTTTGGCAGAGAAATAATTCTGTTCCTGTTATCATACAGCTTTTCCCCCTCAACCCTTCCAGAGCTGAATATGAATGGAAGCACTCAAAAAAAGATTGTTTCTCTCTCAACACTCTCCTCACCCCCATCCATTCAGTCACAACCATCCCTATGAGGATGTAAGTCCTGGGACAAATTAGCCTTTATGCCCCTCTTATTTAAGGACACAGTTTATCAGAGATCGAAGGGAGAGCAGGGTGAGACAAAAAAGGGAGGCAGAATTCCAACCACCACCAAAAGCCTCCTGCTCTTCTATTTCTCACAGGCAGGCTGCAAAGTCACATGTGATGGAGTAAGGGAGGGTTTTTGAGGTGTCTCTGCCAAGTGGGAATGCCACATCTTTCTCTGTCTCCTCCTGATGTCTCCCTGGCAGGCACACCAAAACTTGTGATCTTTCCAGAGCAATCCCACTGTAGATTCTACCCAAAAGAACTGCCCTGTCATCAGGGGTGGGAAGGAAGGTTAAGGGAATAAAGATCCAGGTGGGCAGCTGTGTTGGTCTGAAGCAGGGGTGGCCAAACTGCGGCTCGGGAGCCACATGCGGCTCTTTCACACATATTGTGCGGCTCCTGGCAGAGTGGCTGGGGAAGTGAAGGGGAGGCATGCCTCCCCGATCGGTCTTTCCTTCCCCAGCCAGTGTTCCCCTCCCTGGTAGGCTTGAAGTGGGGGGGGGGGGGGCGCAGAGAAAGAAAGCAACTTTAACTTTAAATGCGTTCTCAAAGCATTTGTCTCTTTAAATATCATTAGCAATATCTGTTTTAATCCCTTTTGTTTTTATTTCTGGCAGTCTTATTTAATGTTAATAAAGCAAACTTGCATATTTTCCAATAAAAACATGTGTGTAATATTTGTTTGTGTCTTGCGGTTCTCAGACATCTGATGTTTCTTCTATGTGGTGTAGTGGTTAAGTGCGCGGTTAGGAGCCGGTTTGGAGTAGTGGTTACGTGCGCGGACTCTAATCTGGGAGAACTGGGATTGATTCCCCACTCCTCCACCTGCACTTGCTGGATGACCTTGGGCAAGCCATAGTTCTGGCACAACTGTTCTTTAAATAGAGCAGTTTCTGTCAGAGCTCTCTCAGCCCCACCTACCTCACAGGGTGTCTGTTGTGGGGAGGGGAAGGGAAAGGAGTTTGTAAGGCGCTCTGAAACTCCTTCAGGTAGTGAAGGGTGGGGTATAAATCCAATCTCCTCCTCCTCCTCTTCCTCCTCCTTCTCCTCTTCGTCTTCTCTTATGTTAAGCAAGTTTGGCCACCCCTGGAGAAGCAATAGAACAAATTTTGAGTCCAGACCAACAAAGGTTTATTCAAGGTATGGGCTTTCGTGTGCATATACACTTCTTAAAGGTTCTTGTGATGAAATCTAGCAGGAGCACCATTCATCTGGGTCAGTTGGTCAGTTGACCAACAAATGCCTCAGGTGATCTAGCCCCAAAGTCAGCAGTATTGTGTGTGTCTAGGCTTTGGGGAGTATCCTCTGCTTGAAGAGGTACAGAAAGGGGGGGGATTTATGCTTTCATAAATTCAGGGAAGGAGGGAAACAGAATTTCCTTCTGAAAAGAATATTGTCCAGGTAACGAAAAAGCAAACTGCACCACAGCCAAGTTTTGCCTATTTCTAGACACAAAGCTCCAAAATAGATTCTGAACGAAAACGACTTTACAAAACGCTTCTCTTCCCTTTCACATTGTGTGAAATGGTTGCTGCTCTCTTCAGATTGTGCTGGGTTGAAGTCCAGGAGCACCTAAGAGACCAACAAGAATTTCAGGGTATGAGCTCTTAAGAGTCACAGGTCCCTTCATCTGTACCTGACAAAGGGAGCTTTGACTCTTGTTGGTCTCTAAGGGGCTAATGGACTCAAATCCAGCTCTTCTGCAGACCAACACAGCTACTCTCCTGAAACTATCTTCAAATTGTGATACCCTTCTATGAGAAGGAACATGGGCACACACACACAGCACACATTTGTTTAAACCCAGGGCTCCCTACTAACTGGGGCTAGGGTTTTTTAATGGAACAGTGTTCCTGACAGGCCAGGAATCTTGGCTTTCTCCATATATATCTCAGCCGGGAGATACAGTGGCACATTCTGGAGTCATGCAGGTCAAAGTAACTCTGAGGCAAGCTCAGTCTTCCAGCCATGAACTGTGACCTGACATTTTCAGTCCCATACCAGCAGCAAGCTACATCCAGTCTTTAGTGGACCATCATGATGGTGAGGGGTCTGGAGACCAAATCCTATGAGAAAAAATTGAAGGAGCTGGGTATGTTTAGCCTGGAGAGGAGATGACTGAGCAATGATATGATAACTGTCTTCAAGTACTAGAAGGGCTGTCATATAGAGGATGGTGTGGAGTTGTTTCCTGTTGCCCCAGAAAGTCAGACCAGAATCAATAGGTTGAAATTGAATCAGAAGAGTTTTTGGCTAAACATTAGGAAGAACTTCCTGACAGAGTGGTTCCTCAGTGGAACAGGCTTCCTCGGGAGGTGGTGGGCTCTCCTTCTTTGGAGGTTTTCACACAGAGGTTAGATGGCCATCTGACAGCAATGCTGATTGTGTGAACTTAGGCAGATCATGAGAGGAAGGGCAGGAAGGGTTTCATCAGTGCTTAGATCTTGTGGCCCTTTCTTACATGCCTAGGGAAATGCTGATTGCCACTTTGGGGTCAGGAAGCAAAATTTTTTCCAGGCCAGTTCAGCTGGAGATCCTGGAGGTTTTTTGTCATCTTCTGGTCATGGAACAGCAGTCCCCAGAGGTGGGGGGGGGGTGGTGGGAGGCATTTGTGAATTCCCTGCATTGTGCAGGGGGTGGACTAGATGACCCTGGAGGTCCCTTCCAACTCTATGATTCTATGATCATGCATAACTGGTGGATTGTGCTTATCTTGGTGCATTACAAGTTGCATGTGTGTACACACACAAACACACACAGAGAGGTTTAGGGATAAATAGTACTGTTATGCCCCCGGAAATAAGGCTATTTCTCCTATTATGTGTGAATGGGATACAATGTTGTTTTAATTGGAATGAGACTTTGGGGAAACATTTATCAAAAGATAGAAAACGGTTGGCGCACACTGTGATTATTCATGCAGAAAAGACCCACAGTGTTTCTCAAGTGTAATTATCAAGGGTTATAGGTCTTTAACTAATTCCTATTTCTTTATCTTGTGGTATCTCTTTCCCATCTCCAAAGAACAAGAGTCTTTGTCCCACTGAATGTCTAGATACAGATTAGATAATAGTGAAGTGGAACAGAGGCTGAACAATACAAATACCTCCATGTGATACATTAATCATCAAGCGAGGCAGGCAACTTTTGCATAAAAAGCAAATGCCATCAGCAGTGCAACAAAGAAATCAATTTATCTTTGCTTGCACTGTCTGTGGATGGAAACAACAGCACCAACCCTGTTTATGTCTTTAATCAAAAGGCGTTCCCATTTCTATTTTCTCTTCTGTAGCCTACTTGATTAAATTGAGCCTTAGTCATTACCTGCTCAAATTACTGCTTTCAGAACACACAAGGAAGTGTCTTGTCTACTATTACGTCTCTGGAACCTTCTAAGATGTCCTGTTTATACTGTTTCACTGGGGTTGCCAACCTCCAGGAAGGGCCTGGAAGTCTCCCAGAATTGCAACTGATCTCCACACTACAGAGATAGTTCCCCTGGAGAAAACAGCAGTTTTGGAGGGTGAACTCTATGGCATTTTGTCCTGCTGAACTCCATCCCCTCCTCAAACCCCACCTTCTCCAGGCTCCACCTCCTCAAAAAACTCCAGAAATTTTCCAACTCAGAGTTGGCAACCTGATGCTTCACAGGTTCTCTGTATGCCTTATATGTGGACACCCACAGTTCCTGTGATTTAGGAAGTGGTGAAAGCAGCCAAAAGAACTGTTGTGATGGATCCAGCCACAGGTCCATCCAGTCCAGTACTCTGGGTTCGAGTTGTACTCTCCACATTTCTCCCCACAGGGATTCAAAATAGCTTATATCATTCACCCCTCCTGTATTTCATCCTTACAACAACCACTCTGTGAGATAGGTTAGAACATAAGAGAAGCCAATGTTGGATCAGGCCAGTGGTCCATCCAGTCCAACACTCTGTCACACCGTGGCCAAAAGAACCAGGTGCCATCAGGAGGGCCAGGACACTAGAAGCCCTCCCTCTGCTGCCCCCCCAAGCACTAAGAATACAGAGCATCACTTGCCCCAGACTGAGAGTTCCTATCTATACTTTGTGACTAATAGCCACTGATGGACCTCTGCTCCATATCTATATATCTAATTCCGAAGTGGCCCCCTCTGTGTGGATATCTAAATCTGCGTGCAGGGGCACTTGGGGGGCAGGGAGATTTTCCTACACATGTGGAAAAGTCTCCACGTCTGCAGAAAAATGCTAAAAGTTTAAAAAAAACTTTTGGGGGGATATTTAAATCCCCCCAAAAGTAAAAGCGTCCCCTGCACATGCGCAGAGAATGCTTTGGCCATTGGGGGGGGGGCTCGGCAGGTGGTGGGCCTTGCCGCCGCTATTGGGGAGGGGAGAAGGCCGCCCCCGTTGTCAGGGAGGGAAGGGGGAGGAAGGGAGGGGAGCACACTCAGCGTGCAGGCGGTCTCCCGACGCCACTGTTCGGGAGGGAGGGGGGAGCAGGCTCGGTGCATGGCAGGCCCCCCACTGCCGCTGTTTGGGAGGGAAGGGGGAGGGAGGGGAGCAGGCTCGGCGTGCGGCAGGCCCCCCCGCTGCCACTGCTGTTTGGGAGGGAGGGGCATTCCTGCCAAATCAGCGGGTTCACATTACCAGCGCCACTTGAGTGCAGCTTTTTTACATGCACACTTCCGGGAAGCGGGATCAACACGCCCTCCACGGCTTGCCCTGGCTTTCACATGGTACTTTTAAAAAGCGGGAGCGAATTGTTAAAGGAGGGGGTGAGTACAGCAGGGGAATGCCAGACAGCTTTGGCTGTGTGAACGGCCCACTTAACCCGCTTGTAAAAGGTGCCTATATGGGGCCAAACTGACAGTCTGAACTTGGCCAGCATAACATCGAGGAGAAGGATATAAGGTGTTTTAAAAACATGAGTGCTAGAACTAACACAGCAATACATAATTACAGTGTTCATACTGTAATCCTGCAAATAATACCTTTAGAGTAAATCCCATTTAATTTAATGGGATGTGCATCTAAGTAAACCTACTTAACACTCAACTGTTGTAAATTATATCCAGAGCAGTCATTCTCATTCAGCTCATTAGGACTTTCTGACTATAAAACGAAAGATTCACAGTAACTTAATTTTTACACACACACACACTTTATTTTTACATATATATGTAATTGCTTCCTTTAAGCTAAGTGACGAAAGGAAGCCAATTCATTTAAAAGATGCTTCCTTTTTTTTTGTCTCTTCACATCTCTGGAGAGTCACCGTAGCCATAATTGCAATATCCCTTGCATTCTTCATTAGCATGTTCTTCTGCAAATTTTGCACACACAAACACAAATACACATGATCATCCATTAGGCTTATCATTAATGCCGCATCTATCAGAGCAATTACGTATTAGACACAATGCAATGGTATACACATTATTTAAAAATAAGCCTAGTAATGATAGCTAAAGGTTCAATCATTCTGAAAATAAAGAAATGAAACAAATATATTCGTGTAATCTTTTTCATGGGTGAAGGAAGATTAGTGGTGTCACTTACTTGGAAATCTCTTGATCCGGGTATCTGCCCTGGAAACAACCCCCCACTCCAAAAAAAACCCCTCCTCTATTCAGAGAATGAGGTAATGGTTTTGGTCCAGGGAAGAGATAAACAAATGCTGAATGATTCAGAAATAATTATAGCCCCTGATGGATGGTTAATGAATAGAGACATTCAGATAATGAAGCAAAGTTAGTTCATAATGGGAAGGGGGAAAAACAACCATAAAACCAGAACGTAGAGAACCAAAGCCACTCTATGGAATCACTTAAACAAAAAGACATACAAGAGCCAGGATCATCCAGCACACACGACTGGTTTCCATCTACAAGTCTTCTACCTGAAGGTCTACATTGCACTGGGCCATCTCTCATTATTGCTGTGGAGCAGGAAGGAGTTGTACTGTAGCAGGTTCCATACTGCGTAGCAACCCTGGACTTCTTTGGTGGTCTCCCATAAAAGTTGTAACCAGGACTCTGTATTCTTGTTGCTTGGGGGGGGGGGGGGGGGCAACAGAGGGAGGGCTTATGGAGTTCTGGCCCTGCTGGTAGACCTCCTGATGCCACCTGAGTTTTGGCCACTGTGTGATACAGAGTGTTGGACTGGATGGGCCATTGGCCTGAGCCAACATGGCTTCTCTTATGTTCTTATGACCCTGCCTAGCTTCTAAAATCAGGCTAGCCTGGACCATGCAGGTGAAGGTAAGAAATACTTTAGGGTTAGGGATGTCTTTCTCCAATCGATGGGTTGGATCCCGCCAGCTTTTCCCTTCAATCACATTTAATTTCCCTGTTTTACTTTAGCTCCTGATCCACATGGCTTTTATCCATGTAGGCCTCATGATCCCAAGCACATGCTTTTTCAGTGGCCGAATGGGACATTCTCCTCATCTTCTCACTAGCAAAAAAGCTGGATGGATCCAAGCCACTTTGTGTTTTAGCAGGTAAGTACAATTATATAAACGTTCAGGTGCCTTTCTCAGTTGATAAGAGGCACATGCGTTTTGTCCTTAGGTACCTGAGTTTTTCTTTTTAAAGTAGAGTGTCAGCCCTGGGGATATTTCACCATGTCAGCAGTTTAGAATTCTAGCAGAGATGTTGTTGATTTCAGCTTTCATCTAAATCCAATTAGGCACACTGCAAGCACTGGGGAATATTCCAAGTACGTGCAGGTAGGAGACGCATCCCTTACCCTCACAAATAATATCCTTCACAAGACTGACAACCATATAGGGACAAAAACTTACAAAAATTAGCCATTTCCTATAACTTTTGGAAAAGGCAATGTTTGAGGAAGCATCAGAACCAATTTAAAGCCACACACTTTTAATATTTAAACTCTTCACAAAATGTCAAAGCGTATGTCAAAGGTGCTATATGCTATGATTTTCTCTAGATGCCTTATTTTTTTAAAAAAAGGTTTTAAGAGTCTAAAAGCAAGCACATTTCAGAATATTAGGGAAACATTTTGATGTTAAAAGTGTGCTCAGTTTTAACTGGCTAGATACGTTCTCTGTAGCAAATGGAAGAATTCTATCACTAAAAATGCTGAGAAATCAGAAAGTCACTTAGATTACTGTATATTGCATTTGTGAGGATAATGTGGAAGATAAAAGAATCCTGTATCATGAGTTCCCTGGAGGAAAGGCAAGATGAAAATGTAATAGAGATATATGTTTCAATCCAGTGTAAATGGCTTTACCTGGGGTGCTGGAAGGAAGCCATAATAATTAAACTCAAAGAAATTACGATTCTAAATTTTGTTAGTAGAATTATAAGTTTGGTGCTTTATGTCTTAACTGACAACCTGTTTCTAGGCTTCTCTCCACAGCCACGGGGATGGCAAACTGATTCTCAGAATTCAAGTAATTGAAACTGACCTTGTGAAAGTTAGGGTTGCCAGCTCCAGGTTGGGAAGTACTTGGAGATTTTGGGGATGGAGCCTGAGGAGAATGAGCCTGAGGTTCAGGACGGGGAGGGACTTCAGTGGGGTACAATTCCATAGAGTCCACATTCCAAAGCGGCCATTTTTCCCTGGTGAACTGATCTTTGTCACTTGGAAAACCATCTCCATCCACCACCTAAGGTTAGCTAACCTAGTAAAAGTTGTATTTTGTACTCTATGGCATTTACCCTGGAGTGAATTCTATTTTTTAAAAAAGGATGCAAGACTATTGGTTGCTTAACCTATAACCAGGAAGATCTTCAGGGTGAACTTTGATCTCACCATCAATGCTGGGGCTCACGCCAAGGAACAGTGGATTATTTAGCCCAGCTCACAAGTGAAGTTCTCTGTTCAGTATACACTTAATTTTTCTTTATGTGTGTGTGTTGAGTAATTCTCACGTTACATTCAATGCATGTACAACTCAATGGCTGATTTAAAGCCCACATTTATCCAGGTATTGGTCCCTGGTTTCATCTGTTATGTGAACATGTTGGGTTGTTGTCGTTTTTTTTTTAACGAACAGGTGTATGCAGACACATACACAGGGTGTATGTGTGTTTGCTGTAACACGTGAATAGGGCTTTTGTGAAAGGAAGAGAAAGAAAAAAAGAAATCCTCCAAGACTGTGCAAAGTTCCTTTGCCTCGTTTTTGAATAATTTCAAACCCCGCACACCTGGCATTGCTAGGCCGCATTGTTGGATATTGTGCTACTGTTGCACAATCATTTCACAACTGGATTTTCTCACATGGACAAGAAAATCCCAGATGGGGATGACTGAAACAGTGAAATGATAGCACAGCGGCTGCTTCGATGTGTGGATATTTCCCCAAGCGGTCAGCAGGAAGTCCCCACTGTAGTACGGAGCATCCACACACAACTTCTGCATGTCCTATATTTTTACCTGATGAGCTGGATTTTTAAAAAAAGAAACCTCTAATTCAGCCAATGGCTACAGGAGGTGTGCCTAAGATTATTCTTGGTCTGTAGCTAATACAGGGAGAGAGTGGAGTCAAGCCCTACCTTCAATATGCAGAGGTGTTTCCAAATTTCCTCCCCTCCTTTGAGCTCCCAGCTGAACCATGCAGTACAGCTCAGCTTGGAAGGGTGATGATAGAAAAGGTGTTGATGTAGGTTGCCAACTCCAGGTTGGGAAAGATCTGGAGATTTTGGGGGTGGAGCCTGGGGAGGAAGGGGTTTGGGGCATCAAATGAACTAAATAAAATCAAATAAACTAAAGTCCTTGGGGTGGATCCAATGGCATGTTTTCACAGGGGTAAGGACTACCACCCATAGAGTGCAAACTTCCCATTTTCCATCTCCCAGCAGCCTGAAATAGCTGCTGAAATCTGGGTCCCAGAGTTTCCCTCTTCCCCAAGAACCAGATTTTGGGGTACATTTAGGGCTGCACAGGTGGAAGTCCCTGTGCCCTCAGAAATGCAGTGTTGCATCCACCCCCTTATCCCTCAATACAGATATAACAGAGACAGGTTGTTATTATTCAGTGGTGAGGAAAAAACACTTTGCACATGCCTTAAGGCATTCTTTTGCACCTAGCTATTTCACAGAGCTGCAACAAACATGGGATAGGGCGGGCTCCGGAGGACGGCGGAAGACAGGAGGGCCTGGCGTGATGTGGTCCATGGGGTCGCAAAGAGTCGGACTCAACTGTGCAACTGAACAACAACAACAACATTTCACAGACCGCAAGCCCAAGTCCTGTGCTGAAGCACAGGTTCTGGAGCCCCCGTCTGATGAGCTGTGGCTCAAGCTTTGAAAAACAAACACACAAAAACAGTCTGATTGCAATGCTGGCCATATTCTCATAGGGAAAATGAGCTGCGTTTGCAAGTGACACCGTGGCAAACCGCATCCAATAGCTTGTCTTGTTCAGTTTCTTCTCCGAGGATGTTATTCACGCATACATTGTTCGCTGACACTAAGACCAGGCTGCACCCTGGCATCTAGTAAGCAATTAAGAAAAACGTTTCAACATCACGTTGCCAGACTGGATGATTGGAAAATTGACTTGCAAATCAGTCCTGAAGATTTCTTCGTCATGAACGCTTCTCTTGGCACTGCATTAACCTTTACATCTCTCGATTTCTCAGGGCGGAACGACAGAGATGAGAAGGCAGGTCAGCCAGCTGTGGAGTGGCTGGCAGCAGATCCTGCCACTAGCAAATGGGAAACCAGCTCTAGGGATCATCAGTTCCCTGAGTTCTTGACTCCTTCCCCCCTCCCTTAAATACTATTTATTCATATGTAACTTTATGCTGCTCTTTGTGTACTTATTTATTTATTTCGACTTGTACCCCGCCTAGCCAGCGCAGGCCTTTTTGTTGTTGCAAAAGTGTGCTCTATGTAAACAACAGACAAAATGGTCACAAGAAACAGCAAAATCACCAGCCCCCAACATTAAAACCATTAACATAACTGAGTAACATTAAACCCACCCTTAAAACCCAGCACAGCATATAAAAGAACAGCAGTGGCAAACCAAACAAACAAAAGTTCATGCAGTCACATTAAAAACAGGAACAGCTTTACGAAAGCTGACAGTGTGGTGTAGTGGTTAAGAGTGTTGGACTAGTATCTGGGAGACCCAGGTTTGAATGCACACTCATGCCTTGGAAGCTTGCTGGGTGACCTTGAGCCAGTCACACTCTCCCAACCTAACCTACCTCACGGTTGCTGTGAGGATAAAATGGAGGAGAGGAGAATGAAGGGAGAAAGGTGAGGTATAAATTAAGTAAATAAATGAAACAAAAGCATTTTCACCAGGTGGTGATAGAACTGGGAGCTGGGTAGCCATGTTGGTCTGTCTGTAGCAGTAGAAAAGAGCAAGAGTCCAGTAGCACCTTAAAGACTAACAAAATACATGGCAGGGTATGAGCTTTTGTGAATCATTGCTCATTTCTTCAGATATATATACACACACATACACAAATATACTCACAAAAAAGAGAGAAGGGGTTGATTAAGGCAGATTCATATTTGTGTGTGTTCTACCGGATCTTGGAGGGGGGCAAATCAATCTCTCTCTCTCTCTCTCTCTCTCTCTCTCTCTCTCTCTCTCACACACACACACACACACACACACACACACACACACACACAGATGGAGGGCGGGGTATTAAATAAATAAATAAATAAGGTCAGGGCCTGAATCAAACCCTTCTTGTAGTTTGGTGTAGTGGTTAGGCGTGTGGACTCCAATCTGGGAGAACCCGGTTTGATTTCCCACTCCTCCACATGCAGCTGCTGAAGTGACCTTGGGTCAGTTACAAGTTCTCTCAGAGCTGTTCTCTCATGAGCGGTTCTCTCAGAGCTCTCTCAGCCCCATCTACCTCACAGGGTGTTTGTTGTGGGGAGGGGAAGGGAAAGGAGATTATAAACCACCCTGAGACTCCTTTGGGGAGTGAAGGGTAGAGTATAAATCCAATCTCCTCCTCCTCCTCCTTTTCTTCCAAGGTCAGTACTGTCTACTCTGACTGGCAGCAGCTCTCCAGGGTGTCAGGTAGAGGTCTTCCATATCAATCCATGGGTATCTGGGGCTCGGTGTGTGTGTGTGTGTATATGAGCCCCAAAACAAGGTGCCCCCATCCTCCATTATTTCCAGTGGAGGGAAAGCATTTAAAAGGAATGCAGTCCTTTTAAATGCAATGGCAGCTCACTGTGCCCGTGTCAGTATGCATCCCTTTTTCATATGTGCCAATGAATAACTGCATTGCCTTTGAAGAAGACCTCCCCTGTGCAGCACAGTCCATTGAACTAAGGGTAGTTTTGAGGCTCCATAACTCAATAGGTACTGAATTCATAAGATCCAGGGCTCAGTCACCTCTGTTGACTTTTATAAGGATCTCAGGGTGCATATGGGTTTTCCTGAAGAGGTAAAAAGAATAGATTAAAAGAAACAGAAAATGAATGCTGTTTTCTTTTAGCCATATATCTATTATGGCACTGATTATTTGACGTGAAAGGCTTTTTTCTCACAGGACTTAAAAGTCACTTCCACTGGAGTTATTGGAGGAAAGCTCTTTAGTTTAGCAGAAGGCTTCAGAACTTTGCTAAGCAGAGCATAAGGATCAAAAATACCTGGAGATTTAAGGGTGGAGCCTGGGGGGATGGGCTTTAGGGAGGGGAGGGTCCTCAGTCGGGTAGAATGCCATATGGTCCACCTTCCAAAGCAGCCATTAAATATTTTAAATAAATAAATAAATAAGCTATCTATGTAATTTGGAGATCAGATGTAATTCTGGGGATCTCCATCCCCCACCTGGAGCACATTGGCAATAGTAACCCTAAGCAGAGTGGTAAGTGCAGGCCAATGTATATAGTCATACAACCCTTACGTAGTGGTACATAACAAACACAGAAGATTACACAATTGTGCCCTGGTGACCGAACCCATCAACATTTTATCTCTGGACTAGGGATGCCAGCTTCTAGGTGGGACCTGGGGATCCCCTGGAATTACAGTTCATCTCCAGACTACAGAGATCAGTTCCTCTGGAGAAAATGGATATTTTTTGGAGGGTGGACTCTGTGGCCGTATACCCCACCAACGTCCCTGTCCTCCCTAGGCTCCATCCCCAAATCTCCAGGAGTTTCCCAACCTGGATCTGGCAAACCTACATCCCCCGCCGCTGGCCAGGGGGAACCAGGCAACCCTACCAGAATCTTAGCCCCCAGATGCAACATTTTCCTACTCAACCCTTCAGCAGAATTTAGCCTGGTAGTAAAGCAAAGTCTCTCCTTTTTCAGTCCAGGTTCCCAACACTTCTTCCAGCTCCTTCCACAGGCTGCTGTCTTCCAACCTGTCTACCTCCTTCTCTCAACTATAACATTAGCTTGCATCACAGAAAACAGTCTCTATTTGGCGCATGCGTGGCACCCCCTACTCTGTATGGGTCAGCGGACATTCTATTAGTAGTAGTTGTAATTTATTGGTTTGACCATAGGGCATAACAATACAGAAAACGGTGCATAAAATCCCACAGGATAAAACTCCAAAATAAACACAAATTAGATTAATAACCAACAAGGTCATAGAAGTACAGAGCCAAATTAGGTCGTGGTCAATTCCATACAGTTCGATCTAATCGATCTAGCCACCAATGCAAATAGAGCAACTCTATAAGAAACATAACAGATCTTTATCTACAAGCAAAAATATAACTTTTCCCATAGCTGAAACTCCTTCCTGCAGAGATAATTCTCTGTTAGTAACCATGTATTTTCTATTGGCCATCACGGCCCTTAGTTTTAATATTTTGTCATACTACAATTCCCAGAATTCTTGGGGCTTTGCTGATCTTTGCCTACATTGGTTTCACCCTAGGGCCTCAGTGCTTGAAAAAAAAGGCTCATATCCCCTATCTAGACTTCTGGAAAGTTCAGTTCAGTGCAGATGCTACACTACAGTCAGGGAAAAGGCAGGGTGTCTAGAAAATGGTGATTTTTATTTCTTAAGAACACACCAAATATGAACTAAAACACTTACAGAACCCAAACCACTTCAGCGCTGAAGTCTGCTAACTGCCATCTCTATTTGTTTCAGAATGCCACATGGTCCAATCCTAAAGAGGCAGGAGCATTTGAAGAATCAAACACCTAACTGACGTCAGTTATTGCAAACAGTCACACAGACGCTTGGGGAGGAAACCTGCAGTAGGACCCTCAGGTGGAGACAAGGCCTCAGCTAGGCCCAACAAACAGCAAGGTAGGCCGTGAACTAGGTAGGCCATGGGGTTGCCAACTGCCAGGTAGTAGCTGGAAATCTCCTGGGATTACTACTGATTTCCTCCAGGTGACATATCTGTTCACCTGGAGAAAATGGCCACTTTGGAAAGTGGACTCTATGGCATTATACTCCACTGACGTCCCTCTCTTACTCAAACCCCAACCTCCTCAGGATCCACCCTTGAAATCTCCAGGTATTTCCCAACCAGAAGCTGGCAACTAGGGTTGCCAAGTCTAGGTTGGGAAATACCTGGAGACTTTGGGGGTGGAGCCAGGAGAGGGCAGAGTTTGGGGAGGGGAGAGGCCTCAGCATAGTACAATGCCATAGGGTCTACCTTTCAAAGCAGCCATTTTCTCCAGGGGAGCTTATCTCTGTCAGCTGGAGATCAGTTGTAAAAGCAGGAGATCCCCAGGCCCCACCTGGAGGCTGGCAACCCTACTGGCAACCCTAGTAATCCATGAAGGACAAACCTTTCAGAAAAAGTCAGATCTATTGACATTACTGTTTCTGCCTTGGACTGGCCTTTATTCCAGACTGTGCTGTTATGAGTTCCTAATTACAGGCAACAATTATACAGTTTTGGAACAGCCATTTTGTGAAATGCTTTCCTTAATCTCTAGTGCACCAGAGTAGTAAGTATAAATGATGCCTGTAACCGATTGTAGAGGGACAGTAACCCTTTTGTTCGAATCTCCACTCTGCCATGGAAGCTTGCTGGGTGACCTTGGGCCAGTCACATACTCTCAGCCTAATTTACGGGGTTGTACTTGGGGGCACTCCATGAAATTGCTGAGCAGTTGGGTTAGAACAGATAAAGGGAAGTACTTATTCACCCAAAGAGTGATTAACACAGGGAATTCACTGCCACAGGAGGTGGTGGTGGCTACAAGCCTGGACCGCTTCAAGAGGGAATTAGATAAACATATGCGGCAGAGGTCCATCAGTAGCTATTAGCCACAAAGTATAGATAGGGACTCTCAGTCTGGGGCAAGTAATGCTCTGTATTCTTGGTGCTTGGGGCAGGAGGCAACAGTGGGAGGACTTCTGGAGTCCTGGCCCCACTGGTGAACCTCCTGATGGCACCTGGTGTTTTTGGCCACTGTGTGACAGAGTGCTGGACTGGATGGGCCACTGGCCTGATCCAACATTGGCTTCTCTTATGTTCTTATGTTGTTGTGAGGATAAAATGGAGAAAAGGAGAATTATGTAAGCTACCTTGGGCCCTGTGGGTAGAAATGTAAAGTATAAATGAACTGAATAAATAGATATATTTTGTCACAGAGGGCAAATTCTACTCACCAGAACTATATTGGGCCAGGGTCAGTTTCTTATGCTTTTTGTCGAGGTTAGCAAAGGAAATTTTTCTCCCCTCTATGAAAGCTGTAGGAAGGACTGGTGCTGTATGGAAGCAGCCTTAATGAGTACAAGGATGCATTCAGAAGTTTATAACAGTAGAAATCAGGATTCTCAGGGATTTTTTTCTCTTTCAGCTCAAATTCACCTTCTCCTGCCTTTGCATCTTATTGGATAGACAATACTGGCCAATAAAAGAGTGAAAGTGATCACTCTTTCCAATTTAAGGTAGGTTGGCAACCATTTTATTTTGGAAGCATTGAACGCATGTTTATTCAGTTAAATATGCATTTCCCCCATTATTTTTTTAAAGAATAGATTCCTAAAATATTCAAACAAGGCTTTGAGAGAGGCAGAGGTTGTAACATTTCAGCTTCTAACCAATCAGTGCCACGCACAGTCAACTTCCTGTGAATTCCCAGAACTGGTTTCCTCTGAGTACCATCCCAAAAGAAAAAGTTTGTACATCTAAACGAAATGTGCTGAATGTGCTTCTGCAACAGACTGAACACTAAAATAATGCAGTGTACGCATGCGCTATAAATTTTCCGAGTAAGGTTCAAAATATTACTATTTTTATTCAAGGGTTTCGATTTATTTGGGCAACCTGCAGCCTACCCTTACTCCTCACCCATCTCCATGGCAAATTTCTTTGAACGACTATTGATAAACACTTCCCTTATAAAGCGGGGCCTAATCTCCTTATTCTACAGCACCCTAATCTCAGTCCCTACAGACAACCTTCTGCCAGTGCAAAAAGCCTGGCATAAAGACTTAGGTCGGATGCTCACACAAAACCAATGGGACAGCATCTGGAGTTCCACTATCTATAAATCTAGAGCCCTCCCCGTGCAATTCCAAGCCCTTAAAACCTTATACCGCTGGCACATAACCCCGGCTAAATTATCACCAGGGGTCATTACGTAGAAAAAGAGGTGCAGGAGCTCATTAGCATAACTCATTCGCATAACTTATTTGCATATGCTACACCACCTGACATCACCGGAAGTATGTCAGAAAGAAAGAAAGAAAGCTGGCAGAGAGGGGACAGCTACTAATCCAGGCCTCAGAAATACCATTATTCTGGGGGGATGGCTTCAGTGGTGGCTGAAGCCTTCAGAAGGCTGGTCGGAGGAACAAGGACCTTTCTAGGGGGCGGGGTCATTTTGCTCCAGCCATGACACAAGCAGGCATTCCCCCGTGGGGGGGGGGGGGGGGCTGGCACTAACTCCCGGAGCTGAGCTTCCCCAAGCTCCTGCTTGAAATGACCCCTGGTTATCACATATCAACTCAGAACAATCACCACAGTGCTGGAAATGCAAAAAAGCCGTAGGGACATACTACCACGCCTGGTGGGCATGCCCTCTCATCTTCTCCTTTTGGGAATCCGTCCTCATTGAAAAATATAAATGGCTTAACATCATCATCCCCCGATGGATCCTGCACTTATTTTACTTAACCTTTGGCCACAACAGCTTCCCACAGCAGAAACATGTGAGCTAATCTCTGTCCTTATAACTGCAGCGAATACACAATAGCGGTTAAATGGAAGGACCCACACCCGCTCTCCATTTGGTTAGCCAAAGTGTGGGACTACTTTCTTTTCAACAAGATTGCTGATGCAATACAATCAGCTGACGAACCTAACAACAGTAAAAGCCCGCTATCCAAATGGACCCCATTATTCACCCACTTTAAAGACAAAGGTGTAGACACACTTCCAAAAACATGGGCAAACAACTCCTCACTTTATCTGTTTTTTTAATACAACATCCTGAAGGGTTTATCTGTTTTGAAATTTATCCTGTTATGCAGTATAGTACCGTTTGTCTTCAAAACTTCTAAATTTATCTCGTTGTAAAGTACTGTAATTCTTAACTTAAGATTCTCTTCACTCTGTACCGTTTTCTTAACATTAATAAAAGCTATTATTAAAAAAAAATCTCCATGGCAAAAGAAGAAGGTGTAATATTGCGGTGAAGCACATGAGTTGTGAACTTCATTTTATTTACTTTGTGGCCCTAGGCAAGTCACTATTCTTTCTCAGAATCAGCTGTGAAATCTGGTGGTAATAATTCTGGCCGCTTTACTAAGGAGTGGGAAGGATAACTAGTGACTCTGAGCTGTGACGCTTTCAATTAATTTATCCAAAATTAGATTAGTTTCATAGCTAACACAATGAGCCATTGAAACAGGTGGAATAATCCCTTCTAAATATTTGATAGAGACAAGAGGAAGAATCCCTTCTCAATAAATATTTGATTGAGACAAGAGCGCCAATCTCTTCTAAATAAATACTGGAGCCCCAGTCCAAAAGGTTAAGGGGCATTTAAGTTAGCTATGACTAAGCTAACCCAAGGAGTTCAATTATATTTCACCACAACTAGTTTTCCCTGGATTGGGGCCTGCTTGTCTTTTAGCAGATAGTCTGAAACAGGTCAGCATTCTGTGGATTTAACTTTTTTATTTATTTATACTAGACATTTCTATCCTGCACTCTCAGCCAAATTTGCTTCCAGAGGAGGTTCACGTTTTTTTTAAAAAAAGTATTAATACAATAAATAAATAAATAGTAAACGGGGGGGGAAATAATATATCAAAAGGTAACAAGCAAATTCTAGAATTTTAAAATAATTTTGACTGAATTTAAAATAAGATCCTAAAAACACTGGATCAATACTAAAATTGGATAGCATGACACATACCTGACCATGCACAAATGCACACGCAAAAATCAGTCAGCAAAATGTCTTGAGAAAAAGAGTCTGGTCCACATCTTGATTTTATTCATCCCTGCCATCTTGTGGCTAAGAAGGGTATTTTCTGTTAAGTGAAAGTACAATGCCAATCCTGTCTTTTACCGATCAGCAAATAACACTAATAGTTTGCGCAGTCCGCTTTTAACCGTAGGTGGATTTAAAAACAAACTCACCCGAACATCCCTGCTTATGAAACAGAAAAATGCATGCCCTTATGCAGAGGGGAGGTTTTTCAAATTCTGTGGATTCTAGGGAGACCTCCTGGTGTCTCTGTGTTGCCTGCTGGCAGGGGAGGTTTTTTTTAAAGTGGCATCATGTCAATGGTATGATATCATGTCTAGCAAATACCCCAATATGGCATCACAGTGGTTTTACCTCAGAGTTTTGTCCAAATTCTAGAGCATCACATTGATGTCACACTAGCAACATGATGTCATTCTGTCCATCCTTGCCCCCTCCCTCTCCTGTGGTTGCCATGTAATGGCTGTCAGTCTTAGTGGGGTGTTAAATAGTGGGTTCCGTGGATCAGCAGACTCACTGCTAATGATCAGCTCAGCGTTATTTGTGATTTCAGCCAGAGCCAGACTGAAGACCAGGGCCACATGCCCTGTTTAAATAGCATGCAATTGCCACACCCAAACACAACCCACTCCCAACGATAGGCTATTTTCATAACATTACTTCTTGATTATTTACTGCCAGAATCCTAGTGGGCTATTGTTCTTAGGCTCCAAGCTCAACTAGTCTCTGGAGGCACAGTCCTGCAATGTTTCAGTCCCAATATATAACATGGGGTCAGTCCTCTAGATATAGCTCTTTGTGATACCTCCTATGCTGTTGATGGTCTTGAAAATCAGTAGTAATTGGGGGGGCAGAATTCAGAGGGCTGCAGCTAGAAGGAGGGAATACATATACCAGAGCCCCACTCATGCTTCTCTGGCTACCAAGTCATAATGTTCTGTTCTGATTTGAATTCTATAAAGAAAGACTTTTTTTCAGTGCAAAATTGAATAATATTGAGAGTGTGTGTGTGTCTATATAATATACATTCAATCTTCCAAGCCCTTTATATACTTACTATCTTGGGGACACTGTGTTGGGTGGAAAGGTGGTATAGAAATGTTTTAAATACATACACAGTTTCTTATGACAGCCCTAAAAAAGGATCCAGCAAACCAAAAGGTAAAGCACTCATGATGGTAGATCCTCCCCCTCTTTACATTTCCCCAGCAGCACCCTAAAACCTTTAAAAAGCCAATGCTGAGGGTCGAGAAAGCCCCATGGAGAAATTGCCATGAGGCTATAATGAGACAGGGAAAATGGAGAAAACCTTCCCTGTTGTGCTTGCCCCATGCTTCCTCCACCAGCAGAAGAGGGTGGCCATGCAGTTTTGCCTCCTTCCTCCTCCTCACTGCAGACCTTTGAGCTGCATGACATCTTGTATATGAAGAAGAAGAAGAGCTGGATTTATACACCGCCCTTCACTCTCAGTCTCAGAGCAGCTTACAATCACCTTCCCTTCCTCTTCGTACAACAGACAGCCTATGAAATAGGTGGGGCTGAGAGAGCTCTGAGAGAACTGCTCTTGAGAGAACAGCTCTGAGAGAAGTGCAACTCACCCAAGGTCACCCAGCTGGCTGTAAGTGAAGGAGCGGGGAATCAGACCTGGTTCTCCAGATTAGAGTCCACGGCTCTTAACCACTACTGCACCTAACCACTACACCAAACCATTTAACCACTACACCACACGACTACACACAGCTCCCTGACTCTTGGTATCGGAGAAGTAGCAGTATCTTGGGGTACAGGGGGAGCTGAAATGACACAAAAATATCCACTTCTGGAAGCACCTTGTCCTTGCCGTTCTTAGGATCCAGTATGCTGTCTGAATCCTCTTTCCCCATGCCATTTTACAGGGAATCCGACCAGGATAACAGCTGGTTTAAAACGACAATGTGAAAGGGTCCCAGTGCACATATTCATCACTACTTAATTGTAGCATCAAATTTTATCTTGCAATTACAAATAGATCATGACAGTTTAATCACCACATCTAATTGTGCCACATCACTTCTTGTAAACTCAAAGAGCCCAGGCAACCAAACTGGCCCAGTCATCTGACCTCATTTTACACTGTTGCTTATCTGGGAATTGATTGTCCTGCAGCTTTTGAGATGAATTGTTCATTAGTTTGAGCTATGCTTCTGTTTTATTTATGGCTTAGTTATATATATAATTTTTTATTTTCTTTAAGAAAAGGTGGGATACAGAAGGGAAGAAATGGTAGGGGGGAAATATAGATTAACCAGGTTTGTCAGATATTATGAGTTGTTGCGTACAACAAGTAAAATCAGATGTATTGCCAAATGTATTATATATTTCAAATATAGAAGCAGACAATAAAACATCAATATTACAGAATTTTGGGATAGATTCTCTCTTTAGAGAGTAATCAAGAACTTTCCTAAAGTTAGCAATAATCTGTTAATGATAAAAGAGATTATATCTTTAACAATTGCACAAACTTCTATCCTAAAATTAAATCATTGTAAAAACCTTAATATTGTCTTAATTGTTTATCTAAATCTAAATTTATTCTTACTTATTATTTAATTACTGGTGGAGTACAAAATAAAGTATTTAAACTGTAATCAATATCTTCATCACCTTTAATATGATATTCAGGTAATTCCAGAACTTTAAAAAGTTAATTATTCCCATAGTATGAGTAATAAGCTTGCCATTTCTGCTGAAATTCTCTCAATGGTCTTTTGTTTATATAATTGGTTAGTTTTGCCAGTGTTGCATACTAAGCTAGTTTTTCTTCCCAGATCTCTATTGTAGGACAGTCTTCTGTATTCCATTTCATTGGAAATATTACTCTGGCTGCTGTCAATATATATCTAAGTTGGCTTAGTTATATAGTTTTGTGGTGTTAACTAAGGTTGCCAGGTTCCCTCTGGTCACCAGCAGGGGATGGGGGGGTAGGGTTGCCAGATCCAGGTTGGGAAACTGCTGGAGATTTGGGGATGGACCCTGGGGAGGGCAGGGACCTCAGAGGGGTATAATGCCATACAGTCCACCTTTCCAAGCATCCATGTTCTCCAGGGGAACAGATTTTTGTAGTCTGGAATTGAGCTGTAATTCTGGAGGATCTTCAGCCCCCACCTGGAAGCTGTAATCCCTAGTGTTAGCTGTTTTAGGTATTGATGTGAACCACTCTGTGGATTTGAACCAAGTTGTGTGACATAGTCATGTTAAAATCTGTCATTATTTCATCTAAGAAGCAACCTCAGAGGGTACATCCCCAGACCTTACGCTATGCCTCCTGGGCACCCTAAGCCCCTGTATCATGTTTTGGTGTGTGTGTTCCTTTAAATGTTTCGTTTGTCTGCAGTACTGTAGGGGGGTGATAGGGGGAGACAAGTGTGATTTTGATTGGCTGATGACTGAGAGGGTGGGAGGAGATGTTCTGAGAGGAATCTGTGTGTGATATCTATGACGTGTTCTGTGCGCACAGTTTGGAGAGATAGCATAGTCTGTGTGACTATGGGATTCTGGATCTTTTTCTGAGTAAATAAGAGCAACAATTTAGTCTGTGTGACTAAGAGAATTGATTCTGTTTTGTGTGAATAAAACAAAGAGACTAGCCTGTGTGGCTAATTACATAAGAGAGAGAGAAATAAGCCTTTCAGAGTGGATTTTGGAGTTTGAGTGACTGTTTGTAGCCCCAAGCATTACCAGTTATATTTACAAGTTCCTTTCTTCAGCAACTGTTCAAAATAACCAGAAACCTATTTTGTTCTTTATTAAATAAATCAATTTTTGTTTAAACTTATCCCAGAAATCAGCACAGTATTTCCTCAGGGCCAGGCCCGTAGCTAACATGGGGCCCACAGGGCCTGCCCCCCTAAAGTTTCTTCCAGGGTTCCAACCTGAGCCTTGGGCGGGGGGAGGATTCCCATAGCTCCATAAAGACATACAATAGCTGGCCCCCTCAGCAAAAAATTGGGCCCCCCAGCAAGAAGTTGTTAGCTACAAGGCTGCAGGGCCACATAGTCCTCAGAAGTGTCCAGACCCAAGGTTATACTACCAAAAGAAAGAGAGATTTGGAATTTTAAATTCTTGGTGGCAGTAGAAAACTACCAAGTTTATATACACAGAGAGTGTTTAAAGGTAAAACCATTTCCCCAAATAGCAAGAACCTCACAGCCCCTTTAAGCCCAGATGAAGAAAAAGAGGCCTATCACATAGGGTTGCCAACCTTCAGGTAGGGCCGGGTATTTTTCCAGAATTACAGCTGTTCTCTAGACCGCAGAGATCAGTTTTCCTGGAGAAAAGGGCAGCTTTAGAGGACAAACTCTGTGGTATACCATAGATCCTAGGTGGACCTCCCCTCCGGCAGCCCACAAATCTCCAGGAATTTCCCAGGCTAGAGTTGGCAACCCTGCATACCTCTTCATTCACCACTCTTAGCTCTGGGTATATTGAGTTCCAATGATCTCTGTTCTCTTCTTAAGCACCAAACTCCACACATCCAGGCTTCTTCCCTGCCAAGCCCTCCAGGCTTCTTCCCTGCCAAGCCCTGAGTATTCTTCTGAGGTCCTTATCTTCACTTGGCAAGGGGAAGTGGATGGGTCCTCTCAGTTCCCTCATGGGCCTCTCGTAGCTGCCTCCTGCCCTTCTCTAGCCTAGGTGGATTGTTGCTGCCTCTCTCGCCTCCCTGTCCCCCCTCCCAGCAGATTTTTTAGCCTTCCGAGTCCGAGGAAAGATGATGTGTGATGGTGTTATAGCACCTCTGATGACCCCCAATCAAATTCTAGTAAATTTGGAGGGCTCCTGTGCAAGTGTTTTCAGGCCCACAAAAATATGATTAAGGATCGTTTTGTCCTGCCAAAGAATAAGTCACATTTCATCTCAATGCAGGTGCAGCTAGTGATCACAGCTAGTGAACACAAAAAATATGATTAAGGATCGTTTTGTCCTGCCAAAGAATAAGTCACATTTCATCTCAATGCAGGTGCAGCTAGTGATCACAGCTAGTGACCACAAAAAATATGATTAAGGATCGTTTTATCCTGCCAAAGAATAAGTCACATTTTATCTCAATGCAGGTGCAGTGGAATATGTTGAGACTACTTCTACATTCACCTCTCGAGTTCTGTATATGAAATGAGAGATTAATTGATACACATGCACGTGGCTGAACATAGGACTTCCACGGGCTTCTGCCTGGGCCTATGGATTATAGCATATAAGTTTACATACCTCTTTTATTTTTTTGTCTTATGGCAACCCTGTGGGGACATTCAAAGGTAGTTTGCCTTTTGACCCTGGTATTCCTTGGTGGTCTCCCTTCCAAATACTGACCAGGGCCAACCCTGCTTAGCTTCCGAGATCTGACAAGATCAGGTTATCCTGGGCTATACAGGTCAGGGCATATACTTCTATAATTAAGTGTAATATTTATAGCTGATGCTGGTTTTAAGTGGCACACTGTAATACAAAGCCTGTCATTTTACCTCTAGGTGTCAGCATTTCCTCTCTTTCCTTTATTCAAAATCCCTCAATCTCCAGCTGTTTCATGGGATATTTCTTCTTGTACAGAGAATATACTTGACATGTTGTATATAATATGTGCAGTTTGACATGAGTTTCACTTTATGAGCCCCCTTCTGTAGAAACTCACGTACCAAGTAACTCTAAAACAGCACCCGAAGGGAAGAACAAGTCTTTGAATGTCAATTGTTGGGGGTCTGGTAAGAGTCCATAGAATTGTTTCTGTCACCCTTGAGAATGGCACATACAGCCTTTGCCGTAAAGGAGAGTTATGTCTTTGGTGCCAGCTTCAGTAGTATCAAAACTTCAATCTTCTTGTATTCCAGTTTTTATCAGGCAGCAGGCATTGTGAAAAACACTTTGCCTGAGACCCTGGACAGCTACTGTCAGTACTGACAAGTGGTCTGAGCTGCCCCAGACATAGCTGAGTTGTCCTTCTCTGTCGCTTAAACCAGCCTGACTTTTTGGAACTTGACTCTGCTTCTTGACTCTGGCACGTAAAACACAAGCCTGCTTGAATGTCTCACCTCAATCCCATTTCTTTAGCCTAATGTCTTGAACTGTTTCCCCCCCAAAAATCAGCACACTGTTCATTAGTTCTCATGGCCCTTTCTTGCATGCCCAGGGAAATGCCGATCGCCATTTTGGGGTCAGGAAACAATTTTCTCCAGGACAGTTGGGCCAGGGATCCTGGAGGTTTTTTGCCATCTTCTGGGCATAGAGAAGGGGTCACTGGGAGTAGGGGGGGGTAGTTATGAATTTCCTGCATTGTGCGGGGGGGGGGGTTGGACTAGATGACCCTGGAGGTCCCTTCCAATTCTATGATTCTGTGATTCTAACTGACACCATGACAGGCTGGAGGATCAAACTGTCATTAGCTCTCAAAGTAAAAAAAGATGGGCATCTTGTCTTCTGCCTGTCTTCGATGGTTAGTAGCTGTATATGTTGCCTTGACCTGGATGGCCCAGGCTAGCCCAATCATATTAGATCTCAGAAGCTAAGCAGGGACAGCCCTGGTTAGTACTTGGATGGGAGGCCACCGAGGAAGTCCGGGGTTGCTGCACCTGGGAAGGCCATGGCAAACCACCTCCAAAGTCTCTTGTCTTGAAAACCCCAGCAGCAACTTGACAGCACTTTACACACACACACAGCTGTATTGGGGGTGGGGGGCACTGAATGATAATACTTCATGAGGGACAGTACAAAAGTTGTTCTCAAACACACACACTGTATTAACCATGTATTTACTTTGACATTCACGTGCTCTGAGGAATAATTGAGATAACCCAACTAGAAAGAAATTTGTTGTTCGATATGACACTTCCATAGAAAACCAATATGTGTAATATTCTAGCACTAAAAGAAGAAGAAAAAGAAGAGAAAAGATTGGATTTATACCCCACCTTCACTACCTGAAGGCATCTTAGAGCGGCTTACAATCTCCTTTCCCTTTCCCTTCCATATTGAATATGGTTCAGTTCATGCGTTACTCAGCCTAAAGAAGTCTTCTGAAATCATGGAGTGCCCTTATGCATGATGTAAGATTTATTTTTCCATGGATGAGTTCACTCTCTATTATTTTATTCATTGCATTCAGCCACTGTGTCAGCCATGCTTTATGAAGATAAGATATTCAGGGATTTTCTGTTGGATCTTTTGAGGAAGGTGCTCTCTAACAGACCAAGTGGAACTCAGTGTGAAATGAGAAGCAGATGGTTTTTCCCACTGAATAGAAGCATAACATTTGGTCATCTGAAATGGATGTCTTGAAATTTAGCGGAAAAGAAATCACCTTCCCCCCCCCCCCCAAATTGCTTGCCCAGTATTCTAACAGAGTGGAATGCCAACACAAAAGAGAGTTTTAGACCCAAACAGCCAGCCTACTGCATGGGTGTTGTACTAATTCATCACTTGTTATTGGCAACTATTTCTTTCCTCTCTTCATGTATAAAGCTGACAGAAGATCACTTCATTAGGCAACCTAGCCTGAAACCCACACAAGCTTATGCCATTGTCACACCCTATGGTATTTGGGCCAGCATGTGCAGTGGGGGAACCTGGAAAAAGTCTCCAAAGAGGCTGCATTATAGCTAACAGGAAAAACAGGGTTGCATCCTGAGAATGCCTGTAGGGTAGTCAGGGTCAAAGAGTTCCAATGTTAGCCTCCTTAGAGGTAAAGGCTACCTCAGGAACCGAGACCTCAGGAGGCAAGGGCTACTCAAGTGAATGGACATGGCAGGGGGAAGGAGAATAAAAGGCCAGAGCAGAAGGGCGGGAGGGAGAAGAGACAGCTGGCAGATGAAGGCAGGAGGCCAGACTCCTGGCAAGGCCTGGGGCCTTGGTGGGCAAAACAGAAAAGGCCTTGGCACTGGTCCCCTCAGGGACTAGGAAAGCAGTATTCCTGGCTACCAGAGCAGTATACTACTCTCCCAAAGCCTAACCCAGTGGCTAGAGGCAGCAATTATGGAATACTTGGAGCAGGACCTGTGCCCTGTGTAGAGGCAATGAGGACTAACTGGACCTCCAAGCTGTAACTTGACACTTCAATGGAGGACTCTGTTATTATGAGCAAACTGCACAACAAATCACAAGTTTAATGGTCCCTCTGGTGTCTGCTGTTTGAGAGAAAAGTTGGAGTAAGATGGAATTCTTGTGTGGGGAAGCAGCCCCTGGCTTTGGGGGCTTAATTGTCACAATAAGTGTTTTAGGTTCAAGCAAAGTGTTACATTTACCATGTGATCACCACAGGGACGTAGCTACAAGACTGCTGCAAGTTCCCCCTGAGAGCTCAGTTCAGAAACACTACAAGACCACTGGTGTGTTTTTTTGGGGGGGGGGGACACTCCCTTCATGCCATTTTTTTTTAACCTAAAATCCTCCCATGGTGGCTTTATTCGCCCTCTTGGAGTGCTGCATGTGTACTTGATGCTTACATGTGCAAGTCCCACAAGGGAAGAAACACCCCTGGGGGCTGTTTCGGGTTGGGGAAATGGCATATAGGGAGGTGGGAGCCCCTCCCCCCATGCTGTGGTCTTGATCTGAATCTGGCCCCTGTAATGTTTATGAAATGAGTTTCCACTGGGATCTCACAGCTGGTGTCCTGCTGGAAGTCCCTGTTGCAATCACATGGTAGATGTAACATAGTTTCGCCCTTGGTTTTTAGTTGCCTCCAGACTCTTATTTAGTTCACAGTTTATAATATAGAGGCTGAAGACATCCAAACCATTGGATGTAAAAAAATCACGCAGAAATGATGAAATATGAAGCTCATTTTCTCAATCAACATACTGTTCACTCAAGCTTCTAAAAAATTCTTTCTGCTTCTGCAAGATCTTTGATGTGTTCCCCATATAATAAAAATTTCAGATAGCTCTGCTTAGTATTCACTCAAACCTCCATCTTCCCTCTTGCCAAGAAAGCAAGATGTAGATTTCATAGAAGAGTGAATATTAAGCTTGACTGAACAGCTGGATTTTTCAGGAAATGTCAGGACCTGCTGGGCGGTCCCTGACCTCATACTTGGAATCTTTAGAAGAGGAGTCTGAGGAACCAGGAATGTTGCCTGAGGAAGGACAGGGAAGCCAAGGAGACCCCTGCACTGTAGCAGTCGCCTTAGACCCCATCAGCCCCCATCACGTTAATCTCAGAAATCAACTACACAAAATTTAAATACCAAACAAGTTGGGAAGAAGAACTAGGTGTACACTGGCAAACAGATGGGACTTACCTGCCGATAGTGCAAATGTATATAACATAAGACTTCAGTTTTTCAAAATAATGTCCTGATGGTACCTAACTCTCACACAACTACACAAAATAAACAGGAATACTAGGTCAACGTGCTGGAAAGGGTGTGGACAAGAAGGGTCTTACCTGCACTGCTGGTGGAACTGCCCGATGATTGCCCAATTCTGGGAGGATATAAAACAACAAATAGATATTATCACAGCACAAGACATCACATTTACACCAGAACTTTTTCTATTAAATCATTGGGACAATTCAATTCGCAACTCTAGAAAAGATCTTTGTCTCAATACTCCTTGCAACGGCCCACCTGGTAATTGCAACATGCTGGAAATCCAAAGTGTCTCCGTCGATCTCTGCATGGCATGATAAACTTTGGGAAAACTTCATCATGGCAAAGATAACTGATACAATCAACAAACCGCAATCCAACACTACTCTCTGCTCAAAATTTGTGACAGCATGATACCCAGTTGTATCCTACCTACAAACGCAGGAAATACTCCCTCCAAACCCACTGTACCACAAATGGCTCACCCTGTAGAACCTACACACTCTAACACCTGGGAAAATAATTGGGTTCTTAATTCAAAACAATAATCTTCCAATACTACCTACCTAGTATTACTTATCAGCTTCAAACTCACTCTCAAACCACTTTAATAAAGATAATCTGCTCAGAATATTTAAGTTAAAACTTGCTGTATGGCACAACTTAAAAGTTTTCTGTTCTGACGTACTAAGTAATATACTTTGTTGTATGCTGTATGTTAAATTGAAAAGAAATTTTTTAAAAAACTACAATAATTCATGGCAACCCCTTGTGGGATTTTCAAAGCAAGAGATGAGCAGAAGTGGTTTGCCATTGCCTTCCTCTGCATAGCAACCCATGTCTTCCTTGGGAATCTCCCATCCAAGTACTAGCCATGGCTGACGGTGCACAGCATCTGTGCTCAGACAAGCTTGGGCTAGTCTGGGCTATATACACAGATGTGGGCTCCCATGTGTCTGGGCAGTTGAGTTTTGAACACCGAAGGACCTGTGCGCGGCTGACTGAAATTCCTTGTGGCAGACCTGGGCAGGATGTGAGGACTTTCTAAAATGTAGTTCAGCCTTTAAAGAGAAGCCAGAGAAATTATCATTGTTGTCATTTATTGAGTGTATAACCCATTCTCCCTGGGAACCAGGCTCAGGGGGTAACATCATTTGTTAAAACATCCCTTTCATAAAACTGGTACATAGTTACAATAAATACAATAAAATACATAATAAATTCTTCCCACTGTACAGCTAAAAGGCGGTGTGAATCTCAGGGGGAATAAGGTATAGTTGTCTGATGAGAAGGAAAGGGGGGAGGGGAGAGAGGGAGAAAGGGGGCAGGCCAAACCAAGATGAAAACTGTCAAGATGGAGCCCGTGGCTGCTCTCAACCACAGGCCCAGTGGAATAACTCTTTTGCGTGCCCTGCAGAACTGTAACAAGTCCCACAGGGCCCCCCTGATCTCTCCTGGAAGAGTATTCCACCAGGTTGGAGCCAAAAAACCTCTCATATCCATGCTGGTGGAAAGTGCTGTCAAGTCACAGCTGCTTATGGCAACCCCATAGGGTTTTCAAGGCAAGAGACGAGCAGAGGTGGCTTACCGTGGCTGGCTCTGCATAGTCACCCTTGACCTTCTTGGTGGTCTCCCATCCAAGTACTCTCCGGGGCCCACCCTCCTTTGCTTCCGAGATCTGACAAAAGCAGGCTAGCCTGGACCATATTGTAGCCATGGCTCCAATCGATACCACCCCACACTTCCTTTTTGGAGCTAGCAAAACATCCAGGGAAACAGTCAGCATCACAGGCAGTCTGGCCAACTGCATTGTGTTTCTCAGAAGTCAGGAACTAACAAACAAGAACTATTTGGTATTCGTCAGTCCATTTAAATATAATTGGCTTCCATGAAGTAAGGCAGAATGTGGAAGCACTAAGTGGAGAGATTTTTAAAAAAATACTCCAGCTGGACTTTGTACTAAATCATCCCCTTCCTTTGCTGTGTTACCATGGTGATAAGCATTGTTGCTACTGATATTCCCAATGAAGCAACAGGAGACTGTGCTTACATAGGAATTCCCCTGTAGGCACATATTACATTTCGCATACGTGAGAGGGGTTAAGGGCCAATGTAGATGTGACAGGGCAGCCAGGAGTATTTATGGTATTTATTCATGTGTCTGACTAATTTTCATATAAAGCCGGGGTGGGGTCTCTTTTATTAATCCACATAAAAGAGTGTGTTGGTAAGGGGAGCTAAACGTGGCTCCTCTCTCACTGCCCTCCACTGCGTCATCCTGGGTCTGGTATTAGAAGGGAATCAGGCTGGAGAGACAAGTGCTTGCAGCAGTGGAGAGAAGTGAGGGCAAGTAAGGGCAGGGCAACCGTTAGCTCCCCTCACCTACACAGAGAGGTGGCCAAGATTGCGATAAAAAAAAAATGATGGCTATACCAGTGCGTAAAAGGAGCAGGATTGAACAAGGTGCAAGGTGAAGAGTTTATTCAGCTCTTATGGATCCCTACACGTTTCGCTATAAGCTTCCCCTGACAAAGCTTATAGCGAAACGTGTCGGGATCCGTAAGAGCTGAACGAACACTTCAGCTTGCACCTTGTTCCTTCCTGTTCCTTTTACAAGATGGCAATGAACAGCCTCATCCAGCTACTGTGCTGTTTTTAGCTTTTTAATTGCGTTTTAGTGAACCAGCTATTTTCTGCTCTGGACTATTTGGTTGCTAGACTCTTTTTCATCAAGAAAAAATAGAACAAAAAACCTACTTTGTTTGGGTATGGAGGAAGTAAGTGCAAGCGCACCCATGGCCGTTTTATCACACCCAAATTGAGCTGTGAAGAAGGATTATCCCTCACTCCAGTCTCCCCTCACTCTGTGGGTTGCCAACCTCTAGATGGTAGAAGCCAAAAAGGAGAAATCACGGGAGGAAGTGGAAATCCAAAACAACATTTGTGACAAAAATAACAAAGAGTCAATAAAGATATGTTTTCAAAATCATTTACTGTAGTAATTACTGTAGTAATTCTGTAGAAAATTCTCTTCTATAATAAATATGTGATGGGAATGTTCATTGGTGAACATTCCCATCACATATTTTCAATCAATAAAGTTAAGTGCCTGTTTAATGACTTTTTAAACTCTGTCCTTGGTACTGAAATATGAAGGTGAGTTTCATCGAATGATGAAAGTCATAGCACTGTGCCATCAGTGTAAACTATGAGACCACACAAGAATACAAGTCCATATCCTGGATCTAACATTTGGCACATGGGAGGCAACAGGAAGGGAAATGGAAGAACGAACCAGCAAATGGGAAGGATGTGCATTCAGTTCAGTTCAGTTACATGTACTTAGGCTTAGTTTCATGAGGACCAATGGGGTGCGCAAAAGGCTTTGTGGAAATTGCAGGTTTTGATGAGGGTTTTGAAAGGAGTGAGACATCATGCAGGTGTGCTGGTATATCTATTATATGCAGATAAAGAGGTGGGTTCATTTCTCTGGGGGTCGTAATTGATGTATTTATGGCTGTCAGGCAATAAGACATGTGTTTTGGAATTTCCTATAAGTGCATATGAACCCAACCAAAGCAACTTAAACTGATCCGTAATTGCTGTTGTCTGTTCATGCGTACAGTCAATGTCATTAAATAGAAATTAAAAACATTCACTCTTTAGCATGATGACAGGCTGCCACAATTTTGCTTCTAGAAATCATGCCTTTAGCACATGCATTCTTCATATGAGAGAGAAAGAAAACAACATCTTTTTATTCTAGCATTTGGCTAGAAACCATTTGTCAGATCAAATCAGTGCTCAGCAGAGTGGAAGGAGGGAAAGAACTGGGGTGTCAACATTAGCATTCTGCCTGGGAGAATGAGCAGTTCAACAGTGAAGGACTTGGTATGTTTCCTGCCTCTCTGTGCCTTTGTGTTTCAGAAGATAATCATGGTGACGCAGGTCCAAAGAATTGTGATACTAGTTTTGCACACTGAAGGAGGACCCTTTGATTTCTCAAGCAACAATGCACATGTTCCCCATGCCAGCTGGCAAAACTCTCTTGAAACCGAGAGAATTTCAAGAAACATTTGCACTGTTGACATGTTTTGTACATATCTGCCATTCAAAGGAGAATATTGCAAATTCCACAGGGTATGCTCAAGTTCGTGTGTGTGAAGTGTTGCCTGGGCACACCTAAAACTGCTGTATAAATCCTAAGCAATGCTTGCCCATGCAGAATGTCTTAAATCACATGGCTGCAGTCACACACACTAAATTAGGGGTGTCAAACATACGGCCCAGGGGCCAGATCAGGCCTCCGGAGGGCTTCTATCAGGCCTGCACTGGAATTGGCCATTTCCTGCTTCCAGTTCTGTTGCTGCTGCTGCATCATAGCTTGCTTTGCCAGACTCTCTCAATCGCTCAGCCATTTCATGTTTTCCCCTGGTTCCTAGAGTCAGAACTCTGAGCATGAGATTTCTGTGGTGAATGTCAATAAATCAAAAGTAGGTTTGCAGCTTACAGAGACACACCTGAACAGCATACTCAGGATTGCAACAGTACAGACATTTTGATGCAATAATTCAGAACAAGAGGTATCAGTTATCAGATACCGTTAAATAAACAAAGGCCCCGAGATAAAGTGGGGGGGAAGCAAGGCTTTTTGCGCCAGAGTACTTTGACCCACAGTTGCGAGATGGCACATTTTTGCAAAGCTGCGGTTGCAACTCGCCACTGCGTGATCAGATGCAACCGTAGGCAAGTTGGGGTTTTTTCCGTTCCTTTCCGATTCACTTAAATGGGGGATCGATGAATCGCACCTCCACCCTGAGGTCTTCCAATGGCAGTATGCGATGATGCACATACTGAGAAGGGGAAACAAACAATGGCATGGCATTGGGATAGCCTGATCAGACTATCCCCGATGCCACAAGTGTGTGCTGGAGCTATCACACAGGGAGAGTCCATCTGTGGCCCATAGCAACCCTTTTGATACTGGATTTTCCCTACTGTTTTTTTACTGCACTTCTTCAGTGGAGAGCAACGGCTTGCCGATGGGTGCGGGATGCTTCACAGATGTGCTCTTATGATCGCGCCCTTAAAATCTGGCAGGGAGTTGTGCCTCTAGCGCGGCTAATTCTGCGTGTGATCGGGGCCAAAATATTGCAAGAGTACTAATGTTTTAAGCATGTTTTTATTTTAAGTAAAAAAAAATCTTTGAGTTTGTGTTTTTTATAAATTTTATATCTCTGCTACCTGGTATTACGTTTTATGACACACATGGCCCAGCCCAACAAGGTCTCATTTATGTCAGATCGGGCCCTCATAATGAATGAGTTTGACACCCCTGCACTAAATAATCCACTTTCAATGCATTTTCCAACTGGATTTTACCAGTTCACACAGTAAAATCCAGTTGGAAAGTGGATTGAAAGTGGATTATTTAGTGTATGTGACCACAGCCAAAGTCTCTTGTGGGTTCAGACTGACCTCACAAAAAATTTCCTTGGTTTTCCAGTTAGGCAAGCAAAATCTTTTCTGAGAAACATAGTATGCAGTATATAAATCAACCCCCACCCCTGGAGATGCAATTTCTTTTCAGGCTTGAAAGACATTTGTTTTCTGTTTGTTATAGGTACTGTTTTTTTTTAAGTATTTTGCATCTGATTCTGAATTTGATGCAATAAAATATTACTATTACGATGCCAAACACACAAACACATATACTCATCTGCACTGTTGTAGTGGTTAGAGTGTTGGACTCTGATCTGGGAAGCCCAGGATCAAATTCCCATTCTGCAATGAAACTCTCTAGATGAACTTGAACTTGTCACATGCTCAACTTAACCTAACCTATAGGGTTAGTTACTGTGAAGATAAAGTAGAGAAGGGAAAACTGGGTACTACTCCCTTAACTCCTTGGAGGAAGTACAGAATAAAAAGCCACTAGATGGAGAGATCTAAAAACACAGAGACAAAATTAACAAGAATCCTCCTTGCCAGTCAGAACACTCATGACCCACGAATCCAAAAGCAGCCTAACAGCGTTGTGGCTTGTCAGATGCTTGACACTTCCTTCCCCATTTTTGTAGTCCCTGGCAGATCTCGTAAAACGTGGTGCTGATCTTAGGAACTTCTCTTTTTGAAGCCAGCACATAGTTTAATGGGTTATGAACTAAATTAGGAACACTACAGTTATCTCACCCTTTTAAACGTTGGTAAACTTGCCATCTGCTTCTTATTAAAACAGGAAAGATGCCAAATTTGAAATGAAACACATCTGGACAGTGCCTTTGGTGTCCTTTTAATGTGTAAAAGCACAGAAGAACTGTATCCTTTTTTTAAAAGGCTATTGGCCTTTTCAGAGAAAGAATAAAGAATAGTCATTTAATTTAGGATGGTTGATAAAGAAGAATCTACTTACCACTTCTTGTAGTAAAAGAAGTATCATTCCCAAAGAGAGCAAGAGAGCTCCAGATTCAGAATGTGGGCATCAGTCTTCACCCTCTTACTGGTTTATGTCATAGGAGGTTTTTTGTTTTTAAGAGAGCTCCTGCTTGGGAGAAGGGAGCGACTTTACAAACCCTGAAGTTCTTGAGCCAGCATTGACCTGATTCTCGTATCTGGTGGATAGCAAAAATAATTTCTTTGGAAGTTAAAACATAGGATTGGATCTTATCCTGTCTAAGGCTGCAATCACACACACCTTTAGATCCAATGCCTGATGGATCTAAAGGAGATGATCAGACAGCAACATCTGGGAAAGGTCCTGCAGTCGTCAGCAATCCGTGCTGCTCTGCCACAGAAGTGTATTTAAAAGACACCAGGGAAAGTCTGGCTCTAACTGGTTGCGATGGGCCATGGACGGACTTCCCCCTGTCTGATCACTCAAGCACATTCTCATGCTATCAGGATGGTTTGATCATTCCATCCCGACTCTGTGCCATTATTCCCCCCCCCCTTCACAGTATGCACATCACTGCAAACTCCAAAGGGAGCCCTCAGTGCGGAGGTGCAATTCCTCGTTTATGCACAAGGGAAACAAACAGAAAAAAAAGAGACCCGCAGTTGCATCTGATCACACAGTGATGGGCTGAGCCTGCAGCTTCAAAGGGATGTGTGATCTCGCAACTGCATGTCAAATGCCTCTGGAGGAAATAGCCTCGCTTCCCCTCCACTCCAACTGGCGTGTGTGACTGCAGCCTAAATTCTGTACACAGGAGTGTGCCTTTCCCCACCTTCTCACTCTACCTGCAGGCTGAAATCCCCCCCCCCCAATCTAGTTTTGGGGGCAGGGAGAGAGATAAGTTGAAGGGCTGCAGGAGCAGCAGGGGGAGAAGTGGTGAAAATTCCCTCTCCCTTTGCACACATGGATCTTTTCTGTGAAATCTGACCCATAATGAATAAGTAAATCTCAAAACAAATGTCCTGCAATAGAGAAGGCTGCAACCAGGAAGCCTTGGTTAACATTTTGAATAAACAGATGGGCTGTCAAGATCATCCACGATCAGTTTTTCATTTGCATTTTCAAAACATGGTCCCCGGTTCCCAAACAAATTATATATCCAGGTCAGTAATTAATTTGAATTCATATTATCAAGGGCCTGAACCGAGCTGAGTTAGAAAATGGTGGTTGTTTGGCTCCGAGCAAACAATAGAAATCTTAATTTCCACAATTCCTTTTTATTCTGAAAAATCATTTAGCTTTGTATTGAATCTTGGTACAAGATAATGTGAGATGAAACACTTGTAAAGTCAACTTTTTGTTTAAAAGGCCATGAAATATTTGTTTAAAAAACACAAAAGTTTTAAACATTTATTCAGAAACAGTCAATGTTCTGTGTTAATAAAAGTCCTTATATTGCAAGCTGCCTTGCACCATTTTTAAAGTGTCTTCTTGCTCCCCACATACACCTCATGGTAGCTATGAGTGGAATATCCGGATGGGGAAACCCAAGAATGCCATAAACTGTTCAAAATAACCATATCCCTTAAATCAAGTGTTCCAAACAGCTGTACTTACATACGTTAAGTGCTGTCAAGTCACAACCAGCTCATGGTGACTCAAGTAAGGGGTTTTCAAGGCAAGTGAGAAGCAGAGGTGGTCTGCCAGTACCTTTCTCTGCAGAGTCTTCCTTGGTGGTCTTCCGTTCAAGTACCATGACCAGTGTTCCCTCTAAGCCGAGTTGGTGTGAGCTAGCTCACAGTTTTTTAGCCCCCGGCTCACACCTTTTTGTCTTAGCGCAGGAAGGATGGCTCCAGAGCAAACTAATGTATACAGCAGCCAAACTGCTCGCTCACAACTTTAATGCCAGTAGCTCACAAAATAGAATTTTTGCTCACAAAAATCCACAGCATTGACCATGACCCTCTTTAAACTTCTGAGATCTGATGAGATCAGACTATACCATGTTGCCTTCCCTCCTGCTGACTTACTTAACAACACTTTAATACTTTAAAAAAATGCTTTATACACGTAGTTTTCTTTGTAAGAAACTTTTGTCTTAATCATTCAATTTTTGGGTTTGTATTTGGTCCTGTCTTATCTGGAAAAACTCAAATATATATTTAAACTGTACATCTTCAAGCTATTGTGTCTGGACAACAGGCAACCCCCCCAAAAACCAATGTATCAAGTTTGATTGACATACTGGACTTAAAAATGCTACAACTGGCCAACCATCCAGCAAATTTGTAACAATATGTTTAGTGTATTTTGTAATTTTATTAAAATGTATTAGGATGCTACCTACCAGGAAACTGGCTGCAGTTGGTTGCTTACTATTCAATTATGCAGGTTTTTATTTTATTTATTAGGGAAATCCTATCATCTACATTTTCAGTTGATTAAAGAAACTGAAAATAAATAATCAACATGGTTTCATTATGTTTTTTTCCCCTTGATGGGCAGGATAGTACTCTCTGTCTGGTGCTAAGAAACAGACTCCCAAACTATGTAGATCAGTGGAGGGGTGTGTTTGTGTGTGTGTGTGTGTGTGTGTGTGTGTGCGCGCGCGCTGGCTTTGAATGGTGCTATGTACAGTACACATTTTACCTTAACAATACCAGGCTCTCCAATGATACCTATAGCAGTTTTCTCATGATGCTGGGGTTGGGTGTTATGTGGTACACTGTGCATTCTTTGAGACAAAGAAAAAAGGGATGCAGCATTGTGGGGAAGAAAACAACTTTGCATTAAAATCGTATTTATGTTGATGGTTTTCAGATGTGTATAGAATGCCTTGCACAATGCTAGTCCTGTAACAGGTGAGATTGAGCTATGCACTGAGGGCAGTTTTATCTCAAGGACCCTTCCCCCCCAGATGCAAATCCTCCACCCTCCATGGGGGAAATCTGACAGTGCTTGCTGGACAAGGGATGTTATTTTTCCCTGCAAGAATGACTAATAGCCTGCTATTAGGAGGGATAAAGCCAGAAGGTGCAATTAGGAATTAAATTTATTTCCTGCCTCTGGTGATCCCAGCCCCTAAGAACCAAATTTGCATCCCTTTAGGCATTGTCTTGGACTTATTTCTTTCTCATGCTAGTGGCAAAAGAATTGAGGAACTGGCTTTTAGGTATGTTGGCAAGTAAACCAATACATGATTGCAGCATTAAGTCAAGACATCGTGGAATTACGACGTGACACAGTTCCTGAAGTTGACAGTCTACTTTTGTCAGCTTTGACCTAAATAAGAAAGGATCTAAATACTCCTCTCTCCAGGGTATGCCTAAATTATTCATGTTAGGAACAAAATTGACTTATGCAGTGCATCCTCCTCCCTCCCCACCCATCTCTGTCTTCAGGTTCAAGATGCAGAAAGGCCTCTCTGCACTACTTTTCCTTTCATTCACAGGTTCTAGGATTATGTATCATGGAGCTCATAATGCACAAGGCAGTTTCCACAGGCAACCCCACAGAGTTCTGTGGCCCCTCAGAAATTAACATTTTGTTATGACAAACATGATCCATCCTGTTATCAAAAGAGCCTGTATTCTCCCAGTAGATGGCAATGACACATTTTTAGAGAGCCAGAAGAGGGTACTAAAGAACATAGAGTCCACAGTCTGGATAGCTGTGTCCATTTACTGTAGAAACTATGCCAGGCATAAGTATAAAACTCTCATATATGAGACAACAGCAGGGGTCCTTTGGGGCTGGAGCAAGGCGGAGCGTCACTCCGCCAGCTCAGGAGTGGGCAGTAGAGCAGCCATGGGCCAAATCAGATTCTCTGATCTGATTCGGCCCACCGTGGATATGCCACCGAAATTCGGTGGTGGCTTTAAAAGCAGCTATAGGGGAGGGGGTTTGAGGGAGAGGCTCCAAACTTGCAGGGTAGCTGCTGGGGCCTCTCCTCGAAATACCCACCAAGTTTCAAGAAGATTGGACCAGGGGGTCCAATCCTATGGGCCTCCAAACAGGTTGCCCCCATTCCCTCCATTGTTCTCTATGGTGGGGAAAAAGTAACTTCCACTGGTGGAAAACGAGGTGTGGATCCAAGCCATAGATAATATTTCCAGTTAACACCATCTACGGATGCCATTCTGCCTCTAAAATGGTAGCTCAGGGCTGACACAGGGCATCTGAGAGAAGAACAAAAGATATCGAAACTGCTTCCACACAATTTCTGGTACCTTGCATCCTCCTGCTTCTTTCTGCCCTACCTGCATCAGTACCATTCCTCTAGTCTAGTTGCTATACATGCCTACAGCCCTCAACCCCATTTGAATGCATTTGGTGGTGAAGGTCCTCTGAAGAAGTCTCTAGAATTTCACCTGCAATGGATGTGAAAGGGCCCTGTCTAGTTTGTCCCTGCTCGGGATACCACAAACGGCTTCAATTAGAACCATTTAAACCCATTCACTTCATTGTGCTACCCAATTGATACCTTTCCTTTTCTTTCACTTTTGCAAACAGTCAACAGATAGCAGCCACACATCTACCGTCTTCTGCCCAGTTGCCATAGAGATAGCAGTACTGCTGTTACACCATTTTCATCTATCGCTACTGCTGCTTCAAGTAAGCTTGTAATGAGTCAGAACTCTCTTTAATGCAACTGCTGTGAATTTGCAGGTCAGCTAGTGTAAAAATCTGGTTTTGAATTGATTTTCAAAGCTTCTGTCTCCAAGAGAAACGTGTCGCTTTCCAATATGTCTCTACATGCCTGCCACAGAAGCTCAGTGCACTGTGACAGATTTTTTGAAGTGTTCATGGGTACATTATATACTGTGCTAGCCCAGCCTTTTAGTCTCCCTGGAACACACCCTATACTTCCTTATAGCTGGATGTTGTAGAGAAAACAAGAAGAAACACAGTCCATAAACTGGAACAACAAATGTAAACAAGACCATGCCATGTAAAACATTTGATAAAGTGAAACAATTTGTATAAACACATATTGAATTCTATTTGCGTAATAATTATTTCACAACACCAAGAAGTGCATCAATATGGCAATATTACAAAATACAAAAATATTTGGAAAAAGGTCCATTGAATGATTGTGAAGAATTAAGAGATTACACAAATAGAATTCAGTACATGTTTATATAAATTTTTCACTTTATTAAGCCTTTTTCATTGCACAGCCTGGTTTACATTTGTTGGAGGCTGTAGTAGGCAGAAAGATAGAGGCAAGCAAGTTGTCTGCCGCTACTGATTACCACAGGAACCCTAAGATTCCTTGGAACACAGACTGAAAATCACTATTGTAGTGGGCTGCAGCATAATTTGCCTTCTTCCTAGGCATAACAGGGCTGACCAGTTAGGGCTGCCAACTCCAGAAAAATTCCTGGAGATTTGGAGACAGAGCCTGGGGAAGGGGGGGGTTGGGGAAGGGGGGGGGGGGTCCTCAGCAGGTTGTAATGCCATAATGTCTACCCTCCAAAGCAGAATTTTCTCCAGGGAAACTGATATTTGTCATCTGTAATAGCTGGAGATCTCCAGGTGCCACCAGGAAGGTGGCAACCCTAGTATCAGTACAGGGCCACCATGCCCACCAGAAGAGAGTTAATTATTCTATGCCCAAACCCTTTCATTTTTGGAAAACCAATATTTGTTGCCTCTTTGCTCCCAAATACTGTAGTCGTTCTAAAAGGTCAATGAATCAGCAGACACACATAAGCAAATGTGGCAGCGTTCAAAAGAAACAGAACTGACACTGGAGCTGCTGCAACCCTGTCCTGCTACTATATCCATTTCATACAATGCTTATTTCCTCACATCAGTATCTGCACTGTATTTTTGTTAATCTAGTGACTGATTTTGAGTTTCACAATTTCTGGACTGCTTTTCTGCCACATGGCATTTCAAGCTGGCTTACAAATGATCACCCCCCCACCCAAAAGAAGCAGCAATATATTCCATTGCTAATGGAATCAAAAGTCCATGATAATTGTACTAATCGGAAATCCTAATCAGAGTGAAGGAAAATGTCTACATGTAAGCTTTCAGCCAAAGGATTCTTTGTCAGAATGGAAGGCTGTTTGGCTCTTCCAGTTTTTGCTAACTCCCTCACCCTCCAAGTTGTTGTCATTCTTAAACATCTCGCAAAGGGCTGCACCAGAAAGGAACAGGTGGAGACAGAAGTCCATCTGTGGTTCTTCATCTAAGCTGTCAGCAGCCAAGTTCTTTCCAGGTCAGCAGACTTCCAAGACACAGTGGGATGGGGAAAAAAACAACAACCCTACATCAGGCTTGCTCATATGGAGAAACTCCCATAAAAACAAATCATTTGTGCTAAATTTATAACTAGAAATGGGCAGCGCCCAAATTAAGTCAAGGAAGACAGGATGCCGTTTAATGAAATCCAGTCTCCACCCACCTTCACCAATTGGCCACAACATCAGTTTGGTCCAAAATAGCTGTTACAAAAAATACAGGATCATCACCTGCCCATGCCCCTTTTCATTGGAGTGCGGGTACTGGGGTTCCCCTACCAATTATGCCTATTTTTTTCAAACATAGTGCCATCTCTGTTGCTCAAATCTCACAAATTTACCCAGTGCATCAGTGGCCCAGTTCACATGCTCGGCGCCATGCATGTGATGACGTGCAGGAGAGCACAAGCCTCCCAGTAGGAATCCCATGGAAGTGCAGCTGTGCGAACTATCACCTCTGAGCAAGGCTTGAACTCACCTTGCGAGTTCACATTACTTTGCATTTCTGCAAGTAACTCTAGGGAAAAAACTGTCCCCGTGTTGAAATCCACAGTATTTATATATGAGTATTTGTTTTCAAGGAGGCATATACATTCTTATCTCTGCTAGAAGTAGTTGGCTGTCCTTTCTTGCCTTATGTCCTTTATGCTGCTGCCTTTTTATTCACTGCCCCTCAAATATGGCGTCTTAGTTAGCATTTGTCGTGTGCTGCAAGTGTGGTGTAGTGGTTAGAGCATCAGGTTAAACCTGGGGCCAAATCTGCACCCTGGCATGAAGCTTGCTAGGCGACTTTGCGGCCCATTATTCTCAAAGCCTAATCCACCTCGTAGGGTTGTCTTGAGGACAAAATGGAAAGGGGGAACGATGTGAATGCTGCTTTGAGTTCTTCGTAAGGAAAGCAGGACAGCAATGCGTTAGACAGACAGATAAACAGCAGGGGCTGCCAGAAGTCAAAGCAAGAGACAGTGTATTGTGGCATGCAGCTCTGTAGCCCTTCCAATTCAAAAGGGCTTTCTCTGGAGATAATTGGATAGGACTAGATGTGACATGGCAAACAGAGGAGCCTTCTTCTAGCAGATCAGTGGACGGGGGTGGAGGGACTTCCTTGCAAACTGTATTTCTCTGGACACTCCACCCCTTTGCCTTCAGTCAAGCTCTGAAATCAGTACAAAGCTAATCAAGGGAGGGAAGCAAAACAGCGAGAGGTAGACTAAAAGCAGCAGTGTACACAGACATCCCATTTCAAGTGGCTGTGGGTATGTTGGGGCTCATGGGCAATTGCAGGTTTCCTGCCACGTGGCTCAGACTTGTGCAGCTAACTAGGGTTGTGCAGCTAACCCATAACGTTGAGCATCGGACTTTACATCCTGACAATTCCCTACATTCAGGTCACTAATGAGAACATTCTTGTTGTGCATCATTGCTGCTTCTGCTTTCTGGTTGTGGCATTTTGTGGTGTGGATTGTTCTGAGCATGCACGTTTGATTTAGGCTGATTTTACATCTGACTTTCCCGCTGGGATCATTCTAGTTCCAAAAAAACCCTGCCCACACCTCTGTGTGGTGTGAAACCGTGCTGCTACTGAAATGTCCATATCTACTAATTGCCCTCCTGTGGTCAAGCTAGTATTATACCGCTTTATTCTGCTTTAAACAATTGTGGTTTCTTAGTGCACTTAGACCCCCTAGAGTGAAATTTCACACCACTGTAAAATCAGCACAGGAAAAGAGAGCAATCAAACTACTTTAGAGGAGAGGTGTAAAATCAGCCTTAGTCCCCATAGCAAATGGTGGATCTTTCTTCCACAAATTTGTCTAATCCTAGCTGGATGTGCTGGATGGATACGCATTTTCCTTGGCTGATTCTTATCTACTGCAGCTGACAACTTCATTGGGTGCCCCTCAGTTCTCTCTATCTACTTTTTCCATTCCATCTCTAAGCCAGCCTTCCTTCCTTCCTTCCTTCCTTCCTTCCTTCCTTCCTTCCTTCCTCCCTCCCTCCCTCCCTCCCTCCCTCCCTCCCTCCCTCCCTCTCTCTTTCTTCTTTCTTTCTTTCTTTCTTTCTTTCTTTCTTTCTTTCTTTCTTTCTTTCTTTCTTTCTTTCTTTCTTTCTTTCTTTCTTTCTTTCTCTCCCTCTCACTGAGATTTGATGTGAATCACAGAAGCCCTAACCTTGAAGAGATCCAAGCTCTTAGCCTTTCCTCAGGAAAAAGGTGCTCTAACTCTAACCCCTTAACTATGCTGGTTATCCTCTTCTGTGTTTTTTTCCAGTTCCGACATATTATTTTTTAGGTATGGCGACCAGTTCACAGTTTGTCAACTGAGGCCACACCGTAGACCTATACAAGAGCATAGCAATAAAGTGGTCTTATTTTCAATTCCTTCCCCAGTGTGGCGTTTGCCTTTTTCACTGTTGCGGCATACGAAGTTGACTCTTTAGCCGTACTCTGTAAGGAAGGTGTGCCAATCCCCTTGATCATTTTGGCTGCCCTTTTCTGTTCCTCTTCCAGTCTATCGTGCCCTTTTGACAATTTATCTCCATTGGTGGAGATCAGAATACAGTGCCATTTAATGTGCCAGAAGATAATTTATTCCTTTGCTTGCAGCTGATGCATGCTGTCTCTGTCAGTCCAGCCTTTATCCCGCCCTTTCTCCAAGGAGCTCCGGGTACATGGCTCTGTCCTCCTCCGCTCCCTGTGGAATGTGTCTCAGTGGGTAGTTATGTATACATCAGCCTGTAAGAGGGACATGCCCTTTATGATGCCGATTCCGGATGGGTAGCTAGCTGGGTTTGCCTGTAGCAGCAGCATAAAACAAGAGCGTAACCTTGATGAGTCAGAATTCACTTCATCAGCTGCAAATGACTTGTGAAAGCTTATGCTGCGATAATTTGGTTAGTGTTTAAGGTATCACTGTACTCGTTTTTTTCTCTTGTAAGAGGAAATGTATGTGTGTGTGAGTGTGTAGGTGGGTGGGTGGGCGTTGCTGTTTTTTTGCTTTTACTTCCAAGCAAGCGATAGTTGTGGCGCACTACTATGCAGAGTACAATACAAACAAGGATTCAAGGAGTGGCCCAATCCTACCTGACTATGACTTAGGAAAGCATTTCAGCAGAGGAGCAGTTCAGGTGGGGCCTGGAGATCAGTTCCCCTGGAGAAAATGGCAGCTTCAGAGGGCAGACTCTGTGGCACCACATCCCTGCTGAGCTCCCCAAACCCTCCCAACAGCTCCACCCCCAAAGCTCCAGGAATTTCCCAACCTGGAGCTGGCGACAGTAACCTCCCCTCTGCCAAGATGACCATATCACGCCTTGCAAGTAGGGTTGCCAGCTCTAGGTTGGGAAATACCTGGAGACTGGAGGCGGGTAGAGCCTAAGGAGGGCGGGGCTCGGGGCCTAATGCCACAGAGGTCACTTTCTCCAGGGGAACTGACCTCTGTCCTCTGGAGATCCGCTGTAATAGCAGGCGATCTCCAGCCACCACCTGGAGGTTGGCAACCCTACTGAGCTGGAGGAAGCGCGTGCAGCCTGGCCCTCGGCCTTGGCTCTTCTCGGGCGACTTGGCCGGGGATCCTCCTTTTGCAAAGTGCCGCCAGCAGCCCCCCTGCTCCACCCAGCCAGCGGCTGTTTTGGGCAAGAGGCGGGCCGGCCGTGCCAGCAGCCGCCCCGCCCCGTGCCAGGGAGCTCCCGCCAAGCCCGAGCGTCAGCGGGGCTGCAGCAGAAGGCAGCGGCAGCCGCGGCTCCACGTGTCAGAACGGGCGGGCGGGGAAGCAGCGGCGGCGGCGGGGCTGGGCTGGCTTGGGGCTCGCAGCAGTCAGGAGTGCGCGCAAGGCGAGCGGCAGCAGAAGCAGAAGCGGCAGCGGCGCTGGCAGCGCCCCTTCCCAGCCAAGATCGCCGCCCTTCGCCCCTCCGCGCACCAGCCCCGGCAGCTGCCTCGGCCGGGACGCCGAGCCATGGGGCCCCTCAAGGAAAGCGCCAAGGTGAGAAGGGAGCCGGGGGGGGGGGCTCCCCCGCGGGAGTGGGGCGCAGGGGGGCTGCGTGCTGAACTGTGTGTGTGTGGGGGGGATTTGAGCCAAGAAAAGGGGCGTCTTTTTGTACCCCCCATAGGCTATTCGGCACCCCCCCCCCCCCCCCCGCTGGTCCTGCCCTAAGGAGCAGCCACAGCAGCCGCGCATTCTAGCCCCGATGGAGTCTGACATCATCGCACAGGTTAACCATGGTGTGTGTGTTTCTCTCTAGCCAGAACTGGGCTGTGGACCTCTAAAGAGAAGCTGTGTGGGTTTGGTGTGTGTGTTCATAGGGGCAGGTGGGGCTCAAGTCGGAGAGAGTCTGCCCCTGGAGTACCTGTTACCCCCGCAAGCAGGGGTACTTCGATGCCCTCCTTCTGGCCCTCCCCCCCCCCCCCCGTCACCACTGCGCAGGCAGCGGCAGAAGAGCAACCCCCCCTCATCCTTGATAGAGTCTGACATCATTGCTGTAGCTCTATCCCTGCTGCAGAACATCCTCTCGAGTTGGGGGGGGGGGGGGGGATCGAGCTCCAAATGATGCCAGCCCAGTCCAGGAAGGTTTAATGGGCTCTCTGCTCCCATTGGGTATTCCTCCCCCTCTCCACTCTAAATGTGCCTAGGTCCCTCAGGGGGGTTGTGGGGTGGTGATGCAGATGGTGATAATGAGGATCACTGTGGCTAATAGCCTTCGGGGACTTTTCCACCGATCAGTTTTGAACACACTAAGTGTCCTGTTGTTACCCTCTGTGGAACAGAGCTCAGACATGAACCTTTTGCTTTTATTTTCCAAGGCTGCGCACTGCCCCTGTCCCCACACTGGCACACATTATTGCTCCATGGGAGTATTTTCTAAAGTAAACTTGCAGCAATAACGCTACTTTTAAGCCAATAAAGTATGGATTTGGAATGGATATGGGCTCATTGCATGGCTTGTGAGAATGTTTCGCATACATTCATGGATCTTGTAAGGGTTGACAGCTCCAGGTTGAGAAATTCCTGGAGATTTGGAGGGTGGAACCTGAAGAAGTCAGGGTTTGGGGAGGGGAGAGTCCTCAGCCAGATATAATGCTATTGAGTCCACTCTCCAAAGCAGCCATTTTCTCCAGGGGGGAAGATCCCTGTCATCTGGAGATCAGTTGTAATATTGGGAGATCTCCAGAGACCACCTGGAGGTTGGCAGCCCTAATCATCCTGACCAGTAGAAGGCCTTTCCCCATATTATGGACTTCACTCTCTCAACAGGGAGCTGCAGCTAATCAGAACTGTGTAACAGTTATACTTTTGTGATAGGCATGCTTACAAACACATCCTTCTCCCGTTCGTATTTTACATTTATGGGTGTGAATTGGGCCCAAGACCCATTTTTCGAAAGTGAAAGAGGTGGGGTTTAGCCCCTGGGAACTGTTTCTGTGTGGGCAATGCTCCATGCAGATGAACAGACATGATGCCTTCTACTGAGTCAGCACATTGCTCTACGCAGAAGTTCAGTATCGTCTGCTCTGGTTGGCGTCTACAGTCCCAATATCAGGCAGACGTCCTACTACCTGATCCTTTAAACTTGAGATTGAGCCTGTGAACTGCAACATGCAAAAAACAGAAGAAGAAAAAAGTGCAGTACTAGTGAACCATGGCCCCTCCCTATGACTAGTATCATGTGTGTAGACTGGGACCCACTAGGCTCAGCGCTGCTTGCGTGCAGTGCCCCCACGTCAGCTCTGAACTCCCCCATGAGCCACTGCTGTTGGAATTCCACTCCTTAAGCACCAAATGACGTGGTTCCCTGTCTATGACTGTGATGCTCACTGCATGATGCCCCACCCATGTGGAAGTGATTGCTCTAATGCCACATTTGGTGTGCTTGGACTGGGGCAGAACAAAGAATGACATTTCCATTGTTGCTGTTGTTGTTGTAAGGAGCACAAAATGCAAGACAAGGAGATCTGCCGCAGCCGTATTCCCCGCCTGGTCCTCCGACCTCACCAGCAGCACCCTTACCACCAGAAAGTGTCCCCAGCATCCGAGTCACCCTTCTCAGAGGAGGAAAGCAGAGAGTTCAACCCCCTGAGCTCTTCCGGAGGGTCGGCAAGGACTATCAGCAGCAACAGCTTTTGCTCAGGTAAGAAAAGGAAGGGCGTGGCTGTGAAAATGGTGGTCTCTGAGCCGGGGTTTGTCTTCATCTGAATGCATGAGAATAACTTCCCCAAGGTGTCAACAGTAGCCAAGATATTATTGTGGACAATAAGTATGTTTGCTGAGCGATTGTGATCACTGTTTCTATAAGAGGCCTGTCTTCCAGTTGGCGATATGTGCAGTTCTGCATTTTTACCCATTCTGACTGCTTGGACACAGCTAGAGCTGTTTAGTAAAAGAAAGATGTCGGTGAAATTCAGTACGGAGTATTTTAAATGTGTGTCACTAAATGAAGTCAGATGTTGCTATTTGGATCAGGATGTGTTTGCCTTGAATGGCTGCGTGAAAAATTGGCCTCTTCTTTTTTTTAACATAATTGAAAACGACATATTCTGGTGTTCTTAAAGGGCTTGGTCTGTTTAGGAAACTTTTAGAAGGAAAATCTTCCAGAGGTGTACAAGCATTATATGTACAATGTGAAGGCTATTTGGCACCAGGGATTACAGAGTTCTGATTTTTTTTAAAAATTGTCCAATATCCTTTATAACCTTTGTCCCATTTGTAAGAACTGATCTCCCATATGTGTCATACAGTTGATATTCTATACACACTTCCTACAGATTCACAGTGTTCCCTGGGTGGAATAATAATTATTATTATAATGATGATGATGTGAACTGTGTTTATGTAAGAAATTCTAGCATTCACATGAAAGTCCATCTTCTCTGCGGAAAGATATTAGTAATCTGACCACTGGAAATTCACCCAAGCTGTACATTAATTAAATCAATTAATTAACTTCCTTTATGCCCCGCCTTTCTCCCCAATAGAGATTTAAAGTGGCTTACTTCATTCTCCCCTCTTCCATTTTGCGTTCATAACAATCTTGTAAGGTAGGGTAGGCTGAAAAAACGTGACTGGCCCACGGTAACCCAGCAAGCTTTGATGGCTGAGTGGGGATTTGAACCTGAGTCTCCCAGATGCTAGTCAGATACTCTAACCACTGCATCACACTGGCACACTGGATAAGCACACTGGTCCCATCCTGACTTACAGTGCTATGCTAAGCAGAGTTATACCTTTCTGAGACCGTTGGTCAGTGGATTTAGATTGGTGAAACTGTTTAGGATGGCAATATTAGAGGAATATCTAATTGAAGGGCAATACTGGATGGTTGATAACCCTAAAGGGGCGCTTCCATGCTAATACATCCATCCTCCAGGACTCTTCCACCATAAGTGAGTCCTACTCATCCTCTCCCCCTCCCTGTCTGATCTTCACACATGGGTAGGCTGTTGACCCAACCCTTAAAACTAGGTAGTTTTCCAATCCAAACAGAAAATTCCAATCATAGCTGAATGTGATTCACTCAGGCCATCATCTTTATCTTATCCCTCTGAATGTGTAAACTGTTTAACCTGAAAACAATAATGTATGTACTGACATTGGGTTACATGAATGTGCTTTTTGTTGTGATGCATCTTTGATGGCCAGTTAAGAGACCACTTACAAGGACGATAGGTCTGTCAGTGCCTGCTAAAGGGAACCACCACATCCAGAGGTAGTAAACTTTTGTATACCAGTGCTGTGAGGCAAGATCAGGGAAGGCTTTGGTCTTTATGCCCTGTTGTTGGCCCTACAGAAGAACTGGTTGGCCATTTGAGACAAGGGGCTGGACTAGATGGACCACCGCAGTGATTCAGCAGGGCTCTTCTTATGTTCACTTGATGTTATGGTCAATGAGTAAATGAATATGTGTATATGCGAAAGAGAGGGAGAACTGGCCCTTAATATTCTGGACTTGCTGGCTAGTTATGTGAATCCAGTACCCTTTGAGTGACATACAGATTTTTTTCCCCTCAGTGCCTTGTTTGACTCTACTTCTCTTAACAGCTGATACGGAGGTAGGTTTGGCTTTTGTTCCCATCATCCCTGATAGTGCAAAGATTTATTGTTTGCAGCATCCAGTGGGATGGTCAGTTCATCACAGCTATTTGATTTTGGGGATCTTCAACATGCCCCTCCTGAACCAGAGTCACACCCTTCTAAGCACATTGACTTAGAATGGCCCTCTAGAATACATAATTTTTTTAACTGTATCTCAAGTTCACTGCTACGAAATTGCCTTTGGCTATAATGCATGAGCAAACTGAAGTCAAATTGCCTTTCCAGTAGATCAGGTGGTCAAGATTTTGATAACTGTAAATTGAAGAACTTAACAGTAGCCATGGTGGATCAGACCAATAGTTTATCTAGTCCTCACGGTAAGTAACCACTGGTCGTTCTCCCTCTGAGGTGGAGGCCATCTTGTGGGACCTCCCAGAGCAACGGTCCTAGATGTCGGGTGGGAGATCGTCATCCTCATTCAAGACATGCTGGAGGATCCGACGACCAAAGGTGGTGTTTGCAGAATCATTCGCGTTGATTTTAGAATGTCTTATGAATGTGGTCAACGAAGACCATGTGGCAGCTCTGCGCACTTCTTCTATTGAGGCCCTATTGGAGAAGGCTGCATTGGTGGCCGCGCTGCGTATAGAATGGGCTGTGATGCCATCTGGAACCGCCAGGTGCATGCTTTTATATGCTTCCGCGATGCAAGTTCTAACTGATTGCTGCTGTGGACATTTTCTTCCCCGTGTGAGGAGGGGAGATGTTGATAAACAGGGCCTCCGTCTTTCTGATGGGCGCCATCCTTAAGACATAACACTTTAGGCAACGTCTAACGTCTAGCGTATGCCATATTTTTTCTTTTGGATGAGAGGGATTTGGAACGAAGGATGGTAGATAAATTTCTTGGTCCCTGTGGAAAGACGAATTAATCTTAGGATGGAAACAGGGGTCTGTACGAAGGACCACTGTGTCCTTATGGAAGACGCACAAATCAGAATGTACTGACAAAGCACCAAGCTCTGAAACACATCTTGCCGAAGTGACAGCGACCAGAAACAAAGTTTTCATCCTCAGGAATTTGGGTGAAATGTCCCTCAGGGGTTCAAAGGGAGTTTTTGTCAGTGCTCTAAGAACTGTATTGAGCCTCCAAGTAGGAAATCTGGGACTAGTCGGAGGGTCATTGAGGGAGGCTCCCCTTAGGAATTGACAAATGTGTGGGTGTTGAGAGATTGGTAGTTCCCTGTACAAGGGAAGGACTGAGGCTAAGGCTGCTACCTGTCGTCTAAGCGTGGAAGCCTTGAGACCAGTGGACCTGCCATCTTGTAGAAAGGCTAACACTGACCGAACTTTTGGATGAAGGGGGTCAATCTTTTTTCTCCTTGACCACCTGACGAAGGCCTTCCACGTTACATTATAGATCCTGGTCGAGGATGGCTTCCTGGAGTCTAAGATGGTGTTGATGACTGACTCATCATATCCTAATTTTGCAAACTTCTTCCTTTCAACCGCCACACGGTTAATTGAAACCATCCCGGATCGGGGTGTCGGATCGGTCCCTGGATGAGCATTGGTAAATGAAGAGGTGGGGATACTGTCAGCTCTTGCAGAGACGTGAACCATGGATGACGCGGCCAATAAGGTGCCACCACGATGACCTCTGCTTTCAGGAGCCATACCCGGTGCAATAGTCTTAGCAGCACTGGAAGTGGAGGAAACGCATAGCGAAGCCCCATAGGCCATGGAGAGAGAAGGGCATCTGTCTGCTCTGCCAAAGGATGATAGAACCTGGAGTAAAATCTGTCCAGCTGTGCATTGGTTGGAGATGCAAAAAAGTCTACTATCGGTGTTCCCAGTTCCGCTATGATCAGTTGGAAGACATCTAGGTGGAGAGACCACTCTCCTTCCTGAATGACTTGACGGCTGAGCCAGTCCGCCTGGGTATTGATCGTACCTTGGATATGTTCCGCTTGCAGGGATAATAGATTGTGTTCTGCCCAATTCAGAAGTAGAGTTGCTTCCCTGGCTAGTGATGGGGAGCGCATTCCCCCTTGCTTGGTTAGGTACGCCTTGGCAGAAATTTTGTCTGTTCTTATTAACACATGCTTGGCTTGTACCCGTGGGGAAAAGTGCAGGAAGGCAAGTCTAATGGCCCGGAGCTCCAGTAGGTTGATCGGTAAAGTCATTTCTGACGTGGACCATTTCCCCTGTATTGGGAAGTGAAAAAGGGTCGCTCCCCAGCTGGAGAGGCTGGCGTCTGTGAAGATCTGAACCTGTTCCAGAATCCAGTAGGTCTTGCCCTGCAACAAGTTGGAGGGTTTGGTCCACCAATGTAGACTCATCTTCACCAGCAGAGGTACCTTCAAGGACATGTCCGTCTTCAAAGTTATGTGGTTTTGAAAGGGGCAAAGAAACTTCTGCAGTGGCCTGGAGTGAAACCTTCCCCACTGAAGTGCATCGAAAGTTGAAACCATTAGTCCCATCATCTTGGCTAGAAGAGATAAGGAGGACGTGCGAGCCGCGATGATCTGCATCGCTATTGCCTTGATCTTCTGTACTTTGGCTTGCGGTAGAAATAGTTTGGAGGAGCGTGTCTATCAGGACTCCTAAGTGTTCCAAACATTGAGTCAGATGCAGATGGCTCTTTTTCTTGTTGAACAAGAATCCATACTCTTCTAGGGATCTTATAATCTCGGTGACGTCTCTGCATGCCTTTCCTCTGATGGTGAGTGGATCAGTAGGTCGTTGAGGTACGGGTGAACGTGGCTACCTAGTTTCCTGAGATGCACTACAGGATGCACTAGGTTCTTGGTGAATGCACGGGGACAGAAACCGGGGAGGAGGAAACGATTTGAATTCTATTTTGTAGCCTGTGGAGATGACGTCTGCAGTCCATAAGTCTGTGTTCATGGACAGCCACCTCGGGGAAAAGAGGAGGAGACGACCGCCCACCGGAATGTCCATGTAGTCATGCTTTTGAGGGCTTGGAGTCCCCGCTCTTGTCGGCCCTGTTCCCGAAGTTCTTGGAGAATCTATTGGAGGAATTGAAACCTCCTCGATGAAAGGGCTGCTTGTTGGAGGTCCACGTAGGCCATCTATTGTCTTGACGAAATCTGTAAGAGGAGTTGTAGGGACAAAAGGAAGACAAAGTGCTCGGTCTTTTGTCCCCAGTCTGGATTGTTCTAGGTAGGGACTTTTTCTTGTCACGCGTCTCAACTAGGATTTTCTCCAATGAGTCCCCAAAAAGCTTATTCCCTTGGACTGGGTATGCTGAAACTATGGCTTTCGATTGGTAGTCGACTGGCCAGGCTCTTAACCAGAGGGTGCGTCGCGCGGCAGCCGTGGTGGACATTGCCCTTGCAGAGAAGACCATGGAATCCAGTGTGGCATCCGCTGAGAAGGAGATTGCCTTCAGTTGTCTGTTGGCCCCTTCTAACAGACCACGATTACCTTCTGGCAACATCTGTATGAGTCTTCGCATCCATACAATTGATGCCCTATACACCGTAGAAGCAGCAAAGGAGGCCCGGATGGCTAGGGCATTGGCCTCGTGAGCTTTACGGAGGGCAAACTCCGCTCTTTTATCCAGGTTGTCCCTTAGAGTCCCATGGCCATCTTCCGAGACCACGCCTGAAGATTGCCATGCTGCGACTGGGGCATCCACTATGGGAACCTGCAATAATTCTGAGGCAAAAGAGTGTAAAGGGTAAAGCCTTCTGGTGGCCCCAGGAAAGGGTCTGGAAGTTAGGGGTCATTCCCACTCTGCTTTGACCTTCCTCACATAAAACCCCGGGAAGGGAAAGGCCACCTCAGAAGGATCCACTGGAGGAAAAAATTCATCAAAGATTTCTGATCCCTCTGGCTGCTCCTGGGGCGGAGGAACAGGTTTGGTCATTTTCTGATTACCCAGGACCTGTAAGGCAGCCAGGGTCTTGGAAAGTAAATAGGGAAGGTCCTCAGGCTTGAAGAAGCAAAAGGACTGCTCCTTAGCTGTAGGGTTTTTTTGAATGGATTCCCCTTCATCCTCTGGATTAGAGGAGAATTCCCCTTCCTCCCTCTCACTGGAAGAGTGAGAGACGTCATCCTCCCCCAGGTAGAGAGGCTCTTGAATATGGTGGCGCTTGGCAGTGCTCTTTTGTGCCTCCTTAATGTGTCTCTTTCCCCTGCTATTGGGCTGCCTTGGGGGGGGGGGAAGGAGAGGGGGAGGGGGGAACACGATCTGGAGGAACTATGCCCACCTGACCTACAAAAACGAGCCATTTCGTCCCACATAGCCCTCCGAATAAAGGCCATGGTGCTAGGAGAGAAGGGGGGGGGGGGTTCGTCTTCAACGTTACCCTTATCCTCTGATTATTCCTCCTCCTCTGCGGCTCCGCTAGCGAAGCTCTCCTGCATCCGTCGAATTTGCTTCTCCCCGGATCGGCTCTCGGCCCCGGGTTCGTGGAAGTGCGAGTGTGGGCGCATTAGGCCATCCCCGGCTGATGGGTCATGGCCCAAAAGTTCTAAAATGGCCGCCACCGCCTTCTTCGCGCACTCAGGCGTTTTGGAGCTGCCCGATTTGGCGCACTTTTTGTGGTGGCCGCTGCCGTGGCCCTCGTTGTGCCGATCCTCGGCCGCTGGGCGCTTCTTTAAGACGTGGTCGCGCCATTCGTCTGCCAGCCCCACCGCTTCCATTCTTGGCTGCGGGGGGGGGGGGGGCGAAGGAGACCAGAGATCCTGGCCTCAGCCGCGGCCAGCGGGAAAACGGTGCTCACTCCCTGGCAGGCCAGGGGAAGAACGGAGAGAGGAGGAGAAGGCTTTTTTTTTAAAAGAGAGAAATAGAGAGAAGGAAGGAATAAAGTATAGAAGGAAAAAATAGGAAGGATTGAGCTAGAGATCAAGAAGAAAAAATTGGTGTTGGACAGCAATAACACCTAGCTGCTCTCCCTACTGAGGCAGGAAGCAAACTGAGTGGGAGCTGACTCCCACCACAGGAAACAGGAAGAAGCTGTTCTTACTAGTGGGGTCTCTGTGTCTTATGGTGCTTTAATATGTGCCACTACAAAAGGCAAAGCTCTTTGAGCCTCTCTTGCATTACTTGTGCACAGGTATGAATTGCTTCACCTCCATTTTTTGAATGTTTTGCAATGTTTAGGGATTCCATTTTTAATTTTATACACTGTGCGCAGAGGAGCAATTACTTTATCAACTTCATGCAGTTGTGATATCAGTGGGGTCGTCCACTTCTGCTTCGGCCCCTGTAGGATGGGCCATTAGTAACCGCTTGATCAGCAGTAACTAACAGGAGTTAATCTCCGCATGATTTTAAAAAAACCTCACTTAATTGCTTTATCATCACGGTGCTTGTAAAGGCCCTAGAGCTGGCTAGATCAGTGTCTCTCCCCCCCCCCCCCCCCCGGGCAGTTGTCAACTCTCAATTCTGCCTCTGAACTGATTGTGCTGTAGCTGAAGCACATCATTGTTCCACCCATCTTGATTGCTGTACAACAGTGTGCTTTATGTGCTAGGTAAGTGAAAACCAGGCTAGTCCGATTTCATCATATCTGGGAAGCTAAGCAGGGTTGGCTCTGGCTAGTATTTGGATGGGAGAACTCTAAGGAATGCCAAGGTTGTGACTTGGAGGCAGGCAGTGGCAAACCTCCTCTGAATGTCTCTTGCCTTGAAAACCCTATGGGGTTGCCATAAGTCAGCTGTGACTTGATGGCAAAAAAAAAAAAAGTGTGGGGAACAAGAAGAATCTGTCACGCGTGAACAACTAACTGAATGATCTCACATGGTAGTGACATTCAAAGCACATGCAGGGAAAAAAGTCTTTGGTTTTTACTTTGATATTAAATTTGGGAAATGGTGCCACTATGAGAATGAGAGAAGCTGGCTTCCGAGCAATGCACCATGATGCGCCTGCTGCATAATTATATCAGCAGTTTGCAGTTGCTCACTGTGAACAAAATACAGCTGCAAGAAATATGGGGAAATCAATTTATGTTTGTATGGTTTCAGCATCCTTTTTTTTTTAACATGTGTTCTTTGGCCTGTGGCATCTCAAATACAATGATGTGCAGGGAGATCCACTGCAGTTGTTAATGTAAAGTTAAGTATGAATAACATTTCTCCTGGCAGCTACTGTATCTGTAATCCTAACTGCCAAATGTAATCTGTGTCCTAATTATGTGTTGTCTTGATTGCAATTCATTCTTCTTTGTCATACCTTACTTCAACGACTTAGGAATGGGGCCGCGGCTCTGTTGTCTAACCTGCTTGTTTCTGTGTTTGCACAGATCATGTCTTGAAGTCTCTGGCTGAGTGCACTCATATACCTATTTTTTCTGGTTGCAATTCTCCCCAATAATTTACTCCCGTTCTTTTTTGTATCACTTCTGAATTGTTCCTGCCAGTGTTTGCATTGTGCTGCATGCGTTGCCATTGTACACCAGAAGAGTCTTTAGAGGTCCACCGAGCCCAGAGGTGTCAGACTCATTTGTTATGACATATGACATAAATGTCACTTTGCCGGACCAGGCCAAGTGTGCCATAAAATGTAATGCCAGGTACCAGAGATATTAACTTTATAAAAGACACAGACAAATTTAATTAATGATTTTTTTTCTCAAAATACAAACAAAGGCAATTGATTCGTAGCAGCGAAAGCAGTTGATTGACTGGGGAACCCACAAAAGCCCCAATAAAAAGCCAGTTTGGTGTAGTAGTTAGGAGCACAGATTCTAATCTGGGAGAACCGGGTTTGATTCCCCACTCCTCCACATGCAGCTGCTGGTGTGACCTTGGGTCAGTCACAAGTTATTTAAGAGCTGTTCTCTCAAGGGCAGTTCTCGAAAGCTCTCTCTCAGCCCCACCTACCTCACAGGGTGTCTGTTGCTGGGAGGGGAAGGGAAATTGTAAGCTGCTCTGAGACTCCTTCAGGTAGTGAAGGGTGGAGTATAAATCCAATCTCCTCCTCCTCCTCCTCTTCTTCTATTTAATTATATACAAGACTAGGTTTCCCCCAAAGGATACCATAAAAGGAGTAGTACCTTACATTTCCATACATACCCATGACTTGTGGGCCGGGTAAGTGCCCTAGACGGGCCAGTTCCAGCCCCCAGACCTTATGTTTGACACCATAGGTGTCAACTGTGCGGGGGCTTGGGGGGACGGGCCACCCCTGACATTTTCCAGGGGGGACTGAGCCACCCCCAGGCAAAACAGAGCACCTGCCTGCCGCCGTGCCTCCCCACCCTCCAGGCCCCGGCTGCCGCCTGCTGCTAGGGCTCCCAAGAAGCCGCAAGAGCCTCTCCCCCCCAACCACTCCTCCCTTCCCCTCTCTCTCTCTCTCCAGGGCGATCCGGGTGACTGCCCACTGGGCACATTGCCGGGACAATGCTCTAGCAATCGCCCTGAAAACTCTATGGCACCAGGATCGCCCCCAGAGAGAGAGAGAGGGAGGGAGGGAGGAGTGGGTGGGGAGAGGGGTGTGGGGGAGCCAGGCGTGGGGGAGAGGCTCTTGCGGCGGCACAGGTGGTGAGATCATCCCGGTGTGCGCGAGGAACTCCTCTCTAAACGGTAAGACTTGGCAACCCTACTCTCTCTCTCAGTTGGAAAGTCTACACCCTTGTTTGACACCCCTGAGTTCTAGCCATTGTTCTCTTTCCATCAGTAGCAATCTGGATGCTTCTTGAAAGCTTTCAAGCAAGGCATGAAGGCAGAAGCCTTGCTCATTTATACTATTCTCTTCTTCCAGAGTAGCATCCATGGTCCCCCCCTCCATTTTATTCTCACAACAGCCCTGTGTGGCAGGTTAGATTGCGAGTGATTGGTACAAGGTTCCCCTGCAAGGTTCATGGCAAGAGGGAAGCTCAACTGGTTCTCCTCAGTTTTGGATACTCAGAGATACACTGCTCCTTTATATGGAGGTTCTGTTTCACTGTCACAACTAATAGCCATCAATAGATCTACCCTCCATGAATTTGCCATCTTCTTACAGAAGCCATCAATAAAAGCAGAGAAGCTGCCACGTAATGAGTGAGTCACTCCATGGGTATATCAGTGCCGTCTGTTTTGACTGGCAGAAGTTGTCCAAAGGCACTGTGACTTGAAAGCCTTATAAGTGGGACTGTCCTCGCCTTTGGCAATGTCTGAGATTCTGGAGTTGCATGCAAGCACAGTATGTGTCCTGCTTCTAAGCTATGACCCCTTCCTCTTTCTCTCTGAGGTTCTCTGTCACTTTCATGTTCTGTTTGCAACGCTGGAATTGTCCCACATATTCACCCTGATGGCCTGTGAATGTGATAGTGAGTTGGATCTGGCCAGCTTTTTCACTCAGTCTTGCCCAGTTCCCCTCCTTACCACAGTCCCCCATCCCACATGACTTTTATCCATGACAGTCCCATGATCCCCAGAATAACTTTTTTTTAGTTGTCGAAGGGGAACTGAACTCTCTTTCCTTTTTTCTCACCTAAAAAGCTGGTTGAGTCCAACCTAGGAGTTAGGCGTTGGCAAGCACAGAACTTCTCCCCACTCCTCCCCACTCCACCTTGGGTAAGTCACAGTTCTCTCAGAGCTGTTCCCTCAAGAGCAGTTCTCGGAAGAGCTCTCAGCCCCACCTACCTTACAGGGTGTCTGTTGTGGGGAGAGGAAGGGAAGAAGATTGTAAGCCGCTCGGAGACTCCAAATGAAGGGTGGGGTATAAATCCTCCTCCTCCTCCTCCACCTCCTTCTGTTGAATTCAGTGTGCTTTGCCTGACTGCTTCCTTTAAGGAACAGCTACTATACAGTGAACTTTTGTCATATTTACACCTCTCCACGTCCCTTTTTAAAGGAGCTGTTTTTTCAGCCAAGCCGAGTAGCTCAGCCTAGCCCTCGCTTGCCAGAACTTGGAAGCTAAGCAGGGCCAACCTTGGTTAGTACTTGGATGGGAGACCATCAAGGAAGTCCAAGAGCTAGGCAGTGGCAAACCAGAACGTTTCTTGCCTTGAAAACCTCATCACCCTGGGTTTGCCTTGAATCAGTTGTGACTTGAGAGCACACAATTACTATTATCTGTGGCCAGGCCACACAAGCAGTTGCCTGACACACAGGGACTTGGTTTGCCCCTGGCTGTTGGCAATACAGTTATCAGCAGGCATTGTCTCCCGAACCCATGCTATCACCGCCCCTGTGGCCCTACAGCAATCCTACAGGGGCTCTGCTCGGGCACAGCCGACAGTGGCATGGGAAGAAGCACTGGGTAATCTTGCTCAGGGTGCCAGAATGCCTTGACACCATCCCAGTCTTTGAAACAGACTCTTTACTGACAGATCTGAATCTGATTTAAACATGTTAACATCGCAAGCACAACTACCGTATTGATAGCAGCTCACATTCGTACAGATCTCAGGTCTGTGTCAGACCCCGTCGATTTCATTGTCTTTCCAGTGCTAGTTCTTGACGTCCACCTGAAAGCCTTGAGCTCTTTTCTCTGTATGGGGGGGGGCTGGAGACGAGGTGCTGTCTCTTTCGGTTTCAAGCACGGAAACGAAACTGGGAGCAAGCCTTTGAGAATGTGAATGTTGGTGCCTGCCTGGAAACAAAGACAGGGAAAGAGAACTACTCCGCAGAAGGTGCACGTGCTTCATGCTGAATGGAAGAGACATGCTAAGCCTCAAGGCTTAATTTGAACCACTAGAGGTTTTTTTGACTGTCAAGTCTCAGGCTTGGAGGAACAAGTGCCGAGTGCTGTCCTGGCAGTGCAGCATAATTAGCCTTGAGCATCTGGGGTTAGGGAGCAGGGCGAATCCAAGCTATTTCGACTCTCTAAGGCAAATCAAAATCCTCTCTTCTCCCCTGTCTTGTAGTGTCCAATAGCAAATTAAGTGGCCGTTGCCCAGGACCCTGTTTTCTCACTTTCATTTTAAAGTTCAGCAATAGAAAGGGGGTGTTGTGTGCAGGTTAGAGTACTGAACTAGGATCCGGAAGATCTGGTTTCAAATTAGTGCTGCCAGGCCACTTTCTAGTACTCCCGGAAGCTTCAGGGATAGGTCAAGGGGCAGAAATGACATTGTGCAACTCATCAAAGTCACTTCCAGGTGAAAAAACCCAGATCAACATGTCAGGTGACACTCTGGACCTACACTAAAACTCTATGATATCACCATGGGGGGGGGGGGGGGGAAGGTTCCCAGAGTGTCACTTGACACACTGACATCACATCTGGGTTTTTACCTAGAAGTGACATTGATGAGTCGTGCAGCATCATTTCTGCCTCCTCAGTTCTAGCGCCAGCCAAAATGGAAGAGCTGGGGAGGGCATCTTCTGGGAGGTTGCCCAGGCGAAACAGGCGAATGCTAAACCTAGTTCAAATCCCCACTCAGCCATGGAAACTTCCTGAATGACCTTGGGTCAGCCCTTCTCTCTCAGCCTCACCTACCTCAGAGGTAGAAATTCTGAAAAGGAGAAGCCATGTCCACTTCCCTGAGCTCATTGGAGAAAGAGCTGAAACAAAAATGTGCTAGATACGTTTGTACTGTATTCGACAGGCTCTCATGGAAGAGGAAGAGGCAGTATTGCCTTCAGAAGCACAGATAGCATCTCCCTGTCGCACCCTTCTAGACATTTGCATAGCTAAGGCTGTTGTCTCACTTGCTCTGTGGTTGGGCCAGCTTTAATGCGGGGGTTATGGCTTCCAGGCAGCTGAAGTCCCCGGATGTCTCTCCCTGGGAATTAACACTGCTAAGGGCTAAACTAGACATTATGGAATCCACAGGATGCCACTGCCATTTTAGAGCTGAACTCAGGCCCTTTAAAAATGCCTTAAGGTAGCACAGCATGACCAGGAACTCTTGTTCCACCCCTCTGGCAACTTTTTGGCATTTGAAAATGCATGGGGGAGGGGAGCTGCTTGTCCCGCCACACTGTAGGCCCCTTCACAGCATTTTTAGATGGCCTGAGCTCCGCTCTAAAATGGTGGTGATGTCCATGGGTTGGACCTGCAGATGCCAAAAAGTCTAGTTTGGCCCTAAGCTCTGTTGTTGGAGGAGGAGGAGGAGGAAGAGATTGGATTTATACCCCGCCCTTCACTCGGAGTCTCAGAGCGGCTTACAATCTCCTTCCCTTCTTCTCCCCACTACAGACACCCTGTGAGGTAAGTGGGGCCGAGAGAACTCTGATAGAACTGCTCTTGAGAGAACAGCTTTGAGAGAACTGTGACTGACCCAAGGTCATCCAGCTGGCTGCATGTGAAGGAGTGGGGAATCAGACCCAGTTCTCCAGATTAGAGTCCACTGCTCTTAGTCCATACACCAAACTGGCTCTTCGACGTTTGCCATTTCAGCTCCACCCTTCTGGGAGCTGGTGTACCCTTATGCCAGAGAGAGTGAGCCATTTCAGATCTCATCTCTCCCACAAAGTTGACTTTATTCTGCTGGGTTTCCTTAGGCAAGCCAGGCATCCTCAACTCCATCCTCCCATATCTGAAATGTTGGGACCTACCTTACTCCGCTGTTGTAAGGACTGCATGGTGAAGCACTTTGAATACTGGGTATACTATACGAATTCCGAGAACTAGCATTTTTCTTCCCCACCAGGCACCCTCACAGATACTACTCAGTTTACCAACTAGCAAACATGGTAATATTGAGGTCCAGTCCATGAACTTGCCACACAATGAAGTCCAGCCCATGGACTCACCATAGTGGAGGGGGAGAGGGTTTGCCAGACACACTGAATGAAGTTGCAGTACTAGCCACACTTAACTATTCATTATTTATTTACTTCATTTATGCCCCACCTTTCTCCCCAAAGCGGCTTGCAGATTCTGCTGTCCTTCATTTTATCCTCACTACAACCCTATGTGGTAGGTGAGGCTGAAAGAGTGGGACTGGCCCAAGGTCACCCAGGGAGCTTCCATGGCACGAGTGGGGCTTCGAACCTGATTCTCCTAGATCCTAGTCCAGCACTCTAACCATTACGCCGTGCCAGTTTACTTAGGAGGGAGCGCTATTGCACTGACTTCCATGTTAACGTGCCACACTTGGATTGCGAGAGGTGCTCAAGTGCTGTGGTCCAGCTAATTTGTAGCTGGCCTTCTTGATAATGGTGTGGTAATGCTTATCAAGTGGCGGGTGTGGCTGTTCTCGGGGTTCAGCCCCACTCAGCATCCTTGCAGGCTGCACAGATTGCAACAAGATGTGTGTCTTTCCTGAAAACTATGGGTGGGCTGAAAAAAAAATTAATCTTTCCAAAGTTATGTATATGCTGGCAAATGTATGCTGAACCCATTAATGTTCTCGATCATAAAGCTTCAAGCTACTTTAGCAGTCAGTAAAGCAAACGTTTTGGTGCACGCCATCCGTCATCTGACACTGAAACTGGCTCCCTCGCATAGTGCCTCTTCCCCACCCCCCCGCCCCCATCCCTTTGGTTTGGATTTCAGCGGCAGGATTCAGATGTCAGGCTGAGAAAAACATTCTCCCAGCAGCATCAGCTGGCTCAGTTGCTTCAAACATGCCTGGTTTCCTCATCAGATCAGTTCCACTGCTGCCTTGGATGGGCTCCGTCCTGCATGTACCATGTTTACCTTGTCAATCAGGAGAGGAGCACACACTGTAAGGAGGGTCAAGCAGCCAGTTCTTTTTTTTTTTAACAGTTCATCTGTGCAGCTGTTCCAATGGGGGGGGGGAGGCTTTCCTGGAGAGATTGTGGGGGTGGGTGGGATTTAAGATATGGTATCTGCTTGTAAGGTAATAGGGCACTAGGGGAAATACACTTCATCCAAAGTGAGAGGCTCTTTAACATAAAAGCAGTGAGCGGGGGGGGGGGGGGAATCTATTATGCCATGAAAGTGGAGTTTGTTGTCAGAGATCTAAATCTGGTGTCCTTCTCATGTGCAGCAAGGCTGTTTTAGTTTGTCACTGTAATAGGAGGTCAGCTAGGAGTGCCAGTGTGGCATAGCAGTCAGCATGTCAGACTAGAAGCGAGAAGTGGGTATAAAGTGCCGTCAAGTCCCAGCCGATTTATGGCAATCCCTCTTGGGGTTTTTAAGGCATGAGACAAAACAGAGGCGGTTTGCCTTTGTCAGCCTCTGCATCGCAACCCCGGACTTCCTTGGTTGTCTCACATTCAAGTACTAAGCAGGGTAGACTAGGGTTGCCAAGTCCTACCTTTGGGATGCCGGGGGGACTCCTTGCCCGCCTGGGAGTCTTCTGCACGCGCGGCGCAATGACATCACCTGGAAGTGATGTCATTGCATCGGGCACGTTAGGGCGGGACCTCTGAAATTCGAGGGAAAACCATAGAGTTTTCCCTTGAATTACAGAGCGTCCCCGTCAAAATGTGCCCGACGCAATGACGTCATCGTACCAGGCTTGTTGCGCCGCCTGGCAATTTGGGGGTGGGTTTCCCACCGGCGGTCCAATCCGGGCCGGTGGGGAGCAGGCCTCTGAAGCGGGGGTTTCCCCGCCCCCTGGGGCGACTTGGGAACCCTAGGGTAGACCCTGCTTAACTTCTGAGGCCTGAAGAAAGTGGACTAGCCTGGGCCATCCAGCGAGAGGACCAGGGTTTAGAGCCCCACTCAGATCACAGAAAATCACGATGTTAGGCCAGTCATACTGTCTCATCCCAGAATCCCTTGCAGTAATGGAGAGGGGAACCATGGATGCGAATCTGAGCTCCTTCGAGGACAGCTAGGATAAAAATATGGTGCATAAGAGTGAAGAGGCTCAGATGCTGAACTAGGAGCGACGAAGACTGTGGTTAACAGTAGGGCTGCCAGCCTCCAGGTGGAATCTGGGGATCCCCTGGAATTACAGCTCATCTCCAGACTACAGAGATCAGTTCTCCTGGAGAAAATGGATGCTTTGGAGGGTGGACTCCAATGGCACTGCACCCCATTGAGGTCCCTGTCCTCCCCAGGCTCCACCCCCAAGTCTCCAGGAGTTTCCCATCCTGGATCAGTCACCCCTCCCCTCCCTCCCCTGCCAGTGACCAGGGGGGACCTGGCAACCCTAGTTAACAGTCTTATCTTTTCCAAGTAATCACTGCTGGATTTATCTCGGGCTGGGTTGAAGCCACCCTTTGATGGCAAAGGAGTGGATTGTGCATGAGGCACATGTGGAAGAAACTAATGTGACCTGTGCGTTTTAGGGGTGTGATTTAGGCCCAGGCAGTAAAAAGGAGAAGGCCAGCCTCTGTGGGGAAATAAAGCATTGGGTTACAGGAAGAAAAGCACGTCATCTGGCAGCAGCCACTATTCACATTTCAAAGCAAGTTTGAACTTTCAAAGTCCCATCCCATAGACACCACTGTGTGGACCACCTTTGTGCTTTGTTGCGGTGACCACAGTTAGGTGCTCTCGTCAGTCCTACAAAGACACTGAATCCCTAGAACTGGGGTCTCCAACATTTCTCAGCCAGCGGGCACCGTTTGAATTCTGACAGAGTGGTGGGTGCAGCCACAAAATGGCTGCCACAGGAGGCAGACCCAGCCACAAAATGGCGGTCGCAACTTAATTTCAGTCATACAAGTGGCGTTCTGTGTGCTGTGGTGGCAGCTGCTGCCAAAACAACATTTTAAAAATCTACACAGCGAATCAAATGGCCAGTGGTCAGTCAGAAGCCAGGCTGGGCAAAAGCCCCACCTGTCCCCATCTGCTTAAAAAAAATACTTGGTGGGCACCAGAAAAGATAATTGGCGGTTGCCAGAAAATGTATTGGCAGATGGTGCCCACACGGACCACCTTGGGGGCCCCTGCCCTACAACCTGGTGGCAGGCTCTTTTGTGTTGCAGTGTTACTGGCTTTCTTGGCTTACCTGCAGCGTCATTCTCCCCTGAAAGTCAAGCGTCTTTTTGTCAGTAAGCATATTGCTCAGTTGAGATGGCAGATTTGTTTTGAAGAGGCTGAGCTCAATCGGGCGAAGCCTCTCCCCCACTTCCGTGCTCGATTAAAATTTAAGCGATCAAAGTGTGCTGGGTTTGCTACTGCCCTACAAATCAGTGCATCGGGTAGGCTCTAAAGGGTTCACTGGGCGTGCGTTCTGAATTAAAGACGATGGAGAACATGCGGCACGTCTCGTCATGGTACAGTAAATAATAATCCTTGCCGCGAGTATGTTAATAAGTCAGGCAGCCAGGGGAAAAAAGGCCACTGTGAAAATCCAAGCGGAAATACATGTTCTTGAATCATTTTTCAGAATTCTTCACAGCTTTGTGTTTTTTGGTTGAACTAGGGCTGCCAAGTCAGCCCGGGGGGCGGGGGATCCCCCGCTATAGGGGTTCCCGATCCGCCAGCTGGCATTCGGCCGGCGGGGGGAACCCCGCCCCAGAAGTCATCCGGTGAGGACGACTTCCCCCGTGTAATGACGTCACCTCCGGGTGACATCATTACGTCGCCGTGGCGCACGCGCAAAGTGCATGCGCCAGAAGAGCTCCCGGGGGGAGAACAACTCCCCCCCGCCAGTAAGTCGCCGGTACTTGGCAGCCCTAGGTTGAACAAGGATGATTTTGTTCTTTGCCATTCATCGGTCCAAAGCTGATCTTTCCTATCAACTTTGCCCAAATAAACAAGTATTAATACAGGAAGGGGCCTGGTGGGTCGGACCACATTTCTTTCTAATCCATAGAGTGGCCAGTTCAGGGTTGGGAAATTCCTGGGGATTTGGGGAGTTGAGCATGGGGAGGGCGGGGTTTGGGGGAAGGGAGAGGAGGGGAGGCACCTCAACAGGGGATGCTGCCATAGAGCCCACCCTCCAAAGCTTCCATTTCCTTCAAGGGAACTTCCTGGGCTCTGTGGCATTGTACCCGGCTGAGGTTTCTCTCCTCCCCAAACACCTCCCTTCCCAGGGTTCACCCCCCCCCCCCCAATTTCCAGGAATTTCTCAATTTCTGGGCTGAGAGAGTATGATTGGCCAAAGGTCACTCAACAAGCTTCGTTGTAGAGTGGGGATTTGAATTCAGGTCTCTTAGATCCTCGCCCAGTATCTTAACCAACACACCCCACCGGCTCTTTGAATAAATAACTGTTCTTCTGACTGTGTTGTGTGCACCTGTTTGGGAAGCCTTGCCAGATGACCTTTGCTTCTCTCCTCACCGGCTTTGTATATCAGACAACAAAGAGAGTTGTAAAAGAAAAGCGTCCGTCAGTGCCTTGCCTGTCCTGCCCATCTCCTTTCAGTTCATCCCTTTTTATTGGAATGCACGTGCAGGACTCCATGCGAAGCTTTGTTAACAAGGTCCAGCTCAAAAGACATACTTTGGGGAGGGGGGGGGGGATGTTATCTGAAAGCATGTCTTTGTGGTGGTGAAGGCTTACATTGTTCACCGAAAATCAAGGGTCTTTTCCCAGAGGGGTAGCTGTTTGAGACTGTATATACAGCAAACCCCAAAAGCAGTTCCGTAGCATCTGGAAGATTAGCAGCTGTATTGCAACATAAGTTTCCCACTTTATCAGATACGTAGCTTCTTTTCCTGAGCCAAGGTGTGGGGTGTGGATTTCAGTTAGAGTTGCCAACTCCAGGTTGGACAGTTCCTGGAGTTTGGGGGATGGACCCTGGGAAGGATTAGGTTTAGGGGAGGGGAGGTACCTCAGCAGAGTCTAATGCCATAGAGTCCACTCCAAAGTTGCCGTTTTCTCCAGGGGAACTGATCACTGCCATCTGAAAATCAGTTATAATTCTAGGAGCTCTCCAGGCCCTACCTGGGGGTTGGCAACCCTAGTTTCAGCATATCCATATCGTCACATTACACCTAGGTAGGCTGGAACCGTGGAGAGTTGGGTTTAAGTCCCTGCTTAGCAATGAAGCTCACTGGATGACCTTAGGCCAATCAATTAAAAAAAAACATACCTCACAGGGTTGTTGTGAGCATAAAATGGAGAAAGGGTGTATTATATGGTGCCATAAGCACCTTGACGAAAAGGTAGAGTTTAAGAAGTTTAAGAGGTGGAGGAAATAAAAGGAGCAACAAATTAGCAGAGCAACAAATTAGCAGAGCTAAGAGCCTGATCTCCCAGTTCAAAGGTCACCTCAGACATGAATCTCACTAGGCAGCTTCAGGACAGGCCGCCCTCGCCTCAGTTTTCTATTAGGGAATGCCAACTCTGGCCTACCTCACAGGGCTGTTCCAGGAATTGGCCTGGTTATGCGTGCAAATCAGGCAAGTTCAGAGCCAAGTCAGGACTTCCTTTTACGGTTCCCCCTTCTAGGCATCGGGCCACTTCCCTTGTCGTCTTGGCATCAGTGTCCTGACGGTATCCTGGCATCAGTATAAATTTAGTATTTTAAAAAATTGTTTTGGAGGGACTGCAACACGCGTCTTGGTTTCTGGGCACTCGAGGCTTTTGAAGGGGTTAACTGGAATGCTTCCTGCCACAAATGTCTGCCAAGGGAGAGCTGACGTCGATCAGGAGTTGTGTGGTAACAGACTGGCCTTGTGCAAAAGGGTGGAGCGTCACATTGTGTGCCCTTGGAAGGCTGCCGGGTTGCCAAGTCATGAAAGCTGAAAGTTGACAGAATGAATCTTTCTTATTATTATTTTGCTGCTCTCAAGCAAAGAGGAGGGGAGTCAGAACAGACGTTGCTGAGCTGATGGTTAACTGCTCCAGAGTCCCACTCATTCCGTCCCTCTGCCTTCCCTTGGACTGCCTCACGCCTAGCCTTGGACATCTTTGGCTTTTTCTCCTTCCTCTGAAAGGGAAATGTTATCTCTGGATCCCAAAGGAAGGCAAGGGAACTTCCTCTCGGTCCCAGTCATAACGGAGGCAGCATCTTCACAATCAGGTAACTCCTTCTTACATCTCTCAGGAAAGCCGTTATATCTCGGTCCGCTTTGATAACTGGGTATTGCTAAGGAATCTTATCTTGGCCAGAGGTTGGGACTTGGCATCGAATTGCTGAAGTTGACAGGGTGGGCAAGGAGAATGCCTACAGGATGCCTCCTCCGTGTCAGCCTCTGAGCCAGCTCTTCTTCATGATTGATAGGGCAGTAATTTCAGAAGCGGTGGAGTGGTTATGACAGGGCTGGGGAGGTAGGCAAGAAGGCGCGTGCCGGCTGCGGGTTGCTCTTTCCAGGCGATTTTGAGAAGTGACAGCTACCTGGCTGTTCGGGTGAGAAGAACATCCGTCTGTTCCCCACTTCTTTTTTTCTGAATCAACAGAAAGGGATTCCTGTTACCAAGTTCCTACAAATAACTGACACAGCATAGTAGCTGACGGACTGGGGCTGCAATCCTAAGAACACTCTCCTGAGAGTAAAAAGGTAAAGGTAAAGGTTTCCCTTGCTCGAAAGCCAGTCAAATCCGACTCTAGGGGGTGGTACTCATCTCCATTTCCAAGCCGAAGAGCCAGTGCTGTCCAAAGACGTTTCTGTGGTCATGTGGCTGGCATGACTAGACGCTGAGGCACACGGAACACTGTTACCTTCCCACCAAAGCGGTGCCTATTTATCTACTTGCAGTTTCTTGCTTACGAACTGCTAGGTTGGCAGGAGCTGGGACCAGAGATGAGAGCTCACTCTGTCACGTGGCACTCGGGTCTTGAACTGCCAAACTACCAACCTTCTGGTCTGCAGTTCAGCGTCTTAACCACTGAGCCATCGCGGCCCTGAGAGTAAGTCCCATTAAATAAAATGGGATTTGCGTCTGAGCAGACTGGCTCAGGAGTGCTGTCTGAACTAGGGTTGTCAGGTCCCCCCTGGGCATCGGTGAGGGATGGGGGGGTAGAGTTGTCAGATCCAGGCTGGAAACTCCGGGAGATTTGAGGATGGCAGCTGGGGAGGACAGGGGCCTCAATGGCATCCCTGCTCTGAGCTGTTGTTTGTAGGGCCACCAGTTTATATCTCACCAAGCCCACCAGTTCAGTATGAGGCCTTGGGCAAGGTGCCGGGCTTCAACTTTCTCAGATGCAGAACGGGGGAAATAGTATTGCCCTGTGTTACAGGGCTGTTGAATGCGGGAATAATGCATGTGTGAAACTCCTTGAACTCTGAAGGTACAACATAAATGCAGATGGGTGTACAAAGCTGGTTATTGACTGATTTTGTGGAATGGCAGAAAAAGATGAAGTCAGTAGATTTAAATGGGATTAAACTCTTAACATCCACCTGAGACCGCTGTGTTTAGAAGCAGGGAAACTGGATGTTTTCACTCAGTCAGTTTTTTATTTCTGTGCAGAATTATACTGAAGAGTTTAAAAAGCATTTTCCAGCATTCTGCTCTTGCTTCTATGATATATTTATTAATTGACTATAGTGCCCACGGTTTCCCCATGGTTTCTGTCTTATTTATTCTCCAAAACAACCCGATGCAGTAGGTCATTACAATTCCTGTGTTTTATGGTTGGTTTTTTTTTTTTTTTTGGATGAAAAGAGGCTGAACCTGCCAGCCTGGAACTTTTACTTTGGAACTTTTAGTAGGATTTCTGTCCGAGGGAGCGTGCTCGGGATCAGGATGTGTGAGAGAGTGACTTTTACAAGGTCGTGCAGCACAGACATAACCCAGCAGGGCCTTGACTCCAGATTTCCCTGATCCAAGAGGCTTAGATTTTATGGGCTCTGGCTGGGATTCAAAGAGTGCTGACTCAGCCTAGAGGCTTGCATGCTGGCCTTCTTCTCTTTTTTTTTGAACAGCTGACACCCCCCCCCCATGCAGTATCCCAAACTAGTTTTGAAACTTCCTCCAATTTCAGAAGCAGTTTGTAAGGTAGGCTGAGAAATTGCTCTTTGACCAAAAGAGAAAGAGAGAAAAGCGTATCTAAAATCTCCTTTGGCTCGGAGAACTGGCTGGCTGGATCTTTGGACTTATGGCCTATATGTGTGAGAGAATGTTAAAATAACTAGCTTCTCTGGATAGCTGCATTGGTCTGCAGGAGAACAGTTAGATTTGAGTCCAGTATAGGTGTGCCAGCCCCCAGATGGGGGTGGGGGATCCCCCACTCTTGCAGGCTCAGGCCCGCTGCTGGCCAGCTGACTGTCAGGAAAAACGCCACCCCCCCAAAAAAGACGTCCCTTGATGACAACAACACAATGATGTCACTTCCGGAAGTGACATCATTGCGGCAGCGCCATTGGGAGTGACACTCTACTTTTGGGGCAAAACTCTATGGTTTGTAGCCATTTTTACCATAGAGTTTTGCCCAAAAGGTAAAATGTCACCCCGACATCACCAACACAATGACGTCACTTCCAGAAGTGACATCATCATGTCGATGACATCCCCCCAATGCCCTCCCCATCCCCCCATCAGCAGCAGGTAAGGACCTGGCAACCCTAGTCCAGTAGTGCCTTAGAGACCAAGGAGAGGTTTCAGGTATAAGCTTTCAAGAGTCAAATCTCTCTTTGTTAGATGCAGTAGAATAGAAGTAATTCCCCTCTGCTATAATCAAGCTGCTTGCAATATACCTTGTAGCTCTGTATCTTTTACAAGCATTCTGCACAACACGTCTCCCACCTTCTGGCTAGGATAAAAGAGATCCCCGATGAAGGGAGCTTTGAGTCTCTAAAGCCTATACACTGAAACTCTTCTTGGTCTCTAAGGTGCTACTGGACTCAAATCTAACTGTTAAAATCAGGGGTCCGTTGAGGCCGGAGCGAGGCCAGCTCAGGAGTGGCCACTAGGGCAGCCACAGGCCGAATCAGATTCTCTAATCTGATTCAGCCCGCTGCCGAATTGCCGCCGAAATTCGGCAACAATTTTAAAAGCAACTGGAGGGGAGGGGGTTTGAGGGAGAGGCTCCAAACTTGCAGGGTAGCTGCTGGGGCCTCTTCTTGAAATACCCACCAAGTTTCAAGAAGATTGGACCAGGGGGTCCAATTCTACAGGCCCCCAAACAGATTGTCCCATCCCCTCCATTGTTCTCTATGGAGGGGAAAACCCTGTGGTCCAATCTTCTTGAAACTGAGGCCGCGGTCACACGGCCCCTTTAAATCCGGGAGGGCTCCCGGATTTAAAGGGGCCGCATTTTTCTGCCGCGGGTTGCGATGTGTATACATCCCAACCCCTGCGGCAGCGTTGGCGGCCGTGCCGGTGGAGAAAGCGGTGGTCGCGGCCGCTTCAGAGGCAGCCGCGGCGGGAATGACAGTGTCGTCCGTGGCGGCAGCCGCGGCAGCGGCGGAAGTGTCGTCCGTGGCTGCAGCGGAAATGATGGCGGCGGCCGCTGCGAGAACAGCAGCCATGGCCGTGGCGGAGGCAGCCCCAGCAGCAGGAGAGGCGGCGGTGGCAGCCAAGGACCGCCAGCCGCCTGGGTGAGTTGGGTTCCCCCCCCCTTTTACACTTGGGCGCATGAGTGGCCATGCGCCCAAGTGTAAAAGGGGGGGGGAAATGGCGGGGGGAGGCCATCTGGACAGCCCTACTCTCGCAATGCCTGCGAGAGAGGGCTGTCCAGATAACCTCCAATGCGGGTTCCTCCCGCAACTCCCGGGAAAACACTAGTTTTTCCCGGGGTCGGTAAAAGCGGGAGCAACCCGCATTGGAGCCCGCTTCGCTGCAGGACTCACTGCGGGCCTATGTAGACGGCCCCTTTAAATGCGGGAGGAAGCAGCCCTTCCTCCCGCATTAAGGGGCCGTGTGACCGCGGCCTCTGTTGGTATTTCGAAGAGAGGCCCCAGCAGCTACCCTGCAAGTTTGGAGCCTCTCCCTCAAACCCCCTTTCCTCCAGCCCCTCATATACCCTATGAGTTTTTGCCATTGATTTCAATGGCCCATAGGGTATAATGGGGCTGAAACTGACATTCCCTTTCTGACACACTTCTGGTGATGTCAGGGGAGGTGGCATATGTTAATGAGGTATGCTAATGAGTTATGCTAATGAGCTCCTGCACCTCTTTTTCTACGAAAGGACCCCTGGTTAAAATAACTAAAATAACTTCAGCTCTAGAGGTGAAAATGGTCTTGCTGAAAGAGCTCCGTCATTTGCTCCAAATACTATTGCCATGGCCAGGGAGATGGCATGTCCACTCTAAGTCAAAAGATGTGTCACTTCCAGTGATGGACAGTCCGGTTCTATGTGCAGCTGCTGTTCTGTGCAATGGCGAAAGTTTTGATCCTGCAAGAGAGACATAGAGTGCAAATGTTCATCTGATACTTCTGTGCATGGAAAAAATGTCTCTGGCAGCATGAGCTGCCCGTTGCAGTTGTACAGATGTACAGTTTTCCATGCAACTGTTTGGAACAGGAGGTTTACACCAGTGTTAGGTGTAGGGCTCGTTTAAAAATAACAGGCGGGTCATAGGAAAGAGGCGAGTGCACAAATGAGCATGTCATTGTCTGCAGCTGAATTCAAAAGCCTGGCTTCATAATTGGCATCGCTAAAGGTTGTTAACGATATGCGCTCAGAGGAGGAATGGATATCAGTGCCAAGTTCATTTTGTTCCCGTGATAAGCAGCCTGGTGTCTTCTTGAAAACAGGAGAGCTGCAAGTTAAAACAGAAGAGCTTTTTCTGTGTAAGTTTTACTTGGTATAAAAATTTAATTTCACTGTGGATTCTATATTCATATCTCTGAATCTCTCTCTCCATCTCCAGATACCACTTCATTTTTCTTTCTCCCTCTTTCTCTCCCCCCCCCACCCACATACCACGTCCCCCCCAATGGGGACTCCAGAGGGCTTACATCTTTCTCCTTTTCTCCATTTTATCCTCATCATAACCCCTGAGATGGGTTAGGCTGGGAGATAGTCAGGGGTCATTTCGTAGAAAAAGAGGTGCAGGAGCTCATTAGCATAACTCATTTGCATAACTCATTTGCATATGCCACACCCCCTAACATACCGGAAGTGTGTCAGAAGGCAACACCCACCCCTCAGGCTCCACTCCACAGGTGAGTGAAACTGACCTGCTCTTCCTCCATTCCCTTCCCCATCCAATACTTTGTACAATAAAAATAAGCGTAAAGAACACACCCTCATTCTCTTCCTGCTCCCTTGAAACCACCAGGTTTCAAGTAGACTTGAGATACCCAGGACATGTGCACCACCCATCCCTTTCCTTTCCCTTCCCCTCCCCACAACAAGACACCCTGTGAGGTAGGTGGGGCTGAGAGAGGTCTTTTGAGAACTGCTCATGAGAGAACAGCTCTGAGAGAACTTGTGACTGGCCCAAGGTCACACCAGCAGCTGCATGTGGAGGAGTGGGGAATCAAACCCGGTTCTCCCAGATTAGAGTCCAACTCCTGACCACTACACCAAACTGATAAGGTGGAAGCTGCTGAAGGGTTGGTGAAATTTCTCCAGTACTTATGTGCCGTGTGCCCAGATAAAAAATGGCATACTTCGAAAATTTAGATGCCACCTTGAGCAAGTCTCTGGAAAAGCAGCACGCAGTTATAAAAGGAACAATGATAAAATTATCAATATTAAAACAAAACATTAAAAACTATAAAGACCCTAGCAGGGCTTTCCCCGGGGTGCTGCGCCTCTGCACTGCTCGGGGAAGCTGAGGAGGGGATGGGGCTTGGTCATGTGCTCACCCCCTGGGCTCCTCACTCCCGGAGCTGCGCTCCTGTGCGCTCCTGCTCCAACGGACCCCTGGAGATAGTGACTGTCCCAGGGTCACCCAGCAAGTGTCCATAGTAGAACAGGAATTGAAACTGGACTGTCCCAGATCCTGGTCTGACACTCTGACCGCTGCACCACCCTGCTGTAGCAAAGCAGACAAATGTCACCCCCGTGCCAAGGAAGCAGTAGCATTCTTGTGACAACTGGAAAGCGATGAGGATATAAGGGGTCACTTCTTGAGACCAAGTGGTGGCATCCTCTCAGGAGCTCCATGCAAACATTGCTTCCTTTTCAACCGGGCCTTGCTCAAGGCAAGGGAAGAGGCCATGGTGCTGTCTTGGAAAGCTTATAGATCAAATCCACCCAGCAAGCAAGTTCAGTCAGTTAGATGCTGAGCAGCCAGGGCAACACGTTTTACTGGCAGCGTTCTGATGGCCCGAACAGATGTCTCCCAAGGAGAAATTTGGCAGAGGTGGCTTTTCTCAACAGGGAAATGGAGTGATTCAGGAAGGGTCGCTGTTGACTTTCTGCCTGACAAATGCGCAGGGAGCCCCGCCAGACAAAAAGCAGTGCCAGTAAAGCCTACTCATTCCAGCGGGGTCGTTGTGTTAGTCTGCTGCAGTGAAACCCCCCAAAGACTCATGACCTCTTAAAGACTTCTGGGAGCTTCTTGCCTTTAGATGATGACAAATCAGAGAACATGCTCCTCTGTCCGGTAAATGGCATGCGCATATTTAATATGGATGTTTATAGACTCAGAGGTTAAGACGCTGTGCTGCTGACCAGAAGGTCTGTAGCTCGACAGTTCGAGACCCTGGTGCCGCGTGATGGAGTGAGCTCCCGTCTCTGGCTCCGGCTCCTGCCAACCTAGCAGTTCGAAAGCAAGAAATTGCAAGTAGATAAATAGGTACCGCTTCGGTGGGAAGGTAACAGCGTTCCGTGTGCCTCGGCGTTTAGTCATGCCGGCCACATGACCACGGAGACGTCCTCAGACAGCGCTGGCTCTTCGGCTTGGAAATGGAGATGAGCACTGCCCCCTAGAGTCGGATTCAACTGGCTTTCGAGCAAGGGAAACCTTTACCTTTTTAAAACTGCATTCAGAGTCCAGCAATATAATAAAAAATGTACTTAACAGGCCTGGCATGGTGGATTAGGCTGTGTGCATAAAGAACTAGCATAGGCTTTTCGTGCGCCCACGTTCATCAGGTGCATGATGTTCCTGATGACCAGATGGTGGGGAGGAGGCAGCCTGTGAGGGCTGGACTAGCTGGACCATTGGTCTGATATGGCACGGCCGCTCATGTCCTTAGGGTGATAGGCTTGTGACAGTGTGCTCACTGATTACAAGGAAGAAAATCCTTGTGAAGCTAGAAGAGAGACCTGGCTCCAGTGACATGTCCCTGGTATAAATCACATTCCTTACTGCTGCTTAGCCCATGGCTGAAAGTATTCCGGTATCTGTAGGGTCAATGGAAAAGTTGGATGGGGATGGTTCCTTACCTGGCTGGTTCGTTGACTTTGAAGGCCCTTTTAGCCTACACCTCTGGCAGCTTTGACGAGCTGTAGCCACTTTGCAAGCTGGCGTTTCCTCCAGGCTTGGACCCATTCCTAAAAAAACCCTGCCACTGTTAATTACGCTGAGTCCATAAAGTGAAGGGTTGATAACTGTAGGAACTCTGGCTCAGCATTTCAGGGCAAATAGAGCAGCGCGTATTCTGTCTTCCCATCAGTTTTCCAAAATACTTCTGGGAACGTCTTTCCTTTAGATTATGGCCGGTCAGAGTGCTTATCTGTTTGGTAAACGGATTGATTTGTTGTTGTAAGGCATTAGTGCCCTGGCCAGAGGAACAGAATTCTGACTAAATGGCCCAGGTTAGGTCATATAACTCGCTTCAGAGAAGTACAGAAGGTGCTTTTTTGTGTGTGTCAAAACAAGGCTCCTTCCACTGGGGCACAGCTCCTTACTTAGCAGCAGGGAATCATAGGATCCAGCCAAGTTATGGGCCTGAGCTGGGCCTGCAGCTCAGAGTGGGCAGACTATCTGCTCGTTTTTCACTTTGCAAAGCTAAGCTATGTGCTGCACATATTTATTTGAGGGAGTAGGTCCATTGAAGTAAGTAGCATTTGCTTCGGAGGGAACATTTTAGGACTGTGCAATAAGAAATCAAGTGTGTGCTTAATAATGCAATGTTGTGTTAGAGGTATTCCAGGCTAAGCCCATTGATCTTCTCCCCCCCCCCCCTTTTGGTATTTTTTGGTATTTTTCATATATGTTTGTGTGCACCTGGAAGTCATGGCGACCTCTAGTGACGGACCTCTATTGGGGGCCTGGGGGATATTCAGAGAGGTGGCTGAATAAAGCCTGCCCCCACCTCCCAACTGCTGGTATTCCAAGGAGGTCTCCCTTCCCAGTATTTGCCAGAGTTGACCCTGCTTAGCTTCCGAGATCTGACGAGATCGGGCTTGCCTGGGCCATCCAGGTCAGGGTTGATCCCATTGGTTTTCTTCAGGCTTAAGGGTCTAACGTGTACGGCAACAGAACTGTCAAAATGAGAGTCCAGATGTAACACAGTCACATATGGGTTCCCCTCAGTTCTTGAGCATGCAGTGCCTGAGTAGGATCAGGGCTGTAGTGTAATGCATAACACCTTCTGTGCCCTTTTCACAATTGGGGGGGGTAATATTTGAATTTCCACAACAGGCTTAATTGCATTTCACAGGATGGTTTCAAGCTAGGAAAACGACACTGGGGGGAAGGCCCCTGCTCCATGCGTATCACAGTTATGGATGCCATGCCATGTCAGAGGGAGTGAGGGTGTGGCGGGTAAGGATACCAGCCTCCGGGTGGGACCTGGGGATCCCGTGGAATTACAACTCGTTTCCAGACGGCCGAGGTCAGTTCCGCTGGAGAAGACAAATGCTGTGGAAAATGGACTCTACGGTGTTGTACCCCACTGAAGTCCCTGTGCTCCCCAATTCTATCCCCAAATCTCCAAGAGTTTCTCAACCTGGATCTGGCAATCCTACCCCCTCTCCCCCTTTGGTGGCGGGGGGACCTGGCAACTCCACAAGAGGGGGCACTGTTGACAGTGGCATGATGTCACTTCCAGAGACACACACACATACCCTGGAAGTGATGTCACATCACTCTAGGAATCACCAGGAACTCAGTGATAAAACCATAGAGTTTCTGGAGATACCTGTAGGGAACAGGTGTAAGTTCTGGGTTTTCCCTGAAAGTGATATCACACCATTGTCCTGACAGTGACTTTTATTTTTCTTCTTCTGCTGCTCTGTAGGTTGCAAGTGGCAACCCTAACCATGCACCTGATCCTACTGGGCCACTGCTAGGGTTGCCAGCCTCCAGGTGGGGCCTGGGGATCTCCCACTTTTACAATGGATCTCCAGCTGACAGAGATCAGCTCCCCTGGAGAAAATGGCTGCTCTGAAGGGTGGACTCTATGGCATTGCACCATGCTAAGGCCCCTTCCCTCCCCAAACCCCACCCTCTCCTGGCTCTACCCCCAAAGTCTCCAGGTATTTTCCAACCTGGACCTGGTAACCCTAGCCACTGCTAAGGTTTCCAACCTCAAGGTGGAGTTCTTTCAGAATTACAGCTGATTTCCAGGCCACAGAGATCAGTTCCCCGGGAGAATATGGCAGCTGTAGAGGGTGGACTCTGTGGCATCACATCCCTGCTAACCTCCTTTCCCTACCAAAACTCTGCGCTCCCCAGGCTCTGTCTCCAAAACTCCAGGAATTTCCCAGCCTGGAATTGGCAACCCTAGCACTTACAAGACTTGAGGTGAGCCAACAACTCACTTCTGATTGTGTTGTGTCTGACATAGGACCGAGACCCAGACCTGAACTGTACACTTGGGTATGTGCGCATGTTTGCTGTACACATTGCACATTAGGGTTGCCAGGTCTGGGTTGGAAAAAACTGGAGACTGTGGGGGTGGATCCGGGAGAGGGAGGGGTTTGGGGAGGGGAGGGCTGTCAGCATGGTCCAATGCCAGAGGGTCCACTCTTCAAAACAGCTATTTTCTCCAGGGGAGCTGATCTCTGTCAGCTGGAGATCAGTTGTAAAAGTGGGAGATCCCCAGGCCCTACCTGGAAGCTGGCAACCCTATTGCACATGTTGTGTTTAGTATGAGCTAAGGCCTTTTGCGAACAGTGGTATGTGCATAACCGTGCAGTTCTAAGTAGAGTTACACCCTTCCAAGCCCAGTGACCTCAGCGCACTGAGAAACGTGTAACTCTGCTTAGGAATGCACTAGAAGTCCTTCTGACATGGCTGGGCAATTTCTTTTTTGCATTGGAGGAGACTGCATGAGTGGGATTTCCCATTATGTAAATATATGAACATGTCTCGGTGTTCACAATAAACATATTGTGGGACAGCACACTGCCCAAGTCTTACACCGGTCTTCCAGAACATGGAGAATATACATGTAGGGTTCAACACTTGAAAATATATATATATATATATATATATATATATATATATATATATATATATATATATATATATATGTCCTGTATTCGGTCTGGCAGCAAAGGGCCTTGGTTCTAGGAGCAGAGGTCAGAACAGGGTTGCCAGCCTCCAGGTGGGACCTGGGGAGATCAGTTCCCTTGGAGAAAATGAATGCTTTGGAGAGTGGCCTCTATGGCAGTGTACCCCACCAAGTCCCATGTCCTCTCCAGGCTCCATCCCCAAATCTCCCGGAGTTTCCCAACCTGGATCTGGCCACCCTCCCCTGCCAGTGGCCAGGGGGGACCAGGCAATCCTGGGTCAAAGTGGGATAATGGTGGGATCTTGCAGATTTTATTAGGTCTAGTGGTGGAGCTTGGTGGGCTTGGATAGGGTCAGGAGAGACTTATCAATAGTACAGCTTCAAGAAAGAGTTGCTAAGGGGAAAGAAACTGGTTTGTCTTGCTGTCTTCCAGCAAATGCCCTAAAAGCAGTGGAACTGCCTGGGCCACTCCCCCTCTCCATTGCCTGGGATCCATCTCCATGCCCAAGCCAAGTGTGTGGAGCAGCTCTTAGTCATCACAGGAAGGGTCGTTTTTGAAATGCATTTATCTAGGCAGTAGCCAGATGTCTGCTAGAATACCTTTCTTCCATTTGTTTGGACGTGAATGGTTCTCTGAAATACCTGCCCATGGCAACTATAAATGATTCTGTGACATGTGCAGTCGATTTAAGTAAAACGGAAGAAAGCGTTTCATTGCAATGAGCTGCTGAATTAAATTTCAGTCATGTACACGCCCGAGTGCAACATTAATATGAATATTTATAGGACAGTAAAACACTGGCCAAGTCCAGCAATATAATCAGAAATAGACTCAAAAGAAAGTGAATTATATCAGTGATACTTTCCAGCACGGATGCCAAATTACACACACTCCCAATCCTAGAAGTTAAGTAGTCATTGATGCAGTTTACAATAAAATACGTGCTTAAGTTGCTCAGTGTGTACATTATGAAACGGAAGAAATGCATCCTGGTTGTGTTGATTCACACCGTGCATTTCTAATTGGAAAAGGAATGCATTGAATAAGTAGCAACACCTACAGCATGTCTGTACTACATCCATAATCAACAACTCAGGGCAGGCATTATGCCCTGCAGTGTGTTGTAATTCACCTCTGGCTAGCCTTCCTTATCCAGTCTTCTTTTCTTTCCTCAGCCCGCTGAAGTGGCAAGCCAGTTTGGTGCAGTGATTAAGAGTGGCGGACTCTAATCTGGAGTCCGCCACTGGGTGGCCTTGGGCCATTAACAGTTCTTTCAGAGCTCTCTCAGCCCCTAAAAACAAGTCTAGCTCAAAAGCAAGTCTAGCATAATGCTAAGAGCTAGAACTTGCAGCTGCCAAACAATCTTAGGATCTCCTGGTTGTACTACACACAATGCCATACGATTTTAATTAATTATTTCCCCAGATTGGGTCAGCACGGTGTAATGGTTAGAGCTGCAGTCTGGGGAGACCCAGATTCAGATCCCCACTTTGCCGTAAAGTTCATTGTGTGACTTCAGGCTGGTTGACCTCAGCCAACCACCATGATAGCCTGAACAAAAAAACCTGCTTTGAAAAGACTGGTCTTCTACCCCTTCCTAAAAATGGCCAGCAAGGGTGCCCTCTCAGCCTTCTCCAGAAAGTTAGTTCAAAGATTTGGTCCCCTAAGATTTGGTGACCCACTCAGGGACAGAGGGGAGCGCATGCATCTCCCGGTATACCCTCTAAAGAGCATTGCACTCGGAAGATCAAAATCTAGTGGTGGTCTCCGGGCTGCAGGATGTTCGGCTGTCCTCAACCAGAGCCAGGGCGTTTTCTGCCCTGGCTCCAACCTGATGGAACTCTCTGCCAAGTAACATCTGTGCCCTGTGGGACCTCTTACAGTTCTGCAGGGCCTGTAAGGCAGAGATATTCTTCCAGGCATTTGGTTGAGGACAGAGACGGTTGCATCTTTCTGGCACTCCAACTCCCATGCACCCCCCCCCCCCCGCCCCATGAGGCAGTGGCACTGCTGAAATGTTTAACACCATATTTTTAGTTCATTTATTGTATTTTTATTGGTTTTAAATTTTAATCCTGTATAGCATAATTTTATGTTGTAAACAACCCTGAGCCCAGCTTTGGCGGGGGTGGGCGGTTAAAAGCCAATAAATAAGTAAAAATAAATAAATAAAATAATTAAAACTGCAAAAGGCTAGGACACACCTTCACAGGCTTCCTGGCCAACTTTTGGGTTGGGACCCACAAGTTGGAAAACTCTGCTCCAACAGAAAGAACCCAGCTTCCGAGGAAAAGGAGTGAACAATCATGGCCATGGAAAATGGCACATAGATTTGTTCTTGGAGAATTAAATTAAAGTGAAGTAAATTCAGATTTTACTCTCCAAAGCATTTTTTTTTTAAAAAATTGATGTTATTTCTGGGCAACATGAGGGATGTACATGTGGACCAGTTTTGGAACTGGGGGAGGGGGGATTTTTTTCCCCAACCTCTGTCTTCCAGTCAGGCAGAGTGGATGCCTGTGTATGGTTATACCATTTTGCTAATATAGGGAATGGTTGTTCAAATGCATAATCAATTTTCTGCCTCTTCTTAGAGGCGGAAGCAAAGCAAGCATCTGATGAATCACACATGTAGTATAACTCAGTAGTATGTAGATGGGGCTTTGCAGAGGAAGGTACCTGACACCAAGGAGTGATAATCTGGGTTTAAATTGGAGAGCAGATCAAGAGATCGAGGAAAGGGTTGGATGAATGAGAAATGAATTCAAGAAAATATAGCTACAGATACTCCGTTTCAGTGATGTGTAAGAATTGGGGTGTCATGTTTCTGTAGGGTTGCCAGGTCTGGGTTGGGAAATACCTGGAGACTTTGGGGGTGTATCCAGGAAAGGGTGGAGTTTGGTGAGGGGAGGGGCCCCAGCATGGTACAAGGCCATAGAGTCCACCCTTCAAAGCAGCCATTTTCTCCAGGGGAGCTGATCTCTGTCAGCTGGAGATCAGTTGCAAAAGTGGGAGATCTCCAGGCCCCACCTGGCGGCTGGCAACCCTGTGTTTCTGGCTTGGGCCTGGATGTATTCTTAAGACCTCAGTTGAAAGGGGCATAAACAGGCCCCACACTGGATGGTTTCTTCTATCCACACCTTGTGAGCCAGCACGGTGCTTTTTGCTCTCTTATGGGGATCCACGTGGTAAAATAAATGGACTATGTTGCTGAATGTGTGGGAGAGACTGTGGGACGGGGCAACCAGAGGAAAAGCGGCAGCAAATACTTCCAGCGGAGGTTTAAAGTACCGTTTTTGAGGTTCCCACCTCCAGGCCAGGAGGTTGCCCCAAAACACAAAGACACTCACACAAGTGATGAGCTATGGCCAGAGACATGTACTCACGGACACCATAGGGATACATGCTCCACAAACATTCGCAGGCTAACACCCCCGTCCCAACAGTTCACCATTTGGCACATCAAAAGACATCACACAGGGGTGCGAAGACAGCGGGACACTTCCTGGAGAAACCAGTTGAGCTGCTCGGAGCTCACTTTCATCAAGAGGACAATGCCTGCAGCAGATGATGTCAACATCCTGTCCTGACCATCAGGTAGATTCCAATATTGACCACTCCCATAGGATCCTCTTAGTGAACAGTGCAGTAGAGAACGGACCACCCATAGGCGTTCCCGGGGAGGTTTCAGACCATGCCAACCCCCGGTAACACTCCCCAATAAATATAGCTCCCCAAGAGTTGCCTGCTCTCTTGCCTTCCCTCCTCCTCCTGTCCTTCCTCCTGGATCCTTGGGTGCACCACTGGGATTCGCCACATGTTTTCTGCAGGTTCAAAATTCGGGCCCTTCTCACCCTTTGTCCCCAAAACATCCTCCCTTCTTCCAGCAGGACCTCGCCAGACTCCTGTATAGGTAAATATCGCCTTGACGGATACCATCGATATTCCTGCTAATACAACCGTCTCTTTAACTCTATCTAACTTCCCATACCTTGTATAATTGTGCATATGACTGTGTAATAATTGAATGAATACTTTTATTTCTGCTGAGTAAACATAAGATCCTTTTCATCTTGAGCCAAGTCTGCGTGTCAGTTTCTGGGAAGCCTCTGTATACATAGGTGCTGTTCCATTATCACCTGCTGCTGATTGTTAAGAGCTAATATTCCCCCAATATTGATAATACAACAGAGCAGTCAGGCTAACAGCCTGTTGTCAGCAACTATTGCACATCTGTTGGAAATGGGAGGCACTGACAGCTCAGCTGTGTTTAAGTTCGTTGTATGGGTGACAGGGAGTAATAGCTGGTGTAAGTTTTATGTTTGATTGTTTATATGCTGCTACCTCTTTAAGACTGAAACGTGGCATTCTGGGTAATGAAGATGTCATCTAGAGATTTCAGTGCTGAAGTGATTTGCATTCTGCAGGTGTTCTAGTTCATGTTTGATGTGTTCTTAAGAAATAAAAATCAACATTTTCTGCACATCCTGCCTTTTCCCTGATTGGAGTGTAACATGTGGGGGCAGGGATCGGAAGACCTCCTGGAATTGGCCCCCACTTCCCGCTAGGGTTGCCAAGTCCGGGTTGGAAAATACCTGGGGACTTTGGGCGTGGAGCCAGGAGAAGGTGGGGTTTGGGGAGGGAAGAGGCCTCAGCATGGTACAATGCCGTAGAGTCCATCCTTCAAAGCAGCCATTTTCTCCAGGGGAGCCGATCTCTGTCAGCTGGAGATCAGCTGTAAAAGCGGGAGATCCCCAGGCCCTACCTGGAGGTTGGCAACCCTACTTCCCACCACTGCATCTCAGGCTGGTGGGGTAAATACAAGCCCAGGTATGTGTTCTGCTTGCCCAAGATCACCTTTGATCCAAACCAAAGCACACAAACTTCAATCCCAGTTTCCCCCCCTCCCAAGTTCTTTTCTATGGTGAGGGGTAGCTATAACAATCTCTTCACTGCTGAAATGATTGTGAGGGAAACAATGGCCTCGGAAGATACGTATTAGAGGTCTGCAAGACTAACCGTCCAAACCAAATTATCCACTGCAGAAGGTCCTTTTGGAATGTAGGGTTGCTAGCCCCCTGAGTTTTCCCCAACAAGTGATGCCAGTCCTCTCCAGGAGTTGCCAAAAACTCTTTGGTTTTACTGTACAGTTTTGACCAATTCCTCCGTGTCCCCCCTTCCCTCTAGTCTCCCACTGATTTCAAAGCTTGGTGACTCTATTTGAAAACAAGGGGAAAACCCCCTCCCTCCCCCCCCCCCCCAAATTATTTGTTTTTGTATGTGTGTAAACGGTATCCCAGCACTGGGCTGGGTATCCCAGTATATGTCTCCTTCAGTTTTAAACCTTCCCATTGCAGCAGCTGAGCTGCTCTGATCCTAGTGACTTTTTACAGTCTTCAGACATCCAGCCCTGTCCCCAAAAATGTGGTCCCCGTTTTAAAATGCAGAAACTGCCCCACAGATCTCTCAGCTCAGAGACAAGGCTGTTCGTTGGAAACCGGCGACTGCATGATGAATTAAGAGTGTAACAAAACAGTTTCTCTGCCACCTGTGTTTGACTTAATTCGATAACCTTTCTTGCGGCATTTTGTTTGTTTTGTCCCCTGTTTTCAGATGACACAGGTTGCCCCAGCAGCCAGTCAGTATCTCCCGTGAAGACTCCTCCTGATACTGGACACAGTCCAGTTAGTTTTTGTACTGGCAGCGATGGAGACCACACAAGAAAGAAATTTAATTCGGGAACAATGGGGGACGGAGTGCAACAGTCGGCTCGGTATAAGAAGGAAACAAAGGCAAGCCTCATAAAGCCGGGTAAGGGCTCTTCGGATTTTGCATTTTGTGTCGCTGTCATTGTTCAGTGAGAATGTTAGAAGGTCTGCTTGTTTGTTCTCTTTAATCTTGCAAGTATCATATGGGCCCAAGGTATAAAGAATAAAATTGCATGGACTACAGTAGTGTTCCTTTTCTTTAAGCACACATGTTGAATACTAAAAAGGTGACATTATAATCACTTGAAGCCAGTTGCGTTTTGTATAAAATCAGAAAACAGTGTAATGCTTGGAATAAACTGCAAATTTATTTGAAGCCTCCGAGGAACTGTATTGTATTGTTTTGTTGGTGTTCAATCATGTCTCACCCCTTGGGGAATGATTTTCTGCTGGAATAAAAGCTTCCTTTCTCTGCAGATTGAAATGCACAGTGGTTACTAATAAATCGACATAATTTTTCTCCATAGCTTTATTTGTTGGTATGGACTGGCTTCTCGTATTCTTGTTAATGGTTAAAGCAAGAATGTAATTTGAATGAAGACTTAATAAGGTGAAGAAACGGTTTTAGTTCTTTATTGGTGCTGATGGAAGAGAGGAAAAGGCCATTTACGTAAATGCAACTTTGGCTAAGAAACATGTTATATCTTGCTTTTGATCATCAACTTAAAAAGGAGTCACATAATCAGTTTCTCCCAAATACTCTGTAGAGGAGGTACATAGACACCTATTCTTGTGAACAGCTGTGCTGCTTGGCTTTAACAAGCTTGGTTTTTTTAATGTAGGAAGCTTAATTTAATATATGCTGAAAATATTCATGGGTCTAGCTGGCAAGACAGCTCTCCAACACAGTGGTTTAGTTGTACAGCACATGATTTTAATGCATAAGGTCCCAGGGTCAATTTCTGGCATCTCCAGTCAAAGGATCTGAGGTAGCAGGTGTCGGGGAAGAAATCTGCCCTCCTTAGATTCTGGAAAGCCGCTACCAGTTAGAGAAGACAGTGCTGAGTTAAGTGGACTGGTGTTCTAAGTCAGGAAAAGGAAGTTTTATGTTGCCATAAAAAGCCTGTGATGTGAAAGCAGTGGTCATAATAACAACAACAACGGGCAGAGCATGTTTTTAAGTGCTCAGTATGTGTCATTTGAATATTTTTACAATAGCCCAGTAATGGTGGGCCAGTGTAATCATCCCCTCCCCTCGTCTGCAGATAAGAAACTTAGATCGCTGATCGAAGTCCATCTACTAAGTTTCTTTTTTGGTATTTTTGCATTTTGTTTGGGTGCATGTGTATGCCTGTGCCTGTGCCTGGAAGTCATGGCGACCTCTGGCAACTCCTACTGGGGCATGGAGGATGTTCAGAGAAGTGGCTGGATGGCCTGCCTCTGCCTCCCGGCCCTGGTATTCTTTGGATGTCTCCTATCCAAATACTCGCCAGGGTTGGCCTTGCTTAGCTTCGGAGATCTGACGAGATCGGGCTTGCCTGGGCTATCCAGGTCAGGGCTACTGTGTTTCTTTTAGAACTTTGATATGAACCGGACCATGACTCATGCTTTCTGCGGTACAACACCAGAAGAACTTGTCCAAATCCACCCTTAGTATGAAGACAATGTCATAGCCCTCTACCCAACACCGGTCAGTAATGACTGCAAAGCATAATACAGAGTTTTCCCATACATTGATCAAAATGGATAATGGTAGTTTTTTGTTACTTCCCATTCTTATTGTTTTGTTGAAATATTAAGTCTTGGTCTGATTTCAAGGCACTGCTGGCAACAGATATTGCGATTACTAACCGGCTACTTGTTATGAATTTGCAGTGAACAGTTCTGTCCTGTGGGCTGTCCTGACGTGCCGCGTCTTGGTGGAAGCCACGGCCTACCACAGAAAAATGGTGGTGTTTGTTAATGTCTGTAGATATCTCCTCACTGGGCCTTAATTATCAGGAAATGGCTCTGCTGGAAAAGATGATCTTCCCTCTTAGCTGAAGGGATGGGGCAGGTGTGGGTCTGTGCAAAAAGAACAATTTTAGATTCTGGGAAAGACAAAGAAAGAAGCAGACAGAACTGGGAGTTGGCTAAACAATCTCGGAGTACAAGATCTCAACTGATTAGTGCTAGTAGACCTTTGTTCCTGTAAGAGTAGAAGGTAGCTGTGCTGGTCTGCTGTAGAATATCTAGATTCGAGTCCAGCAGCAACTAAGATTTTCAGGTAGGAGCTTTCAAGAGCTCCCTTGAGTCTGATGAATGGAACTTTGACTCTTGGAAGCTCATACCCTGAAAATTTTGTTGGCCTCTAAATGGCTACTGGACTTGAATCTAGCCATTCCCTCTTTACTCCAGCTGTGCTGTTACCTGTGCATTTAGAAATAAAGCAAGCACTGCAGAAGTACTGTTAATCTCCAGTGCTGTCCTCCAAAGAGAGCCAACCCAGGTAAGTGCCTAGGGTTGCCAGCCTCCAGGTGGAGCCTGGGGATCTCCCGCTTTTACAACTGATCTCCAGCTGACAGAGATCAGCTCCCCTGGAGAAAATGACTGCTTTGAAGGGTGGCCTCTATGGCATTGTACCATGCTGAGGCCCCTCCCCAAACCCCACCCTCTCCTGGACCCACCCCCAAAATCTCCAGGTATTTTCTAACCCAGACCTGGCAACCCTATAAGCACCATCTCTGAACCTTGCCACATATGGAAGTAGGGCATGATTAATAATATGTATAGGAAAACATGCATCCCGGCTATGTGTACAAAGCTTTAAGAATGTTGTGACCCGCCCTGAGCCTGCTGGCCAGGGAGCGTGGAATAAAAGTAGAAATAAATATTTTCTATCATCTCTATTACAAGTAACTGTGGTAGTTAGTAAACCAAGGGGAACCCTCCATTAAGGAGGATTAACTTGGAGAAATCTAATGCATGGCTGTGGTGGTCCAACAGAGAATATGGTTTGTTTATTTTGTTTGAGTGTTGATGTCCTCCCTTTCTGTTTAACAATAACTACTCAGTGTGGCTTACAATATAAAATCCATACAAAAGAGTTCAAACTCGCATATTCAGAAGACAGAATTAACTAACAAAGGCCTTCTAGATTTTAAAAAAGTTTTCAGCTGACACAGAAAGAGGCCTCTAGAGCAGGGGTGGCTTGGGAGCCATGTGCGGCTCTTTCACATATATTATGTGGCTCCTGGCAGGCCGGCTGAGGAAGCTAAATATTATTAGCAAACAAATATCATTGGGCAAATTAATGTCATTATCAATATCTGCTTTTACCCCTTTTGTTATTATTTTTGGCAGTCTCATTTAATGTTAATAAAAAGCAAATTTGCTTATTTTCCAATAAAAGCAGGTAATATTTGTTCATGTCCTGTGGCTCTCAAACATCTGATGTTTATTCTATGCAGCTCTTATGTTAAGCAAGTTTGGCCACCCCTGTTCTAGGTGGCTCTTACGCTGAGCAAGTTTGCCCACCCCTGCTCTAGAGGAACTGTCTGTGGTGCAGGAGGGAGCGAGTCCCAAAGATCTGATGATTTTTGCATCCCGATATCGGAGATCAGTACTTAAGCATTACTTGAGGTGCTTCAGAATAATTACCCCACCCTTCCTCTATCTAAGGAGTCCAGTATAATATGCATTGTACTCACCTCTAGTGTATTGGCTCAGTAACTGTCAGAGTCCCGCAGCAATCAGTTCCCAACAACTTTCAGTCAAAAGACTAAAGTTTATTGAGTACAGTAAAGGCAGGTCTTCTGTGCATGTTCAGTGTCAGAACTGACAAAAAGAGTGCACGGTAGATAATTATACACAATTCAAGAGGGGTCCCCTGATGGCCTAGAGCCAATCACGGAGCAAGCAAAAGCCTGCCAAATCTAACGGGTCTACATTCCCAGAGGAAAGTTACAGCAAGGTACCAAGGTCAGAGGCTGCAGTTACCATGATAAGGAGAACACTGAAGAAACAAAAGTTAAGATTCCATTCCAGGAGCAGGCTCTCCCCCCCCCCCCCCCAGTCTCATGGCTATATGGTTGCCAACCTCCAGTTGGGGCCTGGGGATCTCCTGCTTTTACAACTGATCTCCAGCTGACAGAGATCAGCTCTCCTGGAGAAAATGGCTGCTTTGTAGGGTGGACTCTATGGCATTGGACCATGCTGAGGCCCCTCCTCTCCCCAAACCCCGCCCACTCCTGGATCTACCCCCAAAGTCTCCAGGTATACTCCAACCCAGACCTGGCAACCCTACATGGCTACTAAGACAGAGGCTTAGCTGACAGTAACCTTGTGAGGTAAGTTAGGCTAAACCTTAGTGCCTGCTCTGAGATCATCCCATGAGCATCATGGCTGAGTGGAGACTGGAACCTAGTTTCCACAGCTCTAGCCCAGAGCCCGAACCACTACACTGCAGTGGTCTGTGACTGCTGAACCAGGATCCTCTGCCCATGCTGGTGAATGGCACCTTCCACCCACTGGAGACATCTTCCTGCCGGGGCTCATACAGAACAGCCACTGGGCGGAGGAGGCATGAATACCAGGCCAGCAAACCCTTTCAAGGGTAAATGGGATACATGACTCTAATACGCTTCCGTTCCATTTTCCTGCCATTTGGCTTCTGTCAGGTGTGGCAGGAAAGAGCACTGAAGGAGTTCGGGAGGGGCAGGTGACAGTAGTGCTGGAGCAGGTGATAACATGTCTGCAGCTGGAATGGCGTTCCTTTCCCTTGATCCTGGCCCTTCCTGCTGTCACAAATGATACAACAGAGAGGGGGTGAAACAGTAGAGGAGACCTGGAACAGGGGGCACTGTTCCCCACTGTTGGAATGGTGTCTTTTGTCCCGATGTTTGTGCATTGCAGACAACTGGCCTTTGCCAGTTGGCAGGGGAGTGAGTGGAAGAACAAGATCAGGATCCTGCTTTCCTTTGCCAAGTAAAAGCTTGGTTTTTTCTGGGTTACTAATCTTGGGATCCACTTTCACAGCTGATAGGGTGATCCTTGGCTTCATATTGCATCAGATCCAGCACATTTGCACTTGCTCTAGAGCTCTTGCACAAGCGGAAACATAAGAACAAGATGGTGACATCTGCTTCCGCCATGTCTTACTGTATCCCCATTTCTGTCTCCAATTGTGGAAGGTCTTTTGCAGCCACTTTCTGGGCCCCATTGTGAGTAGGGAGGGAAGCACCATGTTTTGCAAGCAGGACTGGACTAACTTGGTTTTTGTTTTTTGCTTGTGTGTTGCTGGATCCAACCCATTGTCTGGTGCAAGTCCAGCGAGTACCAGACCCATCCTTCTTTATCATCCACTAAAATTCTGGCATCAGTGTGTTTTATGGTTGGGTGATGCCACTGAAGATTGCCTGATACATCTCTGCATGACATGATGTGCTGAGATCAGGCGCAGGGTGCGACAGGAGATACCTTGACAGTTAGGGTGATAGAAAGCAATCCAGGCGTCTTCTTGGCTAGAAAGGAGGGGAAAAGATTCTCTTTGCTGGATACAGAGCATTCTTTCCAGCTGGGAGGGATAACACACCAGCCCTTTGATGTATTAACACCTTCTTAGTTCAGGTTTGGAGGGTGCAGGTTTGGCAGGCTGGAGCCCCAAGGCTTGGCACCCAGATTGGCTGACGACCCCAGAACACATATGGAGTGGGGTTTGAAAAAGGAGCTGTTCCTTTGTTTGAGACTTCTTGGTTTGAGCTCTTGGGGGTAATTTCTTGCTGGGAAAGAAATGTTTTGCTATGAAGGATGACATAGGGCAGGGGTGGGCAAACTGTGGCTCGGGAGCCACATGCTGCTCTTTCACATAAATTATGTGGCTCCCGGCAGGGCGGCTGAAGAAGCTAAATATCATTAGCAAACAAATATCATTGGACAAATTCATATCCTTATCAATATCTGCTTTTACCCCTTTTGTTCTGAGTTTTGGCAGTCTCAATTAATGTTAATAAAAAGAAAATTTGCTTATTTTCCAATAAAAGCAGGTAATATTTGTTCACGTCTTGTGGCTCTCAAACATCTGATGTTTATGCTGTGCGGCTCTTACGTTAAGCAAATTTGGCCCCCCTGTTCTAAGTGGCTCTTACGCTGAGCTAGTTTGCCCACCCCTGACATAGGGTAATGATACTAAAGAGAGTTGCAGATGCACCAGGGCAGAGAATCCTGCAAGTACCCAAATCAGATGCAACCTGGATTGTAAATACTTTAGCTAGCACCATTCCTGTTGTTTATTTTCCCTAGATGCTGTCATCTGCAGTACTCTTGAGTTTGTTCCTTGTAGAATTAAAGTTTTGTTTAACTTGGGAGAGTCCGCACCAGTCCTTACCCACCTGCCAGCTCCTTGGCATGCTACTGAACGATACCCCTATAAGGTTGACTTTGGGCAACCATGTGAGAGAGAGAGGGAGGCTGGGTTTTACCAGAAGTGATGGTGGCAATTGAAGGCGGGGGGGGGGGGGGGAAACAGTAGCTAGTCTTGCCTCCAACATGACAGGGACCACAAACCATGACAAGACGGAAATATTCCAGTTGGCTCCTGAATGTTTTGGCTCCCGAATGCTTGCAAGCCCTTCACAACCTGCTTGATCTGCATGTACCTTTATGACTTGGCAGGGGAAAGCAGTGATCTGCAGGAAGGTCTGCAGCACAATAGACTTCATATTGATTTTACATCATCTATATATCTAATAGCCAAGTCGCCCCCTCTGTGCGGATGTCTAAATCCGGGGGGGGGGGGACACTTGGGGGGCAGGGAGATTTTTCTGCACACATGGGGGACTCCCCACATGTGTAGAAAAATCTGAAAAGTTAAAAAAAAAAATGTGGGATATTTAACCCCCCCCCCCCCCCGAAAGTTAAAGAGCATTCCCTGCGCATACACAGGGAATGCTCTGGGAACTGCCGGGGCAAGCGGGGGTGGGTGGGAGAGAGAGGTTGGTGAGGCCCTTGGCTCTGCACCGCCGGGCAGGTGGGGGTGGCGGGGGAAGGGAGAGATTGGCAGGCCCGCCCCACCACTGTCCCTGCCGAGACGGGTGGGAGGAGGATTGGAATACTCCCTCCCCTCGCGAGTATCGCAGGTCCCCCTTCTTGTGAAATTCTGTTTTCAAGAGAAGCACACTTTAAAGAGGGTTTTTAAAAATATATATAAACCATTGTTTGTAACGTTGTCCTGGGCGTGCTGCTGTTTGTTCTCCGTTTGTTGCAAAGATCAGCAAACTGGGGAGAGAAATAATGTGTTTGGTGTTCAGACACAGGATACAGAATGTACAACAACTGAATAGTGGCTTTGTCATGGGAGTGGTTTTTAGAGAATAGCTTTGCATTGGCCCATTGTGCTGAAAAGCACTTTCAAAACATCGCTTAGTCTGCTCTTGCTGGTAGTTAGATTTTAAAGAGGGCAGTTCATTGTAAAGTTGACACTCAAGAGTAATGTTTAGTAAGGTGCATCTGGCACCTAATAAAACAGTTTCATTGCCAGTGAATAGGTGGTTGATGATCTTACCAGTTCTCGCTGTTGCCATTCATCTTACAGTTAACCCCTCTGACTTCTCTGGAAGTAAAATCTATGCAGGCGTCTTCGCTGAAACCAAAGTTATATCAAAAAGCATAATGCCCATTTGTTTGTAAGCTCACCGTCAAACTCCCTCTCAATTGTTGTCACCCAGGAGGCTCAAAACCTTCATTTTGGTAGTATTTAGGGTTGCCAAGTCCCCCCGAGGGGGGGAAACCCCGCTCCAGCAGCCCGCTGCCCACCGGCCAGGATCGGGGAAACTAGGGGAAACCCCACCCCCAAATTGCTGGGCCAAGGAGACATGCCCGGCGCAATGATGTCACCCGGAAGCGACGTCATCACGTCGGGCATGTTTTTTTGGGGGGACGCTCTGTAATTCGAGGGAAAACTCTATGGTTTTCCCTCGAATTACTGAGGTCCCGCCCCCAATGTGCCTGATGCAATGACGTCACTTCCGGGTGACGTCATCGCAGCACGCACGCCAGGACCCTCCTAGAGCTGCAAGGACCCCCCCCCCCCGCTACAGTTAAGGTGCCACTTGGCAACCCTAGTAGCATTTGAGAAGGAAGCATAATGCCAGAAGCAACGTTCAGGAGACCATTGAATAATTACTGATCAGAAGTGTCCGCAAGGGATTCATTTCCAGATGACTTCCATAACATGAGAGACTAAGCTGCTCAAGGACTCTCAGAGGGCTCTTCCACATTCTGATTTTCATCAGTTGTGTGTCCCTATTGCTTCAGGGTCCCCCCCCCCCCATGTGTTTTGCTCTCTCTAGTAGTTCCAGAGGGAGCAAAACACATGTGGAAAGGGGCGGGGGCAAAGCAATAGGGACAAACGAGTGACAAAAATGAGACCAGCTTCTGTCGGTGGCACAGAGGTTCACTGCTGGCTTCCCATTCATTCCTCTTCCATATCCATAATAAACTCCTGGGATTGGATCCAAACATTCTGTTCTGCTACTGGTGGAGCCTCCATCTGACCCAAGGCGCCTGCTTCTGGTGCAAGGAGCTTTCCAGCCGTGGAACATGCTTCATCCATCAAAGAAGTCTACTTTCACGGCTGGGAGATTCCTTGCATTGGAGAAAGACTCCAGTATTAGTGGAATGGAAACTTTGTATCCAGGCCCTTAACTTTTCACTTCAAAGTGATCAATAATCTTGACAATCTATGTTTCTTTCCCTCCTCTTTCCACTGCTTCCTGTGACCTTTGATTTTCCAGGTCCTACCACCCACAAGCCCCCTCCATCCTTTCTTGATGCCTCATATTCCTGGGTTGTCCTGCTGATTCTGTCTGACTTCAAATTCCTCTTTCAGGATCACCTCTTCTCTGAAGCTTTTTAACACCTGAATCCTCACTTCCCCCAGAAATAAAACCTAAATTGTGTTTGCTCACATTCTGCCTTCTCCCCGCCCCATCCCTTCCCTCTATTGTTTCTACCAGTGTCAAAATTTAAATTGCTAACTCCCCTGTGTAGAGAATTTTCTGGGAGGGACTGTGTGAGTACTTGCTTGTTATTTCTTAATAAAAGATTGATATCAACAGCAGCAGGATTCCAGGTCTTTGAAGATTTTCTTCCTGCGTGCAAGAGGATTTTTGACGCTCAACAGTTTGTATAGTTTGTGTACTCCCCCCGCCCCCAAACTGTTAACACACGGACAGTGATACTTGAATGGGAGGATGTGTTTTGGTTGACCCCGGGGCTGCTTCCACATGGGCTGTGTGAAAGTGAGCCCCCAGTGTGAAAACAGCAGCAAGGGGATATGGCACCTACATGCTCCACCCCAATGCCACTTGCTACCATCCACGCCTTTACCCATTTGTTGCATTGCCCCCATGCAGCTCAACAACGCCCCCTTTCCCTCTTCACAGCTGAGTCACAGTTAAAGCTATGCCACGGCTCAGCTGGGAACAGAAAAAAGCCACAAAGGGCTGAAGTCCCCATCTTGGCTGTGGGCGGAACGGCCACATGGCCTTCAGCCACCCCACATTTCTGCCTTTGATTTGGATCAAAAGAAATTTCCCCCAAATCTGGGAGCATTTTGCATTCTCTGTGGGGAAAGAAACCACACGGAAGCCGCCTGGCTCCAAAATTAATGAAGTAGCCCCACCTCCCAAGGAAGGGGCCTTAAACTAAGAGGTAAAGACATGCAGACGTTTCCTCAGCTATTGTTAATATTGTGATTGCTCTCAATGCTGGCTTTAACACCAGTTGCACAGAAATGAAATCTCTCTGCCTCCCAACAACTTTTGATGCTGTGATCTGCTTGTTCTCTTTTCTTTCCTGTTGCACCTTCTTAAAATGGTAAGCAAGTCTGCGCAGTGTGATAATATGCTACGCGCATTCCCGAGAGAGAGAGAGAGAGAGAGAGGGATGCTGCTCAGTTTCTGATAGGTTCCCTTGTAGAGTCTCCTGTCTGTTGCTATGGTGCCTGTGTAGGTTTGCTTACTTGACCCGCTAACTCGAGGAGTTATTAAAGGATCTGTCTCCATGGATACACCAGTATGAAACGATACTCTGCAGAAGGCATAAGATATACACATCGCTTCTGCAAAAGGATAAAAGTGATCTTGTTTTTGCACAGGGATATACTATCCCCCTTCCAAAAGCTTAAGTAAACACATTAAAATAAACATCCAAAATGTAAGCAAAGAGATCGACACTGTACAAGTTATATGTCTCTGGTCAGTTCCCTGCACTGAAGGAGCCATTTTAGAAAATCTAAATATCTCGAGATTAGTCAGATGATGCTAAACCTGAAAGTTGCTGTGTGTGAGGACTTTTGTGCATGTGTGTGTGAGAGGGAGACAGAACACATGTGGTGGTGGGGCTATTAGTAATGAGCAAGACTGGAACAGAATGCAGATCTAGGACAGAGAGATGACACTATGCAAAGGAGAGGGTGGAGCTATGTAGATGAGGACACGATCAGTTTACAGCCGGTTCTGATGGAACAAAATAAGGTGACAGAAATCTGGAACCTGTACAAGGGAAAGTAAAACCAGGTCCTTCCTCTGGACAGCAAAAGGGGGCAGGTTGTACTCCTGACTGAAGTATGCGTCCTTTCTTCCAAGGTCCACCAAGGCTCTTGTAATGTTTAGGATTCCTCCCACCCCGAGCACATGTGGCAGTGCCCATAATCTGCTTCTTTGTCATTTTGGTGCCCCGATGTGATACTTCCCTTGTCTAAGTGTTGGAGTTATTCTGATTCTCCCCCCCCCACCCCCGTAGTAGTCAGTGGACTCCTTGGTAATGTCTTCCATTGTAATCTGTATACTTTCAACCATACTGATGAATGGAGGCCATATGTGAAAGAAAGTGAACATAGTCTGACATACTGATAGGCTTATTGCTAGAGGCTGAGGGCTAGTTTTGCCAAAACATAATACTTTTTTTGAAGTTGATGTCAGTGGGATAGAGATAGAAGCGTGTACTTGAACTACCCCACTGGATGCTCAGCTTTGGCGGGGTCATGGCCAGGGTTCCCTCTAAGCTGAGTTAGTGGGAGCCAGCTCACAGTTTTTTAGCCTCTGGCTCACACATTTTTGTCTTAGCTCAGGAAGGATGGCTCCAGAGCAAACGAGTTTATGCAGCAGCCAAATCGCCTGCTCACAACTTTTATGCCAGTGGCTCACAAAGTAGAATTTTTGCTCACAGGACTTCGCAGCTTAGAGGGAGCATTGGTCATGGCCCTAAGATGTTACTCCTTTTGTGCTTGGCCTTATTGCATTTAGTCTGGCAGCTGAGCGAGTTGCTAATGCTCAGAAGTTTAAACAAGACAGAGGAAATGATGGGACCAGATTATTTATTAACTGCTGGGGAAAAAGCTGAGATGCAAAAATGCTTGGCGGGAAATTGCTTGGAATCGCTCCTCAAAACACTTTATGTTGCTGTTAAAACAGCCTTGTATATTTGCTGATACAAATGTTATTGAAGGTCACGGAAGCTAGTATGTTAAAGATACCCTTTTTCAGTAGGATCATTGGCTCTTTAATTCCTCCAAGTGATCATTACTGAGTGACTTTATGAGAGAAAGTAATTTAACAGAAAGCTTGTTTCCCTGAGAATACTAAGTGCGTATTTACCTCCATTACCTTTCTTTTGAATTGAGACATAAATGCAATGCCTTTCATGGGAGAAAAATATAGTTTTTTATGTCTAGCAACATCCTTTTTCTCTTCACTAGCCTAGGAGCCAACAGAAATATGAAACTGAGCTGAAATACTTCACACGATCTGTCATATATTTTAAACTGAAAGAGATTGACCTTGAACATGGCCTTGAGTAGATATGCATCATCATGACTAGTAGCCTTTCCCCTCACTCTTTCTCTGCCAAGCTGCACAGATCAGCACAGATCAGCAAGGATCAGCACAGATCAGCACAGATCAGCAAGGAAACCAAAAACAGCCCTTTAAACGGGAGGGTGGGTGCAGGCCAGCACCATTTTGAAAGTGGAGCAGAAAGAAGGGCTTAGGTCCCGTTCAGACGGGCAGCTAATCCCGCCATTGGCCCGGCTCTAATTTGATCCCAATCTTTTTTATCCAGAATTGCATGACCAGACAGCTCCCTCATGAATCGCTTTACTGTGCACAGCCTCCACGGTGGATTGTCTAGACAGCGTCCACCTGAAGGAGCTGCATGGTCAGTTTTTTAAAAAAAATTCTGTTAGCACATGCGCATATGTGCCTCGTTGTGTACTTGTTTTTCCGCGCATGCATGGACTTGAGCGGCAAAAGCACTGCCAGTGGTACCTCCCTCTTGATACCATTTCAGTTAACAAAGTTCATAAATTTCACGGGCCATTCAGAAACATGAAATTGTCTGGAATACTTGAGCGGAGCTCTGCAGCCATTGCACATTTATGTGCATATTATGTGCTAGGAGTTTTTTAAATGGTGGCCGTCCAGGTTGGTCTGGAGTCATACCATCCCAACAGGCTGACTGTGCGCTGGAACGATCAGATGGGGTAAAGTCCGCCATTGGCCCGTCAGCCAGCATTAGTCTGGACTTTAACCAGTATCTTTAAAGTATGGCTTCCTGGCGGGGCTCCACGGGCTGATCACGGAAGCGGCAACTTTCCCAGATGTCGCTGTCCGGATGTTTCCTTTAAATCCACCAGGCACTCATGCCTGGGTTAGGTCTAAAGACCCGTCTGATTGCGACCTAAAATGAAAGGGGTAAAGTGCCTTCGTGGGGGCACTTTACCCCCACCTTTCTGTTGGCTGTGGCTTGCCACGGCCAGGAGAAAGAGAGAAGGAAAGCCTCTTCCATGGCAATCCCTCCTTTCTCCTGTCCCCACAGCCAGTAGGAAGGAGGAAGTGAAGCCTCTTCCGCAGTGATCACCCCCCTTTCTCCTGACCCCACAGCTTGCCATGGCTAGAAGAAGGGAGAAGGGAAGCCCCTTTCTGGGCAATCAACCCCCCACCCCCACCCCATTCTGCCGTGTCCCGAATTTGCCAGACTGGTTCAGTCCATGTGAAGCCGGTTCTGTTTAGGCTCAGTCTGTGGGCCACCACGAACCCTGAACCGAACCAAACTGCCTTTTTTCGGTCCGTGCCCTTCCCTAGTCCACACAGTCAGTCCACTGCAGCCACTCCAAAGTATTCACCTTGAAACTGGAGAAAAACAAGTTTGTTTTCCTTCTAGGGTTGCCAGGTCCCTTTTGCCCACTGTAGGGGGATGAGGGGGACGTTCTAGGAGTGGGAAGTGACATCACCCCCCCATTCCCCCTGAAACAGTGACATTGCACGTGATGTGCCTGCGTCACCCAGAAGTGATGTTGGGGGTAATGCTCTGGATTTTGGGCAAAAACTTTATGGTAAAATCAACATCAAACCATAGAGTTTTGCTGAAAAGCCAGTGTGTCACACTCACCCCAAAATCGCTGACATGCTAACATCACTTCCAAGTGATGCTGGCGCATTTTGTGCGATGTCACTGTTTAGGGGGATTCCCTCCAGCTGGCCGGCAGCGGGAAGGAGCTAAAAAATTGGGGGATCCCCCACTGGGCAAATGGCAACCCTGTTTCCTTCTGACTTACAGAGTAAAGCAGTGGAAACTCCACAAGTTGTGCTGAGAAGGAACATGATGTCCTGTGACTGGTACCCTTTGATTCAGGTGTTTGATTCAGGTGATTCAGGTGTTTCCCTTTTTGTTATATAGGAGGTGCCCCCTGAAATTGTATATATGCATATAATGTTTTTTTTTTGTATTATGATATCCATAATGATAATTTTAAAGCCAGATTTTCTCCTTGATGAATTAAAGTCCAAAGTCTGGTCGAAAGCAATGCTCCCTCTAACCTGTAGAGTCTTGTGGGCAAAAATTCTGCCTTGTGAGCTCCTGGCATTAAAGTTGTGAGCGAGTGATTTGGCTACTGCTTTGAACGTATCCTTCCTGAGCTAAGGCAAAAAAATGTGCAATCGGGAGGCTAAAAAACTGAGCTAGCTCACACTAACTTGGCTTAGGGGGAACACTGGTTGAAAAGCACTGGATGCAGAAACCTTGCTGAAGTTGTGCTTGTCTTTGGATCTCATTAGTGCCTGACTTGGAATCCTTCTGGGAGTTGAGTCCTTTATTCATGAATTGATTTATGCCACACCTTTCCTTTGTGGACCAAGGCAGCTTATAGTTCTAAGATTTAGAAGAAGAAGAAGAAGAAGAAGAAGAAGAGATTGGATTTATACCCCACCCTTCACTTGTAGTCTCAGAGCGGCTTACAAACTCCTTTCCCTTCCCCTCCCCACAACAGACACCCTGTAAGGTAGGTGGGGCTGAGAGAGCTCTGAGAGAACTGCTGGTGAGAGAACAGCTCTGACAGAACTATGGCTTGCCCAAGGTCATCCAGCAGGTGCAAGTGGAGGAGTGGGGAATCAAACCCGGTTCTCCCAGATTAGAGTTCGCGCACTTAACCACTACACCAAACTGGTTTTAAAACATACAGAATACAATAAAGCCCCATTAACCTTCTCTCCCCCCCAAACTGTCTGTACCTTAAACCCGTTAAAAGGTGTCACACAAAAAATGGCTAATCAGTGCCTCCTAAATTTTTCAAAAAATGGTTCTCCCCTCTTCTTAGGAAGCCTGTTCCACGAAGTAAGAGCCACCTCAGAGAATAACGGGCACTCATAGTTTGCAAGTGAAACATGTTAAGTGAGGGATTAAGTAAAGCATGGTTAGCAGAAGACCTTAGTTGGCACACGGGGACATCGGGGGAGAGGCAGTCCTTCAAATGGCCTAGGTCGTGAAAGACTTTAAAGTGGCACCTTGACTTGAGCGCAGAAGGAACAAACTGGCAGTCAGTGTAGCTGTTCTAAAATAGGAGAGGGGTGTTCCAGTTGGCTAGCCCCTGGCAGTAGCTATACTGCCATCTTCTGAACCAGTTGTAGTTTCTGCAGTGACTTCAAGGGCAGCCCAGCGTAGAACATGTTGCAGTAGTTCTGTGGATGCATAGCTTTGAAGTTCTACTGGCACACAGCCTCAAAGCGTTCACCCTTGGCCATTTTGCAGGATGGAATATTCAGGCTCAAAAAACGCAGTCCAGGGAAGTCATCTTGTGACCCTAATTGGCTCCCACACACCCTTTTGGCAAGGCTATGGTCCCCTTCATTGTCAGAAAGGTCCCTTTTCCAAAATAGTCCTTTAGCAGAGAACTAGCAGATGGAACAGCCCATGATCATACTGCCTGCTGGCTTCCTTGTGCTGGTTGAGCTAGAAGCCATCTGCTTCCTACTCACTCTGCCAGCACAGTTCCTTCATCCTCCATGGATCCATCCTAATAGCTTGCTTGAGGATTTCCTTCCCTAAAAGAAGGACACATGAGCAACTGGGGCCTGTATTTTTGGAGCATGGAGAAAGGTAGGAGAGGTATCCCAAACTCCTACTGTGTTTCTGAAAGAATGGAATGTTTCTATTGTTGATACTGTTTTCTGAGTACCAGTTAGTTGAAACTCAGACCTTCTGCTATTTTTGTTCCATTTTATTATGAATCATAGAATAGAATCATAGAGTTGGGACCTCCAGGGTCAGCTAGTCCAACCCCCTGCACAATGCAGGAAATTCACAAACACCTCCCCCTCCACACCCATAGTGACCCCTGTTCCACACCCAGAAGATGACAAAAAATCTCCAGGATCCCTGGCCTAAAGAAAAATTGCCTCCTGAACCCAAAGTGGCAATCAGCATTTCCCTGGGCATGTAAGAAAGGGCCACAAGAACTAAGCACTGAGACAACCCTTCCTGCCCTCCCTCTCATGATCTGTCTAAGTTCACACAATCAGCATGGCTGTCAGATGGCCATCTAGCCTCTGTTTGAAAACCTCCAGAGAAGGAGAGCCCACCACCTCCCAAGGAAGCCTGTTCCACTGAGGAACCACTCGAACTGTCAGGAAGCTTTTCCTAATGTTTAGCCGAAAACTCTTCTGATTTAATTTCAACCCACTGGTTCTGGTCCAACCTTCTGGGGCAACAGAAAATAACTCCATACCATCCTCTAGATGACAGCCCTTCAAGTACTTGGAGATGGTGATCATACCACCTCTCAGTTGTCTCCTCTCCAGGCTAAACATACCCAGCTCCTTCAACCTTTCCTCATAGAACTTGGTCTCCAGACCCCTCATCATCTTCGTTGCCCTTTTCTGGACACGTTCCACCTTCTTAAAATGTGGTGGTGCCCAAAACTGAACACAATACTCAGTGTGAGGCCTAACCAGAGTAAAGTGGTACCATCATTTCACGTGGCCTGGACACTGTACTTCTGTTGATACAGCCCAAAATCGCATTTGCCTTTTTAGCTACTGCATCACACTGCTGACTCATGTTCAGTGTATGATCTACTAAGACCCCCTTATCTACTAAGACCCCCTTATCTACTAAGACCCCCCTCACACATGCTACTGCCAAGACAAGTCTCCCCCAATCTATAATTATGCATTTAATTTCTCCTACCTAAATGCAGACTTTTACATTCATCCCCACTGAAATACGTTTTATTTGTTTTAGCCCAGTTTTCCAGATTATGATTAATTTTCTTTCCTTACACAATAGGCCTAAGGTGCATACATAATAACAACAACTAAAGCACAGCAGTCACAATGGTATCCATGTCCCGAACTAATACTGACAATAGCAAAGCCAACAAAAGACCCACTGAAATAGTACATCATGTCAAATGTAGCATTCAGCTGTGAAAGAAAAGGCTCTGTTAAACCATAACCTGGAATAAATAGAATTTAGTAGGCCCTTACATTGTGTGGCACTATCACAGTCTCTCCATAGCCATTTCAGTGCAGTTTATGACACTAAAAATAGAAGATCGTAAATGTGTCGGGATCTTCAAGGAACCACAGGGGGTGCAATATGAATTTGGAAATCTTCCCGCCTTCCAATAAACTTTGCCTCCACAATTCTCTAAACTTTTTTGGGCTCAAACAGGCTGATTTCTCCTCCTCTCTTCCTCCTAGAGTTGTCAAATCTGAGTTAGGAAATTCCTGGAGATTTGGGGGTGGAACCTGAGGAGGGCAGGGTTTGGAGAGAAGGGAGACCTCAGAGTGGTATAGTGCCATACCATCCACCTTCCAAAGCAGCCATTTCTCCAGGAGAATTGATCTCTGTAGTTTGGGGATCAGCTGAAATTCTAGGAGTTTTCCAGGCCCTACCAGGAGGTTGATAACTGTACCCCCCACTTTCATTAAGTAATTCTTAATATTCCTTCTCTGCAGCTTATTTACTTCTTATCAGGTCTCTTCAGGATTTCTTTCTTGGGGCGGGGGAGTAATTTACTAAACCATGTTTCTGTGTATATCTGTTGACCCCCTCTGCTTCGATGTGGGTGGTCTGGTTTGCTGTTTCTATCATCTAGACAAGGGCCAACTGGTTTACCGTTAGATTGAGTGACCAACCAAATACATTAGAGCAGTCCCTTTTCTTGACAAAACAAAGTCTTGGAAGCAAGCTGCTTGCTAAATAAACAGTGATCTAATAGGCCTGATCATACTTCCATAACTAGAATTTCCTGCAGAGCTGGTGGTTAAATCCTATTCTGAGGTCCAACCTAGATATTATGTTGGAAAGGGTATCTGTCATTGGGTTTTGTTAGTACTTTAATGCCTACCTGTTGTGGTAGATCTGTCTGTTATCGCTACTTCTAAGTATTCCTGTGGTTGCTATAGATGTTCCTTTTTTTTTTTTTTTTTAAAGAGTAATTCATACCCTTTCTGGTGCATCACTATTTTCTCCATATTTTATAGGATTATTTCCTCCACGTTTTACAGGATTATCCTCAAGGTTAGAGTTTTTCCATAATCCGTGTAGATCCCTCTTAGCCTTTTTATACTCTCCGGAATACCATCTCAGTTTAATTGGGTGGCTTTTAAGTGCTATTTTTGTGGTTACTAATCCTTCAGCCTTTGTATCAGAGATTCATATTGATGTACTGGAGTGGCTGATAGTTGTGTAGCTTGGTGCAGGCAAGGGGACAGCACAAGGCAGGATTCTCAACCCAAGCTTTTATTCGTCTGTTCTTCCGACAGCCCCTGCTCTATGTTTCCCTCCATCTTCCCCCCTCCTATTCTCCTCCCTTCTTTCCAGTATTGAGGGGTCTAGTCTGCCCAGCAACAGACAATGGTGTCTTCTAAACATCAACAATGAAGTAAGCTCCAGCTGTGAAAACACAATGCACATTCACTTGTGTATCCTGCTGTGATTCATGCTATCGGCAGGCTTATACTTGGTCACAGACGGCTTAATCTCAAATACCTGTTAACTGGCTATATTGCACCACCAAACAGAGACACTGACACTCGGGAAACAAACTCTGCCCTCCTTTGCAGTGGCCCTTAAGGGTGCGATCATCAGAGTTGCCGTGGTGATTCACCACCCCTTTTTCTGGTTGTTGTTTTTTTATTCATGCATGTGCAATAGTATATTATACAACAAGTGGTGACCACCCCTTTCGTTTCCTTTATCTGGTACATGGAGAAATCACTATTGGTGACATTTGAAAGGGTGGTTGTGTGGTGAATCCTCCCCCCCCCCTCCGCTCATTGTGCACATACACTATAGCACAATAACGACTCTATTAACATTTGAAATGGAAATAGGTGATGATAGGTTGTTATAGCGCTATAGCAGTTTTATCTTTTTTTTTCAAGGGGGGGTTAAGAAAGACCTTCCTTGGCATGGGTTAAATAATACATGGCTTAAATAAGTGGTGCCTACTAGGGGCTGAAATTGCGGAAATGGTGGCGATGCAGACAAGATTTTTGCAGGGCAGGAAAAGGTGTGCCATGATGCCATCCCTTCCAGATGGTGTGCAGATGTGCTTAGGAAAGCATTCTTTCCCATAAAAGATCTGAGTAAAGAAGGGCTGCTCATGCCTGAAGGACATTTTCCGTGTAGCTGACATTACTGCTGCTAATGGAAATGAAGCATCCCCACAGAAGTTTACCCAGCACTTTCCTTGCCTCAGTCCTCTATGGCTGCCTCCCCCTACACCCCACCACTGTAAGGCATTTTTCAGGTTTTAGCTATATTGCTATAATAACTATATAGTGCGGCAACATGTTAGTTCCCAGTTTTCATTTTTTAAACTCAAGTCTCTTTTTGTTGCAGAGGTCTAGAGAGAAATGTGCAGCAGGTACCTTATAATTCCACACAAAAAGAAGAGCTAAGGACTCAACTTTTTTAAAAAAGAAAGAAACCTGGGAGCTAGTACAACATTGGTTTAGAATGTTATAGCAGTATAGTGCTAGAGTGATGCAACTATTATGGTTACTTTTTAAAATGCCCACCACCAGCTCTCCTGGAGTGTAAGGGAATTGATCGTTGTAGGGACTGAGGTAGGGAAGTGGTACTTATGTGGGAAGAACCTGAAAAAAAATGCACACCTTCCCATCCACATGGCGTTAAAGGCACCTTGATGGTGATGTTTCCAAAAACGTCATATCAAAATGGATTTGGGACAGATCACAGCAAAGCAGAGGAAAACACAGAAGCAGGATGAATAGAGGACAATGTTGTGAGGATGCTTCCCAAAAGAGTACTGTGGTAAGGAACCCAAGGCAGAGTAAAACATCTGTGTGGAAACAGGCCAACTTTGTGAAGGAGCATATGGACAATGGGGGTGAAGAATACTGGACTCAGGAGGCCGGTGGAGTGATTTTCAGCATAGCTCTTTTTATTAGTGGTCAGGAACAAGCATGAGAGTGGTCGGGGAGCCTGCTTATATTTACAGGTAAACCGCACCCCCAACTTCCTCCCCCCACGGGGGATTGGCTAAACAGGGATTAAGTTCCCGCCAGAGGCTATCATAGGTCCATTCGAATATCCTCAGCCTCTGATAGGGGGACAATCAGGATCCAAGGGTCCATTGTTCTTTGGGAATGAAGCTCAGGCAGGTATCGCTTGGCCTTACAGGCGACATGCCTAGACATGTCTCAGGGTGCATACAGGAAGTAAGTTTACACTAGGGAATCTTTAAGTTCAAACTAGAAAATCGTGTACAGAACATAACGGGGGAAACCTGGAAACAGGACAAGTAAAGTTAGATGTTATGTGGGAGTTCCAAGTAACAAAAACACTGGTGGTTTACTTAGGGCACTGTACAATACAAATAAATGGACATACACCGTGGAACTTTGAAAAACCTGTTACTGCACATTTCAGACTTCCAGGAAACTGAGGATGCTGATCTGAAAAGTCATCATTTCCCCCAAAAAAGACCTTCAAAGGTGGACTACAGTAGAAAATGCAATAGAAATGGGGGCTCTGCTCCATTTTGGATCTCAAATCGCAGTAGTTTTTTGGTTTCTGGAACATCTACATGACGTTGTAACCCAATAATCCTCTAGTCATTCATCTCCATGGTTTTCCCTGCTTTGTTGTGTTCTTTCCAGAACCTGGTTTGGTACTGCCCCCCCCCCCCCCCAAGAAATGTTGTAGTCAAACTAGTTTGGACAGAAAGGTATGGATTTTTGAACCTCCCCTCCCTAATCAGTGCAATTTCCCTCTTGCACCTGCCATTTCATTCACACCTATGCGGGGGGGGGGGGGGGGGGGGTTAAAGAAATGGCACCAGCTCTGTCACTAAAATTAGATCATTTCCCATGGGGGTGATACAGCATCTTCATTTGCTTATGTTGAAACGAATCCACCCTTAACTTTCTGCAAACGATGGGCTTGGTTTCCAAATCCTAGAAGGAGAGACAAAGAAGGATGCCACTGATTCATCACAGAGTCTGAGAACTGCATGTATCCTAGACTTTCCATCACATTTTTATTCTTCCCTTTTCCTTTCCAGGAAGCGAAGCCGATTTTAGCTCATCAAGCAGCACAGGCAGCATTTCGGCTCCTGAAGTCCATATGTCTGTGGCTGGGAGTAAAAGATCATCATTTTCTCGGAAGTAAGCCACATTGTCTTATCCTGTCTCCCATATTTTGAATGATGCTTATTGGGGAAAATGGGTTTTTCTTGGGCAGATTGGGGGAAGAAAGGTTTTGCGTTATGTAGATATTACGATCTGTAGTACAATCAAGAACCTGAGATCTAGATGAGAGGTTTCTAAAGATCGTAAATGTGCAGGAGAACAGCCTTTTGCCATGTTCAGCACATAGTTTTGCTATTCAACAAAGGGGATAAAAACAGCGAGGATGCAAAGAAGCAGGAAGCAGCTGGACACATTCTCTTGTCACTCCCCCTAAACAATGAACCTTCAAACACCAGTCAGCACATTTTTTTAGTTTTGTTATTTGACTGTAAACTTTTGCAGCTCAGCATGCTTGTTGCTGGACATTGAAATGTCAGGACAAAGGGATGTGGTGTTGGCAGCGATAAATGGCTTCTTTGGGATGCGCAGGCAAGGGAAGAACAGGGATATCGTTGGGGAGGAGGATACCGGCCAGTGAAGGCGAGCGTCCGTAGCAGAGTGAGGATTCAAACCCGGTTCTCCCAGATCCGAGTCCGACAGACACTCTAACCCTGGGGGTGTTGAACATACGGCCCTCGGGCCAGAAGTGGCCCATCCAGGGCTCTTATCCGGCCCACAAGCAACTGGTCATTGCCTTTATTGCCAGATGATAGAGGCTGTGCATTATGTCCCTGCATAGGCGTCAACTTCAGGGGGGCTGGGGAGCTGGAGCCCCCCCTCAAACTTTTCCAGGAAGTGCTGAGCTTCCCCCGGAGACAATGGCCTGTGAGGTCTCTGGCCCAGCCCTCCCCCCCCCCCCCGGGAAATTGGAAAGTCTACGCCCTTGTGTCCCTGTAGATTGTCCCAGTGCTAATGAGTAATGTGGGGGGGGGGGGTGGAAGCAGGAGTAGGCATCAGGGAGATACTTTGAGGAAATACTGTAAAAGTGTTAAGGTTTTAAGCATGTTCATATATTGGATAAAAATGTCGTCAGTTGGGTTTGCCTGTGTCCTTTATAAAGTTTAAATCTCCCATGCCTGGCATTACTTTTTATGGTACCCATGGGCTGGCCTGACAAAGTGACATTTACATTAGATCCGGCCCTCATAACAAATGAGCTTGACGCCTCTACACCACGCTTGCCTGTAGACTCTTACTGAGCTCTTTGGAAGAGGAGTTAAGGATAACTGTAATAAAAAGGCTAGTCTGATTGCTCCCTTATTATAAAATACAAAATGCTTTTAAAAAGAAGACTGCCTTTCTCCTTCTGGACAAACTATTTTACGCTGAGGGAAACTGGACATTATAATAAATCCTATTTGCTGGGATTGGGAATTAAATTAGTCTGAACTGCATGAGTAACATGGTAGCCTTTGTTCTATCATTTCCACCCTAAAATGAAGTTAGTTGCACCCTAGGATGTTTGAGTTAAAATCTTTTATAGTGCTAAAAAAAAGAAAGAAAGAAATTTTAACAATTTATTCAAGCACGGAAGGAAAGCAAAGGAAACCACAGGGCTGAGCTTTGAAATTTCCCCTGAAGTCCTGTATAATATCCTTTCAAATACAGTTCTCGAGCCAGCGAGGCAGATTACGCCTGCCAAAAATATCTCTACTGTGCCATGTGTACAAAATTCAGATTGTTTCTCTGCTTTTATGGCTTCCTCTGTGGAGGAGGAGCAGGGTATAGTTCTGACAGAACTGCTTGGCACACTGGTAATAGCCATATAGCCCCGATACAGCTCTCCGTTGCGTTCTTAGAAACAAATGTGAACAACGAGCTACCCAAACCACAGCTTTGGAGGGGCTGGCTTCCAGCACAGTCATTCTGCCATCTGGCCTGCATGAAGTGTTCCGTGCACAAGGGAAGTTCAAGCAAATTCCAGTGCTGCTTGATGGCTGAGAGTCTTCATGGATGTGTCCTGTCTTCCTGTTTCTCGCTTTGCCTCTTTAGATTTTGCATCTGAGTTTTTAGGGCCTCTCGGCCCAGGGCTGAAAATCCTGTTTGGTGCCACCCATAGGAGAGACTTGCCATGCCTTTCCTTTGCCTATTCTGCATACATAGTTAGCTTAGGCAGGGGGCAGATCCCGTTTGAATTTGGAGTTTTGAGAACAGGTAGTGGACACCACCCCAAAATGGCAGCCGTGGTTGCTGAGATCATTCATAAAATGTTGGGTGGCTCAAAGCCAAGCATCTGCCTAGGATAGAGGGAGCAGTTTCTGCTTGAGTGCTCCCTGCAGACACAAAGGTGAGGCCTCCTGGGCTCTTCTGCCCCACTCAGTTGGAGGAAAGAAAGGATTGGAAGAAAGCAGCGGGTGCCAAGAAACCCATTGCCAGGCACCACGTTGGGGATCACTGAGTCTAAACTGTGCGGTGACCTTTCCAAAGCAGCGGAGTGTCCTTCGTTTGCAAGCCAGAGGTCCACATCCCTTGTGGGTGCTGTGCTAGCAGGCAGACTTAAGCATGCCTTGGTGCAGCTGTGGATTACAATACCGTTTACATGAGACTGTGAGTTGTGCAGACTCCAGCAGGAAAGGTCTTTAACTTCATTGGACTCACACGAAAATTAGAACTAAGAGCTTGCCAGCCTGGGGGGGGGGGGTACCAGCTCCATTGTACATTCCAGCCCTGGGAGGGAGCTGTTCCTTTCCTCCAAGTAAGTGGTCACTCCAAAGCTGGAAAGATAACCGAGGTACTGCTGACAGGGCTGTGAGGAGTGGTGGTGCTTGCTGTCTTGGTTTGGTCATTGTTTCCCCCAGCTTGTCTGGGCTTTCGTAGAGAGGCCACGTAACTCTGAAGCTTTCTGCTGTTTGGCGGAGGTGAGTCAGCTCAGGCTGGGCCAGGCACTGTTCCGTCTCCTCCAGCACTGTCGTTGCCACACCAACCTAGGATGGAACTGCAACCGGTGGCAACAGGGCGAGAGGTGAAAATAATGGTGGTGGTTGCCTTTGGGTCATAGCTGGGCTAGTTTGGGATTCAGGAATGGCTCACTTCCAAAGTGACCCAGCCTGGGGCACCACAGTCCATCAATTGTGCCCGCACACCACTGGGGCTAGACTAGCTTGCAACTGATAGTGGTGTGAGAGGAAGAAGAAGAAGAGTTGGATTTATACCTCGCCCTTCACTTGGAGTCTCAGAGTGGCTCACAGTCTCCTTTCCCTTCCCCTCCCTGCAACAGACACCCTGTGAGGTAGGTGGGGCTGAGAGAGCTCTGAAAGAAAGGCTCTTGTGAGAACAGCTCTGAGAGAACTGTGACTGGCCCAAGGTCGCCCAGCTGGCTTTCAGGTGGAGGAGTGGGGAATCAAACCCAGTTCTCCCAGATTAGAGTCTGCTGCTCTTAACCACTACTGGCTCTCCAAATTGTGGTATGTACCTGTACCTACTGTCACCTTCTTGACTGGAGCCACTCCACCACTGCTCTGGACCATGTCTTTCTCACAGCTGCAGGTGGAGTGGGAGGAGGCAGTAGCCACAGTATGGGCCTGTAGTCTCCCTCCTGCCTGCCCTGATCCAAAGCAAGTTCCTGCAGCCCGGCTGGCATTCCTTTTGGAGCTGTGCAGTCTGGAGCCTGCTTGGGACAGGACAACACTATGGGCTGTCCCTCTTGGGCCTGAGACTCCTCCCTCTCTTCTTTCCCATGGCTACCGGCATGCTTGCCTGAGCTCTGCATTCCACGACTGACTGCTCGTTGCTGGGCTGGAGAGCTAGCCTGGGACTGACTTCTTGTTCCTCTTCCCTCTCCCAGCTGTGGCGGCCAGCTGTGGCATTGGGTATGGTACCACCCATGCCTAAACCTAAGGAAACAACTGCCAGGATTGTTTTTAAGAGGAAGCAATCCTTTTGCCTCTGAAACAGCTGCCATGCTCAGTAGTTGCTATTGACTGTGCTGCAGGTAGTTGGGGCAACAGAGTCTCAGCCCCCCCTAGACGGGCCAAGATGTTCACGAGACTAAGAGAAGATGACCACAGGGCTTTTTGTGGATCGGTGGCCTTCAGCTGCTGCCCGAGTGTGCCAACAGCTGATTCCAGGCCTGATGGGAGAAAGAAATACAAGCCGAATAGCCTAATAATCTCAGTGGGAGGCATATAAGGGAGATTTTTTTGAGCAGAGGGGAAGAGATTATTAGTTTCCCCCACCATGGGTAGCCACTGTGCTTCTGTACTAGAGACAATAAAGAACAATGTGCTTTGTCACAATGTTGTCGTGACTCTCTTTTCTATTAAGAGCCATGCTGTTCTACCACACTAAGCCTGATAGACAAGAGGTGACATTTCCATTTTGAAAGCGAGGAAGCTTGTATTTCCTGAGAACCATACAGCAGGACACCTCGATTGTTCCGCCGGAAAATCAGTACCAAATGGCGCTGCTATCATCACCTGGACAATAATATTGTCTGAGTCTTATTACTGCATTTAACTAATGGCAGAGCCTTTTTCTAGTGCAAGAAGCCTTCTTCCACCAGAAGAAGAAAGCACATCTATCTCCAGAAGAAGTTGCTAGTACCAGAGGAGAGCTCCGCCACCAACAGGACAAATTATAGGATCCAGGCCAACATCTTAATTTTTATAAATTTCTCAGATAGTTTTGTATCCTGTCTTTCCATGATCAAATTAAAGGCAGTGTATATAGGGCCATCCTGCTTTTATTCCTTTTAGTTTTCAAGGTAAAATCCTATATTATCCTTGCAGCAAACCTGTGAAGTATGTTTGGCTGAGAGGCTGACTTGTGTCAGGCAGGACACCAAGCCGCGGTTAAGGAAATGTAACCCCAGTTTGGTGTGATGTCTCCCACTGACAAACCAAGGTTGATGACCAGCAAGGTAATAACACATAGATTTGAAATGGATAGTCCTTGGAAAGCAAAGGATAGTTTGTTTGTTTATTTATATAACTTGCTAACTATGGCTTGGTGTGATCTCTGAATTGACAAACCATTCTAGCAGCCTTGCTGGGTCTCTGGATGCCTTTTGCCACAGAAAGGGCAGCGCTGAACCAGATGGAAAGCCAAAACAGGCAAGGCGCTAGATCTAAACCATGGTTTGTCCAGATAGTTGGAAGCTCAAACGATGGCGTGGGTTCTAAACCCATATTTAGTGCATGTCATGATCTGAAGGACATTTTAACTGATAAATAAATTTTTTCAAGGTCCTCTAGCACACTTCACACACGAGCACAGATTTCATCTTTGTTCTCCCCGAGTCAAGTCCAGTGCTCTTTCTGCCGCCGCACACTCACAGATTATTCTCAGACTGCAAAAAGCAAGCAGCGCGTTGAACGTTTCTCTTCTGAAAAGGAAGTTGTGGTGGTGTTGTGGTTCGTGTGTTAGACTAGGATCTGGGAGACCCAGGTTCGAACCCCCCCCTGCCTTGGAGATTCCTCGCAGGTGACCTTGGGCCAGTCATTCTCTCTCAGCCTGAACTACCTCCCAGGACTGTTGTAAGAACAAAACGGAGGGAGAGTCAAAGATGTTGTAAGATGTTTTGGTTCCTCATTGGGAATAAAAGGTATAAATACCTAAATAGATGTTGGATATAATATAATAAAGGAGTCAATTTAAATGCATGTGTGTGATTTTCTTTTTTGTCCATGGTGCACTGTAATGCATTGATTTTGGTTTCTGTTCTAGTCGGGGGCCTCATGGACGGAATAGTGGATCTTTGTCCTACAAGACTGGTTGTAGTCCTCCAGCGTCCCGTGAGAAGGACTTCCTGTCGATGCTGTGCAAAAATCAGTTGAGTCCTGTTAACACCCATCAGAATTATGGGGCTTCTTCGGCCAGTAGCAGCAATTCAGGTTCATTCAAGGGAAGCGATAGTCCCGTTACGAGGCAAGTGAGCCTTCTCCATCCCTTCCTTCCTTCCTAAGCCCCTTCCATCTCCACTTGTCATCAGAACCTTGCACTGTAGCAGAAGGTTGTCCTTGCCGCACATCCTTGCAGGCTCCTCAAAAGCTGCTTGTGTCTCTATTAACTTCCCTTCTAAAACAGCCTCCAGTAGGCCAGTGTAACATTTCACATTGCTTGCCATTGCTTTAACCAGCAGCTGCTGCAAAAACAAACCGGAGTGTGCTTTGGTGCTTTTATGAACTTTCCTACTAACTTCTTTTGTGAGGCCACCTGTCCACATGAAGTATTTCCTTGAGGTCAAGAACTATTTGCCTTCCAGGTTCCATCTGTGTAAAGTAATTTAATCAGTTCCAGAATACCCAGTTTGAGGATTGCAGCTACAGTTAGCATTGGTTCAATACTCTAACCCGAGGATGATGCCACACTACATCCTAGCAACCTTGAATATCAAGACAAAGCAATCTCACTAGCCAGCTGGTCAGGATTAAAGGAAGTCCCGTCCTTTTATTAAAGGCTTAATACACAGAAATCTGCAGCTGAAGCTTTTTATGGCTACTAGCACATGATCATTGCAGCAGATCATACTGATATTAAAGGGACAGGTAGCAGGTCCAGTTTAAAAGTTGGTAACCCTTTGCACAAACTAGGGCTTGGATCCTATTCCCTACTTGTAGAGCCACACCTGTGGGACCTCTCCCCTCCAGCTGTAGCCAACTGAACGTCCTGTGCAGATCAGTAGGGACAAAATGGTGTTCTCCAATGGGAGGTGGGTATTGGTGAAAATCAGGCCACCTTTTCCTGACAGCATAAAGCGTTAGGATTTAGGCTGTTGTACTGAGGATGCATATACTGAGCCACATATCAAAAGGATTAGCTTTTTAAGCACCAGAAGAGTGAATGTGACAAATAGGTTAGGTTCCACCTCTCCCAAAGAGCAACCAATGGGAGCTAACAGAATGTTAGTAAGAAGGACAGTTGAAAACTGCAGTTAAGAGAGCTACAGACAGCAGTTAGTGGGGTTGGGAGAGAGTCTGGCTGAGTGAAGCTGTGGAGCAGAGCTGCTTAAAGCTGATTGAAAAGAGTTTGTAACAAAGGATCCCAACTGCTGGAACAGGGAAACTGTTCAAAGGTTCAGTTGAGAAGAAACTTTGTAACCTCAGCCTGACTTTCTTCAGTGTTATGTTCAAACCATAATTAGAAGGTTGCACTATGCTTTCAGTGATTAGGTGGGGTCCAGCTGCTGAACTGGAGGGAAGCATGGACACCGTTACCGCATGGCACTGATGGGAAGAAAGCCAATCATGGCACCATTATGCTCGCTAGAGCCCAAGGAAAGCCAGCAAAATCCAGGCCATAGTTTTCCTGAAAGTGTTTATGGGTAGAGATTAGAACAAAGTTTGAGACAAGTGGCAACTAAGACCAACAAAGTTTTATTCAAGGTGTAAGCTTTCATGTGCATGCACACGTCTTCAGATTCAGACTCTTCAGAGATTAGTAAGGAAAGAAGGGCATCCTGGTTATGCCCAGCGTGCCACTCATAGTATGCCACTCTAACAGTTCAAACTATTGCTTATAACTAAAATAGGAGATGAGCCTGTAGTATACCAGCTCAGGGGCGTAGACTTTCTAAATCCTCGGGGGAAGGGGCGCAGGGGCTCTCTTGTGCGCACGCACGAAGCGCGCGCGCGAGCCCAGGACCATGTCCCCGCCGCTCCTCCCCCCCGGCCCCAGGGAGGCAGACCCGCGCAGTCGCGGCGGCGGCGACAGCCAGCTGGCCGGCTGACTGCCGCCCGTACGAAGCGCAGGACCATGTCCCCGCCGCCTCGCTCCCCCCCCTGCCCAAGGGAGGCAGGAGGGCAGGCTGGGGGTGGGGGGGAAGGAGAGGCGGTGACGGCCGGCTGACTGGCCACCTCCATTTTGCCGGGGGTGGCTGAGCCCCCCCCCCAGGAAATTTCGGGGGAGGCTCGAGCCCCCCCCCGTAGTTGACGCCCATGTGCCAGCTCACTTCCGCCTGAGTTTCTAATAACACCACAGGCTCTGGTTCTCTCTAATATATCAGCCTCAGTTGCCTGCTGTAATCTCACCACCTAATTATTATAATTTAAAATGAGATGATGCACCATCTGTGTCCGAAGCACAGGGGATTGGGAAAAGGTGCGTTTGGCCAACAGCCCGCATCCAGCCGTAAACGGGGGTGGCTGATTCCCATACTATCATTTATCAGATCAAATTGCCAGTCCCTATTTGTGAACAGAGTGCAATTTCAACCTGTTGGGGGGGGGGGGAGCACTGAAAAGTTGCACATGCAATGACATCTTTCTGTTCCAGGCGACCTGCACGATACACCTCCTGTGGCGAGAACCATGGGATTAAACCACCGAGTCCGGAACAGTATCTGACTCCCCTGCAGCAAAAGGAGGTGACAGTGAGGCATCTGAAGACAAAACTGAAGGAGTCTGAGAGCAGACTTCAGGAAAGGTAACATTTTGTGCTGGAACGGGATTCATTATAAGAAGACAGTGTTCTTTTTGAGGGCTGTTTCGGCCCACTTTACATGTTACACCTTTTAATGAGTACTCCTTATAGACTCTAACTGTATCTGCTTTAACTGTAGCAAAAAAATTTTTTTTTAAAAAAAAAACCTTGTGTACACCGCAGAAACATTCTGAGAATCTGTAGTCAGCCATGGCACCCTGCAGTGTGATGTAGTGTACACCAGTAATCTTAAGCCTTTTTCATACCACAGAGTCAATTTTTACCCCTATCAGTAACATAATTCTTTTTAAAAGAAATAGCTATCTTAAACGTTTATACCTTGCCATTCCCAACATAGATTTAAAACAGGTTACAAACATTTGATTAAAACAGTAAGAAACTTTAGGGGGAAAAATCCGCAACAGCTAAGTAAGAAGAAAATCGGTAACAGCTAAGAAGGAGGAGGAGGAGGTTGGTTTTTATACCCTGCTTGTCTCTACCTTACGGAGTCTCAGAGCAGCTTACAGTCACCTTCCCTTCCTCTCCCCAACAGGCACCTTGTGAGGCAGGTGGGGCTGAGAGAGCTCTGAGAGAACTGTGACTAGCCCAAGGTCACCCAGCTGGCTTCATGTGGAGGAATGGGGAATCAAACCCTCTCTCTTCAAGTGGAGGGGTCTGAAGGAGCAGGGATTGAATTTAGCCTTGAGAAATCAGCCTTATCTAAGGGGATCAGTTCTGACGAACTTTGGCATGCTTTTTGCTGCTTGGGGTTTACTGCCTCCATTTCTAGGCTCACGGTCATCAGTCTGAACATTTTAGTACTTTGGGGATCATGAAAATAGTTTCAAACAAGAGGCGGGACCCACAATACTCGCTGGGGGGGGGGGGGAGGAGCTTCACAGAGCGGAGCCAGCAGCCGCAGGTGAGTCTTCTTGCCCACCCCACCCCAGCACCCACGGTGAGGCCCGGGCCCACCAATCCTCCCCCCCCCCCCGCACCGACAGTGAGGCCTGAGGCTTCTAGCCGCCAGGCCCACCACTTCTTCCCCCCCCCCACAGGCACCGGCGAGGCCTGAGCGGCTCTTGCCAGGCCCTCCGCTTCTCTCCCCCCCCCCCCCATGGGCACTGGCGCTGCTCGGCCGCCAATACCCCCCACCTCCTGGCTCCAAAGGTGAGGCCTGAGCAGCTCTCAGCCACTGGGCGCGCCTATCTCCCCTCCCACCCACTCCCAGCTCCAGTGGTGAGGCTTGGATGCCTCCCAACCGCCGGGCAGCCGCAGTTCCCAGAGCGTTCCCTGCGCATGCACAGGGAACGCTCTTTTACTTTTAAACATCTCCCCGAAAGTTTTTAAAACTTTTTAGATTTTTTTGCCCGTGTGGGGAGTCCCCCAAGTGTGCAGAAAAATCTCCCTGCCCCCCAAGTGCCCTCCGCGTGGATTTAGATATCCACACGCAGGGGGAGACTTGGCTATTAGTATATAGATTGATACAGCTGAAGTATTGTCTTCCAGACTGCCTTCCTTGAGCCCATTCATCTAATAATGTATGGCTCACATGAATGAGAAAAACTGACGGCCTGTGAAAGACAAGTGTGAATTATCAGGAGAAACTCTTACCTGGTCATGAAAGTGTACTGCACAGTAATAATACGTATGTGTCCTGCTGGGCATCAGAATCTTCAGCCCCATATTTGGGAATCCATTATCCATGAATTGCAAGATGGGCTTTAGCCACACAAAAGATAAGCTGACGAAGGCCTGAAACTCCAGCTTGTGAGGAGAGAATCCTGCCATTTACATTCTGTTTCCTGGTACTAGAAAGGCTTCTGGTTCTGTGAGGGGTTTCAGAAAAATGTGAGAATGTACAGAACAGTCTGAGTCTTGGAAACAAATGCATTGTTTTCCAAAAATGCAGAGTTCTGTCCTTTGAAAGGAACAACTGCCAAAATGGCCCGCTGTATTGGTGCTGAAATCATTTTGTTACAAAGGCCATTCTGTGGGGGAGATGCAACTGGAAACATGCATTTAGATGGAGCTTTGTTTCATTATTAAACCAGTTAGAGTCTACCATGTGACTCTGCCACCACTGGTAACATAATCGTGTTGGCCATGTCTTCCCTGTAAAACACAACGGGAGGAGAGGATAGTTGCGGGATGAAAGCAAGGGGTGGGTGAAGGCAGAAACACTTCTCCCCCCCCCCCCCCATTACCACTTCTCCACTCAAGTCAACTCTCCCAGTTACACTTTTTTGTGAGGAAGTGGCCCCTGGAGTTATGTTACACATGGCTGCAACTTCACATGGTTGTCTACATACATACCACTGAAGTTCTATCCATGTTTCCAGTGGAACAGAGGGGATGCTGCATCGCCATGCTGCATGCAGATCCCATGGTTCCTTGGATACCTTTTGCAGGAACCAAGAAGAGGCCTTCTCGCACCAGTGGAACAGCTGGAAGGATCCTGCCCTTAGAGCAAAATAACGGGTTGGATCCTTTCCATGAATGGTAGAACATTTCTCTGGCACAAGGACCCTGCTGCAGATGAGGGAGGCTCTTCTGCCAGTGGAAAAAATTCTTCCATCAATGGAAGGTTTGTCGTGCTGGGGGAATGTTCCACCACTAGCGGAATAGATCCCTAAGATCCAAACAAGTACAAGGAAAGTTTCGAGAGATTTTATGCTTTTAAATCGGTCACTGCTCAAAGGTGAGGACAGATAGTATAATCTCATTGTTTTATCTTGTCGTACAATTCACTTTCCTAATTACTTTCAAAGTGACAACGCTTCCCCTCTGTGCATCTTGTCTACTTTCCCTTTGCTGGCACATTTGTGTTCCTCCCATAAGAGCAGAATTTGTTCACAGGAGCTGATGTTTTCCTTCTTTAGAGAAACAGAAATCAAGGAGCTGAAATCTCAGCTGGCACGCATGCGAGAAGACTGGATCGAAGAGGAGTGCCATCGCGTGGAAGCTCAGCTGGCCTTGAAAGAAGCAAGGAAGGAGATCAAACAGCTCAAGCAGGTCATTGAAACCATGAAGAACAGTTTGGCAGAGAAAGACAAAGGGATTCAGAAGTATTTTGTGGATATCAACATCCAGAATAAAAAACTGGAATCCTTACTCCAAAGTATGGAAATGGCACAAAACGGTTCTTTTAGCGAGGAACGGAGTCTGGAGTATGAGTGTGGGTCGCCTGATAAGTCCTTGGCTACAAGTACAGCCCATTCCAAAATGGCAGACAGTCTACTTGTGGAGGACCAATCGATGGAGGATCTGGCAGATAGTGGCGTGCTGCTAAGTGATGATGTGGCTAATGGGAATGACTTATTTGAAGAGACTGTGGTTGATACCACACCTGAACTCGGGCACCCAACTGACTTTCCATCCTCTCCTTTAAACCATCTGAATCCTGTGTCAAACCTGACAGACGCCGAAGAGGATGAGAACGGCAACCGCAGTGTGGCGATGGAACAGGCCGTTCAAGCAGATGTATTGTTGTATAGCTCAGGCTTGGAACAGCTGATTCAGAACCTGTTCAAGGCACAAGATGGCCGTCCCATCAGCCCATCTCCAGCTCTGAGAGAATCAGATGGCTCTTGCCCCGACAGCTTCACAGACTCGCTTGTGGACTTGACTCCGTGTGACCCAAATTCTGCAATCCTTTTGTCTCCCGTGGAGTCGGTGCACGGCGCCATAGATTCTAGGTGTTATGAAAACCGGGTCATGAAGGAACTGGACTTCACAGACTGTCCAACTGAAACGTTTGGGAATGTTGTGGAGTTGTCTGAGGGAAAGGTCATGAAGAGATACTGGAGCAGCAACTTCCTCGTTGATCTTATGGCTGTTGCCGCCCCCATTGTGCCGACGGCAATATGGATGCTCAGTAGGCAGAAAGGAGGAATCAATCCAGTCTACAACATTGGAGCGTTGCTTCGTGGCTGCTGCCTGGTAGCCCTGCACTCCCTTCGCCGTGTACCCCTCAACCTCCATCCCTAGATGTGATTTTCTTGTATGGTGGGCCGGGAGGCCAAGCTCCGACGGGTGTAGCAAGGTCACGAGAAAGCTTGTGTCTGTAATGGTGGGTCTGGTCTTATTGTTGCTCCGAAAAGGTTTGATTTGCACTATATTTAGTTGAAAACATGTTCATTGTTTGAAACTGAAGAGGAAAAGCTATTGGTGGCATGAAGACTTGTTTCCACTAAGCGTAAACACAAGTGCATTTTAGAAAGCATGCTCAGCACTTTTCATTCTGTCGTCAGGTGTACGGGTTGTTATACCAAATGTTTTCAGACTTTGAGGGCGGGGGGGGGGGAGAAAGAAGGCTCATTCTTGCAATGGCAGCTTACATAGTCTTGGCATGTATTGTCTGTCCGTGCTTCTTGGTGCGCTTTAATTACGTAATCACCCCTGCATTCCACTGCTCTGATCCTGTGTATGAGGGGACCGTAACCAAAAATGTTTTAAAAAATGCATTATTGTAGATTGATGGGAGTCTTGAATCTTGTTATGTTTTTTTTATAAATATGGCTGTGAATATATTTTATGAAGTATGTTTTAAGTCTTAAATGAAGTCTTACTCGGAATGTGCCGATGTCACTCAAGTTGTGTGAAGGATATTTTAAGTGTACGATGTGATAACTTATTTTCTTGTTAAATAATCTTTTAAGGAAGGGAACACATTTATAACTACATTATAAGTAAAGCATGTTGAAACTGACCAGGTGTCTTTGGGAGTTTTTTTGCTGGTCCAGGACCAGTGTAAGAGATATATAAGTGCTCATTTGTCTTTCTGAAACGGGGGATTGTGGCTTGCTCACCGAGAAGGCCCGGAGACCACACCGATTCTCCTCCACCTCATAAAACCCTGGGAAACTCTCTGCTAGCGCTTAAATGGCTAGAGAAAGAGGTTCAGGCCAACAATACGTACATGTGTGCCATGGTTGCAACCAACTTACAGTGACCCTAGCAATGGGCTTTCAGGGCAAGTGAAGTGCTCTGCCATTGTCTTCTTCTTCGGTCTTCCTTGATGGACTCCCATCTGCATATCAGTCCTGCTTAGCTTCTGTAATCTGATGAGATCAGGCTGCCCCTTGCCTCCTCCCCTCCCCCAGGCCGACTGTAGTTACACTTAAGGCATTTCAGCAGCAGTCCCTACTGTGGCACCCACTTCCTGACCCCTCTCTCTCTCTTCCTCATCAAATTCACCATCCTTGTTCTCCTTCGTTCTGGTCACACGCCTTCCTCTTCTTGTCACCTTTCACATTGCTTTGTTCTTTTTCTGCGCCTTTTCTCCCAAATCTCTCCATCCTTCGTCCCTTCCCTATCCCACTTCTCCAACTGGCTTTCAGTTGATAGGAAGACGGAGAAGGTCCTACAGGGGTGATGGAATTGTGGCAGGGGCTAAGACCTAACTGCCTCCTGCGAAGCTGAGACAGTAGTTTAATGGGGAATGCGCGCCTCAGGTCACAATATGGTTTCACTCGTGTTATTTAGGGAAGTGTGTTTGCTTGAAGCTGCTTCATTAGAAGAGTTCTATCACCAGCAGAAAGGAGAGGGGAAGGAGAGAAATAGAAGTACCCAAGATGTGAAAGCAAATGCAAGAACCACCAGAAAATAGGTTTTTATATCCGGCTTTTCTTTACTGTAGAGTGTCAAAACATCTTAGTCACCTTTTCCTTCCTCTCCCCACAACAGGCACCTTGAGAGGTAGGTGGGGCTGAGAGAGTTCTGAGAGAACTGTGACAGGCCCAAGGTCACCCAGCAGGCTTCATGTGGAGGAGTGGGGAATCAAACCCAGTTCTCCAGTCTGAAGTCCACCACTCTTAACCATTACACTATGGTGGCTCACATGAAAGAGAATATAGGATTTACTTTCTTCGCTCACAGCTAAAGAAAAATACTCTATGCTGCTGGCACTGGCCTCATCCAGAATACCATCTCTTATACATACACATTTTACACAGGCTTATGGAATTTCTAGTATTGGTTTCAAGAGGTAGACAAGTCCATGATCTTGTGAAGATTTTCAGATGGTAACTAAGCCTACCACCATAACTTATTTCAACTGGATAAATATTAGGATCAGACAGTTTTGTTGGGTTGGATTCTACAAAGGATTTGCTGGGATGGGAGGATGGTTTTTGCCAGTTCTTCGGGGGATGAAGGTGGGATCCCCTGTCACCCATGAACAGAATTTCAGCCAGGCAGCTGGGGCTGTAGCAGGAGGGGGGGAGGTGAGGAAGTCAAGCACCAGTGAGAGAAATCCTTCTGTCAGTAGAAACTTCTGTTGGGATCCAATCCTCTATTATCTGAGTGTTTCTTTGGTCTCCTATAAAAAATAAAGACCCCCCCCCCCCCCGAACATTAAATGAAATAGTTTGTATAGGGGAAAGTTAGGATGTTTCGAGAAAGCCATTTTGTGATGGTGCCTTCTCTAAAGTGCCAAAAGACTCAAGAAGAAGAAGAGGAGATTGGTTTTATATCCCGCCCTTCACTCACTTGTAGTCTCAGAGCGGCTTACTAACTCCTTTCCCTTCCCCTCCCCACAACAGACACCCTCAACAAGGTACAACTAGAGTCACCTGGCTGATACTAAATTAATGTTCTATTACATTTCCCATTCAAAAGAGTGGTGTGAAGAAAAGACACTTTTCATCAGTATAAGAAAATCTAATTATCATCACTGTAAATAACTTCATATAGACTTAGAGGCTTTCTAGTTTTCTTTAGTTACCCAAGATGGACCAAGCACAGGGCAGGGCCAAACATCAATCCTAAAATCGTTTTCTTGGAAGCAAGTTCCATTGGTTTCACTTGAATTTCCAGGCAAAAATCTGTTCATCAGTGGACTGTCTCCAATAACTGTTCTGCCAGCAAAAAAGATTCTTCTTGGAGTACAGCCCTACCATTGGAAATGACACCATATATATTTCTGCTATAGCTAACTTCCTGCAGCAATCAGTCATAACCACACTTCCATTTTCCAGCACACAAAAATCGGTATCACATTATCTCAACAGCAGGATCTTAAAAAACAGTGGAATGCATTAAACTGTAGATTCGATAAACATTTCATGTAAGAAGTACAGTAAAATGTTTGCTTTATGTAAATATAAATGAGGTTAACGTCAAAAGATCCTTAGTTACGGTGAGTAGGCATACTATTGTCTGTTGTGGAAATATTGCAAGAGTACTGATCAATAAAAAAGGACTGGCATTTCTGGTATCCTATCACTTTCTTCAGAGATCGTAACAGTTCAACCAGCAGAAGAATTAGCAGTACAGCCTTATGCACAGTTACTCCAGTTTAAGCCCACTGAAATCAACAGGCTTAGACTAGAGTTGCTCTAGTCTTTTCATCAACTGATCAACTTTGTTTAATACCTTTAGTTGCTAAATTGTAAAGTGATCTCACTTTGTCTCAATTCCCCTACAGCGTGTCAGTTCCCTTGAAACTAATGGAAAATTTAGTACCAAATGTAGCAGTATTGTTTTCATGTGAACACCTGAAGGGGCCTTATACGCAGACCATTGGTCGATCAAGGTATTGTCTATTCAGATTGGCCCTGAGTCTCCAAAGTCTCAGGCTGAGGTCTTTCACATCACCTATGACCTCATCCTCATAGCCAGTGATGCCAGGGATTGAACCTGGGACCTTCTGCATGCCAAGCAGATGCTCTACCATTGAGCCATTTTGTCACGATCCTGGTTGGGCCACCACCATTAGAAAGAATATCCATTTATCATGTAGCTTTCCTTCCCTCCGTTATAAATTACTCCCAAGCCTTAAACAGACAACCACTTTGAATTTGTATTTTAAAAAGCCTTACAGTCCACTATATTGTCTTGCTGCCCTTACCCAGTTTCCCCAAGAAGTGAAATGACTGGATACATACTCAGTATTTTAATACCATAGATTAGGCCTACTTATAAATTTTGGAAGTAGCTGGCAAGAAGCACTGATGCCCAATGCTACATAGAGCAGTGGTCTTCAGCTTATGGATTGAGACCCTCAAGTGGCTGTGCAGCTCCCACCTGCTGACTCACTTATATGGCTACCCTATACATTTTTTTTGCAGCCAGGTGCATGCAAGAATAGAACATCAAGGCAAGATTATTTAGCAGTTGATGGGATCCCTCCTGGTCGTAGTCCTTGACTTGTTCACCACTATGGTACACTTCCTGGAGTTCATCTTGGTACTCCTGTGCCTGCTTCTCTTGGTCAGCCGCCCATCATCCCAGCTTTGACACCAGCGAGGTCATAACTCTGGCTCCCGCTCTTCCTGTTGTATGACGGATGTAGTTTGTCATGTGACTTCCGGTCTTGTCCTTGAAGCTCATGTCCCATGCTGCTGCATGAAGGTTAAAGGTAAGTTCTACATCTGGTACTGTTGAAGACCACTGCATTAGTGCCTTAGCATGAAGTATCTATCTCCTGAATGATGTTAACAGCTCCCGATACATTCTAAACATAATGCCAAGACTGGCCCTAAGAGAAGCAGATCAAGTGAGAGTTTTTGGTCTTGTTTATAGGCCAGGATTGACAGATCAAATAGATACAAGGGCTCCAGGTCATGTGAAAGGTGCTGGAAAAACACAGTCCACAAAAAAGGAGTTTCTTCAGCTGCCTTTTGCTCTGACAAACAGCTGGAGAATTTGGTCAGGATGCTAAATTAAGAGATGGGTATAGGACTAAAATAATTCATCTCTGCTCCACTGACTACCTCCACCGCAGGAGAGCTATCTCAGTATTTCCATACACCCTGTAGAGTTCGGGATGCTTGGAACAGACACAGTAACTCCTTAGTAACAGGAAAAGTTCACATCAGAGCCACAAAACAAACCTGACTTAATACATTGGACTAGAGTCAACTCATGAGGAACTAGAGGCAGTTGACTCACCTTTTGGGGCTGACATCACACTCTCACTTTGTACACAAGAGTCAAGTCACCTCTGGCTGCCATTGAATGACCTGCACAGATGTCACATGGAGGCCAGGCAGCCGTATATTGAGTGGGATTAAAAACTTGGACGTTCACAAGATACCTTCCTTACACTGCTTAGGTGGGAGGTGTTTTGGGTCCAGCACCCAAGTCTTCCCTTGAAAGCAGGCAGATGCTTGTTACTCATGCAATGAGGAGTGTAAGTTACTTGTACTAATGCAGGACTGGAATTTTCAGATTAACTTGACTCAGGTATTTCAAGATGCTGACAAGCAGGTTATGACCAATGTTCCCTCTAAGCTGAGTTAGTGTGAGCTAGCTCCCAGTTTTTTAGCCTCCAGCTCACACATTTTTGCCTTTGCTCAGGAAGGATGGCTCCAGAGCAAACTAATCTATGCAGTAGCCAAATCACTTGCTCACAACTTTGATGCCAGTGGCTCACAAAGTAGAATTTTTGCTCAAAAGACTCCACAGCTTAGAGGGAACATTGGTGATGACAGAATGAAGTTGGGGGCGGGGGGAGATAGAACAGTAGAGCCACATTGTTTCTACTTACAGCAATTACGATGCACTGCAGTTCTGGAATACAAATGCTGGAAATGGTGTCAGATGAAACCACCACTTAATTTCCTCCTGCTTCAGAACGCCTGTTTACAATGATGCTAAAAAAAAAAACCCCAACTACACCGTGGCTGCTGCTGAGTAAATTACTCTCTTCTGCGCATGGTGCTGTCGGCACAGTTGGCCTCACTAAAATATACAGTGAGCTACTTAATGGGTGCAGTGAAGGCAAGGATTGCGAGAGAGCAAGCAGGGAAGCAAGGGTTTTTCTTTAAAATTATTTAATTACACACCTTTTCCAGTAATAAGCATAATAAGACAATAGAATAGATCCCCATCATTCAATTATTTACACCCCTTTATTCCATTAAGCTTCAAACAGGCATTTGAGGAGTTTTATGCAACAGTATCTCTTCTCATATTAGGAGAATGCTGGGACAGAGGGCTCCTTCCCTTGCAGGAAAGGAATGTTCCATTTCTGGCAGGATTTAGTGGGATGATGCTTTTGTGGCTTGAACTGTCCAGCTGAAGATCCTTTATGGAAGAACGGCATCTCCCCAGGATGGCTTTCCAAGTAAAGTGAGTGGAGTTCTAAAAATACTGAGATCGATACAAAATTATGTATTTGGATCCTCCCCTTTCGCTGGTACCGTGAGACCAAAAACAAACAAAAAAAGTGGGGGTGGGGGGAGATGAGTGATGTTAGGACAGCTTCACTCCAATTTTGTTTTGCTCCTTCTTCATCAACCGCTGCGCTTCTTTCTCCATCTTCTTTCTTTGCTGCTCAGCGGCTCGTTTTTCCCTTTCTACTATCTTCTGCTGCCTGCAATTTCACAAGAGAGAGAGAGGCTGAGCACAGCCAAACTTTGTTAGCCTGCCTTCACAAGAACTTTTGATTCTGGAGTAATTCTAAGTGAATCAGTAGCCACTTTCTACACCTAGCCACCTTAGTCTTAAACAGGTATGTATTTTAACACCCACCTTGGAATGAGAGAGCACATCCCCATTAAATCTGTCCACTACACAACAGGGGAACACAAAGACTCTACAAATCACTGCAGAACGGGGTGGAACTTTGGCACTGAAGTTTTTTAAAAAAACACCCACAAAATTACAATCTGACAGGTTTTTGTCCCACACTCCCTCTGTGGAGCTTGAGAAGTTTACGACATGGATCCGCCTTCCCAGTTTTATTCTCACAACAGTCCTGTGAGAAAGTGTGACTGACCAAAGGACACCCAGAACAGCACGGTAGGAATTAGGGCCGTCCAGACCCTACTCCAGTCCTCCAGGCACTGCAGCCCCCTGGGCTCCGCACTAGGTTACAATTAGTCTACTAAGGGGTTTTAAATCACCATGCAAAAGTTTACACTTAAGATCAACAACTAAGGCTTGACCAACCCTATGTTATCACAAGGATGCATGTTTCCTTAAGAATGGAAGTGTTTTGCGGAATCAGATCAAGGTCTGGCAAGAGGAACCAGAGACATTAGATGGTCCCTCAGAAACAGCATTCAGTTGGGGTCATGGAGGAAGGATACAGAAGCAGCCTTAAAATTAACCTTCTGAGGACCTGCATCCTGGTGCAGCACATGTGCCACAGAGCATAATTACAGCCCCGAAGAGCTTGCAAATGTGGCTAATCTGAATTGGACTAACCACATGTCATCTTGGCCACCAAGTTCCCAGAGCCTGCTCCTACACAGAAGACGCTCTAAAAGAAGTCAGACACAGGTGTCCTTCAGTAGTGCTTAACACAGATGGGAGAGGAACAGCATGGAAATTATATACACTCTTAAGCAAAACAGCTATTCAGCTTCCTCTTCATTGATATTTCGGTACTTCTGGTTAAGCACTACAGTGCTAGCATTAGCTGGCCACTATATGTATTTGGGAACATACCCCAACAAGATATTCCCTGGAGCAAGACACACAAATGTGACTGACTGAAGACAGTTCCTCTATTCTAGGAGGTGGCCATTTTGCATGTATGCACAAACCAGCACCATTAGTCAGAGGGGAGTACTTCTTCACCCAGTGAGTAAATAAACTGTGGAATTTGCTGCTAGTGGATGTAACAATGGTTATTAGAAACAATGATTTTTAAAGGCCCCTAGACAGATTCACGGAGTCTAACTTCGGCTACTACCCATGACAACTAAAGGAACCTCCACATCCAGATGCAATAAGCCTCTGAATACCAGTGTTAGGAGGCAACAGTAGGGGAAGACCATGCATGGCCTCCATGTTCTGTTTGTTGGCCCTTCAGGGCAACTGGTCAGCCACTGTGTGAAACACGAGGCTGGTCTGACCCAGCGGAGAACCTCTTATGTTTTAACTGCAAAGTAACAGATGGATGGAAAAGAGGAGGGCTGGAAGGATGCACGGAAAACACAGAGAGTGGGTGCACTGCGGCCAATTAACAGTCCTTTGGGACCAAGAAGGCAACTGTAATTACTGTGAAAAGCAAATCATTTGGTGCATTACTTGGAATTATTTTTTCATACTAAGAATACCTAAAGCAGTGGACTAAGTAGCACTGATTGTAGAGACGTTACCATGGCAATGCCAAGAGCTGGATCACACATGTGCACAAGTGGTTTTTTGAAGAAAAATGGAGAACAAGTTGATGAGATTGCCTAAATAAAGTCCTAACTGCAGTTCTCATCACAGGAAACAACACGGCACCAAGCATTTGGCCTTAAATCGGAAGAATAACTCAAAGATGTCTGCAGCATTTCATTTGCTTTAACCTCTCATCTGAGAGAAGCCACCTTTGTTGTATACTGAGACCCCTGCTGGCTACTAAGGGCACTGTTTTGGGATGATTTAAACATGTACCACCAATTTCCACAACATGCTCCCGCCAAGATGTCACAGATCCAGATTACAGGAAAGTTCAAAGGTTCATGCCACATGAGAGCATTATTAAGCCCAACGGCTATTACCCACAAATTAACCTACAGTGGCAAATTACTGCAGGAGGAAACTTGCCCACTGTAGCACCCTGCGCCTAGCTGAGCCTGACCATCCCCACTGAGCATCAGGCAAGCCTCCTGACCTGTCTGATGGGCTGTGTTCCTCCAAGGTGACTTCCATCTTGGAGAAACACGGGTGGAGATGGAGAACAGCCCTGCAGGGGCACTCGGAAAAGGCAACACGCTTGGAAGCAGAGAGCGCTAATAAAGTTGAAGCAGTCTAGGAGGCGAGAGTAGGGTATGGCTCCCTGAGGAAAGCAGGGAAGGCAAGAACGTTGTCAAATATACAATCTTTAGATTGTCATCAAGCATAAATAACTTGAGGGGACCACCTAAAGAAGCAGCTGCTTTGCCAGCTTTCAGCATCAGCTTCAGAAGGAAATGCGGGCAGTGGAACCAGTTGCTTGATTATTGCAAACCTGTATTGCGCAAAAAAAAGACAAGCGCTGTTGAAAACCTAGGCCTATTTCTTTATCCTCTTTCCATCACATAACACTGTTCCCAGGGGAAGAATGTCCATAACCTCAGCCATCTCTGTTTATAAAAGACAGTCTGTCTGTCCTTTCTGTATTCCTGTTCCCCAGTTTCTCAACACGGTCGTGACCACGTTATGCACTCTGCTCAGAGTCTTACACTATTTTGTAAGGAAGCAGGAAAAAGCTATTGGGCTGAAGACACCGAAGACTTCACAAAAAGCGTTGGCCGAGCAGAACACTGCTCACCTGCCTGTCCTGTGTAGGAGGGGGAAAGAGGTGGCTTTCTCCCCAGCGGTTGCTGCAGTCCCCTGTGGCACACCTTGTCCGTCAGGCTCCCTCAATCCTCAGACAGGAGCTTCAGGGCAAACAAGAGGCTGCCTGAGGACGATCGGTTCTGCCAACCCCTTCCATGAATTCTTCTGCAGAGAGCCACCCCATTCTTCTCAAGGCAGGGTGTCCCGTGGGAGTCTTGGACAGTCCAGGGCTTACTGAACATGCATCTTTCACCAGTCCTACACTGTCACACATTAACAATGTCTGCAAAACTTTGGAAACACCACAAACGAAGACTGCCGCTATGAATCTGGGCAATAACTTTATTATTCCTATTTCCCATTCTTTCTCTCACCTGTCCATTCTAGGGTAACTTCCCTTTAAGCCGTAACTACCAGCTAGTGGCTGAAACTTATACTGTTCCCGTTCTTACTCGGTTATTCTGGGACTGTGCCAAGTTACCTTAGAACTTCTTCTGCTTGCCAGGCTGCATCTTCCTCTTCTTCCCAGGCGTTCGTGTTTTCCTGCCATGTCTCCATGTCTCCCAATTCCGGCTGGAAAAAGTGAAAGAATTCAAGACATAAACACAACCTTCCCAGTATAAATATTTGGCCAACTTCAGAAAGGTACAGTGCACAGCAAGGCCACATTGTCTTAGTTATCATCCTAGAATCTCCCTGGGTTGGACCCCAAGTTTTTTCTGGTCAGGCAGAGGGCACTTCTGCTTGCACAAGATTTCTGCTAACCCCCCCCCCCCCGCTTACAGCTGCAGTGGAAAGGGGGGGATCTGCAAAAGCACCATTTCCCAACGTGCCTCTGATGGTGGGGGTAACTGAGGAGACAACCCCTGGTTTCAAGTGGTGCTAACTGGATATTTCAAATGCTGAGCAGGCTTCCTAAAAGGGTGGGTGGGGCAGCTGTAGTCCATAAGGTCTCCCCCCCCCCCCCCCCCCAGCAAGGTGCCTCATTCAGGACACTTCCAGTTCTGAGGCTGCATACCTAATGTTAAGACTGAAAGACAGGACTGGGGTTCTGTTGGTACAGCTCCCACCCTGCTGCCTAACAGTCCCACAGACTGAGCTGACAGTCTCTGTGGAATTGCCTTTGAAAAATGTTTGGAAACTTCAACTGCTGCAGAATGCTGCAGCCAGGATGTTGATTGGAGTGGGTCACAGTGACTGTTATCACTCCAGTCTTGGCCATTTACAGTAGCTCCCAATATGTTTCCAGGCATAACGCTTGGCGTGGCAACCTGGGAGAGGGCCTTCTTGGCTGTGACACAAAGCTAGAGAACTCTCCCCCCCTTGGGAGACTCATCTGCCTTCCTTCTGTTGCCACCTTCTGCCAGCGAGTGAAGGCCTTTTTGTTTCATCTGGGATTCCGTGAATGATCCCCCTCCTTCCTTCCCCATTAATTGCTGCTTTTATTGTTTGGTATGTGTATTTTAGTTCTGTTTTTGTTTTAATGATGTGTTTTTGTTTGGTTTCAAGCATGTTTCAGTTTACCTGCTCGATTTCAACAACCAGCTAAGGTCAGGACAGCAAACAAACAGAAGCATTGGGTTTGTCCCTAATTGGGATAAAAACATAGGATTCCTGGACATGTGTGTGGAAGAGTGGCATGGGACAATTAAGACGAATGGGTGAAATGACACTGTGGCTCCCACGGACGGTGATTCAAAGGAAAAGGGAAGAAGTGCAGCCAAGCCTGCAGCCTGTTTCCAGTCAGCTATCAAAGCTGTTCTTCAAATGCCTGGAAAGACAATTAGCCAGCTCTACCTTTTTTGGCACATTGAACAATTCCATTGCATGATGTATGCACAAGCGCCATGACACCACAGTCAGCACTCTGCCATGCTACTTGTGGAGGTAGGCAGTGACAAGCCCTTCAACCTGTTATCGTTTTGTGTGCCTAAATTGTCAGGCCAGTTCTTTACGTTCCAAAACTGGCGGCTGGCCCCAATCAGACAAGCGGGTGTCAAGCTCTCTGTTATTAGAATGATATGGCCTCCTTAACAGCCAAAATGGGGAGGAAGCTACGCATTATACTCAGGACCTACAGTTAATACCCGAAGGGGCAGTTTAGCTTTAAAGAGGAGCCTGGGGGTAAAATTGTATCTAAGGAAGAAGGGTTAACTCTGTTCTTTTGGGGGAGAAATACTGCAGGGGAAAATATTCAACCCCCTACCGTGGCCCTGATACAAATCCCCCACCATTTGCTGCTGCTTTCAAAGGCTAGATTACACCCTGGGGAAATCCAATCATGGATCTCCAACATAATGCAGCCTGGGCCACAGCAATGCTTTCTTTCCTGAGAGAGAGAGAAAACCCACCCCAATTATCTGGAAACTAGAAGGAAACCATATGGAAAACATACTTACAGATTGGTGAATAAAAGGTACATCTTGTGTAGCTGCTAATCTACTAGAAAACCCTGCACTGCCATCCTGGTTGCCAAAATTTAAGGGTTCACGCTTTTTAACAATAATCTGAAACACAACGTTGAAAAAGAAAGAGATCATGAATTCTGAGGTCTGCAGTAATGGATGTTAGGTCTGGCTACTGTGGACAGAGTCATTTCATATAACTGTGAACTGAAACGATCTTGTTCGAGACCAAGTGTCAGATACTGCAGATGTCAAGAGGACTGAAGTATGCATGTACTCGCTCACTCTCAACACACTGCTGTGAGGAGATACTTAATGTAGCATGCTCTCTTGATATCAGCTTTTACCCAGAGAAGGTGATGGGAACATCAGAATGTTATACACTTTTGTCTCTTGCACATACAAGCTGTGTGGTCTCTTCACAGCCCCATCAAACCCACAGCATGACACAGGGTTGTCCTGTAACACAAATGGTATCTTCTTCACCTCTTAGTAGAAAATAATGTGATGCTCATGCTGTGACACATGGCAATAATCTGGGATGTAGTTACAGATGTAGTAATATTTGGTTGCACCATCAAATGAGTGAGGATACAGCACAAGTACATAAACTCTAATCAGTCCATGTAGCTGACTACAGTAACTACAGATTAGTATGAAAGACATACCTTCTGACTGATAGCACTGTAATACAAAACTGAAACTTAATAATAAACACATTGATTACCAGATCACAATGAGGTGCCAAGCTAGATAACACGGTTATCTAAAAACTGGTTAAATGACAGGAAGAAAAAGAGGCGGAATAAATGGCTATTTCTTACAATGGAGGGAAGTAAGCTGTGGGGTCCCCACAAGTATCAGTACTGGGGCCGGTGCTATTTAATTTGTTCATCAAGGGCCTGGAACTAGGGCTGAATAGTGGAGTGGCCAAGTTTGCAGCTGACACAAAATTATTCAGGATGGTGAAAACCAAGGCTGACCGTGAAGAGCTGCAAGAAGACCTCCGCAAACTGGGTGAGGGGGCGATAATGTGGCAAATGAAATTCAGTGTTGGTAAGTGTAAGGTGCTGCACGCTCTGGGACAAAAAAATCTCAACTTCAAGTATAGGCTGATGGGATCTGAACTGACTGGGAGGGGGGAAAAGATCTCACGGTTATAGCGGATAGGTCAATGAAAGTGTCAACCCAGTGTGCTGCAGTGGTGAAAAAGGCAAACTATGTTATGGATTACTGGAAAAGCGATTGGAAAGTCCCTGTATAGATCTATGGTGCGGCCTCATTTGGAATCCTGTGTACAGTTCTGGTTACTGTAGCTCCAAAAGGACACTGGAGAACTGGAAAAAGTACAGAGGGCGACCAAGATGATCAGGGGGTTGGAGCACCTTCCCTATGAGGAAAGGCTGAAGAGTCTGGGACTTTTCAGTTCAGAAAAGAGACAACTGGGGGGGGGGGGGACATTATAGAGGTTTATAAAATTATGCATGGGGTGGAGACAGTTGACAAGGAGAATTTTTTTCTCCCTTTCCCAATAGAACTTGAAGGCATCCAATGAAGCTGATGGGCAATATAAGTTCAGGACAGACAAAAGGAAATACTACTTTACACAGAGAGTAAATAAAATGTGGAATTCGCTGCCATAGTGATGGCCACAGTAATAAACAGCTTTAAAAGGGGATTAGATAGATTCAAGGAGGATAATATTAATGGCGACTAGCAATAGTGACTGAGGGGAACCTCCACATTCAGAGGTGCTAAGCCTCTGAATCCCAGAGCCAGGAGGCAACATCAGGGGAAGGCTTCGGCCAGTATGCCCTGTTGTTGGCAGTCCAGAGGAACTCGCTGCCTACTCTGAGAGACAGGATGCTGGACTAAAAGGACTATTGGTCTGATCCAGCAGGGCTCTTCTTATGTTCTTAACCAAAAGCAGCAAACTCTCTTCCAGAATTTGATACTAACCCCTTATCAAAGCACTGTAGATACTGCTGAGCTTGCAGGCAACAGAGATCCCATGTAACTCTGACACATTATCCCACCCACCTCCATCAAGCAGCCTATTGCACACCCAGTCCAGTTCACCTCCATGAACAAACTGCTTTCTGGGCACCACCAGCCATTGCTGAACCCAAAAGACTACCCTGCACATCAACACAGAACAGAACTACATTTCAAAGGGCTGCAAACGTACTTTCTGTGTTTTCCTTATTGTTGGGGTCATGTCCTTGAAGTAGTCAGGCTCCATCTCCTCCAAACCGTTTTGCTGATTGGCTACAGTGCCATTACCACCTTCAACCTTCACACTTGTAGGAGCATCTTCATCCCATGAAGACCAATCTTCTACTTCTGGCTGAAGAGCAAACATGATCTCAGCATTCTATTCTTACGTTTCACCGCGCAGCTCAAGGCAAATGCTGCTCACACACTGATACCCATGCCATTAAAGATATTACCTGCTTAGGAACTGATGAATAATCTACAGTAGTTGGCAAAGTGATTTGGTCACCACTTAGTTTCCGTCCTCTTCCAGTCCTGAGAAAGAAACACAGGATTATTCCTAACTCTGAAAATATGAGCACTACACAGAACTATTAGTAACAACTAACAAAGCTACAAACATAAAAACCTGTCCAAGATTTTATATACAGGAAGGTTATTTACACAACTTGCCATCCAGTTAAAAGTGGATTTAGTGACACGCCGGGAAAACTTTGCAACTGTTTTTGAATAAGTCTTGGTCTAACCCAGTCCCATAGCCATGAGTTTTTTTAGTCGGGGGACATTTAAATTTATTAGGGGGCACTGGTAATTTAATTAAAGTTAAATAGACATTCTGGGGGAAACAGAGAAGGGCTGTCTGGCTCAACGGGGCCACCATAGCCAGCCCTTCCCGCCAGATAGCTGTGCAGGAATACCCAGCCCCTTCCCCACACCTGCCACTGCTCAGGGGCACTGGCTGGATGGGAAGTTGGGGGGCCTTGTCAGAAAGTCAGGGGGGGCCAGCCATGAGATGCCCCACTGTAGCTACAGGCCTGGTCTAACCAGAGCTCTTATCGTAATATATAACTTGCCCCTACTGGTATAATGACATTATGAATACTGAAATTACTTCTCAGTTGAAATTAGACCGATCTGGTACAAAAAAAGGGATAAAAATGTTCTAAGGAGCAGGCTTATTTACAACAACCGCTTTTCTTGTAAACTGGTGCTGTAAGGTTTGCTCTGAACTAGCAGTATCCAAGTTTAGCAAGTTTAGCAAGCTATCCAAAAGCAGGAGAAAAATGCGACACAGGCTGTTAAGACTAAATGTTTGGCTGTTGTCCGCAAAAGGTCATGCTTGAATAAAAACTTGTCTTTAAGGTGCCACAAGACTACTGCTTGTTTTTCGCCACAAAAGACTAACAGAACAACCCACATACCTTCAGGAATATTTAGTATTGTTCTGATTGGACCTGCCAGACCAAATCATGATTAAAATGAAGAGGGATGGAATATAAGTGACAAACAGTAAGCATCTGCCTCATCAGGACAGGATTTTTCACATTCAGAGGTGTCACTAAAACTTCTCAGCATTGCTAGAAAAATATTTGCCCAGTGACAACAGCTAACAGTACTTGCAGCCCTCAAAGTAACAGCTGAAATTCAAAGAACTACTTTAAACACACTGAGCCCGTAGGACTTTCCACTTTTTTATTTTCAATCGCGAAGCTCCATTCCATATCGCCCACTGTTTCTGAAAGCTGCCCATTTCAGAAAGTAGAGTACCAAATGGTACTGTTTGAGAAGCTAAAGTCCAAGTTCACTCTGGGCATCCAAAACTAGTTATGGGGTTCCATGAATCCAGGTCAGTAAACAAATCACTGCCATGTATTACTGTATTCCTAAAAATGGGGTTAGCTGGAGTGTATGAGATTTAATTGTTAACCCATTTTGCCCCCAAAGACTTAAGTCTCTTGAACAGGCTTCCATACCTCAGAACATTCATTTTGCTGAGACTTTCTCTAACCCTTATTTTACTGGAATATTAATATTTACCAATATACTACACATATTTTTCTAATGCTCCCCCTATCTACTCTCTCATAGTCAACTTAGTGCATTTCGTTTCATAGAATCAGCAAGGGGAAAAAAGTTGCAGAAGATTAAATTCCATGAAAGCCCAAGTTTCCATGAAAGTTTCTGTTAAGTTTCCATGAAAGCCCAAGTTTCTTTGAATAAGAGACCCCACTCCACCAGGTTGAATATGCTAAGCCATTAAAATTATTTCTGTATCCTGAAGCAAGTAATAACAACGGACAACTGAATATGGATAAGACATTTGAGAACTGCTTTGCTTTCCATCGCTATGTTTTAGCACCATGTTGTGAAAGTATTTGAGACCCAAGTCAAGGATTTGTAGTCATATAATGGATAGTGGTATACCCACCAAATAGGGAAGTGCATCTATCAGAGACAACTCACGTTCCTGTTTATACTCTGGTATAACTGTTTAAGTACAAAATATACAAGCAGTGGGCCATTGATGAGCAAGTAGCTTTCCCTGCAAAATACATAGTTGCTGCCTGCATGGTGAAGCCAACCACTCAAAGTCTTGAGTACCACTGAGAAACGGTCATGTTTATTTTATACTTGGATGCCTGAACCAGAACACAGAAGCCAAAGTAGGTCTATAAAAAGACTGATGTGAAATCTGGTAAAAGTGTAAATCTTCAAACCCCAGTGCAGCACAAACTGCTCGACTGGAGGCCCACATTTATAGTTTTCTAGAAGACAGTCTCAGTCTCTCTCTCTCTCTCACACACACACACACACATGCATATAATATGTGCTGGAAAACAAGAAATGGGAGAACACATTTATAAAACAAGGGAAGATGGTAGAAGTGAAAGACTATCAGGACTGGTAGCCATGCTCCAGTTTGGGACTGCCACAATTCTTCCCTAGAGCTTCTTTCTGGGGAGAGAAACTTCACGTTTTCCATTTTATTTTATAAATCCCAATCTAAAATGAAATGAAATAAACATGGTCCAAAATATGGGCTATAACCTCATTCAGTAGTGAATATGTACACAAGAACACTCCTGAAGGATCTCTTGTCTGTTTATGCTCCCACAGATGAAATGCCCCAGGGCATCTTCAAGAACAAAATGCTTATTCGGCATAATTTTCTGCAAGCAATTCTTCTTCTTCAGCATACCGAACTTAAGCTTCTTCATTAATAAAAGCCACCAATCTAAGCCAATCATAACCATGCTGACTGGGACTCAGTACTGTGTATTTATCTGGGATCTGCAAAGTACTGGAACACACCTACTCCTGTCTTTTGCAATGCTTGACCTTTTGGCTCTACTTGACAAAAAAAAAATTATGTTTTTCAAACCTCTTGTCAACAAAGTGTATCTATATTCACCAGAGAGGTGGGTGAGATGAAGCAGACTGGAAGACAACTAGAGAGACACTGGCAGAAGACTCAGCCTGAGTCAGACAGAGCACACCATAAAGCCCATTCGCAGGCCTATGAGGTGAAGAAGAAGAAGAAGAAGAGATTGGATTTATATCCCGCCCTTCACTCACTTAAGAGTCTCAGAGCGGCTTACAAACTCCTTTTCCCTTCCCCTCCCCACAACAGACACCCTGTGAGGTAGGTGGGGCTGAGAGAACTCTTTCCCAAGCTGTCCTTGAGGGAACAGCTGGTACAGAGCTATGGCTTGCCCAAGGTCATCCAGCCAGGTGCAAGTGGGGGAGTGGGGAATCAAACTCGGTTCTCCCAGATTAGAGTCCGCGCACTTAACCACTACACCAGACTGGCTCTCTGATGAAGACTGGCAATGATGAAGACAGTCTTCTCTGCCGCCATTACGTCAGCAGAATCTCATCCAGCTTCATTGCTTGAAGTGGTTCATGGCTCGCTAACACCCAAGTCCGGTCCTGCAAGTGATGAATATTTGGCCTCCAGCTACGATGTTTTTTGCTAAGGTTCTCTGCTGACAAAATCTCTCTCATCCATTTCGACAGAGAAGCCAAGCTGAGTGCAACTCCAGTGCCTGAGCTGCCGAAGCCACTGCTTCTCCTTTTGGTATGGATAGTTTCAGGGTAACCCTGCCTAAGGATGCTGACAAGGTCCTTGGGAGTGTGAGGGCCACCTCTTGCGCTCTGGACCCATGTCTACCATGGCTTTTATCATCTTGCAGAGGAAAAGTAGTGAAAAGAATCAATTCCTCCCTGACTGAGGGGGCGCTCTCTAGGCCTCTGAAGGAGGCAGATATAGACCTCTGCTCAGAAAATCTTAATTGGCTATGGACGATGTGGCCAGTTACAAGCCAGTCTCCAGCTTATCTTTTCTAGGAGATAAAGTGTCTGGTTGCAGAGCAGCTCCAGGGTTCCCTGGATGACACACCTGCCCTTTACCCGTCTCAGTCTAGTTTCAGGACTGGGTTTGGTATCGAGACAACCTTAGTTACTCAACTTTAGCTACTCATACCCCAGCAATCTTAAGGAGAAACTTTAAATACTCCCCTAGATTTTCCATATGTAATTAAAAAAAACAAGAACAAACACCTTCAAAAGGACAGTGAGTGACAAGAGGATGGAGACAAGTCCAAATGAACCAAAGACACATGCAAGAGCTGCGGTTTACCTGCATATTAATCGCTTGAAAAAAGAAAGCACGGCTGCCAGGCACGTACAGATTTTAAAAAGACGGAACTGTGTAACGGCCATGGTGGGAGTCGCTGCCTGAAAAAAATAAAAAAGGACAAAGAAAGTTATGCCGGTATTTACAGGGCGACTTTATATCTGCAGATCACTTTTACTGGCTAACAGGGCATAAAGTCAAGTGCTGATACAGACAACTCCGTTTTCAGGCCCACAGCTGCAGGCTCAAGGCAACCGCAAGCCTAACTGGTAGCCTTTGTGCTGTCAAGCGGTCTCCAGCTTCTAGTGACCACACGGATTAATGACCTCCAAAATGTCCTATCATTAACAGCCTTGCTCAGGTGCTGCAAACAGAAGGCCGTGGCTTCCTTTACTGAGCTGATCCACTTTATGTTGGGTCTTCCTCTTTTCCTACTGCCTTCGACTTCTTCTAGCACTATCACCCTTCCCCAGCGAGCCTGGTCTTCTCGTGATGTGAACACTGAACAAAGAAGAAGGCAACAGTAAATCACTTCTGATCACCTCATAGCTTGAAAACCCTATGATGAGACAACCCGAAACTCGTAGCCTGGGAACGGTCGAAGGCAAAAGATGTCACACACCCGCCTTCGATAACAGTTCCCATCAAAAGTCTGCCCAACACTCACCCAAGTTGTTTTTAGGGGTACTCTTCACTCATTGTCTTTCCCACACAGAAACAAAGGTGGGATATGGGGCGGGGGGCGGGAAGGGGGGGGGCGGGAAGAGAGAGAGCGAGAGAGAGAACACACACATGTTCAGCTGGATCCCAGCAAAAGCATACAGGTTTTACAAAGAAGCAATTTAAAGTTCTAGTGTTCTAGATGAAACACAGTAATGGCAAAGAACAAAGAAGCTCTACCTTTTATGTGTTCATTAGTACAAAGAACCCCATTTACAGTGTTGGATCCAAAAAGGATGGGGCTTCAGTGAGAACATGGATCAGACAAAGTCACCCCGCCTCCTACTTGCATGAGAAGAAAAGCTGGTGGGATCCAATCCTGTACTTCCCTGCTGAGGCTGGGAATACAGTCAAGTTTTCCCTAATTGTGTTTGAAAATAGGCAGCATCAATAACCGAAACACTGTTGCCATTAACCAACAGCATCTCAGTCTTGTCTGGACTTCACTTTATTGGCTCCTATTCATCCAATTTTCTTCTCCGGGCACCAGCTCAGACCTTCCATGTTAAAAGAATATCTCAAGAAGTTCTCTTGAAGGGGCCGTAGCTGAGTACACGCCACGTTCAGTCCCTAGCATCTACAGCTGAAATCCCATATAGAAGGGATTAGGAAGACATTTGCCTTAGACTAAATCTACTGCTGATCATGGTGAATAGTTCTAGCCTGCAGGGACCAACAGACTCAGTAGCCTGGTTCGGATGCCATGGCCAAACCATCAGTTATCATCTCCCCCTTCCCCAAATACACACTATTTTGGATTTTTAATGAGAATGTCATAAAAGCTTTCTATATTATCTGAAAACATCAAGTGAAGTCTAATTAGCCATTAAAATAAAAAAAAAAACCTGGATAGCTACAATCACAATGTGTACCTTTCTTCTACACTGAAGTAACGAAAAGTCAAAATAACTACAATACTGCAACCCACAAGTTGTGCCCTATGTTTAAAAATGCAGCCTCATGAAATCGCTAGCCAGCCTGCCCATTCACACCAATCTTAGTCAACTGTGACACACAAGAAGCCAGAATGAAAAGAAGGAGCCCTTCCAGGAACACTTTCAAGACTAACAACAGTCTGAGCAGAAACTTCCAAGCTCTTCCCCTTCCCCTCCCCCCCCCCCCTCCGCCCAGCTGACAAAACCCTTGCCTGCTTGGAAGGAATTCTTGCTTGCCACAGGTTACCAGATGAGTGGCAATTTGCTTGCCTGGTTTAAAGACTCTCTTTCACTGGTGCTACACAAGAAGGATGCTTTCTGTTCTAAAACAGTCAGTACCCATTTTTACAATTTTGTTCTAATTGCTCTTGTAGGCAGAAAGAGAGATTTGATAAATTTGTTCTCTCTGCTTACAAGAGCATTCCTTTCATTGAAAAGAACAGCATTTTGGCTCCTGGTGTGTCACATCTTCCTTCCCCCCCTGGGGGGAGGGAGCCACCCCTTCTGCAAACATCCAAGCCATAATGCTTATCTCTCTGGCTTCACTGGGAGTTCATTAGAGTTCAGAGCAGTCAGTCTTCCTTTCACTCTGCAGGCAATTCACTTTTTTAATAGGCAATGCTAAACTTTTTTTAGGAGATGACTTTGGACACAGGTAAAGGAGTCCAAAGTTATGGGGGATGGGGGAAGATGTATCACCATTTGGCCTCTAGCAGTACGGTAACAATTCTGCCTAAAAAACCCCTTGTATCCTATATCTAAGGATATATTCTGTTACCTAGCAATCACTATACTCTCTCTGCAGGAACTCTACAATAGTTATTTACTTATTTGAAAATTCCTTGTCCACCCTGTCCTGGCTCTATGTTTACATTCCCACATAGCAAAGGCAGTGTGGGAAGGCATGTTCCAAAATATGCATAAATTTAATATAGTGTGATGCTGAAGCTACTCTCTTAAACATACACTCATACAATACCATAAACGGAAAGGCGGGAAGATGGGTGAAGATGAAGAGGGTGAGACACCAACACTGCCCACTGCCTATATTGTCATCCCTTTAGGAGGGAAGGATGTGCCATGACCTTTAGCTCTTGTGTGAACTCCACATCACAACTGAAGCTTGCGTTAATGATGGCAGGCAGCCACCGCTGAGGGTGTGCACAGTTTAACCTTACCCCCAAGCTGCTTCAGGTGGGTAGCTTCTAGCAAGGGCATAGGGGTGGAGATATAGGGATGCCATGGACACCGTACAGCTCTCACTGTCTGCTAAAAAATCTTCATGACCCAATGAAACAGAAGTGTACAATCTCTCCTCCTACAATCAGAACTATTTGTCTGAGTAAAAAGAAAGTTACTTTGGTTTTCACAAAAAGACAAGACCAACATAGTCAAAACTAGTAGTTAAAACTAGTGGTGAGAAAACTCCTGAACCATATTAGAGTTGCCAAGTGAGATGAACAAATGCTCAAAAATACAAACACTGAGAATTTCAAGTTGAAGCCCAATGTAAAATAAGACTCTGTCCATGGAGTCAGTCAAAGTCTATTATTACTTTTCCTAGCGGCAGCTCATAGATTGCTAAGCAAACAACCCAAAAGGAAGATTTAAGGCTAATGGAACTACAGTGGACTTGGAAAAAGGAAAAGCTCCATAGACTTGGAAAAAGGAAAAGCAGCTGTGCAACCCTTGAGCTTGCCTAGGGAACTTCTGGAAAGCTGTTCATTAGCAAGCAGCTTTTTGTGCGTCCTCTGTCAGTCCTCTCTGCCTCCTTTATTTTTATGCTCTTTTTTGGCAGCATATTTGACTCAAAATATATGTAAACTCAACAACCCAGGGAAATTTGTACTTTGCGCCAAGTAACTATGACTTCATCACCATCACAAACCTGTCCCTTTGGGGGCGTGGCTAATTATGCTAATTATTCTATTGTGGTAGTTCACCTTCTTGTTTTATGAAGCCATTTTGGGTGAAGTGGGACAATTTCCCCTCTCAAACTAAATAAATCCATGCAAGCATCCTTAGGATTTTTTTTTTTTGAAAACACAACAGTGTGGTACTGCTGTGGACATGTGAAAAAAGCAACTTTGCTGCAGCATTATCTGGTAACATCTAAATCAACAAAGAAAGCATAATAGTGAATGCAGCATGGGAATGCTGTAGTTTGACAATCTGACTGCATATGAAGAAACACAAAACCCTTTGTGGCCAAAAGGAAGGAAGAAAGAAAAAAGTAGTTCTCACTATGAGAGCAAGAATGTGTTATGATGCTAGCAAGTAAGCATTGGGAAGAATTTATCTTAACCAGCAGGCTACACCAATTACCAGAAAGCTGCAGCCAGTCGCAAATGGTGCATGCTAGGCATCTGAAAATATAAAGCAGAGACACTTGTCTTCAGACCAGATACCACATGGTGCCCATTCCCCCAAAACACACAGCCAGCACTCGTACATTACTTTTAAAGCTTAATTAACAATTTGTAAAATGACTCTTGCATCTTTTGCAAGTGAAGATACTTCTACTGAAAGCTGACTTCCAAACCGCAGCTACTTTTTGTCAGAAAAGCAGAATAAAAACAGACCTTTCAAAGGAGCTCCAATAATTCAGGACACAGCACTGTTGGCAGATGTTATGCATAAGTGAAAATAAGACAGGCAGTACCCTAAAGCTTACCCCCCAGCAGGGCCAGGCTGATCTTCCCTTGTGGGGACAGACAATCCATTGTCCCTTGCTCCTCTGGCTGGTGACAGGTTGAAACAACCTGCTCCTGGGCCTTTACTACTACAACCATAGAGCAACTGGCTTGCTCTATGCTGGAATACTGCCCCATTACGAGGTAAGTATACATGTCTCAAGGTTTGATCATTAGATGAAAAAACAGGCTTTCCCCAGAGTTTTTGGTGATCAGAGTGTCCTTGATTATCCATGTCGAAGTTTAGCTTTGTGTTGCCTAGAAGCCAGGAGTACACTTTTACTCTGCCTTTTGTTGTTTAAACTTCTTTTTACATTTCTAGCAACTGTGGTGCCCAGGCATATTATACAAGAGATATGATACAGTTATAGGATTTTCTCTCATGTTTTATTGAATTTTTCCACAGCATATAACTTATTAGGTACTGATCTGAATAATGTATACAACCTTTCACTCACCCACCCGCCATCTGGAAAAATCTCCTCACATGCAGAAGTACTTTAAGACGATGGCTACCAGACAGTTTGGGGCAAGGCCAAACCAGACAATGAAGTTTACTGTGACAAGACATTCAACATCTCAGAGTCTCTAGACCAGTGGTGGCGAACCTATGGCACGCGTGCCAGAGGGGGCACTCAGAGCCCTCTCTGTAGGCACACGCGCAGTTTGGGCACTAGGTCTCAAAAAGGAAAAAGACAACGCAGACTCCCAAAACCTCTGTCTCTCTCACACTGCTACCTGTGCGCGCAAGCGAGTGAGCACCTCGCCTGGAGTTCGCAAATTTTCCATCCGCTCCTCTTTTGCCCCCCCCCCCCCCCCCGGCAGCATCTCCATTTACCTGGGTGTTGGAGGGTGCCAGGGCGTTGGACAGCAGCGTGGCGTGCTCTCCTTGGGGTTTTTTCAGCAGCCATAAAGTGGAAAGAAGCACTTTCTTATCCCGCCGCACTGGATATTCTGTGCTTATTGCAAAGGGATCAAGCGTCCAGTTTGGCTTTAGCCACCCAGCAAAAAAGGCGGGGGAGCAAAGGAGCAGTTGGGAGGGATGGCAACAAGATCGCCCAGCGAGTGCAGGAGCTTGAGAGAGCAGAGGGGAAAGAAAAGGTGCTGAGGAGATTAGGAGAGGGGAAACTGTCTGGAGGGAAGCTTTAAAAAGTAGGCAAAAGAGAGACACTTAACAGTGAGGTCTAATCAAGGTGACCTGATTTTCCAGTGGGGTTTATTTCCCACCAATGCACCCTCTAAGCTGTGGGGAGCCTTGTGAGCAGAAATTCCATTTTGTGAGCTACTGGCATTAAAGTTGTGAGCAAGCGATTTGGCTACTGCATACATTAGTTTGCTCTGGAGCCATCCTTCCTGACCTGGGGCAAAAATGTGTCAGCTGGAGGCTAAAAAACTGTAAACTAGCTCACACTAACTCACTAACACTGCTTCCCGATATTATAGCCCAACATATTCTCCCAACTGGTTTGACTAGATTTCACATGGATCCAGTTCTGAGTAAATGCATTTAATAATGTAGTCTGACAGACTCTCCTGACCAATTTGGCTTGATATCAGTGAGACTGACTTCCAAGCGCTGTAGTCTAACAGACCATCTGAGTTGGATTTGATTTCAACGGGATGTGCTTCTGAGGTAAACCTAGTTTAACAGAACAAAGTTGGAGTCCAGTGGCACCTTAAGACCAGCAACGTTTAATTTTCAGTACAAGCTTTCATGTGCATGCATGTATCTGATGAAGTGTGCATGTGAAGGCTTATACCCAGAATTAAATTTTGGTGGTCTTAAAGGTGCCACTGGACTCAAACTTTGTTCTATTCCTTCAAATCAACACAGCTACCCACCTGAATCTATAAAAGAAGAGAAGAAATTGGATTTATACCCTGCCCTTCACTACCCAAAGGGGTCTCAGAGCGGCTTACAGACTCCTTTTCCCTTCCCCTCCCCACAACAGACACCCTGTGAGGTAGGCGGGGCTGAGAGAGCTCTGACAAAAACTGCTCTTTTTCAAGAACAGCTGTGCCAGAGCTATAGCTTGCCCAAGGTCATCCAGCCAGGTGCAAGTGGAGGAGTGGGGAATCAAACCCGGTTCTCCCAGATTAGTGTCCGCGCACTTAACCACTACACCAAACTGGCTATAGCTTAACTGTACAAACAATTTCATGGGAATTCAATGGTATCTAATTCGTTGGGGGCTGTGGTGGCTCAGAGGTTAAGACACTGAATTGCAGATCAGAAGGTCAGTAGTTCGGCAGTTCAAGACCCGAGTGCTGCATGATGGGAGTGGGCGCCCGACTCTGGCCCCAGCTCTGTTATTGTATTCTTCTTTTAAGATAAAAGATGTTAATGCATGAGTTGTTTTTTCTAAATGAAAACCTCAGTATTCCAGTTAAATTTCCGTGTTGGCACTTTGCGATAAATAAGTGGGTTTTGGGTTGCAGTTTGGGCACTCAGTCTCTAAAAGGTTCACCGTCACTGCTCTAGACTGTCACTCAGAGGCACCAAACATTAACACATGATACAATCATCCTGGTACTCCATCAGTTCAGAATACAGGTTGAGGTCTGAATGGTTGAATACTCCCCCACATAAAAATAAGTTTCTACACGTATTTTTAAAAAAACAGCACAACAGTAAGATAGCAAAACTTTGTTCAAGGTGCAAGTTCTCTGCATGGTATGAAAGGGGTTTCCTTTCTTTGCACACAGGGGCTTTGAACAAGCTGTCCTCCACGTACATTTTGAACAGGGGGTAGGCAGACTTTGTTGGCCAAAGTGCCCAAAATATCCCTGTGAAGATGCCAGGGCTGGAGGGGGAGAGATTGTTGTACTTGGAAACACACTGTGAGCAAGCCAAGTTCTAGCAGGGCAGCCAGAATTTCAGGGATCTTGCCTTGAACTCATCTGATGGATTTGGAGGAGATGGTGGACATCAAGTCACGCCTAGTGCCTCCTCCAGCATTGCTGGCCCCGTCAGTGCTTCCAGCAGCTGGGTTGCTTGGGTGGACATCTGGACCTGGACGCTAAGCAAAAGACTGGTGTGCTGCTGTCAACACATGTCAGGGGTGGCCTACCTCAGGACCCAGCCAACCCAATCCAAGGAAGGCAGTATCGTATCATTTCTGAATGAGTACCTTGGCAATAACTTGGCATGCTAAACCCTCGCACTCAACAACAATAACACACCAGATGCCAGAAAAGCTCCCAGAACTCACAGCTGCAAGCCAGCCAAATCAAACACTACAGTAAAACCAAAAGCATTCCAAGGTTTCTGACCAAGGTGATCCAATAGAGAGCTCTTAAAAGAGTTACATATAAATCTTGGCTAGTGTACAATCTGGTTCTGATTACTTCCTGAAACAAAGAAGTTTCTCTTCAGATTTCCTTAATAATCACAGTCTTAATTTGAGGTGGGTCTGAGAATCCTTATGTCTATGGTGGCAAATTGCAACAAGAGATATTACTATTGTCCAAGTAGAACAATACAACATAGTTCACAGGAGTAAGTCTTCCTTTAAATGCACTTAAAAAAAAAAGGGACAAAAATAGAAATCAGCCTGATTTCTTTTTAAAGGTCTCCCTGTGAGGTAGGCTGGCAACTGGTTGTTTTACAGATAAACAAGAGAACACAAAACGATTAAAATAATTCTTCCATACGCCTCACAGTACATTAACGCTGGAAATCTTGGGCTTAGGTAGTACAGCATTTCCTCTGCCTGAAAAAGGTCCCAGGGCCATTTCCCATTATCTTCATTTTTTTAGAAGGACCAGGTAGCAGCTGTTAGAAAAATATCTACTTGACCGTGACCGTCGAGATTTACTGTGCCACTGGGCTCCCAACTCTGTGACACAAGACTACTGTGTTTTAAGATTTCTTCCATGCGCTTTCCGTCAGAATATCTGGGATCCAATCCCACTAGATTTAAGAGGCCAGTTTATGAAACCCTGCAGAAAGCAACCTGAATTTTTTTAAAAAAACCAAACCCACACACCCTCCCTGCGAGGCAGGCCGCTGCCGAGAAAAAGGCAGAGCCTGCAGTCCTTCCCTGATTGGTTCGAACAGCTCCCAGCCCACACTGACGAGCCCCCGTCGGACGCTTCAGATGGGACACTTGGCGCGGCTCTTCGGGGCGCCCGAGCGGAGAGGAGGGCGGGAGAGGCTGGGCTGGGCTGGCCAACCAGCGACGGCCTCATCAGGCACCCCGCGCGCGCACCTACCTACCTACCCACCCGCTCAACCGCTCCCCTGTCCCGTTAGAGGAGAACAACGGCGGCGGCGCCGCCTCCTCCGCGTCTCTCTCACCTTGCTCAGGACGGAGAAGAGGAGGCGGCGCGGCCCGAGCCGAGGGGGAGCCGCTTCCCTCGGCGACCGCGAGCTCCCTTCATTCAAGGGCAGAGGAGGCCGCCGCCTGCTACGCTGCTAGGTACTGGAAGGGTCGCGGGCGCCATCACCTCCCTCACGGGCCGCCACAGCCGCCCCGGCCCAGTCGTCACCCGGGAGACCCGCTCGCTCGAGCCCGCCCCTTCCGGTCACGGCCCCTCCTTTTCCGGGCTCGACGAGGAAGTGGAAGGAGACGTTGCGTAGCTCCAGGAGCCGGGGTCGAACAGACGGGGAGGAAAGCGCTAGGCTGGGAGGCGGGGCTGGAGCGGCACGTGACTCCGCGGGGCTCTCTCTCGCCTCGGGGAAGGTCCGGTGTGCTATTGGGCTGTGCGGGTCGCGGTGTGGGGAGTCGCTGGTGCCTCTACAGTTGCCGGAAAGGGTGGGGTTAAAAAAGGGTAGGGGGTGGTAACGCTTACTACCATGCGCATGTTTGGGGGGTGCCATCCTCCAGGTGGGACCTGGGGACACACACCCGGAGTCGTCTCCAGATAGGGTGGCCAGATCCAGGTTGTGAAACTCCTGGAGGTTTGGGGATGGAGCCTGGGGAGGACAGGGACCTCAGTGGGGTACAGTGCCATAGAGTCCACCCTCCAGAGCGTCCATTTTCTCCAGGGGAACTGATCTCTCTAGTCTGGGGATGAGCTGTAATTCCAGGGAATCCCCAGGTCCCACCTGGAGGTTGGCGTCCCTATCTCCAGACTAGATATCTGGAGTAAATTTACACTTTGGAGGATAGTTTTTATTTTATTAAACTTCTATCCCGCCCTCCCTTCCAAGCAGGCTCAGGGCAGCTCAGGACAAAGTCCACAATAAAACAATTAAAACAGTAAAACAATAATCAGATTTAAAACCCCATAATTTAAGATAGAACAAATTCATAAAATTCCCCGGAGTTATATGTGTATGCCTACAAAACACCAAGGGAAAAAAAAATCAAGATTGGGTGCTGCCAAAGCTCAAAGATAAAGAGACGTAGGTGGGAAGTTTTGAATGTGGATCTTGCCTGGGCCAGAAACCTGTCTCTGTCTCAGCTCCCCTTTCAACTGGAATAGAGAATACTGGCCTACTTTACAGGGCTGTTGTACAGATCACGATAATCCGTATGAATCATCTCACTGTTATATAAAAATATTGTTTCTAATTCTGCCTCAGTGATAAGATGTTCAGACACATACGAAAATCTTTGCCATTATATTTAGAATAGGTATTGTCACCAAATTAAGCTAACGTACAACACACCTGACATGCCCTCTACACCTATAGCCAAGCACCAACCTCACTCATCAATCCTATACATATTACCTTGGGAAGATATCCTATTGAACTTATTTCCAAACATGCACACATATCACATCATAATTGGCAAATTACATTTTTCAATGTTATTTGAGTGACCTTGATTCAGTGGCCTGATCCATGTTTACTCACTAGCCAATGTCAGCTAGATTTATCCACATCCTCATGCCTTACACACAACCCAACACCATTAGCATCTGGATTTTTACTCCATAGTAATACAAAGTTGGATTCTGAACACCCTTCTACCAAGTCTTCTTGCAACACTGAACAGCTGCTTTTAACAAAACCAGACTTTTCTCCATCAGAAAAAATGGCACTATTGGAAATACCCTCTTGCTTGAAGGAAGATTTAGGAGAACAGTCATAGGCTCAACACACACAGGTCACAAAGAGGGAGAGATGTGCTATTTGATGTGCTATTTGATCTTGCCTAGTCATGCATGCAAGACTAGTAGTTCACTGTACAACGAAAGATAGTTTCAGGTGGGGTAGCAGTTAAACACATGCTGAATAATGCACGTTCTGTGCACTTTGCAACTAGTTTTTATTGTGTAAAATGGCAAACTCCCCTTTAAAACAAAATTCGAGTCCAATAGCACCTAAAGATCGAGAACATTACTCAGGGAGGTGAAGTGAACATTGTCTGATGAAGTGAGCATTGGCTCACGAAAGCTTATACCCTGGGCAATCATTTGGTATTTAAGATGCTACTAGACTAGCATTTTGTTGTACAACCAAAATACCATTTTAGAGTTTACCTTGCACTGCCTTGTTAACCTTTCAATCAGATTCCCCCAAAATCTAGCTGTTTCACTGACAAGTGGCATATCCAGAATTGTAAGCCTGAATGGGCTGAATGCTAAAGGTAAAGGCTGAGTCTGTGGTGGCTGAGAGAGTAAATATAATACAGCAGAGATTCTCTGTGGTGTGAGGATTGTTTTCCAAAGTCCCCAACTTTCATTCTCAGCGGCACCGTTTCATCTTGCTATCGTGAAATCGAAACTAGATGCTTGCTGCTGCACAGATTCTGCTGTTCACAGCTCTGCTGGTGCATTTTGAGAGACACTTAAATCCTCCAGGGACAACAACAGTCAAGGTGCGAGAGGAAACAAGCTGATACATGTCAGTCACAGTAAGCCGCACAACATACCTTTAATGGCAAGAAACGGAGCATCTTTCCAGCATACGTCGTAAGGTGTTTGGGGGGTGGGCAGTTATTAAAATATCAAGTTAAATTTTCAGTGCAGCAAAGTACACATCCAGCAATTAAATTTTTTTTTTAAAAAAAAAAGTTAACTTTCACCCTAATGCTCAGGGGGGGGAAAAAAGTCTTCCAGTTTCTGGCATGATTCACTTAACACAACACGGTAAGAATCAAAGGCTGGCATGCTGAGCGAGGAATGTTCTTATTCTTTGTAAAAGCTCTTTCTTTACGCTGTCAGGTACCAAAGCTGAAATACAAACAGGGAAGAGCCGGGGAGAGAAAACATCGTTATCATCATCCTGTCGTCACGGCATTATTTTCTATGGATGCAATATCATTTTTTGGCATTGTATCTGTACTCTGCAGCATGTCTTAATATGCTATGTGTGCTCAGATTCTGTAGACCTGGTCCTGGTGCATGGCTTAGTAGATGCCTTAGCATAAAGATTACGTTGACTTAACACAGCACAATTCACTTGGAGTCTCAGTGAGAAAGGTGGACTTATAAATATAGGAAATAAATAAAATAAAAATATGAGAGGTTAAATGTGTGCCACGTTGCTTATAGTGATTCCAGGTTAAGACTAGTGCAGGACGATACCTCTCGCTTCAGACAAGCGTATCTGAGAGACTAGTCTCAGTTTTCCAAAGTGTAACACCAGCTTGTCCCCAGATGAGGTTAGCGCAACTTGCAACTCAAAGCCCACCACCATTTACAGTCATCGACTCACAGCGCATGTATTTAGAGAATTTTAACACTGCCTTTCCAGGAACTTGCCCAAGGGGGCTTACAAAATAATAAACACAAAACATTAAAAGGGATTTGATAAAATCCAGCATTAAAAAAATCCAACCTAGTATAAAAACATAGACCATAAAAACAGACCACTGGCCATTTAAAATAACAAGCTCCCAGACTAAAACAAGTGTTGTTGTTGTTTTAGATCAATCCTTTAATTAAAGCTTGGGTGAAATGTTTTACCTGGTGCCTAAAAGAAAGGAAACGCAGGCACCAGGTAAGAGTCGTGGGGAATGGCATATCACAGACAAGGTGCCACCACTGAGAAAGCCCAGCCTCTGGTTGCCCCCTTACTTCTGAAGGTAAGAAAGCAGAGACAGCAAGCCTTGAGAGGCAGCTCTTAACTGGCAGGCTGGACAATATGGGAGAAGGTGGTCCTTCGGGTCTCATGGCCCCAAGCCATTTAGGGCTTTAAAGGTAAGAACCAGTACTTTGAAGCTTTCTCTTGGCTTTGATGGACTTAGAAGGATCCAGCTATGCTCGGGATTGCACTGTAAAGAATCCCCCCCGCCCAGCCTCAGTTTCACTGTTTCCCACGCCTGCAGAACTGGGGGGAAATCACCGGCAGTTCACTGTGAGGTTACATACAGTGTGCTGAATCATAAGGCCTTCTCTGCCAGGGCTCCATGCTTGTGGAATTCTCTCCTGAGAACAGCCCACGGATGTCTAGAAGAACCTTTTGATGGTATGGTCGACACAGGAGGGGTGATACTCTCCCGTGGAAGGAGCCTTTTCCTGACAGCTTCTTGCATCTGGGGAAGGCAGCTTGTGCCAAAGGAAAGCACCTCTGCTGGCGGAACTGGCCCACTGGATCCAATGCATCTACTGTTCCTTGTTATCTGTTCTGGTTGTATGTATTTGTTATTTTTATGAACAATTTTGTGTTATTCATGCCCCTGAGTTTTATTTGCTGTATCCTGGGCTTGATTTCCTTTGGAGGAAAGGCAGGGTACAAATCCCAAATAAAAATGTAACTGAGATGTTATTCCTCGCTCCTTTACAACTGGAGAAGTGAAGGGCCCCCCCCTCGGGGGGGGGCATCATTTAAGGACTTTCAGTTAATGCTAAGAAAATCAAACTCATGTGAAAACATTTCAGTTCATGAATCACGATGAAAGAGGAGGCTCCCTTAGCCTTACGATAATCACACTGTGTCGCATCCTCCCCTTCACTTAATGCATATTTATTGTTGTCATTACTACTACTACTATTATTTATTAGGTTTCTGACTCACCCAACCCCGCAAGCAAACTCTGGGTGATTCAAAGCATTCAAACAGATAAAATGCGATCGATACGATAAAATTATTACAATGCACTAATAAATCAACCAATCCAGATGGCAATCAACCCCTTTTTTTTTGCCAGTTGCCATGCACTCTGCACAGAGATAATAACAACAACAACAACAACAACCACAACAGAAATAAATGCTTTATATGTTGGTGTAGACTGAGCACAGCTCCAGCAGTTCTCTTACCTCTGCCTTTCGGAGTGATTTCTGCCACCAAGTCATCAACGGTGACATGTTCTAGTCCTTTCTCTTTGATGACATCTAAAACAAGGGAGAAGTCAAAAAAAAACCCTCACCATTCTAGAACTCAAAACAAGGCACTCCTCATTGAGCTGCATGCACCCGACAGGATTTTGGACCTGCACCTGTTGAATAGCAGCCCTCACCCCTTCATGCTACATGGCAAAGGGATTTCTGAAACTGCCCTCTTGGATCCCCTCCTCCCTCTCGGATTCTCTTCATCCTGCACTTCCCTATTCAGCATTAGCCATGGGCAGTGTTCCCTCTAAGCTGAGCTGGTGTGAGCTAGCTCACGGTTTTTTAGCCTCTGGCTCACACATTTTTGTCTTAGCTCAGGAAGGATGGCTCCAGAACAAACTAATTTATGCAGTAACCAAATCGCTCGCTCAAAACTTTAATGCCAGTAGCTCACAAAGTAGAATTTTTTACTCACAAGACTCCACAGTTTAGAGGGAACATTGGCCATGGGGAACATTACCCTTGGTGCCTACGTAGTGCTACACTGGGGTTAACTGGGAGAGAGGAAAAGGGAAGCAAGTGGGCCTACAGGGTGCTCCTGATGTCTTAAGCGCTATCAAGAGAGATGCATATTGGCTTAGAAAGGCTAAGAGAGAGATGAAACAACAGAAGGCAAAGATAATAGGATCAGCTACCATATACATTGTTGGGTGTGACAGCAATACAGCATTTGCTCTCCACTTACTCTTTCAGAGTGCTAAATCTTGGAGGAGGAGCCTCAAGCAAGACAACACTATAGCCAATGTGTCAAATCCTACCCTTCCTTCCCACAAACACCGGAAGCCATCTGCAGGCAGTAGAGGCTCTGTTGCTGCAGGAGGGGCACCACACGAACGCATGAGTGCCTCATACTGAAAGGGGAGGGACTGTGGGCTCAGTGGTAGAGCATCTGCTGTGCATGCAGTTGGTCCCAGGTTCAGTCCCCGGTATCTCCAGTTAAAAAAGGAACAGGCAGTAGGTGACAAAGACCTCTGCCTGACACCCTGGATAGCTGTTGCTGGTCTGGGTAGACAATACGGACTTTGATGGACCAAGGGTCTGATTCAGAAGGCAGCCTCATGTGTACATATGAATCAGATTCTTGGTCCATCAAGGTCCAAAGTGTCTACTCAGACTGGCAGTGGCTTTCCAGGGTCTCAGACATAGGGCTTTCACATCACCTACTGCCTTGTCCTTTCAATTGGATATGGTAAGGATTGAACCTGGGACCTTCTGCATGATGCTCAACTGCTGAGATGCTCTACCACTGAGCCACAGCCCACACTTCCTCCTCTCCTCTGCAGCTTCCCATTTTTATGGCTTTAAGTCCATATGAGCCCACCAGCATTGTCTTCTTAGGTAGTCACAGGAAGCTCCTGAGGGAAGAGGAAGATGGAAGCCATCTGCTGTCACCTTCTGCTACTGCTGCATAGGATCCAATCCCACATATACTTTAATTTAGCATGTTAAGCACAGAGTACTTTGGAGTCGAAGATATGAAGCAAAGAAACACTGAAATGTATTTTCTGTTTTCTCACAGTAGCTCACGGGTTAGAGAATTCATTCATTTACATTCATTTCTGGAATCAAGAGCGGTTCTACAGAGCACTGGATCTGAAATGCCGTATCTGAGCCTCCTAGGATGAGCTTTGTAAAACAGGCAACTACATTTCAGGCTGTCAACATTTAAAATGACGTTTGGGGGTTCTTATTTCCACATGTACTCATGGCTCAGATCTGTCAACAGGTGTGAGGTCATGGGAATCAACCGAACATTACCTTTGCAGTGTGCCTTTAACTGGTCTTTCCAACCACATTCAATTAACTTGGCTCTTAGTAATTCTTTAAGGCTGGGGGGAAACACACACACAGTTAGAGACCTGCTAAGCAACATAATGCATTTTTAAAAGGATCAGTTAATATAGGCAATCAAACAACCGTTTTACTGATCTTGATAGGAGAATAACAAACATTCTACAGAATTGCAATTTAATTTAAAATTAAAGGCAATGGTGATTAAAAGGAATACTTGACCTCTGCAATCTGCACTCTCTCTATTCTACCCGTTAGGAAGTTAAAACTGATTTTGCCAACTTGGCCAGACAAGCATCTTTGACACAGATTGTTATACAAGACTTTTGGGCTGTCAAACTTAAAAACAAATAAGGATACAGATTGTCTGGAGGACTGGACGTGGGTGAAAAGCTGGGCTAGAAATTTAAAAATAAATTCCAGAGTAGGTCAGCTGCTGCATGAGCTTTGGTTATTGTGAACTTCAAGTTTTCTTAAACTCGATAGGATGCAATAGGAATTCACATCAGCTAATGGAAAGCCTTGAAATGGAAATACCTCAGATCAAAATCTGCATTCTCAGTGTGATATACAGCCATTGAAACATGTGGATGCTTTTCACACTGTCCTCCCCCCACCCCCACCCCCCACCTTGATGGCCTTCTGGTCTGATTAAGCATAGTTACTTTTATCATACGGTGAGAATGTAAATGACACAATATATTCAAACAGCTGGGATGAGAAACAAAGTCCACTTACCGTTCTCGCTCTCCTGTTTCAATTAGTTTTTGGTTAATCGTCGCTCTCATCTGTGCATCTTTGTTCATTTTTTTCAAGTCTATGTACGCAAAACAAGTCTAATCAAAACAAAAATACAAGATCAGAACTGTTGCCAAGGAACAGGAATGATGAACTTCCATCCCAAGCTAGGAGGGGCACACACTTATGAGCCAGCAAGCTAAAGGCATCCTGCTAACCATGTTTCGTGGCTAGCCAGGGGTGTGACAAATTTCCTATCTTTGTTGGGATTGCAGAGTCTGTAAAGCCAGTGGTAAGCTTCCCCATAAGACTGGTAGTTGTGTTCAGTTTGGTAGGTCCCAAGCCGAGCAAGCCTGCTCTGAGATTCTATAGTGCGTGCTTGCAACGGTTTACTTTGTATAGCCAGAAACAGCAATGAAACAATGCTTGCCACTGATCTTTCTGCAAATGTGAAGCAACAGCATCTGTTGATTAATTAATAATAACAAACAATGATTTCTAGATGCGAACAGTGAGGTCACACACCAGTGACTAGCGGTGCAATTCTAAACACAGTTGCGTACTTCTAAATACACTTGGAAGTCAATGGGCTTAAAAGGCTGTACCTCGGTTGATGATCACACTGCTAATTTTACTCTACAACAGGACTCTGAGGCTCTGCTTAGAGATGAAACAAATTTCTGCTTTTCTCACTACGTGCTTACTATGCAAGATCCCTTTACTGAAGGCAGTACAATATTGCAGTACAATTCTGTGTGTTCCTTACGAGTCCCACTGTGTCAGACTGGTCCTGCGTGTTAGATGCTGTTAAATGGCTACTAGCTTATTTATTTTTATAATTTACGGCAACCCTCTGAATTTAATGACCTCCAAAATGCCCTATCATTAACAGCCTTGCTCAGGTCTTGCAAACTGAAGGCTGTGGCTTCATTGATTCGAGTCAATCCATGTCATGCTGGCCATTCCTCTTTTCCTACTGCCTTCAATTTTTCCTAGCATTATTGTCTTTTCCAGCAACTCATCTTCTCATAAGGTGACCAAAGTATGATAACCTCGGTTTAGTCATTTTGGCTTCTAGGAGGAGTTCAAGCTTTTGATCTAGAACCCACTTACCCTTGTTGAGAATTCCACTGTACAGTTCCCAGCCTTTATGTCTACTTTTCAGCCTATACGGGTGAATCTTTGTTTTATAATTTTTTATTTGGTACTAATCCTCAGATATGTTTCCGGGGATCCAAGCCTGCAGTCCTATTGATACTTAACCTGGAAGTAATGCTCACTGAACAAACATGCAGATGCTTGCATTTAGTTCAGTGAGACTTACCATGCAACCCAAAACAGTCACATCCTTATAACTCCAGTGAAGTAAACTGGCTCAGAAGGATGTACCTTTGCTTATTACTGCACTATGTCTCCCAAGAAAGCATACACAGGGTTACAAGTGAGGCAGCTGCCAAGTTCTTGCCTGATGCCCCGTTTTCCTTATTAATTTTCAGGGGTACCTGAAATAAACTCAGACTCATGTATTCTTTTATTTAATATGACTACAATGTTCTCTAGATTCTCTGCTCTAGTCAACGACCAGTCTTGGGTGAACCAATGCTGGCCGTCAAGTCTGTTTCTCTCATCCAGGAATTCCGCTTCTTATTTTTACATAATTTATACACTGCCTTTCTCCCAAAATGGCTTACATCACTTTCCTCTCCTCCACTTTCCCTGGGGAGGTAGGTGAGGCTGAGAGGATGCGATTGGCCCAAGGTCACCCAGCGAGTTTCCAGGGCACGAGTGGGGATTTGAACTTGGGTCTCCCAGATCCTATTCTGACACTCTAACGATTATACCACACTAGGTCTCATTCAGATTTTTAAAAAAATCACATATTCTTTGAAACAGCTATGGTACCTGAAGCTTGATAAGTTACTCTGCCTGTCAGTGCCAAAACTTTCTTACTGAACTGTATAAAAGCAGTTCATATAGCTAACCAAGAGGTGATACTAAACCTGCTTAAGAGCAGCAAGACAAAATACACTCTTAGTAAAAACAGACTGGTTAAGAAAGTTTTGGAATGTAATTAGAATGGCAGAACTAATAGCACTGAAGTGTAGTAAACCTGCACGCTTATCGTATCTACTGTATTTAATGTGTTTTACTGAATTTAGTGTATTTGCAAGTGTATTTTATATTACACTGTTATTTTTCTCTAAAGTTAATAAATTCAGTTTGTGAGAGGAAAACAGGCAGATAAGAATCCTGTTAAAACTTACATTTTAAAAGAAGGAAACCAGAGAATACTGCTTCCAACAAGATTTCCAACACTAGCGCGGGCCAAGAATCTCACTGCTGCTTCTGCCAAGGAAGAGGATAAAAATAATTTTTAAGTAATAGATTGATTTGATTTTCATCCCACCCTTCCACGAAGGACCTCCAGGAGCATACAGCAGTCCCTTCTCACCCATTTTATCATCACAATAACTGCAGGATCAGCCTTGGTTAGTATTTGGATGGGAGACCACTAAGAAAGTCTGGGTTCACTAGGCAGGGGCAGCCAATGTTAAAGCACTTTTATTCATCTCTTGCATTCTTACATTGAAAACCCTACGGGGTCGCCATAAGACAGTTTTGACTTGACAGCACTTTCCATTATGACCAAAATTAGACCCAGAGAGAAAAACAGGTCCAACATAATCCACAATACGGTCATAATTTCACTGAAGCCAATGGTTTTAGAAGGGTTTACAATTCCTCTGCCAGTCAACTATACGGCCGAGTGAGGCACTTGACCCCCCCCCCCCACTACAGCATTTTTCTTTTGGCCAGCAAGTCACAGCTGACTTATGGCAACCTCGTAGGGTTTTCAAGGCTAGGTACGTTCAGAGGTGGTATTCCTTGGAAGTCTCCCATCCAAATACAAACTAGGGCCGACCCTGATTAGCTTCCGAGATCAGGCCAGCCTGGACCACCCAGGTCAGGGTATGCTGCTTCAGTATCTCAGATAGGTTTTTAAATTATTTTTCCTTCTACACTTTTTCTGCAGTTGCAAGCATAACCCTAATAGGACTTGGCAGACTAAGCAAAAAAGGCTAACACATGGTAGACACAGTCACCCATTATATAAATATGTGATCAGAGACACAGTCATGGGCATTTCTCCTAGCTGCAGTCAAGAAGGATGAATGCCTAATGCTGACAGTATTACTACTTAGATCAAGACGAGTAGCCGTGTTAGTCTGTCTGTAGCAGTAGAAAAGAGCAAGAGTCCAGTAGTGCCTTAAAGACTAACAAATTATGCGGCAGGGTATGAGCTTTCATCATGAGTCACTGCTCACTTCTTCAGATCTTCAGAGAGCCAGTTGGGTGTAGTGGTTAAGAGCATGGACTCTAATTTGTGAGTTTGATTCCCCACTCCTCCATATGCGGCTACTCGTGTGTCCTTGGGTCAGTCATAAGTTCTTTCAGAGCTGTTCTCTCAAGGGCAGTTCTCGAGAGAGCTCTCTCAGCCCCACCTACCTCACAGGGGTGTCTGTTGTGAGGAGGAGAAGGGAGTGTAAGCTGCTCTGAGACTCCTTCAGGTAGTGAAGGATGAGGTATAAATCCAATCTCCTCTCTTCTTCTTCTTCTTAGTCTTTAAGGTGCTACTGGACTCTTGCTGTTTTCTAGAATTACTACTTGAGATTCTCTGGTGCTGCTTTTCCATTTTAACATGCCTGAAATTATTTTCAAAAGCCTGTTCCTATGCGTTTACTTAAGAAGGTAAGGTGAAAGCTCCAGCAGTCTGTCAGGGCCAGCATCGTTTCCCAAAAGGGGCAACAAGATGCCCCAACGCAGGCAGAGCTTAAAGCTTCCCCCTGTTCTTGCCCCAGCAGCTGGCATCTTGAGGAATACTGCATCTGAACATGGAGGTTTCATTTATTCATCACCATTTTAAACAGCCACTGAAAACATGGTGGCCTATACTACCAAAGACCCATAAGTGATCTAACCCCCCCCCCCCCCCCAAAAAAAAACTTACTAATCTCCCTTAAAAATTAAATTAGTGTCAGGCAGTTCGACAAGTTCGTTTCACCCTTTGCAAATAAGTCTTTTCTCTGGCCTTTTCTGAACCTACATGCCCATGAGTTTTGGCTATTTGGGGAGATAGAGCACAGCGTTCTTCCTGTCCACCTCCTCTGCAACATCCCTGATTTTATAAATCTTCACCCCCTCTCTCGAGAAAAAGGCAACCCTCCCTTCTTCTCGCGTTCCATTGTCCAAACTTCGGGGGTGGGGACGGGACGGGATTCTTTCCCCTCTTTGCTTTCCCAACTTGTCTTCAGCAAAGCGCAAGTTCCACACCGCATTCCCAGCCCACTTCTGAAATTTCTAAGCATGCAAACGCAGAAGATCTCACCGCTGTCCTGAGCTGCGGTTACCCAATTTAGGAATTGCAAAGTAAAAGACACACCCCTTCTCTCCTCCCCCCTTCCTCCCGCCCTGGAAATGGCAAAAGCAGCACGTCCAAAAAGGGATCCAAAACGTGAATCGGGCAAGTCCACCCTCCGCTGGGCAGGCGAGGAAGGGAGGCGTCTCCAGCCCGAGGGGCAGAGCGCCCGCGCTGAGAGACACGCCCTCCGCTCCCACCCGCCGCCGACGGCCGGGGGAACCTTACCCTGCGGACGGTCTGCTCCGTTCGCCGTCCTCGCCTCCGAAGCCACCACGATCCGAACTCGCGACACCGCCGCTGTCTCCAGGGCACCAGAGACTTAACCCTATGAAAAGAAGGGAAAAACACAAGCCCCTCCTCGATTCGTGCAGGGATACTTGGGAACTGTAGTCCTTGAACGCCTATCTTTCACCCCCGCTCGCCTCAACTGAACCACAACTCCCAGCATGCTCCGTCCTCCCTTCGCGCTTATCGGCATTCCCCAAAGCAAAACTACACGTCCCAAAATGCCTTTCCTTACCTGTCCCGCTCGGCCCGGTATAACTAAAGGCATCGTTTTTCCTCCAGCTCAGCTCCTTCCCAGAATCAGGACGGCGCGGTTCTCGCAGCCTCCGAAAGCAGGGCTCCAGACCGCTTCGCGGGAACTACTCCTCCCGGCATGCCTCGCGGTCCTCAATTACCCAGCAGCTCTAGCGGCGGACCCGACGTCCGGAGATCTTCTCCTGAGCCTCCAGCGAAGCTTCGGAAACTTTCGCTTCTCAGCCGGAACTTGGTTCGCCGCCGGCAGCCAGAGGCATGGAGGGAGCGGCAGCGGCGGCGCATTGCTCGCTGCACGTCCAGCGGCTGCTGCTGGACCCCAAGTTCGAAGGCTACAAGCTGTCTCTGGGGCCGCTGGCCTCTTACCAAGTGCCGCTCGAATCGCGTGAGTGCCGCGGCCGCGGGGATAGGAGTGTAGTGGTTAGAGCGCGCGGCGGCGGCGGGGGGCTAACGCCCTGGGGAAACCGGGCTCGAATCCCCGCTCCGCGGCTTTCGACCGGCCCCGCACCGCTCGGTCTAACCTACCTGGCCGGTCTGTTGAGAGGATGAAATGGAGGAGGGGTCGCCCCCGGGCTTGCTCGACCTCTCTCACTCCACCGGACCCACTTCACGGGGTCATGGCACTGATGGAGCTGTGTTTTGGTTGGAGCATTAGGCAAGGGTGCGGAAGACCCAGGTTCCAAAACCCACTTCTGCCAGGGAAGCTTTCTGGGGGATCTCGGGCCAGCCGCAGACTCTCGGCCTCACTGCTAAAAACACAAAAAGGGTCTTGTGTGCCGGGCTCCCTGGCCCCTCCACCTGGTTCCCTGGCCCAAACCACCAAGAAAAGGAACAGTCCGGAATAGGGTTGCCAGCCTCCAGGTGGGGCCTGGGGATCCCCCGCTTTTACAGCTGATCTCCAGCTGACAGAGATCAGCTCCCCTGGAGAAAATGGCTGCTCTGAAGGGTGGACTCTGGCATTGTACCATGCTGAGGCTTCTCTCCTCCCCAAACCTCGCCCTCTCCTGGCTCCACTCCCAAAGTCCCCAGGTATTTTCCAACCCAGACTTGGCAACCCTAGTCCGGAATACCGTTTGATTTCTTTACTGCGCAGGAAGGGAGGACAGACGGACTCAAATTAACATTCCAAACATCCTCTGTTTATCACCTCTGTCCGGCTGCTCAGCCCCTGCCGTGTCCCCTCATTAGCCGAGGTAATCGGAGCTTAATACTTTTTCAGACTGCCTACGACATACAAGAAAACATACAACTCCTTGACATGCTCCCCCTCCTTGAACATATATTTACATATATTGCACGTGCATTTAAATTAATTCGTTAAGTAAATAAGGTGTGGCAGATAATATTCATGAGTTCATTAGGCATGCATACTTATTAGTGTCTATGTAAGTCGAGGCTATTCCTTGCCATCCAAATTCTTTTACACACACCCCTCCCATCTTATCTCTAGGCTTTGCTACTCTCTCTCTTATTCCTTAGGCAAACTTGTAATTCAGCTATTGTTCACACAGCCACACTTGCTTCAACACTCTATGTTAACTATTTCACTTCCCTCACTAACCCACCTCGCAGGGTTGTTGTGAGGGTAAAATGGAGGAGAGGAGAATGTTGTACGTTACTCAGGGTCCCCATCAGTGAGGGGAAGTGAGATGTAAAGGAAGTAAGTGGCGCAGAAGGGAGTGTCCTGCACTAGACTCCCACCTTGGAGGTCTGTTGCGAGTACGAAACAAGAGTGAGAGTGACCGTGGGCTGGGAAACCTCCCTAGATCTAACCCTGTCCCAGTGGGTGGTTGTGACTAGGGTATTTATTTATTTGGATTTATATCCCGCCCTCTCCTTGACAGGCTCAGGGCAGGTTCCAACAGTATAACTAATGCAACAATAAATATAGTACAGTTAAAACCGCAATGGAGATGGGGTGGCTTTGGGCGAGGCATAATTTAACCTACCCCACAGGAGGAAAGAAGAGCCAGCTATGCTACCCTGGTGAGCCGCTTGACGGAAGGGTGGGGGACAGAGAGGCCTGATCCCTGCTGTGATGTCCCCCGTGGGAGGAGAAGCAGCCAGGCGTTCAGCTCCCTCCCACTGTGGCTACATCCAGATGGGAGCCCCCCCCCCAGGCTTCCAGTGGGCACTGGGGGGCCTTGCCAAGTAAGGCCCAGAGGAACCAGGCCAGGGGTGGCCAAACTTGCTTAACATAAGAGCCACATCGAATAAATGTCAGATGTTTAAGAGCCGTTTGAGACATGAACAAATATTACATACACATTTTAATTGAAAAATGTGCGGAATTGCTTTTTATTAACAGTAAACGAGACTGCCAGTAATAAAAACAAAAGGGATAAAAACATATTGATAATGATATCTATTTGTCCAATGATATTTATTTGTTTGCTAATATTTGTCTTGGAGAGATGGAAGCAAAGAAAGTAAATAGAGAGGGAGGGAGAGGTGGAAAGAAAACAACTTGAATTTTAAATGTGTTCTCTGAACACCCCCCCCCCCCCATGCCCCCATGCCATCTGGCTCGGCTTAGAGAAGGGATTTAAAGAGACAACTGCCTTTTCCAAGCCACAGGGGCTTGGAAAATGTCTTTAACTTTAAATGTGTTCTCCAAGCCCCCTTCCCCCACTGCCACGCAAGCTTCACTTGGAGAAGGATTTAAAGAGACAAATGCTTTCTCCGAGCTAAGCTAGCTGGTGTGGTGGGGCTTGAAGAACACATTTAATTTTAGATGGGGAGGGACGGGAGAAAGAAAGATAGAAAGTGGAAAGAAAGCAAATAGATGGGGGGAGGGAGAGGTGGAAAGAAAGCAACTTTAACTTTAAATACGTCCTGCAAGGTCACCCTACCCACACACTGGCTGGCTTGGCTTGGAGAAGAGATTTAAAGAGACAAATGCCTTCTCTAGCCTGGTGGGGGGGTAGCTTTGATAATGCATTTAAAGTTGCTTTGTTTCTCTGCTCCCCCCCCCACACACACACCTCAAGGCTACCCCTGGAGGGAAACACTAGCTACATAAAGGAAGACCAATATGGGAGGCATGCCTCCCCTTTGCTTCCTCAGCCACCCTGCCCAGGGGAGCTGCACAATATGTGTTAAAGAGCCATATGCGGCTCCCGAGCCACAGTTTGGCCACCCCTGAACTACGCCTTTCTCTGCTGTGTGTAGAGCCAGCTGGTTTTCCCTTTCCTCTTGCCTTAAGTGAGGCCATTTTAGAGGAAGGCCAGCCAGGCACTGCCCTGCTTCTAGCCCTCTCTCCCCCGGATCAGTTTCTTCTGGGAGCCCTTTGTCAAGTTGAAATACAGTGGAGAATCCCTTCCCCATTTTTAACGTTTGTAACAAATGTTAATAAGGTATAGTTTATTTATTAAAGATGAGTTGTGTACCAATCTAAACTAAAAAGCAGGATGAAAACATAACAAGCATGAAGCTTCCTTACGCTAACTTTGCCGTGTTGGTCTGAAGAAGCAGACTGGAAACTTCATTTCCCTCTTGAGAGTTCCTGCACCTCTTTTTCAAAAAAGAAAAGAAAGCCCTGCTTATCTGAAGGAATCCTGAAGCAACCTGAGTTAAATTGACAGAAGAAACTAAGCTGACAGCAACGCGGGTGCTTTAAAGGGCCTAGGGAAGGTACTGCGTAGTATTTGGATAAGTGAGCTGAGTGATAGGTGTTTAGTAAAAAAAAAAAAACCCACCACACCTCAAAAAGAATATTGTAGCATTGGGAAAAGTGCAGAAAAGGGCAACTAGAATGATAAAAGGGTTGGAACACTTTCCCTATGAAGAAAGGTTAAAGCCCTTGGAGCTTTTTAGCTTGGGGAAACAACAGCTGAGGGGTGACATGATCGAGGTTTACAACATTATGCATAGGATAGAGCAGGTGGAGAAAGAGGTACTTTTCTCCCTTTCTCACAATACAAGAACTCATGGGCACTCAGTGAAATTGCTGAGCAGTCGGGTTAGAAGGGATAAAAAGAAATACTTCTTCACCCAAAGAGTGATTAACACATGGAATTCATTGCCACAGGAGGTGGTGGTGGCTACAAGCATGGACGGCTTCAGGAGGGAATTGGATAAACATATGGAGCAGAGGTCCATCAGTGCCTATTAGCCACAAAGTATAGATGTGTATTCTCGGTCTGGGGCAAGTGATGCTCTGTATCCTTGGTGCTTTGGGGGGGGGGGGGGTACAGCAGTGGGAGGGCTTCTAGTGTCCTGGCCCCACTGCTAGACCTCCTGATGGCACCTGGTGTTTTTGGCCACTGTGTGACAGAGTGTTGTACTGGATAGGCCATTGGCTTGATCCAGCATTGGCTTCTCTTATGTTCTTACGTTAGATTGGCCATGCAGCATTGAAGTGAGCCATACCTTTGTTATAAGGCACCATAGTTCTTTCAGTCTATATTAGAGAAGGAAACAGAAATGGATGGAGGGCAGGGAATGTATAACAACAGCCACTAAATACAAGGAAATAATCTCCTGACTGCTGATCTCAAAAGTTTTTCAGACAAGAATTTTTTTACAGACTACAATCTGACCCCCAAGTAACATAAGCCTTTTGAAATATAACATTTATACTAAGATCTCTTAACAACTGGTACTGCAAGTCAAACATGTGTTGACTCTTGTGTCACATTCATTCAAAAACATCCACATTCAGTGTTCTAAAAGCCCGAAGAGGCTGGTGCAGGCTAACAGAGGCTCTTGCCATCACTGCAAGTGGGCATTTATTTTATTTATTCATGCCCCACTTTTCTTCCCGATGGGGACCCAAAGCAGCTTACCAACAGTGCTCTCCCCTCTTCCTTTTTGTCCTCAAAGAATCCTGTGGAGTTGATTAGGCTGAGCGTGCGTGACTGGCCCAGGGTCACCCAGCCGGCTTCCATGGCCGAGGGGGAGTTTGCACCTGGGCCTCTCAGATCTTAAATGTGACTCTAACCACTATACTGCGCTGGCTCTCATGGAAAGGATGTCTTGTGGCATCTTAAAGACAGATTTCTTGAAGCATAAGCATTTGTGGGTTAGCATCCACTTTGTCTGGTGCATGAAATGGCTTCTCGGTCAGCAGCAAGGCACTCGGACTCTAGAGAGGGGAGGAAAATGAGAGATTCCTATGAAAACCCCAAAAGTGTGCAAAATGAGCACGGTGACCATTCACTCTGGATGCAAGTAGTGATATGAAGTGGGTGGGGGGAGAGAGTTGTAAACAGCCATATTGACCCATGCAAAATCCAGAACATGAATCAGAATCTATGCAATACCTTTTATTAGCACTGATAAAGAACTTGACCTAATTAAGCAAGTTGATAACCTGTGGTGGTGAAGGAAGGTCTCAGCTCTGATTGAAGATACAGTCAGCCCTCTTGGGAATGTGTATTTCAGCTGTTGTGCGTCCTAGACACAAGGTGGCAGTGCAAAGCAAAGGATGGTTTTAGGTAATAGCATTTTGATATACTTGAGATTGCTAGAGGAGGCAGTCAGTATACTGGCACTTCCGAACATGCAGTGACTGGTCCAGCAGCTTTCTTGGCACACTGGCGCTCCCTCGCTCTCCCAGCTGCTACTAACAAATCTGCCTGGCAGAGCGTTGGCATGGAAAGGTGTGGGGAGGCACAAGGATGTTGCCCAAGTAACTTTTCACCTGGTTCGCAGCGGGGAAAAGAGTCAAGGCAGAGGACAGAAGCCAAAGTATTCTGTCTCGGAAATGTATGCCTTTTATTTGTGTGCGCGCATGCATATATAAAACAAAAGAAGAGCTGTTTCGAAGTGCAAAATGTGCCTCTCCCTGCATGAGCCCCGGAGAGCTTTACGCTCTTCTGATCAACACCTCCTGATGATCCCTGGCCCAAGGGATGTCTGCTTAGCCTCGGCCAGGGCTTTTTCCGCCCCTGCCCTGGCCTGGTGGAACATGCTCCCACCTGAGATTGGGGGGGGCCCTGGGGGACCTCTTACAGCTCCGAGGGCCTGTAAAATGGAGCTGTTCCACCAGGTTTTTGGTTGAGGCGGCGGATGTTCAGCCATTCTGGCTTCCCCCGTTTATGGCCCCTTCCCCAGTGCCTTGCAGTCAGATAATAATATTGGGCACTGGAGCCCCTATATTCACCTGCTATGAGGTGCTATGCGGTTTGATGATACTGTCTGCCGTGCCATCAACTGTTTTGTTGCTTTTAATGTTTTATTGTTTTGTGGACTGTATGCTGTAAGCCTCTCTGAGCCCACTTGTGGGATCGGGCAGGGTATACATTGAATTATTAATATTATTATCATTATCATCATTAATGATGATGATGATGGTGCGGCTTCTTTGAAACTGAGAGTTTTTCAGAAACAGGCTGGGGCACTTCACCAGCTCATTTTGATAGCAGTCAGTTGTGTTTTCCTGTATTTCAGCCGCTGTAACAAAAGGCAGTGTGCTTAAGAAAATGTATGGGCATTTGAGCTCCTGAATGGCAGTGACACTATAGACACAACATTCGAGTCCTCTAGCACCTGAGGGACCAGCGAGATTTTCAGGTTATGAGCTTTTTGAGGGAGGGGTGTTATTCCCACCTTCTGACTGGGAATATCAGGGCTCAGGGATATCTGTTCCTACTTGTGTCTAATGAAGGGAGCATTGACTGTAAACAGCTCATATACCCTGATAATTTTGTTGGTCTTTAAATTGCTGCTGGGCACTAATCTTGCACTTCTGCTGCAGAACCCACACGGCCCCCCACCTGAAACTACACACACAAATGGGCACACGTGTACAAACCTATGATTTGCAAAGGAAAATCTGTGAGTTTGACGTAGCCGGAAAGATGTGATTTCAAAGACAAATGCTCCAAAGATCCAGGGCTGCTTTGTCCCTTTTGCAGTTTTCTTTTCCTTCACATTTTTGGGCTGCCGTGGCAATGTAAGCTTGAGACCACAGGAAAGAGGGCTCAATGTTTTCCAGCTTTCCCCCATAAATATGAACTAAGTTGGAAGCAGCAGATGGCCCGCCAGTGATGCTTCCTTTTATCTGCCAGCCCCGATCCGGTGTATTTGGGGTAGAAACGTAAGATGCCACCGTGCTTTAAAAGATCACACTCTTCGGCGTGACTTACCTTTAGATCCAGGTTCCAAACAGCCATTATCTATGAAATACCAAAATTAGGATTCCTTTATGTAATGCTGAAATAGTTATATGATCTTGCATACATTAAAACGAGATCTTTTTTCCCCTCTCCCTGGCTTGGTTTTTCAGCGGTAGCAGAAGTCAGACTTCGGGATGAGCAGTACACCTTAGAACACATGCGTGCCTTTGGCATGTATAATTACCTGCAGCTGGATACCTGGCACCCGGATAATGTTTACTACGTTGATCAGCTCGGAAGAGTCATGAATTTATCTGTTACTCTGGTAAGACTGCAGGGGAAAAGAAACACCCTGTCGGGCATCCGGGGTTCACATCCCTTCCCCCCCCCCCCCCAAAACTGTGAATTCAGTTTGCATTTCTTTATGGAGGTATTTATCCCCAGGTTTTCTCCCCGGTTGGGACTGAAAGTGGCCTGCAACACTGCTCTCTCCTCCTCCATTTTATCCTCACAACAGCCTTGTGAGGTAGGTTTGTCTGAGAGAGCACGACTGGCCCAAAGTCACCCAGCAAGCTTCCATGGCTGAGTGGAGATTCAAATCTGGGCCTCCTAAATCCAAGACCCCAGGGGCTCCATTGCTGACCTACTGACATCTTTTCTGATGCCCACCCAGCGGTTTAAAGAAGTGGGCGGAGCCAGGTGGGGCTTTTGCCCAACAAGGCTTCTAATTGGAGGTTGGATTGGCTGTCCGTTTTTTTTTTTTTTTTAATGTTGCTTTGGCAGCAGCTGCCACCACAGCACAAGGATCTGCACTGTGTTACTAAAGCTAGGCTGTGGCAAACATCTTGTGGCTGACTGTGCCCACCATTGCAGTTGCTGTGCCCACCATGCTGTATCAGAATTCCAGATGCGCCCACAAGCTCTAAAAGGCTGGGGACCCCTGTCCTGGGCTGACACTCTTCACCATTATGCCATGCTGGCATCTGTCTCCAAATCACCAGTCCTGGGTCTGTGAGACATTCAGCTAGGTTGATGCTGTGGCATGGCCTAGGGAGTGAGATCTTTGCCCTTGTAAAGGCACCAGCTTCCTAGCGGTAAAGGTTGTTCAGTCTTTGGTGTGGAGTGATATAGACCCAGTTTGGTGTGAGAGCCTGTTTGGTGAAGTGGTTAAGTGTGCGGACTCTAATTTGGGAGAACCGGGTTTGATTCCCCACTCCTGCACATGCAGCTGCTGGTGTGGCCTTGGGTCAGTCACAAGTTCTCTCAGAGCTGTTCTCTCAAGGGCAGTTCTCAAAAGAGCTCTCTCAGCCTCACCTACCTCTCTGGGTGTTTGTGGAGGGGAGGGGAGGGAAAGGAGATTGTAAGCCGCTCTGAGACTCCTTCAGGTAGTGAAGGGCAGGGTATAAATCCAGTCTCCTCCTCCTCTTCTGTGGGTGTCATTGGAGAACACCAAAGTAAGTCATGCTCTTGGCCTGGATGTTTGAGGAGAAGTAGAAGGAAAGGATGCATGAGTAACCAAAGATGAAAACTGATATAGGTAAACACGGAAAGAAGAAAAGTTTTGGGGGGCAGAATGAAGAGAAAATTCTGAAAACACTGGTCATGTCTCTTTTTCCACACCATTGTTTAAAGCAGTATCTAGCCATTGTTAAGAGGTTCTCTCTCTCTTCCCCCTTTTTAAAAAAAAGTAGCAGAAGAAAGTCAGAGAAGAGCATCATTTCTTCTGTGCTGTTCAACTGTTTCGCTTGTAACTTTAGTCTTGAAAGCTTGTCTTTGCCCACCCACGTGTATGTAGAGCATGGAGGGAAGGTTAAATCTGCCCTGCCCTAGCTCTGCCTGTTTTTGTCAGAAACCCCCACACGTGCTGGTTAATGAGTCGAGGTCAAACGAAAGTGTGGGTGAAGATAAAATCAAGGGTTGCTGTTGACAGGCTTCTCTGTTCCAGCACCTTAACTGTCCTGCATCCGCAAGCTTAGCACTTGCTGCCACTGTTTTTAGATATGAAGTGTTCAGAGAGGCAATATGCTGGTCTACCCATTGCTCCACATTGCCATGTGACATCATGGGCAAGGTACATGCATCTAGTATGGTTCAGCTCATCTGAAAGATAGCGGAGAGTGAAATATGGTGCTGTAAGCCCAAGGGAGATGGTTGGGCAAAAAAGAAACTTCATGGCTATGTTTATTCCACTGTGTGCTATATTGATTACCTTTGTCTTAGGTGTTGTCAGTTTTCCCTGTAGTGTTCTGTACGCTTTAAAAGATATTATCAACATTTTTGTCTTTGAGTTTGTCGGTCCTTTCTTTCAAAGCATCTGGACTTTTTGCTATAGTATTCTGTTTTTCCCCTCTTACTTAAAAGAAATCGAAGCTTTTGAGAGCCAGTTTGGTATAGTGTTTAGGAGCATGGATTCTACTCTGGGAGAACCGGGTTTGATTCCCCACTCCTCCACATGCAGCTGCTGGTGTGACACTGGGGTCAGTCACAAGTTCTTTCAGAGCTGTTCTCTCAAGGGCAGTTCTTGAAAGTGCTCTCTCAGCCCCACCTACCTCATAGGGTGTCTATTGTGGAAAGGGAAAGGGGATTATAAGCCACTCTGACTCCTTCAGGTAGTGAAGGATGGGGTATAAATCCAATCTCTCTTCTTTTTTCTTCAAAAATACTGCATTCTTCAGGAAGAATGTCCTTTAATTTTTTTCCTAATAAAAGGAAAATACTTCCTTTTTCATCTCTACTTTTTGTCTTTTTGTATTCTTAGTATTCTGAAGCGGTTACTTTAACTGCTACAACATTTTAACATAGTTTTGTATCCCCCCTTTATTCCTGATGTGTGAAAGAGATTTGTCATTCAGAAATTTCATACTGGGGAGGAAATAATTAAAATGCACACATTTCTTGATTATATTCATTATGCGATTTCCCCAAGAGGTCCAATTTCAGTATTCCCCATTTCTTGATTATACCAACAAAATAATTTTACTAATTGGTGGTATTTATTAAAGAGTGTAAACAACACAGTTCCCTATCATTGATAGTCCTGCTAAGTATGTATTGCATGTTTCCCATTGTCCCAAATGCATAAACTGGATTGTGCCTTGTTTGATTATATTTATTATGGTTCATAACAGAGTTTGCACTAGTCCATAATATTGATTGCACTGGCTATTACAGATTGTAACTTTTTACTAATCAAACATTGTACTACTTGTACTAGCGCTTACAAAGCTAATGCAGCATCAAATGAAATTAATTGCATGGTTCAATGTTAGTACAGCGGGGGGTTCCCTACCTCATTTGAAGATGGAGTTTAGGCTGTAGGCATTCCGCTTTGCTCAGCTAGGTTTGTAACACTCTTGTCATCTCTAATCTCCATTCGAATAATAATCCCAGCAGGAAAAAGGATGACGTGTGTTTTCATCTGTTCACCACTCTCTGTACTTCTGCTTAGAAATATAAATATGAAATTGCCTGACCTTATGCAGAATTTACATACGCGCTTCTCATTTAGGTGTTCTGAATCTTCTAAAAATATGGTAATTTTAAGTAACAGATGCTTTAGATTTTGTGAACAAAGATGGTAGGTCGCTCCTTTCATGGAATGGCGATCAGTGGCTGCTAGTCGCAATGGATATCTACTCCCTCCAGTCCCAGAGGCAGTATGCCTCTTTCTGTCAGTTGGTGGGGAACACAGGTGGGAGGATGGTGTTGCAGTCATCCTAACTGGGGTTCCTAGAGGCAGCTGGTCGTCTGCTGTGTGAACAGAATGCTGGACCTGATGGGCTTCTGATCTGGCTTTTCTTATATTCATAACCTTGACCTTAAAGGTGAGCAAAGCCATTTAGAAGTCAATTGCCTGAAAACTAGGGGTGTGCAAAAAAATCGGAATTGTTCAGATTTGTGTATAGTGAACCCAGAAAAAATCAGCATTTCCCGATATTCCCTAATACCAATACCAGTATGGTATTTGGATACGGGAAATATTCAGGAAACCCAATTTTTTTCAACTCCATTATACCCTATATATAATGGTATAATGGAGAATTGATCTGGGGGTGTCTGGGGTTCGAGGGGGGGCTGTTTTTTGAGATAGAGGCACCAGATTTGCAGCATAGCTGCTGGTGCCTAGCCTTAAAAATGTTTCAAAAGGATTAGACGGGGGGGGGGCAATTCTTATGGGCCCCAGAAAAAAGTGCCCCCATCCTCCATTGTTTCCAGTGGCGGGGGGAAAGGCTTGTAAAGAGATCACGGTCCCTTTAAATGCTGTCTCCAAGCTGAGGAGTTCGCTCTGAAGGCATTTAAAGGGACTAATCCTTTTAAATGTCTCCCCCCCCTCCATTGGAAACAATGGAGGATGGGGGCACCTTCTTCTGGGGCCCATAGAATTGGAACCCCTGGTCCAATCTTTTTGAAACTTGGGTTGTTGTGTTTTTTAAAAAAACTTGGGAGTTTTCAATGCCTTTAAACTGTGGCTATTCAGCAGTCCTGAAAAATCCCAAATATTCTCAGGATTTTTCAGAGTGGCCATTTTTAGATAGCAGAATCAGTAGCCCAATCTGTAACAAGCTAAAAAATACTCCCAAAATACTGATTGGGTATTTTTTGGGTAATTTTTCAGCTCACTTTATACTGAGCACACACCCCTACTGGAAACCACACACAGACACACAATAAACCCCAATTTTGCTGAAAGTGTTTGTGCAGCTATAGAGGCAACAGAGACCATGTGGGCTTGGCTGGAAGTTAGTTAAAGAGACTGGATTGTTGAACAAATGGAGAGATTGAAGACTAGGAAGGCAGGTAGGTGGAGGATCCCAGTACAGAGTAGGCAGCAGGGACAGATGGCTAGAGAAGGCAAAGCTGAGAGAAAGAAGTTGAGAAGAAGCAGGAGAATGGGTTGCATAGTTCACAGGCTAGTGGAGGAAGGCTCGGGTACAAAATTGGTCAGGGTGGAGCAGGTTACCCTGGTGACCCTTCCCCCCCCCCCCCCAAAGAATGAGGCAAGATGCTTCTGGGAGACATTAGCCTGTTAGCCGAATTGCTTTAATTTAAGATTAGCAATTGGCAAAATACCGGGTTCTTTGCCAGCTATACCAAGGTCCCGCCCCTTCCAGGAGTTCCCAGAAAATAGGCAATGAGGCTGAGTGGTTCGTTTGAATGATGTTTACTATAAAATGTTGTTCAAGCATACAAAACAGAATCATACACGCATACACACAAGATCTAGGAAACTTAGGTAGAAAACAGCACTGTTGCATGAGCAGGAAGTTCGTTGGTTGGGTAATACTTTTACCTATTCTGGAGATGGATCCTCGTTCCAAAAGAAGATTTGAGGGATAGAAAGGAAAGATGGGGAACGTGATCTGAACCAGCAGAAACACGTAGAGGGTTAAGAGCTTAAGCTTGAATTGTGTGCAAGAATTTTTAAAAGGTGGTATTGGGGCGGGCTGCGCTGACCACATCCCACAAACACACCTACCTGTTCGTCCGTCCCCACTAACCCTACCATTGGTCAAGGTAAAAGGAGGAGGAGATGGGAAGGAGTGGTCAATATTGTAAATCTAGGTACTAAGCAGGAGCTGACACCTGAGCAAGCTGCTAGGATTCATGGCGCCATTCCATTGTCTCTTGATGGGTCTGGCCAGGTCACTCAGTGGCCGGACAATTAGTTGCCGGATAATGTCACTTAACATAATCTCTTGCAGGAACTTTGGGGGGGAAGGTGTGAATTGACCAGCATAAGGAGACAGGAGGACCCTTTGAAATGGAATCCTGGTCTCCCTGTCAGTGTGAACCATAGAGGGTGCTTCCTGCCGTGGACTGGAGCCTCTTACCGCAATAAAGAGTGCATTTCGTCCTTTGCAGAATAACCCAAAGTTCAAACTTATGATCATAACAGTTCATAATAGCATATGGTATGCCTTGCTGGATTACAAGCCGTGCATGTGTTCTAGTTCAGCATCTAGCGTTTTGAATGTGTGTGTTTGTGTTGGGGGATCCTGTGTGGTGTGGGGATGGCAGAGGGCATCTCTTTTGGCTTGTGGTGGCTGTTGGCAGCCCTGGGGGAATGAATGGACAAGTGTGTTCTGGAGGTTATGGAACTGGAAGATCAAAGAGGCAGTGGAGTGATGGTGGCCTCATTCCACATTGAGTTGAACCCACCAGCCTGAGACTCCTTTAGGTACTGAAGAGCAGGGTATAAATCCAAAGTCGTCGTCGTCTTCTACATAATTGAGGTGTATAGCAAGGCCAAAATATGGCACTTCCTCCTGCATAGCTTGCTTTTACTGAGAAAAATGAATGGAACAGGAGTATTAAACTTATTGTTTCTGTGAACCTCTCTGTGGCCTGCTTCCAAAAAAATAATAATTACCCATGCCCTGAAAGATATTTCTTTTCTACACTTTCACTTCATGCAGCTACTGGCTTTGGATGTGGTGAGCTTTAACCTTCCTCATTCCTGCTACAGATTTAGAAATTACAGATCCAAGTGATGTACGGCTTCTGAGTTATCTGCAAACGGTTTCAACAAATGGGTCAGGAAGTCGTTGTGTGTGTCTGTGAGTGAGAGAGAAAGAGGGAAAAAATGAATAGTTCAAAGGCAATGTGAACTGTTAAGGAGCTGTTGCCTTGGAAACGGATGTTGAAAGACTGTTTGGTCCCTGGAAAATGAGCATTGACTTTAGGATGGAGCTAATATTTAGGGGATGGCGAAGAAGTGGTTTGCAAATGAAATCAGCCTCCATAGCCCTGTCCGTAACTACAGACTCTTTTTAAAAAGTTAACTGTTGTAGTTCAGGACCATTTGGAATTAAACCCATCCACAAAATACAGCTTTCCCTTTCGTAAGAACACACTTTGGTTCACATAGGATAGAATTCAGTTTCCAGCAGTGGTCATCCAGCTGTTTTGGAGGCATGTACCATCAATGCAAACAGTATTGATGGGGGGGGGGGGGAGAATATAAATGAATAACTAAGTTTCCCCCACACTTTCTTGATCAGAGATAGTGCCAAAGAAGTATCTGATTAACTTCTGGCTTTTATATTTATAAACAGAGTGGTCTTTGGGTTTGCTTGTTTTTTCTCTCTTTGTCCGTGGCACTTCCTGGTCTCCATTAGATATTACCTGAAGCTCAGAGAGAGAGAGCAAGCGTGGTGTAGTGGTTAAGGGTAGCAGACTCTAATCTGGAGAACTGGGCTTGATTCCTCACTCCTCCACATAAAGCCTGCTGGGAGACCTGGGGCCGGTCGCAGTTCTCTCAGAATTCTTTTAGCCTCACCTACCTCAGAAAATGCCTATTCTGGTGAGAGGAAAGGAATGTGATTGTAAGCCACTTTGAGACTCCTTAAAGTAGAGAAAAGTGGGGTATAAAATCTGTTCTCTTCTACATGGTGTGTGGGAATAGTTCAGAATCTCCAGTCAAGAACCTCTCTGGGTAACTCTGGACCACTAACTCAGCTTAACCTTCCTTGCAGAGTAAGGTTTAGGGGGATAAAATGGAGGAGAGCGGCATGTACACAGCTTTGAGTTTTTAGTCAGAAGGTGGGATAATAAAGGGTAATAGACAGACTTCGAGCTTTTCCATCATTTTCCAGAACATTTTTTTCTGTCTTCCCCCTGCCCCTCCTCATTTTTTATTTTTGTACTGAACATCCAGCCTGTTGACAAATCCTGGAGAAATCAAAACTTGTTCTGTTTTTATTTTAACGTTGCTTGATTCTAATAAAAAGGTGTTACTCTGGTATTTGGGGGGTGAGGTAAAGTGGATTTTGTTATTCTGTCTTGCTTGGCAGTATTGATAGCTTCGCAGTTAATAAGGCCACAGTGTTCCACTCTGAGTAAATTCCTAGAGGCTCCCTAGTTCAGTCACAGACACAAAGCTAAATGTAAGGAACCTGATTTAATCTTGTCTTGAAACACATATCTGTGGAGGGTGGCATACTCATAATGAGTGGGTTTCTCTTGTATGAATGAGCACAGGGAAGGATGTGCTATAAAGATGAATGGCGATTTGGGGTTTTTTTTAATACTCTTCCTTCAGGTAAAAACATTGTCACTTGCAAGCTTGTATCGCTAACCTTAACAGCAGATAACACTCAACGTACATTGAGTATGTTGTCCAATATTACCCTTCCCCAAGGATGTAGTTGAAAGGAGAGCTGTTGAATGCAGAAGAAAGTATTTCCTAGATTGGTACTTGACCAGCTAGCACTCATTTACAGACTGGCTTTGACCCCCTGGCTGTCAGTTGTCAAAAGGTTTCCAATTTTGAAAGCTGAAGCCTTTCCTAGATGTATTGTGTTAGTAGCGGTGTGTTGGTGCAGTCCTAAGCAGCTTACACCCTTCTAACTCCAGCGGAGTCAGTAGACTTAGAAGGTTGTAACTCTTGATTAAGGTTGAACACATGAGGCTGCTTTATACTGAATGAAAGCGTTGGTCCATTAAGGTCAGTATAATCTATTTAGACTGGCAGCGGCACTCTGGGATCTCAGGCAGAGCTCTTTCCCATCACCACCTACCTGTTCCTTTAAAGTGGAGAGGCCGGGAATTGAACCTGGGAACCTCGACATGCCAACCAGATGCTGTGCTGCTGTGCCACAGCCCCTCCCTGGTTTCACTGTGGCTCTTTTAAGTTTTTAACTCTTCTTGCATATTGGTGAAGAATTAATGGCACTATAACAAATGCTTTTCTCGGTATGCTGCCATTCCTTTTTTGGGGCACAAATCTCTCTTGCGGCTTCATCTCAATCCATATGTTGCTTTTCTGAAGTGGGTACATGTAGAGATAGGAGCCATCCTCCAGCAATTCGGAATTCTAATGCTAGGACAGCGGCTCTCTTCCACTTGGGCTGTGAACTGTCTACCTATTGAGCCAGTGTATAGGTCTGCCTTAATGCAAATCAGACATCACCCCACCTCCCCTCACCCCCCAAATGCTTCGACCAGAAACTGTTGTTAATCATTTGCCTCTGACAGAGTGGGCAGTAGTACATATAAAAGTTTACGCTCGAATAAAAATCCATTAAGTGCTATAAGAATCTACTTTTGTGTTGTTCCTCAAGATGCGTTTATTTGCTATCTTCTCGTAATGATTTCAGTGGGTTTTTTCCCCGGTCTCTTCACCTACAGGACACCGCTTTGAAAAAGCCACGAGAAGTGTTTAGGCTTCCTGCAGACTTGACAGCTTGCGATAATCGACTTTGTGCGTCGATGCATTTTGCGTCTTCCGCCTGGGTAACCCTCTCCGATGGAACAGGGAGGCTGTATCTGATCCGAACAGGCAAGCGTGGAGAGGGCGCCTGTGAAAAATGGGAAGTAAGTCTTGTAAACATAACACTTTTCTATTGGCGTAGAAGCTTACGATGGATGTTTGAAGGTGCTCTGCTTCCGTCCCTCACTGCTTGAAAGCGTTTGGGATAAAGCGTAAGTGACTGCCTCTACTACTTAATGCCTTCCGGGTGCTTAGCTGCCTTGGATTGCTTCTCAGGCTTTTCGTTGCACAACTTTTATTTTTTCTTATTCTATTGGAGTACAATCTAGAAAATGCATCAGTTTCATACTTGGTCCTGATATTTTAATAATGCTGTAGTTTTTTTTACAGTGAAGAAACTAGAGCACCCCACGAAGCTCTGGGAGACCCAGATTCAGATTTATCACTCTACCATGGAAGCTAGCTAGGTGATCGTGGGCCAGTCTCACTCTCTCAGCCTGACCTGCCTCACTGGGTTGTTGTGAGGATAAAATGGGAGGGGAGGAGAACACTGTAAGCCACGTTGGGTTCCAATTGGGGACAATGCTCCCTCTAAGCTGTGGAGTCCGGTGAGCAAAAATGCTACTTTGTGAGCTACTGGCATTAAAGTTGTGAACAGTCGGTTTGGCTGCTGCATAAATTAGTTTGCTCTGGACCCATCCTTCCTGAGCTAAGATAAAAATGTGTGAGCCGGAGGCTAAAGAACTGTGAGCTAGCTCACACTAACTCAGCTTAGAGGGAACACTGATTGGGGAGTAAGGTAGGGGTATACATGAAGTAAGGAAATAAATAAGAACAAAGTTTGAGTCCCATGGCATCGTTAAGATCAACAAAGTTTTGTATAAGCTTTTGTGTTCTGCTGTATCTGAGGGAACACGAAAGCTTAAACCGTGCATAAAACTTTGTTGGTCTTAAAGGTGCCACAGGACTCAAACTTTGTTCTGCTGCTTCAGACCAACATGGCTACCCACCTGGAAATAAATAAAGTTATTAATAATTTGTTGCAGGGATCAACAAAACCTGAGCACTAGGGTACCTAGAAATTTGATTATGGCACCTGATAATTTTATCAGTCATTTCTTGTAAGCACCTCCTGGTAATTCTCTCAAGCACAAAGCTTATTTAGGTGAGCGATGAAGTGTAACTTTGTTGTGATTACCACAGGGGTTACTCTGTATTTATTTGTATATCGCAATACTTTTATGTTAGTTTTTTTTTTAAATGACAAGAAACTGAGGAGTAAGTTTTCTGGTAGCGATAACGAGAAGGTAGGATCATCAAAATATTAAACCCCAAAGGCTAAATACATCCTAAATTGGGGGGGGGGGGGGGGGGGCGCATTTCCTAAACCTGAAGAAAAATTATTAATTTGCTGTTGCATTTGAACTGGCAAACTGGTTTGTGCTCCTCGCCACCCCACCATTCTTGGGACGCAAAAGCAGCTTCAAACTCTGGTTTGTAATCCAGGCTCACAGACTAGTCACACACTGGAGTTCCCAGTTTAGGAAGTAAATACCCTGACCTGGATGGCCCAGGCTAGCCCGATCTCGTCAGATCTCAGAAGCAAAGCAGGATCAACCCTGGTTCATATTTGGATGTGAGCGCACCAAGAAATCTCAGGGTTTCTATGCAGAGGAAGGCAAACCACCACTGTTAGTCTCCTTCCTTGAAAACCCCACAGGGCCATAAGTCAGCTGCAGCTTGGTGGCAGACACAGAAAGGGAGTAGCTAATTACTCTGGGGCCCTGAAGATTCATTCGTGGCATGCCAGATCATGGGGCTGGACCCAGACTAAACTGGCAGTTCCTGCTCATTTGCCCATCCCAATGCAGAACACACACCTCTGCTGTTCCTGAGACTGCTGAGCAGTGTTTATCAGGGGGCTACAGTGGAAAGGAAGAGAGAAGGTTCATTTTGCTGATGGAAACCTTAGTCTGCGGCTTGGCCAGTACATCTGAACCATGCCTGTGTGTGAGCAGGTTAAGGTCTACTTGCAGTTCAGATTATACCCCAAGAAGAAGTGACGTCACACCGGGGCATGGAAGTCCGGTTTGTAGAAGGAATGGTGGAGGCTCCAGCTTTTAATATGCAAAAATAAGATCTTCTTCTCTCCCCGCTCATAGTATTTGGGAGTGATTGACATAAAAACTATTATCTTTCTAATGTTAATACTTATAAGTTCAGTGATAAAAGTATACTTGAGTTGAAATTGACATGTGCAACTTTTTAAATGGTAAAGGTTTATAGGCTGCTCAGAGAAATCTGTCTCCCATTTTCAGAGGTTGTTCCTGTCCTTTGAAGTGCGCTTTTGCGTGCAGTTCTCTTAATTTAGCTGTTTCTCGAAATGTGCGATTTGATTTTATGCGTGAGTTGCTAGCTCTGCAGCTGAATTTATAAGGACAGTTAAATATTTAATATATGTGGCAGGAGAAAATTTGCAAGCACTCCAGCATTAATTAGCTGTAGATGGATGCTAGTAATAGCATTACGCCGACAGCATTTTTAGGCGGTGTTATGGGTCCCATTTTCCTTGCTGGATTTCCCAGAAGCCTACGGTCCCTGAGCAAAATCTTCAGAAATCCTGAATGACAAAATTAGCCCTCCTTGCACAGCCCAGAAATAATCTTTTTTTCATTCCTCACGTCGTGGTAAAAGGTATCGTAGTAGTAAAAATACTTAGCACTTCTATAGCCCTTTAGAGTTTTCAAAGCGTTTCACATACAATAGCGCCGTAATCTCTGCAATGACCCTGTAAGGCAAGACAATAATATTATCCCAGACTTGTAGAGCAGAGGGCTGAGGCTTAAATGGTGCTTTCCCTAAGCCTGCTTTGTGAATTCAAGGACGAGGCAAAATTGGCACCAGGGATTTCCTGGCTCAGTTTTAGTAGTGGCCGTTACTTGATAGAAGTACATGTAGTTTGAAAGCAGAGTAAAGTCCTTCCAAAAATGTTTGGCTCCCTGCCCCTTTCTGGGCACAACCGAAGGTGCTGATAAGGCCCTATTCTGTTCTTCTCTCCAGAAATGGTTACTACTACTACTACTACTACTACTACTACTCGTCCTTCTCCCTCCTCTTCATCTTCCTCCTCCTCTTCATCTTCCTCCTCCTCTTCATCTTCCTCCTCCTCTTCATCTTCCTCTGCGTAGGGGAAGAGAAGTCTCTTGAGCGCCTGACCCTGGCTGTTCGGTTTCATCTGGAGTGCACATTTGTGTGTTCAGAAAGCACCCCCGTAGCTGAAGTGGCTCCATCTCTCTTTCAGATATTATTCAATGAAGAATTCGAGAGTCCCTTTGTGATAGTCCACAGCGTCTCCTTCGTGAAGGCCGATTCACATTCTATAGGTGTACTACTCCTGCGAGTGGAAAAGGACGAATTGGACGTGCACGGCAGCGGCTTCCACGTTTCACTGGAGTGGGTTACAATTAGGGAAGCAGCTAAAGAGGGTGAGTCGTCTACGGATTTTGGTTCTGCTCATGTGAAAGGGATTCTGTGGTGACCAGCTGCTGATACAGTTCTGAAGTTGCCGTTCCAGTTGTTCAGTGAAGGATCAAGAATCCTGGGGTCTTTTAGCGTTGGTGGTGAAAGGGAAAGAAGTGTGTTTTGAGATTCTCAGAGCTTGCTAGCACCTTGAGCAGAGGCAGCAGTCCTAAGCAGAATCAATTTGGAAGCCTTACAGGCTTACCTCTGAGAACACATTATTAGGAAGAGGCCAGATGCCATGAGAATGTGACTGCTGTGTGGTTGTGCCTCATCAGAATTTCTCAAGAGTAACCACACCAAAGGGACAATGAGTATGCATGTAGTGGTCTGCTGAAAATGAACCTTGAAGGGTATATACAAGGCTGCTACCTGTCTCTGCATTACTTTCTCATTTTTTTCCCCATAGTATATGAGATGAGTTGTCATGGTTGGAGGGTTCTCCCACCATTCCATTTCGCCGATTGTCACCTGCAGGGGTGGGGAACTTCTCAGCATCAGTGCTGAGAGACAGAGAACAAGCTTGCCCAGGGGAACGTCATGTTTGCAGCATTAAGAGCTGATTTATTACGAGGTGTTCCAACCTGCCTTACTAGGGTGATTTTGTTATTTGTTATGCGATCTGAACAGCAACCGGAGTTGTTCAATTTTTGTAATTCTGAATCGTTGCTGAGGAAGCAATGGCCTTTGGCTAATAATAATAAACATTTGCATTTTATTAAAATATTTATGCCTTTCCTCTTTGCTCAAGGAGGGCGAAATGCTCATTCCAACTTAAAAACAAAATAAGCATGTAATGCCTTACATGTCTTAGCAGCTGGCAAAGGTTGGAGAATAAAACAACTTTATTGGGTTTTTTTAAAGGGAACATTGTGTTTTAAGGTTGGAAGGTTTAGGAAATAACAGTTTGGATCTCACCGGAGGGTCTGGGACAATAGACAAAAGGTGCACATAAGTAAAATTGATTTTTGGGTTTCTCACCTTAATCAGTGTATCTTCTTGCAGTGCCTCAGCTTATAAATTGTGGGATCCAGAATCTGACACCTTGGGAGCATGGGGGATTTAGAGAAAACATGTTTTAACTTTTCTGTCTTCAGGGCAAATCAATAATCTGCCTCTGTGCAGGCGTTGTCTGTGTGTGGTGATGTGTGATGGACACTTATTTGCTTTTTTAAAGAAAATCTTTTCTTTTTTTAAGATTTGTGTTTTTAAATTTTTTTATACCTCTCTGGTCACAGTCCTGCATGTACTTACTGGGGAGTAAACATGCATAAGGTTGGGCTGCGTAACTCCATTTGCATACTGCTTTTCTGATAATGGACTATCTCTGTTACTGTTCCTCCTTTTTCTTCTGTTTTCATGTGTTTTCAGAACTAAAGCACTTGCAGTGCCTTACAGAAATGGAAGGGCAATATTTGTATATCTTAATGTTATTTATACAGTTTTTAGTCCTTTACATTGTTCAGAGAGAGGAGGAAGTTGGCGTTCTAAGTGGCACAAGCCCTGGCCAATCAGTGCTGTGCAAATGCAGCTTCTAATGCAGACTTGAAGAACCAGATCTTCTCCTCCTCAAGCCCACACCAGATAAGAAGGCTGTGTGTGTGCCCAAACTGCAGTGAGCCAGATTCATGTTAATATCTGACCCCGTGCATCTTCACCCACAAGAAGCCTTGCTGGATCCGACCAGCATCCTGTTTCACACAGTGCCTGGCCAGTTGCTATGGAGGGCCAACATTACAGGCCGTAGAGTTCGCGCTCATCCCATAATGTTGCTTTCTGGCAGTGGTATTCAGAGGCTCAGTGCCTCTGCTCATAGAGGTAGTCAGCAGCATGGCTGGTTGTCACTGACTGACCTCTCCTCGCATGGATCTGTCCTTACCTCTAGTTTATAAAAATTGAACTAGTATCGGAAATAAACTTGTTACAAGATTGCTGCTCTCTGCTGAAGCCAGCCTGCCCCTAATAACATTTTCATCCCAGTATCTCCTTCTCTGCACACAGCAAGAGCTCTTTTGCATCCCAAGTGAAGGTTAAATGGCAATGTTAAACTTCGGTCTATCAGGACGAAAACAGCTAGTGTCCTTGGATAATATCACCTCCTGGTGGGAACAGAAATTCCATTTTATCTGGGAGTCTTTATATGTTGTCCTAGTTTACCTAGAAATCAGCATTACCTTTCTCTGTTGACATTCATGTGTTCAGCAGCCCTGAGTTTTGGTGACTATTGTGTTGGCACCTAATTTTATACATTTCCTTGGGACTTTGAAACACAGCATTTCCAGTACCTTTTACATTTAAAAAATGTTTCCGGGCTTGATTTAATTACAAAATACAAAGAGAAAAATGTAGAAGGGGAGAAGCTGATAAGTTGCTAGAAGCCTAAATTAAAATTTTCTATTTAGAGGCGGCAAAAGGAATTTGTAGTGTTATCTACCAGGATATTTAATGTGCAGCTGCCTCAGCCCAGGGAAAATAAGGTGAAATCGCTGTGCGTGGACTTATTGTCATGGGAAAACAATTGCTGTAATTGTACTTCATCGCTAAAGCTCCAGAATTGTGTTTCATTTTTTAAAAACTTACTTTTTCAGTTAAAGGTCTCCAGTTATAAAATTTATTCTAAGAGAGGGAAGCAAGATGCAGAAGACGAGGGTGAAGCAGGAGCTTATGGGTTCAAGCCTTGGACAGGGATCTCAAGCATCTGGGGAGGCAATCCAAAAGATAAATCCAAAAGGGAAAACATGAGAGGCCCTTTTTTACGTAAGAATAGGGGGAGGAGATTGGATTTTCCCTTCACTCAGAGTCTCAGAGCAGCTTACAAACGCCTTTTCCTTCCCCTCCCTACAACAGACACCCTGTGAAGTAGGTGGGGCTGAGAGAGTTCTCTCGAGAACTGTTCTTTCAAGGACAGCTCTGACAGAACTACGGCTTGCCCAAGGTCATCCAGCAGCTGCAAGTGGAGGAGTGGGGAATCAAACCCAGTTCTCCCAGATTAGAGTCCACACACTTAACCACTACACCAAACTTCACTGCGTACTTAACCACTACATTTCATGGCAACATCAGTCTGAGTGGCTTGGAGTCAGAGGGAACTTGCCAGTACTCCCCCATGCACACGCACACACTCCCAAAGCACAGTGGGAGCGCTCAGGAACTTTCAGGGCATGGCGAGGAACCACACTCAAGGTATGCAGTAGAGAGTACCTCTCAAGGCAATCATAATAGGGAAACAGTTTCCGGCTTCAGTTATAGGGCCAGAAGCTTGAACAACAGGAAGATTCCTTTTCCCCAGGCTTAGAGAAAGGGCCAGGGGAATTTAGGTCATGGAATACTCCCTGATTGGCCAAGGGGGAGACAGAGGGAGTTTGTAGGTCCTGGGAAGGTCTCCAAATCAGGAAAGGAGAGGAGGCAGCTAAGCAGAGAGGGGTGTGTTCATGACTGTTACCTTCTCAAGCTGGGGTTTTTGAACAAGAAACTAACTAGCTTGTATAGGGTTGTTGTATTCCAGCTAGCATGTATCGGGTTCTTGTGATGGAAAAACTTTTTAAAGCTGTGAATGCTAACATGAGTCTAGGTCCTTGCCAACAAAAATGTGAAAGCAGCAAGTTGTGGTTTTTATCTAAATGTTCAGTGTCGCCCTTTGGCCCTGGGACCCTAGCTAGCATAACCCTAGTTTCCGCTGTATGGAGATTCTCTTACAACGTGGTGAAAGTGATACTAAAATCCAGCTAGATGGAGCAGTTTCAAGGTATCGGCTCAGAATTAGTTGTTATAGATTTGTTGTTGTTGTTAGTTGTTGTAGCCTTCAACAACATAGCTGCTCAGAACTTGGCATGCCTTGACTTTGGTTGTTACAGCCAAGACAAGCTGGGAGAGCGCTGCATTGAATGTGATCTTTATTCTTAGCTGAATGTTGTTCTTTTTTTGTTAGGTGTCCCAGAGTATGAGGTTTCAACGCGTCACGTTCTTCAAGGAAAGTCCGTTCCTCATTACGCAGCTATAGAACCCAGCGGTGACGGTCTGATGGTTATCTCTTACAAACCCCTCGCGTTTATAAAGCAGAACTCTGAGGACAAAGACGAAGAAAGCAAAAAGGAGAAGGAGGAAGAAAAAAAGAAAGGTAACCCTGGTTTCCTGATCTCAGATATTATATATATAACTTCTGGCCAGTGTTCCCTCTAAGCTGAGTTAGTGTGAGCCAGCTCACAGTTTTTTAGCCTCCAGCTAAAAAAGATTTTTATCTGAGCTCAGGAAGGATGGCTCCAGAGCAAACTAATTGATGCAGCAGCCAAACCGCTCGCTCACAACTTTAATGCCAGTAGCTCACAAAGTAGAAGTTTTGCTCACAAGACTCCGCAGCTTAGAAGGAGCATTGCTTGTAGCCCATCTTATCTTAAAGGTTCATTAAAACATTGTCCTTCTACTGACCAACAGCCCACTGAGATGCATCTGGAAGATGTTCCAATTCTGGTTTTAGCGTATCTCCAGGGCAGCGTTTTCTGCTGTTGAAAAGGGCAGCTGCGGCGTGTAATTCTGTGTGCTCTGGCAAGTCCGACACGATGCAAGAGGGATCGTTGAAAGCAATCATAATGGAACAAAAGGAGGCATGCTGTTTCAAGTATGTCGGGGCCACCAGCTGTTTGCGCAGGCTGCCGTCAGGCGGGATAGGCTGCCCCTGTAGATGCTGGAGCACATAGGCAGTGCGTTGTTGTTCTCATGTGTACCCCACCTTTCTCCGCCGTGGGGACCCAAAGTGGCTTTCATCATTCTCCTCTCCTCCATTTTATCCTCATGACAGCCCTGTGTGACTGGCCCAAGGTCCCCCAGCGAGCTTACACGGTCCATGGCATGAATGGTGATTCAGACTTTCAGATACTCATCTGATGCTGTTGACCGCCACACTGTATTTGTACTGGGAGCACAGGTTCGGAAAGTTTGGAAGAGAGAGACAAATGCCCTTCAGAAAATGTGTCAAATTGTTCTGCACCAGGTGGAATTTATGAACTACCACAGAGGACGGTTCAACACTCAGCATTCAGAGCATCTAGATTCCACCCTGACCTGGATAGCCCAGGCAAGCCTGGTCTCAGATCTCTGAAGCTAAGGAGGGCCAGCTTGGGCTAGTATTTGGATGGTGGACCTCCAAGGAATACTAGGGTCATGACGCAGAGGCAAGCGGTGGCAAGCCACCTCTGAAAGTCCCCTTGCCTTCAAGCCCCACTAGGGGTCGCCAGAAGTCAGCTTGACGATGGCTAAAAGAAAGAGCATCTAGAGAATTTCAGGTTACAATGCAAGAACAATGACTAATAGGTTGATCTTATCCTGACCTGGATGGTGCAGTTTAGCCCAGTCTCATCAGCTCTCAGAAGCTGAGCAGGGTCGGCCCCGGTTAGTACTTGGATGAGAGCCCACCAAGGAAGTCCAGGGTTGCTGTGCGGAGGAAGGCAATGGCAAACCACCTCTGTTCATCTCTTGCTTTTAACTCCCCCCCCCCCTTGGGTTGCCATAAGTTGGCTCCACCAACTTGATAACATTTTCCATCAACACCAACAGGCTGGACTTTGAAAAAAGACTACCTTCTTAGTAGGTGGAATCAGTAGGACATCCTTGACTACTGCTGGAACCGTAACCTTATACAGAACAGAGATGAATCCAGGGAAAACCTATTTTAGACCTGAGTAATGACACCATTCCTGCCAATGTAGCAGTTCGAAAGCAAGAACTTGCAAGTAGATAAATAGGTACCACCTTGGTGGGAAGGTATCAACGTTCCATGCGCCTTGGCATCTAGTCATGCTGGCCACATGACCATGGAAAAAGTCTTCAGGCAGCGCTGGCTCTTCAGCTTGGAAACAGAGATGAGCACCACTCTCTAGAGTCGGATTCAACTGGCTTTTGAGCAAGGGAAATCTTTACCTTAATGACACCCTAGTTCCTTTTTATATTGTACCAGTGCCTGTGTATTTAATCATACACAGTGTCTTCTGATCTGTACAGTAAAACAGATTACTGTTGATGACGAAATATAAAATGTCAACAAATCATATGGTTCGCTGCCAGTTCACAAACTGTTCCTTCTGGTGCAACCTTTTACAGACTTGGTATAGTCTTAACTTCAATAAAATCAAAGGGCTTAACCTGAAATGATCCTGCACAGGATTGCACTATTCAGGTGTTTTTGTACTGGGAGAGTAGAGGTGGGATTGCCTATTAAAAATAGCTGTAAGCTCACTTTCGGCTTTGAGACACAAGCAGTTAGACAAAAACTAAAACTCCCTTTTAAATCACCCTTAGCTCGTGCAGGGGTACGTGAGAAGAAAGTCCATCTTTACTTTGTATGTGATTAAGACACGAAATCTGCCTGCTCTTGAGTTATTCTTCAAACATGGTGACTCCACTAGGTAACGGTCTCAGAGACGAGACCCTCAGGGACTGATCCTTCCTGTATGATAGAAAAACATACCCTCAAAAAGAGAGAGACTGTTCTGATAGAGTCAGCCTTTCAAAAGTCCAATCCAGGGTCATGATGCCAGCATAGTAGTTTGTGCACTCCCTAAAGTTAGATGTGACCAGTCCGCTCCCCCCTCCCCCAGTGGTCTCCATGCGGGGGTGTCAAGTCATCAGCTCAAGTAATTGTTAGTGTGAGGTCTGTTTGAAAGGCTGAATAACTTGATGGCCATTACCTGAGGCCATGGCAACCTAACGCAGGTATGCCTTGAGACATAAACTGACAACCTGCACAGGTTAGCAGAAATCACTTCCCCTCTGGTAGCGTTTCACATCATTGATTGTGTGAAGCGGTGTTGAGTTCTGAAGCCATGGGGAGTGTTCAGGATGCTGGGCCTGATGACACAACAGGCTAATCCATCGTGATACATCTAGGATTTGTGTTACATCCTTTCCTCTCCAAAGAAACCTTATACTTGTCCTTAGACACGTTGGCTGCGTTTAGATACTGATTATTGGCCTGTATCCAACCTCTCTGCTCAGCCAAGTCGGAAACCTTCCTGCAGTTGGCGGAAGGCTCCTTAGGCTAGAGGGCAGCTTCAGATGATGGAACGGAATAAGAGAATATGGGCCTTCCCTCTCCCCGCCCCCTCCCGGATTTATAATGAAGGAACATCCACAATTAACTTTTTCAACAAGTGCTCCCAGGACAAACTCTTAAGCACGAAGCAGTATGAACCACAGTCTCAGATAATTATCTTGTGGCATTGTGTGTGGAATAGCCAGGAGATCCCAGAAGGGTCATTTGATTCCTGAAGCTGTAGCTCTTTTTTGGCACCACTAGGTGGCAAGCTGTAATATTTGTAGGCTGAGAGTGCTGTGACTTGCCTAGGGTCACCCAGCTAGCTTCAAGTGGGGAATCGAACCCAGTTCTCCAGATTAGAGTCCGCCACTCTTAACCACTGCACCAAACTGCCTCTGTACAGCGTCAGATGTCTTGGAGGGTGTCATTTTGAGCCTGCCAAGTTAGGGAGCTGGCAGTAGTGGAGAGGTAGCTGGGAACATGCACGTGACTAGCTTTGTGCCATGGATCCCCTGTTCTGGTTGTGCAGTACCACAGATCTCTGCTCCCTATGCCGTTCGTGGCATCCATTCCACAGGTCTTCTAGTCACAGTGCAACTTGGTGTGTATAATAAAGGGCGGTATATTAATGCAAAATAGATGCAAAATAGATGCAAAATGATGCAAAATAGAATGTATTGGTGTTTTGGGTTCTGAAGAGTGATGTTACTGTGATGTGTCCCTTTGTCTGTACTCCACTACACAGTGAGTAAAGTAACTGGTTACAGCATAAATCCTCTATCAGCATTAATTCCTTTGGGATAGGGATGTAGCAGAGTGACCATGCAGAGGTCCCAGCACCAATGCCTTGCGTCTCTGGTTTAAAAAAATCTTGAGTATCAGATGCTGGAAAAGATCTTTCTCTGCCCAAGATGTTCAAAAGGTACTCCTGGTCATAAGACGATACTAAACTGGGTTGACAAGTGGTTTGGCTCTTCGTAAGAGGTATTTTCATGTCACAGACTCGTTCTTCACAAGCCGTTTCTCAAGGTATGGCTGCTTTCACACATGTTGGGGAATGCACTTTCAGTGCACTTCAGCAAATGTTTTAAGTGGATTTTCCTACTCCACACAGGAAAATCCACTTGCAAACAACCATGAAAGTGCATTATCCAACGTGTGTGAAAGAAGCTTGTGACTAGACAGCTTTTGAGGTCCCTTCCAGCTCTGTTTCTGTGTTTAGGCTGTACACTCACACGCTGTTATTACACCACCCTATGCAATGTTCTCCAGATTGATGCATCCTTTATTGAGGCAATCCAAGGTATCTAAAGCGTTTTGTTTTCAGTTCAGGAAAATACATACAACCAAAAGGGGGGGGGGGGGGGGAGAAAAACACAACCTTGAATGAGAAAGGTAACCAAAAAAGATTGGAACAAAGAAAAAGAAAGTAACATACAACTCTGCACATAGCACAAATCAAGCCCCATAGCTAGGAAGTTTTCTGTGGAGGCAAAGACCAAGAGCGGGGAGCTCATTTGGGTCACAACTAATTCGATTAGTCACTAATCTAATTAGTGGTAATTTGATTGAGAGCCAGCGGGGCATCCAGTAGCTCCTGGGTGGAACAGAGTGCCCACTGCAGTGCCGCCTTCCAGGGCCACAAGGCCCAGAGCGAGCCCCAAGCCCAGCTGGCCATCTGGGACCCATGTCTCTCTTGCCTCTCTTGCCCCCCCCCTCCCTCCACCCCGCCATGCAGTTTGGGGTCCCGACTTCCCCTTGTAGCCAAGCAAGGTAGGGAAGGGTCCAGCCATGATGAGGAGCTGATTCCCAAGTACAGAGTCCTGCCCATGCCACTGAGACGCTCCTGGAGTTTGGCAGCGCCACTTTACTCAGGTGGGAAGGGAGCTCTGAGAGCCAGGGCCTCCCCCCAGCATGAGGGTAGCCAGGCTCCGCCCCTGTGCTGCTCCACGAGGGCTGCCTCCCACCCCACCCTTTGGTTTTGCTGCACCTGTGGCCAAGCAGTTTGAAGCTGTGGCTAAGCAGGAGGGGAGGTAGAGGGCTTTGAGAACAGGCTGCAGAGGCAGAAAGACCCAGCGAGGCCACCCCTCTCCCTCCCCTCCTCCTCAGCCACAGCTTCAAACTGCTCTGCGGCAGGCACAGTGAAACTGAGGTGTGCCCACACTGGGTGTGTGGGTGTGTGTGGCATCCTGGGCACATCATGGCCCCCCCCTCGCCCCTGGCTAGCTATGGACCTGGTACAAATCGACCAAACATCAGTATAGAATTTAATAACACAATCAGAAGTGCTAAAATATAATTAAAAACAACAATCCTGTGAGTCAGCATATAAGTACCTAATCCAAATATAAAGACAAATGTCAATTTACATAAATTTTTAAAGTACACATTGTCTCCATAAGTGAGAACCAAAACCAAATGCATTTTGGCTCCTGGCCTTCTTTGGTGGCATAAGTCAAACTGAGGAATCCATTAATTTAACAATAACGTACAGAAAACTGACCATACCCAGAAGGGACCTTACTCACACTAAGATGTTCCCCCATGGAGTAAGTGGTATCAGATTTCCCTTACGATACAGTATCAAGATGCAAAATATTTCCTTTGCTGATGGATCTTCTTGGGTCCAATCGGAAATGCTCAAAGCTCCAATAGACTTCAGGAAGTGGGTTGGGCCATTGTAATCAAGACATCTTATTGGCTACCTTCATTCAGCTGAAATGGTTTTCCGTGGTTGCAATAGCAGGCAGGCACTGGAAGATCAGGAAGGCTTGTCAGCACCCAGGCTTTTCTTCATCATCGCCTGGTCCCATCCCTCCCTTTAGGCTTTCCTTGTTCCCTGGAAGTTCAAGGTGCGAGATATTCCGTTTGGCTCCACACCTCACAGCAGCCATTTTTTTTGTTGGCTCTGTCTCCTGTGGCAGCCATTTACAACCCTCACTCAAGATTCTAAAGGCACCTGCAGGCTCAAAAAGTTGGGGGATCTCTGCTTTATGGTGTGCCAGCAGTAGCATCAGGTGTGCCTAATTTCCCCCTCTCCACCATAGCATTTGGTGCAACTTACCCATGACCTGACATCACAACGTATATTTCCCTGCTCTCTGCCAATGATAGGGAGCTGGCCTTGGAAGACACTTGGCGATGTTAGGACACAGGTACATAGTCCCAGCTGCTGGGTTGTTCCTTAGGAAAACAAGTTGTGCTGCCCAGGTTATTTTGGTTGGTTTATGCTTGCAAGAGGCCCTCACTGAACAGGGGCATCACAGGTTCCAGCTACTGATGCTCTGGGCAGAGGGCCGTGAGAGTGGAGAGTTTAACATCTAGGATACTTCCTTCACCCATCCCTTGTACCAACTGTCTGTCTCTGTTTTCTGCCAGGCCCCAACAGATGGTGCAGCATTTCATGAATTTAATTTACGAAAGGATAGAAACGGGATTCCCGATGGATAGATGTTAATTGTGACCGACTTTGGGATTCTGTGCGGCTGAAAGGCATTGTATGAATGAATGAAGTCTCAACATTTGTGTTTGAGAAGGGCCCAAAGTAGATACGCACATGCTGTTTTACCTCAGCCCTCGTGTAGAAAGTATCTACAGTATTTTCTGGCTGGCACAGTTAAAAACTTCACAGTGAAAACAGAGAGTTGGCTTTGTGAACGTTTTCCCACCAATCCTCCTCATCCGAATCTTCTCAGTTCTTCCGCCGGTTATGCGTTCTCTTCCGTGTTTCTGTTTGTAGAGCCCCTCTACTACTGGCAACAAAGTGGAGATGATTTGACAGTCACTTTTCGCCTACCAGAAGAGTTCACCAAGGAGGACATACAAGTTCGCTTTTCTCCAGACAGGATCAGTGTAGCTCTGAAAGATCCACTCCTGCCTGTGTTGGAAGGAACCCTTTATTCATCAATCGACCATGAAAGCTCAACATGGATAATTAAAGACAGTAACAGGTATTTATTGCAGTACTATGTAGTCTGATTAATTTTGTGCCTTTGTCGCGGATGGGGATGCCAGCCTCCAGGTGGGACCTGGGGATCCCCCAGAATTACTTCTCATCCCCAGACTGAAGAGATCAGTTCCCCTGGAGGAAATGGATGCTTTAGAGAGTGGACTCTATGAAATTGTACTGAGCTCGCTGTCCTCCCCAGGCTCCATCCCCAAATCTCCAGGAGTTTCCCAACACGGATCTGGCAACCCTACCCCCGAGGGGGGGGTTCTGGGGGGTGGGCAGGACATTGCGTGCAGTGCTCTGTTTTTTGCGTGCGTGCACACACACACAGGGTTTTTATGACCTGCATTAATTTCCTCTATTTGGCATGTAGACCAGATGGGCTTTCTCCAACAGAAAACCAATTCCTGTTTCTCCTGACTCTCCCTGGCACATTTTATGGCACCTATCTTGTGGAAATAAACAGTTGTCATGGTTTCACAGTCTGCATCCCTAACAGGCATCAGCATATATGAGACACTTTGTGAACTCGTAGTGTTAAAGTCTTTTATGCTTGTTCTTAGAGAATCTTAGTTTTGCAGTGCTTTTGTTAAACAATAAGAGGAAATTAGGAGAGTTGCAAATGGGATCTTGCTGATGTAGCAAGAAAGGAAGCTCCCAAATGCTTCATTTCTCTCGCTGGAATAGTTCTAAAATTTGGCCTTCTCTTCCATTTGCGGTGGTTTCAGTGGGCTGGCATGTGGAGGAGGAGGAGGAGATTGGATTTATACCCAGCCCTTCACTACCTGAAGGAGTCTCGGAGCGGCTTACAATCCCTTTCCCTTCCCCTCCCCACAACAGACACCCTGTGAGGTAGGTGGGGCTGAGAGAGCTCTTTCAAGTACTGCCCTTGAGAGAACAGCTCTGAAAGAACATATGACTGACCCAAGGTCACACCAGCAGCTGCACACTGAGAAGTGGGGAATCAAACCCAGTTCTCCCAGATTAGAGTCCACACTCAACCACCACACCAAACTGTCCCTGCCTTTAAATTCCACTGCCATTTTTATACCTCTGAGTGGGTCCAGGTAGGCACCTGCTGCATTGTTCTTGTGTTTTAAAGCCCCTTGTGTGGCATTTTTAACTGCATGGGGAGAGCTCGGTTGTCTGCGTTATCTATCACCCTTCCTGTTCAGAGGCATAAACTACCGGGGGGGGAGCAAGGCTCCAGCCCCTTGGGCTTTCCCAGCAGGGGCAATGCCCCCCCCCCCCCCCCAGCTACCAGATAACATACTGAATATCCAGTATGTGAGTGGTGTCGTCATTAGTCTGTTGGTCTAAGCTTGGGGAGACAAGAGTTAAAATCCCCACTTAGCCACAAAGCACACCACGTGACCTTGAGTCAGCCACACACTCAGGTCTAAGCCGTAAGGAAAAGGGAGTGGGGGAGAGTAGTTCCTTCCCTATCCAAATGAAATATGTACTCAAATGGTCTCAGTGAGGGAGCGCATGACAATTTTCCCCTCCTCTTACAGAGTGGTCTTTCTGAGAGGTTTAGAATATTGTGAGTGGGGGGGGAATTATATTTCAAACCACATGATCAGTTGTTGGCATTATGATTTTTGGAAATATAAATAATTTCCAGTTGAAATCATTTAATGTAGATAATGGAGTATGGACCTAGATCAGGTTCAGCCCTGTGCTGCCCTCTCCCCTCACGAAATTCAGAAGTCTGTGGCCCGGTTCCTGTTTTCCTGATCTGAGCTGCCAAAGGGGTGTGGGAATACTTGGTTCCCTGCGTAGTCAAAACTATGCGGCCAGCGTGATGTAGTGGTTAAGAGCGGCCAACTCTGGTCTGGAGAACAAGGTTCGATTCCCCACTCCGCGGCATGAAGCCTGCTGGGTGACTTTGGGCCAGTCACAATTCTCTCAAAACTCCTCTAAGCTGTGGAGTCTTGTGAGCAAAAATTCTACCTTGTGAGCTACTGGCATTAAAGTTGTGAGCGAGCAATTTGGCTACTGCATCAATTAGTTTGCTCTGGAGCCCATCCCCCCTGAGCTAAGGCAAAAATGTGTGAGCCGGAGGCTGAAAAACTGTGAGCTAGCTCACACCAACTCAGCTTAGAGGGAACACTATGAGTCTCCAGCCCCACTTCAAGGTGCCTGTTGTAGGGAGAAGAGGTGATTGTAAGCTGCTTTGTGACTCCTTAGAGTAGAGAGAAGAGGAGTATAAAAACCAACTCCTCCTTCGGCATCAGCCAGCCCCCTCAATGTACTTCCAGCTGCCAAAGGAGAGCTTTTTTTTTTAAATGCAGCCACACTGAGATAAGTGGTCCTCATCCATATCCATTCTCTGTGTCAATGGAACGAGCATCCGGCATTCTCTGTTTCAAGATCCAGCGCTGACTTTTTTTTTAAAAGTGTTGCACGTACTCTGCTATTGGAGAAACGCCTCCCCTCAACTGTTAACCCACCGATTGCTACGTTTGATAAATGTACATTGGAGTGGATTCCCACTGTGTGAAATCATTCCTCCTGCTTTCTCTGCAGAATGCCTTCCCAGAGCGATGTAGGGGGCAAATAGTGACATTCACCCAAACTTAATGTTGACTTTTTGCTTGGAGACAGAGAGAGACGTGTATTAAGCTGAAAGGCAAAGAGGATTCTGCCGGTGTTCCCACTGTGTGAGTTCCTTATCGGGGATCGGTCACAAATCAATCCCCTTCTTCTCCACCTAATTGGGACTCGGCTCTGTTCTGCGCTTGCTGTTACCTTGTTTTGTTGATTTTTCTGGGGCCTTTATGCAGACTTGTGCAGCTGCTCAGAAGGACTGCCAAAGATGCAGCCTCACCGTGTAGCTGCTGTGTGTTGCCAAACTATTCAGTGTTGTGGCCTGCTGTTCTGAATTGGGGGTTTTGTCTCTCTCCTGCCAGCAATCTCTTCCAGGCAGACCTTTGGTGTTGGATTTCCTTATGTCACCTGCTGGCAAACAGTGTCTCTCATCTGCTCCGTACTAATTGTAGAAAGAGAATAGTGAATGGGAGTGATGGAGAGAGAGATCTATGTACTGTTAAAGCTAGCAGCAGGTCTTAGGAGTTGGAGCTGTGGCTTCCCGATGTGGTTTGCTTTCCTGCAGAAGCCAAATGACCTGAGAGAAACCTGTATATGATGAGAAGCAACGTTCCTTGCAGAGCTTTCTGCTTCAATTAACCAGAGCTGTGTCAGTATTCTGTGAAAGGGTTTTGCTTTCCGAAGATCAAGCCATATTTATTTGTTTGGGGTGTTTCTGCCCTGCCTCTCCAGAGTACCTTGCCCGAGGCAGTGAACCACAAAAGCAACACAAAGTAATACAGTTGGTTTGAAACAATTCCATCCTTGAAATTCTTAGCAGTAAAACAATCGGTAACCAGCAGAATAAAAGGTTACAGGCCAAGGGCAAGTCAGAAAGAGGGAATAAAGTACCAAAAGCAGCTATAAAAATGTAAAAACCTGGTGGGGGAGAGCAGTGTTTTCACCTGGTAATAAGGTAGGTATTAGGCAAGCTATAAGGAACAGGGCATCCCATAACTGGAGGGCCACCAATGAGAAGGCCCTGTCTGTCAACGGGCTGGGGTGCCAGTCAAAGGGAGTCCAGAAAAGCCAAGGTCAGGAGCCAAGAAGACAGTGCAGTGTCCAAAGCCGAGCCAGGGTCAGGAGCTAGGAACACAGAGCCAAGTCCAAAGTCAGGGGGTCTGAAGGTCTGGGTGCAAGAGCCATGGTAGATGCAAGCAGCATAAAGTTGACTTATTGCTCCCACAAAGAATACTGCCCAGAGTGTGGAATTAATGTTGTTGCCAATTAGCCAGCTGCACGATCGCCCAGACTCCTGTTAAAACTCTGGGCTAGCTGAGCGCCTCCCTTGTAGCCTGGCCTCTCTTCCCTTGGTTGCTAAGTTTTGCTGGAGTTGCTCCCTTAAACGAGTCACACGTGGGGGTGAGTCAGGAGCTTGCAGTTCTTCCTTTTTCTCTGAGCCAAGTGTGAAGACGGCTGTTACAGGCCCTTGCCAGCTATCCTCCTCTGCTGCTTCAGAGGGACCAGCTGTGGTTTCTGGAGTCTCAGTTAGCTCATCTTCATCCATGCCCATGTCTCAGCTCACTGCTGGCCACACTTATGTGGCCAGGGGCACTGTTAGAAGGGTTTGCAATTATGATCTTGACTGGGAGTAGAAGGTGGTCCTTCTGGTTCTCCCCCCTGCCCATTTATACCGCTATTCCTGCTGTCAAACAGAGAGTCCCAACAGTGTTGCAGAACTCAAGGCAGCTTACAGTATAAATAAAACATTATAAAAAACAATAAAAGCAGTAATTCTAAGACCCGTACAAAATCACACTTTAAAAACTCCGATTAGGACTGCCAGTAATAATAGCCAAATCAATCAAATGCAGTCCTCTTCTACTTTCTCCTGAAGATTGAGATTGAGGGGGCCAGGCACACCACCCTGGGGAGGTTGTTCCATAAGCATGGGGCTGCCATGGAAAAGGGCCTGTGTCATGAACCCACAAAACAAACATCTTTAATTTGTGGGACGGTCAGGAGGGCCTCTCCCTGTGGTCTTAATTCCCAGGCAGGAACGTATGGGAGAAGACTGCAGAAACCTTGGTTCCGAGCCACGTAGGGCTTTAAATTGAGTTCAGGAGTGGGTCAGTAGCCAGTGTAATTGCTGCAATATCAGGGACGTATGTCCCTAGTAGCTGGGCCCAACCAGCAGTCCAGCTGCAGTGTTCTGCACTAGCTGCAGCCTCCAAACTCTCTTCAAGGGTTGCCCCAATAGAGCACGTTGCAGTGGTCCAGTCTGAATGTAACTAAGACATCTTGCTCCAGATTTTTGGCTGCAACCTCTAGAATCCACAAAGATTATATAAAGGAGCGATATAAATGTCCCTTAGGCTTCGAATCTTTTTTCCCTTTTTTTAAATACTACTTTCTTAAGTCTTTGTACATTTTATTATAATATTCCCATGCAAATGGCTGTGCACTTTCTGTGTTTTATTAAAACTAGTTTGCTTCGATCTATGCTAGCCATAATAATTATAAACTGGAAACTAAACTATGGAAACTTAGGCTGCAGTCACACAGGCCCTTTAAATCCAGGAGTCCTCCCGGATTTAAAGGGGCCGCATTTTTCTACCGCGGGTTGGGATGTCTACACATCCCAACCCCTACGGCAGCAGAAGCAGCAGCTGCGGCCGCATTAGAGGCCGCAGTGGAAGCAGAGGCTGCGGCGGTGGCAGCGGAAGCGGTGGTGGCGGAAGCGGTGGCGGCCACAGAAGCAGCAGAGGCCGCAGAGGCCGTGGAAGCGGCAGCAAAGGACCCAACCACCGCCTGGTAAGTTTGGGGGGGGTTCCCCCCCTTTTACACTTGGGCGCTTGACTGCCCAAGCACCCAAGCGTAAAAGGGGGGGGGGGAATGGCCGACGGGACCATCTGGACAGCCCCGCTCTTGCAATGATTGCGAGAGAGGGCTGGCCAGATGGCTAAAATGCGGGTTCCTCCCACAACACCCAGGAAAACTGTTGATTTTCCCGTGGTTGGAAAATGCAGGAGCAACCCGCATTTAAGCCCGCTTCGGCGTGGGACTTTCTGCGGCCGTTGTGGACGGCCCCTTTAAATGCGGGAGGAAATAGCCCTTCCTCCCGCATTTAAGGGCCGTGTGACCGCAGCCTAAGACATGGATCGCTGTGGCAAGATCTGACTCACCCAGAAATGGACGTAGCTGATGCACCAGCCAAAGCTGGGCAAAAGCATTCTGGACCGCCACAGCCGCCTGGTTTTCTGAGGTGACCACTGTGTTAACTGGCACTCCCAAGCAACAAACCTGACTTTCTAAAGGGGGGTGAGGCCCCATCCAAGACAGGAGAGACCTGAAATACTTGGTCTGCCTTTCTACTAACGTAGAGAATGTCTTTCTTGCTGTTTATGGTGAACAGCTTATTTCTAATGGCTTCTCATTTTTGTATTGTTTTAATTGTAAGTTGCCTCAAGCACAATTCAGATGAGGTGGCGGTGTAGAAATTGTCTAAATAAGTAAATCAGACCTTCATGACATTCCTGCCCCCCCTCCCCTGCTCCTTCGGGGCAGCATTTTGGGGCGATCAGTGGGTTGCAGCGGGGGGGGGGGGAGTGCTGTTTTGCTGACCAAAGGGCCTTTCCTCCTTGGGATCTCAGTGGATATTGTCCGGGCACATTTCCCTCCCTCTGCAACTCCAGTTTGAGAGCAAGAGGTTGTCCTGGCTACTCAGGGCGAGAGCAGATTTTGTTGCAGGGTGTGCTGGGGTACAGATCCCTGCAGTTGCCAGCGGAAAGCAGCATCAGGCGGACGCTAATGTTGTGTGTTGAGTGATTTAGTGAGGATGAGCGCAAAACAATGTTTTTCATTAAGCTGCGGCAGTGTTGGGTTTCTGTTTTAACCAAGGCAACAGTGTTTGCACTCGGAAGCCAACCGCAGATGGAAAAGTAAAGGGGATTTACATCGTTTTCAGGAGAATTTGGAGGATTATACTGTTGCTTCAGAGGAAATCTTCAGAACTAATCCAAATAATGAGGGGGAAATGGCAGAGCCGGGGGGGGGTGGTATCCAGGGGTTGGATCCGGCCAGATTTTCCATTGCTGAAAATTGTAAGAGGGGTTCCCCTTTGATCAGCAAAAAAAGAAGGGGAAAAAACGTATGCTGAGGATCTTGGAGCCTGCACGGCCAAAAGGCAAGTAGGACTGGGGTGTCATAAGCTGAGAAATTGGGTGAGATTGAGCACCCCCCCAAAAAAAAGGTAGGATCCAACCCTGTATCTCTCTCTCGAAAGAGACACTGTTTTTAGCAGCCTTGAATGTGTAGAACTCTTACTTTTTTCCCTCAAAAAACCAACAAAAAACCCAAAAACCCAGCAGTGTTAGAAGCAGTATAGTTCGAAATGGGAGTCCATAGGTGCAGGGAAGTTTTTGCCCAAGGAACTGAAAGCAAGGAGCTTTAAATTTGTCTTTCTTCTATAGTCCTGCTTTGCTTCTGAAGGCCAGGCAGCAGGAGTCAAGGCAAGCAGAAGAACAGGAATCCGGGCAGCCCGAAGGCGGGTAGGCAAGAATCAGGGGCCAGATACAAAGGAGACCTAGTCAAGGCAGGCGGCAGAGTATGTCCGTGAGCAGGCAGGGCAGGGGTCAAGGCAACAGCAGCATGCCTTATGGAAGCTGCTTGTTGTAGTTACATCCAGGTGCCTCCCTCCCACCTGGTCCTCCTTCATCTCTGGGCTTGATGCTCTCAAGGAGAGACTGTGGGTGCAGGACCCCAACAGGGCTCCTGTAGCAGCTTCAGGTTATCAGGAGGTATTGATGGGCTTCAGACCTCCTCAGGTGGTTCCTGGTCTGCTGGCTTTCTGGGACACAGTTGCCTGACTGCTGGGGAAGGATCACGGAGTCTGCCTGTGGAGCGTTCAAAGGGACCTACACGTCGGATCTCAGGGCTCGGGAAAAGGATTCCTCATCATCTGAAGAGTCTGCCTCAGTGGAACTGTGGAGGGCACTGACAGTCTTGCCCTCCTTTTCACTACATGCCAGCATCTTTGCTGCTCTTTTAACAGTGAGAATGTAAGAAGATCCCTGCTGATTCAGACTAGAGCCCAGCATCTAGTCCATTGTTCTGTTTTCAACACTTACTAGCTACAGTGTACAGGCTGAGAAGCAGCAAGTTGTCCAGGGTCACCAAGGGCTAAGCATTAATAACGACTCGTGACAACTGAACAAGGATCTCCAGCTATTGCTGGAAGTTGCTAGGTCTTCAGTCAAATGGGTTGCTCTAGTTGCAAACTATACTTCTGCAAGTGAGATCATCTCTACCGTGTACTGGTCACCTGTGCTTTTTCACACTTGTACTTTTGAAATGTGTGAATTAAAACTCTTTTGCTTAAATAAACATTGAGTTGGCTCCATGCTAGCCCTATTGGGAGCTAGAGCAGAAGACTCTTGTGAGCTACAAGAGACATTTCTTGGGATTTCCCGTTCAGACTACAGTTTCCTACGCTGTTCTCGGGATGGTTCCCTGAGCATCAGGAGCAGTGTTTTGGAGACACAGCTTTTTTAGAGATGCAGAGATTTTACCTGGTTTAAATGTATTCCCACACACAGAGTTAGTAAACCAAAAGAGTTAGTAGGCAAAAGCATTGATTATTGTGCCTGTTCTGTTTATAATGCTCTTTAAAATCTTTGTATGGCTGCCTTTCTCATGTCCCAGGACAGGTATAGTAGTATGTTTGTGTTTTAAGTGTGTTGACTTGCTTCTGACTTATGACGGCCCTATGAATTAATCTCCTCCCAAATGTCCCATTGTTAACAGCCTTGCTCAAGTCTGTTGTAGCTTACTCATTGAGTCAGGTTGTGGCTTACTCGTTGAGTCAGTCCATCTCATGTTGGGTCTTCTTTTCCTGCTGCCTTCAAGTTTTCCTATTATTGTCTTTTCCCGTAACTTGATCTTCTCATAATGTGACCAAACTAGGGGTGTGCATTTCTATAGCCGAACCGAAAAAATACCCCAAAAATACCTTGTCGGTATTTTTTGGTTATCACATAAGCCGAATACAGATCACAGTTCTGTAGTCGGCTACCAGTATAGCTGAACCCGAAAAAGCTGTAATTATATGGCTTTGTTTCGAGTTCATTTTGCTATATCGCAAAAGGTCTCATTAAACCTAACAGCCACCTCAGCTGCCAGTCAGCTGTTGGGTTTAAATGCCTTTCTTTCTTTCCCCAGTGTCCGGGGGGGGGGGGGGGGGGCCGAGAAAGGCATTCTAATGTTATCCCAGATCGGGGAGGGAAAGAAAGGCTTTTCGACATGCCTGGGTTCCCTGCCTGCCCTTTTCTAGCTGCAACATGTCAGCTAGAAAAGGGAAGGCAGAGAGAGGCTTTTTCTTGTCAATTTCACTCTCAGCTGACTGGTGGGGAGTGAAATTGAAAAGGAAATCCCTGTGGGCTCCTCAGAGGAAAGAGGGCATTTTAACATGCCGCCTTTCCCTCTTGTGTTGTAAATCAGCCTTGAAAATATTCAGCAATATCAAATATTTCCCCAGTCCGAATACCTTACCGGTATTACTTCCACTTGCAGCTGCTGGATGACCTTGGGCAAGCCATAGTTCTTTCACAGCTGTTCTCTCAAGGACAGTTCTGAAAAGAGCTCTCTCAGCCCCACCTACCTCACAGGGTGTCTGTTGTGGGGAGGGGAAGAGAAAGGAGTTTGTAAGCCGCTCTGAGACTCCCAAGTGAAGGGCGGTATATAAATCCAATCTCTTCTTCTTCTGTTGGACTGGGGAAATTAGGCATCTACCGATATTTTTCGGGTCTGATTTACCCAAAGCCAGAAAATACCAAAAAAAAAATTTTTTGCACACCCATAGACCAAACATTTTATTATTTATAGCTATGTTTCACAACTGCCATGTTTTATCATAGGTCCACGAGCTGATACTGAATCAGGAGCATCTTCATCAAATGCTCCTAACAGATTAGCCAGTGTAACAGAACAGTTATACACTGTTCACATTTTGCTGTGCTGGATACAGAGTCAGTTTCTTGTTCCAGTACAGATCCTGTTGCTGGGGTTGTTCTTGCTCTGCAGAGAGCCAGCATTGCATAGTGGTTAAACGATCAGACAACAATCTGGGGCCCAAGTTCAGACCCCTACTCAGCCATGGAAGCTTGCTGGGTGACCTTGGGCCAGTCACACTCTCAATCCGAAGCTACCTTAACAGGGTTTTTTGAGGATAAAATGAAGGAGATGAGAAAGACCTAAACTGCTTTGAGTTCCTATTGGGGTAAAGTATTGCAAAAAAAGAAGAAGTGGGAATTAATTAGAATTGTGGAGAATATCAGGTACCAGAAACCACATCATTGTATTTCTTGGCACTGAGAAGCCCCTTAAAGACTCAGAGAACAGTGTGTTTATCCAAACAGCCTTTAAGATTGAGGGAAAAGCAAAAAAAAAATTGAAACTTCTGTATCTTCTAGCCATGCTGTTCCTTAGAGATACAGTGCAAAGGATGCATGTCTGGAAACCACACTGAACTATTTCAAAATAAATATAATTAGGACCCAGCATTAAATTCCATTTAGAACTTGGTTTGAAGCCACTTTGAGTGTGTGTTTTCCCCTCAGCAAGACTGCTGGACATACAGCCTCAGTCTTGGCATGTTCATTTGTATTCTGGATTTTACCAACATCTTCCTACAGCAAGTTTCAGTTTCAGCCTTCACTGATTGAAGTATGGCCCCCCTCTGGAAAACATCTGTAAATAAACAAGACCTGTTTTGCAGATGCATCATTTAAATGATACTGGAGGGATGGTTAGAGTATAGGTGTTATGAGCTTCTGGATAGCAGAGACATTTATGATATCAACTTATGGCAAAATGTGATGCACCAGATGCGCTAAACACCAAGTTTATATGCATGTTAGAACTTTAAACTTACTGTAGTCACTATGCATATAATATCAACTGGGATTCACAAAATTTCTAAATACAAACAAAAAAGTCTCTAAGCATGTACAAAGTTCACAAAAATGTTTTTCAAATACAAAGTCTCTGAGCATGTACAAAGTTCACGACAAAGGCTCTGGATTCTGCTCTTCGTTTATATTCTTCTTCAGAAAATAACTTCTACTGAAGATGGAGAGACTTCCACAAAAGAGACTTCAAGTGAGAACAAATTTATAGGTTCTTCCCGAGCTCTGGGGTATTTCCTATCAAGTACAACTCGTCAACAATCTTGAAACTTTACTAACGGGCAACCGGTCATTAACACAGGAACTAATCTCCAAAGTCAATGTTCAGTTTTGTAGGCAACTCTGTCTAATTTGTATGTGCGCTTTCTCTCAGGAACAGAAGGGAATGGAATAAATTGGACCGATTTCTCAATGTACACAAAGTTAATGGAGCACCTTATCATATGTTTGGGAGAGAGCTCATGTCACTGTAAGATGAGGTGGATGAATAATGAGTAAATAGGGCCTTGATACGAAACTGTGTTACTCTACCTGAAAATATTTCTTCAATACCTGACTTGTGGAAAGCCTTCCACGAGATGTTGTCACTGCCGCTGGTGAAGAGAGCTTTAAAGGAGGATTAGACAATTCATTGAGGATGCCGTTATCTGTGGCTATTAGCCACAAAAGCTGTATTTGTTATTAATAATAATAGTTATTGTGTGGCATTGTGTGTAGAATAGCCAGGAGATCCTAAGATTCTCTGATTGGCAGAACTTCTAGCTCTTTTAGCACTATGCACCACTTGGTGGCGAGCTAGACTTGTTTTTAAGGCAAGAGACATTTCAGAGGTGATTTTCCATTGCTTGCCTCTGCGTCACAACCCTGGTATTCCTTGGAGGCCACCCTTCCAAATACTAGCCAAGGCCAACCCTGCTTAGCTTCCGAGGTAAGACGAGATCGGGCTAGCTTGGGCTATCCAGGTCTGGGCTGCTAAATGTATTTATTTTACTTAAAGCATGACTGTGCTGTCTTTCCATCCAAACAGGGTCCCCAAAGTGGTGAACATCCAGACATTATAATGGCATTTAAAATAAGTATATAATTCGGTAAAAAACATGTGCACATGGCAAATGTAACACAATCAGGGAGGAGGGCCAGTAAGAGTTCCTGGTGGTACACCAAACAAAACTAAAAAGTCTTCATCGGCTGGTGGAAGACAAGAGCAGAGGAGGGGAGATAAATCTCCCAGGGGGAGGGTGTTCCAAAGTTTTGGTGCCATGATCGAAAAGGCCCTTTCTCAGATTACCAGCCATCTAGCTTCAGTTGGCAGGGCCACCTGGAGCATGGCCTTCGAAGATGGCTGGAGTAGAGGAGCCGGTTTGTACGGGAGAAGGTGGTCCAGTGGAATGTTCAAGTTCCTGGTGTTGTCTGGCTGTCGCTGCTAGAAATTGGATGCTGGGCTGTCCGGACCATAAGGCCTGATCTAGCTGTGGTGCGCTTCCATCCTTATACTGAGCAAGGCTTCCAAAGAATAACAACGAGCAATACAGGAGAGAACGAGCCAGGATATGAAGACATGGTTAGAGACTGGGCCTCTGTTAGACACAAGAGATTGGAACAGCCCATTAGACAACAGAGAACCAGAACAAAGTGGAAGGTTTGAGACCTGGTGGTAGTGAGCATCCAGGGCTAAGGTGGAGTGGAAAGGTGGGCTTTCCGTTTTGGTGGCACATAGTCAGATCCTTTTGAAATTACTAGATATCTGTGGGTGTGGCTTAAAACACGTTCAGCTTGTTACTAATGATTTGGAATAGCTCTGAAATATTCAAGTGGTACTAATTATGTTGCTTTACATTCATAATCATTTTTCTTGATAGCGCTTCCCGCGGAAAGTGGAGGAGGAAGAGATTGGGTTTATACCCCGCCCTGCACTTGGAGTCTCAGGGCAGCTAACAAACTCCTTTCCCTTCCCCTCCCCACAACAGACACCTTGTGAGGTAGGTGGGGCTGAGAGAGCTCTTTCCAGAACTGTCCTTGAGAGAACAGCTCTGACAGAACTATGGCTTTGCCCAAGGTCATCCAGCAGCTTCAAGTGGAGAAGTGGGGAATCAAACCCGGTTCTCCCAGATTAGAGTTCGCGCACTTAACCACTACAACAAACAGGCTCTATGGGGAGTGGTTTTCATTATACTCGTGATGCTTTCTCCACTGCAGATCTTGATACAGTATTTATAAAAGTAGTTCTTCTCCTCTTCCCCCAGTGTGGGCTCCCCCTGATAATTGGGTGACTTTAATGACAGTTTAGGGGAAAGAAAAATGAGTGACTTCTCTAACAGATAAATTCATCTATAAAGCAAAGTGGCACAATAATGATTAAGTTGTGATAAAGTGCCAAAATGACATATTATCCGATTATGCTAAACAAGTTATTTTTGCTGTGAGTTGTGTTAGAAGAATTCGTCCCTAAGAGTCTTGAGTATAATGAGAGATTCTCCTTAAGTGGAAAATTATACGTTTAGCTACTCATACTCTTGGTTGAATTCTACTGAGAACGAAGTTGCACTTCCATCCACAAACATGTCTTTCCTGGGAGAATTTATCTTTGGAATTCTGTGATCATTTAGTGGAGGGAAAGAAGCGGAGGATGAATTGACCTAGAAAAACTGCATAATAATAAACTTGTAACAAAATCCTGTGAAATATTAGAACATAAGGTTTGGATCCTAGAACAACAGGAATGAATGGAGTTCACACAAGAGGATCTTATGTCCTTTACCTGTGGGAGCCAGTTCGGTGTAGTGGTTAAGAGCAGTGGACTCTAATCTGGAGAACCATGTTTGATTCCTCATTCCGCCACATGCAGCCAGCTGGGTGACCTTGGGTCAGTCACAGTTCTCTCAGAGCTATTCTCTAAAGAGCAGTTCTCTCAGAGTTCTCTCAGCCCCACCTACCTCACAGGGTGTCTGCTATGGGGAGAGGAAGGGAAGGAGTTTGTAAGCCACTCTGAGACTTTGAGTGACAGGTGGGGTATAAATCCAGTCTCCTCTTCTTTTGCTCTGGTGCATATAGCTTACAAAAATGCCCCAAAACCCAGCAGTAGATTTTGGTGGGAAAGGGCAAAGAGTATATTTCTGAGAAAAATTGGTATCTGGCCATTTTGAGCTGTAGGCTAGAACCATAAATTTTATATATATCTAATAGCCAAGTGCACCCATGCATGCGAATATCTAAATCCGCACATCAGGGGCACTTGAGGGGAAGAGAGATTTTTCTGCACACTTGGGGGACTCCCCAGGTGTGCAGAAAAATCTTAAAAGTTTAAAAAACTATACAGGGGATATTTAAATCCCCCCAAAAGTAAAAGATGCACAGAGAATGCTCTGGGAACTACGGCTGGCCAGCGGCTAGGAGCCGCTCAGGCCACACTGCCAGTTCTGGGGGGGAGATTGGCAGGCCCAGTGGCTCAGAGCTGCATGGGCCTCACCATCGGTGTGGGGAGGGGGAGAAGGATTGGCGGACCCATGGCTCAGAGCTGCGCAGGCCTCGCCATTGGTACAGGTGAGGGAAGGATTGGCAGCCCGGGCCTCGCCATCATTGCCTGGGGTGGAGAAGGCTTACCTGTGGCTGCTTCCTCCTCCTCCACTTGGAGCTCCACCCCGTGAGTATCACGGGTCCCACCTCGTATGTGTGTGTGTATATAAAAGGCTTACTAATTTATTTATGATTCCAGGCTCTCCCATTGGCTCTTGAAGAGTATCGCATCACCCATTGGTAGATAAACTGCCACTCAAGAGTAATCAGTTGGCATTGGATGGGTGCTGGGTCCACTCTTCTTTCACACCCACTGCAGCCTAGGCCATTCTTCTCTGATTGGGCCAGCGTTTCAAGGTCATTTGCTTATGGAAGCTGATTGGACCTCACTCCATTCCATTCCTCAAACTCCCCCCCCGACAGTTGGAACTGTTGTTAGCCAAATTGCTGTTTGCTTTAATAAAAGGTAGGGAATTATGATATTAATGTGCAATTGGCATAACTACAGGATCATGGCCTTTGTATACCAGAGTCCCACTTTATCCAAGTCACAAAAATAGATGCAGAGACTTGTTAACTAAAGCAGTGATCTCTTTAATGAAGAATTCTTAAGTCCTTATACACAATCAATCATTCAGACACACAATACAGAACTAAGGAAGTAGAGGTGATTGATAGGGAATAGAGGGGGTGAGTTATGGGGTGATACTACCTGTCCAGATGTGCAGAGGTCCATGAGGAAAGGATTATGGCCTAAACCCAGAGGGTAAAGGGGTGGCCTGCCAGTTGGCATCAGGGCAGAAAACACACACAGTCTGAGGTCATGGACCTAGATAGTTCAAGGCACTGGAAAACAATGCAGACCAATGGAAGGTCTTGGGGGCTGGTCTCAGGTGAGAACAAAAGATTACCTGGGCCAGTCAGGTGTCCCAGGAGGTGTGTGACACCAGGATGGGCAAGGCCTAGATGTGGCCAATGAGCTTTCAGAGGGGGCAGAGTCTGGATTAACAACTGGAGCCAGGTGTGCTAGGGCTAGCTGAATGGATTTTAAGACCACTGATGGTTCTGCCAAGGCAGTTGAATAGGTTCCCAAATACAGACAAAAGAGGGAAATGGGCCCCTGATTAGCATCAGGAAGGATCGTTAATAATTTGAATGTTTGGTTGGTTTATCTTGGTATCCCGAGGGATGAAGAACAAGGAAGGACAAGTACCACACATATACATGAGATGACACAAGAAAAGGGCTGGGTGAGGTTCTGGAGACAGGACTATTTGCCAGATGGCCTCTGGGTAGCCTTTAGAAATGTAGATACTTCACCTGGTGGAACCCAGTGTTATCCAGTAAGCATAATCTCTTCTGGGTGGAGGGGGAAGACTGGAGGTTTGTTTTGAGGGTGCCTTTTGAAACCTGAATGTGAAATCCTTGTTTCCAGAGCTATGGCTTGCTCTGGCTGATTCCGCACTAGTTGTTGCCCCAGCTTCACTCCCCGTTAAAATCCGGGACAGAGCAACAGTTCCCCACATGTTGCTCTGGGTCTGCATTTGTCCCGAATTTAATACTCGTTTTCCCTGGATCTTTCGTTCCCTGGATTTTCGGGGGGGGGGGGGGGTTGCCTTGGGAGTGAAGTTGGGGCATTCAGGTGGGGAACTCCGAAATCAGGGTTTATTGCTCCACCCCTTTAACGCCCCTCTGCTTCTTTCTCTCCCCTTTCCCGCCGTGCCACAAACGGGGTTTTTTTGTTCCCCGCTTTGTTGTGTTATAACAACACGACACGACATTGATCCACCGTTGACTGGCATTTAAATGTCTTTTTTTTAATGTAGTTTTATTGTTGATGTATCCACATTTCTGTGTAGCATTGTTTGAACAAAAGTCGCGCCTGAGTCACGCCACGGTAAAGATATGTATTGATGGCTTTGAGGCACAGCGCGAGCTGGTTCCCCCCCCCACACACACACACGTTGCATTACAACAACACGACATGGCATTATCGTTGTGTGTTTATTTTGTTCGGGGCCAGTGTATTGCGGGTGGTGTGGTGATGTGGACACATTTTTTGCAGGGGGAGCATGTGTAGTGTTGCATGATCCCCCTCCATTTCCCATCCCTTTCCCCCCTTCCAGTTCCCCTCCAACCCTGGTGCAATTTTTTTTTCGGGGGCATTTCCTAATGGCGAAAGTGACCAGAGTTGTTTCATGCGCATGCATGGAGGATTCTTGCCACTCTGTGGGATGGTTTGTCACAATGAAACTCCACCTACCTTTAAAAAGGTGGGGGAAGGGTCGGGTGCATGATGTACTTTCCCGGGAATTATGAAAACCCTTGGCCAATCATGACCTTGTTGCATCACGACATTATAACGAAACTCCGCCTACATTTTTTTTTAAAAAATGGCAGGCGGGGGCTCAAGATTTGGGCCCCTTGGGGTGGGAGGGGGGCAAGGACAGATGTGGAAATGAAGAACCGGCATCAGCCCGGGTCAGATTCATGTAATGCAGAAATGTGCACTGATTCAGACCAATTAAACCCAGGAGGAAAGGGAAGCAAAGCCCTTGTGCGGAATCGACCTCTGTGTTCCAGGACCAAGAGTGTCTTCCTTGGCCTGAGTTTTGTGGGTCTCTGGTTCAAGTTAGAAGTGGGGTGTCCCTTGCTATTGGGGCTACCCAAGAGTAAAGACAGCACCTCTAGCAATACTGTCAGTTGCATATGTGACCTGGTGTATCATGAGGTAAAATACATCTTCACCAACACATCACTTCCCCTTCAAATCCAGTCCAATAACACAACCATGCCACACCACAAAAAAGACAGCTCATACCACAAGGCAAAAAATGATAGGAAAAGGTGCCAACGGTCACCCTATTACTGCCACTGATATGTACCTGATAGCACTTCAGAGGATCCCAGTTGCATGTTATAAAAGCTGCCTGGGTGATTATGGACCAGGGGCGGAGCCTGGAGAGGGTGGGGTTTTAGGAGGGGTGGGTCTCAGACAGGTACAATGCCATAGACCAGGGGCGTTAAACTCATTTGTTACAAGGGCCGGATCTGACAAATGTTTCTTTGTCGGGCCGGACCATGTGTGCCATAAAATGTAATGCCAAGTACTGGAAATAGAAACTATATAAAGGACAGCAGCTGATAAGCTCCACGTTGGTGTGTCCTCACTGCAAGGCCCCTTGGGGTGGGAGGGGGGTGCAGAGGAAAACCTACTGAGGTGCACTGGAGAGGCAGCAGTGCAATGCTGGGCAGATATTCCCATGATGTTTGCTGCAGGTGAGGTTGTTCTGCTGTGCTAAAACCATAATGGAGTGGCTCTGCCCACTCCCCCCATTATGCCCTCCTTGTATCAGTTGCTCACTGGCTGCATAAGAGCTCTAGACAGGCCTGATCCAGCCCCCGGGCCTTATGTTTGACACCCCTGCCATAGACTCTACCCACCAAACCAGCCGTTTCCTCCTGGGGAACCATTATTGCCAATCTTCAAGGGAGGGCTGGAGATCACTCAGAATTACAACTGCTCTTCAGATGGCAGAGATCTGTTCCCCTGGAGAAAACGGTAAGCTCTGTATCATTGTACCCTGCTGTGGTCGCCATAGCAAATTGACACTGAGTGCCCAAGGCCAGGGCACCTGCCCAGAGCCTCTTTCTAGAGCCTGTTGTATTTATTTCCACAATGGGCTTTATTCCTAGTATATAATAATTCTCCCACTTTTTGAAAGTAAGCTCTGTTCCTCTCAGCAGCTGCAAGTGGTTTATTGCAGGATCAGAACTGACTTAAAAGGGCGGAGCCATTGTGTTCACACACTCAAGGAGCATGCCTCTCTCGTTCTACTCAAGACTCTTAAGGACGAATTCTTCTAATGCAACTCACAGCAAAAATAATTTGTTTAACATAAGTGGATAATATGTCATTTTGGCACTTTATCGCAACCTAATCATTACTGTGCCACTTTGCTTTATAGATGAATTTATCTGTTAGAGAAGTCACTCATTTTTCTTTCCCCTAAACTGTCATTAAAGTCACCCAATTATCAAGGGGGGCCCACACTGGGGGAAGAGGAGAAGAACTACCTTTGCGTCCTGTTAGACTGTTCAGTTAATGGCAGAGCCTCTTTTTCTTTTCTGATGGAAAGCACGTTTTCTGCCAGAACCAGGTTCCTTGTACTGGAGGGGAGGGTCTGCCGCTAGAACAACGTATTCATAGGATCCAACCCATGGCTATGTAAGTTGTCTATGGGAGTAACTTTTGCAGAATTTTGTTCTTCTTCCTGCTTGCTTCCTATTGGCTTTAATGGTAGTGGTTTTGCAGTTGTTTATGGCTGGCTGAAGATTTCATGATCCAGTCTGAATCGCATGGAAGCACACACCATGGTCCTCATGGAGGGATGGGCTGGATGCTGGCCATGCAGTCTGGGCAGCTCATAAGCTATCCCTGTGCAAACCGCAGCTGTGGCCACGGGCACCTTTTGGAGGTGCCAGTACCCGTGTCACTGGAGCTCGGGTTCTGCTGGCTTCTGTGCACTCCTAGAGCCCATCTTGCAGAGGGTCAGGACCTGAGTTTTGAACCAACCTTAACATTTTGCTTCGCTTCAATCTTGTTTTCAAGGTCACCTCTAGCCATGAGGATAAAATAATTGCTTTAAAGAGGTCCCAGAATGCCAAATACGACATGTGATGATACATTTGACCCATGTGTGGGAATATAAACAGTCCCAGCAGTAGCTAAGCGTCTGCTTGAATCGTGTTATTTTGGTTTTCCAGAATCTGCATATGAAAACCATATTGTCTGTGTAAATGCAGGAGGAGGTACTTTGCAAATGTGCCTTATCTCTTTCAACTGTCCGTATTTTTCTCTTCCAGTTTGGAGATTTCCTTGATTAAGAAGGAAGAAGGATGTATGTGGCCAGAGCTGATTGTCGGTGATTCACAGGGGGAATTAATCGTGGACCCTGCCCAGAGTGAAGCGACAGCCAAGCGTCTGATGCATCTGACCTCTGATGAAATGGTAAAGTGAATAATAATATAAAACTCTTGACCTTTAAGATATAGTTACAATTATTGCATTACAGCCTGGTAATAGGTGGTTGTTTTCTTGCCATCAAGTCACATCCGATTTATGGTGAGCCCACAGGGGCTTCAAGGTAAGAGCTGTTCAAGGGTGGTTGGCCATTTCCTGTCTCTGCATAGCAACCCTGGTATTCCTTGGTGGTCTCCCATCCAAATACTAACTAGGACCAACCCAGCTTAGCTTCCCAGGTAAGACAAGATTGGGCTAGCCCAGGCTCTCCCAGCTGCAGCTCACCAGGGCCATGAGAATGGGGGGATCACCCAGGAAGGGGCTTCCTTTCCCCCTTTCTCCCAGCCAGGGCTTGCCGCAGCTGGGAGAAAGGGGGCGGGGATCACCCAGGAAGGGGCTTCCTTTTCCCCTTTCTCCCGGCCAGGGCTCGCCGCAGCCAGGAGAAAGGGGGTAGGGGTCTCCATTTAGCCCTTCAGTCCCCCTCCCCCCTTTTTAAGTGGCAAGGAGCAAACTACACTGCTCAGCTATTAGGTTTAAATGGCTAGCCCCAAACAGCTACATCAAACTGGCCCAAAAGTCTTCCTCAAACATTGGTTCTGGAGCTCTGAACCGGCCCAAATTCGTCCAGAGTTTTGGCTCGTGAGCCGGTTTGTGCCCAGCCTTACTAAAAAACCTTATTTTGGACAGTATTCATTTGCAATGCTGACTGGCAAGCTAAGCAAATAATTAGAATTAAGATTGTTAGATGATCAAGAAACTTTGCGGATTTCCTAAGGACACATAAGGTATCATCCTCTTAATGCGAATGCATTTCACAGCAGTCAAAGTCAGATATTTTTAGTACCAAATTAACATTAAAATTTAATTAATGAGGGACATTAAAATGCCTCCAGAAAAAGAGCCCTTTTAAGGTCCACCTACTGATGTCCATTTAAAAGTTAGTTCTCCCGTTATTTCAGTTTGTGTGTGATATGCTGTAATTGTCAGAAAATTAAGTCGACCACAATGGGTTGGATGAAAAAGAACTGTAAATGAAGCAAAGTTCTATGGGAAATCTTTGCCGCTTCTGCTCTACTTCTACACTCTGTTCCCACTGGAAAAGCCACTCCTGAGGATATGAAGCACTCAGGAACCTTGTTGAATAGGGCTGCCATGAGAAGGGGGAAATTGGCAGAAATCACCCACTTACCTATATGTAATTGCAAAAACCTCAAAGGCTCATTTGCAAGGTAGGTAGGAATAGGATCTGTTGGTTCTTCCCATCCTGCTCAATTCCCCATGCCATAGCCCATGTCATTATTATTTCAGTATTAAAACCCTGTCTGCCCCCCACCCCCCCCGTGGGGACCGGAAGTGGCTTACAACACCATTCTTCCCTCCTTCATTTGATCTTCACACCCTATGAGGGAGGCTGAGTTGAGAGCAGTGTTCCCTCTAAGATGAGTTAAGTGTGAACTAGCTCACAGCTTTTTTAGCCTCCGGCTCACACATTTTTGTCTTAGCTCAGGAAGGATGGCTCCAGAGCAAACTAATTGATGCAGCAGCCAAATCGCTTGGCTGCTCACAACTTTAATGCCAGTAGCTCACAAAGTAGGATTTTTGCTCACAAGACTCCACAGCTTAAAGGGAGCATTGGCTGAGAGCACGTGACTAGTCCAGCAAGTTTCCATGGGAGAGTGGGGGATTTGAACCTGCCCTCAGTAATAGCTTTTCGGGAGGAGGAGGAGTCTGCAGATCAGTTCAACAAACTGTGATCCATTTGTGGTTCTTTGGATCCAATCCAATAAAATGCTACTGCACTACTCAAATGCTTTCCTGTTAGACCTGCTTCCTAATAAAAACCAGTGTAGTGGTTAGAGTGCCAGACTGAAACTGGAAAACCCAGCTTTGGACCCTCACTTTGCCATGGAAGCTCACTGAGTGATTTTGGACCTGCCATACACGCTCAGTTTAACCGACTTTATAGGGTTGTTGTGAGGACAGAATGGAGGAGACAAGAGTGATGGAAACTGCTTTGGGTACCCCTTGGGAGAGGAAGTGGGGTATGAATGAAGTAAACAATAATCTGAACCTTTTTCCTCCACTGTAGATTGTTTTTACCTAAAAATATATAGATGATGAACACCTTTAGAATCCCGTACTCTTGAAATCATAAAAAGGTATTGGGAGAAAGAGAATTCCCATTCTTGAGCATATTAGGTGCTCAGAAATCTAATTAAAATTAGTCACTTTTGAGCATTTCATATTTCAACCCATTCCCATTCAGATTCAACAGGATTCCTAACTTTCTTATGTCTCCGGCTTATGTTTTCCCAGCCCAGGCCTGAATCTGTAGTTTGATTTGGTCAAGAGGCAGCATGTTAGCTAGTGGGCTTCTCAGGTTAGGAGATTGTGTGTCCCTTTGTGTCATGATATTTCATATTTCCTCACTTCTGTGCACCCCACAGAATGCGTAAAATGGATTTGTTCTGGATTTTTAAAAAGGGAATCGAGGTGTCATTTTTATATCTGTGAAAATTTTATTGCATTGTTTATTGTATACTATTTTTATTGCACTGTTTCTTTTTTAATGTTGTCATCTGCTTTGTATCTCAGCGAGAAAGGTAGACTGTAAATGTGTTTGTTAAATCCCAGTCGTCATCCCAGTCCTTATGGTGATTAACATTAACTATGACCTGTGGCACTGGAGTGAGTGTAGAAAAATATATTACAAAGTAGAGAAAGCCGTCACCACATTCAGATAATGGTATATGTCAAGACACGGCTGACTTATGGCAACCCTTTGGGGCAGAGGTATCAAACTCATTTGTTATGAGGGCCAGAGCTGACATAAATGTGACTTTGTCGGCCGGGCCATGTGTGCCATAAAACGTAATGCCACATACCAGAGATAGAAACTGTATAAAGGACAACAGCTGGTAAGCTCCGAGTTGGTGTATCCTCACTGCAAGGTCCCATGGGCTGGGAGGGGGTGCAGAAGAAAACCCAAACAGGCGAACTGGAGAGGCAGCAGTGCAGCACTGGGCAGATGCTCCCACAATGCTTGACTGCTGCAGACGAGGTTCTGTTGTGCTGAAACCACAATGGAGTGGCTCCCCCCACTCCCCCCAGCAATTCCTCCCTTGAACCAGTTGCTCGCGGGCTGCATAAGAGCCCTGGATGGTCCAGTTCTGGCCCCTGGGCCTTATGTTTGGCACTCCGGCCTTGGGGTTTTCAAGGCAAGAGACACTCAGAGGTGGTTTGCCATTGCCAACCTCACATCATGATCCTGGTATTCCTGTCTAGGTCAGAGTGCCGTGGTGCATAAATTTCCTGTTTAGCATTGCTTCTTCACAAATCAAATAAATTGACGTTTCATTGTTTTAATATGAAAAAATAATAAAAATAATAAATTGCCTGTCTTCGTTAAGAAACTCTATTAATTGTCCTTTCAAACTGTTGCCCAGGAAACAGAGTGAGACTACAGTCTTTTTTCTGGTTTACGCAGACTAGTACCTTTTTCCAAACTAACTGTGGCTTCTTAGTATCTTTAAACCAAAACTTCCTTGGATAAACCATAGAAAATTAAATGTGAGAAATGCCAGGTTTTTGTAGGTTAGACGCAATAAATTTAGGGCAAGATTGTCTCTTGTGCTCTGGGGTAGCTTGTATAAGTATCTTGACATAGGTATTCCAGTGCCCTGTCTGGTTTATTAAAGCAATAAGAAAAGTAATCTATTGTTCCCTTTTTCCTGAGTGCTTCTCCTTTATAGCTTAGTCCAAATTCTGCATTCACCTTTGCTTCCCTTTCTCATCAGAGAGGATCTTCTAAGGCCAAGTGTCTACTCTGTTCAAGAATTGGGTTTCAGTTTGTGTGCAAGGAAGAATTGTTGCGGAAGCCATTCAGGTGCTCAGAGAGTCTTTTCTGTTTTTTCTCCGACGCTCCTGCGTTGCAAACCGAAGTAAAATTCATGTCCTGTTCACATGGCCCTTTGAGTATTCAGACAGAGGAAGCTATGCGATTGATGTCAAGAACGCCAGAGACAAAAACGGTTATTCAGCAGTCCGTTCACGAGCAAAAGCTAAACATGTGTTTCTCTCTTGCTTCTAAGTGAACATCATGCGGGTACAAAGAAATACTGAACAAATATACCCAAATGGTTCTACAGTTGTGTTAAGCGACATAACCATTCTGTCAACAGTTTGCTGACCTATTTTCCGACAGGTGTTATAAATGCATTACTTGTTTACGTAGCCCAGTAATTGAACTCTAGTGTGCAAATCGCTTAATCTTGTGAGTCTTTGCACCGAGCCTGTGAACAGGCCACTCTTCTTCCTACATGAGAGACTGAAGACCTTGCCGATGATTTTCACAGGTGGTCACAATTTGGAATCAACCAGAATTAAAAACTTGATCCAGTTGGAGCGCACTAAATAAACCATGATCCTCTAGCCTATCGTTTTTTATTGCAGTCTTTTAGGAAGGATTCCAATGACCGCAAAAAGGGCTTCTAGATTACCGTTGTGTTTTGATCTCCACTGCTTTTTTATACAATATCTACTTCTGTTTGTTTTTGTTTGTTACATTCTGTCACCTACTTTTATCACAAGCTGCCTCAGGTGCACTTCGAGTAGAAAGATGGGGTAAAAATTGTATAAATAAACTAAAATCTTAAGTTGGGGGCCAAGTCATGTGGTTATGTTCATTGTCAAATCATCATTTGTGTAAAACAGTTGTCCCTCATTCTTGCTCTTTAAGGCGACATCTACACTGCATTCTTATGTTGACTTTATCCCCCTTCACTGCTGTCACTTCCCTCAAAGAATCCTGGGAATTATAATTTGGTAAGGTGCTGAGAATTCGCAACTAGAGATCCATAGCTGCTCTTACTCCCAGCTGCAATTTCCAGAAATAACTGGCTGAGCATATTTAACTATATAGTCTAGAGATCCTCTCAACTTTAGAACATATATGAAAACATAAAGGTTCCTTGTGTACCAATGCTCTGCTCGTTTAATCTCAGTATTGTCTACTCTTCACTGGCTCTCCAGTGTCTCCGGTGGAGAAGGGTCTTCCCAGTACTGCGACCTCAGATCCTTTATCGGGACATGTCAGGGATTGATACTAGGACGTAATGCATGCAGATCAGGTGCCTGATCCCTCAGCCATGGCCCTTTCTCCAGTTTTAATACAGTAGCATCAACAGTGCCCTGAACTGGATGGCCCAGGCTAGCCCAATCTCATCAGATCTTAGAAGCTAAGGAGGGTTGGCCCTGGCTAGTATTTGGATGGGAGACCGCCAAGGAACTCCAGGGTCGCTGTGCAGAGGCAGGCAACGGCAAACCACCTCTGATTGTCTCTTGCCTTGGAAACTTCATGAGGTCTCCATAAGTTGGCTACGACTTGGCAGCACTTTCCAGCACCACCACATGTAGAAGAAACTTCATCAAGCCACAGGCTTTACTACCTTGACCAGTTAGTATCACGTGTGCTCCAGAGTTTAAGTAGCTCTTATTTAACTCTGTTTCTGCTGTATTTTTAGTTTCCTCCATAACTGCTTTTTTTTTTTAGTATCCCGACACTGGCAGCTGAATGGCTCTGTGGCTCCATGCTTAGACTGACACTTTATGGAGGATCTGTCCATCAAGTGTCACAGCCGTTCTGCTTAAGTGGAAGCTCCATATTCAGAGGCAATAACCCTCTGAATGCTAGTGCTGTGCTTCCAGGCCTTCCAAGGGCATCTGGTTCGCTAGAGTGTAAAATAGAATGCTGGCCTAGATGGACCACTGATCTGCCGAAGCACAGCTGTTCTTCTGTTCAAGTAGTTGAATGGGGAAAGTATCATGATGGAGAGTCAGTGAGGTGTCGTGGTTAAGGACGTTGAACTAGCATCGGGGAGACCCGGTTTGAATCCCCACTCACGCTGTGAAAGCTTGCTGGGTGACCTGGGCAGTCACACTCTCTCAGCCTCTCTCAGTTGTGATGATAAAATGGAGGAGAGGAGAACAACGGAAGCCACTTTGGGTCCCCGTTGGGAAGAAAAGTGGGGTACAAATAAATTAAATAAATAAATGTTGGTTTTACTGCTTGCGTTGGAAATTTTCCTTCAGCATTGTTAAATAATATTTCCACTACTGCTCCTGCACATCCACTTGAAATTGGCTGGAAATTAAAAGACAAATCGGTATGATTTCAGAATCCAGACTCTGCCAAAGAAAACCCTCCATGTAATGCTCAGGAGTTGGAAGAATGCGATATGTTCCTTGAAGACAGCACAAGTTTGTGCCGATTCGATGGTAGCTCCCTGAAGGTCACCCATGTGGTAAGTTTTAAATAATACTTTAGTGTCTTTGATCCCCATTAACATTTTTTTCCTGTGCCATTTTCTTTGTCGTTGTCCACTGCCCCAAGGCAGTGAGAATCTGTATGACTGAGCCAGTGGTGCAAACTGCAGTTTGGGGAGGCTGATTGAGATCAAGGAACAGGCACACTCCCCCCGGACTGTGGCTTCTGTCCAGACCTCTGCAGCTCTTGGCTGTCTCTCTCCCCACTCCAAATGCAAGAGATCCATTCATGGGCACTCATAACATAATGTCTCTTTAGACTGTTTAGTAAATGGATAAATGTCTGCTTAGAGAGGCTCTGTCTGCCCTGACCTGGCTTTCCCAGGTTAGCCCAATCCCTTCAGAACTTGTAAGCTAAGCATGTTGGCCCTGGTTAATATTTGGATGGGACACCAAGGAATTCCACAGTCATTATGCAGAAGCAGGCAATGGCACATCACATCTGGACATCTCTTGCCTTGAAAACTCTACGTGGTTCCCATAGGTCAGTTGCAACTTGACGGCACCTTTATACCAGAGAGGTGGAAGAGTCTGGAGCACAGTTAGCCACAGAACGGGAGAGAATGCCATACTGGAAAATAGGTGAGGATGGACACAGTCCATACAAAGAGTCTGTCCCAATTTCCAACCAATTGTGAGCGAGCAATTTGACTACTGCATAAATTAGGAGCCATCCTTCCTGAGCTAAGACAAAAATCTGTAAGCTGGAGGCTAAAAAACGTTGCGCTAGCTCACACTAACTCAGCTTAGAGGAAACACTGATCCCAACAATACACCGGTAAGCAGTGTTGTATTAGATTTGCAAACTCACATAAGACAGTCCACTTCCACGAGCTGGAAAGGCAGCAAAACCATCTGCACAGCAGCCTCGGATGGGTGGCTCATGACAAGTTTAGATTAGTTGTGTGTGTGTTTTTTTAAGGAAACGTTCAGAAATTTGTGAGTGTTAAAACGTTTTCCAAAATAATAGGGGACACCTTCCTCTCCGTGTGCTGAAAAAAAGAAAGAAAAAGATGCATTCCTGTTCAGTTTTTTGGAATCGAGAGTGTGCTGGGAGCAGAGAGAATTAAAACAGCCAGCAGCGAAACCGACAAGTAGGTCTGAGTAGGCAGCTGAGATGTCTCTGCATTTGAGGCCAGTGGTGACCTTTGCTTCCAGGCAGGGTTGCACATACAGAAAAGGGAATAGCAGAAAACAACAAACACAAATTCCGCACAAGTGAGCAGAGACTACGTAGTCATCAGCAAGTTCAGAAATCTCCCTCAGCAATATAGTCTGTGTTGGTTTACAGTTGCACTTCTGCTATTATTCTCCTCTTACTGTAAAAGAGGATAGCTACGTTTTGAAAGTGACCCTAAGATTGGGTATTACTTTCTCTCCCCCCCCTTCAGTTTGACAGGGCATGAAGATACGAGTCCAGATTCCAGATGGTGCTGATCTATGTGACAGCTAAGTGACAGCTGAGAGCTCCATAGCCAGCAGCTCTAGCTGGAGCAAACAGGTTCTGACTGGCACTGTTGTACAGCAGTCAGAGTGACTCAGCAGTCAGTGGTGATTGGCTGGTCAATGTATATAAGTGAATGTTGTACAGTGTATCTTTCTCTTCTGTATATTTCAATGTGGGCGAAGCGCTGTGTCAGTCTGTATAGTGATTTCCGCTGAACTGTGTATACCTGCATTTAACAACAGGCTTTTGTAAATAAACCCTGTATATATTCCTTCCCTACTTGGCTGTGTGGACATTGGACTTTGTGGGATGTAAGCTCTGCACTTTACTGTGCACGTTGCTGTGAATCTCTGCTCTGGTGCTAACACGCCAGCTCAACACTCGCACCCCCTGACACAGTTATGGAGAGGGTTTTTTCTTCCTTTCAGAGGTGGTTTGCCTTTTTTTAAAAATTGCCATAAGCTGACTTATGGTGACCCCACGGGGTTTTCAAGGCAAGAGACGTTTGGAGGTGGTTTGCCATTGCCTGCCTCTGCATAGTGACCCCAAGTATTTCTTGGAGGTCTCCCATCTAAAAATGAACCAGAGCTGACCCTGCTTAGCTTCTGAGATCTGACAACATTAGGCTATCCTGGGCTATCCAAGTCAGGGCGTGAGAGAGAAGTACAAGTTTAAAGTGGACAGAAATCATCAAGGACTTGGGTTTTCTATGGTTTCTGCAGTTATCTGGATTAAGTTTTGTGGCAATACCTCTGCGAGTACTTGAATGTACTCTTATTTGCAGAGTATTTGAGGAGATATCCAGGGCATCATAAGGAAAATACTTTCCTTCAAAGAGTTCAAGCAGCTTTGTTCACTCTAGCCCTGAGGGCATTCAGAGACTGGAAGCAGTATGCTTTCAGCTTTCATACTGCCCAGTATGCTCAGCTACACCAGGGGCTCCCTTGAACTTGATAAACAGAGAATGCAGAGAATCTGTTTCCGGGTTTACAAAAGACCCAGTCTTGATGATTTCCTAACTGCTGCTCCATTTATTTGGTTTAATTTGTATTTGTCCTTACCAAGTATAATAGTCAGAAACTGAATCAACAATGTTCTAATCTGAACTGAAAATCACTGATGGTTGGTAATACTCGAAAGCAATTCAGATCTGGTCATTATTCTGGCCGCTTGCTGTCTGGTTTAGAGTTAGGGTCAGAGGGAGGGGGGAAGAGTGACTTAGCAGACTTGCGCACTTGCTGTGATGATTGACAGTCAGCAGAGTATATGTGTAGCAGGCAGGAACCAATAACACAGAAATGCCAGCTGCTTTCAGAAGACAAAGTGTTTATTTAAGACGCGCCTGACCAGGCTTTGTAATCTGAGGTCCGGAGACACAGTTACATTCAAATCAAAATTGGCTGGCCCCTATTTCTTTGTTCTCCCCCTTTTTATACAGTATGAAAAACATAATTCTACATTACGTGAACAGCGTCAGAAATAGCTCTTTTCAAGGTGATTGGACAGCATCACATATAGCATAAGATATAAAGTTTAGAATTTCAGGTGATCTCCTTATCTGGTTGCCCTAGCAACTCCTAAGTCACAGAGAGTTCAACTTTACTGGGCCCCCCATCAGTGTCTCTCTGTACCAGGAGATCTTCCCCACCTCAGCACTACCTGTCAAACCTTTGGCCAGAACAATTTATGATTTGGAATTCCTATGCAAAGTTTAAGGCACTTGTGGGGGGAGAGAGAGAGCTTCTTGATTATATCACATACACAAGAGAGGGAATTGATTATATGAACAGAAAAGAAATGATAGTCTATCCATATAAGGATAATATTTTGTTTCATTCTACATATGCATAGATATTGCTCCCAGAGAAGGGAGCACTGATCCGCCTTTGCCAAGTGGTGTTTACACCAGTTGCACAGTTTTCCCAGTCACTTGCAGAGAGAGCTTTCATTTGGATCTGTACCAGCAGCGGTGGATCCAGTTTTCTTGCTGTTCAGTTCCCTCTGGGGCTGCATCCCCAGGCCCAGAAGCAAAAGTGAAGCTTCCGTATGCTGGCTTGCAGGCAGGCAACCATCTTGCCCCTTCCCCTGTGACAGGTAGTGCTGCGTTTATCCAGATGGAAGCAAACATTTTCCTTTCATAAACTGGCATCCAGGCTATGCTATAGACACTCATGTACGAGCCAGGCAACATGTTACTATATGAGCATTGCGATCAGTAGCTATTTTCTTATATCTGTCTCCCGAGCCATTTCACTGACATAAATTGCCCTTTCCCCAGCAGCTCTTACTCACAGGAGGCCAAAAAAAAAATGGTGGCCAACAATCTCCCATACTTCAGTAGAGAAAGCAGGGGAACACAGTAGTCTCTTGTTGAACACGTGGGTGATGAGAGCTGATCCCTCCCCCATCCTGCATGTTATCTCATTGTGTTCAGGTGTTCAAATCATGTTTCTCCCAACCTAGCTCTGATAATGGAAGTCAGCCAGGTTGGAAGCAAAGATCTTTCAAGCACTGGAGGTGAGAGAGAGTATAGAAGGGAACAGGTTTTGCTTTCCTTGCTCCATTTTTGTTTTTGAACTAGACCCCTACCACCACCAGTCTGTGTTAGATTTGAAGGAGTAGATTGGTACCCATGGATTCCATATTATTATGCGTCTGTGCACACCTGCTTTCTCAGGTTGACAAATGTCTGCCTTTACCCATTCCATGAACAAAAAACGTCTCTAGTGCCTCTGACCCAGGGGCACATTTTTGTATCCATATGAAATTATTTATTTATTAAATTCATTCCCCACCCTCCCAGCCAAAGCCAAGGAAATGTAACCAGGAAGGATCCCTTCAGCAAGGGATCCCTTTGAACTTTGCTCCAGTTGAATGGTTTGGAAATGACTATAGCCAGCAGTGGTTTCCCTATGAAAACAAATATCAAAATTAAAGTTAGCATGTATAATGACAGTGCAAAAGGATAATAGAACTTTAAAGTAAAATGAGCAGGAAAAATTATTTTTGTAGACATCCTGGTGGTAATAGTTATGAAATACCTAGGCACTACACAAATGTGTGTGCAATATGTATATGTTGCTTTAAAAAAAAAACACCCTTTCCTACAGGCTTATAGTCTAAAAAGACAATGTGATGAGGAAAAGAGAAGGGACGTGAGGAGGAAAGGGAGGCAGAGTTCAGCCACTGGTGTCTAGTAGACCTCTGCCCTCTCAGGTCACATGGAAAAGACAGTGGAGGAACAAAGAAACTGATCTACCAAGGCTCATAGCAGGTAGAATATGTCTCCACAGGTGTCAGCGACAGAACTTGAGCAAATAGCAGGACGTTTTTTCTCTAAGGGTGCACTGAAGATCAGAATGAGTGATTAATATTGTAGAAAAAGATCCCAGGACCAGAAAGCTTGGGTCTGTATTGCTGTATGTCATTCCTCAAGGCTTCTGTGGAGATGCACAAGAAACCTTCAGAAACTGGAGAGTCATGTGCTAGAAGTTATGAAGGCCAATAGAACTGAGCTGGTGAGGAAAGCCTGGGTCTTGTAACCTGATTTGGGAAATAAGCCTGAAATCCAGAGGGTGCCTGTGAGTGATTGTGCAGTCACAGTGGCTCCTGTTGAGACCATTTCAAGAAGCCACCAAGTTGTCTTTTTTTTTGGGGGGGGGGGGGAGGATGCAAATCACCAAGCGTAAATCATGTATGAATTCCCCATTATGATCTGACCACTTCCCCTGCTCCCATCTGCTAGGAGCCATGGAGACTGGTCCAGAGTAGTTAATGAAATACGTTTGGAAATGTGATGGCTTGCTTGATGGCATCTAAGCCATGTTTAATCATTATCATAATACTGGATTCCTGATTTATAAGAATACATCTGGATTTGATGGTCTTCTGCAGGAGTAAAGCAATTTTTTTGGCTGTAAGCTTTCGCCCTGACCTGGATAGCCGATGCTAGCCTGATCTCTTCAGATCACGGAAGCTACACAGGGCGGGCCCTGGCTAGTATTTGGATGGGAGATTTCCAAAGAATCCTATGGCTGGAGCCAGGCACTGGCAAAACCACCTCTGAATATCTCTTGCCTTGGAAACTCTACAGGGTTGCCATAAATCGGCTGTGAGTTGACCACCGCAGCTGAGATTCAGTCGGTCATCCAAGAGCTACTGGTTATGCCTTTTTTTTCTGTTCCTGACTTTCCTGTCATATGAATAAATAAATATGGTGATACTAAATAAAATTCAGGAGATCTCAGTCTAATTTTGGCATGAAGACTCCATGCTCACTGGTTGGCTACTGTGAGATACAGGGGAGGGACTGTGGCTGAGTGGAAGAGCCTCTCCTTTACATGCAGGAACGTCCCAGGGTTCAGTCCCCGGCATGTGTGTAAATGGTTTGAGCCAGCAGGGCTCTTCTTCTGTTTTATTCCTCAGCGCTGCGCCACTAGGAACATTTTGTTTCAGTTTCTGTATTTAATTGGATTACATAGGCAGAGAAAATATGCCCAGGTCGAAGATGCTAAAGACTCATTAAATAAAAGTTTATCCAATTTTTATTGCCATTCTTGCTTGAAATGACTAATTGGCAAACACCAGCATTTCAAGTTACAAAGTAATACCTCTTCCAGCTAATGAATATAGCAATCTGATTTATTTGTAAACAACAAGCTCTCTTATTGTAAACAATAAGTCCCCACATTCCTTTGAACCTGGGTAAAGAACATGGCCCAACGTCAGTGGAAATTGCGGTGAAGACTAGATGCGTTTTGATATGTATTGACTGATGGGTCTCAGAGCCAGTGAGGGAAATCTTTATTTTATGGACTGTGGGTCTTCTGAGGATGCTTTTGTGGGCTTTGGCCAATGAAGCCTTGCCTTTTCTATTAAAGCTTTATCTGCCCGCTGCCAGACTCAAAGACATGATCACAGTTATCCACACATCACGTCTTGGGTTTATCTGAGTTGCACTTGAGGAAGGTTTTCATGTCTTGATTGAAAGAGACTCATTTTTGGCCCGGGCAAGCACTGCGCTTTATACACTTGTGCCATGATGCTTTCCAGCAGTGTATTGAAATCTCTTTATGCAATGTAACATTAGCAGCTTTCTGAATTAAAGTAGCCTTATTGTCCAAATAATCTCCCCCCCCCCTTTTAAAGACTGTATGGCAAACCCACACTGTTGTTATAAATATCATCTCCTTTTCTTCTTATTAAATGGTTGTGAGAATAACAACTCATCTTGTTTGCATCTGAGTCAAAAGGTTGCTGCCATTCATCATCCAGAATCATTATTTGGAAAGATAATTACCAGTGACAGCAACAGAAAGGCAGGGGATAGATAACAGGCAGTTCATCAGAGGTGCACGCTCCCTTTTATGCTTTGGGATGAGATAATTGCCAGTTAGAGAAGCTCAATGCCAGAGGTTTTTGTTCTTTAATACCTATTTGTCACATTTTTAGAAGACCGTCAATAGGGCCCTTTTAAACAGGACTCTAAAATGACTGTTGATTTCAGTTACCGAGGCTTCATTAAAACCTGACAGGCAAGACTCTGGTACAATGATTACAGTATTTAGTGTACTACCGTTTTTTAATTTCAGAAGATGACCGGGGATCAAAAGACCATATTTCTCCATTATCATTAGCCCTAAGAATTGACTTATTTAGGGTTAGGGTTCTGCCTGTTTATTGTTTGAGCCCTGGATTCTGCCAAGTGATCCATGAAAACGCATTCTTTCAAACAACGTGACAAAGATTAGAAGGCACCATTGTGGGAGGTTTGCCAGCATGATGCGGTGGTTAGAGGGCCAGATGAGGATCTGGGAGACCCAAGTTTGAATCCCAGCCCAGCCATGGAAGTTTGCTAGGTGACCTTGGGGCAGTTACTTTCTGTCAGTGTAGCCTACCTCAGAGGGTGGTGGTTCTGAGAATAAATGAAGTAGGGTCCCCACTGTGAGAAGAACAGGGTATAGACAGCTAAATGAAGTAAAGTATTATGAAAAGTGTTCCAGTGCCCTGTGACACTGTGGGAAGAGAGCGCATGACCTGCCTTCCTCGATCATTCCAGAGGTTCATCTAGTCCAACTCCTTTTGTCCAGCTAGACATTTTTGCCTGCAATCCTAAGAATTAGTAGTTGTAGATTTTCTGGGCTGTATGGCCGTGATCTTGGCACTACAATGCCAAGACCACGGCCATACAGCCCGGAAAATCTACAACTACTAATGAATTCCGGCCGTGAAAGCCTTCGACAACAAATCCTAAGAATGCTTTCCTGGGAGTAACCTCCACTGAATAAAACAGGAACTTCTTCTAGGTAGACCTGCTTAGGATCGGACCCCTTTGTCTTCCTGATTGTCCTACTTGTCTGCTGTCTCCTGCCCCTTATCCCCAGCATCTAGTGCTTTGCATTCAGTCCCCATCAGAACCTTGGACATAGTTCCCTCCCTCAGTTGGGTCCCCAACACAGTAGTTCTCGAACTTTTTGGTATGGTGACCCACAAGTCAAATTTACTTGGTATGGTGACTCATCCAAGGTTGTTCCAAGGGTTTTTGGCACTCCAGGCAAACTTTGACCTTGGCATACTTCTAGTTCAGCATTTGATTTCTACAGTGGCTAACCAGATGTTTTTGAGAAAGCAACAAACATCACATAAAGAGCACAACTGCCTCCAGTATGAACCCCAATCAAGCCGCATTCCGACATACACAGGCTTTGCATATGGAGGTTACATTCCAGGCTTTGACTACCCTCTCCTTCTCTATCACTCCCTCTAGTCCCATCTAAGATTCTAAGAAACTCACTCTAGTAACCATCAAGCCAAGTTTTACTTAATCAACGTGTATATGCAGTGAAGAAAACATACCAACTGATGTATGACAAGAGAGGGAAAGCACTATACCCATAACATCAGATCAGTATCAATGAGGACCCTGCAGAACAAACAAGTCTATTTTTTAATTTTTAATTTTATTTACATCATTTATAGTAGGGCTGTGCAATTCCCCCCCTTCCTTTTCAGTTTGGGTGTATTGAACCGGGTTGGGGGGGGGGGATCGTTTTTCCCAAAAGATTCTGGATCTTAATACCTGTGCGGTGTTTGGATCCGGGATTTTTTTGAAAATTCTGGATTTTGGGTGGGTCTAGTAGACATAAGAAGAAAAACAACAACAAAATTGCCCAACAGAAGCAGTCTGCTCCCCACAGGCACAACTGATTCTGTGCTGATTTCTCTTGCAGCTCAGTTTAAACCAAGCTGCAAGAGGAGCCAGCCCCAGCTGGGGCAGCGGGGAGCTCTCTACTCCCGCCACCCCAGCTGCAAGAGGAGTCAGCCCCAGCTGAGGCTCATTCTGGGCTGACTTCTCTTGCAGCCCAGTTTAAACCAGGTTGCAGGAGAAGCCAGCCAGCCTCAAGCCGAGCTGGAGGGGGCTGTCTTCTGTAGCCGCTTTAAAGTTTAAAGGGACTGCAGAAGCCCAACAAACAGCTGAGGGGCAGAAGCAATGTGCTCCTGCCTCTTGCTGTTCTTGGATCTTCTGGTAATTCCCAAATATATTCAGGATTTTCTCAGGATTTTCGTTTGTTTGTTTCCCCAAGAAAACCTGAATACATTTGGGATACCAAAATGGTATTTTGGGTGTATATTTTTGGCTTAGGTAGATCTGAATGCACACCCATAATCTATTGTCCACCTTTCTCACTTGGACTCAAGGCAGATTGCACAGAGTCTTAATAAATACAGGGGGTTGTCCTCGTGCATGTAGGGTTGCATTCAACGGTTCTAGCAGTCTTAACATTGGAACTTTCCGCCAGCATAAGGAGTCTTTTCCAAATGGAAATCTCCATCATCAAAGGAGTAGAGTGATTGGATGCACCATTATGGCGTACTAGAAGACTTGGACATTCTTGCTATATTTTCATTTTGACCTGTTGCAATAGCCTCTGTTACGACTTAATTTTCATAGGGGTGATAGTGTGCTTTATAATGTTCTTTCAGATTTCTGATATGCGTACTGTATTTATACTCATCTTCAGAAGCAAGCACTCTGTGACTTTGGGGGGGGGCTTTATTTTAAGCATCAGCAGTGGGGTACCGTTACATTGCAAAGTGGAGTCCGCCCCTTCAAAGTGTGCATCCCTTGCCTCGGTATGTTCTCCCAGTGCCTAATTGCATGTACTTTGCCAATGAAAAATGAAGTTCAGATGGAAACAGATATATCACTTCAACAGATGAGTTTTACCAGCAGAGCAAGTGAGCTTTTGCCATCCCAAGAGTTTTTGAAGTTTGGATCTTTATAGAATAGCTACCTTGCACTTTGATCTCTCCTTAAGTTCAAAAGCAGGCTAATGCTGGGAGAGAGAGAGAGAGAGAGATCTTACAAATAGGCAGCTGCTCTTTAAAGCAACCTGCATTTTACTTTGAAATTAACATGGAAGTTGTGGGGGGGGGGTCTTCTGATGTAACCCCAGCACACATCTGTGATGCTGGACTTCTGTATTCACTGCTGTGCACATAGCAAATTATTACACCTTGCAATCTGTTCCAGTTGATGCCAGTTAGTGATAAAAGGTAGCATGAGTATTTTCATTGTGTAATGGCTCCTTAACATGGAAGCGCACATTATTTCATGCTGTTGGAGCCCAGACACGATTGAATCTGCTCCATTTGTGGACTGATTCTTGTTCCAGTTTGTACTATTGTGTCTGCCTGTGTTTAATCTGAATTTGCAAGATTATTTTACCCCATTATTTTACCCCATGTTGTCATTTGGAGACAAATGGCCAGTGTAGGCGGAGTTTGTCCTAAATCATCCAGAAAATGTTCATATCATATGTTTGCTTAGTTGGTGATTAAGGAAAATGTTGGTAATTAGTAGTCTTTTATGTTTCCTTCTCTCTCTTTAATAATAATGATTGATGTATTTGTAAGCCTATTTTCATACTGTCTTTTTTTTTTGTCTTTCGAAGCACTCCAACCTGGGGAAATGTAATTGTTTTTGCAGACTGATGGGTTTTTCATGCTAGAACACTAATGAATTCTGTCTCAAGGGACTTTTCTGTTTTTAAAATTAATGGGCTACCAGAAGTATGCAAGCCAACTTTGCTAATAGTATTGCCAACTTCCAGGTGGGGCCTGGAGATCTCCCAGTATTATAATAGATTTCCAGACTCCAGAGATCAGTTTCCCTGGAGGAAATGGCTGCTGTGGAGGGTGGACTCTATGGCATTGTACCCTGCCAAGGTCCCTCCCCTCCCCAAATCCTGCCCTCCCCAGGTACCACCCCCAAAATCTCTAGGCATTTCCCATCCCAGAGCTGGCAACATTAGCTGGTAAACTCTAATGCAGACATGCACAGGCCAAATGAAATGGGTGGTTTTCATTTCCTGCCAACTTGTTCCTGCTTCATGCTGGTATGTACCCAACCTTAGGCTGGAGGCAGTTCCATCGGAGGACGGCTCTTCACAGGAATAAACAGTTTTAAAGGGGGATTAGACAGATTCATGGAGGATAAGTCTATCAGTGGCTACTAGCCACGGTTACTGAGAGGAACCTCCACGTTCAGAGACACTAAGCCTCTGAATCCCAGAGCCAGGAGAGGCAACAGCAGGGGAAGGCCTCGGCCTCTGTGCCCTGTTCTTGGCCATCCAGAGGAAATGATTGGCCATTGGGTGAGACTGTATGCTGGACTAGATGGACTGTTGGTCAGATCCAGCAGGGCTCTTCTTATGTGGGAAGAAGGCTTCAGACTTCACTCAGTGGATAGAAGAATATGTCTCTCTTGCCCATCTTCCTCCTTCCTTACCAATCTGTGGCTTCTTCTCAGCTGAGTGCTGTGTGTCAGAGCCTGATTAAGCAGTAATCTTTCCTGTGCCATTTCTCCTCTTTTCCTCTGCTTCCTGGGGAAGAAACTCTATGAGGCAGTCTTGGAAGGGCGTGGCTCAAAGGGTCTGGAAAGGGAAGGCTGAAAATTGCCATTATCCTAAGACTGCTGCTGCTTTTTAATGACAATAAAAGCAGAGGCACAATAAAAGCACAATAAAAGCAGAGGCAAAACTACTTCCATCTGACAGCCACATGTGAAACTAGCTCTTCCTCCCTCCCATTCCACTTCTTCTCATGGCAAGACCTCACTCCACAATGTGAGATGTGATGAGTATGGTTTTAATTCTCTTGTTTTTCCACATACTGTTTTTAAAGTTTTTAAACCCTTACTGTTTTTAAAGTATTCTTGTTTTTCACACACTGTTGTGAGCTGCCCTGAGGGCTCAATGAAGCCATGTGGGGAGAGGGAGATAAATCTCAAGTCCAATAAATACTTCGAAGAACATGATGTTTACCCTAAAGGCTGTCTTCGGGAGACAAAGTACAGTGTCTTGTCTCCACCCAAAGCATAGTGGGTATTCTAAAGCTGGTCAGCTGGAAGTGACCCCTCCAGTCCGACACCTGGAGTGACATTAGTCATTGTCTTGGTGTGCTCCTCATCCGATTGTACTCCGGATTAGTTCTTGTTTTTGTTTTATGTTTGGCTTCAGGCATTTCCAAGATTTTCGAAAAATAAATCATCATAGTTTGCACGTTTGCATTTCCAGAGTGTGAGTTTGAATGGAAGTTCAAATCAGCTTTTAAAATCGTATACATGCTCATAAGCCAGCTTTCCCACTGAATAAATTGTGGAAACATCTCTCCTATTCTCATTAGGAGGCAGTTTCTTCAGTACAACAGGAGCCCATAAATTTTTTGAGCCAGCAAGTATCTTTTGGAATTCTGAGGCAGGGTGGCAGGAGGTGGAGTCAAGCACACACAAGAGGAAAGGGGATGGGGAATATAAACGCACACAGCCTCAGTTCAAGTGGGGATAACACACACACACACACAAAAGCAGACAACCCGTGGTGGAAAGGGAGAATTAAACACATATACACACACCTAGAAAACAATTGGGGGAGGCATTCTTCACTCCTCTGGTGCTCTCTAGCCCCCACAGGTGATCTGTGGCTATGATTTACAGGATCCCGGATTCTTCTCCATTGAGCAGATGGGAGGATCCTAGTGAAGAGCCCCTTTTATTTGTATGAATATAGCCAGTCACTGGTTCTGCCTTTACAAAAGACCCCAGTGACTCTCCTGAAGCACATGGCAGGTCTCTGGGGGAAGTGCCTGAGGGCACTATGGCATCCAGAGGCACTGTGCTGGGGGACATAGCAATGGAAGGAAGCATAAAGGGGAGTCTTCCAGCAGATGAAAGTGCTTCCACTAGCTGAACAAATTCTTGGGGTCTAGTTTTTATCTTGAATGGCACTAAACCACTTGGTCACCATAACTGAGTACATTATGAAAAAGTATAAGCCCCTTAATGTTTTTAAAGTAAAAAAAAAACACAAAATCCCACATGGTCAAGAAAAAATAATGTTTTATGTCACTAAATATGTAAAAAGCAAAATGAGAATTCTGCAATGGAAACATTTATATCTGGCCTATCTCTGAAGGACTCAAAGCCGCAGGTTGCATCTAGCTATGTGTGAGCAGTAGGGATGGGCAGGAACCAGTTCACGAGCCAAAATTTGGCATGAACTTGGCCCAGTTCAGAGCCCCTGAACAAATGTTTAGGGAAAGAACCTTCCCCAAACATTTACCAAACTATTGTCCAGTTCGGTTTGGCTGTTTGGGCCATTTAAACCTAACAGCTGAGCAACACAGTCCACAGCTGACCTGTTAGGTTTAAATGGCTGCCAGCCATTTTAGCCTAACAGCTGATGGGTGCACCCACTGGTCACTTTCACTAAGAGAACTGTGCTGAAGCCTTGAAACAGGGGAAAGCAGAACAGACGGGTTAAATGGCTGCTGGCCATTTAACTCTTCCTGGGCAATCCCCCCTCTTTCGAAACTGGCCAGTTGGGGGCATTTTTGGCTCAGTTTGGTTTGGGGTTCGGTTTAGGGGCCACCCTGAACTGGAATTTTTAGGTTTGTGCTCATCCCTAGTGAGCAGTAAACAAAATGTATCTCATGCATCTCATGCTTGTGAAAGCAATAGCACAATGGCTACAGCTTCACATAGTGCTTTAACATAATTTTTAAAGAAATAACATTTAAAGAAATAATTTTTAAAGAAAGTACATCAGAAGGTCCACATGATTTCATTTAATTAGATTTTGAAATTGTATCAGAGTACAATACTTTGTGGTATGCCCTGCTCATAGGAATGTCAGCCTCCAGGTGGGGCCTAGGGATCTCTCGGAATTACAGCTTATTTCCAGACTAGAGAGATCAGTTCCCCTAGAGGAAATGGATGCTTTGATGGGTGGGTTCTATGGCACTGTACCCCACCGAGGTCTCTGCCTTCCCCAGGATCCATCCTCAAATCTCCGGGAGTTTCCCAACCTGGAGATGGGCCCCCCACCTCCACCAGTGGCCAGGGGGACCTGGCAAACCCGCCTACACTTCCAGAAAAAATAGTGGGAATACAATCATTTTCAGGTCATGCAAGCAGATTGGGAGGGGTAATTTTTACTCTTCTGCGTGTTCAAGGAGTGCTATGCATGTGGAAATGTTTGGTGAGGTCCAGCCCCACATACCTCTAGGGTTTGTGATTGCTGTACAGTGTTTTTATGCAGTGTTTCTGCTGTGTGATAGAATGCAAGCACGATTCGTGAAGTGCAAATAGGCAGTTTTATGAAAAAGAAATTAACAGTTCGACATAAGATTGTGTGTGTTTCTGTGAAGAAAAAAGTTTTCCTAGCAATGTCGTGTAATTCCTAACCTTTGAGAGTTGGCGGCTAAATCTCCCGATTTCTCAATTCCAGCCTACCTTTGGTAGCTTCTAGTTCGGCAATTAACATCTTAATCATTTTGTAGCCTATTTTTTGTGATATGAACCAACCGCTCAGAAGAAGCAGCACGTAAGCTAAGTGAGTATGGAAATCCTCAGCTATGTGATGGGTGACTTCGTCTGTAAAGTACTTCAAGTAAATTACAGCACAATTTCTGATCTTGGAGCATTTCAAATAAGTTCATTACACTGATACACAGGCGACTGTGATAGTTTTCGGCAAGTGTGATAATGTGAGATTACCTGGTGGCCCTTCTTCTTCTGTTAAACTTACACTTTGAATTCCAAACCCTGTCTCTTCATGGTCTGCAAAGGTATCTGATGAAGAAACCTGATAAGTAGCATCCCCTTATCCTTCCTTCCTTCCTTCCTTCCTTCCTTCCTTCCTTCCTTCCTTCCTTCCTTCCTATGTATTTGAAAAAGTGTGCATTCACACAAAAGCTCATACCTTGAATAAAACTTTGTTGGTCTTAAAGGTGCCACTGGACTCTAAATTTGTTCATCCCTTTATGCCGTTTGTAACTCTTACAGTGCAGTCCTCTATTGAATAATTCCTTTCTAAGCCTGTTGAAATCAATGGGTTTATGCTGGAATAATGTAGTTACTCTCTGCTACCAAGACCCAACCAGCAAATAATAGTAGCAGACCCATGTCATCAAGTGGGGGGGGGGGTCACCCCATCATCTTAAGTGGGACTTCAAGCTTGAAAGGGGCATGTCACTGGAAGTGCTGCACCATCCCCTCTGTTACCTTCACAGTCCAGATTGTTTTTTCCCCACCAGCAAGGCTCTTGTAGCAGAAACAAGCCCAGCTAAGAGGACTGTGCTGAAGCAAGAGGGGCTGTGGAAGGAAAGTCAGGGTGGGGTGAGGGCTTCATAATACATATATCTGCCCATGAGGATTCCCAACCTCCAGCTGGGCCTGGAGGTCTCTTGGATTTCCGTCTGGTCTCCAGATGACCGAGATCAGTCCCCCTGGAGAAAATGGCTGCTTTGGAGGGTAGAATCTGTGTCATTATACCCCACTGAGGCCCCTCCTTTCCCCAAACCCTGGCCTCCCCAGAGTCCGCCCCCAAATCTCCAGGAATTTCTTAGGACAGAGTTGGCAACTCTGCTGTTCATGTTCCCCTTTAGTGGCCTTAGAGTTCATTGTCCTAAGTAGTACAGGAACCCCACTCAAATATACACTTTCTTGATTTTTAACTAAGTTGTGTAGAAAGAGCACAGCCTCAACAATGCTGGCCTTGGGAGAAGGAAGAAGAGAATATAGAATCTGCTTTGAATGAGCTTGATGATCATACAGAGACTTTGGTCTACAGTGCTTCTTTCTGGGATTCTTATACCACAGTTAGATGATAAGTTAGGAGGCCATATTGATTCAGGCAGTATTGATTTATGAATGAGAATATGATTGAAGAAGCTGGCAGCAACATTATTATTATTGCAGACAATGCATGAAACGTAGTCTGCAAAATCCAGTGCGCTGCTCGGCGATACAGAGGAAACGTTGAAGTTTCCCTAGTGAATCCTCTCTGGAAATGTATCTTTATTGGTCGTTTCACTGAAAGTTTTATAATCCCAAACTGACTGCTTTCGTGCCAAAAGCAGTAAGCTAAAGCTAAGTAATAGGAAGATGCAAAAAATGGAATACATAAATCTAAAATATAAAGCCAGAAAGCTTTCTAGAACTGATAAATCTTTTTTTAAACAATACTTTCATTCTTGATTTTTTCAACAAACCGGGGAAAAACTATTTGAAAAAGCAGTGAAATAAATTAAATCAACTGCAAAACAGTACACAAGTCTTCTGGAAGTCCAAGAACAGAGTCAAGAAATGGAGGTGTTCAAGTTTCGACTTCTGTCGCTCGCTGCAGCAGGGATGCTTGAACACTTGCCAGTTCAGCTCACCTTGGTGAGCTGATTGTTGATGGACTCTTTGGCTGTTTTGTCAATCCAGTCATGTCTGCTTTGTGGGGTTGCCAGACTCCAGGTTCTGGCTGGATATCTCCTGGGATTACAAGTGATCTACAGGCAACGGAGATTGGTTCACCCGGAGAAAACGGCTGTTGAAGTCCCCCTGCCTAAACCCCACCACCCTCCGGCTCCAACCCCAAAATCTTCAGTTATCTCCGAACCCAGAGCTGGCAACCCTACATCAGTCCATTCATGTCTGTATTCCTTACTAAGTGCAATAGGCTTTCCATTTAGCTGCAGCCATCGTTTTCCTGGTGTACCACAACGGAGAGCTATTTTTTTTAAAAAAAAATTGATAGTTGCTGTAGCACCCAAAGGCTCTTATAATCCATTTCTGTGCTCGCTGAATTCCTCCAGCTTTCATTTTTAAAAACAGGAAGGCTCTAGCTCTTTTTATTACCATTGAAAGAGTTAGAAACAGTTTTTATAAAGAAATGGTGGCAGTAGGTTGTTGGAATGTTAGGTCACAATAGCAGTTTACTGATACATTTTTGTTAACCCCTCCAGTGGTGCAGCAGGCAAAATATGCAAAAGAGATGGTGGCTGGCTGTGTGAATGCAACCGTAGACAGTTCTATCAGTCACAGATGTTATGTCAGTCATAAACACTGTGGTTTTTTTCGGGGGGGGGGGGCGGGGGGGTTCGATCCTACCCTAAGGTGTTGAGCTAAGCAGACCTTAGCAACACTCAGTGGGTGTCAGTCTGTTTGGATCGGCAACGTTTTGCACATGCCCAGTCTTTGTGGGGGGGAAACGATGCAAACCTGTTTAGCGGGCAGTCAAGTCATTTGGTGTCAATCAACAACATGTTAGGCTGGAGAAAGCTTTCAGGCTTTGCTGAGTTAATTAGAGTGGTAGGATACAAACCAATAATGCTAATCGTTTTATAGCTTTACTTTCTTTGATTATTACATATCTTGACAATATTGACAAACCTGTGGTGGTGGTGCTGGGCAGTGCTGTCAAGTCACAGCTGACTTGTGGCGACCCCATCGGGTTTTCAAGGCAAGTGACATCCAGAGGTGGTTTGCCATTGCCTTCCTCTGCATCATGACTCTAGTGTTCCTTGATGGTCTCCCATCCAAACATTAGCTAGGGCTGACCCTGCTTAGTGTCCAAGATCTGACGAGACTGGGCAGGCTAGCTAACCATGGTGCTAACCAGGCTAGGGCTATCTAGGTCAGGGCAGTAAGCCCTTGCAAGGTGCTAATGGCATTTATAGTTATGAGGAACATGGAGAAGACCCACTGATAGTTTCATATGCAGAGCTCTTGCCCTGGCCAGGGATGCTAGGAAGGTGCGCTGATCTTAGTTTCCTACATCTGAATATCCTCACGCCCACAAAGATACAGTCCTGAATGTACCATTGCAATAAGCCAAATCACTGAAAAGTTTCAGCACTCATGGACATTTAAAAAAAAAAATGCATGTCATTCTGACTCGAGACCTTTGGTCAAACGAGTTGACCGTTAAAGAAAAGGGGGAACTCAAAATTTGGGCGCTCTCCTTAAGAGACCAGAGGTTTGTATTTGCACTGTCTTCTTCCAGTTGCCACTGATACATTTAAGCTTGTAGGAACAATCAGACTTACAGAGTTAATAGTAACCATGTTTTTTAATTTTTGTTGTTGTTGTTGTTTGTTGTGTAGGTAAATCTTGGGAGCAACCAGTATCTCTTCTCAGCGGTGGTGGATCCCAAGGAAATGCCCTGTTTCTGCTTGCGCCATGATGTTGATGCTCTTCTCTGGCAGCCGTGCCCAAATCGGCAGGACATGTGGGAGCACATTTCTACTTTCAACGCCTTAGGTACAGGAACCGGGCTTTGCGGCATTTCCCTTTAAATCTTTCCTGTTTCAGGCAAATAATTCATACCAGAGCTCCCTGATCGAAACTTGTTGACTATTACAGCCGTTCCGAAGGAAACAGAATTTAATTTGGGGGCGGCGTATCATGCTGAATAAATAACTTACTGTGACAGTAGAGGAGATCAGTACATTAGCTGTTTCATTCCCTCATCAAGCCCAGCCTTGTTCTGAATTAACCAGGGATTCGTTTTGTGCAGGAAAGCTTTCGGGGAACATTGAATAAATGATTCTACTCAATTGTGACCACAGATGTAGACTATTTTAGATGAGCTCCAAATTAAATCCTTCAGAGGTGCATTATATATCATGCCAACTTCGTTGTCAATATTATTGAGGAGGTCAAACTATCATGCATCATCTGATTGAAAATTCACCGGAAGTTGGCTTGATCATTCTTGATTTTTAACTGGCAGATAAAGTACCGTAGTTTTGTTTGGGAATGGGAGTTGGGGAGTGGTGTTTTGTTTTTAGTAATGTCGGGGACAGTTCTGAAGTGAAAATACTAGAATTAGCAAACAATAATGCGGAGCTAGATTTGTGGCAAATAGAAAGGATCATGTCAGGGCTGGTGTGATCTCAAAACAGTTCAAAGAGGTCATAAAGATGTTTGTAGTTAATCTCAAAGAGCATCTATTTATATAAATAATATCTGTGCTACCTCTCCACCCAGAGGTGGCAAGCATTAAAACAATAAAATGGCATTTAAAATATTTGATAAAAGCATGGAAAATCACGTAGGAACTTGAGGAAGAAGGCAGTCCCTAAAGTATGTAGGAGTTCACAGTTAGTGACTTATGAAGACATAACTCAACATTTCTGAGCATGCTCAGAAGCATATAGAAAGTCTGATCATGTGGTCTTGTTCTTTTCTTTAGACCATTGCAATAATTCAACCCAGACTATGTGCTTGGATTTTCTAGATATGTTTGGTTAATAGTGGTCTGTTTGTTTGTGTATCACTTAACTGTGTATTTCTTTGACTTCCCTGCTTATAAGCATGTTGTCCATATATTGCCTTTGATTACAAATGCAATAACAGTCACGGTGAATAAGAAAGCTATAGAGAGCCAGCTAATAACTTGGAGCACTAGTGCCATATTCTTCAAATTACTTCCTTGGTCAGGAAAGTGGCTATCGTATAGTGCTGTCTCCCTGTAGCTTATGAACAGTCTTGAAGAGCAGTCCCAAGTGGATTGCTTTATAGTAGTCTAGTCCTGAGGATGCAAAGGTGCAGAAGGGGAGGGAGGAGCCGTGGCTCAGTGGTAGAGCCAGATTGGTGTAGTGGTTAGGAGCATGGACTCTAATCTGGGAAAACAAGGTTTGATTCCCCGCTCTTCCACATGCAGCTGCTGGAGTGACCTCAGGTCAGTCACAGCTCTCAGAGCTGTTCTCTCAAGGGCAGTCCTCGAAAGAGCTCTCTCAGCCCCACTTACCTCACCAGGTGTCTGTTGTGGGGAGTGGAAGGGAAAGGAGATTGTAAGCCACTCTGGAACTCGGAGTGAAGGGCAGGGTATAAATCCAATCTCTTCTTCTTCTAGAGCATAAGTTTGGCATGCAGAAGGTCCTCGATTCAATCCCCAGCATCTCCAGTTGAAAATGTATCAGGTAGTAGGTGATGTGGAAGACCATTTCCTGAGACATAAAAAGCCGCTGCCAGCCTAAGTAGACAATACAGCATTGATAGACCAAGAGTCCAATTCAGTATAAGGCGGCTTTGTGTGTTGATGCGTCCGAGAGACTTGCAGAGCCTGAACTGACAAGACAGACTTTTGCAGCAGCTCTTTATAGCAGATTTTTCATTTCCCTGTTTCAAGGTTATGGTGTGCTTAGAGTAACTACATCTACTGTGCTTTTTAGGTTACGTGCAAGCATCCAAGCAAGACAAGAAATTCATGGCCTGCGCCCCAAACCATTCCTATTCGGCCCTCTGCGAGTGCCTGAGGCGAGTGTTCATCTATCGGCAACCGACTCCTCTTTCTACCGTCCTCTACAACAGAAAGGAAGGAAGACAAGTGGGGCAGGTTGCCAAGCAGCTGGTAGCAACTCTGGAAACCCACGATCCGGTTTTGGGGTTTCAAGCAACAAACGAGAGATTATTTGTCCTCACGGCAAAAATCCTGTTTATAATAAAAGTGAGCACTGAGAACTGAAAGCCAGATCTATCCCGTCGACTTCTCCTCATTCAACTTCAGCTCAAAATAATGACTCTACAAACACATAGGAAAGGACAGTGGCATATGGGCACAAAAGCAATTATTTTAACAGCATGACCAGTTGTATGTTAGAATTTGCCTATGTTTAAGAAGGACGAAAACATTCCACTTTAACCATCAGTAATATGCTGTATTTGTGGGAAGCCTCATGGTCATCATGATGTTGTGAGAAATGTTCTTTCTTTTCCCCTTCTCTCTCATCCCTTTCCAGGAGGCAGAATCTGGACATGCAAAATGGTTTATTTGCTGTTTTTCCAAACAGATATCCACTGCAACTCTTTCCTAATAGCAGAATGGAAGTCGTCAGTCTTTTATTTTCACAGACTGCCCTATTAAGTTTTTTTAAAAAATCAATCTAGAAAAATGACCGAAATAATTAAATTGTAACTTAACGCTTACTAAAACTCCCCCCCCCCCCAATTTTATGTTCTACTTTTTCTTAAATTGCTTCACTTGGTTCATTGAACAAATGTGGGGGAATATGAACATCAGCTTTTCTCAGGCATTTTTCAATTGAAGCTAAGCCCATCATCTTATGTGCTAACCCATCAGACTGGGTTGTGTTCAGGTTTCAAATGAAGATCTGCAAGTATTTTAAAAAATAAAATGGGCTGTTCCCCCTCCCCAAGTCTTTTGTGTTTTTTCCCATTATGGGTGGGGCTGTGGCTCAGCAGGAGAACATGTGCTGTGCACGCATTAGGTCCCCGGTTCAATTCCCAACATCTCCGGTTAAATGAATAACATAACCCAGAGGTGTCAGACTCATTTGTTATGAGGGTTGGACCTGACATAAATGTTATTTTGTTGGGCCGGGCCATGTCTGCCACAAAATGTCATGCCAGGTACTGGAGATGTTAGCTTTATAAATGACACAGGCAAACCCAATTAACGATATATTTTTAATTCAAAATACAAACAGCAGAAATTTATTCCTAAGAGTGGAAGCAATTAATTTACTGTGGGATCCACAAAATTCCCAATAAAAGTATTTAATCATATGCAAGACTAGGTTTAAGAACATAAGAGAAGCCAATGTTGAATCAGGTGCTCTCAGGAGGTCCACCAGTGGGGCCAGGACACTAGAAGCTCTCCCACTGTTGCACCCCCCAAGCGCCAAGAATACAGAGCATCACTTGCCCCAGAGTTCCTGTCTATACCTTGTGGCTAATAGCCACTGATTTAAACTCATCAAATTATTCCAAGGGATAACATACCCGCCATCTAACCCTTTCCTTCCCTTTCTTGACAGCTTCAACCACACATACCTCACCATGTGTGCCTGTGCGCCCGCTCCCCCCCCCCCCCCCCCGCAGCCTCCTGCCTTCCCTCTCTTGCACCAGTTGCTCATGGGCCAGATAAGAGCCCTGGACGGTCTGGTTCCAGTACCCAGGCCGTATGTTTGACACCCCTGATAACAGATCCCAGTCTGAGACCTCAATCCTGGAAAGCTGCTACCAGAGTAGAAGTACTGACTTTAGTTGACAAATGGTCTGACTCATCGTAAGACAGGTTCACTTGTTAATTCATTTATGAGATCTGAATGCCACCCTTCTTCCCAATCAGGAACACCAAAGCGGCTAAAGACCATGTACAATAACAATGCATCTTAAAAACACTTTAAACCAAAACTAAAATGCATACATCAGAAATATATAATGTAGTAGATAAACCATAGGGCAGGAAGGGGTGATCATTGAGGGAACACCAGACAAAACAGAAATGTCTTTCCCTGCTGGCAGAAGACAGCCAGATCTCCCTGGCGGGAGGCTATAGCTCAGATAAGGGAGGGAATACAGCTGGATTTGAACTTGCAAGTTGCACAACAGCTATCACAGTTAAAAGGCATAAGAGAGAGGATGGACCGAATTTGATGTGTAGCTTTGTTTGTGGGAGGGGGAATGTTCAGCAGTATTGCACAGGCAGAAGGATGTGTGACCTGCAGCTGTAGAAGGTGCAATATGTGATCCAGGTCTGACCCAGAAAGAGACCTTGCTCTGTTTCATCTTTTCTCCCCCCGATGCGCAGGTAAGCCTTTGTCAGCTTCCCAAACCTTGGGACATGTTTACAGCAATATATAAATGGTAAAATGATCCTTATTTTAAAAAATTGACATTTTACATCCCTAGCTCCAGTCTATGGATTATTGAAATTGACCAGTTGAGACTTAAACTCATCAAAAAATTTTTTCCCAAATATCACCACTCTGTTACTAACATCTGATTTTTATTGGTAGGGGTAGTATTGCTCAGCATTCCAGATTTTTGGCAAATACACGCTCCATATTAATATTTTCCCTAGGGTAGTGGTTAGTGTCAGACTACGATCTGGTAGTCCAAGTTTGAATCTCCACTCTGTTATGGAAACTTACTGAGTAACTTTGGGCCAGACACACACTTTCAACTTAACGTTTCTCACGGGGTTGTTGTGAGGATAAAATGGAAGCTAGGAGAAAGATGAGGTCCTCTTTGGAGGGAAAGGCGGGGTATAAATGAAGTAAATAAATAGTTCCTCCAGTGTTGATTGTGCTTTGGTGATGGTGGAAAGGGCTGTCATATCACAGCTGATTTATGGTGACCCCATCAGGTTTTCAAAGCAAGGTACATTCTGAGTTGGTTTGCCATTGCCTGCCTCCACATCATGATCCTGGTATTCCTCAGAGGTTTCCCACCCAAATACTAGCCAGGGCCTACCCTGCTTAGCATCCGAGATCTGACAAGATGGGATCTTGACAGAATGATATTTGCAAAACGGTAGGTCTTTTCCCCAAGGAGATTACAGTTTTAATGGGAGGGGTGGAAGCCAAAACAGAATGTAAAAGGCAGGGCAGAGGCAAGCATGACATGGGAAGAATGTGTATGAATGCAGTTGTAGATACTTAGGCTTAATTTCTGTAGGTATGGAAGAATAATGGGCTAAGCCAAAGTTGTGTATTGAGGATGCACTGGAGGAAGAGAGGGAGAACATTTCTTACTAAAGATAGAAACAGCTCAGGTCTTTGGAACTGGAGACAGCAGACACCCAGGGGAGTTTCTTTCTATGCACATGAAATTAAGCATAACTAGCTCTGTGCTTATATCACAGTTTAGGTCTCCTAAAAGCTTAAATGAGTTTGAAGAGATAATGGATAAGCAATCAACTCCTACAGGAAAAAACATATCTACCTGTGTCAGCCAGCCCAGTTGTGAAACAAGATTTTACCAGCTAATGAAAAGCTCCGACATAAAAGAGCAATTCATCTATTATGCAATGGTTCATCTATTCCATACAGAATCATACTTATGAAGCCCAGAACTACTGAAAACTAATTCTCATTCTCTTGACAGATTAAGCAATGGAAGTAACACCCTTGTCATTCCCACCCCCCCAGAGCTGTTGTTATAATAGACAATAAAGGGAATAGATGAGCAGCAAATGTACCTTGACTTGAAGAAAGGGTTACTGACACAGCAAATCAAATCAGAAAAAGGCTTTGCTCTTTTTGAGATTACTGCGCACTATTGAGGACAGGACGCTGTTTTCAGTTAATCATAAGCCCACAGTTCCTCTAGATCTGTCCTCGCGTCTGCGAGCTGCTCGTGCCCACACTGTGATAATGGGCCACTAGCGGAGAATAAGTATCGTCAAACTGTCTCTTGGAAGAACTGCTCTAGGAATACCTCTGTGAAACAGTCCAGGTGCACCAAGCAGGACAAACCAGAAGCAACCTAATCTGTCAAAAAAAAGTAAGAGCCCTGCTAGATCAAGCCATCTCGTCCGATCCTTTGTTTCCTATAGTGGCCATCTGTGTCTGTCCAGGAAACACACAAGAAAGAGCCTGAAGACAACAGTCCTCCTTGGCCATTGCTTCTGCTGCCAGCTGGCTTCCTGCCTCTGAATGGACGCTCCGTTCAGCTATCACGGCTAATAGGTTTTGATAGCCTCTCGTCCATAAACTGACTTGAAATTGATCTAACACAGCGTTTATTGCCTGTGGCAGCTAATTCCATAAGTGAATTAATATATACATTATGTAAAGAACTTTCTCTTGTTCATCCTGATTTACTTGATTCTGAATTTGTGTTCTGAAAAAAGGGGGGGAAATACTCTCTTCCCATGCATCATTTCATCAGTCTCCTTTTCCTTCTATCCCACTAGATCATAGCTTTTCATTTAATCAGAATTGTTAAAATCTTTTCTTTTGACAAGTTGTGTTTCATAATTGAGGATGTGGCTTCAGAAGACCCTTTTATCTATAACCTGGGGGGGGGGGGGGAATTCATAACAAAATGACTCCATACAGATCTTTTGAAACCATGGTTTAATTCAGCTACGGTTAGTTCAGTAGTTGCTCTGGCCTGGATGGCCCATGCTGCCCCGATCTCGTCGTATCTCAGGGTTGGCACCGGTTAGTACTTGGTTGTGAGACCACCAAGGAAGTTAAGAGTCGCTATGCAGAGGCAGGCAATGGCGAACAACCTCTGAATGTCTCTTGCCTTGAAAACCCTACAGGGTCACCATAAGTCGGCTACAGGGTATAGCCTGTATTAGCCACAAGGTATAGATAGGATCTCTCACTCTGGGGCAAGTGATGCACTATATTCTTGATGCATGGGGAGGGGGCCAACAGTGGGCGGGCTTTAAGTGTCCTGGCCCCACTGCTGGACCTCCTGATGGCACCTGGTATTTCTGGCCACTGTGTGACAGAGTGTTGGCATCTCTTATGTTCTTATGTACAGGGCCAGTTTCAGGTTTTAGAAGGGCCCCAGGGAGAGAGTTTCCAGGGCCCCCTCCCTCTTCTGCCTACCACCGGATACTCATGCCTTCCCAGCCACCTGCATGTCTCCTGCCTTCTTGTGTGTCCTTCCCTTGTCTGTTCACAACCACTCCCACTGCCTATGCTCAACAGCTGCCTGCACACCCTTCCCCAGCAGCACCGGGCAGTGTGTGCGGCAGGGTCCACGGGTGGTGGAGCGCTAGCAAGTGAGTGGGCCGGGGGTGCTGGTAGCAGTGGGCCCTGCCAGAAACCCTGGGCCCCAGCAGCTGCCCTGCCTCAGGGTAGGCCTTGGTTGGCTGTGACTTGAAAGCACTTTACACCCTCACACAATAATTGTCTGAACACAGGCCACTTCACTAACTATGACTGTTTAGGATTCATCAAACCATAACCAAGTTATGGTTTAGTAACCATAGCTTGTTTTAATAATGGTTTCCGGTGATGTCTGAAAGCAGACGATCCTGGCGTGTTCTCTGCTGATGAACTCCCAGGTTACAAAGAGAAGGAAATGAAACCAGGATTTGAGGTGCTGTGAGCTGAATCCTGGCTTTACAAAATAAGCCCTGGTTTCACAATATGCCTAAATCAAGCTTCTGAGCCCTTGGTGGTCATTTTGGAAGATTCCCTTGAGACGAATGCTCACTTGAACAGAGCAGAAAGCCCCTGCTGCATCTGTTGTAAGAGACTTCTGAGGTAAAAATGCCTCTTAAGTTCACAACCAGCCTGAACAATTATTCTCAACAGAAGGTATTCTGCATGCAGTGGGGACTCTGTAGAGCAGCAACAGTGATCAAAAACGTCAGAGGTGAAAATCCCTCTCTTCAAATGTTATAGTGCTGAAGTTAAGACCGCAAGTTACGGCAATGCCAAAAAGAGGGGCTGATCACACAACTGTGCAAGTTATTACTGAAGCAAGGAAAGAAACTGGCATAAAATACACTTTAAAATGCTGATCCCCCCTCCCGAATGTTCCTCCCAAAAGCTGTTATATTAAATGCAAAGCTGATGTTTTTATTGTTGACTGGTTCCTTCACCTAACCACTTGAGGCTGGGAAAATCAGGAACTGGAAATAGTTGGAGGGTTAGGGATGGGTTTTATGCACAGAAAGGATGATTGCTCTTCAGCCTTCCACACACAAAAAAATCTTTTCACTTATTGATACAGGATCGAGATAAATATTTTAAAAAGGAAAGTGCCCTCTCCGCTGGGCTGGTAAATCTTTCAAAAAGATGTCTTTATTTCATAGGCCAGAGGTAGCCAAGGTGGCCACCTGTCATGGATTTATGTGCCAATGTGCACCTCCATTCATTTCAGGGAAGGGGCCAACTCAACCTAGATATTTCTTTGGCCTTTCACTGGAAAAGCCTTCATGGGCCTGTTAGAAGAACCACCTTGCTTACAAGGAAACAGTGGAGTGAAGAGTCTGGCTTCAGAATGCAACAAGGTGAGACTTAAGGGCTGTAAATACAGTTCACAAACTTACTTGGGCAAATTATTGAGGCTGTTGTCTATACTGCTGCGTAGAGCTTATTTTTTGGATCCTGTTATGTAGTTTCTGTACCGCTTAATGTGTCATACTTGTGCTATGCTTCAGTTCTTCCTGGTGGTTTTCAGGCTTTTCATATCCTAATGCATCGGTTATTGAATGTCCCATTTTTTGGACTGTACTAACTCACTAGGTGTAATCCACATTGTCCCTGTGAGTTCAATGTAAATACAATAAAATAAAAATATTTCTAAACCATCTATTGATCTTGGGAAGAAAGCAGACTGTAAGAATAAGCCCTGTAATTAATTAAAGGTAGTTAGAACATAAGGAATCACAATGTCTTTTTTAAAAAACCCCAAAAGCTGTATCATAAAACCAAGACAGTTTGCATCATACAAACGGAAGCAAAATCTACCCCAAGAACATCTCAAATGCCCTTTTAAACTGAGAGGTGAGAGCTCAGGAAGTTGTTCCTAAATTCCTGCCCATGAAAACTGTGATAAGATTATCCCAGAGTATGCTGCAATGAATATTATATTTTGAATTTCTTCTCATTGTAAGGGATATCTTATGAGAGTACAATGTTCATGTGTAGAATATGATGTGCCTTTTTGGCTTTGCAACTCATTTTAAGTTGTTTGGTAGCATTAGATTTAGCCAAGTGAGAAGGACACAGGAAGAGTCCTGCTACATCAGATCAATGCTCCATCTAGTTTTCCAGCCAGATGCCCAGAAGGTCTCAGGCAGTGGTCATAGGGACCAAACCCTGTCTTTCAACAACTGAACATGGAAATCCCACTTAGTCATCACAGCAAATAGCCATTGAAAGATGGATTCTCCATTAATTTTTCTAATTCCTTTGTGATGCCCCTGAACTAGTAGTCATCTATATGCTGGTGCAGTGAGTTCTGTATGTTAACTATGCAGTGTTTGAAGAGACCCTTTATTTTGTCTGTTTTTTAATCTGCTGCCCATCATCTTTATTGAGTGACCCCAACATAATATCTGGAAAAGCAGCTAATAAATAACATAAAATTATAAATAAGTGATATTTAGGAGCACTGAAGAGATAAACAGTAAGCTATAATTATAAATGATTTACAGTGCCATCCTAAACATAGTTATTATAGGCTTCTAAGCCCATTGACTTCAATGGACTTTGAAGGGTACAGCTAGAATGTTGCCACCAGCAATTCCAGCTGTTACTTCTATGTGCAATCTGGCCATATTTTCACTTGGCAAAATATTTAGGAATGATGCATCCAGGCACCATCCAGGCTTGGTGAAGACAGAAATCCTACCCTCAAGTCAGTTGGGCTTGTTATTAATTGTGAAGGGTGTCACAGCCGATTTATACATAAGGATGTTCATTTAACTTTGCTGATGGCAAGACATAGAATCTTTCTTGGAAACTGAACATTTCTCAACAAGTTTGAAGCTTGTTTTTTTTCATGAATGGCAAGAGTACCGATAGTTTCACCTCTTTTGGCTGAAGTCACACTTGTCTATACAGTACATAAACCCAGACCCCAGACAGGTGCACAATTCATGCAGTACAAAGAACCCGTTTCCTTGAATTTTCATTGGTCTCTTTTCTTTTTTATTGGTTTTGTTCCAAAGATCTCATCTAATCCATTATTCTCTCAGCTGGTGAGGATGCCATAAAACCTGCCACTATGCTCTTTGAGAAATGAATTGCAAGCCGCAATGTGTACCTCCAGTGACCTGGGAGGAAATGCATTGCAAACGTTGGTCATGAGTCACGATGCTGGGGAGGGTGGAGGCTCAGGGAACTCATTAAGACCTTTGGCCATTGCAATGTAAGTCTGACGGTCAGGGATAATACCTGACTAATTCATTAACAGCTTCCTGTTTCGTTTCTACAGCTCTTAAGTGCTCCTGTGTGATAGATAGCAAAAGGACACTAGGCGAAGTAGATTAAAAAGCAAAAGGAAAAAGTTGTGGTGCCAAGTAGAAAACTTGGATTGTTACTAAGGGAAAACTGATTGTTAAGAATAAAATAGGAAAAAAATTCCTTTGTATTCCTCTTTAATTCCTGTTTGGTTGTTGTTTTTAGTGCTTTGGTTTTAAACTAAGGTTCGGAAGTAGGGCAGTTTTTACATTTCTCCCTCCCCCTCCCCCACTTTATTTGTTTTATGTTTTGGGGAAATTTCTGTGCAGCCTCACAAGAGACTTGCTGTAGTCTTTTAAGGTTCGCTGCTCTGGATTGGGGAATTGGGGGGTGGAGCCTGGGGAGGGGAGGGACCTCAGCAGAGTATAATGTCACAGAGTCCACTCTCCAAAGCAGCCATTTTCTCTAGGGCAACAGACCTTGGTCATCTGGAGATCAGTTGTAATGGTGGGAGATCTCCAGATGCCACCTGGAGGTTGGCAGCCCTATGTTTAAGAAGTAATCGACACCATCATGTAGACTACCTGGTTATCTTTTGGCAGACTGAGACCATATAGACAAATGTGCTGCCACACATAGAGGCACCTGATTTGTGCTAAAAACCCTCTTCCTTTGGCAGGATCTCACAGAAGACTGAGCTACCCAAGATGAACTCTGTCACCCCCCAAGGTACTTTTGGGTCACCCGTATGGCTGGTTCCTCAACTTTCCACAGGTCCTCTGGGGGCACTACGCATGGCCATGTAACTTACAAGCAATTCTTCCCTCATCACCTTGGAAGCCTGTTCTCTGTTCCCTATTTTTTCTGCAAGGATTGTGTCTCAGAGGTGTATAATGTAGAAGGTGCAGTACTTACAAGAAGATGTGTTATAGTCGCCACAGAGACTTGGGCAAAACGCCTCATGCCTTCCTTCTGCTTGCACGCAAATCCCGTGGTAAACCTTACCCCATGCCTGAGGTCAGCTGAGCCAGAATGGACAGGTGTCTGTGAAACTGGACAAGAATTCTTCCCTCCTTCCCCCTCTTGTATCCATAAGTGTAAGGGCGTCGATGATTAGAGCCACATACAACTTCAAATAAAAGGACTATAGCTAAAGTATTGGGAGCAGAACAAAGTTTGTGGAGTGACGCCTTCCTTCTCCTCCCCCCTTCGACTGCAGCCTGCTGAGGTCCCTGAAATCCTGTTGCTTGGGTGACAAAGGACCCTCACAAACAGTGGGCCCCCCCCAAAGTAGGAATCTGTGATAGGAGGGGGTATATGTGCAGGAATCCCTTCCTCCTCTGCCAGTGGAAGTGTCATTCCACTAGTGTACCAGCAGAAGAGCACCTTAGGATCATCTCCTAGAACTGGAAAAAGCTATTTCGGGATCTAAAACTCTCGAGTTGCCAGCTGTTTGTTTATTACATCTGTATCCCTCCCCCACACCTTCCTCAAGGAGCCTAAGGCAGCATCTGCAATATTAGTCTCCTGACCGTCTTGTGAGAGAGGCTGAGAAAAAGCCCAAAGCCACCTAGAGAGCTTCAACTGGTTAAAAACTGGTTAAAAACAAAAGCAAATAACAATTATAAAATATTAACATTTAAATATTAAAATATGTGGCTATCACCATACCAGTATTAAAACAGCCCAAACGTGGTTATCCTCCAAAGGCCGACCTAAACAATTCAGCTTTGCATGTCCTGAAGAAACTAAACAAGTCCAGCAAGGCGCAGATGTCATCCAAGAGTGCATTCCACAGGGCAGGGGCCACAACTGAGAAGGCCCTTCCCCTGGTGACAGTTTACTGAGCCATCTTGCGGGCAGGCAGCTGCAAGAGGCCACTAGACGATGACCAAAGGGATCATGGGGGGTTGTAATGGAAGAGGTGGACTTGTAGTGGTTAAGTGTGCAGAGCCAGTTTGGTGTAGTGGTTAAGTGCGCGGACTCTAATCTGGGAGAACCGGGTTTGATTCCCCACTCCTCCACTTGCACCTGGCTGGATGACCTTGGGCAAGCCATAGCTCTGTACCAGCTGTTCCCTCAAGAACAGCTTGGGAAAGAGTTCTCTCAGCCCCACCTACCTCACAGGGTGTCTGTTGTGGGGAGGGGAAGGGAAAGGAGTTTGTAAGCCGCTCTGAGACTCCCTTGGGGAGTGGAGGGTGGGGTATAAATCCAATCTCTTCTTCTTCTTCTTCGTGTAGGTATGAGGGTTCCAGACACTGCTCCCTCTGAGCTATGGAGTCTTGTGAGCAAAAATTCTGCTTTGTGAGCTACTGGCATTAAAGTTGTGAGAGAGCAATTTGGCTACTGCATAAATTAGTTTGCTCTGGAGCCATCCTTCCTGAGCTAAGACAAAAATCTGTGAGCCAGAGGCTAAAAAACTGTGAGCTAGCTCACACTAACTCAGCTTAGAGGGAACACTGGTCCCAGACTGTTAAGGGCTTTAAAGATTAACATGAGCACCTTGAATTGGATCTGGAGACTCATTGGTCTCCAGTGCAGCTGCTGCATAATTGGAGTGATATATCCTGAATGTGATGTTCCAATCAGCAAACTGGAAGCTGTATTCTGGACCTCTGGCAGATTCCGAAGCATTTTCAAGGGTAGCCCTATGGACAGCGAATTGCAGTAATCCAGTCTGGGGGTGACCATGGGGCATCGATCTATGATCTATGGGCATCGATCCATGGGGCAAGGTTTGACCCAGACAAACAAGCAGCCATCTGGCATAAGTGAAAAAGTATAATCAGGAGGATTTGAATGCCCCGTCTTTCGTCCAAGTCTGATGCTATGCTTCTGTCAATGCAGGTTCGTGCTGCAAAGTGAAGAAAAGGCAGGGAAGAACTTCCTGTAGGAAATATTTTTCGGCACGCTGACTCTACTTGCATTATTTACTTGATCTTCCAAGATGGCACTTATTAACATTTGTCTTGTTACTGTATTTTAGTATGTACTTATAAAACTGATAGCTGTTCTGATGAACATCAGCTGGACTAATGTTGTAATTCCCTACCGACTTGTCAGATCAGCAGAGTCACTGTGCACACTGATGCCTGCTCTGCATTTCTAAATAATGCAAGGAGATGAGTGCTTTCTGGGCACAAAATGAATAAGGGGTTTGGGGGAGGGGGGTTTGTGAAAAATGCAGTCAGTGGAAGGATCCTGTTTGAGTCCATCTGAGCTGTTGCATGAAAAGCCTATCTGCAATAATGAGGACCTGGATAGATATTTCATGCTAGAGTAATACCCAGGAACCTGCATTTCTGGAGGGGGGTGGGAATACTCAAATCTCCCAACAACCCACAGTCCATTGATGTTGTTTCTCAGGACCCTGTGTGTCTTTGCCTGAGCATAAAGCTCCTTGCACAATTGGGGTGAATCACAGAATCATAGAGTTGGAAGGGACCTCCAGGGTCATCTAGTCCAACCTCCTGCACAATGCAGGAAATTCCCCCCTCCTCTCCTAGCCCTTAAGAGACGATTCCACATAAAGCCAACTGAAGGCTTACATTTGATTTGTCCAGCTCTCCTGTGCTTTGCTGTCCAGTCAGGGGCAAACTTTCTTTGCTGTTGAATGCAAAAATGCTAACCATGTACTCAGGCCCCAGAATCAGGTCAGTAAGAGTGATGGAGTTACGAGATGGTACAATGCGGACTTCTTTGGGTCGGCTTCCGGCTTGCTCAAGGTAATGCCGTATTTTGTAGCCAGTGATGGCAATACAAGAAGCAATCCAGTGGACAGTAAAGGAATGGGTTGTTATTTCAGAAAAGTCAAGCCCAGTAGGGGAACTGAGCCCTGTTCTCCGCTCTCCAGTGGTAGATTTCTTTGCAGTATTACCTGTATTCCCATCTTTAGTCTTTCTCTACCTCTCCTTTACCTGTTCAGCTGCTCAGGATCTCTATTATTTTGCTTTCAATAAAACATCCTGAAATTAATACAAGTGGGTACCTGCATGTGGCAGCATGGATGAATGTGTACAGTTCTGGTCACTGCAGCACAAAAAAAAATATTATAGCATTGGAGAAGGTGCAGAATAAAGCAGCTAAAATGTTTTTTCATATGCCTGCATTATAAGGTGGTGCGTAATGAGATCATCACCCCCATTGACTGAAAAAAAACTGGACCTTTCTGAAAAACCTAGACTTGTTTCTGTATGGTGACACTCAGGTTATGAAAATTTTATGGTAGTTAGATATTAGGTAGCTACAGTAGTTAGACATTAGATTAAATATTTAACTGCTTTTTATTTTTTAATGCATTTTAAAATTTTGGAATCTTTTAAATATGTACTTCCTTTCTGTATGACTGGTCTAAGGACCACAACAATAAACTGTACTGATTAAGGGGATGGAACACCTTCCCTATGAAGAAAGATTAAAGAAGTTAGGGCTCCTTAGGTTGGAGAAACGACAACAGAGGAGTGACATGACAGAGGTTTACAAAATTATGCATGGGATAGAGAAGGTAGAGAAAGAAGTACCTTTCTCCCTTTCTCACAAGACAACAACTCAATGGAATTAATGAGCAGTAGGTTTAGAACAGATAAAAGAGTAATTAACACGTGGAATTCACTGCTGCAGGAAGTGGTGGGGGCTTCAACTGTAGAGAGCTTCAACCTATGGAGCAGAAATTCATCAGTGGTTATTAGCCACAAGGTATAAATGGAACACTCTGTCTGGGGCAAGGATGTTCTCTATTCTTGGTGCTGGGGGGGGGGGGGGGACAGTGGGAGGGCTTCTGGAGTTCTGGCCCCGCCAGTGGACCTCCGGATGGCACCTGGGTTTTGGCCACTGTATGACACAGAGTGTTGGACTAGATGGGCCATTGGGCTGATCCGGCATGGCTTCTCTTATGTTCTACTGCTGACTCCTAAAATAAAGCTGTTGCTGGAAGTATCAGACTTTAATCTCATCAGACCTTGGAAGCAGGGCAGGATCAGCTCTGTTTAGTATGTGGATGGGAGACCAACAGAGAAGTTCAGGGTTGTTACGCAGAGGCAGGCACTGGAAAACCACCTCTGAATGTCTCTTGCCTTGAAAACCCTATTGTTACCCTTACCAGCATAGATTTAAAAAGCTGAATTGCTGCCTTCAGTTTCTGGGTGAACTTAGCTAAGTGGCAGGCCTCAGTACGGTTGCCAGCCTCCAGGTGGGGCCTGGGGATCTCCTGCATTTACAACTGATCCCCAGCTGACAGAGATCAGCTCCCCTGGAGAAAATGGCTCCTTTGGAGGTGGACTCTATGGCATGGTACCATGCTGAGGCCCCTCCCCTCCCCAAACCCCACCCTCTCCTGGCTCCACCCCAAAGTCCCCAGGTATTTTCCAAGCAAGACTTGGCAACCCTAGGCCTCAGCGAGAGGTGGGGTACTAGCGAGGATCAACTACTTATGTATAGGGGGATCTTTCCCTTTAAGAGAGCTCTCATTTACCAGTCCGAGGGTAAAATGGAGAATGTTTTGTTGACTGGAAATTAATATACAAGAAGCACACAGAAAGCATACACACGTACAAGGTCTATAGGAGATGAAGGGAGGAGCAGGAGAATAGCGGGGAGTGAGGTGATAGCCATATTTCCTGAAGAAGTCGAGAAGTCCATGAAGAAGGAGAGATGGCGAAATGCCCAGTGCTTCATGGAGAGGAAGGACCCAGCATACTGGGGGTGCATGTTGGTAGGTGTCCAAGACAACACGAGCACAGCAAAGGGGCTCTGCTGGGCTAGTCATACCAAAAAATGTATTTGGAGGGCTTGCTAAAGCGAGGGGTCCTTCAGAACAAAACATTGATGAGATTAATCAGGGATAAAACAATGTAGTTTGGAAACGCTGTGTGACAGTCCCAGGAGTGGACAAAAGAGACTGGAGGTTCCCTTCTGGATGTAAAGTATGATCTGGGTTGGGTTCCTGATTGCTTCCTCTAGTGGCTGAAGAACTAATGGATTGCTAATTTAAACTAATCAAAATAGAAACAATACGGCTTGATGAGCCACCTGGGTTTGGGGTGCGGAAAGAGGAGTAGAAATCAGGAGTTTTTATTATAAAAGAAATGTTGGGAGGAAGAATTAGGTGAGATTGATAGGACAGGGGTCCTTTCGTAGTAAAAGAGGTGCAGGAGCTCATTAGCATAACTCATTAGCATACCTCATTAGCATATGCCACGTCCCCTGACATCCCCAGAAGTGTGTCAGAAAGGGAATGTCAGTTTCAGCCCCATTATACCCTATGGGCCATTGAAATCAAAGGCAAAAACTCATAGGGTATATGAGGGGCTGGAGGAAAGGGGATTTGAGGGAGAGGTTCCAAACTTGCAGGGTAGCTGCTGGGAAAAAGTGTTACTTTTTTCCTGCCATAGAGAACAATGGAGGGAATGGGGGCAACCTGTTTGGGGGCCCATAGAATTGGACCCCGTGGTCCAATCTTCTTGAAACTTGGTGGGTATTTCGAGGAGAGGCCCCAGCAGCTACCCTGCAAGTTTGGAGCTTCTCCCTCAAACCCCCTCCCCTCCAGTCGCTTTTAAATTTGCTGCTGAATTTCGGCGGCAATTCGGCAGCGGGTCGAATCAGATCAGAGAATCTGATTCAGCCCGTGGCTGCCCTAGTGGCCACTCCTGAGCTGTCGGAGCTTCGCTCCGCCTAGCTCCGCCTTGCTCCGGCCCCAAAGGACCCCTGGGATTAGGGATTGAAATTGAAAAGAAGTAGCTCAGGAACGAGGCAAATCCATTGTCTGGAGTATGCAGATGTCGGCAGGGTGGGGGTTGCAGCTGTCAGAACAAGATCTCATGTGCATCCCAGGGTTGCTGCCTAGGCATGATTATAGGGCCTTCCAGTTCTGGTGTCCATCTTTGTGTCCACTTATGTCAAGATACCTGATATATAGATTCCTGGGGTACCCTGATAAAGTCCATTGTTGGTTGACATGACCCCTTTTGAGAGACAGGGGGTCTGCATGCTTAACCTATGGGGTCTCCATAAGTTGGTTGTGATTTCATAGTATGTTCCACCAACAACAACTGACCTCAGTGGAGACTTTATGTTGCCTCACTACAACAATAGTTCCCTTTGGACAAATGACTACGAAGGATACTGGTGTTTCAAGTATACAGAAGAAAGCAGGGCAGCTCTCAGTCTTGTAAAAATCAGAATACTACACTCATAAATTTACTAGAATTTGCTAGGTGAGGATTAGTGATGAGCATTACAAACAGGTATTCGTAATAGAGAAATATTTTAAAAATTCCTTGCAACAGCATAATCGGTAGGGATATCAATGCCTGCAGGTTTTTAAGAGGGTTATTTAAGGGGAAACAGCAACGAGAGTGAGAATTTGAACAGGCTAGAAATAATGTTTTTTTTTACCTGTTGGCTCTTGTTAAAAATATATATTGATTTAGAATCAAAAGCCCTTGAATATATACCTTAAGAATTAGAAATTCTGAAGGTTACTCTCAACATTGCATGCATAGAAGCCTGTTTTATCAGTTTACTACTGTTAGGGGGTTTTCTTCCTGTTTGTTAAAAAACTCCCAAAGTGCTCCCAAAGTGAGGTTTATAAAGTTCAGAAGACATTTTCTCCTGGGTGAGTTGGCTTGGGAGCTTGAGCTTGAGGATGTTGCATGCTGAGTATCTGAAGTTATTTTTAAGCACAATTAAAGTATGATGAGGAGCAAGGGCGTAGACTTTCTCAATCCCCGGGGGGGGCAGGGGCTGTCTTTTGTGCGTGCGCGCAAAGCGCGCGCGCACGCTCGGGACCATGTCCCGCTGCTCTCCCCCCTGCCCCAGGGAGCCGCCGCCGCCGCTTCCCTCCCCCGGGCCGTGCCTGCCCGCTGCGCTCCCCGCCCCCCTCCCTCCCCCCGCTCACCTTGGGCGCCGGCGGGGTAGGATCGCTGCTGCTGCTGCCTGCAGCCGGGGGCCGGCGCGTCGCCCTTGGTGGAGATAGAAATCTATCATTTATTTGTCTGTTCCGTGGCTAAACGGCTTTCACAAAGAAAGGGGAAACATGGAATTTGCATTCTATGGATGGTGGAACGCCCCCCCCCCCCCCGGTGGAAGAAGCCAGAGATGCCCCAGAGCCCGCTAGGAAGAGGAGCGTTTGGGGAAACAGCGGAATTCTGGAAGAACATCGCCTCCTCCCCTGCTTTTCTTCCATCGCCTGGCCGAGACGGCGCATGCCCAGAGCCTCCGCGCCCTCCTGCTCCGCTTCGGATTCGAACTTTGAATTTCCCGCTCGCTCTTTCCTTTCCCCGCTCGAAACCCGGAGCTGTGGGGGGACCTGAAACTGTAGTTTCTTGCAAGCCAGCGAGAGGAGATCCAGCCGTGCGCAACAGCCCGATTTGTGCCCCGGGCGGGCAGGCATCTTCCACTGCGCACAGGCATCTTCCGTGTGCAACAGCCCGATTTGCGCCCCGGGCGGGCAGGCATCTTCCATCTTCCCCCCCCCGGGAAATGCGAAGCGGAGCGGGAGCCGGGGGCGCTGGCTTGGGGGCCCCGCAGAGGTGGGCGACCGTCGTGGCGGCGCGCCGAAAGCCTGGCGCTCGGGGCGCTCCCTGGAAAGACAGGTTTTTAACAAGCGTGAGAAGAGGGTGAGGAAAGAACCGCGGCCGCCGGCGAGGCGAACTCTGAAGGCGCCCCACAGGTTTACCTCCGCCGTCTGGGCGGCCGGCATAACTCGCTCTGTCGCGACGGCGGCGGCTTCGTCCTGAGCAGCCCTGAGCGCACTCCTGCCCGTGGCCGTCGCTGAACTGAACGGCCGGAAGGGAGTCGCCTGCTCTTCCCCTGCTAGAACAAGGAAAGGGCGAGGACTCCCAAGCCGTCGTCGCGGGCCCCCCAAGCCAGCGGGGACGTTGCCCAATAGCTGGGCCACCGGCGGGTGTTCATTTTGCCGGGGGTGGCTGAGCCCCCCCCAGGAAATTTCGGGGGAGGCTCGAGCCCTCGAGCCCCCCCGTAGTTGACGCCACTGATGAGGAGGTTAAGAACTTCAGAACATAAGAAGATCCCTGCTGGACCAGACCAATGGTCCATCTAGTCCAGCTTCCTGTCTCACACAGTGGCCAACCAGTTCCTCAGGAGGGCCAGCAACAGGGTATAGAAGCCAAGGCCTTCCCTCGTGTTGCCTCCTGGCTTTGGGATTCAGTGGTTAATAGCACGTAAATATGGAGATTCACTTTAGTCACAATAGCTCAGGGGCCCCCAACATTTTCAAGCCTGCTGCCACCTTTGGGATTCTGACACAGTGTGATGTGAATAGCTGCTACAGGAGGCAGAGCCAGACATAAAATGGTTCCTGCAGCATACTTCAGTCACACAGTGAAGATCTTTGTAATGTGGTGACAGCTGCTGCCCAAGAAATGTTTTTTTTAAAATATGCACAACTTTCATGGGCCAGCCAGCTGATTCCTCCGAGGATGAGGAAGTGGAAGAATCAGGCCCTTTACAGGTGGAATGCCTGCCTGAGCAGCTGGCTCTAGAAGCAGATCCAGCTTCCCAGCCAGGCTGTTCATTCTGGCAGGAGACAAAAGAAACAGGACAGAGACAGAGAAATGGCATCATGTTGGGGACCTTGCCATAGCTAGTAGACACTGATAAACCCATCCTTCATGAATCAGTATTAACCTCCTTTTAAAGTTGGGCACGCTCATAGCTGACACTATGTCCATTGGCAGTGAATTCCAGAGTCATTGATCAGTCATTGAGAAATATTTCCTTTTGTCTGTCCTGAATCTGTTGCCCATCTTTTAAGTATTGAGCGGGAGGTGATGAAATCAAACAAACAGGCTTTTATTGAAACCATTGCTTCAGCTCAAAGACAACTCTATGAGAGCGGCACCTTAATTTATACTGTTTCCAACTCATAACTTCAAACAATGTAACTATGTACAAACAATCCTATTGGACCTAAGCGAGGCTCAGCAATTGGTTACCTAGAGTGGCTTAAGGACCAATGAGAGTCTTTATTTGTTAGCCAATCAGAAAGGGCCTTTTGCATCCCAAAGTCTCTGCAAGCTGTGGCTGTAAAATAATAATACAACACCATCAAAATCCGCCAATGGGGAGTGGTGTTGTAAATTGCCCAGGGGCGATTAATAATTCTAATAAAATTCTAAATTCTAATCCTTAAATCTTGGACTGACAGAGCTAAAGGGATTCAATAGGCAGAGTTTGGGGTTATCACCAGGGTTTTGTTTTGTTTTCTACGACTATGCTCCTTTTTTTTTTTTTTTTAAGTTCCTTCTTTAAATTGAAGCTGTCATGTCACAAATGGACATTTCTGGAACTGTTTAAAGAGTTGATATTGTAGGTGATTGGCCCACAGACTCAGTTGGCGAAAAGGTTCTTATCTGAAGGACGGTGGGAATCCATAGGTGGGTGTGAGCCCCAAGAAGTGCAAACACTGGATCACAGCTGGGATTATGTGGCAGGACTCGATCCCCAGCACCTCTTTATTCTTACAGTTTCAGGTGGGTAGCCATGTTGGTCAGCAGTAGAAGAGCACACATGACAATGCTATACACTGAATCAGACCATCGATCTATCAAGTTCAGTACTGTCTACTCAGACTGGTAGCAGTTCTCCAAAGTCTCAGGCAGAGGTCTTTTTCACATCCCCTCCTCTCTGGTCCTTTTAACTGGAGTTGGTGGGGATTGAACCTGGGACCTTCTTCATACAGAGCAGAGACTCTTCCACTGAGCCCCGGCCCCTCCCCTAAGAGCAAAATTTCAGTCCAGTAGCCCCTTAGAGATCAGCAAGATTTTCAAGGTATTAGCTTTCAAGAGTCAGAACTCTCCATGTCAGATACAAGTAGGAATAAAGATCCCTGACTTCCTGGAAATCTTGTTGATTTTTAAGGTGCAACTGGACTCAAATCTTGCTCTTTACTCTTACAAGAAATGTGTTGCTGGGCTTTGGAGAAATTTGAGAGCCAAGTCAATTTATTGGGAACGGAATTAGACAGAGCATGTTTGTTACTTTGCAAGGAGAAGGCAAATAAAAAGCACATCCCCGCAAGTGGTAAGAGAGCTTTTACAAGAGACCACTGTGGAGAGTCTTAAACTCCTTTCAGGCTCATTGGCTGGTGCCTGAGGCCAGCTGCTGAATACAAAAGACAACAAAGTACATCCATTGTCTAGCATGGAAACCAGAGAATCTCAAGCTTGAGGGAAACTGGTGGGGGGGAACATTCTGAATGGGCCATGTTGAGTGCATGCAAAAAAGGCACCAGTATCTTGATAATCTTTTCTGTCCCACAGGCATTACCTTCCATCCCGGTCTATATTCTTCTCTGCAAGGATCTAAATTTCTTTCATTAGCGGTGATGAATTTTTATGAAAGCAGAACTCCCCCATGGCTTTGTATTTTATTTAGACAGTTTGGGGAAAAATGATTTAGGAGCTGGAAATAATCACTGTTTGACTACAAAGTTTTTAAAGCCAGTGGGTGAGAATGGGAGAGTTCGGATCAAATTTTTGCATTTAAAAAAAATTTCTATGGTTGGTTCCACATGGAGGTTCTGCAGGTATTTTTGAGCATCCTCACAAGATCAGTCCACTGCCTAGGGCTTCCCCAGCTTTGCTCTGATCTTTCCCAAACCTGTTTTGATATGATCTTTTGGGAAAACATGTTTGCCCAGGACAAAAAGTTGAACATTTATTAAAAAGTCCTGCCCACATTGGCACTATTTTCCCCAACCTTCTGCAGCCACCAGTGCACCACCAACTTGTCCAAAGATTTTTAAAAATCAGTTATTGACCTGTTGCTATAGCATTAGGCTATAGCTATAAGGCAGTAACCCCTTTTAAACTATAAGTAAAGGTAAAGATTTCCCTTGCTTGAAAGCCAGTAGACTCCAACTTTAGGGACGGTGCTCATCTCCATTTCCAAGCTAAAGAGCCAGTGTTGTACCAAGACTTTTCCATGGTAATGTGGCTGACATGACTATTTATTTAACCCTTCCTGGGTGATTCCCCCCCTTCTCCTGGCTGCAGCTTGCCATAGCCAGGAGAAAGGGGGATCCAAACTGGCTGGTTTGGGGCATTTTTTGCTCAGTTCAGGGTTCAGTTCAGGAGCTGTCCCAAACACCAAACCAAACGAGAATTTTTAGTTTTGTGCCCATCCTTAATAATCAATAGTTTCAGCTAATGGTTTCCAGAAGAACTGTCATTAGCCACCAGCTTTTGCAATAGACTATCTGAAGGTTCTTTTCTTGCCATCTATTAGGGACCTCATCAATTTAGTAACCTGTTGCTTGGAACTGGAGGAAAAAACATCTTTTTCATCAACCAAAAATAGCTTTTAAAAAAACCTTCAAACATCCATTGATATCCAGAAGCATAAACATAATTTATTCACTGAGATCTTTATGTTTTCCTGAAAAACAACATAGCTCAAAAATGTCTGTAAATTGGAATTTTAAAAAACAAGACCAGTAAATCATTTTAGTGTGACATTGGCATTAGGCTGCTGAGGCCAAAATAACAAGAGTGTTGCAGTGCCTTAAGAACTAACAAATTTAGGTCCCGGTCACACAAGCGAGAAAATCCCAGGGGGAACTGAAGCTATTTGCTCCAGAGTAATTTGACCTGCAGTTGCGTGATCTCACAGTTTTGTGACGGTGCGGGCACAGACGCGTGATCAGACGCAATCGCGGGTGAGTCGGGGGGGGGGGGTTGCCTGTTTATCCTGTTTTGAAATCTTCAGACCGTAACCTTGTGCTGATAACTTGCAGTCAAATATAACCTTATAGAGATGTGGCTTGCAGCCAGCTTGAACAAAAAAAGTCCTCTGTGTGGCTATGGGGAGTACCAGTGGCACCAACTACTGGCAAGTTATTTATGGCCAATTTTGAGGAACAATTTATTTTCCAATCCTCTGCCACTTTATCACATGGTTTAAAGGTTTGTTTCAGGTATGTTGATGATATTTTTATGATTTTCAGTGAAGAGATGAATTTTAAAACTTTTTTGAGTTCTTCTTTTTCTTCTTCCATCAGTCCTCACCAGATTGTCTTTCTAGATACTTGTGTTTATGTTCATGAAGGAAAGTTGTTAGGCCATATACAAAACCATCAGAATTCCTTTTTACATTATACCAGTTGCCATCATCCCTGGTTAATTAGGAATCTTCCCTATAGTTCTTTCTACATATAAAGCGTAATACCACCTTAAGTCAGGAATATCACAATGAATCTGAAAAATTGGCCTTAAAATTTCAACGATTTCAAAATTTCAAAACAAATTCTTGATTTGCAGTTAACACTATTTCTGGCTGATGAGATGGCCAGAAATAGTGTTAACTGCAAATCAAGAAAGAATTTATTTACACCACATTCCACCTCTAACCATGATAGTTTGGTGTGGTTTTTTCATTGCAGTTTTCTCCACTTGCTTTAAAAATCAGGAACATCATCCTTAAGCACTGGCACTTGCTTAACTCCATTCCTTCTTGTAATATCAGGCCCACTATTGGGTTTACAAGATCTCAGTCCATTAAAGATTTTTTGGTGTGTGCAGACTTTAAAACTACCAACATTAGATCTATTTTGAAAGGCCATTACAAATGCCAGAATTGCACCTGTTGCCTACAGGCTATCCAGACCAAAATTTTCACTCATCCCTTTACTAGAAGGACCTTCACTCTGAATCATTTTTCTAATTCTTCAACATCTAATGTTATTTATATCCTTATTTGTCCTTGTAATCTCCTTTATGTGGGCATTACCACACACTCCTTGAGGCATAGACTGTCTGAGCATAGGAGTAAAATTATAAATTGTAACCTACAAGCCCCTTTAGTTATTCATTTTATGGAGAGACATCACTCACCAACTGATTTTAAGTTTCTGGTTATTGACAAGATATTACCCAGACCCTATTAGCCTTATAACAGAAAAGTTATTGCTACAGAGGAAAGCTTACTGTATCTTTACCTTAAACTCATTATCTCCACATGATCTCAATGATGGTGTGATTTATTATAGTCAGCTTATTTTTGATTCTTTTAAATTAGAATTCCTTAATTGTATACACAATCTTCCCTTAATCTTTTACCTTAATCATAATTGATCATTATTCAGTGGGGGTCCTGTTCCTTTAAGGAATAACTTCTTGACATGTATATAGACGTGGCTGAGGCAACATTTTCCTTACCTCTGCCTTTTCATCTTCCAGACTGTATATGCCATTGTCCATTGCCCAAAGCAGCCATTCTCTCCAGGAGAACTGATCTTGGAGATCTCCAGGTGCTGCCTGGAGGCTGGCAATACTAAGGGGAGGGCCAGACCTGTAGATTTGAGGGTTAGAGCCTGGGGAGGACAGGGTGTGGGGTGCAGAGAGACCTCAGCAGGGTATGATTCCATACCCATTGCCCAAAGCAGCTATTCTGGGACCCCAATTCAGACCATGATTGCCATGTATGGGGAGAAAAGGCTCTGTCTTCCTGACCTACAATGGACTGAGGTGCTGTTTGCCCCATTGGGGGCCTGCAGGTACACTGATGGGCTATGCATACAACTGCCAATGGGGCATATAGCAGCCCTGGATAATTTTGGGTTAGGTAACTGGTATGATAGAAAAAATAGAAGTTTCTTCTCCCTACAGGCCTGATTTGAATCAGGGCCCTGCATATCTGAGAACTGAAGTCCTAGAAGGGAGCTTGCAGGTACTGTTTGACTAAAAGTTCCCAAGGTAGACATGTGTAAAGTGTAACATGTAGTTAGGTCCTAGGTCTTAACCGTTGAGAGATCAGCAAAGTAAAATTAATAATTGCACTCTATAATGATAGATCAAGATGGGTAGCCGTGTTAGTCTGTCTGTAGCAGCAGAAAAGAGCAAGAGTCCAGTAGCACCTTAAAAGACTAACAAAATATGTGGCAGAGCATGAGCTTTCATCATGAGTCACTGCTCACTTCTTCAGAGACCGTAATGAGTTACCCACACTGAGTCCCTACTGAACTGATGAAATTCAGATGCAGATTTGACACTTTTGTGCATCTGATAAAGCAGGTTCTCGCCCAGGAATGACTGTACCACAATAAATCTATCTGTATCCTATTTAGGAGGGCACAGGACTCTTGGTATTCACATGCTTTCCAGCACCTGTAGATTCTTCTCCTTCTGCTTTGTTGCATTGATATGAAAATTACAAAACAGAGAAATACTGTTGAGTGGTTGGAGGGGGTACAAACCCTGCAATATGTCCCCAGGTTCTGTGTTTGAACATTCATGAGTGGCCTAGAAGTCACCTACCTTAAGAGCATGTTGAAGTCATTGCGCCTTTCTATTCTGTAAGGACGCTTCTCAGCCACTCAGAGCTTCTTCTTTGGCTTTTTAGTCAAACAGGACTTCCCATATAGGAGGAACACAATTTAGACTAAAAGTAACTTGTTATGTATTGACCATGCGGTCGCCATGTGCTCCAGTAATGGCGACCGCCATGTGGCCAGAGCACATGGCCAAGAAACTACCTGAGCTCTAACTGGGCATTTTGCTGAAAATAATATCACTGAACATTAGGTCTGTACAAAGAGAATTGTTTTTATTCAACTGCCACATGTAAATTGCTGCTGTATTATTGCCATTGAATAGTTCCATCTCACGCTCTTGTGCTACTGTCTTATTGTACTACTGGCCAGAATCTCTCCCCCTCTCACCAAGTTCTGTTAAGTCACCCCACCACCCTCTTGTGCAAATAGCCGTCTTTATTATCCTTCCGCTGCCAGCCTAATTACCCTTCCTCACCCCTGTACTGTAGCACATTTTATTTGTTAGGGTGCCATAACCATCAGCAGAGGAGGGATGTTCAGGGAGTTGCTATGGAAAGAAGAAAGGAGAGCCAGTTTGGTGTAGTGGTTAGGAGCGCAGACTCTACTCTGGGAGAACTGGGTTTGATTCCCCACTGCTCCACATGCAGCTGCTGGTGTGACCTTGGGTCAGTCATCGGTTCTCTCAAGAGCAGTTCTCAGAGCTCTCCCAGCCCTACCTACCAATGCTCCCTCTAAGCTGTGGAGTCTTGTGAGCATAAATTCTACTTTGTGAGCTACTGGCATTAAAGCTGTGAGTGAGTGATTTGGCTACTGCATAAATTAGGTTGCTCTGGAGCCATCCTTTCTGAACTAAGACAAAAATCTGTGAGCCAGAGGCTAAAAAACTGTGAGGTAGTTCACACTAACTCAGCTTAGAGGGGACACTGCTCATGGGGTGTCTGCTGTGGAGAAGGGAAGGGAAAGGAGATTGTAAGCTGCTCTTAAGAGATCCAGTTTCTTCTTCTTCTTCTTCTATAACATAGAATCATAAGATACATGTGCTCTCTGCTTTGCCATAGGGTCGATATTGACACATTTTGAGTAACTTGGCTGCGTCTTGCAGAATCTTTTTGCCAATAAGGAGGCATACTCCATCTATCACTTTTGAGAAGCATAAATATTTCATATTTATTTTCACTGATTATCCCATACACTTCTCAACTGAGATGGAATTAAATTCCTTATTATCGGACCGCTTCTTCATGAGCAACCCTGTTTATTGCAAATGTTGGGTCACGAAGAGATCATATCAATGTCAAAAATCATTGCTGCTTCTTATTGGAGTGCTTTTAAACCTCTAAGATAATACTGAAATGGGGTAAGAAATAACCTAGAATAATGTTTTATTCAGGTAGGCTGTATTACAATGGTAGGAAAATGTAGGCATATAATAGATGAGAAGAAGTGGATGGAAAATTCATATTGTAGAATCTATAAAACATATATAAGTGAACAGTTGTTTTTATTTCTGATGCTATATTGACATAAGTGTCTTGTTAGAGAAAGATAAATCGTTCTACACAGAAAGAAAGTGAAATAAATGAAGGGTGCATTTTCAGAACCATCCCTGTTTTAGACAAGCAAATTATTCTTTTGACGTATACAGTAGTAGGATTTTCTAGGCAGTGGTTAAAAGCTTTTAGGGGTAAAAAAAAATCTGGGCCATGATGTCTTCTGTGGCCTCACTGACATGACAAATGAGGGTTGCCATGGCTTAGCAGGTCATTTCCACCCAGACTACGGGGGCAGTCAAATGGTTCCAGAATCTAGCCACATGTTCACTTGATCATTGTTCATGATTACTAACTCTTAGGGAATATGTGTATGGTTTACAACACATATACCAGAGTAGTGAACATATGGAATGGTCTAACAGCTGATTACAAGGGGGAGCAATCACAGTTCTCCCCAGGCTATGTGTACTCTGGCTCTGAGTCCTGGAGGTGAAGAAAAACATTTCATTTAATACTTAAAAAGCTGTGTGTCTATATGTATTCCGATCTGGATGGGGTCCATGGAGTTGGGAAAAAGGGAGTCCACTCCTCCTCTTTCGTGACATCGTTCTGAGAGGTCTTTGCCAACCAGTTGCTGCTTCAGCACCATTTTTGTAACCTTGAAAGGACTTCTTCATCCTTTGCCAATCAGGGATCACAGATGACATTATGGTGTCACACAGCCAATCCATTACTCTTACTTTGAATGGGGAGGGAGGGCTGAGAAAGGGAATAAATTCTGTTCTGCAGGTTACTGAACTGATGCTCCTAGCCTTGTGATGCTGCACTTGTGAGTTCATGGCTTGCCAGTTACTATGTAGCAAGACTCACTTCAACACTCTCATACCATTATGCCTCATTAGCTGAGGCAGAATGTGGCTGTGTGGGTATATAAGGATACACATTTAAAGATACATACCACTGAAATTAAGGAGAGACTGTTTCTGCATTATGACCTTGCCTTCATTTACTGATGATCTGAAGCTGGATTGCTTCGGGACTGCCAGAGGGGTTCCGCATTAACGTCATTTGTCAGCAGTTGCCCCGTTTCTCATGTTCCGCATTTGGGTTGTAGCCATTCCCACTCCCATCATGCATTTCTGCTCCCTGATTTCAGCCTCCCATCATGCAACACGTCCATGCAGTAGTCTTTCTAATTTTTCTTTCTTGGTCCTTTGCGTTTGCATTGCAGCATTATCGGAGGGAGAAAACAATGTGGAACACAGGGGGTGGAATGGAGGGGGAGTGCAACATCCGTTTATACACCATTTCATTGAAAAGACAAATTATATACTTGAAAAAGCCATGGTGGCCACCTGGCTATAAATCCATGCTCCTCAATAAACTTGCCTAATACCTTTTCCAAGTTATAGCCATTTAAAGTGTCAAGCTGGCAGAGGAGGAGTAGGAGTGGCCTTGTTTGTACTGGCTCCTCTCCAAAAACATTTGGTTGTGTTTGCAGTCCCAGCACCTAGGGGAGGGGAGAGGGCAGTGAAGGCACCGGATCCCTCTGTGACAACCCCCCCAATAAACGCAACCACACTCAACCTTTTGGAATAAAATGGCCACAACTTTTATTTGTTACAGCTGTAAGAAGCCTTGGCACAGCATGGGGCAACCGGATCCTGGCACTGACTGAGCCGCCTGCCCATCAATGCGCTCCAACTCACCCCAGCCCACCTGCTGAGGTGGGGGAGAACCATGGAATGGCAGGCTATAGGATTCCACAAGGATGATCGCCACTAAGTAACCTTCCCTGCCACTTGAGCATGAGGCTAACCCATTGGCAGTCCCCAAGCTGGGCATGCCCCATGAAAGCCCTCACCCCAAGATTCCTTAAGGGGATCCCCACACACAAGGAAAACAGGCATGCAGGCCAGTTTTCTTACAATGGATCCAGCCCCATACTGATACTGCCCCCTGGCTGTGATAGATAAATGAAACAAAAAACCCTGAACCAGAACCTAAAACGCACACATCCCCATTACAGAACCCTCCCCCTGGCTGGAAAACCCATAACTCCAGCATGCCTTCCATCCCAGTGGCCTTTCCCCTCCCCCAGGCCCAGTTCAGGCCCCATCATACACTGTCCTGGGAGGGGTGGGTTTTTGCACCTTTGCAGCTGCTCAGCCCTCAGCTGCCTGCACACGCCATCTCACCTTGCAGGACATGGCCAGCCATGGCCGCCATCCACTACTGGCTCTCCCCACCCACACAGGCTCTCCCCACCCACACCAGGACCGCAAATGGAACCCACAGGTGAGTCTGGGCCCCAGCATCTAGATGTGGAGCACTGATTGTGTCTAGCTGTGGAACATTATGATGCATGTCTGAACACGCATTCTCAATATCAAGATGAATTAAACAAAATAAATCAATTTATTAAACAGCGCGCTTAAAATACAAATTTTAAAAACATAACCCTTGAATTTAGCCTTTGGATCAAAAATCACCTGACTAAGTAGTCCTCAATATACAATATACAATACAAAATCCACAGTAAACCAGACTCAATGAGTATCTCTAAGTGGCTAGTCCACAAACAAACCCACAGTAAACCAGACCCAATGCCTTCTGGCCCTATGGGCATTCTTTAGCGGTCACATAAATACACACACACCAAGAACAAGTGTTGATATAATTAGCCAGACCAGGTGTTAATTGATCCATGCACATATTATTCCATGTGGCTAAATGTGGACATTATAAAGACTACAGATCTTGTTCCATTAAAAAATGGAAAGGCTTGGCCATTCATTTCCTTGTAGTGCATCAGTGTGTATTAACCAACAATCTGACTGGATCTGGGTGTGAGAGCATCAGCCCTGTTGCTTCAGCAGTGGTAACACGTTCCTTTTGCCACCCAAACTGTGAATTGTTTCACATCTTTGGCAAATGGACACAAAAGCTGCATAGGGGAGGGCATGCTTTGCAAGAGATAAAACCATTTGTAAAACATGCCCCCTTGGAGGTCAGCCCCACACTAATACAAAGGTTTGCGACAGCCGGTTTTTCATGTCCAGCAAGCAAAAGCTCCACTGAGACAAAAACAGCTTCTGGAAACACTTTTATGTTCCCAATTGAAAGTCTTTTAGCTTGGTTTTCCTTTTGTTAAAAGGAAACTGTAGTTGCCTTTGCTGCCTTGGAGACATGAGACAATTGATTTATGTATTGTGTTTGCAGTAATAGAAGCCATACGAGTCAGGCTCCTAGCTGTTCGATGCAGGCATCTTTGATTCCCCAATGCTAAAATCGATTAGCTTCTATTTTTTTTTGTCTCGGAGCTTAAGAATTACATTTTTAATAATAATCATCAGGATGATTACCCTTGTGAAGCATGACACTAATGTGAATAAAGATGGATTATGAAAGGAACAAAAGGCTCTTGAAGTATAAATAGAAATATAGACTTGGTGAGTTTCAGTGTAGAAAAACAGTAGCAAGCAGACAAAGGTATAAACAGTGAGAAAGGGTGTCTGAGCTGTGGGGGGGGGAAGGAGGATTTGGATTCGGAGGAGTATTCTATGATACTGTTAAGGATGAGTCACATATCATATATACTTTGTCTGTGTGTGAACCTAAATATTCAGTATTTGGAGAAAAGGGTTGAAAATGTAGGTACATTTCTCAAAAAACGCAGGATTGACTGTACCTCTTTCTTACTTGATTACACACCAGGTTGGTTTGTTCTCATGAAACACATGGAAAGGCCATTGAAACCAACAAAAACATGTCATTTAATCAATTAAAATCAGAGCTAAAATACACAGGCGGGAGGGAGCAAAATGGACCACTGAAATGGCTGCCAGCCATTTAAACTTAACAGCTGATGGGTAGACTCACCCTGCTGTTAGGTTTAAATATCTAGCAGCCATTTCGGCCTGCCAGCAGGCTGGGTGCACCCGTCCACTGTTAGTATGAAATGTCCACTGTTAGTATGAAATGGCTGCCAGACATTTCAGTGGTCCATTTTGCTTGGAAGCGGGGGGAAGCAAAACCTACTGCTGAAATGGCTCACAGTCATTTAAACCTAACAGGTAAGCTGTGGACCCACACCACTCAGCTGTTTGGTTTAAATGGCCCAAACAGCTAAACCGAACTGGACAAAAATCCAGTAAAAGTCCAGTAACCTTCCCCCAAACATCTGAACCAGGCCAGGTTCATGCTGAATTTTGGCTCGTGAACTGGTTTGTGCCCATCCCTACTGTCAGAATCTGCTGATTCAGACAAAGTATTTCTAGTTCTTACAGTTATGTATTCTGTCTAATTTTCAATTCTGTCATATTATACCCTATTGCCATGTATGTATTACAGATATATGCTTTTAGACGTCATGTTTTAGTGCCTAGCCAGGCCTGGGTTTTGTAACTGTTAGAGCGGGAGGGTGACACCTGCAATGTATGGGAACAGTGGGCCTCTCACACTGCTGCCTCCGCATTCCATCGGTCCCGGCTGGGACTTCAAGGGAGGATGCGTCTCATCTCTTATCAACATGCAAAAGCCTTGAGGCCATTGATTGTTATGTGAACTGGTAACATCTGAAGGGTCTGGTTGGGAAGGGAATTTACAGCTTAACACCTCACTTTCTTTCCTGTGGGAAGCAAACGGCCAGAGCCCCTTTTTGCCCGCCGTTTTTCCCCTGTAGTGATTGGCTACCTATGGGTAATTCAAACTCCTTGGAAAGGTATAATAGACCTGCCTGTATCATCTGTGTTATCTCTGACAATAATCCGAGAAGCTGTACTAATGTAGAGATTGGAAATAAAGAACTGTGGTTTACCAACCAAGATCTGATCCTTGACTACTTTGAGCAGAACTCTCACACCTACACCCCCAACGTCCTCCAGTTGGTACCCATGCTCATATTTCTGCCAACCAAAGGTGACATCAGGCATTGGACTGAGGGGACTCTGACCAATGGCAGCAGATGACACAACATGACTGTTAGTCTAGTTATGATCTTTAAAGCCCTTCATGACCTAGCACTCACATCTTTGAAGGACCATCTCCTTCCATATGTCCTGTGTGCTAACTACAGTCATCAGCCAGGCATCCGTTGGTTATTACACCACTTAGGTTGTGTCTGGCTTCAACCAGAACCTGGGCTTTTTCCTTTGTGGCTCTGGATCTGTGGAATGAGCACCCTGAAAAGGTGAGTGAGGGCCCCACCCTGGAGATCTTCAGGAGGTGCTACAAGGCCTGCCTGTTTGTCAAGGCTTTGGAGGGGGTTTCTTTTAAGGGCAGAGAAGGGAGGGATTGGGGGCTTGTTATTTTATCTTTGGTTTTAGCTGGATATTATTATTGTCAGCCCCCTTGAACCAAAAGAAAAGGCAGGATATAAATGTTTTAATAAATAACAAATTAAGGTTTCATAAGAATTGGCTACCTGGAATGCAACAGACTAACACAACTTTCCCTCTGAAATCCACACTTTATATAATTCTACCTCCACATTGCCTCTTAAAGCTTCAGCACTCCTTTTCATACCAACACAGCTGTTTCTTATGTCCTTCTGTCTGTTACAAATGTTTTGAGTGTGAATAAAGTGTCATTTCCATTGTATAAATTCCTCCCAGCAATAAGGGTGGAAGAAAGCATTCTAAACTCTTTGCAGAATGGCTTCCCATTTCAAATGTGCAGGATTGTGTACATTCCTGACTGGTATTCGGAGCCATTACCAAATTCTGCTAAGGCACTGTCTGTATTGTATCATCTCAGCAAATGGGCAGGCAATCCGAGTCCCTGTCCTTAGAATGCAGCTTCATGCTTTGTATTAAAATCCCCAAGCTGCACTTCACTGTAGCTTCTATCTGCTCTACATCTGTTGCTCAGCACATCAAATGGCACCAGGCATTTCACTGAACATCCTGGAATTGGGAATGATCAGTCAGGTGAGACTTAACAACACAGGAATCAGGGAGAGGGACAACTGAGCTACATATTACCTTGATGCCTGACAGAGGCAATTATAGTCAAGGTGGTGTTTTACAATTACCTTAAAAAGGGAAATGAAGCAAAAAAATATATGTATCTTTCATGTTATCTCTATAGGGGACCAAATTGTAATGGCAGATTTAAAACACATTATAGGAGTTGGTTTCGCTCATCTAGTTCAGTTTGGTAATGCTTTCCTCTACCTTTAAACCTTGTTGTTAAATAATAAAGACCCTCCCCCATATTATGATGTGCACACAATCCCACAAGGCCTTCCCTGTTCACTTCTATGGAGGAGACAGCTCTATGCAGACAAAGGAATGGAAGAGTGGACGCTTATTCATTCATTAAAGTGAATGGAGAAGCTAATCTGTGTGAGAGCTCTGGGTGGTGTATACACACACACACACTCACAGACGCACATTAGATGGGTAAATGATCCAATTCACTGCCTGTTTTCCTGGAGAAGGGGCTGGATGTATCTGGAATGATCTTTTTGCTAACCCCTTGACGCAAGTGCACTCTGCTCCTATTTACCTCCTCCTCTAAGAGCTATTGTATATTATTTTTGCTATTATAGAAAGAGAACTCAGCAGCTAATTTCCTCCTCTAAAACTTGGGCTCAACAAACACAAGGAGTGCTCTTTCAGCACAGAATGTAATTGCCCTTCATTCTCGGTTTGCTGATAATTATCGTGTGTAGAGAGAGTCAGCAATGGGTCACACTCACTCTGATTGGATTGTGTATTCATTTGTGCTCTTCATAGAAATGCCAGGCACCTAATATTATCTCTTCTGTTTTCCTAACCTTTCGGCACCACTTTGTAAAACTTATTTTCCCTCTGTGCCAATGTGTACGTGTGCCTATCAATTTAAAAGAATGCTGCCTGAATCTGACGAAGTGGGCTCCATCTCATGAAAACTTATGTTCCACTATATGTGTTATTCTCTATAGTGCAACACGATACTTTATTGGGTGGGGATGGGGAGGGGGTTCGCCCAGGCTAAATGCAGCTTATTCTGACCTTTGGTGCTGACGAAAGAGCTGCAAAGTGCTCATCAATCATACCAAATGTGGATGATGTAAAAACTTTAGCACCTTGTGGAGAGGCTGAACACAGCATGCATTGGAGCTGTGCATGGAAGTTTATTTCCTCTCTTTTGTTTTTGCTATTAATTCCAAAAAACCCCCACTATTGTTATTTCATTACTGGGTTGTTTTATGTGGTTTTGTTTCATTATTGTTTCTATTGTTACTGTTGTTTCATTTTCACAATTCTGTTTCATTGTTTTTTTCCTTGACCGGGATAACCTGGGCTAGTCTGATCTCATCAGATCCTGGAAGCCAAGCAGGGTTGGCCCTGGTTAGTATCTAGATGGGAAACTAGACCACTAAGGAACACCAAGGTCTCTATGCAGAAGCAGGGAATGGCAAATCACCTCTGAATGTCTCTTGCCTTGAAAACTGTACACAGTCTGTTGTGACTTCATGGCAAAAAAAAACCACTTTCCCACTGGTTTCAAAGGAACACACACACACACCTGCCCCGGACCTATACCTTCACAGTGTTCCATCAGAACTGAAAAAACGGGGGGGGGGTAGTATTTCCCAAGGACACACATATTGCCAAATGTCAGACCGACAGAATAATGGAGGTCCCTCTTTGAGGCAATGAAATGCACCTATGTTTTTCATTAAAGTATATGAGAGAAGTGATAGGAAATATTCCAAGCAGTAACAAAGACAGCACTGCAGCCACTTAGCTTGAAGAACAGTGGCACCAGGCAGACTGACAAGGCATTTGGTGACACAAGGAGGGTAAGGTTTGGGGGCAGGCAGGCAGCAGCAGGAGAACCTTAAGATAGATACACTTGGAAGGGTTTGAAGAACAGCAGACAAGCAGGGGAGAGCAGATGTCAAGGGGAATTTTGGCAAAGAAGGGCAGGCATCGGGAGGAGAGAAAATAGCCAAGTCCTGCTCCATGTCCTTCAGGACTGGAATACCTTATACATGTATGTAATCCTAGAGGCTACATCTTACCATCATTCAAGAAACCCTAGAGCCTCTCTTCCCCCTTCTTCTAAGGAACACTGTATGCCCCTATTAATTAACTGCTGCCTGTCTCATAAAAGTGGAACCAACAGAGGCCAGAGACTGCAATAACGAAAGCAACTAGCACAAAACTAAAAAAATTAATGGGGTGTGCATGTTTAGGATGTTTAGATGGGGATTGTTTCAAATATTAATTATGATAATTACAAAACAACCCAGTTTTGTAATCATTTTAAGTAACAGTAAACGAATGCTCAAGTCTAGCATGCATCTCTGAGCCATCCAGCGGACTGGAGAATAGCAGAGGGAGACAAAATGTGAGACTCCTTCTGTCCCTGGTCCATGACTTGCCCCTTGACAATAAGTTTAGCATTCTAGTATTGCCCGGTATTTGACTGAAATCCCTTCTATAGTTTAGCTTCAGGTCAGGAAGCAGCATCCTTTTGCTAGTACTCCTTGAATGTAAAGGTAAGAGGGTGATAGATTGTATGACAGCAAGGTAGCTAGTGGATTTGCATTAGATCGCAGGGCTTTGTGAACAGAGACAGAAAGTAAACAATCTATAAATTAAGCATTTTTTTTTTAAAAAGGTGTTAATGCAGTATATCTAAAAGCATTGCACAAAAAAGGTTTGCACTTAAATGTGTTCCTGAAGTCTAATTCATCTCTGTGTTCCTGAAGTCTAATTCATCTCTGTGTTCCCAAGTGCTTCAGATAAGCTTATTTATTTAAGCTTATTCCAGTAGTCAGAACAGTTCTTCCTCAGGGCCACATAGTCCTCTGAAGTGCCCAGACACAGGGTTATTCTACCTTAATAGAGAAATTTGGAATTTTTAATTCCTGGCAGCAGCAGTAATCTACCAAGTTTAAGTGAACATGGTGGGGTTTTAAAGGAAAAACAGTCTCCCCAATAAGAAGGACGTCACAACTGGCCTGGTTCACACAGGCCAGTAGAACACATCACATCTCCACCTTTGGTTATTGTATAACTTGATAGCTTGCCATTGAGCTGACTCTTGAAAAACATTGAAGTGCTGTGAGGTGAACTCAGCATTCTATATGAGGTGGTACAGTCATAAGTGATGAACATTCATGTTCATCTAACCCTCGGTTTCATCCATATTCATTTCTTCAAGTGGGAACAGGCCCACATGTTTAATTGAAATTGGTTGTGACCATTGCTGATCTCTCTCTTGCTAAAAGAAGGGGGGAAATGCCAGATGGAGACTTCCATTCTGTTTTCATTAACACAGAAATAAAACAGATTCTTGGCTGGAATCTGTTGACACTTATGCATAAGGAATATCCATTTGATTTATTGGTCTCAGTACAGGACTACAGGGAGGAGAGAGAGAGAGAAACTTCAATTAGGTTGCACCAAGTTTTCATATTAAAATTCCCTCTGTCTCGCCCAGCCTAGTCCAATCTTGCCACATCTCAGAAGCTAAACAGGGTTGGCTCTGGTTAGCATTTGGGTGGGAGACTACCAAGGTATTCCAGAGTTGTTTTGCAGAGACAGGCAATGGCAAACCATCTCTGGCCTAATAAAACCCATGGGGTCACCATGAGTTGGCTGTGATTTGACAGCTATTTCCACCAACAACTGTTGTCCATCCTCAGTATATAATTTTATAAACCTTCATCATGCACTCACACCCTTCTTCCCAAACATTTTAACCTCTCTGCATAGGAAGATCTTTTAGCCACTTGATTAATTTAGTCCCTTTCCACCCCTTGAGCAAAACTGTGAGATTCATTTAGAGACACTTTTGATTCATTTGCTGGGGTTCTTAAACACAGTAAAGCCACTGGAAATATTTTGCTTCCAATCCATGAGGAATCAGTACAGTACAGTTATAAGTGTGTGCATGTGTTCACAATTTCTCTTTTCTAATGGAGGGGGTCTTAAGCCTTTCATGCTCAGAGATTTAAAGGCTCTGTCCTCAAATTCCAGCTGTATGTGGGCTGCCTCTAGTTTGTTTACTGCTGAAGAACTGATAACCTGCACATGTTCAGAAGTACTTTCACATTTATGATTGTATTATATAATCTAGGTATTTAAACCAATGTCTAGGCTTGAGTAGTGTTCCCAGCTCTGTGCTAGTAAATTCTGGGAGATTTTGATGGTGATGCCTAGGGAGTTTCAGGAGGAATTAATGTTATATCTAGGTGACTCTCTAGGAATTCCCCCTAATCTCTATGGTAAAGACCATGGAGATTAGGGGAAATTCCTAGAGTCACCTAGACGTAACATGGTAACATATGGTAAAGACCATAGACACTAGGGGAAATTGCTGGAGCACCAATGTCATTTCTGCCTTTTAGTGAGTGGGGGTGATGGAATGTTTGTGTTGCTGTTCTTGATCGCCTGGCATTTATGCTGTAAGGGTGTTCATTGGATTACATTCCTCTTGGAGTACTCCGCAAAACAGAAAGAACTGTGCCAAGTAAATATATAAATAAACCCATCTTCATGCATGCACGCACACGGGCAAAACCATTAGAAGTGAACCTGGGCGGGAGAGGGAGAGTTAGAAACATGACAAAAGCTCAAGAGGAAATCATTTTAGAGATCGATGGTGATTTTACCCACCTCCCACAGATGATGCGAGGCCAATTAGCTGATACTTGACAAGCATACTGCAAAATTTAAAAGAAGTGCTGTGTGTATTAATGATCCAACCTGCTTTTGTTGAGCTCCCGATGACTTCCGTTCTTGGGCAGTCTATGATGATATAAGCAGGTGCACCTGATCTCCTGGATTTGTTTTTAATCTTGCCTGGCTTTAACAGATGGGCTCTCTGTGGAGCACAGCAGCTGTTTAAGAGGCATCCCTCGCTTCTCCCGAACTCTGATTAATTTAAAAGGTTAAACTTCAGTTATAGGAGGGGAAAAAATATTTTCATAGCTGCAGTACTGATGAGACTCTTTAGTTCTCCTTCCTTTCATGCTTGACAGAGCCTCAGAGCCCCCAGCGTTTAAATGTTTTGTAAATTAGGCCCTGAGTAGCTCGTGTTTCAGAAGGAAAACATTCAATTCTAATTATTACGCCCAACACAGAAGTGTGCTGAGCTCCCAGCAATCAGACAGTTTGCCGTGTTGATTAGCTGCCGAGGCAGAAGGGTCCATTCACTCTGATTATTCATTCAGACAGGAAACACAGTCCTGAGCTTTAATAAAAAGACAGTATCATTTTCCGGTGAGTGAAGAGAACATGCTTTAATATGACAGTGGTGAGCACCGGCTCTCCTGAGGTGAGGGAAAGATGGCAAGCAAGGAGATTGCCATTAGTCGCTGTTTGGGAAAGTCTCCATTTTGTTCATTTCTGAGGGGAAATCAGAACAACAGAGGTTGGCAAAAGGCACAGATCTGCAACGGTCACATAAGTCATAAGGCACCATGTGGTTTTACATTGTAGCCACTATTTCAGTTTCATTTCCCCCATCTCCATGGGCATTCTAACGACACAAGCAAAATTCCAAAGTGCTGTTTATTCATCTGTTCTCTTCTCTAGGCACTTTCTGCCTTGTTTTCCCTCAAAGCAACTCACAAACTTTCAAAACAATACAAAATCCATGATACCGTCATACAATGTATTTAGCGGTAAGAATTTCTAGGAACTAATGCTTATCCAGACTTGTCCCATTTTGTAGCTTTTTTTAACCAATATATTGGTAGTTTGTTTACCAATATATAAATAGAGCCCTCACAGAGGTATGAAGGCCTCCCTCACAGAGCAAATGTTTCACCACTTGACATCAGATCCCCAGGGGAAGGGGAGAGTTAGTCAACCCAGCAATTGCTCTCTGATTCTTTCTCTGGTTCCTCTCCAATCTAAAACGGCACTTCTTTTTCTCAACTACAGGTACCTACCTCTTCCCTAGGGGCTGCAGTGGCTCAAGTGGTTAAGACACTGAACTGCAGACCAGAAGGTCAGTAGTTCAGCAGTTCAAGACCCGAGTGCTGCATGACGGAGTGAGCTCCCATCTCTGGTCCCGGCTCTTGCCAACCTAGCAGTTCGAAAGCAAGAAATTGCAAGTAGATAAATAGGTACCGCTTCGGTGGGAAGGTAACAACATTCCGTGCACCTCGATGTCTAGTCATGCCGGCCACATGACCACGGAAACGTCTTCGGAGAGTGCTGGCTCTTTGGCTTGGGAACGGAGATGAGTACCGCATCCCTAGAGTCATATTTGACTGGCTTTTGAGCAAGGGAAACCTTTACCTTTACCTCTTCCTTAAAGCCCTAATGAGTTGCTTTCTCAAAGCCTAGGGTTGTCAAGTCCCTCCTGGCAACTGGTGGGGATGGGAGGGGGACTTACTGGGAGCAGCAGGGATGTCGATCCGACATACAGCAACACGTCCATGTCACTGCCCACGTGATCCGGAAGTGATGTCATCGTGTCTGTGGGATGTTGAGGCAATGCTCTGGTATTTGGGCGAAAAGTTCTGTGATAATTTTGGTTTCTACCATAACGTTTCCCCCCAGATATCAGTGTCGCCCCAGTGTCCCAGATCTGATAATGTCACTTCTGGGTCACATGGGAAGGGATGTTGACACGCTGCTGTCCGTTGGATGGATCTCCCTCTTTTCAGAGTAAGTCCCCCTCAGTGGCCAACTGACTGAGGACAGGGAGGTGGGGGCTGGCAGCAGGGGACCTCCACCAGGGGGTCTGGCAACCCCACAAAAGCCAGTTAGAATCATTGTTATGAAACCTCTCCACTGCTTTTGTCTTGGGCTTAGAATCGTAGAATCAGAGAGTTGGAAGGTCCACCGAGTCCAACCCCCTGCTCAGTGCAAGATCAGCCTAGAGAATCCCTGACAAGGGTTTGTCCAGCCGCTGCTTAAAGACTGCCAGTGAGGGGGAGCTCACCACCTCCCTAGGCAGCTGATTCCACTGCTGCACAACTCTTACTGTCAAAAAGTTTTCCCTAATATCCAGTCGGTACATTCCTGCCCTTAATTTAAACCCATAATTGCTTGATTTTCCTAAAGCATGCTATTTGAGACCACAGCTATGACAGGCCCATTCACAGATTCCAGACTCCTTACACTACAGTTGGATCCAGTGTCCTACCTCCTGTAAATGAGGAGTATTCTTGCTGCTGGAGAAAGCCTTCTTCCAGTAAAGGAAGCCTTGTTCCATCAGAGGAGGGTTCCTTCAACTGGAGAAAGTTTTCTTAGGTAATGGAAGGGAGTTAATGCCTTAGACTCACTAAACAAATTTAGTCAAAAACTCAGAAGAAGCATGTCTCCAATCCTGTTGCCAAGAGACTATAAAGTCTTCTTTCCAAGTTACTTAGATGTCACTGTGAACCTCAAAAAGAACATTAAATTCTTTGCCAAGTGACACCATTTTTCAAGTTATGAAACCATCCATTGTGTCATACAATATAATAAATAAATATAATAAATAGCATAAAATACTGTTACATGATCAACTCAGCCTGGCTCCTTGCTCTGAGGGAAAGCAAACAAATTTTGGTCATTACCACCACAAAAACATCAAACAGGGAACTACCACACAGATCACAAAAGAAAAAAAGGCACTGAAGGAATTGGGGGATGGAAACCCACCCTCTGATGATAGAAAAAGAACAATCCAATAGGGGAAATAACTGTTCTCTGTTTTCTTGTTTTGAGAACCAAAGATGTTCAATAGTTGAAGATCCATCCCAGGGCTGAAAAAGAACCTTTTTGAAACAAAGTGTTTTAATTCAAGTCAATGAACTTGAGGATTTCTTTAAATCTCCCCCTTTTAACCTTGTTACTGGTTGCCCTTGGAAAAAACACTTGAATACATGAAACTGCCTTATACTGAATCAGACCATTGGTCCCTAAAAGTCAATATTGTCTACTCAGACTGCCATCTGCTCTCCAAGTTCTTAGGCAGGTTTTTCACATCACCTACTTCCAGATCTTTTAACTGGAGATACCAGGGACTTTCTGCATGCCAAGCAGATGATCTGCCACTTGAGCCACAGCCGCTCCTGGCCTAAACTGGCCCTTGTCCACTTTGCTTTCTAACTGGTATTTTCTGCCACTCTTTGAAATCAGAAGGACCATTTCAGGTCTTCCATTCCATTAACTTGACATTTTAATCACTGAAAGCAAGATGATCATTTCCCCCCTTATGTGGACATCAATACAAGTTATGTGGCAAACACAACTGCTGTGTGTACACTGTTGTTTCCTGTAGGATGATACATGTGTATGTGCAGATCTCTCTGCCTACATCTGGGAACTCTACGACAGCATTTATTCTGCTACGAAAAACACCAATATACAAGCAATGGTGACTCCCACCCACCCACCCACCCATCATGCAACATGTTCTAGGTCAGTCAAGCAAGCGGGTTCTTGCCTACCTTGAAAACTAGGCTGTGCAAAACTATATTTCATGTTTTGTAACAGCGATGAATAAGATTTGTAGCATTTCAAGTCACTGTCACAAGGAATGATCCATGTGACATTTTCACTTCTTATTATGCACCTTGTTACTGAGATTAGGTTTTGCATCTCTTTAGTCATTCTTGCAAAAAGGACCACCTTCCGGTGTATTTCTGTGACCTTTACAGTTTTGTATACTTTTTAAAGTCTCCCTCTAGGTGGACCTGCCTTTTTTTTTTTACCACGCTGACTAGTTTGGTGAGAAGGGAAGGTGTTTTTCAACAACTGTATAACCATCACTCACCAAAGACCTTTGTAAGCTATTATTTGCTTCAACTTCACAAAGCGTGATTTGGTTACTGGGTCTTTTGGCATGGCCACTATTAAATCTTTAAAGCTGAAAGGCTATTTGCATTGCCCTTGCCAGCTGTAGGTTATAGAGATGCAAGAAATGCATAGATGATTTTTAAAAAGATCTCTTATGATTGGATTGCATAATGATACTGTGGAAGAGCCGCTGCCCTTCCACCTGATACACAAGACAGGAATCGTAAGAAGAATCGTACTCTTCAACTTCATGATCAAGCCACATATACAGAATTCGTTACTGGGTATAAATTCAGCATTGAGTATCTCAAGGTTCAGCCTGCACAGCCTGAAACTGTGCAGTCCATATCTGGTTAAGTCTCACAAGCCAGGAACTTCTGAAGAAAGGTCAGAATGTCCATGCCTAGCATAGATGTTGGTCTTCCCTCTGGCACTGATTTATTTTGGTCCCAATCCTGAAATCTTTAAGCTAGATCTTACAAATTTGTTCCACTAATAACACCTTCCTCTGGTGCAAAGTGCCTTCCATTGCCACAACTGGCTCTTCCATAGGATACAATCCATTATCCACAGCAAAAGGACATGCTTATTAGGAAATCCCTAGATGAAGCTATGCTGTCAGTTGTAATAGCTGACCCCCTCTTAAGAGGAAGGCGATGCCTAGAATACATCTCCCACCTACTGTCAATCAGTTTTGCAGTGCAGCATGGAGGACTGCCTGTATCTGCAAATCACCTTTGCTAGATTCGGGAATCAATGGAACAACTAGCTGTCACCAGATTCCCCCCTTCTTAAGAACATGATTAGCAGAACAGTTAACAATGTTGACTTGATATGTAATATTTTGCCAGTGGACATCAAAGCTACCATCTGCTGGGATTAATGAGATGTGCAATCCTGGAGCTGTTTAGTCTCAGTTCTCTTCAGATTCCTTAAATATAGATTACATTTAAGACATTTCAATATTAAGATAATAAAGAAAGAGAGAACAGCTAATTGTGGCTATATAACTGCAAGTGCTTGGGGCATGCTCATAACACCCATGTGGCTTTAACAGTGGGTACATGCCATTAGGGACTCAATGACACCAATCAGCACATTTCACTGGCATTTTCTGTTTCTTATTCCATGTAACCCGCTTCATAGCCCTTTAAGGCTATTCACAACACGAAGTCATTAAAAAGAAAAACAATATTCACAGGAAAAATGTTAAAAATAACAAAATGTGAGATTCAGCAAAATAAATAAAACACCTGGAGATATATATAGATTAAAGATCAAACTACAAAAGCTTCAAAAAATTAGGAGAAAAATGAAAATACTGAAATCTCTGGAGTAGTTTTGCCACTTGAAAATGTAATGTGTGAATCACCTCTAGAAAGGGTTGTCAGCCTCCAGGTGGGACCTAGGGATCCCTTGGAATTACAGCTCATCTCCAGACTACAGAGATCAGTTCCCCGGGAGAAAATGGATGCTTCGGAGGGTGGATCTATGGCATTGTGCCCCACTGAGGTCCCTGTCCTTCCCAGGCTCCATCCCCCGATCTCCAGGAGTTTCCCAACCTGCATCTGGCCACCCTAATCCCTCATCCCCCACTGGTGGCCAAGGGGAACCTGGCAACTCTATGGGCTCTAGAGTGCATTTTGGTTCAGGAAATAGAATTTTATCGATTTACAAACTATTTGCACGTCAGTATTTTGATGTCAGCACATTTGCTGCTGTTGTGTATTGATGCTGCGGTCGCCATGTGCTCCCGCAATGGCGACTGCCACATGGACCTTTGCACGTGGTCTGAACCGACCTGAGCTTTGGCCAGGTAGGACAATAGACGGTCGGATCCTGCATGGCCACCAATCCTGTGCCTGGGTTCCCCCCAGGGGACCTATGAACTGCAACTGTGAACTTAAGGTCCTATCCGGACATTTGGGTGAGGATTATCTCCAACCGGCATTAAAGCGGGCGCGAAGCCCGGGGTTTTCCATGTACCATCTGACCTGCTGTTTTCACCATTACTGGCCTCCCGAATCCAGTACTTTTCAGCTACTAATGCCTCAGATGAGTTTAAATCAATTCAATAGGTTTGGGGACTGGATTGTAAGTATACCAAAATCGCTTAGGTTTGGGGATGGGGTAAGAAAAGCCCACTTTTCGAAAGTTCTGCTTCTGAAGCAGTTTCCAAGAAGACATATCTCACTGCTTTAGAAAACCCAGTTTGAAACAATGGATCGTTAACAGACTTTCAAATCATGACATTTTGTTAACTGTTTTGGGAAGTATAGGAGACAGCCGATACATTCACATGGAGCGTTCCTCCCTTCACAGCTCTCTCCGTCTTCATTTTAAAACAATCAGGGTAAAGCATAGTAATAAAGATAACCTATTTTACTCTCTTAAGATATGCAAAATAACTCAATTAGCTGCCTTTCCTCTTCATGATATATTAATTTCTTTCAGCTTCATATTGGCCTCAATAAATGACTTGATCTCCGATACGAATGGGTGCACTGGAATTTTATCTATCATTTATATCACAGACAGGCAGTCCGCTGAGAAGGCTGTCAGATAAGCCTTCAAATTATTTAGGCTGAGGAGCAACTGCATCACTTTGAACCAGAACTATGTCAAGTTTGACTGGAAGTTTTCCTGCCCTCTCAGAATGCCTACACTGCAGGCATTTGGTGGATTTTCAGTGCCACCCTAAGCAGAATCACAATCTTCCAAGCCCATCCGCTTCAGTAGGCTTGGAAGTAAGTAACTCTGCTTAAATTTATGGTTGTTCCCTCTTGGCATGCTAGGGTTGCCAACTTTGGGTTGAAAAATTCCTGGAGATTTAGGACAGAGCCTGGGGAGGATAGAATGTGGGAAGGACAGGGAGTTCTATCGGGATGTGATACCATACAGTCCACCCTCCAAAGAAGCCATTTTCTCCAGAGGAACTGATCACTGTAGTCTGAAAATCAGTTGTAATTCCCGGCATTGTCTAGGGTTGCCAAGTAACTTACCTGGCGCAGCAGGGAGAGTTGGTCCCATTCCAGGACATTCAAGCACAGCATGATGACATCACCTGGAAGTGATGTCATTACATTGGGCACGTCACTGGCCAACACTCTAGCAATCAGCCTGGAAACTCTATGGTATCATAGTTTCCAGGCTGATTGCTAGAGCGTTGGCCAGCAACGTGCCCGGCGCGATGATGTCACCTCTGGGTGACGTCATCGGGCCAGGCACGTCAGCCCGAACCAAGCACTTTGGGCGCAGGGTCCCCCTGCTGGCCTGATCTGGACCGGCGGATTGAGGGCCATTTCAGCGGGGAAACCCCCCCCCCCCCCGGGGGACCTGGCAGCCCTAGCATTGTCCAGAACCAATCTGGACAATCTCATGACAGGCCCAGCTATGAACAAAAAACAACAACAACAAAAAATGATTCAAGTTCTTACCTGAGGTGATTTTCTAAAATAGTCATGAGCTTTCTGTAACTGTGGTAATGCTAAGGGAAGCCACCTGAAAGCACTTGAAGCAGGGGAATAAAAAGAAAGCAGCATGGATTTGTTTCAAATCAGGCCAGATTCACTTTAGGCTGCAGGCTATTGAGGATGTATAAACTATTCGCTAACAAGTTGAATTGGATATTCATGCTTTGAGATCTTTACAGCTAGCTATCAGTTGTTAGAGAATACTGTGAATCAAGTCAAAGCTATTCATAAATGTGGTCTACTAATCTTGTACTATAAGGCATGAGGTCTCTTCAAAAATTTTCTTCTTTGTCATGTAGTCTGTGTATGCTTCTGAATGTATAAGCCCAATAATTCTGTAAGTCAAATGAAAACATTAAATATTGACAGATATACAAAAATATACATGCATTACAAAGTAAAATATATGTATATTTTTGTATATCTGTCAATATTTAATGTTTTTAACTAATGTTTTGACTTACAGAATTATTGGGCCTATACATTCAGATCTTTTTAACATTTAGGTTCCTAATACAATTTGTTTTGGATTAAGCCCCCCCCCCCCCCCCTTTAGACTGAGTACACTTTCTCACTGCAGAGGCACTGGCACATCCAGAAGAACCCATTTTCTAGCTTTGCCCGGGTTGCCAAATGGCCAACAGAAAAATGTCCCGTTTAATAGAGGATTTCTGTCTGGAAACAGCTGAATGTGGTGGAAGTAAATAAGATCATCTGGTAAAATCACATTAAGTTTCTGTTAAAGGGACAGGGGATTTGGCTCCAGGCAGGCTGGCAATGTTATCTGGCAATGTTATCTAGGCCAGGTGGTGCTACCTAGGTTCAGCCACAATTGTTTGTGGCATGGAAAGGCAGGCCCAGCTTTGTCAGGTTTCAGCTGTTGAAAGACATAAAAGCTGTCTCTCCAAGTGCCTGTCTCCTCAGTGCCTGTCTCTCCCTGGCCAACTCCATATCCAGCTCGGTTTGGGGATGGAATAGGACCCAGCCTATTACTATCTAGCTGTGAAGGAACAGATTCTCAAGCCCCTCCTGTTCCTTCTGGTTCCCCCCCAGTCAGAAAAATCTCACAGCTGTCACAACTTTCCACCTTGTGACGCCACCCCTTCATGTTGCTTCCCAGGATACCAAAAAACAAAACAAACTTGGGCAACCCCCTGCTGCCACCAATGACTGTAGAGCTGGCAAGCCCATATTGGGAAATTCCTAGAGATTTGGGGGTGGAGCCTGGGGAGGGCAGGGTTACAGGAGGGGAGGGACCTCAGAGGGGTATATTGTCAGAAATCCCACCCTCTAGAGCAGCCATTTTCTCCAGGGGAACTGATCTCTGTAGCCAGGACTCGTAGCCAGGACTCTGTAGCCAAGTACTCTGACTATTATAGAGAAACAATTTCCAAAAAAGTAAGTCCAGTTCATATAACCACTTGTTGAACCTCCAAATGTTATTGCAAAACAATGTCCAAAAAGATAAACCCAGTAAATGAAACAAATTAGTAATGAAAGGAATCCCAAACATCCAGCAGGACAGCAGGCTGATGTCCTCCTGCTTCAGCGGTTGGGGGGCGTCTGGGGCTGTAATTCTCGTCAACTATAAACTGTGTTTTAAAACAGTCTTACCATTCACTGTTCATCTAATTACTTCTTAAGTATCCTAATGGCTGCCTGGTCTGCTTGGATTGGCAGTGTTTTTGCATACAAACTCGATGCGAACCTGTTCAGTGACGTTCGAGTCATTTGGTGCCGAACTGAACACGACCCAGTAATTGGCTCATGTCCCATTGACACGGTCAACAGTGAAACATGACTGTCAAACATGCTCACTTAAAAATTCACAGCATACCTCATCATAGGACACTGAGTGCATTCCACGAAGCACTATGGCAAAGTAATACCCATGGAAAAGAATCAACACACAGTAAAAAGTTAATATCCCTCACATGCAAGGTCTGTAGTGCAGCCTTATGAAGAAGATCCGAAGATCACCCTACAGGGGGACAGCTGAAGGAATGGTAATTAGCCTAGCTAGACTAGGGACTTCCTACTTTCTCAAAATGTGTCCTTGCTGTCTCCTGATTGGCTCTTCTGGAGACTTCCTGCTCCTGCAGAGCTTCCTTCTTATTGTTGTTCCTCCTTCAGCAGTTAGGTTAGACAGTTAAGGTTCTCTCTCTTCAGTGTTCTATAACAGTTTGTTCTTTTTTTAAGAAACCTACTTATTTTTCTCTAAACAGCCAGTGCTCTACTTCCTTTGCATATTTAAACTCTGCCAACACCTATGACACAATGGTACTCTTCCATTATAGCTCACCGTAGTCTTATCCCCATGGGAAATCATGTTATTGAAGCCAGGTCCTAACCATTTTTGTTCAGAAGTTCCATTGCTTTGTGGACAGGCTATGGCTCAGCAGAGGAGTATCGGCTTTGCATGCAGAAGGTCCCAGGTTCAGTCTCCAGCATCTCTACTTAAAAGGATCAGGTGATGAAACACCTCTGCCTGAGTCCCCAGGAAGCTGCTGTCAATCAAAGTACACAATGCTAACCTTGATAGGCCAGTGGTGTTCACTGCATCCTTGAAGAAGGATTCTTGGCTGTTGCTCCTAAGCGCTAGAACTCACTTTTCTCGCAGGCTGTCTAAAACTGCAGTTTGAAGATCGTTCAGTAATGTTCAAAGACCAAGGAGAAGCATTGGATTGTGTATTTATATGTAAATGTTGTACACCCCCCTCAGCCCATTTGGGGAGGGCACCATATGTAGCTCAAATAAATAAATAAATAAATAAATAAATAAATAAATAAATAAATAAATATGCACAATGAAGATAAGATGGAGAAGAGGAGAGTGATGTCAGCCACTTTGGCTACCCACTGGGTTTTCAAATGAAGTCAATAAATAAACATATGTACTCTCTCATATAATATTTGCAGTGCTTATCCTGTCTACTCAAAATGATTCATGTGGAGCACCCCAATAGAAATGGTGGGATGGTCTGAGTACTTCTGATGATGTAACACTGCTCAGACTACACGACTGGTAGATGAACGTTCTTGTCCCCATATTACAGACAGACAGGAGGGCTCAGTCTGAGAAATTACGGCCACCTACGTTCTTCCTGGCTTTTGAGATTCGAAAATGTTTCTGTCTCCGCTCATGCTCTTACTTGGTATGTTACCACAAGCTGGGATCCATAAATGAATGAACTCTAATGATCAAAATATGCTAAAAGTGATTTTATAACATGGCTCAGGGAACACGGCTCCTGTTGTTAGCTGCCCTGAGCCCGCTGAGAGGCAGGGAGGGCGGGATATAAGTTTAATAAATAAATAAACAAACAAACAAACAAACAAACAAACTATATGATTTCAGAACGAGATTTGGATTATTCACTCATTTTTATTGGTTTATTTATGCCCAATTTCTTTTATTCAGCAGACTGGCCTCTCTTGATGCTATCCTCTGTACACAGACTACGATTTGTAAAAGCACTTTGAGATTTAGTGTGCTGGGGAAAGTGTGCCAATCCAACCAGCTACTCACTTAAGGAGCGGCATTGCAATAAATTTCCAAGAAAACCCTCCCTCATCTATTTTTGCTCATGCTTCCTTGCACATCTAGTTTTGCACACGCTTCCTTGCTCCCAGTCCCAGAGATATCTGGGAGGTAGAAAGCAAGAAAAATTTTGACTCAGAAAAACAGATGGAAAATAGGAGAAAATGCAACTCCTATTCACCAGCTGCAGTCAAAGCTTGAATTTTGAATTTGCTAAAAGTACCTTCCTAGGACTTGGAAAATCATCTCATAATGAATTATGATTTCCCAGCAGGACACATCCCCCTCTTGAAAGGAACCATTCCATGTCTTCACTAAGAAGTGGAGCGCTCTCTCATGCTCTCTCTGCCTCTCTCTTTTCCCCATCCTCAAGTGGCTCCTATACAGAATATGAAGGGTTTGAAGATACTTTTTATTATTATTTATTTATATACTACTTTCCTCCTTGATGGGGATCCAAAGCAGGTTTTTCCATCATTCGCCAACTCCCTCCTCGGCGTAATTCCCACAACAACCACCCTGTGGGAGCAAATTAGGCTGAAAGATTGTGATGGGTCTGAGGTCACCTGATGGGTTTTCATGGTTGAGTGGGGAATTCAAGCCTGGTCATCCCTGGTCCAACACTCTACCTGCTAGGTCATGCCCCGCAGCTTTGTGAGCCTGTTTTTTGAGGATTGCGAAGCCATGGGGGGAAAACAGGCAAAGTCACAGGACAAAATGTGGCACGGGGCAAATAGTGGGAAATTGATGCATGCAATTGGAGGAAAGGGAAGAGTGGCGGCGGAGCAGCATCTTGTGAGAAATTGGTCTTACTGGCCTGAGGTCACCCAGCTAGTTCAATGAGACTTTCCTAGCACTAGTCTTATACCAGCTACCATACCACAGTGGCATTATGGGTTACACATGTTATTATGAACAGCAATCTTGAGTATGCTGTTCAGGTATGTATCTGTAAGTTGCAAGCCTACTTTTGATTTATTGACATTTATAACAGAAATCTCTTGCTCAGTGTTCCTAGCTGAGGACCCAAGGGAAAACAAGAAATGGCTGGGCATTGAAACCTTTTGTACATAAGTTGCTTCATGTGCTGGCCAGGAACATGGGAATGCATCCTCACACACTGAGGGCCATGTGTTTGTCTACAAAACTATACTCTTCCCCAGAGAAATAATTACAACTTCCTACAAAGGGGGTGAACTTGGTCTGGACACACACTCTCAGTCTAATCCGCCTCACTGGCTTGTTGTTATTCCTCCTCGCATTGCTTTCTTACTGAGAAAGATTGGATCATGAGGGCATGAATACAGTGAAAAGTGGGAGGGAACCCAGTTGCATCCAGGAGATCCCTGGCATAAAGAGCCCAACAACAACAACAACAATAACACACACACACACAGAGTAGCAAGGCACACAAAACCTTGAACAAAATGTTGTTGGTCTTAAAGGTGCTCTTTGCATTTCTCCTGTGTCACTGAGGCAGCCCAGCAAAGCAAGCTGTCCCTCATTCCCCCCCTCCCTTCAGGGAGGAACCTCAGCCAGTGGAAGGAAAGAAAGGCTGTCCTTTGTCTCCTGCATCCTGGCCAGGAAGCAAGCTCTGGCTGTTCCCTCCCTCCCCCTGGAAGGAGGAGGGGGAGGAGCCTCAGCCAGTTCTTTACCAGACTCTCTCAATCACACAGGAGAGCCTTTCCTATCGATCTTTCCTGTGTGATTGAGAGAGACTGGTAAAGCAAGCTGTAACATGGCGGCAGCAGCCGCAGAACTGCAAATGGAAGTAGGAAACAGCCAGAGCCTTGTGGGCCTGATTAGGGCCCTCCAAGGGCCTGATCCGGCCCACAGGCCACATGTTTGACACCCCTGGTCTAGAGACTAAGGGACATTCCTAGAACATTGCAATGTGGAGGCCATTTTTTCATACACTCCTCAATTCTTCTGAGGCAGGAAATTGGGGTGGGGTAATTCCTGCCCAGTACGTGATTCCTGCCTGTATGACAGTGAAATTCCAGTCCTTTCTTTTGAATGACTCTGTTTAGCTCTGTCAATAGAACAGGGGAAACAAGAGCACAACAAAGTTAAAAAGTTCTGACTACAACTTCTCTGCCTTTTTTCTACAAGGCCCCTTGACCCAGTGAGCAGTTTTGTAAGCAGAAAGTCCTGGTGGCCTGCCTGTCTTTTGTCACATACTCACACAGGCACCCAGGATTTCCAGATCTCCAGCCACTGTTAAAACTCTCATGTCTTGCCAAGCTACAGTCCCCGTGGGCTCTAGACATGTCAGAAACAATGGCCAAGTCTCTTCCCGGCACAACTCCATCTGGCCACAGCTCCTTTCTTATCCGCGGTTTGAACAGTAACTTTTTATGATGCTGTGTTGCTCCTGAAATTGTAGCATCATTTGGCTTTGACTGTCACTGATGTGTATTGACTGAGAACCAACACTGCATAGTGGTCAGTGTGGACCAGGATCTGGGAGGCCCACTTTCGAACCCTCAGTCTGCTCAGAAGCTTTCTGGGTGATCTTGGGCCAGTCACCTCTCCCTCTCCACCTAAGCTACATCACAGGGTGGTGCTGGTTGTGAGGATAAAACAGAGGAGGGGAGAACCATGTTGCAAATTGCTTTTCTAGGGTTGCCAATGTTCCCTCTAAACTATGGAGTCTTGTGAGCAAAAATTCTACTTTGTGACCTACTGGCATTAAAGTTGTGAGTGAGCGATTTGGTGCTCTGGAGCCATCCTTCCTGAGCAGAGACAAAAATGTGTGAGCTGGAGGCTAAAAAACTGTGAGCTAGCTCACACTAACTCAGCTTAGAGGGAACAATGGTTGCCAGCCTCCAGGTGGAAGCTGGATATCTCCTGGGATTACAAGTGATCTCTGGGTGCCAGAGATCAGTTCATGTAGAGAAAATGGCCACTTTGGAAGAAGGAGGAGGAGATTGGATTTATGCCCCATCCTTCACTCAGAGTGGTTTACAATCTCCTTCCCTTCCCTTCCCCACAACAGACACCCTGTAAGGTAGATGGGGCTGAGAGAGCTCTCCCAAAAACTGCGCTTGAGAGAACAGTTCTGAGAGTACTTGTGAGTGACCCTAGGTCACACCAGCAGCTGCATGTGGAGGAATGGGGAATCAAACCTGGTTCTTCCAGATTAGAGTCCGTGCTCCTAACCACTACACCAAAGTGAGGTGGATTCTGTGGCTTCATACCTCATTGAAGTCCCTCCCTTCCCCAACTTCCCCTCCCCAGGCTCCACCCACAAAATCTCCAGGTATTTCTCACTTCAGAGATGGCAACCCTGTTGCTTCCCATTGGGAGAAGAATGGGGTATAAATGGATATTATTCATATTTAACATTTGCAAGACAGTTTGAGATTTTCTAAGAGAAAAGGATTTGGAGGAGTGATGGTTTAGAAGTAAATAAGTAAATGTGCTATCTCTCTACAGTAGCTAACAGGATTAGGGTGTTTCTTCAGCTAGTACATTTGTGACTTCAGCTTGATTCATCCAGAGGCTAATGATTCACAGCTCCTTTCAAAATCTTTTTTTCTTCGTTCTTTTTGCTGGCAGGCATACCTAATAATGAATGAGTAAATAATGATTATTTCTTTTCCCAATTAAAGCTGGCATTTTGCTTCAGTAATTATACCCACGCATCATATTAAAATGTTGTATATGAATTAACATAAAGTATATACATTCATTTCCTTTCCTTTCTTATAGGGAGTTGGTAAAATAAAACGTTTTCAAATAAAGGGAGAAACAAAAACTACTGGAAAATCCAGTGAAAAGCTGTTCCAGGTAGTATGAAAAATGTAGGGAAATAGGCCAGAACAAAGTCCAGTAATCCATTCACAAAATCTCCTCCTGAAAACACTGGATATTGCTCTGTTGCACAGCAATTTATTCAGGAGAAATGTACTTTAATACACTGGCTTTGTTTTCTGTGGCAAGATATTGATTAGGGCAGAAAAGCAAGGCTAATGAATTCTTTCATTTTCCCTCCCGCTACTTAATTTCCATAGGTTCTGAGCTTTTATCAAACAGTAAAAATATGTCTGAGATGTAACTGACATCGGATCTCCCGCTGCATTTAACTTGCTTCAAAAGCTGCTAGGGGAGGATAATTCCGACAAAGTGAATAGGGATGTAGTAAAATAAAATTCTCCCTAATCTGAATGGCCCAGGCTAACTTGGGCTGCAATCACACACTTTCAATTCACTTTCAGAGCACTTTCAAACTGGATTTTACTGTGTGAACTGGCAAAATCCAATTCATAAGTGCGTTGAAAGTGGATTGAAAGTGGATTATTTAGTGTGTGTGATTGCAGCCCTAATCTGGTCAGAAGTTGGAAGCTGAGGAGGGTCGACCCTGGCTAGTACTTGGATGGGGGACCACCAAGGAAATCCAGAGTTGCTACATAGAGGCAGGCAATGGCAAACCACTTGCCTTGAAAACCCAACAGGGTCACCATACGTTGGCTGTGATGTGGAGGCACTTTCTACCATCAGAATGGAATTCTGCAGAAGGACGCTTTCTGTACTGGTAAAAGCATGGCAGTTTTGAATTGAATTTTTTAGACACATTCTCTTTTCTTCCATCATATTGCATTTTTTTCATGAGATGCGTATATTTTTCTTTCATCGTTCTCTAACTGTATAATCCAATTTGTGGGATGTATTCTATTGTCAAGGGATGTATTCTATTGTGTTTTTTTCATTGTTTATGTTTCAGGGCATTTTCACACTCCAGTTGCCCATTTATTTATTTTTTTGGCAGAATGCAACCAATAATGGCTCTACACCTTTTTTTTCCTTTGTCCTGTAGCAAACAATGTCCCCAAAGTCCAGCAAGGTGCCATTTTATAGTTTTGCTTTCTATAAAGGGAAAAGAACCCCACACCTTGGCTTGAAAACAACCCCAGAAATGTATGGGGGGTTTTTTTTGCCAGTTGGGTAGCTTTTTTCATCCCAGCTCATGTAACCTCTGGAGCTTAAAAACAAACAGACAAACAAAAGCATGAGTTTTTTTCATAACACATGGCTTCAGGAAAGTCGTTTTAAGGTGCCTTTGGAGAGCGAATGTTTCTCTAGATTGACTGAACTGATAATATTTCAGGGCTGAAGTTCAGGAAAATATTTCTGGTGCCTTGAGAGCTAGTTTTCCCGCTGATGACCACAAATAAAGTCCATGTGAAAGTAAATTTTGTTAGGGAGAGGCCAACTACATATTATGTTTTATATGCATTGTCTCATTTTGTGAGAATTGTCTTAGAAACACCTTTGCAAAACAAGACAGTGATGGCTTCATCAAGAAGCATACATTTCTGTTTCCCTGAGCAGCTTGTGATTGCTAAATATTTTCCCATGATATTCTTCCTGCTGTTTGGTTTGTTTTAAACACTTGTAGGTTGCCTATCCAGTTGCTTCATGGCGTGGCATTCCCCACCACCACATGTTGTGGGTATCTGGGCACAGCATTGGTGCCAGGTTACATCTTTTCAAAATGGGCAAATGATTTGAGATGAGTGGTGTCTGACATATCTTCCTTTAGATTTAAACTGTAGGTTTTTCTGTGCCAGACATTTGTTGTTGTTGTTCAGTCACACAGTCGAGTCCGACTCTTCGTGACCCCATGGACCACATCACACCAGGCCCTCCTGTCTTCTGTTGTGTTCCGGAGTTTGCTTAATTTCATGTTTGTTGCATCGATGACACTGTCTAACCATCTCATCCTTTGCCGTCCCCTTCTTCTTTGACCTTCAGTCCTTCCCAGCATCAGGATCTTCTCCAGTGAGTGCTCCCTTCTCATTTGGTGGCCAAAGTATTTGCGCTTCAGCTTCAGTATCTGGCCTTCCAGGGAACAGTCAGGGTTGATTTCCTTTAGGATTGACTGATTTGATCTCCTTGCAGTCCAAGGGACTCTCAATAGTCTTCTCCAGCACCATAATTCAAAAGAATTTATTCTTCGGCGTTCAGCCTTCCTTGTAGTCCAACTCTCACAGCCAAGTGATGTAATATCAAATCAACCACTAGAGAAGCAAAACATTTGTGGAACAGGGAGGAAAAGCCCTGAAGCAATAGGAACACAAGCAAGGAAAATGAGAATGCGGAAATGCTCATGGTAGAAAATATGGAGTTGAAGACAAACTTGCCCTACCGCTCATGGCAGAGGTGTATCATGTACATCAGGTGTCTCATGTACAGGAAATACTAGGATGCAGTAGGGGTCTCATACTTCACAGCAACCATCAACCAAAGACCTCTCACCATTAAAAAGTCCCATGAAATTTGACATCAAACATACCAGAAAGGAACATGGCATTGTAGGTAAACTAGCTGCCTTCCTTGACATCTGAGCTATGTTTATTGATCAACTTTGAAAGTGGTACACACCAGGATTGGATCTTACCACAAATGAGCAGTGGGTCAAGTTCAGAGGTTGTTCTCCATTCAAGCAATGTGCACTAGGTAAACCTGACTAACATGGAGTAAAAATATGGTGGTGCTGTGATGCTGAGACAGCATATCCTCTCAAAGGAGAAGTTCGCCTGGGCAGGCAGTCTTGAACCCTACATGAATCCCAGCTATTGTACTATATGGTGACAGCAATACTGAGCCTTGGGACCTCAGTGGCAGAAATGTAGCAGTGGATAATTTTCCCCAAGTATAGAGGTGGCAGATGCTTTGCTAACTAAAAACCTGACATATAGTTGGAACCAGTGTTCCCTCTAAGTTGACTTAGTATAAACTAGCTCAAAATTTTTTTAGCCTCTGGCTCACACATTTTTGTCTTAGCTCAGGAAGGATGGCTCCAGAGCAAACTGATTTATACAGTAGCCATTACTGCTTGCTCACAACTTCAATACCAGTAGCTCACAAAGTAGAATGTTTGCTCACAAGATTCCAAAGCTTAGAGGGAGCGTTGGAACCATTTGGTGAAACAAGCCATATATCCCTCCTATGATGCAGCCACATACATCTAGAGAACATCTGTCACCAGCATTTGGTTTTGACAGAGAATATTCACAGGTTTCACATGTCCCCAAGAAAGGCAAATCAGTACTTCTCCTTTCTGCCATGCACCATGACCTGGTTGTACAAGAGGAGAAAAGGAAAACAGACATTACTGTTTCCCGAGGTGCTGTTGCCTATTTGAGTTGGGAATTAGCTTTATTATAGGCAGTGTGAGAGGGGGTAACTAGGGAGATCTCCACCTGTGTATAAGGGGATTATCCCCTTGGAGCATTCTCATAAATAAATCAAGACTGATGTTCAAATCAAGGTATTTTATTTGAAAATACTAAAAAGGCAAATATACACTCAGGAAGACACACTGAAAACACTCATGCAAGGCTGGCCTAAGGAAAAAAAAATAGTGTGGAAAAGGAGGTATAATAGATTAGGGGAAAGGCTATATCTTAAGGTTGCCAGCCTCTAGGTGGGGCCTGAAGATCTCCCACTTTCACAACTGATCTCCAGCTAACAGAGATCAGATCCCCTGGAGGAAATGGCTGCATCTGTGGCATTGTACCATGCTGAGGCCCCTCCCTTCCCAAGCCCTGCCCTCTCCTGGCTCCACCCCCAAAGTCTCCAGGTATTTGCCAACCCAGACCTGGCAACCCTACTATATCTACCTATCGCGAAGATTCAGATCTGTGGAGGAGAGAGAAGCGACCTGTGCCTCAGGGAGTCTACACATGAGTAGGGGTGTTCAGTGTAGCAGAGAAGAGTAAGCCAGTCAGCCAAAAGAAGCAAGCAAGCCAAACCCATGAAAGATGTGAGCTTGCATTTATTTTAAAAATGATGTCGAAGAACAAAATGACTTGGCACATTCCCAGTGACTGATAACAAGTGTTTCAAAGTGTTCCTGAAAACCCAACGTTGTTCCTTTTAGGGGGGGAGGGCCTTGTTTGCGTGTCAGCCTTTTTATGTTTCCCAGGCTAATTTCCTGGCAGGCAGGGTTGGGGTCACCTTTGGGACAGGCATTGATTTTATGTGAACTGATATCTGGAGTGAAGAAGAAGAAGAAGAAGAAGAGATTGGATTTATACCCCACCCTTCACTTGTAGTCTCAGAGCGGCTTACAAACTCCTTTCCCTTCCCCTCCCCACAACAGACACCCTGTGAGGTAGGTGGGGCTGAGAGAGCTCTTTTCCAAGCTGTCCTTGAGGGAACAGCTGGTACAGAGCTATGGCTTGCCCAAGGTCATCCAGCAGGTGCAAGTGGAGGAGTGGAGAATCAAACCCGGTTCTCCCAGATTAGAGTCCACACACTTAACCACTACACCAAACTGGCTCTCAGTTGATATTAAATACGAAGGCCATGTGGTCTTTATCTCTCTGGGTGCCACTTTACCCCTCTGCAGGAAGGGTCTGACATATAACATTATAATGCAAAAGAAGAAGAAGAAGAAATGAATAATCTTCACCCCTTTATTGCACTTTTTATATGCAAGCAGAAAAATCAACAGGAAGCCAATAGTGCTGTTCTTCAGTATGTTAGCAGTTGCTGCCATTGCCATTTTGTGGGTGAAGACCCTTACTAACTGGTAGAATGGATCGCATCAGAAAAAGCACATACCCGGGGCATCTGGGCTAAACGCTGATAGATTTCCAGATATGCTGAAGGATGGAAGATATGCCCAGGCTCAACCAGAGCATTAGATAGCTTGCCTTGGATATACCGTACTGCAAGTACCTGGAGAAGCTTTTGCATCAACAAGCGAATGCTGTTTTGTCCTAGGGCAGCAGATTATGAAAAAACAGAACATGTCTTGTCTGTGGGAGGTTTGTTGGGCTCACAGCGGCAATGAAGGGAAAAGTCAGGATTGCCTGTAGGTTGGCACAACTAGAGCGCTTGCAGATCTCTCACCACAGAAAAGATATGCTGTTGGGGTAGACAAACACCCCCGATGCAAACAGTGTTGTTTTTTTAAAAAAATATGGCAGTTTGTATTAGGTTTCTGCTATATTAACTTCAAAATATTGTTTTCTTTGTAAACTGAAATTAACCACACAGCTTTATAAAGGAGCAAATTGGGTGTAAGGTTTTCAGTATGCAAAAGGGGAGGTTTTCATGGACTCAAAAGAAAAAAATTGCCTCACATGAAAGTGCATTTTCAAGCTCTGGAGGTTTGAGTATTGTCAAACCGAATGACTTCTGCCACTGCAAATGTTATTTGTTTTGTGGGGCATTTTCTACCCCCAAGATACATTGGAATAATTACACCCGAAATGCAATGTTTGTAACTTTTTAAAATATTTTTGAGACTTTATTGGTTTTTATTGCATTATTCTTATTATTCTGTCATCTGCTTTGAGTCTCAGCAAGAAAGGGAAATGACGGATGAAATAAGTAAGCAAAGTGAACAAGTAAAATAAATGGGGCTGCAACTTTTGGGTCAAAGATTTTTAATTTACTTATACACACGTCAGCCACAACTAATGCTGGTAAGGTTCCCCCCCCCCCACACACACACACTGGGGCTCCCAGCAGTTTCCCTCTTCATTTATATCTGGAAAATGATGTAATACTGAAGGGGCAATTTCCTTGCCAGGTCCCCCTGGCCGCCAGCTGGAGATGGGGAGGTAGGATTGCCAGATCCAGACTGGGAAATTCCTGGAGATTTGGGGATGGATCATGGGGAGGACAGGGAACTCAAAGGGCTACAATGCCATAGACACTCCACCCTCCAAAGCATCCATTTCCTCCAGGGGAACTGATCTCTGTAGTCTGGTGATGAGGTGTAATTCTGGGGGATCCCCAGGTCCTACCGGAGGCTGACCCCTACCTGGCACCAATGCATGATCCAGCCCCCCCCCCCCCCAGCTGTTTTTAAATCATTGCTATGTTTGGTGAGGGGACAAGTTTATTTTAGCTATGTGTCCTTGTGAATGAGCCCACTTTATGATGTGGCTCCAGCTTATCTTTTGAATAACTTAAGGAAGAACGTGTCCCTTTTGCTTACTCTCACTCTGATGAGCTGCTGGCTTTCTACCTCTCCTTGCCTTAAAGGAATGTGTTCAGTCTAGGCAGTGAACAACACAGGTGGCAAATGGTGAACAAGAACACAGGTAATAACATGGTGAGGAGGCCTCTAATGCATGCTTGAAAGAAGGACTGAGACCCTGAATATGGTGAGATCAGTGATAGGGGGATAATTGGCATCTTCGAGAAGTCACAATAATATCAAAGTCATGGCAACATTACCACAGTACTAGAATACTCATGTTAGGATGTAAACATTCCGAACATTGACACGCACACTGTACAATATGTATCAACAGGAGTAGGAAAGAAGTGACAGAGCTGACTATAGCTACCTATCTGTGAAGGGTCCACAGAAAAACTATACTAATCAAAAACAATGCTGACAAACATCTAGGCAACCAATAATCCAAAATGTACCGGTAATCCATGTGGGAAGAGCAGCAGGGGCATCTTTTAGGAGTATCAAAATAAGGATGCTCCTGGGCAGACTCTGGCTTCCGTTGTAGGGCTCAGAGCCTGAATGAAAGTGAAATGTTCCTTTTCCCTTTGACTGGAGGAAGCAGAGAGTGATCCAGGTGAATCAAAAGTTATGGTGTCTAATTTGCAGAAAGTGAGGTGCGAGTGTTCCAGGGTCTTGGCATTACTTCCAGATAAGGAAAGGGCATAGGCCTGCCAAGGCACCAGTGGAGGCAGGGTATTCACTGCCCTTAGGTTCCGTTGCCTGCTGCTGCTGGAAGTAGTGGTAGGGGGGAAATTAAAAAGAAAAATAAAGCCTCATCCACATTCATAGAACTACCCAGAAGTGACAAAGGGTAGCTCTAGGAATCACTAGAAAGTCTATGGTAAGAGCTTCTGGTTTTACCATAGACTTTCTATCAATTCCTAGAGCTATCTTATGTCACTTTTGGGTAGCACTAGAAATCACAGGATCTCTGTGGTATTAGCAGAAGCTCTTACCAAAAAAAAAAAAGAAAAAAGCCCAGGTTATCATAATTATGCACCTGAAGGATATTTCTGTCTAAATGGGAAAATTTGGATTTTTTGATATTTATGATCATATAACATCCAATGATTTTTGGATCCTAACTTATTGAAGTTCTATCAAGCTTACTCAGTTCTGCATTGGACATGCTCTATTTTCATAAAGATTTTAATGAATAAAGCTTGGAGCGGGGGATGTTCAAACACCGGCTGGCTCTGCTGGCACCCTCTTTTCTGGCTGCAAACAGCGACCTAACTGTTTGATTACTGGTTTGATATTTCACTGATCTGATCATGGGTTTGGGGTAGGCTGTTTCACTGTATTCCCTACCAGCCATGCTGTACATCTCAGTTTGCTTTTTCGCACATGGAAGTTCTCACATAGGCTGATGTTCTACTACCTCCTCTATCCTTGTTGCATAACTGCTCCACTCTGCAAGCAGTTGTTTCAACAATTAGATTACTCATGAATTATGTGAATCAGTTATCCATAAATGCTGTGTTTCAGTGAAATCCTGTCCTTCAGTGTTCATCTAAATAGTCCATACTGATAATGAATAATGTCATCCAGGGCTCATTTCGTAGCAGGAGCCCCTTTGCATATTAGGCCACACTCCCTAATGTAGCCAATCCTTCAAGAGCTTACAGAGCTCTTCTTACAGGGGCTACTGTAAGCTCTTGGAGGATTGGCTACATCAGGGGTGTGTAGCCTAATACGTAGAGGAGCTCCTGCTACGAAATGAGTCCTGGTGTCATCTATTTAGTTTGGGGAAACTGAACATGCTCAGTTTGGGGGAAACCTGATACAAACCAGTTCAGCAAGCATTTGCCACTGCACAGCACAAACCAAGCAAACCGAATGAAAAGCTCACCTCTGACAACCACCTATGAAATGTTGATAACAAAGAGACTGGTAGTTAATTCGGGAGTGTTTCGACCATCTGTTCTGCTCATAGTGGTACTTTGGTCCAGAGACTGATCTAGTCCAGCTCTTGAATTGGCCAGCTAGGCACTTTGGCTGCAGTCCTCAGGACACTTTCCTGGGAGTAAATCTCACTGAATAAAATGGGACTTATTTCTGAGTAAACTGCCATACGATGGGTTCCTGTGATATCTACTTGTGTGTCCCGTTTTTTAAAAAATCCTGCCATCATCTGTTAAGTTAAGTGGAGAAGGATTTTAATCAATGGAAGGAAATTTATCTCCATCGGAGGAAGTCCTTCTGGACTGAAAGAAGGGTGGAGACACATCGGATTCCACTTGGTTGAAATGAGTATTTCGATCCGTGCCTTAGTGCGTATTGCTGGCACAAAGTAAGTGCTACAAATATTATCAGAGTAACTGAGAATTCGATTTCTGCATCAGAACATTTATTTAGTTTTTGTGTGCAAGTTGCCATGAAAACTCATATCATGCAGCTGCCTCCAGGGCTGAGAATACAGACAAGAACTATTATCATTCCAAAATATTTTCCTTCACATGGATAGCGCAACAATTAATAACCAAAATTATCTCTTTTGGGGGGAAATGACATTGGCTGTACACCACTTCATTAGATAATAATATTAATATAAATAAAAATATACATCTGGATGGATCCAATCAGTCCTTACAAATCGGTTCATAAACAGAAACACAAAACGGGAATTAGAATACCTAGAGCAAGCAGAATTAACCACTTATGCTGCCACGAAGCTTGAAATATGAAAATGGAATTCATCATACATTATATAACAGTTTAATTTAAGGAAAACCATGTTTGCGAACGTGGGAAATAATTTTGCACACCCAGGGATAAACCACAATGGTAAATGATATAGTGAATTCAAGACTTCTTGCCATTTTGCTGCTTGAATCGCCCTTATATGATGTCATAGTCAAATAGCATATCCCAGGCAATTAAAAAAAAACAACCTCATAGAACATTTACCCTTTTCAAGAGTAACCCCATAACTTGGCCTCAAACCCAGTTTACACAATGTTTTTTTTTTTTAATGGTGTGGATCCAACCAGGGGTCATTTCGTAGAAAAAGAGGTGTGGGAGCTCATTAGCATAGCTTATTTGCATATGCTACACCACCTGAAATCACTGGAAGTATGTCAGAAGGCAAGAAAGAAAGAAAAGAGAGAGAGAGAGAAAGAAAGAGCTGGCAGAGAGGGGACAGCTACTGATCCAAGCCTCAGAAATACCACTATTCTGGGAGGATAGCTTCAGTGGTGGCTGAAGCCTTCAGAAGGCTGGTCGGAGGAACAAGGACCTTTCCAGGGGACGGGGTCATTTTACTGCAGCCATGACACAAGCAGGCATTTTCCCAGGGGGTGGGCGGGCTGGGATCAACTCCCAGAGCTGCGCTCCCCCGAGCTCCTGCTCGAAATGACCCCTGGATCCAACTATCTAAAAGGAGCATTCCTCCAGCCTAAGGAGCCTAACTTCAACATCAGCTGGTTGGATGGAGGCTCTGTAGGCTGGAGGATAACTTCAAATTTTGCTCCATATTTTTATTTATTTATTTATTTTGCAGAATCTATATCCTGCCTTTTTTCCCCAACAAGGGCCACCAAGGCTCAGTAGAGTGGGAGGATAGTGGTAAGATCCACACTAATGTCTGCCCATCATTTTCTCCTACTTTCTTTAAAAGAAAAGGGCATCATGGGAGGAGAGCTGTGATTCACCTGCTGACCTCTGGATTATATCGGGGGCAGCACGAAGTCCCACAGTCTTGAGGTGGTAGAAGTGACCATGTTAGACCGCAACAGGAGGATGCCACATTAAAAAAAACTCTCTGCATGTAAATACTAGTGCATCAGGGTGAAACTTTCAAAGCAGCTTTCTATTTACAGGGACCTAGCATCAGCATGAGGGCCGCGGTGGCTTGGAGGTTAAGACACTGAATTGCAAACTGGAAGATCAGTAGCTCAGCAGTTCGAGACCCCAGTGCCACGTGATGGAGGGAGCTCTCATCCCTGGCCCCAGCTCCTGCCAACCTAGCCGTTTGAAAGTAAGAAATTGCAAGTAGATAAACAGGTACTGCTTTGGTGGGAAGGTAACAGGGTTCTGTGCACCTCGGCATTTAGACATGCCAGCCACATGACCATGGAGAAGTCTTCGGATAGCGCTGGCTCTTCAGCTTGGAAACAGAGATGAGCACCATCCCCTAGAGTTCGATTCGACTAGCTTTCGAGCAAGGGAAACCTTTACCTTTACTAGCATCAACACAATTCACAAATGGGAACCTTCTTCAGCTGTCCTGTCCATTCTGCCACCTGATGGCTCTCCTCCTTTATTCCCACGTTCTTTTGCTGCATGTGCCGACAAGGCCTACTAGAGAAGTTACATCGATCACTGGCCATAAGAGATGCAGGAAAGATTGAAAGCCAAGGATCAAGACATGTTTTGGAAATGTGAAGTGCTTTGAGCCAGTTTGGTGCAGTGGTTAAGGGCATGGACTCTAATCAGGGAGAACCGGGTTTGATTTCCCACTCCTCCACTTGTAGCTGCTGGATGACCTTGGGCAAGCCATAGTTCTTTCAGAGATGTTCTCTCAAGGACAGTTCTGGAAAGAGCTCTCTCAGCCCCGCCTGCCTCACAGGGTGTCTGTTGTGGGGAGGGGAAGGGAAAGGAGATTGTAAACCGCTCTGAGACTCCGAGTTAAGGGTGGGGTATAAATTCAATCTCTTCTTTGACTTGCTTGGCGTATTTTTATTTCCTCTTTCCAACTGAGTATTGAATGAATTGTCATGGTCAGTGCAAACCTAAGGAGAGTTAGATACTTAAGAGTTCCCTGAAAAGTAGGCTGAGGAGGGTGTAACTCTACGTACACCCTATATTACTAATTCTATATTAATAATTCTGTATTACTAAGGAGAGATTGAATCTAACAGAATTTTTGGCTAATGAAAAAGGTGCCAGAAGTTCCCTTTGATCACCAAAAATGCTACACAAGGGATCATGCGACCCGCATGAACGAAAGTGTGGCAGGGAGGGGAACTGGACAAGATCAAATGAAAAAGCTGACTGAATCCAGCTAAAGGCACATAGTTAATATAATTTATCTGTATTTGCAATTCACAGCTGTGTGAGTGGCTGTGGAAACTCAGTGAGTGACTTGGGTCAGTCACACTATCTCAGCCTAACCTACCTCACAGGGGTTCTTGTGAGGATAAAATGGAGGAGAGGAGAATGATGTAAGCCACTTTTGGTTCCCACTGGGGGAAAAGGCAGGGTATAAATGAATTAAATTAAATAATAAAATTAAATAAACTGTACAACTTTGTGCAGAAAATTACATTTGATGGTGGTGTTTACTTTGGAGTGAAAATGTATTCTAGTCACTCTCCTGTTGATACCTCTCTGAAATAACATTTTAATAGTTTTACACTACGGTTTCATGAGAGAAATGAAACAGTAGAGCAGCAGATGAAATATTTAAACCCAGGAGGACATTCCTGTTGCTCCCCTTTTTAATATGTTGAAGGGATGTTTTTAGCTGGGTGGTGTTGATGTTTACTTTCTCTCTCATAAATTCATTTCATACCACTGGACTTTTCTTTTAGACTTAGTTACTTTGAAGAAATGGTAATTTCATTTTCAAGCTGCTGGGAAAAGTCTGAGCCCCAAACTAAGGCTGCGGTCACACACGCCAGTTGAAGCGGAGGGGAAGGGAGGCTATTTCCTCCAGAGGAATTTGACACGCAGTTGCGAGATCACACAGCCTTCTGAAGCTGCCGGGCTTAGCCCATCATTGTGTGATCAGATGCAACTGCGTGTGAGTCTTCTTTTTTTGCCGTTTGTTTACTTGAGCATAAGCGAGGAATCACACCTCCCCACTGAGGGCCCCCTATGGAGTATGCGACAATGCACATACTGCGAAGGGGGGAAGAAAAACACGGCACGGAGTCGGGATGGCCTGATCACTCCGATGGTATGAGAGCATGCTTGAGTAATCAGACAGGGGAAAGTCCACCCATGGCCTGCCTTATCTGGATAACACCGGAATTTCCCCAGTGTCTTTTAACTCCACTTCCATGTCAGAGCAGCATGGGTTGCCAGTGACTGCAGGACACTTCCCAGATGTTGCTGTCTGATTGCTCCCTTTAGATACATCAGGCATTTGCACCTATGTTGGAGCTAAAGGAGCATGTGATCTCAGCCTAGAAGTGGAGAAACAAAACAAAGCAGACAGATAAAAGGAAATAACTAAAAAATTTAAAAAGCACTCAAGCACAGGTTGGATCTAACCTAAACCAATATATGGTGAGGATGAAGAGGTGCTATATACTATGGTACTTCAGACCAATGTTCCCTCTAAGCTGTGGAGTCTTGAGAGCAAAACATTCTACTTTGTGAGCTACTAGCATTAAAGTTGTGAGCGAGCGATTTGGCTGCTGCATAAATTAGTTTGCTCCAGAGCCATCCTTCCTGAGCTAAGACAAAAAGGTGTGATCCAGAGGCTAAAAAACAGTGAGCTAGCTCACACTAATTCAGCTTAGAGGGAACACTGCAGGTGGAGGAATCACTTTTAAAGATTCTTCCCCGTATGAAAAAGTTCCCTTAAACAGAAGACAGCAAGGAGACCAGAAACCTTTTCCACTGGCATGGAAGCTATCCAGGGGTCATTTCGTAGAAAAAGAGGTGCAGGAGCTCATTAGCATAACTCATTAGCATAACTTATTTGCATATGCTAAACCATCTGACATCATCGGAAGTATGACAGAAGGCAAGAAAGAAGGAAAGAAAGAAAGAAAGCTGCAGAGAGAGAACAGTTACTAATCCAAGCCTCAGAAATACCACTGTTCTGGGAGGATAGCTTCAGTGGTGGCTGAAGCCTTCAGAAGGCTGGTCAGAGGAACAAGGACCTTTCAAGGGAATGGGGTCATTTTGCTGCAGCCATGACACAAGCAGGCATTCCCCTGCTGGGGGGGGGGGGTTGGCACCAACTCCTGGAGCTGAGTTCCCCTGAGCTCCTGCTCGAAATGACCCCATATGCAAGGAGTTTTTATGCCAGGGAATATCTAATGACGGTACCCTCCCTGGAATTCTGAAGTGGTATAGTCCATTCTGCAGCATGTATATATCTTCTTTGCCATACTGCTCATCCTAAGTGGGATTATTCTTTGATGAACCTTGTAGGATGGGTGGAAAGGGGCAGAAACAGAATTCCACTCTACACTCCACACTGGATTAGGGCCAGTCCATGTGGGTTCTTGATGGAGGACACGCACTGGATGCACAGCTGCTCCCCTCCAAAGTTGCTATCTAGAGAAACCACAGAAGTAAGACCCATAGAAATCCACAGGACTTCCTTTGGATTAAATATGCAATTGGTTTGCGTAACTAGAAAGTGTGGTCACAGTGTGGTAACACCTCTTCCTGTGTCATCTCTGAATGAAAAGATCTATAGTTGTTCAATAGTCTCTGCCAGTGAAAGCAGAAGCAATTCTGGATAGAATGGTGGCAGTCAGAGCTGCTTATGGTGTCCTATTTGTAATCAAATGGGGGGATCGGGGTTAACTTTTTGGCAACAAAAGTTGCATGCGGGTGGGCCCCGCTCCTCCCCAGTTTTACCTTGCTGCATTTACAGGGTTGTTGTGAAGGTTATAAGTAGGGTTGCCAGCCTCCAGTTGGGGCCTGGAAATCTTTCAGGATTACAACCAGGAGGTTAACAGAAGAAGGGGAGAAGGTCCTCTCCTCTCACCCCCATTGCACCTTTGTGTGTGTGTGTCAGACTCATGACCTCAATCAGACACACTCTTTCAGTGCTTGATTCACAAGCAGAACAATTGTGGCAGTGAGGGAGAAGACTGAGAGGAGCCGTACTGCCAGCATGAGCTGTGCTATTGTCCTTCATTCCTATTTCAGGGTATAAAGCTTGAGCGTGGCCAGAAACGTGAGCCTTTGGGCCTTGTAGCATCCACCTTGTGGTCTTAGACAAGGTGGCCAACTGGATCAAGGAGTGGTCAAAGCCATAGCCAGAGGCAAAGCTGGTTATTTGTTTTCTCTAAACGATACATTTTCCCATTGTAAGCTACTTTTTGGTTACTTTGAGTAAAAAAGCAGAGAATACATATGGAAGTAAGCAACATCGACAACAAACATGGCCGCCCTGCCCTGCCTGGTTTACCTCTAGGGTTGCCAATCCCCAGTTGGGGGAAGGGAACCCCCTGGTTTGGAGCCCGTCTCCCTGCTTCAGGGCTGTCAGAAAGCAGGGGGGATGACCGCTGGGCTTTCCATTATACCCTATGGAGAATCAATAATGGAGAATCAATCTATGGGTCTATGGGTCTCTGAGGGGCTGTTTTTGAGGTAGAGGCACCAAATTTTCAGCATAGCTGGTGGTGCCTCTCCTGAAAAAAACCCCAAGTTTCAAAAAGATTGGACCAGGGGGTCCAATTCTATGAGCCCCAAAAGAAGGTGCCCCCATCATCCATTATTTCCAATAGAGGGAAAACATTTAAAAGGAATACAGTCCTTTTAAATGTGACAGCCAGAACTCCCTTTTGGCTTGTTGGCCTCACTTGGCAACCCTAGTGAGCACAAAACTGATGTCACATCCTTGCTCCTGGCTCCACCCCCAAAGTCTCCTGGCTCCACCCCCAAAGTCCCCAGATATTTCCTGAGTCAGACCTGACAACCCTATTTACCTCTGAGGGTTTACAAAATGGAGGAGATACCAGAAGTTCGAGGTTTGGGGGAGAAGGCATCCAGGAAGCAGAATGGACGGGTGAAAGGGCCAGAGTAAGCATAGTGGAAAACCCTAAGGGAAGGAGCAATGAAAGAGCCAGAGAGTTGAGAGAAAGCTGAGCAGAAAAGTAATGGAATTTTAAAAATCTGCTTTGCTTTATTTATTTATAGCCTGTAGTTTTTCTTGTGTTTAAATCCATTATAAAGTAGTTGATTGAGCCTCTTGTAAAGCAAGGAAACACAGAGATTTCATGTCCTTCAGTTTCTAGAATTCATTCATCAACATGCTTTGAAAATCTGCTAGTCTGGAAGCAGATAATATGAAGTGGGTAGTTATGGCACTAAGTGTTGGTTCTCATTCCGCTTGAACTCTTTGTGCCTACTTTTAAACCTAAAAGGAAATGAATTGATCCACCACACAAAGTTCTTTCCAATTTACCCTTGAGCCCAAAGGTCAAGTAGGGCAGCAGAGTATACCAGTATCCTCCTAAAAGGCATTTAACTTTAATCATTTTATAAATGCAGTAATGCTGAATTTGCACACTGTGTTAATCGAGCAGGAATTGCGGCTGGGGCCTGAATGTCTGCCCGACAGTGCAATCCATTGACTTCAATGAACTGAGAATGGTGGAAGGTTGCTTACGACTGCACCGCCAATACATCCTAGGCAGTGGATGATGTCAGGTCAGCCAGTTTGGGCGCCACTAGAAATCCATTGTTTGAATCCATTCCTAATCTAAAATGTCACAAACCGATGAGATCATATTTTCTGACAATCATCACATCTTTCTTTTCAGTTTGGACTTTAACATGGAGTTTCATGATTTGACATTAACGTATCCCTATTGACACAGTAGTCAAAAATTCAATCCCAAAACTCTTCAGATGGCAAGACCAAACCTGTAGATTCCTTTTAGAATCACAGTATGTAAAATGTGAATCTCCACAGCGAGCACACTTTACCTATTAAGAGAAGCAGAAGAATGGAGATGTGTGAATGACTTCCAATTGTGCCTTTGAATTTTCAGGGCCGTTTGTTAAAACAAAACAAACTAACTCTAGCAGTGGCAAAATATGGAAGGCCCACAACATGTTTCATGGAGTAGCATGGAATGCATTGTGATGTGGCTGCTGGCGTGCCAACACCACTAGTCATATTTGAAAGATAGCGATTATACAAGCAGGCACAGCAATGCGATTCCTTCTCCTAGTTCCCTTCCAAGTTTCATTGGCTCTGGTGTGACGAGGTGACTTTGGTGTGGGAAATAACTATGTTGCCAGTTCCACTGACGTGACTGGTGTCCTTCAACCACTATCAGAAGTACACAGATGCAGTTTAGGGTTCCCAAATCCCCTCGGGGGGTGGGGAAAACCCCACTCCAGCAGCCTGCTCCCCACCTGCCCCCAAATTGTCGCGCTGCGAAGACGTGCCCGGTGCCATGGCGTCACCCGGAGGTGACATCATTGCATCAGGCACGTTTCGGGGGGACGCTCTCTAATTCGAGGGAAAAATTTATGCTTTTCCCTCGAATTAGAGAGGTCCTGCCCCAATGTGCCTGACGCAATGATGTCACTTCTGGGTGATGTCATCGCAGCACATGCGCTTTGCATGCATGCCAGAAGACTCCCAGGAGGGAACGGACTCCCCCCTGCTACTGACTTGGCAACCCTAACGCAGCTAAGGCTCTCACCCACCCCCCAGCTCCTGTTGTCCACTGCCACTCTGAGTGGCGATGGGAGAAAAATTCTAAAATGGCAGCATCATATAAAGCACTACATCACTTCTGGTAAAAACACAGCAGTACATGGAGTAGCACAAGGAATTGCTGGAAATTCTATGGTTTTACCATAGAGTTTCTGGCAATTCCTAGCACTCCCCTGTGACAGTTCTGGGTTTTTATCAGAAGGGATATAGTGCTGCAGCTGGCGTTGCAACCCCCAGTGTCCCCTTCTGCAACTCTCCTGCTGGCTGCCAGGTACTGGCAAACCTGGAAGCAGCAATACCCCAGGACCTAACTTACAGTGCTTATGGGTCCTTCCCATATCTGTCTCAGGACCTGTTGAACCAGATGTGTGAGAAAGATTCCATCCGGAAACAATTCTCAGATGTTCAGAGTCCCAGTTCAGATTGGGGTGCTTAGCACACAGGGAAAAGGGGATTAATTTTTATTGTTTATTTATTTAATTTCTTTATAGTCCACCTTGCTCACTTGGACTCAAGGCAAATTACACAGGGTCCATACAGTCAACAGGATGGGACATTCAATGAACAATGCAATAGAGTTGTAGAACCAACCAGAAGTCTAAAAAGAGAACTGAAGCAAAGTCTCCCCATGCTGTTTTTCTCATCTGAAATGTCCCTGGCTAGCTGTTGTTTGGGGAAACTTATGCGCACTGATGGCCTATGCATTTTCTGATGGGCTACATGTAAATTTCCTCAGTGGGGCAAATTGTAGCTCCTCAGGCCATTCAGGAAAACAGTGCTGGTGGGAAGGCTTAAGCCCCCCTTTTATGCTGTGGCCCTAATCTGAATCACCCCACACTCACACCCACAACCATTCCAGGAAATTATGTTTCAACAATGAGTTCCCTCTGCATGTCTGGTTCAACACAAGGGCAGACATGTGGAGGAACCCTAAACAGTGTAATATACCATTTGGTCTCTAGTGTGCCCTGTGCCATCACACATTAATAGGGCCTAAATGTCTAATGCACTGACCTGGATAGCCCAGGCTAGCCCAATCTCATCAGATCTTGGAAGCTAAGCAGGGTCAGCGCTGGTCAGTATTTGGATGAGAGCCCACCATAGAAGTACAGAGTTGCTACACAGAGGCATAGGCGTCAACTATGGGGGGGCTCAAGGGCCCGAGCCACCCCCGAAATTTCCCAGGGGGGACTGAGCCCCCCCGGGGACCAGTGCACCCTCCGTCGCGCCTCCCTCGGCCCTTCCTAGGGCCGCCGCCGCCACCGCCATCTTTCTCTCCCCCCCCCCAGCCTGGCCACTCTGACCCGCCCTCCGTCCATTCAGGGGCCAGCTAAGCAAATGCCCAGCTTGCCCCTGGACGGACGGAGGGAGGGATGGAAGCAGGAGCGGTCAGGCAGGGGTGGAGGCAGAGGCAGAGGGGACATGGTCCCAGCATGCGCACAAAAGAGCCCCCCCCCCCGGAATTTTTAAACTCTACGCCCCTGCACAGAGGCAGGCAATTGCCAACTACTTCTGAATGCCTCTTGCCTTTGAAAACCCGAAAGGATTGCCATAAGTCGGGTGTGACTTGATGGGGGGAAAATGTTTAATGCATGTAGAACTGGCACATCTATGTAAGTGACTAGAAACACAAAGAAAAGAGAGACAAGTCACACATCAACTGAGCTCTGCTTCTCATGATGGGTGATGCCACTGTGAAAATGTAACATTAACAGTGCCACCATAAGCACTTCCTTCTAATCCATTGAGGTCAATCCTACAACCTAGGGCCGCAAACCTAAAACCACAGTCTGAAGTCATTTTATAGGATTCAGTGGGGCAGCTTTATATACAGTCGGTGATTTAGAAACGTATGCTCGAATGCCACATGAATAACACCATACATTGTTCGGCCTCTTAGCTCGGTAGAGCAAGCATGGTCTAGTGACAGATGGTATGAAAAGATTCAGCCTTTGGAATCTTCTGTGATCACATTTTTTTAAAAAAACCCACACTAGAATGGTTCAGAACTGGATAACTCTGTGATCTCAAATAAGGTAGAAGAAGCAGCCGCACTGTAGGGCACACAACTGTTCTCCATCTTTACATGACCTGAAATGAGAAATGAAAATCTTTAGATATCAGAGTAAAGCAAGCTTAAAGCATCTCACTCAAGTAGAAAGCATTTCTATCTCTTGAGAGTACCAAATGTTTTTTTTAACTCATTTCCCACATTACATTAATCAAGAAGTAATCTCTGTCTCCACTTAAAATGTGTGAATGCTATCGATCATCCGTTCCCACATAGCAGGTTATATAGATCACTGCTTTCAACCATGCAGGAAAATAACAGGCAATGATCTGTGATTGTGAATTATGAGAGTGTGAATGTGTCAGAATATTCCCCAAAACATCATGAGTCAATGTTTCCAGGATCCATGCAGTAAGATTTTACAGCTTGTGTTATTTCGGCTATGAGGAAATGGCCACATCCTATCATCCTCAAAGATCTCTTCCTGGCTGTAGAAGTATACAGATTGTGCTACTTTGAAAAAATTACTCATTTCCTTTGGATTAACCAACAGTGGGCCTTTACCTCAGAAGACACACAGGTGTCATCAAAAGACACTTTTGAAGAGGACAGGTAAGCATCCGTGATGGTGATATCGTCCAGTTCAGTGTTGAAGTGGTCGGTCTCCTTGATGACACTATAGTTGAGGGCCACGCTGTAGTTGGTGGGCTTGTCGGATTGTTTCTGTTGGCATTTGCAGAGTTTCCTGAAGGCTGCTCGGAACTTCTGGGACATGAGGTTGTAAATCACAGGGTTGATGGCACTGTTTAGGTAAATGCAGATGCGGCAGAAGAGCAGGAACCAATTTTCTTGGAAAGGGTTAGACAGAAAAGAGTTGATGACCACCAGGGTCCGGTAGGGCATCCACAATAATGCAAACAAAAGGACAACCACAGCCAGCATCTTGGTGACCTTGGGGGGAAATGGAAAGGTATAACCTGTCAGCAACAGCAATGAACAAAGCAGGAAAGCAGTAGGGTAAACCATTCATGCAGTGATCCCCAGTGGGCACAAGGGGGACCTGCTGATGAGTTTCCTGACAGAGATTTGCTTCTTATACAAAGAGTCTGTTCCTGAAAGCAAATGGACAGTCCTCCACCCCACTGGACCATTGGGTTGTTAACCTCCAGGTAGGACCTGTCAACCTCCCATAATTGCAGCTGAGCTCTAGACTACTGAGATCAGTTCCCTTGGAGAAAAGGACTGCCTCGGAGACTATGGTCCTTTCCGCACTTGGATCTCATCCCTGGTTTTATCAGAGTTCAACTCGCGACGCAATATCTTGCATTTATCCCTGGTTATAGCAGCATCCGTTTATCCCGGGACAAGGGTGGGGCGAAACCAGGATGTGCTCAATGTAATGTGGAAACAAAAAATAACCTGAGATAATTACAGGGGTGAACTCGAGTGTAGTGTAGAATGTAAAAATAACCCAAGATAATTACAGAAGTGAACTCAGGTGAAGTGTAGAATGTAAAAATACCCCGAGATAATTACAGGGGGTGCACTCGAGTGTAGAATGTAAAAATACCCCGAGATAATTACAGGGGTGAACTCGAGTGTAGTGTAGAATGTAAAAATAACCCAAGATAATTACAGGAGTGAACTCAGGTGAAGTGTAGAATGTAAAAATACCCCGAGATAATTACAGGGGGTGCACTCGAGTGTAGAATGTAAAAATACCCCGAGATAATTACAGGGGTGAACTCGAGTGTAGTGTAGAATGTAAAAATACCCCGAGATACTTACAGGGGTGAACTCGAGTGTAGTGTAGAATGTAAAAATACCCCGAGATACTTACAGGGGTGAACTCGAGTGTAGTGTAGAATGTAAAAATACCCCGAGATACTTACAGGGGTGAACTCGAGTGTAGTGTAGAATGTAAAAATACCCTGAGATAATTACAGGGGTGAACTCGAGTGTAGTGTAGAATGTAAAAATACCCCGAGATAATTACAGGGGTGAACTCGAGTGTAGTGTAGAATGTAAAAATACCCCGAGATACTTACAGGGGTGAACTCGAGTGTAGTGTAGAATGTAAAAATACCCCGAGATACTTACAGGGGTGAACTCGAGTGTAGTGTAGAATGTAAAAATACCCTGAGATAATTACAGGGGTGAATTCGAGTGTAGTGTAGAATGTAAAAATACCCCGAGATACTTACAGGGGTGAACTCGAGTGTAGTGTAGAATGTAAGATCGGGGATAGGGTTGAACCAGGATTTAAGGTCTAGTGCAGAAAGGACCTGAATGGCATTATACCACATAGAGATCCCTTCCCTCCCCAAACTCTGTCCTCCAGAGGTTCCATCCCCAAATCTCTAGGAATTCCCCAATTCAGAGCCGGCAACTGAAAATGAGGTGCTTCAGAAGATCAGGAGGCATCACCATTGTGTCTGCATGGAGCACCCAGTTAGAAACAGTTGCCTGTGTTGCAAGAGTTTTCATGAGTTCACCTGCAACCTTCTAATATTTTATGATTGGCTTCAGCCCCAGTGGCAGCCATTTTGTGTGGCACCGAGTTAAAATTCCGAAAATGCCCACAAGCTAAAAAGACTCTACCTAGAAGCTAAATTGACTAAACTGAGGCTAACGTACTTTGGTCACATCATGAGAAGACAAAACTCACTGGAAAAGACAATCAGGAAAAGTTGAAGGAAACAGGAAAAGAGGAATATTCAACATGAGATGAATTGACTCAGTCAAGGAAGTCACATCCCTCATGTTTGCAATAACTAAGTAAGGCTGTTAACAACAGGACATTTTGGAGGTTACTGATTCATGGGGTTGCCATGTCAGAATTGACCTGACAGCACTTAATACACACAGATTCCCGTGGAGAAGGATTTTGAAATGCTTCAGAATTTTAAACTTACTGACTGGAATAAAAGATGGTTTTCTTTTTGATTTTTAAGTTATACTGTTTTGGGCATTGCCTTCAGCTCCTCTTTCAGTGTTTGGCGTGGCCCATTTCCTTTGTTGGAAGAAAAGGTCAGCATGGGATGGTGTGGGAAGAGGAGAGGGTTCACTCCCCTCACCTGTGTGCTATGTTTTTGAGAAAAAACTAGATTTCTACCACCTCACTAGAGTATCTTTGGAACAGAGTGAAAAGTTCACTTATACAACATTTCATGGTGTCCTGTACTCTTACTACAAGTGAGAAGTTTCAGGGGCTATAAAACAGGGACATTTTCTTCTGTCTAACTGAAGCTTGGCAAGAAGGTCCTTGTGGATCAGGGGGACAATTAGAACTCCATCCCAGTTAGACAGGAGCTGGAGGTTTCAACAAAAAATATATTTCTGGGTGTCAGCAACAAAAACAACTGCTGGATTCATTTCCTGAGATGACAGCTAGTTTATTTTGGATATTAAACAATCAGAGTTAAGTTTCTAAAATGACATAAGAACCATATCTGATTCTATTTTTGCAGACCTCCAAACACAGACCTAAGTCTGATTGTACGGCCTCTGATATAAATAGAAATGTCATTGGTAGAAGCTGCTGCTGTGTGTGACTCTGCCTTGCTGGATGAATGTTTATTTAACTTTGTGGTGAGTTACTACTAAAAACTCTAAGGATCAGTTAAAGCATTCAGAAACAGTACATGATGATGACTTTCACAGACAGCACCATTCAGGTTGGGAAATTAATTATCTGAATTTTAAAAAGAAGAAGAAGAGATTGGATTTATATCCCGCTTTTCACTCGGAGTCTCAAACTCCTCTCCCTTCCAAACAAACCCCTTTCCCTTCCCCTCCCCACAACAGACACCCTGTGGGGTAGGCAGGGCTGAGAGAGCTCTTGCCAGAACTGTCCTTGAAAGAACAGCTCTGACAGAGCTATGGCTTGCCCAAGGTCATCCAGAAGCTGCAGGTGGAGGAGTGGGGAATCAAACCCGGTTCTCTCAGATTAGAATCCATGCACTTAACCACCACACCAAAGAAGAAAGCTAAGCTAAAATGTACAAATGGCAACATAGCTTGAAAGCCCAGTTGCTTCTAAGGATTGTAAAGTCTATGTACATGACAATTTCAGAGTAGGTTCTGAGATAACTGGGTTCAAATCCTCACTCTTTCATGAAGGTCAGTGGGTCGCCAAAGGTTAGTCTTCCCGTCTCATCCTAACCTCAGTAACAGGATAATAATAATTATTATCATGCGGCATTGTGTCTAATATAGCCAGAAGTTCTAGCTGTTTGGTATTATGTACCACTAGATGGTGAGCTAGACTTGTTATTGAGACAAGAGACGTTCCAGTGGTGGTTTTCTATTGCCTGTCTCTGTGTTAAAAGGAAGTACTTCTTCACCCCAAAAGTGATTCACACATGGAATTAACTGCCACAAGAGGTGGTGGCAGCTACAAGCATGGACGGCTTCAAGAGGGAACTAGATAAACATTTGGAGCAGAGGTCCATCAGTGGCTATTAGCCACAAGGTATAGATAGGAATTCTCGGACTGGGGCAAGTGATGCTCTGTATTCTTGGTGCTGGGGGGGGCAACAGTGGGAGGGCTTCTAGTGTCCTGGCCCCAATGCTGGACCTTCTGAGGGCACCTGGTATTTTTGGCCACTGTGTGACAGAGTGTTGGACTGGATGGGCCATTGGCCTGATCCAGCATTGGCTTCCCTTATGTTCTTATGTCATGATCCTGGTATTCCTTGGAGGTCACCCTTCCAAATACTAGCCAAGGCTGACCCTGCTTAGCTTCTAAGACCGGACAAGATTGGGCAAGCCTGGGCCATCCAGGTCAGGGCAACTAAAAGGGAAGGGACAGTCATGTATACTTCTGTTCCAAGCTCTTTACAGAAAGGATGGAATAGAAATATACTGGGTGGATGGATAACTGGGAGGGGTCAACTTCAAAGCACTAACACCAAGTGGGTACCATTTTTATTTATTATTTTTACTTGACTTAATATAGCACAAGCTCTTTCAGCACAACTGGAACTCACTCACAGTGTAAAGCACCAAGGCTTTAAAAAAAAAATACAAGTGCCTCGCGCACTTTAAAGACTGTAAAATTTATTATGTTTACCTTGTGCGATGACAAGTGAATTCTGGATCACAAAGGTTTCTGCCAGTATAAATTCAGTAGTGCCACAACAGTTCTGTTATTTGGGCCACAGTAAATCAATACAGGTATGCTTTTTAAAAATGCAACCTGTCTCTGCCTGCCCAGCTTTCAGCAACGGCTATAAAATTCTTGGTGAAGTGATGGATCAGTTGAGATGTCAGGCACCTCTCAGCTGGACTGACTGCATCTCTCACTCTATTTTGGATGTTTCCTTCCCAACTTCAAAAGCTTGTAGGTTTTTTCCGTATCAGAATATGTTCCAGCATTAGCCATCCTGGGTTCTGGTGGAAATAAAACAATTTCGATGATTCAAAACCTGCAGAATGCTTTTCTGTTTTTAATGGAAGTTATATGTAATTATTCACTTGGTACATAATGAACTTCTTTAAAGAACAGAAACGCATTCGGCAGGTTTTGAATCATCAAAATTGTTTTATTACCACAGTAACCCAGGTCAGCTAGCAAATATGTCATTATGACTCTGCAGAAAGGGTAAAGGAGTCAGCCTGCACAAGGATATTTGGCATGCTGGCGATTTTAGCAATCCCACGATCCTACCCAATCGTAACCAGTCAAGAGTCTCCTTGATCTTAGCACATCCCTTACTGAAAAAGCAGCCTGCAGAATGTAAGACATTATTTTAATCTGATGTACTCAGTATCTTGAACTCAGCTTCTCTGGCCCTATCTCAAAAGTGCTTCCTTTATCCAGGAAGGAAGAGCTGCTCATTAATATAACAGAAAATCGTACTTTGAGGTGGAAGGATATGACACAGAATAATAGCAGAAAACTGAAAACAGGATGGAGCATAGATGTACTCTCAAAGAACTGATGTCAGTTCTTCTCAAGGTGTTTATAGTGGAGGAAACCAAACAACTATGCTTTGATGCTAATGCCTTCCAAAGTTTCACGAATGGAAATAGGGCTGCTCCTGTGACCATGATGGGGAGGACTGATGTCTCTGGAGGTGCAATCCTGGTGGTCCAGGTAGATGGATCCATATAATCAGGGCTATTTTTGGGCAGGAACGCACAGGAACGGAGTTCTGGCTGGCTCCTGAGTTGGCCACGCCTACAACCAAAACCTCTGGCATGTGTGGCTACAGAACACGCTGCCCTCCCCACGTTACACACAAGAGGGAAAGGTGGCATGTTAAAATGCCCTCTTTCCCTCTGGGGAACCCTTCTGGATTTCCTTGTCAATTTCACTCCCCACAAGTTAGCTGAGAATGAAATTGACAAGGGAAGGCCTCTCTCTGCCTTCCCTTCTCTAGCTGACATGTCCCAGCTGGGAAAGGGCAGACAGGGAACCCAGACACGTTGAAAATGCCTTTCTTTTGCTCCCCGATCTGGGGGAGGGAGAGAAAGGCATTTTAACCATGCTGCCCTGCACTTCCCTGAGGCTCTCTGCAAAAGCGGAGAGGCTCAAGGAAGGAACGGGGCATGTTTGCCTGGCTGCCCTTGGTCTCCCCAGCCTGCCTGCCGCATGATGCCTGCTTCCCTTCCCGGGGGGGGGGGGGGAAGTAGGAGACTTGAGAGGTGATGCTGAAGTTCCTGGGATCATTCAGATCCCAGGCTCTTCAGCAGTGCCTTTCCCCGGCTGTCTGGTTCGGGGGGGGGGGGTAGAAGACTAGAAAGGCAATGCTGAAGTAGGGTGGAGAAGCTCAGAAGGGGAAAGAGGCAAGCTTCCATACCTACCCTATGCTTTCCCAGCCCCCTGCCTAATCTGCTAATGAGCTGTGCTGTCAGGGGTGTGGCCTAATCTGCTAATGAGTTTATGCTGTTGGGTGTGGCATATTATGCTAATGAGTTCCTGCTGGGCTTTTTCTACAAAAAAAAGCCCTGCATATAATACAGATGATAAGTATGTCACAAGCAGAATATATTTAATTAAAGTACACACGAAGCAGATGATTCCAGATATCCAGTGCAACAGATAAGCCAAGCTACATTCTCCTATGTTTCACCGCAAACTGTTACACTTATTAGGTGAAGACCATGTAAGCATATGAACGAGATCTACGTAATTTTATCTTTCCCTTTATTAAATGAAATCTCATTTTTAAGCATGGTGATTTACTTAACGGATAGTACAGGATTTAAACTAATGGTGTTCTGCTGCTGCTGTCTTAGTAACTCCATTTAGAGGACTAAATGAAGCCCTTACCGATCTCCCACAAGGCCCTGCCCTGGCGTTGTTCTTCCCTTTGTCCCGATTGCCTGCTTGAATTTCCCACTATTTGCCGTGGGGCGCATTTTGACCCACGGCTCCTCCCGGTTTCCTCCAATTTCCTCCACAGCTTCAGTGATCCTCAAAAAAAGCAGGAAATTGCATGAAGCCGTGGGTCAAAATGTGCCCTGCGGCAAATAGTATGAAACTGAAGCAGGCAACCAGGGAAACTGGAAGAACGACTCCGGGGCAGTGCCTTGTGGGAAATCGGTCCCTGACTTGGATGGCCCAGGCTAGACTGGTCTTGTCAGATCTCAGAAGCAAATCAGGGTCAGCTCCTGTTATTATTAGGATGGGAGACCACCAAGGAAGTCCAGGGTCACTACACAGAGGCAGGCAATGGCAAACCACCTCTGAACGTCTCTGGCCTTGAAAACCCCACAGGGTCACCACAAGTCAGCTGCGACTTGACGGCACATTTCACCACCACCGTAAATGAAACCTCATTTTTAAGCTTGGTGATTTATTTAACAGATACTATAGGATTTAAACTCACCATATTCTTCTACTGCTATCTTACTAACTCCCATTTAGTTGACCCTACCTGAAAGGCAGAGTGATTTTAAAAGGGGGACTGAATCCCTGTTCTTTCTTGACCCCACGTACCAAATTTATTACGAGCCTCTTGAAATAAGGGCAACTAACTAGGATTGACTTTCATGTCATCTTCTAACAGTGGTTCTGAATACTGCAGTAATTTTCATACTGAGAATGAAATCCAGTTCCTTCTCCCTGGAGGTCTGTGGCCAGACTTCTCTCATGTTCTGTAACTACATGAGAGCTGCAATGAACAGGCTCAGTTCCTTCATATTTTATCCCACCAAGCAAGCACATTCTGCAAGCATCCTGAGTTGGATGGTGCCTTCCCTGACACAGAATGGATCTGAGGAACCCAAACCCAACACCTGATCTCCTAAAGTTGCTTCGTGCAGCTATGCTGTTTAGGTTAACAAGCTGGGCACCATACAGGACAGAAGCGTGTAGTCCTCTGCCCACAAGGCTTATGCTCAAGATAACATGGAAAAGAGCTTGGGAAAGCAATGACAGGAGGACAGTGAAGAAAAATTTAATTGATACTATCAGTCACAGAAGAGCTGACCTCCTCTGCATAGGGGTGGAAGTTGGATCTGAAGATTCTATTCTAATTGTGGAGGCTTCCAATACAAGGAAGCTTCCAGTGAGGCAAGGGTCTTTGCTCTGGATTCTGGAAGAAAAGAAGTGTGCCACCATTAATGGAACCATTGGATGGCTTCTTGCACCAGTGGACCACTCCTTACACCCAAGGAAGCCTCCATCGTTGGTGGAACAGAACCGTTGGATCTAGGGATTGTGATCCAGGACTAAACAATATGGGAGTTCCATAACCACAACAGGATGTTCTAACATACTTTTTAATATGGCACAGGTGGTCAATTTAAACTGAAATCATGGCTCAGTGAGAAAACATGCAAAAGGTCCTAGATTCAATCACCAACATGTCCAATTGAAAGGATCAAGTAGTAGGTGATGTGACTGGCCTAAACCCAAGATCCTGGAGAGAGCTGCTGTCAGAATAGCAATACTGGTATTCTGCTCATGGTTGAAAATGTAACTTGAAAATTATGATGGTGGCCACCTTAGGGGGGGAGGGAAAAACAGGGGTAAAAGGCGTATCAAAAGTAATTTGGAACTAAATTGCAATGTAACAATAATATTGAGATATAATAAAAATAAATTATTTTAAAAAAAACAGACTGGTATTCTGATTCAGTATAAGGCAAGTTCATGTGTGGGTGCATTACACTTTTCTCCATGCCATTTTCCTGACTCGAATCATCCTTCCCCTAAAGTTCTATTAGCTCCAGTGCATGAAAAAAGATTGATATAAGTGCCTGGCTTTTCCCCCTGCTGCAACCGCTAGCAGCTTAATGGAAACAGTACTTCTTTCCTGGAGCCAGGAGACAAGAATTTCCACTAGGAAGAATGCATGGAGGGGGTTTTGATCGTATGCAAAAGAAGGAACAATTCTGGAAGAAGAAGAAAGAGGTTCTAGGAGACCATTCTTAGGGGTTATGTAAAGATGGAGGAGCAAAGAAAGGCTCTCTCTTGTTTTTCATCAGCCGGACAAGAAGGGGAACTTTCAGGACAAAATAATGGAACTATTCAGATGATTTTACCTCTTTCTTACCTGTCATCAGAGGAAGAAAGCTATGAAAAGAGCCCATAAATTAAACATTTTTTTTACTCTGTATGTTTTTACTTTCTGTAATCAATGCTATATTTTTGTTATGAAATTGTTGTAGTGGTCCTTCTGTCCTAAAAAAAAAAAAGATTAAACTTGGCCCATGCCAAGCAAAAGGTAAGAGATTTGGACATGTAAAAATTACATTCTTTATTTAAACAAGAGTATTTAAAGAGATGCTTTAAAGAGAAGGATCAGACTAGCATACCTATAGCAGGTGAGTCGGGGTTTTTTTGCCATTTGTTTCCCATGTGCTTAAATGAGGAATCGATGAATTGCCCCTCCACACCGAGGGCTCCCTATGGGGTTTGCAATGATGCGCATACCGAGAAGGCGGGGGGGGGGGGGGACAATGGCACGGAGTCAGGATGGCCTGATCAGACTATCCTGATGCCATGAGAGCGTGCTGAAGCAATCAGACAGGGGGAAGTCTGCCCCTGGCCCGTTGCAACCCATTTACTTTCAGATTTCCCCCGTTGTCTTTTAACTCCACTTTAATATTGACTGTGGCTAGTGCCTGTGGATACCAAGGGCTGATGCGAAGCTTTCTGCAACTGTGCAGTGGTCTTGTACTACCTGTTACGTGGAAAAACCTAGCCCACCAAGTGTGCCATGGAGACCTGGAGACGGGACTCAGTGTAGCTCTTGATTTTTTGCTCCCTGCCTGCTTTTGCAGCTGCTAAAAGGGCTGTTAGGTGACTGGAGGTCCATAACGCTGGGCTACATACAGTTTGATAGGTCACAGATTCTGCTGGCTCAGAAGGGGCATCTGGTGATTTCTATTTCCTTTGGAACAGGACATCAGAAGCCACTTCATTCATCGCTCACTTGGGATTTCACCTGACTCATATTCTTCCCATTGTTTTGCATGTACAAATTATCCTCCATAAAGGAAATTACAAACATGACTGAAATGTTCAGCCTCATATGTTCTACCTAGACTCATTAACACCCTTTCAGGAACAGCAAGATGGTTCCATCTGAACCATTTCCAGGCTTGAATTAAAACCACTCCACGATCCATTCATCTGGGGAGCTTTTGTTCAGTAAATAGTCTAAAAGGTCCTTGTTGAGAAAGCTCTTAATATTTGCATGGAGAAGTGACATTTAGAAAAGAGAGAGAGGCTTCCTTAGCCTTTTCTTTCTTCCCTTAAGGCCACCTCCTTTATGCTACAAGAACTTTCCTGCTGAAGTTAAAAATACCCACATGTGTACAATATTTCCAATTAGCACAATGCTATAATTGCTGCTTCCTTACAATTTCATCCTTGTGATGTCAGCTCAAGAAAAGGCTGAGCCCTCCTTACTAATTAACTCAGTGAATCTTGGGTGACTCTCTTGTTCAGTATAGTGCTTCTAAAGATTGCAGAACTTCAGGTCTGAATGGGGATTTAAACCCAGGTCTCCTTCATCCTGGTCTACCATTCTAAGCGCTACGGTGTATTTTTCTACCATATTGAGACATACATAAACAAATATGGGCTGGATCCAGAGAAAGGAGGCTAGAGATTATTTTGCTGTGTCCTCATCTGCACAGCAATCTTTTCCGGTCCCAGGAACATTGGCCGAGGACAGACTGGTAGTCTGCCGCGCCTCCACGGCGCGGCAGACTAAGGTGGGGGGAATTGCCCCCACCGCGCAGCGTTCGCACGCCGCCAGAAGGAAGCCACCTGCAGCATTCAGACTGCGGGTGGCTTCCTACGGCGGTGTGCGAACGCCACGTGGCTCCCCCTCCCGGCGCGCATTCACACCGCTGGAGACGGGTGGAACGTGCGTCACAGCAGCGGGGGCACCACTTTTGTTCAGTGGTGCCCGGCTGCTGCGGGAGGAGTGCGGCGCCGGACACGATGCGTCCGGGCTGCCTCCTCGGGGCAGATGCGGCTGTCTGAACGGCCGCTCTGCCTCCGCTTTTGAAGCAGAGGCAGAGTGGCCGAGACTGCCAGTCTGTCCTCGGCCATTGATTCCTAAAGTTGTGAGACCTTCATGGACTAACAGCTATGTGGTCTGGAGGCAGCATAGCCCACTCAGGGAAAAGTTAGAGTTGCCAGCCTCCAGGTGGGGCCTGGAGATCCCCCGCTATTACAACTGATCTCCAGACAACAGAGATTGGCTCACCTGGAGTAAATGGCCGCTTTGGAAGTTGGACTCTATGGCATTAGACTCTGCTGAAGTCCCTCCCCTCCCCAATCCCTGCCCTCCCCAGGCTCCATCTCCAAACTCTCCAGGCATTTCTCAACCTGGAGCTGGCAACCATAGGGAAAGTTAGCCCTTTCCCCTTGCCCCAGTTTCCTGATTAAGTACCTTCACAGCAGCTATTTCCCCCACTGAGGGGAACAAACAGGTTCACTTAGTGAAAGTAATAGTCCTGTGAAATCATTGAAAATAATGGAAACAGTATTAGAGAAAGGGCTAAGACCCCTCATGCCACGGCCCTGGGCCCCCTGTGGTTGTTTTTCTACAAATAAATAAGTCTCATCTAGTCTGACTCTTTCCTCTTGTGAAGGGCTTCTTAGGGATGGATTTGGGGCCATGGTTGGTTGTTCCTAATCTGGTGGTGGAAAGTGCCGTCAAGCTGGTGACCCCATAAGATTTTCAACGGAAGAGATGAACAGAGGTGGTTTACCACTGCCTGCCTCTGCATAGCCTCTTTGGACTTCCTTGGTGGTCTCCCATCCAAATACTGACCAAGGCTGACCCTGCTTGGCTTCCAAGCTCTAGAAGAAGAATCAGGCTAGCCTAGGTCATCCAGGTCAGGGCTGTTCCTCATCTACTTAAAGCTATTTAGCAGTTGCAGGCCGCATCCAGATGAAGTGAAAGTGTTTACAGTGCTTCTCCAAGGGCCATTTCCCTCCTGCAGAGAAGAGAACCTTGATCATTTCTTCTCTACCTGCCAAAGTTGTGGTCATAAATACTTTGTGGAAGGAGCAAGTTACAGGCACATAAAAACACATTTGCTTTTACCTAGTCTAGCTTCCAGACTTCCAAAGTGGCTAGCTTTTAAGTATTGAGAATCAGGAGACGATGAAGCCAGGCTTTTATTCTAAACATCATTCAGCTCTGAACAGCTCTAGCAAGAGCAGCACCTAAACTTATACGATTCCAACCGTGAACTATATACAATGTAACTATTTACATGAGGTCTTATTGGACCTAAGCAAGGCTCTGTGATTGGTTCCCTAGGGTGGCCTCAGGACCAATGGTTGGTCTTTATTGAGGGGTCAATCTGAATGAGGGAAATACAATACCAGAGTCCAAACCATACAACAAAGAATAAACTCAGAACGTAACACTAGCCAAATGCTCTTGTGAGCTCACCCTTGAGTTAAGCGAGGGGCCTTTGACCATGAGGACTCATACTCGTTATTACTAATATCCACAGGTAGACTGTCTAATCCATTTTTAAAGTCCACCAAGCCACTGGTGCCAAAGTTTAGTGGTGATAGATCTTGAGACTGGTTTGGCTTTGGATGGGTATCAGAATTTCCCAACCTATCCCTTCAGCCACCATGCCTGGATGTGGGTAAAATAACAGATCTTTGTTGGAAATGGACATTAAAGTCCTTAGTGGAATTACCCCTGTCATGACCTGGCCTGTGGCAGTCGGGCCTGGTAGGCTGGGGGAGCCTGACTGGCAGTAGAAAGTGCTGGGCCTACAACTCCCAGGGACTCCAGTGTGTGTTTTGGCGCCAAAACGGGCCATAGGAGGGAAGAGAGTATTGCAACAAAAGAGCTGAGACTGGTTGGGAGCTGTTCTTTTCCCCAGAGAGCAGGGCCAGAGGAAAGGCTACTATAGGAAAGAAGCCCTCGTCCTGAGGAAAGGGTGAGTAGACTCAGGCCCAGGGCTATTTTGGGGCAGGAACGCACAGGAATGGAGTTCCGGCTAGTTTCCGAGTTGGCCACGCCTACAGCCTCCACATACACCCCCCTCAGGTTCCCCAGGTGCCTCACAAGCCGTGGGGCACCTGGGGAAGCCGATCCTGGGGGGAACTATACTGTCAGGGGTGTGGCCTAATATGCTAATGAGTTTCTGCTGTTGGGTGTGGCCTATTATGCTAATGAGTTCCTGCTGGGCTTTTTCTACCAAAAAAAGCCCTGCTCAGGCCTAACGAAGACAGAGAGCTAGGGACAGTGCGCCTAGTCGCATTAGGGCATTTGATTCCTTTTCTTTTCACCCACTTACTGTCATTATCCTTGCACCTTGTTTGTCTCCCCATTTTAAGTTGACCTCCTATACAATAAACCTGTTGTTGTTGTTCACTCTGCCTGGTCCTCGCGCTCTTTTATTCGGCCAAACAAGGGAGGTCTGAAGGATTGGGAGGGTCCTCTGGGCCTTTCCAAGGGAACCTATATCCAGAGTGGTGGCAGCATCCGAGGACACCCCACCTGAGTCATGACAACCCTAAACACAAAATACACTATGCCCTATCTGATATCCGCATTGCCACCTGAAACAAACCCTGAGTACGAGTTACTGCACTGGCTCATATTTCTTCCTAATTATCCTTTCTTTTTAGTCCCCCCCCCCCTCTCTGTTACTTCCCCACTGTTGAAATTTAAGCCATGGGCCATTTCTGTGCAGAAGGAGGGCCAGCATGGGACATAGTTAATTCACACAGCATAATGGTTCGCATGGCAACTGTGAGGACATTCGATCAGTATACCTGGAGTTCCCTGCTGGAAACGTAATCCCCAGGCAAATCCAGACCCAGTTCAGATTGGGACCAAGGTGAGCAGCCTGGGCTGCAAACTCTAGTTTGGGAAATGCCTGGAAGTTTGAGGGCAGTGCCTGGGGAGGCTGGAGTTTAGGGAGGAGGGGGGACTCAGTAGGGATGTCATGGCATCCTCTGAAGCTGCCATTTCCTCTAAGGGGATTGATCTCTGACACCTGGAGATCTGTTGTAATTCCAGGAGAACTCTAGGTCTTGCATGGAGCTTGGCAACCCCAAGGGAGAAGGGGCTCCCCCCAGTGTTGTTTTCTCTGAAGCAGCCTGTGGTGGTGGGGGGAGAGTTCTACTGGACCTGCTGAGGAAACTGATGGCTGCATAAGTTTCCCAACAGGGCAAATGTTGTCTTCCTGGGACCATTGTAGGCTCGGAAAACAGTGAAGGGAGGTGAAGCCTCATTTCTCCATGTGCCTCAATCCTGATCTGAATCCAGCCCCTGCACATTTGGGAACTCAGTTCCATTGGGGAACTGCCAGTATATGTCTAATACAAACATAGCTGGCACCCAGCATGATGTAGTATCTGAGAGACCCAGGTTCAAATCACCATTCATGCCAGGAAAGCTCAGTGGGTGACTTGAGCCAGTCACATTCTCTCAGCCTAACCAACCTCACAGGATTGTTGTGAAGATAAAATAGAGGAGAGGAGAATAATGTAAGTGGGGAAAATGGTGGGGTATAAATAAATAAACTATAAATGTGTGAATCAGACCCCTTAAGCATGTTCCCTCCTGTATCCCTTTGTCTATCCCTTCATCCTCAACAAATACAAAAGAAGAAAATGGGGAAATAAAGATTTATTAGAATTGATTGTGCCCTCGACTATAAGCTCTCTGAGAGATAGATTTCTCTCAGTTATGTCTCCTTGTTAAACATCACATCCCTTGAGACTGCCATAGGATTGATAATGTGTTGGAGGTAATATTCCCTCCAAGCTGAGTTTGTGTGAGCTAGCTCACAGTTTTCTAGCCTCTGGCTCACACATTTTTGCCTTAGCTCAGGAAGGACAGCTCCAGAGCAAACTAATTTATGCAGTAGCCAAATCACTCATGCACATTTTAATGCCAGTAGTTCACAAAGTAGAATTTTTGCTCACAAGACTCCACAGCTTAGAGGGAGCATTGGTTGGAGGGAGGTGTTTGGAACCACTGTTTCCCCGGCCAGCAGGGATCCAGATTTCTTGTGTTTTCATTTTGCAGGGAAACATAATTGTGGCAGCTTCAGGTGAAGTTTAGGACACCTGTCCTCTCTCCAAAAGGCAGATCAAACACAAGCGAAATGGCACATCTGACACAAGCGTAACTGCACGTCTCCATGATATGTGATCCATGGCAGCCAGTGGGGATACTGATGCTGGATTAGGGTCATGACCATTGTCTACTGTGGTCTTACATGGCCTTGAAAGTTCAGGCGGCTTTTCTCACACCAAATGGATTTGCTAAAAGTCCAAATGAATGGCGAATTTGATTCCACCTGCTCTTTCATGGGGCACTGTTGCTGACACAGTGTTTGTACTACACTCTAATTGGTTCTCTGTTGAAGAGACTGTTTAGGTAGATGTTAGGTACATGCAAAGATCCAGCAGGGTGCTCTGGACCTTGGAATAGGGTACAAGATGGAAGGCAGTGGCACAGAAATATATGTAAACAAGAAAAAAAATGCATGTGTCCAAATTTTGACACCAAAAATCAATGATTTATTGAATTATATAAATATGACATATAAAATATTCAGAACAAATTTTCCTATAACACAGCAAACAGGTAGAAATTCACAGGTAAAGTTAATCACAGGTAGAAGTTCACAGGTGGAGTTTTTCCAAAAACAATTGGTAGTAATAAATTCCAAAAAAGTCCTTAAACTGTAAGTCCTTAAACTGTAAACTGTATAACTCCCAGTTATAAATCCGTTTCAATATTTTTTTCAAGAATCACGCTGGACTCAACATTTCAAAGATACACATAGACATCCATAAATTATATTCAGATACAGCAACCCTGAGTGATTCCTTCATAAATACAACAATTGTATTTATGTATTTTATTGTTATTTTATTGTAGAGACACTACTATATCCTGTCATTTTATTGTTATTTTATTGTAGAGACACTACTACATGTTGTTGTATTGTAGAGACACTAACTGCTACTACACTATTGTTATTTTATTGCAGAGACACTAGGAAAATTTGTTCTGAATACTTTATATGTCATATTTATACAATTCATTAAATCATTGATTTTTGGTGTCAAAATTTGGGCACATGCATTTTTACTTGTTTACAGGACCTTGGAATAGGCATTAGCTACAAATCAAAGGAGCACGAGTATTTCAAACTTCTTTTTTTCTGAATAATGGCATGCCTTTGTCCATGCAAACACACTGCAGTGCAATCCTAAGAGAATTTAATTTGATGTCTCCCCTCACCATGGGGGACACGTTTAATAAGAAATTTGTAGTGCTTTTACGAAATGCCCTGCTCAGTGCACACCCGAAACTCCTTGTGCACATTTTTTTGACTCTTGTACAGGGTTATTAGGCATTTGAAAAATAATAAATTGGCAAATGGAATGAACATCCTTGAAGAATATTTTTTGAATTTCTTTGAGGCACGTCAATGAAAAGTGCTTTTGCCTATCATTTTGATCTTGCCAATACTTGAAGGACTGCCTCCTCCCATACTGCCCGGTCTTCTAGCTAAGTTCTTCCACACCAGCCCCGTTCTCTGTGCCCCCATCTGCAGATATGAGGTGGAGGATGACCAGGGACGGGGATTTTTCAGTGGTGGCACCTCACCTTTGGAATGTGCTCTCCCCATGGGCTTGCCTGGCACCTATGTTACTTTCCTTTAGGCCCCAAAACAAAGCATTCCTTTTGACCCACGTTTTTAATTAAGGGGTTGTAGATCTTTTATGGTCGGCTTCCGGCCTGATGGCTGTTTTATCTATACCATTAGGCTGGTCAATGTGTAGGCTGTACTTTTTAATGGCCTGTCCTTTTTAATGGTCTGTTCTAATGGCTCTGTGTGTTTCAGATGGCTTTCCTTTGTTTTTAATGGCTATTTTTAACTGTTTTGTTAGAAGAAGAAAAAGAAGAAGAAGAAGAGAAGAGATTGGATTTATACCCTACCCTTCACTTGTAGTCTCAGAGCGGTTTACAAACTCCTTTCCCTTTCCCTCCCCACAACAGACACCCTGTGAGGTAGGTGGGGCTGAGAGAGCTCTGAGACAACTGTCCATGAGAGAATAGCTGGTACAGAGCTATGGCTTGCCCAAGGTCATCCAGCAGGTGCAAGTGGAGGAGTGGAGAATCAAACCTGGTTCTCCCAGATTAGAGTCCGTGCACTTAACCACTACACCAAACTGGCTCTCTAAATCACTAAAATTAGTGTTTTAATTATAGGCCACCTTGAGCAGGTCTCTGGAGAGGCAGCATATAAATTTTCCCAATGAAATAAATCATTGGGAAATGATACTTCCTCAAACAAAAGCAGTGATAGTGTAGCATGCTGCGCCAACCCATAATAATACAGACTCAGATGGAGGCAATGGAGGCAGAGGACTTTCATGATGACAGTAACATTTTTCAGTGATCTCAATACAAGATCAGCATGAACACTTCAGTGAAAAAGATTCAGAATAACATGCAAATACCCAAAACAAACAATTTTGGAAGTAGATTCAGGTGCGTATCTGTGTTGGTCTGAAACAATAGAACAACGTTTAAGTCCAGTGGCACCTTTAAGACCAACAAAGTTTAATTCTGGGTGTAAGCTTTTGTATGCATCCATATGAAAGCTTATGTTTTGTGTTGGTTAAAAATGTTGTTTTTGTATTGTTAAAAATGTTTTGTGTTGGTTAAAAATGGGTTCACTGTCTCTCTCCCCCCCACCATACCTCAAGTTGTCTTGTACTAGGGCCAGGGCTTTCTCGGTGGCGGCCCCTTACTGGTGGAATGAGCTCCCGGATAACATCAGGGCCCTGCGGGATTTGTTGCAGTTCCGCAGGGCCTGTAAGACGGAGCTCTTCCGCCAGGCTTTCAAATAGGGGCCGCCGCCGGGGAGAAAGCTGATTATACCATCTCCCTGGCCCTGTTGATCGCACCCCATTGCAGCTACTCACCGGAGCCCTAAGAAGCCGCCATCTTGTGGTATTTATTTAGAGTTTTTAAATGTCAATGTTTTAAATTGTAACACTGTTTTTATGATTTTATATGTTGTTAGCCGCCTTGAGTCGGTTGTATAACTGACAAGGCGGGATATAAATGAAACTAATAAATAAATAAATAAATAAATAAATAAATAAATAAATAAATAAATAAATAAATAAATAAGTTATACAATAAAAGGCACCTTCCTGGAACTTTTGTAAGGAAAATTTATTAAAATTTACTGCTTGGTGGTGGCCAACTATGATTTTTTTAACTTGGCAAATATACCTCAAGCTTTTGGGAGTAGGATAACACTGGCCCAAAGTATTTTCCACACTCCTGAAATAAATCAGCTGCCTTTTCCTGTAACTTGGATATAGGTCTTATTAGTTTGTTTTGACAGAAAAAAATTTAGTTTCCACCCTATGAGGATGATGTGACTGGTGTTCCGGCTTTTAGGAATGGTGACTGACTGACCATCACCATCATTAAACAAGTGCCCATAAGTATCAAGCTACGCAAAAGTCTAAAAAGATGTGGATCTGTTCATTTTACACAACACAAGACCCCATCTATAATATTACATTAAAAAAACCCTGGGAAGCAAGATGACAGGAATAAAGATGTGGCCATCTCATCTAATTTTCTTGCCGGATGATCACAAAATAGTGAAATATGCTCCAGCACGGTATTTGCTTTCAACATCTCTCTTTCTGTTCTGAATAAGAAAAATGAGACCTTGATCTGACATTCTTCAAAAGACATTCTTCCCAGTGCACTATATTATAATCTCATTGATCTTGATCCTACCATCTCCAATTTTACATTCTTTCTTAAGTGCCGCCTCATCCAATTGGCCTAATTGAACCAAATAATGAGAACTGAATGGCTGCTCAAATCAGAAGGGTGCGATTAAGCAGAAGAGATGTTGTCCGTTCATTCATGCATTTGTGATACATGAGGAGTTAGCAAAATGGACACCAGACCTGTCCTCTTATCTTCCTTTTCCTCTTTAAAGTGCCTCTTCCAAAATCGTTTCTGCAGGCACAATACCTTTCTCCCAAAATATCTGCACCAGCTTGTAATCACTTTAAACCTTCGACTCCTTATTCTCCATCATGACTGGTGATCCAAGAGTTCTTTGAGCAGTTTACAGTGCAATCCTAAGCAGGCCTACTCAAAATTCTGCTCAAGTCTACTTATTGGGGCCAGTTCTCAAGGAAGTGTTCTTAGCACTACTAGCATCTACTGGACATCACCTTGCTAAGGATCTGTGGGACTGAAAACTCAACATACCTTCTAGCCAGCTGGTGGTGCTGTAGAATTCAAGCCAGGAGTTCCAGCAGTTTGCAAGCCACATCAGTAGCTCATAGGCTAAGATGTTTGGGCATCACTAATGGACTTATGTTTCTGAGACATGCTAGTACTCAATATTGCTATTCTGCCCTAGTGATATTTCTTGTCATTTTTCTGGCTTATTCTCCACCCGGTATGAATTAATCTGCTAAAAGCTCCCTTTGTTCTTCTCCTTTCATTGCCAGCTATGAGACACCATTTCTTGCCCTTGGAAGAGTCAGGTCTCTCTACCCAACCATGGGCGATTCTGCATCTAGCATTTGCTTCGCATTTTCTCATCTGGAAGGAAAAAGGGCAGCTCAAAACCAAATACCTCGGGGCAAAGTCACCCCTGAACGGCCATAAAATCTATGCAGAAGGTACAGTAAAATCCAACGATCAAAGAACTCAATAGTGCCATGGAGTGTGGAAGCTTCCAAAAAACCCGATAATCAAAGAAGGTAAAACCAGCATGGAATGCAGAGGGGAATTTCTCAAGGAACTCTGAAGACCTACTTCTAAGTAACATTTCATTTAGCGTGTTTTCTGTTCCGTTTGGCTTTATGACTGAATGACTGTGAATATCAAATTTCCCATTTTAAATCCCAAGTTTGCAAGCCCTAGAGTGTTTCACAGGAAGTTGTTTAACTTCTCCGTTAAAGATCTCTGTAAAGACACCAGCTTTCTGCATATTTGACTTAATGCTTTAGTTGCTTTAGTGAAACCCACATCACTTGTTATGTTTTTAGGGAGGGAAAGGATCAGTGCTGGAGGCAGTAGTGGTCATAAGAACTATGATAATTGGAAAACAACAGTCAACTAACTGAACAGGCCACAACTACGCCTCATTAATTTTAATTCCTCTTCCAATTATGGTCACAAGACCTAAGTCTCTCCTTTCTAGAGAAATTCTGGGAGTTGTCCTTAAAGCAATAGTACCAATATACCACATAGCTAGCAGTAATCCCACAGCAGGTCTTCTGATTGCTGTCACTGGGGTCTTCTTCCAGTCAAAGGAATATTCCTAGAAAAATAGCGAACTGGAGAGGAGAAGATGGCCAGGCCATAAATATGGATCAGAAAAAGATTTCTCTTGCTTAATAGCAATAATCTTTAACCTTTTCAAGCTGAGCACCAACCTTTATCTCCAACCTCTGGGATTTGGCTTCTACCATAGAGTTTTTGCCCTAATACCGGAGTGTCATCCCAACATCACAGACATAATGACATCACTTCCAAGTCACGTGGGAAGTGATGTAGACATGTCATTGCAATATTGGCTGGGCCTCATTCTTTTGCGGGTAAGTCCCCCCTGCCCAGCCAGTTGACTAGTGGCAGGGTGGTGGGGCCTGGTGGCGCGGGATGCCCACCTCCACCAAAGGGTGGGGTCTGGCAACCCTATAGGGTCTCTCTGAATGTCTGTTGCTGGGGTAGGGCAATAACAAGGAGAAACTTGGCTCTTGGACCATCCAGGAACATTTGAGTGTTCTGGGGTTGTCAGGCTAAGCCACAGTTTCCAATGATTTCTAGAGCTACCCTGCATCACTTTTTGGTGGGTTTTCTGGAAGTGACATAGTGGATGTTCCCTTTTTAAAAAAAAATCCCCTGCTGCCACTGGAGATAGGCTTGTCACCCTCCAGGTAGCACCTGGAGATCTCCTGCTATTACAGTTGATCTCCATGTGGCCAAGACTGGTTCTTTGGAGAAAATGACTGCTTTGGAGGGTGGACTCTCTGGCATTATACCCTCCCCAGGCTTTACCCCACAAATCTCTGGGTATTTCCCAACCCAGAGGTGGCAGCCCTACCTGGAGCTGTGGTGGGCAAATGGAACCTGGGTGGCAGGGAATGCCCTGCCCCGGCAGTGGGGTCTCACAACCACAGAGTGGAAACTGTGAGAAACAGGGTACTGGTGCAGATAGATAATTGGTCTGATCCAACATGATTATGCTTATATCCTTAAAGAGCTCTGGGAAAAAATGAGCCCTGTGATTTTGAGATTTCCGTTGTTTCCCATCAAGCAGCCAAACACTCTAGACTTTGAAAGGGATGCTGATTTCAAAAGGCAGTAATGAAAAGATGATCCCTGGCACTTGTTGGCATAGTTTTTTGTGCTGGCATAGGCCCGGAGTCGGGGAGGCATCTGGGAAGAATGTTTTATAAAACATTCATGTGGGAGGAGTGAGGTGCTTACGCTTGAACAACTGAATAGAATGCTTAACAGAGGGACTTGGCAAATAAACCTGAGAGGGCCTTGTACCGCAGAAGTCTGGAACACAGAAGTACTTCATGGCTACTGCGTAATATTTTGTTTATAATGTGAAAGCATGGAATACATAGCAAAACGGTCTCTCTTCTCTGTGAATTCTGCCTTTCATTCAAGAGATCAGGGCACCTGTCATCAACCTTATGAGGTAAGTGATGTTCAGAAAGGGATCTTTGCTCAATTTCCTTTCATACCAACAAAAACAGGAGAACTACAGGTATAGTACATATACAAAGCAAAAATGATTAACATAGATAATAGCTATAGAAATAACAAATGGAATATATATATATATATATATATATATATATATATATATATATATATAGTATAAACCCTAACGTATTGGTACTTTGCAGCTGTCACATTGGCTGTGCTGTGCGCTCCATCAGCCATTGGCCCGTCAACTGCCACTCAAGAGTACTTGCGTGCCATTGGCTGGGTGCTGGGTCTGCTCTTCTCTCCCACCCACTGCCGACTTGGCAAGTCTTCCCTGTCAAAATAAACTGCCAAAACAGCTGTCTCTCCTGATGAAGGCGCTTCTCCTGCTTCATTCCTCCAGGGCTGCTTGGCTACTGAAGTGAGCTACCAGCCGTCAAACCATTCTTTTTTCCTCCAGTTTGGTGTAGTGGTTAAGTGCATCGACTCTAATCTGGGAGAACCAGGTTTGATTCCCCATTCCTCCACTTGCAGCTGCTGGATGACCTTGGGCAAGCCATAGTTCTGTCAGAGCTGTTCTTGAAAGAGTTTCTGTCAGAGCTCTCTCAGCCCCACCTACCTCATAGGGTGTCTGTTGTGGGGAGGGGAAGGGAAAGGAGTTTGTAAGCCATTCTGAGAATCCAAGTGAAGGGTGGGGTATAAATTCAACCTCTTCTTTTTCCTACTGTGTGGCTCACTTTCCCCTCAGTGGCTGTTGCTAGGCAACTAAGCTTGGTTCTGTCAGTAAAAAGGCAAAGGCAGCAGGCCCTTTCTAGACCTACTTTGGCCTTTGTGGGGAACTCACTGGGGCCAGTCCAACAACAGGCCTTATTTCTAGTATATTATAAATCTATAATGGAACCTTTGAATTTTTTTTACTATTATCTTAGAAAGACATACCAACATAGGTTTTTAAAAGGCACACCTTCATAGATTCATAACAAAAACCATGAGAAAGACACTTGAGAGGATTGCATGTGAATGTACTGAAGTTTGAAAATGACAATAGTACCATAAACCAGACTGACATTGTTTCTACATGATTATTGTTATGAATCTATGAAGGTTTGTCTTTTTAAGACCTATGTTGGTATGTCTTTCTAAGATAATAGTAAAAAAAAATTCAAATTCCTTTCACAGCTGAGCACACGAATGAACCCAGCTTCCCCTGGCTCATGGACAATAAAGTTGTTGTTATTTTAAGGGAGAAAAGAAGTGTCCTTAAAAAAAAAACAATGCATTTTTAAAATGATTATAGCAAGCAGGGAGCCTGGTTTCAAGTAGCAAAAGCAAACAGAGATCAAAAGATTAACGCCCCTAATTCTTTCCTAGTTTGACTAGAAGAAACCAGGCTCCCTGATTGTTAATGGACACCTCAAACCGTAAAATGCATGTCCACCTTTTCTCCTTTAAAATTTCAACTACTGTTGTTGTACATGTACCACAGAAACTGGGATTCACATCTGTGCTCCGCCTTGAGATGAAATAAGAGACTTTGGATGAATCATTCAACAATTTAGGTTTTATGGATGGAGCGAGGCTAATCTTCCGCTGTTCTCTTTGAAACCTCTGAGGCCTGGTTTATACTTGCAAGTGAACCACTGCAGGCTGTGGATAGGCTATCGTGGTCTTCAAATGCTCCCATACATAAATAATTCCCTGCAAATAAGAAAATCAGTGCAGCAGACAAAAGGCTACCCTAGAACACTCCTTCCCACTGTGATAATGTTATGTTTTAAGGAGATGCTTCTTTTCTGAAGTAAATATTCAAAGCTGCCTTGTACTTAGTCAGACCATCACTCTATCAAGGCTGGGATTACCAACTGCAGAATGGGAAAGGCTTAGAGATTTGAGGGTAGTATTTCGGGAGGGCAGAGTTTTGGGAGGAAAGGAGGTCAGCAGGGATGTGATGCCACTCTAGGACACCCATTTCTTCTATTGCAGTATAACATAGAGTAAAGATTACGTCCTACATGGCTGCTGGGGAACTGATCTCTGGAGTCTGGTAAAGTTGGTAACCCTGACAAGGTCAGTATTGTCGACTCAGACAAGCAGCCATTGAAGAAGAAGAAGAAGAAAAAGAAGAAGAAGAAGAGTTGGTTTTTATACCCCATTTTTCTCTACCTGAAAGAGTCTCAAAGCAGCTTACAATTGCCTTCCCTTCCTCTCCCCACCTGTGAGATAGGTGGGGCTGAGAGAGCTCTGGGAGAACTATGACTGACCCAAGGTCACCTAGCTGGCTTCAAGTAGAGGAGTGGGGAATCAAACCCGGTTCTCCAGATTAGAGTCCATTGCTCTTAACTACTATACCACACAGAGGACCTCGGATAGAGGTTTTTCATGCCACCTACTACCTGATCCTGTTAACTGGAGATGTCAGGGATTGACTCTTGCATGCAAAGCAAGTACTCTGCCATTAAGCAACAGCCCCACCACACGGGGGGGGGGGCATTCAAAAAGTGGTATGCCCCACTTTTGGTATGCCCAGTGGTATGCAGTCTGAGGTTGTACAGTTCATTCTACCACTCTAGCATCCTTCTACCTAATTCAGCTGCTTGTGTAGAGCCAGCCCAAATATCTGCACCAAACCTACGTACGCTTTTGACCCATCGAGCTGAATGCAGCCCATGACCCACGCATGGCAGCTGATGTACTATACTTGTCTTGTGTCTGGTTTTGTGTTGAAAACAACTATCAGCAGTCTATCAGGCTGCAACATCTGTCTGGGCTGTGTTTAGCATGGTTGACCACTGCCTTGTCTGTCCTCTGCGCTGTGTTGGTTGTGAACATTAGCATACAGGAATGGTAATTGACCCATGTTACTCTACTAAACTGTGGTGTGAACCAACACATCCTCTGCCCTTCCATCTTGGAGGTTGCCATATGGCTTGTTCGCCTGCTGCTCACATGGTAACTTATGATACCACAGTGCTGGTTCTAGTTTTGGGGAGGCCCCGGGCAGAGAGTGCCCAGGGGCCCCCTTCTGCCCCCCACCAGACCCCCTATGCCTCCTCTCCTACCCATCTGCCTGTGTGCCTTCCCACCAGACTGTGAATCCTTCCACTGCCACCACATTCATGCCCTTTCCCCAACAGCGCTGCTGGTGTATTCAGCTCTGTGCCCACCAGAAGTGCTGCCACTGTGCATCATCTGCATGCACTTCCCCATCAATGCTGGGAGACTGGGAGCATAGATGATGGAAGCTTGAAAGCAAATGGGTAGGGAAAGGCGCATGGACAGTAAGGGGAGATGAACGCATATTGGGTGGTCTGTGACAGTGGGCCCCACCACAAACCCTGGCCCCCAGCAGCTTTCCCACACCAGAGTATGCTACACCTGCCCTGATGCTGTATATGAATCTATGCCTGCACATTAAAAATCTGTTGTCTGGACGAGCATCAATACTTATGTTCCTTTTACAGTAGAAATTGTTGCAAGCTGCATAATTATCCAGCTGAGTGTGTTTTTTGTTTTTTGCTTGCTTGTTTCTCAGTTCTCGGCAAAGTGATTTCTTTTTCCCTTTCAGAATCTCCCTTCTTTAGTTACTGTGCTGTATTTTGAGTGAGCCTGTTGGCACAGAAGTGTTGATTGTATAGTGCTTGTTTTAGGTTATTATGGGATGTATAGGTTGCAATTATGATGACGGTCGAAATATTGACACAACTTTCGGGTTGGGTCTCTCCCTCGGGATACCAGAAACGATTTGCAGCGTTCGCTATGGAAGCTGGGAATAGAGCCTCCATGTTCTGAAACAGTCAATCTCTGATTAGCAAATCCTGGAGGCAAAAAGGAGGGAATTGCTGTCACCAACTTGCCTTTCTTATACGCTCCGTTTGTCCCGCTATCTGACCTCAGAATGCTAGCTCTGCCTGACCTGTCATAAGAGTTATGGTTTCATGTACAAAATGAACAAAAAAAAATGTGTGATTGGGAAAATGTTTTGGGTTTTTTCGCTTTAATCCAATTTCGGTTTTTACTGAGGCTGGCTTCCTAAAACCAGTTTCAGACATAACATCAGCAATCAGGATTTATTTATTTATACCACTTTTGCCCCTCATGGGGACTCATTCTCCTCTCCTCCATTTTATCTTTACAGTAACTCTGTAAGGTGGGGTACAGTGAGAGACTGTGACTGACCCAAGGTTCCCTCCATGGTAGAGTTGGGATCTGAACCTGGGTCTTTTAGAAGGAGAAGGAAGAGAAGGAGGAGAAGGAGGAGGAGAAGATAAGAGATTGGATTTATACCCTGCCCTTTACTCGGTGTCTCAGAGTGGCTTACAATCTCCTTCTCTTCCTCTCCGTGCGACAGACAGCATGCGAGGTAGGTGGGGCTGAGAGAGAGAGGACTGCTCTTGAGAGAACAGTTCTGACAGAACTATGGCTTGCCCAAGGTCGTCCAGCAGCAGCAAGTGGAGGAGTGGGGAATCAAACCCAGTTCTCCCAGATTAGAATCCGCGCACTTAACCACTACATCAAACTGGCTGTAGATCTGAATCCGACACTCTAACCACTACACTGCTCCGGTGATTTGCTACTGTGAGTACAGTAAGGACGCTTCAGTCAGTCCAGCTCCCTGAACAGCAGACTTGCACTGCACAAACATTTTCAAACACCCACTTGGACTTCATGGCATTAGACATACACTTCAAAAAATCAGTGATGCACACCCCAAAAGCATAATGCCTAATAAGTGCGCACACAATATAGTGGGTAGAATTTCACGCTAAGACCTGAGACACCCACGTTCAAACCCCCCTTTGCAATGAAGCTTGTTTGGGTAGCCATGAGCTAGTCACTCTCTCTCTCCCTCAGCCTAGCCAACCACACAGGGTTATTGTTTTGAGAATACAATGGACAAGGAGAGACTGCTATTATAAGCCACTTTGGGCCCTCACTGGGGGGGAAAGTGGGGTATAAATATCTAAATAAACATTTGCACAAAGATGATACAATAGACTGCAAATGTCCTGTTGCAGTTAAGTACAAACACAGAATGCGGGTTAACCATTGCTTGTACAAGGGAAGGGTGGGTGTTGTAAGAATTTCTGGCTTTTTTTTTAACATACAGCAGCACCTTGAAGTGTAGATGGAAGAGAAGCCTTTGCCATTTTCCACTGCAGTAGCAAGCTCTTGACTCTGTAAAAAACCCCTGGGGCTGCACTGTCCTCAACGAACAGCTGAAGTACCGTAACACAGAGCTAGCAATGCCCTTTGGGCACTGACTCTTCAGTACCTGCTACAAGTGTAGGGATTTAGTCTTCTACAACAAAAGGAGCTCCAGGCCTGCACAGCCATGGGACTCTGTGGATTCCAGTGGACTCAGGCCGGATAAGAGCATCTACCTTTGTCCCTGTTGCACCGGTACCTTTCGTTCTTGAGGTTCAGAGTTAAGTCTGGGTTATGCTCAGAATTCTTTCCCAGTTTTCTAGTCAGGTAAACATGAAGGCTGCAATTCCAGACCCAGGCTGCTTAAAATTCCATTCATTCAAATCGAGAGGAATTCAGCCGCTTTACTGTGCAACCAAAATCACTTTACTTGTCTTTTGGCTCTCTTTAAAATGAGATGTTACCTTATCCGCATCTTAACGTAATACTTCTGCTGTTGTGGGTCTCTAGCACCTGGCACTCAGAAGTAAACTACCTCTGAACGCGGAGGTTCCATTTCTTATAAGCCAGGAGGAACTGCCTTTGCCACTCCTTAGCCAAGAGAAAGCTGCTTTTCTGCCCAGGGAGAGGAATGAGCAACTGCGAGGCTGCCCAGTGGGGCATTCAATCAAGGTGACATGGTCCCAGAGGGCACTGAACTCCTGAGAATGCCACACACAGTTCTCTTTACCAATGGTTTCCAAAAAAGCATTTGAGAGACCCTTTTCTTAACTGCCCCCTAAAAGGTGTACAGTCGGTTCCCTTGTGCAGTGCAACCTTGGGACCATTACAGATTCGATTGCACTCTTCACAAGTTGTTTCTTTTCAGCTGCCTGCATTACACAGGTTGTCTGCACACCAATGCTCCCTCTAAGCTGTGGAGCCTTGTGAGCAAAAATTGTACTTTGAGGGCTACTGGGATTAAAGTTGTGAACAAGCAGTTTGGCCACTGCATAAATTAGTTTTGCTCTGGAGCCATCCTTCCTGTGCTAAGACAGAAATGTGTGAGCCGGAGGCTAAAAAACTGTGGGCTAGCTCACACTAACTCAGTTTAGAGGAAACACTGCTGCACACCCCCTCTAGTGACAGTCTGAACAAAAACTATATGCAGAGGAGATGCCTCCCCAGCTGCTCTGGGCTTCCCCCTCTCGCACGGATACCCCATGCTCACCCCCTGACTGTGTTTGCAGGCAGGTATAGGCAGCTGGTATGCAGCACAGATCAAACCAGGCAGTTTTGAGGCACATCTGGAAAACTTAATGCACAAACTGGCTCTAATCGTACAAAGAAGACACTTTGGGCTGCATAATAAGAATAATCTGGTTCAGCATTTCAATAGCAAACAGCCACATACCACTGGGAAACTCACAACCAGGACATGTGTGCCAACATGCCCTGTTGCTTGTGCCCAGCGCACCCAAAGGTAAACTTAAAGTGCCATTTCAATCAATCCCTCAGGAAAGCCTTAGTGCAATACAAAGTTAATTCCCCCCCCCCCAAAAAAAAGTCTGAGAGACACTTTTCCTACCTGCCTCCTAGAAGCCACTGCACTATTGATGCCCTTGTTGGTCCCTTTGGTCTTGCTTGGGGGACCCACATCATTCTTCCACGTCTTTGAGTTTCCCTTGGGGTCTGAAGGAATGGGATTCAGGAACAAGATTCTGGCAATCAAGCCATACAGGACAGTAGCAAGTACCATTGGCGTGACATAAAATATTCCAAAGTCCATCATATAAATTGGAGAATAGTAGCTCCTAGGCACCTTATACCCGCAGGACACCACCGTGGTATCTTTGTAGGCTATCATGTTGAGATCTAGCAAGAAAAACCAGAGCAGGCAGTAAATGGAGGTGAACGCCCAGACGAAAATAATGATCTTTTTGGCTCTAGAGAAAGTGCATAAAAACTGGGCTTTGATTGGGTGACAGATGGCTATGTACCTCTCAACGGTGAAGGCAGTTATCGAGCAAGAAGAAGCGTTGATGCCAAGGTACTGGAGGTAAGTGATGCAGAGGCATCCAATGTAGCCATAGACCCAGGATCCATAGATGCTCTCCGTGATATTCGGGAGTCCTGCAGCCGACAGGACCATGAGGTCGGCTACCGCCAGGCTCACCAGGTAACAATTTGTGGGGGTCCTCATGTGCTTCGTCCTGAGCACCACCAGCACCACCATGATGTTGCCCACAATGCCTAACCCGCAGATGAGGAGGACCAAAAAGATGGTGACAACTTGGTACTCAACGGTGACTGCCTCTCGGCTCGGCAGAAATCCCGTTTGGTTCTGGCCATCACCCGTGCTGTTCTCCATCTTCAACCAGCTGCGTCTGCCCTTCAGCCACCCGGTCAGCACATTTTCTCCTCGCCACCCTAAGAAAAGTTGTCCACAGTGAACAGTGTATGAGATGCAGCTCCCTTGTATGTCTTCATACACTTCCCTCCCTTCGTTGCAACGTGTTGAGGATCTCCCTCCCTGGCACACACACAGCTTTGGCTACTCAAGCAAGAAAGTCCATCTCTCAAGCTCCTTCTGCTTCTAAGCCCATTTTGTTATGATGCCCCTCAGACTGCGGAGGGAGAGAGTTTTCCTGAGAGAGCTCAGTACGGCGCCTCAGAAGAAGAAGAGAAACGTAAAGTTAGGACTCTCTCTTTTCACTACTGGGGATTTCGAGGTGGGAAACAAAGGCTGAGGACAGGGTGGGGAAGGGGGATTGAAAATAGCACCATAGGGGCACTGAAAGGTTTTTGAAAATCCACAGCGCTTCACTACGCAAAATCCAAAACAGGGCAAAAAGAACTGCATGGATATGGATAAGAGTTGAGGCTGTCTCTGTCCTTCCTACTACAACTCCAAAACTATCATCTGTCTGCAGCCAAACAGGACTGGTCGTTCTCTCTCAGTTCAAAGCATCCTTCCAGGGAGGCAACCCAAAGGGTGTTGCTGAGCTGATAACAAAAGAGTGCAAAGAAAGGACTGTCTGTCTGTCAAGAGCATTAGAGTCACAGCCCTCTCATGCGGCATTGTACGATCTCACTACTGGAAGCATGCACTGATCAGCACAACACAGACTTTAGCACTGTCTCATTCCCTCCCCTGTCCCTGTATAAACAACGCCATAAAGAACTTACCTTCGGTTCTGTGGGGACCGTGAGTCTGCCCAGAGTCAGCGGAGTGCGCTCTGTCACAACTTTGTGAGACCACAGGAAGCCCCTCGCCTGGCACTTGGCTCCTCGACCATTCCGCACAGCTCCTGGTTTGAGCTTCACAGCGCCAGCATCCTCTCAGTCCTTTTTGAGCGGACGTGACTGATCACCTCAGAGCTCTGAAGCTGTCAATTCACAAAACACCCTAATAATGAGAACACGGCAGAGTTGTCACTGATTCCCAGCTTGCCCTTTCCCTCAAAGAGAGAAAAAGCAGATCTCTTTGGGTAACCCTTTTTAAACTTAGGATGACTTTATTTAAAGAGATGAGGCAAAGAAAAGGGAGGGGGGGACCACACAGAGAGATATCAGTTCCCTCAGAGGCACTCACGGAAACCCAGAACAGTGATGTACTGCTGATGCTCCTCTATGAAACTACATCTGGAATTTGTGTCTGGTAACTCTCTCCCTCTCTCTTCCTCCTCCTCCACTAAACTGCTATGAATTTTCACATTTCAGAGAGAGAGAGTGAGAGAAAATAACCTCCAATTTATTTTCCCCCCTTTTCAGTGTTTTATTAAAGAGCCATAGCCTGTTTCTACCTGTTCCTTCAGTTCCTTTTTATTTTGATGGTTTCAGTGTTAACGGGCTACAGATGACATCAGATTAGAAATCCAATTTTATTTCTTTCTTTTTTTATGAGTGGGACTTCTCTTTCCTGTCTATTGCAGCCATTCTAGAAATAGCAAGTTGTGTGAAGGAAAGGGAGGGAAATTGGATTTTATAACAGGTTTGGGGTTGAAGAGGCTGTTGTTTAAAAAGGATGAAAGGAAAGCAATTTGGGGTGGGAAAAGATTTCATTTGAACATGAGCTGTAAAAAAGAAAAGTTAGTTGCTGCTAGAAACCATAATATTAGGGCAACAACCGACAGTGCTGATGGGTAGATTTCATAGTCTGCCATAAACAGTGGGGGGAAAGGACCAGATCAGGCGCAATAGAAGGGCCAGGTGCATGGGCTCTGGCATCACTGCAGTGTTGCACATGGATGTTGCACATGTGCACATCTACACAAAACACAATCCAGACAGAGGGTTGGATCCAGCCAGCTTTTTGGCTACTGAAAAAGGAATCAGATGCCAGGGATCTTGGGACCTACATAGACAAAAGTGATGTGGGATAGGGGCTGTAGTAAGGTGAATGGGGCAGGACTGAGTGGGAAAGCTGAATGGATTCAACCCATAGCCATGTGCAACAATGTGCTTGCAACATGGATGGAAATTTGAGCCTAAATCTGCACGAAGTAGTGGACTTGAGGGCTATATTGATGCCACACATTTGGATGCATCTTACATGACAGATGTGCATGCAGATGCTCGTTGGCACTCAGGTGATCTGTATGGTTCCTAATGTAGCAATGGACTCTACACATGCACCACCCTTGGAGAATGGGGTAACAAGATGCTTGTACCAGCATGGCAATGCAAGACAATACAATTTCTCTCTGTCCCAAAAAACTGGAAATTGTATTCATCCAATAAAAGTAATGGCAGTAGATTCAGGATGGACAAAAGGAAGTATTTCTTTACACAGGGAGTGATTAAAATGTGGAGTTTGCTGCCAGAGGATGTAATGATGGCCACAGGAACAGACAGCTTTAAATGGGGATTAGATAGATTTATGGAGGATAGGTGTATCAGTGGCTACTAGCCATGGTGACTGAGGAAAACCTCCACGTTCAGAGGCACTAATCTTCTGAATCTCAGAGCCAGGAGTCAACATCAGGGGAAGGCCTCAGCCTCCATGCCCTGTTGTTGCCCCTCCAGAGGAACTGGTTGGCCAGTGTGAGATGGGATGCTGGACTAGATGGACCACTGATCTGATCCAGCAGGGCTCTTCTTAGGTTCTTAATTGTGTTGTGAAGGTGCTCAGTGACAGCCTACACTATGTAAGTACATCTCCCATCAGATGTGGGAGAGTATGGTAGCAAGATATCTAAGTCTTGTCATTAGGCACAATGCTAATTCTATCAACTAGATTATGGAATACCAGTGAAATTGGTCCTAATTGAGTAGTATCTTGTAAATAAAATCTTGTAAATAAATACTGCAATCTTAATTCAGCCTTTTTAGAACCAGCTTTTGACGAATGAACTGCAGTTGCTTGCTTACCTGACTTCCAACTAGCTCATTGATCAATTACATTGGAGAAATGTGCACATTACCAGAATCTGGAACCTTTTTAAGAAATGGAAGGGAAAGTGTGGCCACTTATGACAGGTCACCTTGACTATTTTCTTTTTAACTTTCTGTGACAATAGGACCAAAACAACAGGCCTTTGGCTTTCAGCCCCATCCAGTAAGGTGGGCCTTTACTGGTCTATATTAAACTTGACTAAACTTTGTGTCAAACGACAGCTGATGGTATCACAGTAGGGAAGAACAATGGTTCACACTTCTTCTAAGGCATGAAAACACACCAGTGGGCCTTATGGATGTTGCTAGGACTGAAACTCACAGCCCATCTGTGATAAGTGGGATAGAAACACTAGCCTGCCTTATGGACTTCTTGTAGGGATTCATGATATAATATATATTTTTAGCCCCAGCAGAACCAGTGCAAAGTAGCCAGCATAATATTAACAAAGGTTTGCTACTATACTACTCTTATATACATTCTCTCAACAAGCCAGATAGGGATCAGAAGGTCTTGAGACCAAGAGGTGACACAGAAAATCAGGTGAAAGGAGACAGAAATGAATGAGGAATGTATGGAAAACAGGGAGAGAAATTAAGAGAGAGAGAGAAGTTGTTTTATCTTGCTGCAACACCTTCTGATTTGCAAGATCTGGCTGAGCTGGGTGCAAAGAAAGGAAGAGAGAAAGGCTAGACTACTGGAGAAAATGACTGACAGGCAGGCAATTACGGTAGCAGCTATTAACACGATCTATTAAGGAAGTTTGCTTGAGTCTTGGGGCAAAGGAAAGCATAGCTGAACCTAGAGCTTTTTGCTATGATCAGATTTCCCTGCACCCCTATTGGCTGAAGCCAGAACTGCATTTTAAAAATAAAAGGGAAGATGTTTGGCCAGAGGCGGCAGGACAACGCTGGCTTTGAGGGCCCCCTTCAAAAACCTTCCTTAAGCTGTGCCTGGGGGCAGACAGCCCCCACACACACATCGCTTGGTACACCACTGATGTGGAGCACTTCAAGGAAAAGCATAAGATAAATATCAAACATTGTGACCTGTAGCCTTAAGTACTCAGGGATCAGGGGTGAACAAGCACAACCTAAACAGATAGTTTCAGAGGGTAGCCATGTTGGTCTTCAGTGGAACAGCTGGATTTGAGTCCAGTAGCACCTTAGAGACCAGCAAGAGTTTTGATGTATGAGCTTTCAAGAGTCAAAGCTCCAGAGCTCTCAAAAGTTCATATCCCTCAAATCTTGCTGGTTGTAAGGACCTAGTGAACTCAGATCTAAAGACTTTGTTGTTTGCCAGCATGGTGTAGTGGTTAAGAGTGGCAGACTCTAATCTGGAGGACCAGGTTTGATTCCCCACTCCTCCTCCACATGAAGCTGCTGGGTGACCTTGGGCCAGTCACAGTTCTCTCAGAATTCTCTCAGCCCCACCTGCCTCACAAGGTGTCTGTTGGGAGAGGAAGGGAATGTGAATATAAGCTGCTTTGAGACTTGTTATGGTAGAGAAAAGTGTGGTATAAAAACCTACTCTTCTTTATCATCATCACCGTTGGTTGCCCATGTATAAGTGCTGGGTCAGGAGCGTTTTACAGTCACTCTTAAAATTGGTTTGCTGGTGAAAATACACAAAGCTATCTTACTCTGAATCAGATGATTTGTACGTCTAACTCAGCACCATCTACTTTGACCAGCAGCAGTTCTCTGGCAGAGAAAGGTCTTTCTAGTATCCTGCTACCTGAGATCCTTTGCCGGCTAAAGCACAGACAAAGCACACGTTCTGTCACCGGTCTACAAACCTATCCTGCAATTTAGCTACCACAGCAAGGTCACACTTGAAATGGGCCAGTTCACAGTCATGCTTATTTGGCCAACAATCCTCTTCCAATGATTGAGAATGGACAAGGATTCCTACCCCCACTAAGTTCATGGATGTAATGCTATGTCTGATGTAACCATTCCTTGTGGAAGCCCATTCATGTGGAGGCTCTGAGAGAGACTGGGAGAAAGAGAGAGAAATTCAGTTTAGAGAAGGGGCTCCATCTGGCTTGCTAGTGGAAGGTCCCAGGTTCAGTCCTTGCCATCTCTAGTCTTACTTTTTTAAAAAGGAGGCAATGGGTGATGTGAAAGACCTCTACCTGAGATCCTGGAGAACCACTTCCTGTCAGATGATACTGATCTTGATGGACTAATGATCTGATAGGCTAAAAGGCAGTTTCATGTGTTAATGTTTATATAGACCCATGCACATTGTTTTATGGACATGGGTTTTTTGGGGGTGGGGGTACCAATATGAATTATTGTGGTCAAAGTGCACACTTTGCTCCCTAATGTCAGCAGATTGGTTTCCCCTAAGTTCTTTTCAAAGGTTTCAGCACTTGCCAAGGAGTTGGCAGAGCAGCAGAGCATCTGCTTTGCATGCAGAAGGTCCCAGGTTCACTCCCTGTAGGCACCTCCAGTAGGAAGGATTAGGTAGCAGGCAATGTGAAAGACCTTTTCCTGAGACTCTGGAAAGATGCTGCCAGTCTGAGTAGACGATACTGAGTTCGATAGACCAAGGGTCTGATTCTGTATAAAGCACATGAACATGTGGTCATGTGAGCCACCAAGCATCAACCCCTTTCTGTCATGTTCTCTGCTGACATGAGTTTCAGGGGGTAGCCCTGTTGGTCTGCAGTAGAACAGCTAGACTGCAGTAGAACAGCTAGTCCAGGAGCACCTTGGAGACCAACCAGCCAGATTTTCGGAGTATGAGCTTTTGAGAGTCAAAGCTCCCTTCTTCAGATGCAGCTGCCAGTGAGTTATTATAAAAGACCTGGTATGCCAACAACATCCCGAGTGGTTGACCTTACCACCCTCCAAGGCAGATAACAGCATTGAGCAAAGCAACACTAATGATGCTGCAGTGGTCCAGGAGTCACACGCTTACCCTCAGAGCTATTTTTTTTAAACTCACAGTTAGAGATAGGGGAAGGGGATTTCTGTGCAGAAAAAATATTTCTGCAAACAGGTCACACACGAGGAAGAGTTCAAAGGCACCTTCTCTCTGTTTTCTTGTGGGTGCATGACAAAAATTAAAGAACATTTGAATGGATGGTTCATAGCATTAAAATGCCCGCTTTCTCATTACTTTTGCTGAAGCTCAACTCACTGACAATTTAGCCAGTTCCAATGTTTTATCATTTCTGCCGCAAGATAGAAGCATGCTATTAAGTAGATGATTCTTAGATAATTAGATAATTCATTATGGCCAAGTCTTGGATTTAGGAGTAGGTGAACCAAGAGACCCTTTGGTATACATCTTGCATGGGCTAGCTGCTCACAGTGCAATCCTAAGTAAAGTTATATCCTTCTGAATCTGTTGAAGTCAGTGGGTAATAACTCTGATTGGGACTGCACAGTTATTCACTTAACAGCTGGAACAAATATCCCAGACAGATAATCTTCATATAAAAAAATAGCCACATAGGGTTGCATAGCCAGAATTGTGTCAACCTTCTAGAATGGTTGTAGTGTAGGAAAAGTTGCTGTATCAGCATGAGGCATTTAGGGATGGGCACAAACCAGGAAAATGGTGGCTCATGGTGGTTTGTAGTTTGTGATTACACAAACCATGAACTCTCACGAACTTTTCCCATTTCCTGAACCAGTTCATGGTTTGTTCAGTTCATGAGTTCAGGAGGTGACTGAGCAGTCCCCTTCATGTGTTACACAGGACAACTCACAGGGAGTCTTCAGCGGGCTTTCCTCCACCCACCCTCCAAATTTGGCAAAAATAGGATTTGGGATATCTGAGTTATAGCATCCCAAAACAGTTGTCCCCAGGAAAGCCCAGCTCTAGCCTCCCCTTAAATCAGCCACACAGCAAGCAATTGTTCCTAACTTGCTCTCACACAATGGCTGTGGACAGACTTAAAGTCTGCCGCGCCTCTGTGGCGCGGCAGACTAGGGCGGGGGGAATTTCCCCCGCGGCGCGGCGTTTGCATGCCGCTGGAAGGAAGCCGCCCGCAGCATTCAGACTGCGGGCGGCTTCCTACGGCAGTGGACAGATGCCACGCGGCTCCCCCTCCCCGCGCGTGTTCACACCCGCTCCGGCGCGTGGAACGCATGCTGCAGCAGCCGAGCACCACTTTGAAGTGGTGCTCGGCTGCTGCGGGAGGAGCGCGGCGCCGGTCGCGATGCGGCCGGGCCGCCTCCTCCGGGCAGATGCGGCCGGCAGAGCAGCGGAGACTGCCAGTCTGTCCTCAGCCAGTGACTAACTCCTCTCTCTTCCTGCTGCAAAGTGAAAGCAGCTAAGTCAGGGTGTGGTGTGTGTGTATGTGTGTGTATACACACACACACAATCTGCTCCCATAAAGTAGAATGGGATCACTGTGGTTGGCTCCTAGAGAAGAAGAAGAAGAAGAGATTGGATTTATACCCTGCCCTTCACTACCCGAAGGAGTCTCAGAGCAGCTTACAATCTCCTTTCCCCTCCCCTCCCCACAACAGACACCCTGTGAGGTAGGTGGGGTTGAGAGAGCTGCTCTTGAGAGAACAGCTCTGAGCAACTTGTGACTGACCCAAGGTCACTCCAGCAGCTGCATGCAGAGGTGTGGGGAATCAACCCAGTTCTCCCAGATTAGAATCCGCGCTCCTAACCACTACACCAAACTACCAATCAAGCTATGAACAACTGCTATGGGTATTTCTAGGGCTCTCCACAAGTCCACCTCCAGTGTTGCCTAGGAACTGATTAAATCAGCACCAGGCTGTCTAGAGAACGAACTGCGGTTCATTTCTCGGTTCATGCTCATCCCTATAGGCATTGGTTCAGTTCAGACATAACATGAAACCATGGTTTAACTCATAGGCATAAACTATGGGGGGGCTCAAGGGCTCAAGCCACCCCCAAAATTTCCCGGGGGGGGCTCAGCCACCCCCGGGAAAATGGAGCGCCCAGGCCGGCTGGCTGGCCGGCTGCCGCTGCCACCACCTCTCCCCCTGCTCCGTTCCTCCCTCCCTCCGTCCAGGAACCAGCTGAGCAAATGCCCAGGGTGCTGGACGGAGGAATGGAGGCAGGAGGGGGGGGGAAGACTGAGCCCCCCCCCCGGGGAAACTTCGCGCTCCTGGGCCCTTCCGAGGCTCGCCAGCTGGTGCCTCTCCGCCCCCCACCGGCCTGGCCATTCCTCCCTCCTTAGCTCTCCCTCTTCCTCTTTTAGGGGTGAGGGAGGGAGTGGCCAGGCGGAGGGGGAGGGAAAGGCACCAGCAGCACCAGCTAGTGAGCCTCAGAAGGGCTGGGGAGGCACAGCGGCTGGCAATAGGTTTTCCCGGGGGGGGCGGAAACATCGCCCCAGCGAGCACGCGCGCTTCGCGCACGCACTAAAGAGCCCCCGCCCCCCCAGACTTCAGAAAAGTCTACGCCCCTGGTTTAACTGATTGTTCATGTGAACATAGGCCACTACACTAACTATGGTCACTGAGGGGTGACTAGGATCTGCAGCCAGGGTGAAAGTTTATTAACCAGAGCAGGATCTGCAGCCAGGGTGAAAGTTTATTAACCAGAGCAGGATCTGCAGCCAGGGTGAAAGTTTATTAACCAGAGCAGGATCTGCAGCCAGGGTGTAAAGTTAGTTTTACCTGTGGTTTTATATTATGTACAGAAAAGATTCTTAAGCGTAAGGTTGTGTCACTGGCAATTAGGGACGCCAACCTCCAGTTGGGACCTGAGATCCTCTGGAATTATAGCCCATCTCCAGAATACAGAGATTAGTTCCTATGAAGAAAAGGGATGTTTTGGAGAGTAGATTCTATGGCAGTTGTACCCCATCAAGGTCCCTGTCCTCCCCAGGCTCCATCCCCAAATCTCCAGGAATTTCCCAGTGTGGATCTGGCAACCCTACCTACCTCATCCCATGCTGGTGGCTAGGGGGGACCTGGCTAAGGGGGACCTCAAGACCAAGATAATTTATGCCATAGTATTTCCCATTACTATGTATGGCTGTGAAAGTAGGACAGCGCCTCTGGGTAACACCCATGCCCAACTTGGACTACAGCTCAGTCCCCCCAGTGAATTGGCCACTAGGAGAAATCCAGCTCTTGACAATGACTGAATCAGTTCTTAGTTTAGAGCACAAGAAATGCGTAATAGAAAATGTGTTTATTCCAATCTGCACTTTCATATCATTATATATTCTGGATAAGCTTTTTGTTGTCTCCTAGTTTGATGCTGATTAGTAACTTCGCAGCTTGAAAGTAGTAGGACATAAATCATTTTCTTTCTTTCTTTCTTTTTGGCACGTATCGGATAACAATCAGTTGCCTGGTACTTTCTGAACTGTTCATCATTACTCAGAGTGTCCATATGGAATTCACTACCATGCTGATCTCCCCCCACCCCTCCCCGGTCCAATTTCCTAACAATTTTCTATTTCAGGTGAAATTACACAATAAACTCTGGATTTCATTAATTTTCACTTATCCCAAAATACAAATAAATTGAGCATCTTCATTCCCTCTAAAAACGATGGTCACTACTTATTCTTTTGTGAGCACTATATAGGCAACAAGATAACAGCTCTCATTTCTTTGTTCTTTGCATGAGACTTAATGGGGATCAGTGAAAAGGTATGTCCAGACCCCAGCCAGACATCACTGAATCAAAAAGAGGTGACTTTTTCTTTTCCCATAACCAGCCAAGCACATGCCTGTGTAGAGTAATATCACTATGGGCAGGATTTTCACCTCATTAACTGAGAGCCAGTTTGGTGTAGTGGTTAAGTGCGTGGACTCTAATCTGGGAGAACCAGGTTTGATTCCCCACTCCTCCACTTGCACCTGGCTGGATGACCTTGGGCAAGCCATAGTTCTGTCAGAGCTGTTCTCTCAAGGATCTATACCCTGACCTGGATAATCAAGGTTAACCTGATCTCGTTGGAACATGGAAGCGAAGCAAGGTCGGCCTTGGCTAGTATTTGGATCATGGGAGACTATAAAGGAATACCACGTAAGGGCAACCCACTTTTGAAGTCTCTTGCCTTGAATACCCTACGGTGACTTGGTGGCAAAACTACGTCAGACTACTTTGTCAACCACATAGGGATCTGATATGGAAGGTATCAGCTCTGACCAAAGCAAATGAGAACTTTAACATAAGAACATAAGAGAAGCCAATGTTGGATCAGGCCAATGGCCCATCCAGTTCCACACTCTGTGTCACACAGTGGCCAAAAACACCAGGTGCCCTCAGGAGGTCCAGCAGTGGGGCCAGGACTCCAGAAGCCCTCCCACTGTTGCCCCTCCCTAAGCACCAAGAATACAGAGCATCACTTGCCCTAGACTGAGAGATCCTGTCTATACCTTCTCTTAAGCCTTTCCCTCCCAGATCCTCTTGCATGCAGAGTTGCAATATCCAGCACTATAATCTTCATCCATTGGTTACTGAACGTCCCATTTTTGTGATTGTACTGACTCACCATGTTTAATCTGCCTTGAATCCCTGTGAGAAAGGCAGACTATAAATAATGTAAATTTTTAAAAGAGTAAAAGGAGCATTTAAAGTGATACAAATATTTTATCTTTGAAAATATGCTGTGGTGGACCTTTGACATACATCCTTCATTACCGGGCTTTTATGTACATATTAACCAAGCCAAATGACCAGCTGAATATGTGAAGGGAAACCAACATATTTGACAATCATTCATATGAAACTATCAAGCAAACTCCGGAACACGGCAGAAGACAGGAGGGCCTGGCGTGATGTGGTCCATGGGGTCGCAAAGAGTCGGATTCGACTGTGCGACTGAACAACGACAACAGCAACAAATATGAAACTGGTGTTACATCTGATATGACTTGTTTATGCATTCAAGCGACCATACGGATCTGTGAACCAGTCCAAAGAAATAACTTAGCTTACTCTTGCCCTCTCCAGAGTTGAGAAAAAGATGGGAGAATTGTGACATCAGGAGGTGCTCTTCGGCTATGTAGCTAGCCATGTTCAAGACAGCTGTGGATCATTTTAAAGTCCAAATTTATAATAAAACAAGATGAGGGCACATGGCAGAGGATAAATGAATGAGAAATTTCCCTCAAACCTGAATCTGATTTTCTAAGCAGTTAAGATACTTTTAGAGGTTTCAGCATACTCCCGTTCTGTTTTCTTTTTAGACTTTCTTTTGAAGCTCAACTGCCTTCAACCTTCCATGTCTCCTAGAGGGCAGTGAGCATGCTCAGTCCTCATTAAGCTTTGAGAGATGATTGGGGTGGACAGTGTTGGAAAAGGCAAGGTCTGGTGGTGTACAAAGAAGAAGAGAAGCGACCCTGCAGCGGGCAGCAAAAAGACAATTAGATAGGATAGTGAGGTCAACACCTTCTCTCTCATCTCCAGATTGCTACTCTTAAGGCAACATCCAGGCCTGTAGCTACAGTGGGGCATCCCAGGGCCCGGCCTTCCCGACTTCCTGCTGAGGCCCCCAGACTTCCTAGGCAGCCCAGGCCCCCTGACTCTCTGGGCTGCCAGGACTCCCCACTGCCCCCCTTTCCTTTCCCCACCTGCCAGCAGCACTGCAGGCATCTCCTTGCCTTCACCCGCAGGGCCATGGTGGGCAGGTGGCTGGCTGGGAGAGGACAAAGCACGCACAGCATTAGCATCAGCTGCTTCCCAGGCCCAGTGGCAGGGACGAGGAGGAGGAGGAGGCCCCCACATGGGGTGCCATGGCAGGCAGGCAGCTGGCCAGGAGAGAGCTGCCATGGTTGCTGTGGGCTGGGGAAGGACTGCTTCCCATGCTGGGGAAGGACTACTGCTTCCCAGGCCTGGTGGTGGAGTGAAGGAGGATGCCCCTGCACGGGGGGGGGGGGGGGCATGGCAGGCAGGCGGCTGGCCAGGGAAGAGCCACCGGTGGATCAAAACAGTGCGATCACACCAGCACATCTGGGAGGCATCCCGCAACCATCAGCAAGCCATTGCAAGCCGTTTTGATCCATTGGAGAAGCGGAGTAAAAAACTACAAGGGAAAATGCAGTAGCAAACGGTTTGCTGCGGGGCACAGCCGGACTTTCCCCGGGTGATCACTCCAGCGCAAACTTGTGGTGTTAGGGATAGTCTGATCAGGCTATCCTGACGCCACGCCGTTGTTTCCCCCCCCCCTTCTCAGTATGCGCATCATTGCATACTGCCATTGGAAGCCCTGGGTGGAGAAGCGATTCATTGATCCCCTGTTTAAGCGAATCGGAAGTCAACGACAAAAAGAAAAACCAACTCACCCGCAGTTGCATCTGACCACGCAGCAGCTAGTTGCGCCGGCAGCTTTATCAACCTGTGTGATCACGCAACTGCACGTCAAATTGCTCTGGAGCAAAATAGCCTCGCTCCCCCCCCCGGATTATCTTGTTCGTGTGACCACCGCCTAACTATAACACATTGTTTGGAGACAAAAATGTGATTTCTTAAATAGATGCTATATTAACATTCTTGATAATGTTTTGTGAGCTGATTAGCACCTGAGGGAGGAAATGGTGTTAACTAATTAGCGGCTATGATGATGTTATTTTGAAATATTAATGAAAATGTTGCCAATTGGTGGTCTTTTCTAAGGGCTATGCACTGTTTCTTGTGCAAATGCAGTTTATTGCCATTTTTTTAGAACCTCCATTTTTTCTCCTTGGCAACGATGACTATTATCATTTTCAAAATTGTTTTCGATTTACGTTTTGCAGCAAATTTTATCCATTGAAACATCTTGCTCCCGATTCCTGCAAACAGAAATATAATAAATGCTTTTCCCATGAGGGGGGGGGGGAGTATGTGTTGCTAGTCAGAGTATCTATCAGGATTCTGCTGGAGCGAGTGAGCTGAAGATGTGGAGACCCATTCTTTGCAAAGTCTCAGGCCCTGGGAAGTTCATCAGAGAAGCATTAGAAATGCCCCTGATGATTGCATTCTTCTATTTATTCTACAAATAAATCTCCAACAATGCTTTGGAGATTTATTTATAGAAACAAAAAGCTAAAATGATTTACAATAGTTTAAGGCAGGTGTCTGACTAGGATCTGGGAGACCCAGGTTCGAATCCCACTTCTGCCATACACTTTCAGCCTAACCTACCTCATAGGGCTGTGCGGATGAATGAGGTGCACTGCTTTGGGTCCCCACTGTGGATAAAGGTGGAGTATAAATAAAGTAAATAAATAAAATGCAAACAGAAATAGTCTATCGCATACCTTTCTGTTCCAGAACACAATAAATATTATATAACATCCATCACATTTGTTTGATCCAAATGGGCATTTCTGTCCTCTTTCTCTCTCGGGCATAGAAGTCCACAGATATGAATGCAACAGCCCTACCATGATATCAGTCCCCGCTCTCTGATACAAAGGCTGCAGTTCTAACACACTTATTGGAATAAAGTCCTGTTGAACTCAGTGTGCTTTACTTTTGGAGTTCACATGCTTAGGAGGACTACACTGTGAAATCTGTACTCTTTGACAGTTGCCGAGATATACCTTCCATGGATTTGGTTAGTTCTCCCCCCCACAAACATAAGAAGAGTGCTGCTGTACCAGAGCAAGGGCCCATCCCCATTTCTGTTCATTGAATGACCTGTTCTTTCCTTTGTTCAGTAAATACACAAAATGTCATTAGCAGCCCTATCCATGTATTCATTCTTTCCCCCATCACTGAGCTTCAGATCAGCAGATAAAGGGATTATCTGCCTCCACCTCCAAGCAATTACCAATTGTCCATAATTGTTGTGGACAGAGTTCAATCGTATCTTTTTGTGGAAGCAGTATTGTGTATCTGAGCAAACTTCAACCAGCTCTTGGTTTAAAAAATATGTCTATGGGAGGGGTGGAACTCTTCTGCTGAAAGCCTCTGAGAACAGGAAGTAGGGGGGAGGAGGGAACGGTGGGAGAAACTTCTTCTTTTCCCTGTATCGAAATGTCATATTCTCTTTGAATACCAAAATTGATGGTTTAGATAATGATGGCTTTTAATGACAATTATGTATTAGGTATGAAAAAATATATACAGATGTGTGCTAGATGCCCACGGAACAATAACAAGAGACTAGATTAAAGCCATAACATCATTTAGTGTCTAGTTAAAAAAACAACCACTTATTCCTTCATAGAAAAAACACAAAGGTCGATAAGATTTCACATAGCAGACTGCTCCAGACTCTACCGGTCTATAGCCATTTAATAGTCTTGTCTTCTCAAAAGCAGTCTGCTCCCAATTCAGTAACTGTGTCTCTCTTTCAACACTTTCTCCAGATATTTAAGCGTTTCAGACCTCTGGTCTTTCCTCAGGAACAAATCCTACATTCAATGTGGAGGCATAGTTTGGGTCCTTTTGGGCCCTTTGACAGCACCATCAGGATGCTTGGAAATAAGTGAGGAGACCTTGCCCAAGTACTTGTCTACTTGAATGTAACATGAGCATCTAGCACACATCTGTATATATTTTTTCATATCTGATTGTCTTGGGATTGTGTTTTATTTTTGTGGACGGATTAATTATGTATTAGGGTCAAGTGTTTCAAGTGCACATCTAGGGCACAATCCAGCTAAAGTGAAGAGTGTTGAACTCCTTTTCAGTTTCAGTGGGAAAGAGTTACTATAAGCAGAACTCTCCCACTGGAATTACTGAAAACGTGTGGTCTAGAGTTCCTAAGGCTGGATGATGATCTAGGATTCTTGGGTTTCCCTTTTCATCCATGAAGGTTACTAGGTAACCTTGGGCCAGTCACTAGAGATGCTGAGATTACAGTGCTACCAAGTCCCCAGATGGGGCAGGGGATGAGGCAAGCTCCTATTACCCACCCCAACTCCAAGAGGCAGTGGGGGGAAAGTAAAAAAAAACAAAACATCACTGGCATCACTAGTGTGATAACATGACTTCTGGGGGAAAGCCAGAAGTCATGGCAGCAGTTCTAGGAATCCCCAGAAACTCTATCATTTGATCATAGAGTTCCCAGCTATTCCCAGAACTATGGCCATCACTTCCTGATTTCCCCCAGAAGTGATGTCATTGTGCTTATGCTGCCACCTCCAACATGTCCCCTCCCCAACACTGGTTGATTGCCAGGCTCAGCCCGGCAATGCTGGCTGAGAACGTTGTACTGAATGTGTTCACCAGGCGTGCCTTATCCATGATGAGTCGAACCCTTCAGAATGTTTTTCTCACTGCCCAGCAAAAGCCCCAAGCATTGCAGGTCTGCAGTTGCCGGGGTGGCTAGGTATTGTTTCTTTTCTTTGTCAGTCTGAAAGCTAAAAGGCCATAATTCTCCTCTGCAAATGTGACGGTTTCAAAAAGGTATCCATCCTTTTCTTCCTTCTCCAATCCTCTTTAAGCCCCTTCATCAATTTCCGAGCGGAATTGCTCTCTAATGGCTGTTTCAGTAAATGTACAAAAGCAGTAATCAAGAACAGGTTAACAAAAAGCAACCCAAGGCCTGCTTTGCAGATATGTTCAGATTAACAGCTTTTACATCTTGATGGCTGTTTATTCATCTGCAGGAAGCTCAAAAATATTGACATTAGAAAAGCGACATATTTCCGTGGTAATTTTTTTTAGTTATTTTCTGTGGCCAATAGAAGGCCTCCTATCACCTCCCCCCCTTCCCCCGGGCCTTCTAAAATATACCACATCCATTGTGTGCATATTCTATTGCCTGTGTTGCTTGTGTTTTCTTCTTCCTTTTGTATGCTCTCCACATCTTGTTTTATATTCCCTGCATCTATTGAGCTTTGTAAATATAGGCTGGTTTTCTGTGGTTGTTGTAAATTATGTTGTTAGCAAATCCAACAATAAAAAGCGGATTTTGGTAACCAATGAGTTTAAAACAGTCCTCACAGATCAGAATGAGCTCATTTCCCATAAAGTGTCATGTGCTGTTATTATCTGTTGGAATATTTATGTGAAACTGCCTGACACTGAACCAAACCCTCAGCCTCTCAAGATCAGTACTGTCTGTTCTGACAGGCAGCTGCTGTCCAGTGGAGGTCTCCCACATCACCTGAAACTTGACCATTTCAACTGGAAATGCTGGGGAAGGAACCTGGGACTTTTGGCATGCTCCACCACCGAACCACCATCCCTCCCTTTAGAGAGACCACACCAATGTGCCTTATCCTGTGACAGACCATTGTAGGCATACCAGATCTCTGGCTTAGGTGGGAAACCTCTCACCTCTGATCTCCTGTCTCCCATTGCTGCTCAGGGGAGCAGTAGGAGCAAAATGGGGGGATAAGCATTGAGCCAATGCCATGATGTCACTTCTGGTACAAAACCAGAAGTGATGTCATGGCATTCATCAGGACTCTGTCTCTGCCTGTCTTCCCAGGGCTTCTGGGGTCTGCCTCTGCTGGTGGACCTCCTGATGGCACCTGGTTTTTGGCCACTGTGTGACACAGAGTATTGGACTGGATGGGCCATTGGCCTGATCCAACATGGTTTCTCTTATGTTCCTATGTTTCCAAGGATTCCCAGTGCTGGGTTGGCAACCTGAGATCATTGGTCTATCCAGGTCAGTCTTGTATACTATGAAGGGTCTCAAGCAGAGTTCACCTAATACCTGACCCTTTTAGCCGTGGCTTGAACCTGGGACCTTGTGAATGCAAAGCCGATATTTTACCACTGAGCTATGCCCTTCCCAATAGCTTAATGGAACCTGCAGTTTCAGAGTCAACATGCCACTGAATACAAGTTGCTGTAAGGTAATTGTGACATTAGAGGCTGTGGTCACTAAGTCCAGGCTCCCCGGGTTGGCAACAATGCCTGATGAGATAAGTTTTATCCCTCCAGGGTTCATATTGTATTCTTAAGGTGGCTTTTCCCCCCCCCCTCACACTTTGAACAGCTGGTTGACAGCAAAAGTCATGGCCAGCAGACTTCAGCACTAATATTTCTAGCCAGAAGACCTCATGAAAACAGGAAGCAAGAAGTTTCTACTTCACTGAACTGAACGAACACGCTGTCATCTTGGCAGGAGATTTTCTTTCCCCCTCATCTTTCTTTACAAAAAGCCTGAGACACGCCGTTGGCTGCCTGTGGCTCAGCTGCAGCAGTCTTAAAGCACAGCAGCGGTGAAATAAGAACTAGCAAGATAACAGTGGACGTCTTACCAAGCAACCAAGACCAAGCCACCATGCCACGGATCCTGGTGACGAAGTGCGGCATCTTGCAATCGAAGTAATGCCATTTGTGCTTTTCTGTAATAGTCAATAGACGCTGAATATCTGGAATGCTGCTCTGTTTCTGCCAGATGATGGGAAACTCCTCCACTTCCCATAGATTCCCAGATCTGCTGATTCATTCTCATTTCATTTATTTCATTTACTTTTCTATTATATAGTGGTTGCTCACATATCTTACATTTTACACTCCCCTCGAGTTCCCCCCTGTAATTATCTCAGGGTATTTTTTGTTTCCACATTACACTGAGGTCACCCCAGTATTGCTCCACACTTGTCCCGGGATAAACAGATGCTATTATAACCAGGGATAAATACAAGGTATTGTGTCATGAGTTGAACTCTGATAAAACCAGGGATGAGATCCAAGTGGGGAAAGGACCTTTGACAGGGAGGAGCAGGAAGCCAAGGAGATGTTTTGAAGTTGATCAGCCGCACAGCACAGGAAGCAGTTTTTTCCAGTGGCTAGTTCTCCCCTGCTGTGCTTTTTGATCCTCTCATCAGAGTCCAACAGCAAGGGGCCCTTTCTCTGGTGCTCATAAAAGGCAATTTTGAATTCCTGGCCTTGACTTCCTGCAGCTCTGTGGCTCTCAGAGCTTTAGAAATTCTGAACAACTCTCGCCTCAGCACTGTGCTCCCATCTAACGATATTAGCAAGGGGAGATTATTTTTTACTCACGCTCCTTTCCCAAGCAGACACGTTGCCTCGCTCTTTTGCTGGAGGTCCATGTGGCGGAGACATGTGCCAAGAAGACAAGGCAGGGTGTTTTGCTAACATGGCCGCCCAGCTTGTCCTCAAGCCAAATTCAAAGGGGAATCGGGAGGCTTTGAGGCAAAACATCTGAGGGATTTTAGTCAGCAGGGCTGGGGGCATTCTCAAGAGGGTTTTCCTAACCTGCTAGGATGTCATCCAACTTCACCCAAAGCAAAGTTTGAAGCAAATGTTGAAGGGCATTCCAATCTCCAAGAAACTTTGAGGGAAGTAAAACATTTCTGTAAGTTGTGCCCATTCTTAAAAACACAATCTTTTGAGTGAGAGTCACTGAGTAATCTAAAGATGATGATGCCAAATAGAAAATGAATAGCAAGGACTTCTGAATCAGTGACAAGGTACCTGGAAAGGGAAATGACACGTTGTTTCCACTTAAAAGGAGCCTTGAGCTGGCCATAGATTTTCTTCTATAAATGTCCTTGGCCACCTGCAGGCTTCTATGGGCCCTTCTGCAATGGTTGATCACAGACTACTCTTACAGTCTCAACACCTTTCCTCTCCATTTGTGGTTAGGATGGAGAAAGTAGCGCATTATTCCATTGCATTCCATGTATCCCTTATGGTTCCAGCAGGCCTAAACAGAGAGCAAAATAACGGGATACCCCCACTCCTCCCAGCACTACTTCCACCAGGATAAGACAGTGTCCCAGGAGCCGTTGCCCTGTTGCAGACACTTTGGATTATCCCCCATTCTGAGATGGTGATTGGGGATTGCATTCACTCAGCATCTTCCATTGGTGGCAGGACTTCTGCTAGACTGTAGGCTTCTGCAAGTGTCTTATCATGGCAATCCCTGATTCCTGAAGTTGCATCACTACAGCGAACATATTTCACTGGCGATCAAATTGATAACTGGATTATGCATTGCCTGCCATAACCACCAGGTGGCAACCCCAACTTTTTGTTGTTGTGCAGTTGCACGGTCGAGTCCAACTCTTCGTGAGTTGCAACCCCACCGACCATGTCACGCCAGGCCCTCCTGTCCTCTGCCGTCCCCTGGAGCCTGCCCAACTCCATGCCCATTGCCTCGATAACACTGTCTAAGGATTTCATCCTTTGCTGTCCCCTTCTTCTTTTGCCTTCAATCCTTCCCAGCATCAGGGTGGCCAAAGTATTTGAGCTTCAGCTCAGTATCTGTCGTTCCAAGGGACAGTCTTCTCCAGCACCATAATTCAAATGAATCTATTCTGTGGCGCTCAGCCTTCCTTACGGTCCAACTTTCCAGCCATACATTACTACTGGGAATACCATCACTTTGACTTCCGTATACAGACTTTTGTTGGCAGGGCAACCCCAACTAGATTCCCCCTTTCCCCCCCAGACTGCAATCTTATGCTTGTTGAACGCTGAATATACAACAAGACATTGGCATTTACTTCCAAGTAAGTATGCATAAAATTGGGCACCATACTATGACCAGTATTGTGATAGTATAGTAGTGGAACGTGCCATCAAGCCACAGCTGATTTATGGCAATTCTGTAGGGTTTTCAAAGCAAGAGACACTCAGAGATAGTTTCCCATTGCCTGCCTCAGTGGTCTCCCATCCAAGTACTAAGCAGGGCTGACCCTGCTGAGCTTCCAAGATGGGAGGAGATCGTGTTCAGCTGGCATAGTGATGATGAAACGGATGATGTCAAAAGGGTGACTCTGAGTATGGGGTGCAGAAAAGTCCCATTGATCATCAAACAATTGGGATGAGCGAGGAGGGTGGGGAAATCCCTGCAGAGGCTGGGGGGGATCATCATTTGGCCTGGAAATAGGGAGGAAACATGAATGAAAAGACATGGAAGGAGGGAGCTTCCACAGCTCCAAAGCCTTGAACAGAGAAAGTCAGGGATACTCTAAAGGCAGTTCAAACATGGTCTCCCTTCCAAATACCAACACTGCTTAGCTTCCAAGACCTGATGAGATCGGGCTATACCATGCCGGCTTCCCTCCTAGGAATAGTCCTAGCAGTAGCAATAGGTCCAGTTCCAGAAGAAAAGCCATGTCAGCCTCTTTTAGCCAAAACCATAAAGCCTTGTGCACCATAACTGTGACATGAAAACAGACTGAGTTGCCCAGTTACAATTGTGAGCCTAGCCTACCTCAAAGGGTTGTTTTTAGGACAAAAGGATTCTTTGTAGTCTGTCCTGAGCTCCTTGGAGGAAAGCCAGGATAAAATTATCAATAACCACATAAACAAAGATCACAAGTTACTTTATTAGAGGTGCATATGTCTCCTTGACAACAAAGCAGCTAATGATCAAGCAATCTGCTCAACATTTTATGGGTAATTATAGTTCTTCTAAAATTAAAGCAAGGTGTGAAACTCAAATCACCAATATTTGAGGTGTATTTTGTAAGACTTGTTAATTACTGTGTAACCCTAAGCAGAGATACCTCCTCCTATGACCATTAACTTCAATGGTCTTCAACAAGTGTAACTCTGCTTAGGACAGCACAGTTAAACAGATACAGGGTTCCACTGGAAGGCCCATGGATTATCTCTGGTGAATGGGGCAATCCTAAGAGAGTGATGAGAATCCCCCTGTGGTCTACTCAACAGGGTTTACTCCCAGGAAAGTGGTCTTTGGATTGCACTGTTAGAATCTCTGTTGGCAGGCAAGAAATGTGCAGATCCTGAAGACTTCTGGCTCCTTTTCATCCCAAACAAACAGTGATCGGTTTGTGTCATCTTTAGCTCAGCTGGAAGCCATATGAAGGACATACAGCGAAACCCGGCTCAGTGAAATCAAGATACAACCGCTGGGAGTGAAAATGTTTTAGAATGTTTTCCTCTCTGTCTCACTGCATAATTGCAGCACTTAAATGAACAAGAGTAACTGTGGAAGGATGATAGTAAATTGTTACCTTAGGGTGTTGTATTCTTGGGGGAAACAATCATCTTTGGTTATCAGCAGCCTTAACGGCATTTTAATTTTTAGGCATTTGTAGGGAACTGGAATCCCCAGCCCCACTGCTATATTTCTCATGTTGGAAGTATCAGCCTTTTATGCCAATAAAGGTATTTGGATTGGATTGGAAGTGCCAGCCTTTGTCTAGAATATAGGGATAATGACTACCACACCTACATACAGAATTGTCGTAAATATGGCAGAAACATGAACCCTGCATGAAAAGTTCTACAATACTATAATCTCCTAGTAGTTATGTTGGAGGGAAGGTAGCATGGTATAGCCCAATCTCATCAGATCCTGGAACCCAAGCAGGGTTGGTACTTGGGAGGGATGCCGCCAAGGAAGACTCTGCAGAGGAAGGCCATGGCAAACCACCTCTGCTTCTTGCTTGCCTTGAACATCCCTTGCTAAGGGCACTTACATAAGTAGTTATTATGTGTAGCCAGCAGTGGTGGTTCCAAATTTTTGAGGGCCCCAAATAAGAGATTTGTAGTGCCCCCTTCCTCACAGGACCTCCTCCCCATATATCTCCAGCCACCACCACCACCAGCAACCTGAACTATGCCACTTCCTTACCAGTTACCTGGGTAACTCCTCGTGCCCCACTCACCTAAGCCGCTGACCCTGGTAGGGTTGCCAGGTTCTCCTGGCCTCCTGCAGGGGACCAGGGGTAGGGTTGCCAGATCCAGGTTGGGAAACTCCTGAGATTTGGGGGTGGAACCTAGGGAGAACAGGGACCTCAGTGGGGTACAATGCCATAGACTCCACCCTCCAAAGCAGCTATTTCCTCCAAGGGCACTGATCTCTGAGTTCTTCGCAAGTTGCAACCCCAAGGGCACTGATCTCTGAGTTCTAGAGATAAGCTGTAATTCTGGACAATCCCCAGGTCCCACTTGGAGGTTAGCATCCCTAAGCCCTGGTGTCCCTCACCTGGCTGATCTGCAGGCTGTGAACTGGATGCCTAGGGAAGGGGTAAGTGTGGGAACCCACTGGTGGTGGGTGGTGAGCCAACGTTTGGTGCACTTCTCTGAAAGCAACCGGGTGGGCCTGTAAGCAGTGGGAGACTAAAGTATGTGGTGACACAGCTGTATTTTAAAATCCTAGCTCAGGGGTGGCCAACCTTGCTTAACGTAAGAGCCACATAGAATAAACGTAAGAGCCACATAGAGATGTCTGAGAGCCGCAAGACAGGAACAAATATCACACACACGTTTTTATTTTAAAAAATATGCAAATTTGCTTTTTATTAACGTTAAATGGGACTGCCAAAAATAAAAACAAACGAGGAAAACCTGTTATAAGAAAGAGAGAGAGAGAAACTAGGAAAGCAAATAGATGGGAGGGAGGAGGGAAGGAAGGAAGGAAGGGAGGGAGAAAGAGAGAAAAAGCATGCCTCCCCTTTGCTTCCCCAGCCGCCCTGCCAGGAGCCGCACAATATGTGTGAAAGAGCCGCATGTGGCTCCCGAGCCACAGGTTGGCCACCCCTGTCCTAGCTGGTGGGAAGCAGACCCTTTGCCGCCGTGGCTGTTTTCAGACCGCATGGCATATTGGAGCTTTGCCAAACTGGGTTGCGCTCCATCAAGCTACATGCAGTAGAGGAGGAGGGAGGTGGGAATGCAAGCGCACAAAACAAGCTGCATTCAGGCCCAACTGCAGCTCAATTAAGGCTCATCACAACAAACTATGGCAAGTCCTTAAAGAGATGGGAGTACCAGACCACCTCACGTCTCCTGAGAAACCTGTATAAGGGTCAAGAAACAACAGTTAGAATCAGATATGGAATAACTGATTGGTTTAGCGTAGGAAAAGGAGTACGACGAGGATGTATACTGTCACCCTGCGTATTTAATTCATATGTAGAGTACATCATGTGAAATGCTGGCCTGGATGAATCACAAGATGGAATTAAGATTGCCAGGAAAAACATCAACAACCTCAGATATGCAGATGATACCACTCTAATGGCAGAAAGTGAAGAGGACCTAAAGAGCCCCTCGCTAAGGATGACAGGGGAGAGCACAAAAGTTGGCTTGAAACTCAATATAAAAAAAACAAAGATCATGGCCCCATGGCCCCATCACTCCTTGGCAAACAGAAGGGGAAGTTGTGGAAGCAGTGACAGACTTCACGTTCCTGGGATCCAAGATCACTGCAGACAGTAACTGCAGCCATGAAATTAAAAGACACCTGCTCCTTGGGAGGAAACTGATGGCAAACCTAGGTGGCATAATAAAAAGTAGAGACATCACCCTGCCAACAAAAATCCGTATGGTCAAAGCAATGGTATTCCCAGTAGTAATGTATGACTGTGAGAGTTGGACCAGAAAGAAGGCCGAGCACTGAAGAACTGGAGAAGACTCTTGACTAGAGTCCCTTGGACTATAAGGAGATCAAATCAGTCAATCCTAAAAGAAACCAACCCTGACTGTTCCCTGGAAGGCCAGATACTGAAGCTGAAGCTCAAATACTTTGGCCACCAAATGAGAAGGGAGCACTCACTGGAGAAGACCCTGTTGCTGGGAAAGACTGAAGGTAAAAGAAGAAGGGGATGGCAAAGGATGAGATGGTTAGACAGTGTTATCAGTGCAACAAATGTGAAATTGAGCAAACTCCGGAGGATGGCATGATGTGGTCCATGGGGTCACAAAGAGTCGGACTTGACTGTGTGACTGAACAACAACAAATGATGTCTGGATGTAACCGTAATCATCCAGCCAGGACTGGAAACACTGGCTTGACATAAAAAATGAGTTGAACCTCAAGATCACTTTTGTTGGCAGGGCACATCAGAATTCTCCCACTTACAGCCTAGTACTGAGCCCACCAAATGTTGCTTGTGGGGGACAGGGGTCCCTTAAGGACAGCATGTAAGAGACATTGGGAGAGCCTATTGTGGGAGGGGGAGGGAACTGGCAAAGATGACACTCTTCGGCTGCGGCCACACGGGCTTTAAATGCGGGAGGAAGGGCTATTTCCTCCCGCATTTAAAGGGGCCGACCAGACGGCCGGCCCCAAGTCCCGTGCCGAAGCGGGCTCCAATGTGGGTTCCTCCCGCATTTTCAGACCCCGGGAAAATCAAGTATTTTCCCGGGTGTTGCAGGAGGAAACCGCATTGGAGGTATGTGGACAGCCCTCTCTCGCATGCATTGCGAGAGCAGGGCTGTTCACATAGCCCCACTGGCCATTCCCCCCCCCCCCTTTTACACTTGGGCGCATGGCTATCCATGCACCCAAGTGTAAAGGAGTGGGAAAAAAACAAAAAACCCTGACTTACCCAGGCGGATGGCGGGTCGGAGGCCACCACCGCCGCTTCAAGTGCTGCTGGGCCCGCCTCCGTCGCCTCTGTTGCCTCTGTAGTCCTCTCTTCAGCGGCGGGCCACCGCCGCCACCGCCGCTTCTGCCGCCGGGGCGGCTGCCCCCGCTTCCGCCGCCGCCGCGGCCACCGCGGCTGCTGTTCCCGTGGCCGCAGGGGTTGGGATGACATCCCAACCCGCTGTTTAAAAATGCGGCCCCTTTAAATCCGGGAGCCCTCCCGGAGTTAAAGGGGCCGTGTGACCGCGGCCTTCCACTGGCATAAAATGTCACTGGGATCCAGCTCAATCAATGTGTGGATAAACTTTGCAGCAGCTGAGGATTTGTTCCCAACCGTAATGAACACACAATATGTTCCAAATGCAACTCATCTGAACAAAGATCATTTGACAAGGATGACCTTCAATTTGTTTGTGGCAACACCTGGAATATTTAGTCAAGCCTATAAGGAGATACTTGTTGGAAAACCTTTTTTAAATATATTGAAAAGTTTAGTTCCTGCAATGCGGCTTGACAAACTTTCTGTTGCCATAGAGATCCATATTGTAGTTAGTCACCCGGCAAATCAGAGGTTTAGATCAGAACGATGGAGATCTAGTTAGTTGCAGAGTTCAGTGGGGAGGGAAACAGAACCACAGACCAGAAAGACTTTATTACATCTGCTTCTCCAGTTAGAAATTACAAAATAAGATGTTGGTGGATAAAATGGGTTGTCGGGTTTATGCTCTTGGGGTGGTCATACCTGTTGCAGAGGAGAGAAAAAAATTAAACATCCAGATATTATAGAAATGGTAGGCTCCAAAAAACCAGGCACTGAAATAGAAGTGCAGTCTTGCAACCAGGAGCAATGGGTGTGGGAATGTGCTCTTCATTGCCTTGAAGGAAGAAACACATAAATGAAAGCTTAGAAGGTTCTGCTTTGACACTGTGAATGATCTCTAGTAGTGTTACAGCCAGACAACACTGAAGTTGCTTCAGCTTATGGTCAGAGGAGGACTGATGTGTCGGGTAGGGCTCCAGAGAGGATACAAACAAGTCTGTAAGTATTTGTGAAGTGTGCGCCAGCTTCCAATGGCAGGTGACGGCCAGTGTGCTGTGCAGCATGTAAGCATATATTTATGATTTATTTTATTTTATTAAAATATTTATGCCCTGCTTGCCTCCCCAGAAAAGCCCAAAGCTGCCTACAACAGAAATACAAAAAAATACAAATAGAAATGGAATAAATGGGGATCCACAAGAAACTAGCAGGGCGGCTATCCCATCCCTCCCACCTTCGCTTCCTCCCCTCTCCTCCACCTCTCTCACACTCTTTCTCCTCCTGCTGCCCCGTTTCTTACTTTCTCTCCTCCGTGCATGTCACTTCCTTTCTCTTTCTGTCCCCACCCCATCACTCTCTTTGTTTTCTGCCCCATCACTCTCCCAGCCTCCTGCCTGTTTCCTCCGCCTGCCACAGTAGCAATGGTGGCAGCGGCAGCTCTCCACTAATCACAACGGATCTCCCAACTACTGAGATCAGTTCCTCTTAGGGTTGCCAGCTCCAGGTTGGGAAATTCCTGGAGATTAGGCGGGGAGTCTTGGGACAGTGAGGCTTGGGGAGGGAAGTGACCTCAGCAGGGTATAATGCTTTAGACTCCACCCTGCAAGGCAGTTGTTTTCTCCAGGGGAACTGATCTATGTCATCTGGAGAACAGTTGTAATTCTGGGTGACCTCCAGCCCTCACCTGGAGGTTGGCAACCCTAGTTCCCATAGAGGAAATGGCTGCTTTGGAGAGTCTATGGCATTATACTGGTCTGAAGTTCCCACCATCCCCAGGCTCCACCCTTCAAACCTCCAGGAATTTCCCAAGCTGGAGTTGGCAACCCTATCTCCTTCCCAATCAACAGCCAACCTTTATCTGCCTCTCTGTCTTCAGCTTTCCGTCTCTGCCCCCCTCCCCTGCAGCTTCTACCCAGGAAAACTACAGGCTTTCTCCACAGTGGGGACCAAAGCAGCTAACATTATTCTCTCCTCCTTTTTATCTACACAACAGCCCTGTGTGGTAGGTCAGGCTAAAAGTATGTGACTGGTCCAAAATCACCCAGTCAGCTTCCACAGCAAGATGGGGATCTAAAACTGGGTCTTGCAGACCCTACTCTGAAGCACTAACCACTCCACCACATTGCTTTCATAGGGCGGCTGCTGTTGAAGCAGCCAGGCCTAGCTGAGTCATGCAAGTCAGGTGGTATCAAGTCACCCAGAGGGTGCTGCCAGGCCTAGGGTTTCCCTCTTGGAGATCCTCCAGAATTACAATTGAACTCCAGACAACAGAGATCTGTTCTTCTGGAGAAAATGGCTGCTTTGGAGGATGGATTCTATGGTCTTATATCTGGCAGAGGCTTTCCTCCCCAAACCCTGCCCTCCTCTGCCTCCATCACAAAAACTCTAGGAATTTCCCAACCTGGAGCAGGCAAACCTTGTCAGGCCTGGCCCCAGGGATCTCTACCCCAAAGGCCAAAATAGGCCTGGAAGCCCCCCCCCCCCCGCCTTTTACGGAGAGAACCAAGCTTGGAATACAGCCACTGAGGGAATCCAGTGCTGGACAGGGGCTGTGTTAGTGATTCTGGGTCCCTGGGCAAAAAACCAAGACGGTGTCCAACAAAATGTTCAGGCTTTCAAGAGTGAGAGCTCCCTTAATCAGATCAGACAGAGGGAGCTCTCACTCTTGAAAGCCTGAAAATCTTCTTGGTCTCTAAGGTGCTACAGGACTCAAGTCCAGCTGATCTTGGCCGACAGCTGGAGCTGCTCCTGGATCCAAGGGACCAGCTCATTCAAAGCCAGGAACGAGTTACAGGTTAAATGCCAAGGGCCAAGACCCTTTGGCTCAGACTTCTGGCCCTGCCCAATCTGTCTACCTAGAAACAGGAAGGGAAAACCAGAGCTCAGCTCAGATGTTGTTGCGGCTGACAGCAAAGTTTCTTCCAATCTGCCTTCCTGGCATGCTTTGAAAGAAGGAGAGAGGGAGTGAAGGAAGACTTGCCAGTTTCTTCCTGGGGGGAAAGGGGCTTTTGCCAAAATAAAGGGAAGTAGTCTATCTTCTTTTCCGTTCCAGAACCAGAGCCAGACTTAGACAACTGGTGACAGGGGCAGCTGTTGGGGAGGGCCCTGAAAACCCACAATCCTATCCTCTGAAAGGGGGGAGGGAGAAGAAGAGCAGACTCCTGCAGCCACTCTCACCCTCTTTATCTGGGGCTTGGACAGCTGGTGGCATCTCTCACCCACCTTATCCCTTGTTTGACCATGATGGGGGAGCACTGATTCTGGGACACCATCTTGGTTTTTTGCCCAGGGACCAGTGTTCCCTCTAAGCTGAGTTCGTGTGAGCTAGCTCATAGTTTTTTAGCCTCCGGCTCACACATTACTGTTTTCGCTCAGGAAGGATGGCTCCAGAGCAAACTAATTCATGCAGCAGCCAAACTGCTTGCTCACAACTTTAATGCCAGTAGCTCACAAAGTAGAATTTGTGCTCACAAGACTTCACAGCTTAGAGGGAACATTGCGGGACCCAGAATCACTAACACAGCCCCTGTCCAGCACTGTATCAGCCCAACGCACAATACCAAAACTGTAACTTATATAAGCTTCCCATAGAGTGGACAACTTTTACCAGGCAAGCATTTCCTTGGGAAATTTCCCCTAGGAAGAGCAGCCTTCCGAAACGTTTGAAAGCCACTCCATTATTTTGAGCTAGCTCTTGGGAAGGAAGCGGGTCGGCAGAGGGACAGTGACTTGTGTTCCTGCTTTCCTATAGAAACCTCTGGTGTTGAAGAGGGCGCAGGTATATGCATCAAGCTTTATGTAGTACTTTTTTGTACTTTATACCAAATGTTTTAAAATGCTGGAAAAGTCAATAGTGATGCGATGCATCCTAATAAAACACACGGTAGCTCTCCTTCAGGCTCCTGGTACATGTGTCCCAAATTCCAAAAGCAGATGAAGAGAAAACAAACAAAACACACAGTCAAAACACAAAATATTCCAAACAGGGAAATCAGATTTGCCCATTATTCTCAGTTCTGTCTAACATCCAGGACCAGGTCCTCTCACCCTTCAAAAAGCTGTTTGTGCATTACTGTTTATGCATCCCATTAAATGCAAGGTAATGAGGACCGATGGCATCCACACTTTGTGGTGCATTTTAATTTGCATTCAAATGTGCATCAGGTTTATATGTGCAGCTCATGAACCTGCAAAGTGATATCTGCATGAAATTCATCAACATTTGCAGAAAACTACTTTCATTCGTTGAGTTGGGCTAAATGCTTATATGTTGTTCTCTGCTATGAATAACTACAAAACTTTTATTTTTCCAGTGAACCTCTCTTTGGAGGTTACCCCCAAGAATCTTGTACTTAACCAGAATCGCCAATCTTCCATTAAAGTCCTTTTCCCCCATTTTGATATGCATGTGTTGTGCAGCCCGTGGAAGAAAATCCAGGGTGGCAGGAGGCCCTCTCAGAGGCCCAAGGAGGCCTGGGTCACTTTTGAACCCTTCCTCACAATAATAAAAGGGTTTTTTTTAATAAAAAAAAAAGACAATAAAACAGGACACTGAAAGAGTGAGATGTACATTGTGAAACTTTAGATACTTTAGTATTTAAATCTGAGACCCCCATTGAGCCTGAGGCACACAGGCCCAGTAGCCCTCCTCCTCAGCTGTGAATTAATTCAAAAATCTCTCTCTCACACACAGGCACATCAGGGAGACCAGCTGGGAGGTGGCAGGGAAATGGGGGAGCCATCAGCATTGTACTGATGTTGTTGACATCATTTCCAGCATAACCTAGAAGTGGTGTCGTCGCATAGGGCAATGCTCTAACATTTGCCAAAACTGTATGGTAAAGCATAGAGCTTGGGGCAAGTGCTACAGTATCACGCAGATGCACAGAGGTTACTCTAGGTCACGCGGGAAGTGATGTCATGGCATCAGTACTCCCTAACACATGCATGTGTGTGCGTGTGCACACACACACACACACACTGACAGCCAACATGGTATAGTATAGGCTAGAATCTGGAAGGCCCAGGTTCAAATCCCCACTCTGCCATGGACGCTTGCTAGGTGGCTTTGGGCCAGCCACACAGTCTTAGCCTATCTTACACCACAGAGTTGTTGTGAGGATAAAAAGGAGGAAAGGATAACAAGGGAAGCCACTTTGGGCTCCCACTGGGGGAAAGATGTGGAATAAATGAAAGATATAAATAAACGATACACACAGAGAGACACCCCAAGCATTCAAATCAAGCTTGCAGGAGTCAGGACTATTTTAAGAGTATCAGTACAGCCAAGTGTGACATTTGGTTACCAAACTCCTAGATAGGGTTGCTAGCCCCCCGCTGGAGGTGGGGGATCCCTGACCCTGGGCCCCATCCCCTGCTGCTGATCAGCTGGCCAGTGGGGGGACTTACCAGGAGCAGGAGGGAGGCTCAGGCTATGTCGCTGATGATGTGGCAATTTCACTTCTGCCATGTACCAGAAGTGACATCATCACGTTGGCAACTTTGCAGCAACGCTCTGGTATTTAGGCAAAACTGTATGGTAGAAGCCGTTGTTGCCAGAGGTGCTGTCTTTACTCTTGGGTGGCCCCAATTGCAAGGGGGACCCCACTTCTAACTTGAACCAGAGACCCACAATACTCAGGCCAAGAAGACACTCCTGGTCCTGGAACACAGAGCAAGCCATAGCTCTGGAAACAGGGATTTCACATCCAGGTTTCAAGAGGCACCCTCAAAGCAAACCTCCAGCCTTCCCCCTCCACCCAGAAGAGATTATGCTTACGGGATAACACTGGGTTCCACCAGGTGAAGTATCTACATTTCTAAAGGCTACCCAGAGGCCATCTGGCAAATAGTCCTTCTGTCTCCAGAACCTCACCCAGCCCTTTTCTTGTGTCATCTCATGTCTATGTGTGGCACTTGTCCTTCCTTGCTCTTCATCCCTCAGGATACCTGCCTTGGCAGAACCATCAGTGGTCTTAAAATCCATTCAGCTAGCCCTAGCACACCTGGCTCCAGTTGTTAATCCAGACTCTGCCCCCTCTGAAAGCTCATTGGCCACATCTAGGCCTTGCCCATCCTGGTGTCACACACCTCCTGGGATACCTGATTGACCCAGGTAATCTTTTGTTCTCACCTGAGACCAGCCCCCAAGACCTTCTGTTGGTCTGCATTGTTTTCCAGTGCCTTTAACTATCTAGGTCCATGGCCTCAGACTGTGTGTGTTTTCTGCCCTGATGCCAACTGGCAGGCCACCCCTTTACCTTCTGGGTTTAGGCCATAATGCTTTCCTCATGGACCTCTGCACATCTGGACAGGTAGTATCACCCCATAATTCACCCCCTCTATTCCCTATCAATCACCTCTACTTCCTTAGTTCTGTACTGTGTATCTGAATGTTTGATTATTGTTTATAAGGACTGAATTCTTCAGTAAAGAGATCACTGCTTTAGTTATCTAGTCTCTGCGTCTATTTCTGTTACCTGGATAAAGAGGGACTCTGGTATATAAAGGCCATGATCCTGTAGTTATGCCAATTTCACATTAATATCATAATTCCCCAACCTTTTATTAAAGCAAACAGAGCAATTAGGCTAACACCATTTTTACCAGCGAGTTTTTTCCCCAAATACCAGAGCATTGCCATGACGTCACAACGTGATGATGTCACTTCCAATACATGCTGGAAGTGACATCACCACATCACCATGGATGTAGCCTGGCCCTCCCTCCCACTCCTGGTAAGTCCCCCTGCCGGTTGCCAGCAGGGACCTGGTGACCAGAGATCTCCCAGACTTACAACTGATCCTCAGCATTTCACTTAAAATCCTTATATAAAACGGAAGTCACAATTCTGGCTACTGTTTCTGTTCAGTTTGGTAGGGTCAACTTTGGATGATGAAGGTCCAACTGAACTACCAACTCTCTGCCTAAAGCCGTAGGGTGGGAGATGAGCATGCATATGAACCTCGGATATCAGCCTTGAGGGGGGACCTGGAGCTCTCTTGGAATTACACCTAAACCACAGAGATCTGTACCCCTGGAGAAAATGGCAGCTTTAGAGGTTAGTCTCTGTGGCATCACACCTCTGCTGTAGGATTGCCAGCCTCCAGGTGGGGCCTGGGGATCTCCCACTTTTACAACTGATCTCCAGCTGACAGAGATCAGCTCCCTTAGAGAAAATGGCTGCTTTGGAGGGTAGACTCTATGGCACTGTATTATGCTGAGGCCCCTCCCCTTTCCAAACCCCGCCCTCTCTTGGCTCCATCCGCAAAGTCTCCACGTATTTTCCAACCTGGACCTGGCAACCCTACTCTGCTGAGTTCCCTTCCCCTCCCCTCCCCAAACTCTGCCCTCCCCAGGCTCTGCCCCAAAATCTTCAGGAATTTTCCAAGTCAGGGTTGGTGACCCTATGTGTGAGATGAACCGTTCAAAAGCCGTAACCCACAGTGATCTGTAATGCCACACAGCACAGTGGGGCATTACTCTGTACGGTATCTTAGTATTGCATCCCAGCATCTCCTATAGCATTGCAAAAAATTCTGGAGCACCACAGCCAAACTACAAATGACACTGGGAGTTCTGGGTCGAGGGTAGTCAACTCTGGGTTGGGGAATTCCTGGAGATTGGGGGTGGAGCCTGGGGAGGGTGGAATTTGCTGTGGAGGGAGTGCTTAGTAGGGAGATGATGCCACCAAGTCCACTTTCCAAAGCAGCCATTTTCTCCAAGGCAACTGGTCTCTGAAGCCTGGAGATTAGTTGTAATTCTGGGAGAATTCCAGGCCCCATCTGGCTCTTGGCAACCCTATCTGGGTCTGAAGCACCCAAGCATTTTTTCCTATGGAAGCCCCAATTCAGAAAGGTCAGCTACTTGCCCATTGGAGCAACTATGCCAAAACTCTGGGGGCAAACAGCAACTAGGGGGAGGGGGTTGTTTCGGTTTGGGGAATGGCATACAGAAAGGGTTAAAACTCTCCTCCCAAACTGGGGTCCTACACAGCTGGTATTTAAAAATGTAAATACTTGGGGTGCTTATTCATGGAATTTTCAGGTTCATCTGTAGCTTGGATCTGATGGGACTTGAAAAAAAATCTTGAGCCAGTCCTGGATATTGATTGATTTCAACAACCAGCAATAGCACAACCACCTTATACTGGAGTCACTCTGCATGGGATTGCGCTGTAAGTAAACTATGGAGATTTTTGTATTCACCCTATCTTCACAAAACTATATTTTTCTGAAATTGCTTATTTATTTATGGCTAATGAACCATGCATAACCTAAGAACACGGTGTCCACGCTAGACACCCACACATGCTTCTGTTCTTTCATTACTTTTTTTTTTAGATTCATGTATTTTTCAGGATGCATGCAAAGATGGGTCTGACTTCCTTGACTTGTTTCATTAGCGAGCTCCCCCAAAGAAAACACTCGCTGCAACTGATTTCATTTGAAATGTCATGCAGTGGATTACAAGGAACTTCTTTTTCAAAAAGGAGGAGGAGGAGGCAACACTTAATTGGCTTCTTTTTCTACCCTGCATGTAAGAAGTTGCTTATCTTAGGGAAGTCTGGGTTGGATCTTTCCCACCCATTTGGATAGCATTGGACTTTTCATCTGGCACCTGGAGCCACAGTCTGACACAAGAGGCCCAGAAGAGACTCATGCATCAAGGAAATGCTTATCACACCAGAGCAAAGCACTGACAAGAATGGATCCAACTCATTGTTTTTCTTAATAGGTTAATAATAAAAAAAATTCCTCCTATTGCTGTTGCTATTATTAATAGTTGTCAATGGCATTTCATCTGAATGGAGAGAGGTGTCCAGTGGGGTGCCACAGGGCTCGGTTCTGAGCCCGGTACTTTTTGACATTTTTATAAATGGTCTGAATGAGGGTGTGGAGGGGCTACTCATTAAACTTGCAGATGACAGCAAATTGGGAGGAGCAGCGAACACACTAGAAGATAGAGATAGAATTCAACGGGATCTGAGTACACTGGAAAAGTGGGCAGGTGGGAACAAGAGAAATTTAACAAGGATAAGTGCCGAGTTCTACATCTGGATAACAAAACTGAGGAACACACAGACTGGATGGGAAAAACACTTCTAGGTAGCAGTGTGTGTGAAAAGGTGTGAACAAGATCTTGGGGTTTGGGTGGACCATAAGTTAAATGTGAGCAGCCAGTGCAATGCAGTGACAAAAAAAACCCCTAATGCAATATTTGAGTGTATCAACAGAGGCATAACATCCAAATCGCAAGATGTCATAGTCCCACTGTACACTGCATTGGTCAGGCCGCACCTGGAGTATTGAGTGTAGTTCTGGAGGCCTCACTTCAAAAAGGATGTGGACAGAATGGAGCGGGTGCAGAGGAGAGTGACGAGGATGATCGGGGCCTGGAGACCAAGCCCTGTGAGGAAAGGCTGAGGGACTTGGGAATGTTCGGTCTGGAGAAGAGGAGGTGGGGGGGGGGGATTGCTCTCTTGAAGTATTTGAAAGGCTGCCACATAGAGGAGGGCAGGGAGCGGTTCCTGTTGGCAGCCACAACAGAGGTTAGACTCTCAATAATGGGTTTAAATTAAGGGTGGGAAGGTACCGGCTGGATATTAGGGAAAACTTTTTTAAGGTAAGAGTTGTGCAGCAGTGGAATCAGCTGCCTAGGGAGGTGGTGAGCTTCCCCTCACTGGCAGTCTTTAAGCAGCAGCTGGACAAAAACTTGTCAGGGATGCTCTAGGCTGATCCTCCATTGAGCAGGGGTTAGACAAGGTGGCCTGTATGGCCCCTTCCAACTCTGCGATTCTCTATTGTTGTAGTCAATTAACAACATTATCTGTGTAGCTGGTGCTTTATAGATGACAGATGTAAAGTTTTGTCACCTGAGAGCCAAACTAAACATGACAGTATCCATAGGTCAGATCTGTGAACGTTGTCACATCTAGTATGGCCCAGTGCAGTTTACTGATACGTAGCCTTAACAGTATCATCATATACAAAGTTACTTGTATGGTGGTTTCATTGGCTTGGAAGGGTATAACTGCTTAAGATGACACTGTAAGTTACTACCAGGGCTTTGGGGGAAGGGGGGGAGATGCCGGAATTCTCAAGAGGGAAATGAAGTTTTCAGTCTGTATACTGAAAATGCATGAAATTTTAAACATTTTTGAAAGAATTTTGTCAAAGAGGTTCCAGATCTCCATTCCAGCGCGTTCCCCCAGAAAAAAAGCCCTGAAAATCCCAGTGCAATTAACCCTTCTTAAAAGGGATGGGGAGTTAAATCCAGCCCACTTTTCTGCTGGTGTAAAAGGGGTTTCCTTTGACCCTAATAAAGAGTTGCTCTGGGGATCATGGGATTTGCACTTATGAAAGTCATGTGAGATGGATGCTGTAGTAAAGAGGGGGAATTTGGCAAGACTGTGTAAAAAAAAATGGCTCAATCTAACCAATGCTCCTTCTAAGCTGTGGAGTCTTGTGAGCAAATATTCTACTTTGTGAGCTACTGGCATTAAAGTTGTGACTGAGCGATTGGACTATGGCATCAATTAGATTGCTCTGGAGCCATCCTTCCTGAGCTGAGACAAAAATGCCTCAGCTGGAGGCTAAAAAAACTGTGAGCTAGCTCACACTGACTCAGCTTAGAGGGAACACTGGATCCAACCCATATTTTCATTTACCTGACACAACAAGGCCAAACATACACATTAAACAGACAAGAAAGAGGGAGCTTTTCCCAGAGAAATTTATACCTGCAAACCAATAGACAAGAATTTTAAACGGAAGTATTGCTCAGTCAGTCAGTCAAAATAGAGTATGAAGCAAATAGCCTTATCTCAATTTAAAACAAGAAAGAAAAAAACCCCTTTCAGGCACTTGACAATTCCAACTGACTACAGATGGGGTCTGCTTCAAAAGAATTGAGCTTTGAAATAGGTCTAGCAATATTAAGACTTTCACAAAGACAGAAAAATAACCTTGACCAATTTTCAGTGACTATATCAAACTGTGAATAGTCTTTCCTGCATTATAAATGAAAAGTTATCTTCTTCATCAGTGCTTCCTGCAAGAGTCAGCACAAAGCCTTGCTGTTCTTTTCCATTTTCTAGCCATTTCTGATCTTGTGGCAGAGATAAGGGTCGGTACAATATCTACATAACATGTTTTTATTCTATCCTTGTAAAATCTTTAATAATAATAGATGTGGGGCCTGTCTAGTTATCCTACTGATCTACTCATTGATCAGAATCCCCCCCATCAAGGCGGCACATAATCACATAGTCGCTAAATATTATAATATGTCCCCTGCTGGTTTTGAGCCCACAGTTTGTACTGGCTAATCCAAGGGTGTGCAACATTTTCTAATTAAAGAGCCAAACGACGTCAACATTCCAAGCATGAGATCAACCATGAGACAGTAGAAAGCCCATTTTCATAACTGAATGTATACAACTTAACATTACTGATCCCCTCTGGCTACCTGCTGGAGACTGGAAGGGGGGGGGTAGGGTTTCCAGATCCACAGTGGGAAACGTCTGGAGATTTGAGTATGGACCCTGGGGAGGACACTGACTTCAGTGGGGTACGATGCTATACAGTCTAGCCTCCAAACCATCCATTTTCTCCAGGGAAAATAATCTCTGTGGTTTGGAGATGAGCTGTAAATCCAGGAGAACCCCAGGTCCCACCCGGAGGCTGGCAGCCTACATGTTGGTTGATAATACATAAAACCAGGGCTATTTTCGGGCAGGAACGGAGTTCCATCTGGCTTCCGAGTTGGCCACACCTACAGCCTCCCCCTCCTTGGGTTCCCCAGGCGCCTCGCAAGCTGTGGGGCACCTGGGGAAGCCAAGCTGATCCAGGGCGGGAAGGCAGTTTAAACTGCCTCCCCTCCTCAGGTTCCCAAGGCTGCAGGGTGCCTGGGGAAGCCGATCCAGAAACTGTCTTCCTTCCCTCGGGTTCCCCATGTGCCCTGCAAGCCACGGGGCATCAGGGGAAGCCAATCCTGGGAGGGAGCTTTGCTGCCAGGGGTGTGGCCTAATATGCTCATTAGTTCCTGCTGTTGGGTGTGGCCTATTAGGCTAATGAGTTCCTGCTGGGCTTTTTTTACAAAAACAGCCCTGCATAAAACATTTGCAGCTCAGTCACTAATTGTTTCCAGTCCTTCATTAAGAAATGGCACACATGAAGTCTCTCTCGCACTAAGTAGCAAATGTACAGAGCGTCACTCTGCGCAGTTGTTTTAGTGCTTTGGTGTATGGTTCACACTTGGTTTACTGGATTATTTTCTGTAAAAAAATTCTGAGAAGCCAAGAAGAAGAGGAGGAGGAGGAGGAGTCTCAGAGCAGTTTACAGTCTCCTTTCCCTTCCCCTCCCCACAACAGACACCCTGTGAGGTAGGTGGGGCTGAGAGAGCTCTGAGACAGCTGTCCTTGAGAGAACAGCTGGTACACAGCTATGGCTTGCCGAAAGTCATCCAGCAGGTGCAAGCGGAGGAGTGGGGAATCAAACCCGGTTCTCCCAGATTAGAGTCTGCGCACTTAACCACTACACCAAACTGGCTGACTAGTAGTTGATCATCAGGAGGCTTGTACAGAATGATTTTTAAGATTCTTATTTAAGTCCCTTCACACTAGAGCAGCCAGGTCTCCTACTATGGTGGGAGACCTCCCAGCACTGACTTCTGGGCTCCCAGTGCTGCTCGGTGGAGCAGAAGCAATAAAATTAGAGGGAAAATGGTGCTGCCACACCATTACTCTCACTCACATCCCTGCAAGTGATGTTAGTACATCGCAGTGACACCCCAGCGTCTTCCCAAATCTCAATGGTTATTTTTACCATAGGATTTTGGGGATTCCTAGACCATCACTACAATAGAGAATAGGTCCCCTGGAGAAAACAGCAGCTTTGTAGGGCTGAATCACATCCCTATGGAGTTCCCTCCCTTCCCCAAATTCTCCCCAAAACTGTCCTTAAGCTTTTTCATGCTGTACATTTGGAATGAGTGAAAAGCATTGTAAGAAAATGTTTTTCTCCCTTGAAAGGGGAAACTATTTCATGAGAGGATTTTTTCCAGTGCAGCCCCAAATTGCCTATTTGTCCTCACACTTTTTTCATTTTATATGTTTGAAAGCTCTTTAGCTTGGAGAAACGACGGCTGAGGGGTGACATGATCGAGGTTTATAAGATTATGCATGGGATAGAGCAAGTAGAGAAAGAAATACTTTTCTCCCTTTCTCATAATACAAGAACTCACGGGCACTCAGTGAAATTGCTGAGCAGTCAGGTTAGAACAGATAAAAGGAAGTACTTCTTCACCCATAGAGTGATTAACACGTGGAATTCACTGCCACAGGAGGTATTGGCAGCTACAAGCCTGGACAGCTTCAAGAGGGAATTGGATAAAAATATGGAGCAGAGGTCCATCAGTGGCTATTAGCCACAAGGTACAGATAGGAACTCTCCATCCGGGGCAAGTGATGCTCTGTATTCTTGGTGCTTGAGGGGGGGCAACAGTGGAAGGGCTTCTAGTGTCCTGCCCCCACTGGTGGACCTCCTGAGGGCACCTGGTATTTTTGGCCACTGTGTGACAGAGTGTTGGACTGGATGGGCCACTGGCCTGCTCCAACATTGACTTCCCTTATGTTCTTAATGTGAAAAATCTTGCTTTAAGAAGCATTTTACTCATTCTAAAAGAGAAAATATTTCATGGGAGTTTCTTTTTAGTGTTTCTCCAAATTTTCTAATTTTACTTGTTTTTTTAAGAAAGGGAAAACATTTTTTCACCTTGAATTTTCCCAGCCCCCCCCCCCCTCCCGCCCTACCATCTCCTAGGCATGGACTCCAAGTCTTCAGGAATTTCTTAAGCCAGACTCAACAAGCCTTCTTAGAGACAATATCTTATTAGTGTTTTTAGTCAAGTGTATGAAACAGTATTAAATCAGCTAAACAAATGAGTCTTTAAAATGATTTTAAAACTCCTTTGCTGCAGAGGAGTGGTGATGAACTGAGGAGAACATATGAATTGCTTAATAATATTGACCAAAAAGAACACACAGACACCCCGGTGTCATGTATATTTTTATCTGTTTGGTTCAGTATCATTTGATACTGACTTTGAAAGCTTAAGTTCCTCAGAAATGGATGCTAGTTTTATTCCAGTTAACTCTCTTGACTCCCCACTCCCCTCCACCGTTCCTGGAAATGGTAGGCCCAGTTTTCACAAACAGCAGATGAAGCGATAAACCATTTCACTTGGCTATGCCTGAGTGTTCTTGTTTTTTTCTGTCTGCTTTCTGTCCCACTTTCCCTTCACTGTGTTGATTTGATTTGTAAACCATGTTGGTTTCAGTGGCAGACAGATTCCTTACTTGCCTCATTTTTATTCTCCAGTTGGAACCCAAAGTGGCTTACATTGTTGTCATAGCCTCCATTTTATCCTTGCATTAACCATGGGGGGGTAGGTTAGGCTAAGACTGTATTAGTCTCCCACCCCCAGTTCCAGCTGCCCACAGGCACTGTGGCAGCCAGCATGAGGGGGGAAATCAATCGCCATGGAGCAACAGTGTTACATCACTTCTGAAGAAAAGTTTTACCATAGAGCTTCTGGCATTTTCTAGAGAGGTGCGACCGCACTCCCAGGTTTCCCCCAGAGGTTACATAATGTTTATTTATTTATTTAATTAATTTATATTTTCATTTATATCCCACCCTATCCCACCACAGCAGGCTCAGGGTGGCTTATACAGCATAAAATAAACATTAAAACAATCAAAACATCATAAACATTAAAACCATTCATTAAGACATTAGAGTATTAAATATTAAAGTGCTAGAGATGTTGTTCCGATGTCATACCAGTGGCGTTGCTACATGAGTGCATTCCATATGTTATTCATTTCCTGTTTATCAATCTTACTTGGCGCACACAGGCTGTCAATAGTTCACCAGGAGCCAGGCTCTACAGATTGATATGATTATTACTAGTGATGGTGGCAGCTCCTAAGTAAAAGCCTGGTGGAAGAGCTCTGTCTTGCAGGCCCTGCACAACTGTAAAAGGTCCCGCAAGGCCATGATCACTTCTGGGAGCTCATTTGATGTTGTCATCCGATGGTACCCGCCCTCCCATCCCTCCCTCCTGGACTCCTATTGGTTGCCAGTCACTGGCAGGCAAACCTAGTCACTCACCCAGCAAGCTTTCATGGCAGAGTGGGGACTTGAACCTGAGTATCCCAGGTGCTAGCCCAATATTCTATCTGCTACACCATACTGGCTTTCTAGTGGTATCGAAAAATTATATAGAATGCATCAAATGTTATACTGCTGTGTACTGCGGGTGGAGATTTCATTCAACGGCATGCTTCTCCATAGAAAAAAGAAATCTCCTTAAGTAGTAAACGAAAGCTCTTTTCTAATGTTCACTTCCGAGCCATGTATAATGGGATCAGGGGTCCTTTCGTAGAAAAAGAGGTGCAGGAGCTCATTAGCATACCTCATTAGCATATGCCACGTCCCCTGACATCACCAGAAGTGTGTCAGAAAGGGAATGTCAGTTTCAGCCCCATTATACCCTATGGGCCATTGAAATCAATGGCAAAAACTCATAGGGTATATGAGGGGCTGGAGGAAAGGGGGTTTGAGGGAGAGGCTCCAAACTTGCAGGGTAGCTGCTGGGGCCTCTCCTAGAAATACCCACCAAGTTTCAAGAAGATTGGACCAGGGGGTCCAATTCTATGGGCCCCCAAACAGGTTTTCCCATTCCCTCCATTGTTCTCTATGGTAGGAAAAAATGTTAACTTTTTTCCTCCCATAGAGAACAATGGAGGGAATGGGGGCAACCTGTTTGGGGGCCCGTAGAATTGGACCCCCTGGTCAAATCTTCTTGAAACTTGGTGGGTATTTCGAGAAGAGGCCCCAGCAGCTACTCTGCAAGTTTGGAGCCTCTCCCTCAAACCCCCTCCCCTCCAGTTGCTTTTAAAATTGCCACCAAATTTCAGCGGCAATTCAGCAGCGGGCTGAATCAGATTAGAGAATCTGATTCGGCCCGTGGCTGCCCTAGTGGCCACTCCTGAGCTGGCGGAGCTTTGCTCCGCCTTGCTCCGGCCCCAATGGACCCCTGGCAGGGTCTATAAAATGTAACTCTTCCGCCAGGCATTTGGAGCCACCACCACTGCCGACAACTGATAGTTGAAGGTGAGAGCAATGTTTCCCTGGAATCTTCAACTATAGCCTACACGACCCACTGAAAAGGCAATCATAAAGAAGGCCGAGGAGCCAGCTATGAGGAAATAGATCGGAGTAACAGCTGCCATTGTGGAATCATGGATACTAGCACTTTCTTATGATTTCAGAATTGTTTTAATTGTAATTTATATTTTATGATTATTGTAAATTGTGTGTAGATTTTATGTAAGCCACCCTGAGCTTGCCTTGGCTGGGAGGGTGGGGTAGAAATTTAATAAACAAACAAACAAACAAATTATTGCTTACATTGATTTTCACCACATGGAATAAGCTAGTGTCTTTATTTTCTCACCTACACCTGATTTTGTTTCCTCAGACCAAATTCATTAGCTGTAGAACATTGTCAACATTCTTTTTTGGTGTCAATGATGTAGGAATGGGGCATCCATAAACGTATCATACAAGAAACAAAATGAAGAGAATGAAAACCAGTGACAATGGTGACCAGTAAAATCAAAGAGAAATGACAGGGGCTGTATCCAGTGCTCGGGGAAGCTGCCTGTCCGTTTGATGCAGTCAAGGCAATGTCGCCTTTCAGACATTTACTCCCAAAAGCTCTATTAATCTTGTCACCTTTTACATTTTTGCTGGGCCTGATAATAGCCTGAATTTCCAGCCCACAGTCAGCATCGACTGGTTAACAGGCAAGCCAAAATATTTCTGATCGGTTCAGCTTCTGCTCCTTAAACAACATGGAATGCTCCTGAAGGCCGTAACAAAATGGGACTATTATTCTTCAATTGCGAGTATGCTCTAAAGTAGTTTGCGGCATTAATGGACAAGTGGCACTTCTTTTCTGTGGTGTCATGAGATATTCCAAGAGCTGAGACAAGGTCTCCAGTGACTTCCTGTGTAACTTTGGGCCAGTGACTTTCTCTCTGACTAACCTGCCTCACAGGGGCGCTATTGTGAGGATAAGGTGGAGACAAGGGGATAATGCTGTTGTAAGCTGGTTGGGTCCCCAATTACAGAGAGGTGAGATATAAATAAATATTACCTAAGGCAGGGGTATCAAACTCATTTGTTATAAGGGCCAGATCTGACATAAATGAGACCTTGTTGGGCCAGGCCCTGTGTATCATAAAATATAATGCCCGGTAGTGGAGATATAAATTTTATAAAGGACACAGTTACCTCAATTAAATAAAACATGCTTGGAACACTAGCACTCTTGCAATATTTTTTCTATTTAACAGTCTCTGATAACTGACACCTCTGCTCTGAATTATTGCATCAAAATGTCTGTACTGTAGCAATCTTGAGTATGCTGTTCAGGTGTGTATCAGTAAGCTGCAAACCTGCTTTTGATTATTGACATTCATTACAAAAATCTCATGCTCTGTGTTCCTAGGCTATGACCCAGGGGAAAACATGAAATGGCTGGGCATTGCAACTTTTTGTACATAAGCTGCTTCATGTGCTGGTCAAGAACATGAGAAGGCATGCTAACACAGACTGAGGGCCATATGTTTGTCTACACAACTACAGTCTTCCCCAGAGAAATAGCTACAACTTCCTACAAAGGAAATGTGCTGGGTGAACTTCGCGGGACACACACCCATAGCCTAATCCACCTTACTGGCTTGTTGTTATTCCTCCTCTAAAATAGTTCACCTTGCTTTCTTACTGAGAAAGACTGGATCATAAGGGCATGAATACAGTGAAAAGGGGGAGGGAACCCAGTTGCACTCAGGAGAGCCATGGCATAAGGAGCCCAACAAAACACACACACACAGCATAGGGAGCCCAACAAAATACACACACTGTAGCAAGGCACACAAAAGCTCATACCTTGTACAAAACTTTGTTGGCCTTAAAGGTGCTTGGTATTTCTCCTGTGCAAGTGAGGCAGCCCAGCAAAGCAAGTTCTCCCTCATTCCTTCCCTCCCTCGCTTTCTCCAGGGAGGAGCCTCAGCCAGTGGAAGGGAACAAAGACTTCCCTTTGTCTCCTGCAGCCTGGCCAGGAAGCAAACTCTGGCTGGAGGAGAGGGAGGCACCTCAGCCAGTTCTTTACCAGACTCTCTCAATCGCACAGGAGAGCCTTGCCTATCTATCTCTCCTGTGCAATTGAGAGAGATTGGTAAAGCAATGTTAGCCGAATTGCTCTGATTTACATTTAGCAATTGGCGAAATACACGGGTTCTTGCCAACTATACCAGGGTCCCACCCCTCCCGGGAGTTCTCAAGGAAAGAGGCACGTGAGGCAGATAGCAAATTAAATGCTGTTTACTGAATGATGTTGTTCAAGCACACCAAAAACGTAATCACACACACACTCACACAGGCCTAAGAAATAAAGACAGAAAGTAGCACGTTTGCATGAGCAGGAATTCGTTGGTGGGGAAGCAGTGCCTTACCTTAGATGAGTTGTCCAATCGATGGCAGAATTGGATGGGGAGAAAATAGAAAGGCTATGGGAACACGAGGCTCGAACCTGCGAGACCACGTGGTTCTCTTGAATCGCGAGTCCAGAGAGAGAGGGTTAAAGATGGAGGCAAGGGTATGGGACAGCAAGCTGGACTGAAGGGGTAGTAAAGCAGACAGGGGACGATGGCTCAAGAGACCGAATGCCTCTATGCAAGGTCTTTTATTAGGTGGTCTTGGGGCGGGCTGCGCAGACCACGTCCCACTAACACACCTACTAGGTGGTCTGTCCCTCTTGGACCCTTCCATAGGTTAAAGGTGGACAAAAGGAGGAGGGCCAGGGGATGGACCATGTTGCAGAACTATGATCTCATCAGGAAGTGGACTTTGGACAGGGGTCCGATGACTCACCTGGCCACTTCTATTGTTAGTCAATGACTTCGGCCAACTGGTTGATGGCCCAAACATTAGTTGCTAGGCAACTGCATTAGCATAACTATGCAGGTATGTTGGAGGGGGCAGGGGTTGACCAGCGTGCTGAAACAGAAAGAAACCTCATGGCAAGAGGAGTCTTTTGTCTCTGTCTCAGGTGAACTGTCTAGGGTGTCAGCCTCCTGGCATGGGCTGAAGCTTACTCCTACAATGAAGGAAGCACATGGCCCTTCCAATACGGGCAACCCAAAGTTCAGGCTTATGAATATCACAATTCATAAGAGCACTAGCAGTGCCTTGCTGGCCAACAGCAAGCTGTAACATGGCAGCAGCAGCAGAACTGCAAATGGAAGTAGGAAACAGCAAGAGCCTTGCAGGCTGGATTGAGGCCCTCTGAGGCCCTCGATCCAGCCCATGGGCTGTATGTTTGACAGTCATGACCTAAGGTATGGCTGGCCCTGACCTGGATGGCCCAGGCTAGCCTGACCTCATCAGATCTAGGAAGCTAAACTGGGCTGGCCCTGCTTGGATGGGAGATCACCAAGGAAGTCCAGTACTGCTCTGCAGAGGTGGGCAATGGCAAACCACTTCTGTTCATCTCTTGCCTTGGAAACGGTATGGGGTTGCCATAAGTCAGCTGTAACTTGATTGCACTTTCTACTGTCAGTATCCAGATTAGCTCTTTGTTACTAGTAAATGGTTCCTGATGTATCCAAAACTTTCTTCAAATTTAGATTAGAAACTTTTGCATAAATGTGAAGCAACCCACTCATTTCTCTGAAATATTTTGGCAGCTGTTTTCTGTGGGTGTTTTTTTGACTTCAGGTGGGAAGGCCTCTTGAGAGAAGGGACGATCGATTCATGCCGAAAACCGGTTACACAATACAATGATCCCCAAGGCTGTTGATTCAGCAGCCATCTGTTTTCCTTTCCATCTCATAAACTGAACCCACAACTACTTGTATTTTCAAAACAGTATTACTCTTGATTTTTGCTTGCGAAGGAGAAGTCTTTGGTGTACTTTATGCTGCTGAGCTCCAAGGACTTCTTCCTGATTTATTATGGGCAACAAAATAGAACCTACCAGTTCCAATCACAGGAATGGTGAGAAGATAACATTTCAGTCCTGTCCATTCATGATATCTCAACCGAACCACAACATGTCTCATAGAGGGAGCTGGGTGGCGCTTCATTGGAGTGAAGGTTCTATTGGGGATGGTAGCGTTCAGCCGTAGAACCCGTGCAGTTAGTAGGACTGCCTTCGAGCACGTGCAGAATTCCTTGTTCTCACCATGTAATCCTGTTAGGGATTTCTGTGCAAATGCAGAGTTAATAAATGCAGAGCAAAACAAAGAAAAGTGGCTGAGTGTAGATGACACTTATACTTATTAAATTGTATTGCTACAGAAGCACACAACAAACTATTATACAAAATAAACTAACTATTATACACGCATGAATCAAAAACAGCTGACTATTTTCTTGATTTCTTTTTTGTTTTGTAGAAACGCCAATAGTCAGCCAACAAAGAACCAGGATTATTTCTCTCCGTTTCGTTCACAAGAGCTTTATCAAAGCATAATATGTGTGTCTATTCAATTATAACAACTTCAATCAAAACTTATGAAGATTCTATTTTTAATAAGAATTCATTATATGGGCAGTAACTCCACATGACGTAATCAATATTCAACACTATAGATTGTGCCGATGCCTCTTGTGCCTGCCCTGTCTGGGGCTCTGGCAACTGGCTTCCGGGGACAATGGTGGCTTCCATCTGCCTCACAGGGGGCAAGGGCTACTCCTTGCTTGACCTGTGGAAGCCAGTGGTGGAGTGACAGTGATTCTGGGGCCTTATCCTCAAATTTTGCCTATGGCCCCAGATCACTAAGACAGCCCCTGGCTCCACCCTCTAAAAGAGCACTGGATATAGTGGGGCAGTCTGCGATAGGAGGGGTGACCTGTCATATATCATCTCCTGTTTGATCAGCTGAAGCACCTTTTTAGCAGCACAAAATGACCATCGGATCCAACTAAGGTCCCCAGCTCAGGGTTGGGAATACCTTAGGGTTGCCAGGTCTTCCCTGCATCTTGGTGGGGAGCTCCAGCCCAGCTCCTGGGGTCTTCTGGCACCACAGAGTTTTTACCCAAATGCTAGAGTGTCTCTCACATAATGTGCCCAGCACAATGACATCACCTCCAGGTAACATCATCGCGCCAGGCATGTTGGGTGCAACAAGGCTCTTTAGGGGTGGTGTTGGCCCTGCAAGGTGCTTCTGCACTCTTATGGATTTGAAAATCCATAAGTGACAATAAATGGACTGTGTTGTCAAACGTAAGAGGGACTATGATGCTGAATAACCAGGAAGAAAAACCAGCTGCAAACAGCCCCAGCAGATGCTTGAGATGGTGTTCCAGTGGTTCCCAAGGCTGCCAGCCTCCAGATCATCCCTTAACACAAAAACACTGATCCAGGAATAGCCATCTTGTCATTTTGGCTATAACATGGGCTCACAAATGCCATTAAGCACAAGCTTCTCATACATGTCACAGGAAACATTCCTTCCCCTCCCCCTTCTCCAACATTCCTTGACCAGTGAAACAAAGGAACTTGCTCCTGAATCCACATAGACCATGCGTTTTCCTGGCACAAACCGGTTTGACTTGTCCAGAGAGACGATTCTATCTGCAAGACAAAGGACTCTGGCCGATGAGTCATCTTCCTGCTGCCAGGTATCTCTGACCCTGCTAGGTAGAATGCAACACTGCCCAATCCCCTTCAGCCTCTCTCCTACAGATCAGGACTTAGAAGGCGGACCAGCTAAGGGGTGGTCCCAGGGGAGGTATTTCTCCAAGCCAGCCCCCCAGAGACCCCAAATAAAAGAAGGGTCCCAACACCTGGAGCTATCTCTTACCTTACTATTTTTCATTCCAACCTCTCTCCCGGCTCTTGGGTTGCACAGCCAAGAGTCCACATGAGTTACTGCTGGTCCAGAATGCATGCCCTCACCTTCTTCCCAGCCTTCCCCTAATTTTTGCAGCAGAATCACACCAGCTCCCTGGACAGGTAATTATCGCCCTTGACGGATACCAACGATTTCCTGCTCATGCGAATGTCTCTTAATCTCTCTTTATTTCTTAGGATCTGTATAATTGTGTGTGTGATTCTGTATTGTTTGAATGAGATATAATTTCTTAGTAAAGAAACACTGCTTCATCATTTACTCCAGTCTCTGTGTCTACTCCTTGGTTTGTCTGGAAGAGGCACAGCCTCTGTATACACAGGTGGTGACCTGTTTTGCCTGTTGCCAGTTTATTTAAAGTTCATAGTTCCCCAATATTAATAACAAACTAAGGCAATTGGGCTAACAGTGGGGCTTCCCCCACCAGCCAGATGGCCAGCAGTGGATTGGGGCCCCAAAAGCTGGAAGAACCCCACCTCCATCGGAGGGATGGCAACCCTTGAAAACCTGGAGATTTAGGGGAGGGTGGAATTTGATGAGGGAAGGGACCTTACTGGTGTATAATGCTATAGAGTCCACCCTCCAAAGCAGCCATTTTCTCTAGGGAAACAGATCTCTTTTGCCTGATCAGTTGTAATTCTGGGAGATCTCCAGGCCCTACCTGGAGGCTGGCAACCCTACATCCAAACCCTGATTGCAAACATTACTGCATGGATACGCAGTTATTGCAAAAGCTCAGATAGGAATACAAATATGTTTGATTCAGGCCTGATGCTTTTTGCATGCAGTTAGTTTGATGAGCAGTCTATTCTTCACACAGGGCAGGCTCCTAATTATATAAACTCAAACAGAAAGAATTAGAACCGGAACAAGTGGCGGTGGGAATCAAGGTCCTTCCTGCTGTAGTTCCAGGTTCTCATTGCTTAGAGAAAATGCGGTTGCCTCAGCTATTCCCTGGGTTCTCGCGAATATCCTCATGGATGGGTGATCTTTGGAAGGGATGTTGTCTTCATTCAGCAAGCCCTGCCCCCAGTTCGTACAAGAAACTGGGCTGGCAGGTGGAGTCACAGAACGCTGTTTTCAACATATGTTTCCCAGTCTTTTTTCCATCATAGAACCTGAACACTTGGAACTGCCTTATTAGGGTTGCCAGGTTCCCCCCCCCCCAAGCTGGAGATAGAGCCGGCCTTGCTGGCTAGGTAAGATATAAATCCAAATAACAAATAAATAAATAAATGAATGAATGAATGAATGAATGAATGAATGAATGAGGGTAGGGTTGTCAGATCCAGCTTGGGAAACTCCTGGAGATTTAAGAGTGGAACCTGGGGAGAGAAGGGACCTCAGTGGGGTACAATGCCATAGAGTCCACACTCAAAAGCATCCCTTTTCTCCAGGGAAACCAATCTCTGTAGTCTGGAGATAAACTCTCATTCCAGGGGATCCTTAGATCTCACCAGAGGCTGGCATCCCTACGCTTTATACTGAATCAGACAAGCCAAGGTGAGGCACTACCAGATTAGCAACGCTGAGAGAGTTCCTGTGTTAAATGAGTTACTGGTGGCTCATCTTCTGAAACTTTGCATATAATTGCTGCAACTAAAATTGTATTGAATTGAGAAGCTGTTTGTACAACACTCACATTCTGAAACTGATGAATCACTATATATCATTGATATTCTGGAAGAAGACTTTCGAAACGAAGATCACAATCCGGAGACTTCGTTAATATATATGAATCTAATGTAATATGAATTGATGTATGAAAATAACACACATAAATATTTACTATTTCTTTATTTTTGAAATACTGTTACAATTCTATTGGCATTTTCATACACAGTTGTTTTGTTCAGCTTTTGTGAGTTTCAGCTGTGGGATCTCTTGCTTTTGCTTATACTGAATCAGACCATTGGTCCATCAAGGTGGACCAGGTGACCTCTAAGATCCCTGCCAACTCTCAATGTGACTAAAAGTACTTTTTTGTTCTCCGACAAGATTAAGGATGATTTCTAGACTTGTGTGTTGGAATTAGTTTTTTTGGGGCTTCTTATTAATATCAAAAGAGACTGGCCCATTATTGAGTTGTTCCTTGTGGTTTTATTTCCTTATTGTTTATGTTGTTATTGTTGCTTTGTTTTCATAATTCTAGTTCATTCTTATTTTCCAGTGGCTTTAATGGATGCCCCCTCCTTTACTGATCTTCACCTTCATGGTTTTTCATCCAAACTGGACAAAACCTTAGGGGGTTGTAGTACTCCCCTAAGAAACTCACATTGCCAAATTTCAGACAGATAAAGTAATGTGAGTCCTCTCTGAAGCAATGAAAGACGCCCATGTTTCACATTAAAGTCTATGAGAGGATAAATAGAAAGGTTCCATAAAGTAACACAGACAGCCCTGCAGTTACTTAGCCTGAAGACAGTAGCACAAGGAAGCAGAAGACAAGGGAAGAGCATTTGATGGCACAATGAAGGCAAGGCCTCTGAGCAGGCAGGCAGGCAGCAGGAGGACCTTGGGGTAGATTTGCTGAGATGGGATTTAATGTTTGGAGACCAGCAGTCAAGCAGAGCATGAAGACTGCAAGGAAAAATTTCACACAGCCCAGTAGGCAATAGAAGGAGAGAGGAAGGAAGTTCCACTCCATATCCTTCAGGACTGAAAGACTTCAGACATGAATATAGTCCTAGTAGCTACAGCTTGTAGTCAATTAAGAAAGCACAGAGCCTCTTTCCCCCACAAACTTTGTGTTCTTAGAATAAGGATGGCTTCCTTGTAAAAGTGAAACCAACAGAAGGCAGAGACTGGTAATGGAAAAAACCAGAGCGGAACAAAAGATTTATTTTCAATTATAGCCTGTTTAGATGGGGAATTTGTCCTTATATTAATTGCAAAACACACTGTTTTGTAATTACTGTAATGAATAACAAAAGGAACACACAAGTTGAATGGGTTCTGAAGCAGAAGGAACGTTTGGAAGTTCTTAGGTCACTAATTCTCAAAGTTCTGTTAGCTGGCACTCTTTCATCAGTGTTAAAATTGGAAGGATGCTCATGATTACATCCCAAAAGGTTTGTTGCTCAAATGAACAAAAAAAAAAGGACCACACTCCTCCAAGAAGCCTGCCCTTTTGTGTTTCTGCATGAGAGTTTATTTAAGCATTCACATTCAATCTCTTTGCCAAAACGACAGCCCAAACCCCTGGCTCCCAGGGCAGGTAGCAGCCTATTAAAAACAATAAAATCATATTAAAATATCCAGTTCTCAGGGGGAAAAAATTAAAGCTGAAAGGGGATAAGGTAAAGGAGATAAAGTAAAACACAGCAAATGTTCATTAAAATGCTGCTTAACAACAGACAGAATGCGATCATGTCACCCCTCGATCATGTTACTTCCCGTAATTGCATACAAGGGTCGTAATTATATTGATGTCTCCTACCATAAGTGGGCAAATGGGATCCCTACAAGTGTTGGGCATATCATGTAGATTAGCCCTTGGCCTTGGTAGTCCACTGGCAGGGCAACCAGAATTCCACAGTCTGAGACAAGAACTGGAAGATTATTGTGCTGTGGCTCAGTGGTAGAGCCTCTGCTTTGTACACAGAATGTTCCGTTTTCAATCCCCAGCATCTCCAGTTAAAAGGACCAGGCAGTAGTAGACATGAAATACCTCTGCCTGAATTCATGCTGAGCTACTATCATTCAGAGTAGACAATACCTTGATGGACTTGTGGTCTGATTCAATATAAGACAGCTCAGGAGAGGCCTTTTGAGTATATGCAAAGCACATTTTTAGGGGAGAAGCTGTGGCTCAGTGGTACAGCCTCTGCTTGGCATGCAGAAGGCCCCAGGGTGAATCCCCAGCATCTCCAGTTTTTTAAAAAAATCGGGCAGTACTTAATGTTGATGTGGGAGACCTTTGCCTGAGACCCTGGAGAGCTGCTGCTAGTCTGAGTAGACAATACTGAATTTGATGGACCGAGGATTTAGTTCCTATAAGGCAGCTCCATGTGTCCATGTGTGTGCTCATGTGATCCCCCTTCCTCTCACATGACCTAGACTCCTCCCCCAGCATCATTCCCTGTCCAAATGAATAGTGCCCCCCCACCTCAGATGGTGATGATGGTGTTGATGAAGAAGACTAAGCCGGTCTCATGCCCATTCAGCCCTTTGATGTCATTACTTTTAGTCACCGACAGGGACCAGCTGCTTCAGACTAAAACAGACTCACACATTGGGAGGAAGCTGTTGGCAGTTGCCTAGCAATGTTCAAGATGGAATCTCTCCTGCTGCTCTGCTGAGAGCCAGTCTGGTGTAGTGGTTAAGTGTGCGGACTCTAATCTGGGAGAACCCGGTTTGATTCCCCACTCCTCCCCTTGCACCTGGCTGGATGACCTTGGGCAAGCCATAGCTCTGGACTTACACTTTTAGTGAGTTTCTCACAGCACACTAGCTCCCCTGTCCCGAATATATTGTTTTGGAAAATTACTGTGGCATGATCAAGGGATTATGCTGGGTACACTGCAACTGGGCACAGAACACATGCAAGGTGCCCAGGTGCAGGACACACTATTCAGCTTTCTGTGAAAAAAAAATATCCATGTTTAAAATCAGGCGAGTTACTTCTCATACCCTATAAAGGGCAGGAAGATGATGAATAAACTGATATTAAAATCAAGAAAGAATGTCGCTCCTGACCCCTTGTGGTACTTTGTAGAACTGCAATGCTGCCTTGCCAATTAGGGACCAGGTTCGTTTCCGATACCTCCATTTGTTTCATGTTTCCCTTGCAAGAAACATACCTGTGAGCATTTCCACACCCATTGTTGCTTGTTGCACAACATTTTCACAGCTGAAATTAACTTATCCTCAGTGAGCTAATTTTAACAGCGATGCCACTATCTCATTTTTTTGGTGGCACTTGTTTTCAAGGATCCCCACGGTGTTTCAGTGACATGTAAATGGTATGTGCTGTATACGTGGCTATAAATTGAGAGGAGGTACAAGTGGTGCATAAATGGCATTCAATTGGTCGATATGAAACAAAAGGCTGATCAATCATGTTAAATAACAACAACAATAATAATCATATGGCAATGTGTGAAGTATAGCCAGGAGATCCAAAGATTGTCTGGCAGCTTTAAGTTTTAGCCCTATAGTGTTATGCACCACTAAAGTGGTGAGCTAGACTTATCTATTGGGCTGAGAGAGCTCTGAAAGAGCTGTGACTGACCCAAGGTCTCCCAGCTGTGGAGGAGTACAAAATCGAATCCGATTCTCCAGATTAGATTCCGTTGTTCTAACCACTTCACCACACTGGCTCTCTAATAATGGTAATTACCAATAATGGTAATGACAATAAGATTAACCCAAACCAGCACCAATGCTGCCTTTATGGTGTGGAGTCCTGTGAGCAAAAATCCTACTTTGTGAGCTACTGGAATTAAAGTTGTGAGTGAGCGATTTGGCTGCTGCATAAATTAGTTTGCTCTGGAGCCATCCTCCCTGAGCTAAGACAAAAATTAAGAAGTCAACCTGCAAGGTAGGACCTTGCAAGCTGAGTTCCAAGAATAATTACTTTGGTAGCTATAGCTGCAGTGGCTTAATGGTTAAGACACTGAACTGCAGACTGGAAGGCCGGTAGTTCAGCAGTTTGAGACCGTACTGCTGCGTGATGGAGTGAGCTCCCGTCTCTGGCCCCAGCTCCTGCCAACCTAGCAGTTCGAAAGCAAGAAATTGCAAGTAGATAAATAAGTACCACTTTAGTGGGAAAGTAACAGTGTTCTGTGCACCTCAGCGTCTAGTCATGCCAGCCACATGACCACGGAGACGTCTTCAGACAGTGCTGGCTCTTTGGCTTGGAAACAGAGATAAGCACTGCCAGGGCTTTTTTTTGTAGAAAAAGCCCAGCAGGAACTTATTAGCATAACAGGCCACACCCAACAGCAAAGACCTATTAGCATATTAGGCCACACCCCCGACGGCACAGCTCCCTCCCAGGATCGGCTTCCCCAGGTGCCCCGTGGCTTGCAGGGCGCATGCTATAGCTAAAATAGGCCAAAGGTGCTAGATTTAGACTGAAGCCGCACGACCCAAATAACATTGCAGGAATACGATTAATAGGGTTCATTAAAAGAAATGAACAAAATGATCCAAGTATAGAGCAGGGAAGAAAACAGAGCAGACCTCACAAAGTGAGACTTTCCTGCTTTCTGCTCCTGCTGAAGGCTACTAAGCCCTCCCCCCACCCTCCCCAAATGTGGTTCCTGGAGATCAGTAGACCCTGAGGGAGAGCATAGGGTCAAAACGGGGGTGGTCTGCACTGAGGAAACTACTTCGCTCTTTTCAAAGATGAAAGTGCCCTTCTTTGAAACCGTATGTCTGGGTACAAGGCAGAGTGCTTGGTGTGGGTCCATGGGTCAGCTGTAGGTCATCCCCTTGGCATGCAACAGAGCCCCGGTTCAATCCCTGGCACCTCCAGTTGAAAGGATCAGGTAGGAAGTAATGTGAAAGGCCTCTGCCTGAGGCCCTGGAGAGACGCTGCCAGTCATAGAAGGCGATACTTACAGGATGGACCAATGGCCTCATTTAGGCAGCTTCCTGTGTGTCCATGTGAGTGCTTTTGAGTTAATGCAGAGTGCATTCTAGGGGAGGAGCTGTGACTTAGTGGAAGAGCCTCTGCTTGGCATGCAGAAGGTCCCAAGTCCAGTCCCTGGCATCTCCAGTTAAATGGACCAGGTAATAGGTGATATGAAAGACCTCAGCTTGAGACCCTGGAGAGCTACTGCTAGTCTGAACTGACAATGCTAATCTTTATAAACCAATGGTCTGATTCAGTTTAAGGCAGCTACGTGTGTTCATGTGTGTGTGGGGGGGGGGGGGTTGGGGCGGGGGGGAGGCTATGGATCATATTTTTGCATGAAAAATATCCTGGGTACCTTCCTGAGCAATTCCAGTTAAAAGGATCCAGATTTTGAACTAAAGCATTTCACTTCAGTGGCTGCAAAGAAATACCCTATCACTCCACAAGATGTTCCGATAACGAAAGCAACTGGGAGTCAGTAGGTAACTAACAGAGTGACAAAATGGAAATGATTTCAAATGCCGAGATCAGCCTTAGCTGAGTAGGAGGTTTGGTTGTCTAAACAATGTGGGAGGTGGGAAATGCTACAAATTAAGGAAAAAAATAATCAGAGAACAGAAGGAACAAATTATACACGAAAAGGGTTGAGGAGGCAGCCACAAAAGATGGTGAAGTACATTGAGTTCCTGTTTCGCAGGGGGAAACACTACAGCTGACATCCTTGAGGTGGATTGTGGGGATCCCCCAGAATTACAGCTCATCTCCAGAGTACAGAGATCAGTTCCCCTGGAGAAAGTGGATGCTCTGGAGCGTGGACTCTACGGCCTTGTGCCTGCTAAGGCCCCTCCCCTCCCCAAACTCCACCCTCCTCGGGCTCTACCTTCCCAAATCTCCAGGGATTTCCTAACCCAGAGTTGGCAACCCTAGGAAAGACATTCATGTATTAATTATTACACCGATCCAAACCATTCAGCTGAGATACAGCAGAATAACAGAGATAATGCAGAACAAAGTCCAGTGGCTCCTTTAAGACCAACAAACTTTTATTCAAGGTGTAAGCTTTCATGTGAATGCACACTTCCTCAGATACAGTGAAACAGAACTTCTTCAACCATTACATACAGGTAGAGAGGGAGGGGTTAGTTGCCAGGAAGGCCTAGTTAGAGTCAAGATGCATAAGTAACTGGGCGATTATAGCTGAGACTGGAATAAAGTGCTTGGTAAGATCATTAACTTTTCTTGAGATCTATATGTTTAAGAAGCTCTTTAGTGGCTTTCCAGGATGAGCTGAAAACTTTGTTTTATTCCAGAAGGCCTTTAAGTTAATTTTCTTTTTGTCCCAGGTACTTCTAACTTTTTAAAGGCTGCCATTATCTATTTCCCCTAATATATTTTAATATTATTAAGCCAATTTAAGATTTTTTTTAAAAAAACATAGAGGTAGGGTGTAAATGATCTAATCATGGGTATTGGATCCAAATGATCTACCCATCACATGGATTTAAGTTGTAGCCGTCCAGACTGGACTCCAGGACATCACGTCTCTTCCTTCCCCTTCCTTCCAGAGGGCAAGAGCAGACCAGATGGGTTTAAGTTACAGGAAGGAAGGTTTCTGTTGAATATTAGGAGAAATTTCCCAATGGGAAGAGTGGTTTGGCAATGCAACAAGTTATAGGAGTGGCAGGGGGGGGGGGAGGACTCCCTTGCTGGATATCTTCAGGCAGAGACTAGACAGTGGTGAGTGCTCTAGTTTGGGATTTCCTGCATGGACCAAGAGTTAGGTCAGTATAGTCTAAGATTGTCAGTAGCTCTCAGACAGGGTCTTAAGTAGAGGTCTTTCACATCACCTTCTGCTTGGTCCTTCTTAAATGAGATGCCAGGGATAGAACCTGGGACCTTCTGCAAGCAAAACAGAACCTCTTCCAGTGAGCTACATGCTGGCCCCTTATGAGAAGCTACGTAACTGCTGGAAATGCACTGGGATTTAAAGCAGTATTGGTACGCATTTTGTGAATCTGGTGAACTTCTTTCCTTTCCTTTTTTTTGGTGCAGACCCTCTGCACTTTAGGGGCTGAAAGATGGTCTTCCAGTGAGATGCCGAGCAAAGCAGAGATTTCATCCTAGACCTCCTTAGTTCCAAGTCCTCTCTCAAATTCCCTTATGTCACGTCGCTCTCACCAAGGGGAAGAAAAGATCAGACTCTAGGCGTCAGTCATCTCAGCCTGTCTGTCAATTGTCCCCCCACTTTATTTTTTGTAGTGGTATCATTTTAAATAGTGCGTTTTCTGTTAGTTTCTATTATTGCCTTGGTCCAAAGTCTGTGAAAAATATGGACAGCAGATGGCAGCCTTCCATTCTGATCCAACGAAATCCTGAAATTGTTTGCTGTCCTAACCTCTAAAGTGCTTTTAAACCCAAGAGCACCTGCATTTAATTCTCTGCCCAGGTATTGCTTGATGGAGGAGAACAGCCCCAACGAAGAAGTACCCTGAAGCGACAGCTGTTGCATGACAAGCCGTAGAGAGCTGGACTACAGTGTCACCCTGGACACTTGAGGCACTGAGGTTCTTACTGTTACTCCGTCTGACACCCACGCAGGAAAACAGTCGTGTTATTCTCAGGTGGGTAGCTGTGCTGGTCTGAAGCAGTAGCACAAAATTTGAGTCCAGTGGCACCTCTAAGAGGAGGAGGAGGAGGAGATTGGATTTATACCCCGCCCTCCACTCCCCAAGGGAGTCTCAGAGCGGCTTACAAACTCCTTTCCCCTCCCCTCCCCACAACAGGCACCCTGTGAGGTGGGTGGGGCTGAGAGAGCTCTGAGACAACTGTCCTTGAGAGAACAGCTGGTACAGAGCTATGGCTTGCCCAAGGTCATCCAGCCAGGTGCAAGTGGAGGAGTGGGGAATCAAACCCGGTTCTCCCAGATTAGAGTCCGCGCACTCAACCACTACACCAAACCAGCAATGTTTAATTCTGGGTATAAGCTTGAAGTGTGCATGCACACAAAAGCTTACACCCAGATTTAAACGTTGTGGGTTAAACTGAGCTGCAAGAGGAGCCAGCCTATGATCAGCCAGGGTGGCAGGAGCTGAGGGCTGGGGCTGGGGCTGGGGCTGGCTCCTCTTGCAGCTCAGGTTAAACAGCAGGCCACCATGTGGTTTCAGCTCTCACTGCCCCAGCTGATCCCAGGCTGGCTCCTCTTGCAGCTCGATTCTCCACTGTACCCTGTGGGGACCATTGACTTTAATCATCCCCACAGGGTATAATGGATCATGGGGGGATGGGTTTTCTGAATACTTCCCGAATCTGAATACCATACTCGTACTGAAATTCAGGAGTATCAGAAAATACTGATATTTGCGGGGTTTAATGTACCCGAACTTGAAAGATACCGGGATTTTTTTGCACACCCCTAGTCTTAACAGAATCATCAGCAGCCAAGGTAAGGAAATCCCCAAACACCAGTAGGAAAACATCAGTAATTACTTGAGACAGGCCCATGGTCATCATGGAGGCCGCTTTGACAACCTGGATAGCCCTGACCTGGATAGGTCAGGCTAGCCCAGTCTCGTCAGATGTTGGAAGCCAAGCAGGGCCATCCTTGGCTAGTATTTGGAAGGGTGACCTCCAAGGAATACCAGGGCTGTGACGCAGAGGCAGGCAATGGCAAACCACCACTGAACATCTCTTGCCTTAAAAAAACCCCCAAATCTAGCTCACCACCGAGTGGTACATAACGCTAAAGAGCTAGAACTTGTGGCTGCCAGACAATCTTAGGATCTCCTGGCTATTCTACACACAATGCCATACAATAAGTATTATTATCTCCATCTGCCCAGGACTAGGGGAATGGCAGCCCCCCCTCCCAAGACATACCCACACTGGCCATCCCACCAGTAACAAGCTAGCTGAAGATTAGTGGTCCCATTCCCCCAATGGCCTAACAAGCCCCTTGGCCTTCCCACCACCAATTCTTACTGCCAGATTAACAGACCCTCATGTTCCTCCAAAGTGGCCAGCCTCTTTGGTGGTGCCCCTTTGGTGGTGACCCTGACCACTCAGGAGTCCAGGCTTAACTCCAGAAGCCCCTCAGGAGTCCTGGCTTAATCCCATGGGACAAGTGATGGTGCAAGCCTGGGCAAGAACTGCTGACTCAAGGGCTTGCTCCAGCAAAGAGGCAGAGCTCTCAAGTCTTAACAAGGCTGGAGAATAGGGTTGCCAAGTAGGGTCTACTTACTGGTGGTGGGGATTTGTTCTCCCCCCAGGAGCTCCCCCTGGGAGCGCACGCGCCACGGCGACATGATGACATCACCCGGAGGTGACATCATCACGTTGGGGGCATTGCCAGGGCAACGCTCTGGCAATCGCCCCCAAAACTCTATGGTATCATAGAGTTTTGGGGCGATTGCCAGAGCGTCGCCCTGGCAACACCCCCAATGTAATGACGTCACCTCCGGGTAACGTCATTACACGGGGGAAGTCGTCCTCACCAGATGACTTCTGGGGCGGGGTTCCCCCCGCCGGCCGAATGCCGGCGGGCGGATTGGGAACCCCTATAGCAGGGGATCCCCCGCCCCCCGGACTGACTTGGCAGCCCTACTGGAGAAACACATGCAGTTCATTTGCATTTTTTTATTTATTTCTATCCTACTTTTCTCCCCAATGAGTCCTAAAGCAGTTTAGAATATTGTCCTCACCTCCTCCATGTTGTTATATGCTTTGGATGAAAGAGTAAAAGCAAAACCACATTTCAGAAAACTGACAAAGTTGTAAAATCCATATGTCAAACAGGACAGCAGGCTATAGTTATTGAGAAGAACATATCCCTTTGCATAATGGCATTTGGCCAATGTAATGGCACCCCAGGGTCACTGCAGAGATGAGAAGCACAGGAAATGAATAGCAAACAAACCATTTACATTCAGATGTGACATCTGCAACATTATCAGTCTGAGAATAGTCTTCTACCCACGGATGCTGTCGATTTTGTTAACTCTATGAAATCTGCAGTGTGTTATGAAATCCGTTATTTAAAATGCTCTGGTCAGGAATGGGCATCTCTCCCGTCAGGAATAAGGAGTTACTCCAAAGGCTTCTGTGACAATGTAGCTCAGTCCAAGGCATCATCTCATTTCCAGTCAGGATACACACCTGTCACATTCCATTCTCTGAGATCGACTCCTCATAGCCAAGCAGATGAGGCAGGAGACTGATATCAGGGCCAAAGCGGACTCTGTTCCCTAAGCAGGTTGATCAGGAAGAGGCTGCCTCCCTCAAGTGAGAGAGTTTGGTGTAGTGAGAGCCAGTTTGAGAGCCAGTTTGGTGTAGTGGTTAAGTGCGCGGACTCTAATCTGGGAGAACCGGGTTTGATTCCCCACTCCTCCACTTGCACCTGGCTGGATGACCTTGGGCAAGCCATAGCTCTGGACCAGCCATTCCCTCAAGGACAGCTTGGGAAAGAGCTCTCTCAGCCCCACCGACCTCACAGGGTGTCTGTTGTGGGGAGGGGAAGGGAAAAGGAGTTTGTAAGCCGCTCTGAGACTCCCTTGGGGAGAGGAGGGCGGGGTATAAATCCAATCTCTTCTTCTTCTTCTTCTTCAAGTGGAGAAAATGGGCTGCCATTATGGGTTCTCAGGCACTGCCGGGCAACTGGCAAGACGGAGAGGGGGAGTGTTGCAGGATAATTTTTTTTCCTAATGCAGCCTCGTGTACTTTCAGGAAGTTCTGACTGGAAGCGCCAAAGGGTAGCTCTAGGAATCACCATAAACTCTATTGTAAAATCATGGAGTTTCCAGTGATTCCTCGAGCTACTGTTTGTCACTTCTGGCAAAAACTTCCAGTCAGTACACAAGGCTGCATTAAAAAAGAATTCTCTTGCTGCTGCTGCTGCTGCTTGGAGTGGTGGCAACATCAGGACCTGGGGGCGGGGAATCCCCTGCCACCATTGGAGCTGGGCAGCACTAGCCATCACTGATGTAAGCAATGTATATATTCTTTTAAATGGAAACAGGTTAAAACAAGCACTTCTAAACTAACTATTGAGTAATCAGGGATTACGTTTGCAGCGTTTCCTTCTCTCTCCTTTGCTCCTTTTACACAGTTAGCAATCTCCTGGATTCCTTGTGTAGAACTTTGGGGATATATGCTGTTGGGTGGAGCAATGAAATACTTAATTTGCCTATTGGGAGGAGTGTGTGTCCAACCTGAGGAGGGGGAGGGGGAGCAAAGGGAGGTCTAGTCATTTTGTCTCTCCAAGGACTGGATTGCCGAAAGGCCTCAGCTGAAGACGCTGTGGTCTGGTGTGGGCCCTCCCTTGATGGACAGGACTTCTTCTGGAGGAGGTGAGCCCCCAGACATACCTGTCTTTGAACTGAAGCTGTTTCTTTCTCTCGGATGGTGAGGAGAGAGGCCCTGAGAACTTCCCTTCCCACTGGAGGCCTGCTGCTGAGGGACTGTGGCTGGACCAGCTCCAACAAGAGAACAGTATTTCTGGAACACTGCCGACTGGACCTTTGGTTTGGGAAGGGAAAGGAGTTTGGGGGTGGGGAGTACCATACCCTGTGTGCAGAACTGTATTTTCCTTGTTGCAACAAATAGCTGCTTTGCTTAAGCCAAGGTGTGGGAGTGGGAGGGGGTCTTTAAGAAAGGAGGCCCTAACCCAACACCTGGGTTACATCTGAGTACTTAAAACACACAGCAGATATTTTGAGGTTTTCTGCCAATGAACAAGAGGCTTTTTAGCTAGAGTAAGGTGATGGGCAACAGAAATGGGAACCAAAGGAAGGCAGGGATCCTCTTACCTTGAGTAGCTGTATGGAAAAAGGCATTTTAGCCAAGGCAGCTGTCCTTGCTGGTGCTCAATAAGCAGACTCACAAAAAAGAAAATCCTTCTTCTACATTAATGGTGAAGGGTCTTTGTCCTAGTTTGCATTGGGTCATCTTCGTGGCCAACAGACGATTGGGTCATCTTCGTGGCCAACAGGCAAATGGATGTGGTAAAAGGTGATAAAAACGTTCAGCTACCTCAGTAGGGCTGTTATTCAGCATAGCTGCAGGGCTTTACCGCTTCCATCCCGCCACGTGGAGGCAAGGAGACATTTCATTTATTTTAAAGTTTCACATTCCACCTTTCTACTTAAAAAAAAACCCCACAACACAGTCAGGGCAGTTTACAAGGTAGAAATAAAACAACTGACATCAGAGAAATGAAAATGGCAAAGAAGCTCGAGGTAATGAGGACAAAATAACAGCATGAATGAAACAGACACAGGAAAGAGAAGAAATTAAACTCCATCTGACGACCTATCTGACTCTAAACTCCACTAACCTTGACATAATGACATCAGTAAGAAATTCAAAATGTTAATGTAGAGAAAAGTAAGCTTAAGAGATTCATTTACAGTGCTTACTCTAACAACCTTTCCTGAGGGAAAGCACCAATTTAATAGACTTCAATAGGATTCTAAGTAGACCTTTTTAGGATTGCTGTCTTCACCAACACCCCAGGTTGAAGTTTAAATTTGTAGTTTTTATTGAGAAGATAAAAGAAGAGAAGAAGAAGAAGAAAGGGGAGAAACACAGAAAAAACATACATAAAATAGAAAAAGATTTCCGATTTTCTCTACAACAAATATAAGCTTTTCCTTGCTCTATATGAAGAACAGAGAACTCTCTCTCTTTTGTATTGTAATATCTTAACCATCAAAACCACAAATCATCCAGTCATTGTTATCTTTTTCCTGCAAAAATTCTATGAGGGGTTTCCAGTCTGTACTAAACAAATTAATTAATCCCGGGGGGATTATTTCTAGACAGCCATCAGTGAGGCAGCCATTTGAGTCTCCAGGAGGAGAACATTCTGGAGCTCAGAGCCCATGGTGGAGAAGGCCCTCTCACATGCGTTCAACAGGCGTGGCGGCAGAACCAGCACACTGAGAAGGCCAACACCAGAGTATCTCAGACTAGAGATGGGTTCTAATAGATGTATGTGTGATAGGTTCATGTTGTCCTTGAAATAGGCTGCCAGACTCCAAGTGGCACCTGGAGATCTCCCACTATTACAGTTGACATCCTGATGACCAAAAACAATTTCCCCTGGGGAAAAAATGACTGCTTTGGGGCGGAGGACAGATTCCAGGGGCGTAGAGTTTGGTATTTACCAGGGGGGGGGGGCTCTTGCACATACATGCAGAGCGCGCACGCATGCTACAATGGTGTCCCCACTGCCATCGCGGCTGCCTCCTCCTACCCCAGCCCAGCCGGCCAGCTGGCTGGCTGGCTCCCCTCCTCCCTCCCGGGCCACAGCGTAATGATATCACCCGGAAGTGACATCATTACACTGGGCATGTTGGCGGGGCAATGCACTGGCAATTGCCCCGAAACTCTATGGTGCCAGGGAGGGAGGGAGGGAGCCGGGAGGGAGGGAGGGAGCCAGTGGGTTCAGGGGAGGGGAGCCGGCCAGCCGGGCGTGTGGCTCTTGCAGCAGTGGCGGCAGGGTGGTGGGTGCAGGCAGGCAGGCCTGCCTGCCTTTCTGCCTGCCTAACACAGGAGGTGGGGAGGCACAGCAGTGGGGGGGCACCCTGTTTCCCCAGGGGGGCTCAGACCCCCCCTGGGAAACTTCGGGGATGGCCTGAGCCCCCAAGCCCCCCCCGTAGTTGATGCCTTTGATAGATTCTATGGCAGGGGTTCCCAACCCTTTTGAGCCTTCAGGTACCTCTGGACTTCTGACAAGTGTGGTGAGCGCAGCCACAAAATGGTTGCCACAAGCCAGCCACAAAATGGCTGCCACAGTTCACCTTCAGTCACACAGTGAAGGTCCTTGAGCTGTGGTAGCAGTTACTGCCAAAGCAACATTTTTAAAAATCAGCAGAAAAAAGAAAGATCAGCTTGAGAGGGCGGGTAGGAAGGGTTGCATCAGTGTTTAGTTCTCATGGCCCTTTCTTACATGCCCAGGGAAATACTGATCACCACTTTGGGGTCAGGAAGCAACTTTTCTCCAGGCCAGTTTGGCTGGGGATCCTGGAGGTTTTTTGTTATCTTCTGGGCATGGATCAGGGGTCACTGGGGGTGGTGGTGGGAGGTATTTGTGAATGTCCCACTTTGTGCAGGCGGTTGGACTAGATGACCCTGGAGGTCCCTTCCAACTCTATGGTTGCAGTCACGTGCGAGATAAAGGGCGAGGGGAAGAGAGACTATTTCCTCAGGTGGAAGTTGACCCGCAATTGCGCAATCACACAGTCTTTTGCAGCTGTGGGCACAGCCCACCACTGCATGATCAGACGCAACCACGGGTGAGTTGGGTTGTGGGGGGTTTTGCTGTTTGTCTCCGATGCACTTAAACAAGGGATCGATGATTCGCACCTCAGCCCTGAGGGCTCCCTATGAAGTGTGCGATGGTGTGCATACTGAGAAGGGGAAAAAACAACAGCACAGAGTTGGGATGGCCTCATCAGACCATCCCAGTGCCATGAGAGCACGCTGGAGCAATCAGATGCGGGGAATGCTGTCTGTGGCCCGTAGCAACCCGTTTGCTACTGGACTTTCCGAGGTGTTTTTTAAATCCGCTTCTGCAGCAGAGCAAAATGGGTTGCCGACAGCTGCGAGGCACTTCCCAGATGTTGCTGTCTGATTGCGCTCCTTTAATCCGCCTGGCATTTGCACCTATGTTGGGTAAGCCACCATGAGCCCATTCACGGGGAGGGTGGGGTAAAAGTATGAAATAATAAATAAATAAATAAATAAATAATTGTGTGTGTGATCGCAACCTACAATTCTATGATTCTAGTACACAGAGAGAGAGAGAGAGAGAGAGAGAGAGTTTCCCCACAGGAGAAGAAAAACACCTCAGTTCTCCCCAGTGGGGAGTCTGGGGACCCAAAGCAGCGTACATAGTTCCCCTCTCCTCCATTTTATCCTTGCAACAACCCTGTGAGGTAGGTTAGACTGAAAGTGTATGGCTGGCCCAAGGTCACCCAGTAAGCTTCCATGACAGAACATGGATTCAAACCTCGGTTTTGCCCAGATCCTAGTCCAGCACTTTAACCACTGTGCCACACTGTCTCTCTTTTGCTCAACTGCAATACTAGTGCTTATCCATTTCAACACAAATGATTACAGACTCATGGAGATATGCAAATTCCCTCTTACAAAGCACAGTTTTGGAGTCATTTTGGACCCTGTACTTCTAACTAAGTTCTCACGCCGTATCGATTGATCCTACTCCCCCGTCTAATTCACATTGGACAGATTGTATAGAGCAGCCGAGGATGAAAGGTTTTGTTTCTGCCAAATGCCCAGAGTCTCTGCCCTTTCCAAAAACAGTGGCCAAAGGAGACCATGTGCCTCTTTGCACTCTTGCCTACAAAGTACATACTGAGCCACACTTGGCACTTATATACATTTGCAACAGTTGTCGCTTGTACATCAATCTAGGACACGAACAGGCAAGCTGCCACTGTAACAGATGGGTGAGAGGAGAAGCACGCCAGCAAACCAGATTGCGCATTGAATCTCAGTAATGAGTACATATTCATTTAAAGATCCAACCAGTGCCTCGACTTGGCTGCCGCTGGACTGCTGTGTCAGAAGGTACAGAGATAACACCAGTCAGTTTTGTGTAGTTGTGTTAAGAGGTAAGTCCCAGTGAGTTCCACTGGATTTATTTCCTGATCAAATCAATCAAGACTGCAGCTTTAACAACAAACCATAAGAAGTCTACAGGAGCCCTGAACCAGACTATCCACTGTCAGTGAGTATTATGGACATGATCCAGGCAAATGTGAATGGTTTGAAGTTCCACTCATTTCAGTGTAAAAGACTGGAAGTCACTGAAAAGTGCTCTGATGGGCTGAAATATGTCCTTTTAAGTACAACATTTTAAGTACATGAGAGAGCCAGTCTGGTGTAGTGGTTGAGTGCGCGGACTCTAATCTGGGAGAACCGGGTTTGATTCCCCACTCCTCCACTTGCACCTGGCTGGATGACCTTGGGCAAGCCATAGCTCTGTACCAGCTGTTCTCTCAAGGACAGCTTGGGAAAGAGCTCTCTCAGCCCCACCTACCTCACAGGGTGTCTGTTGTGGGGAGGGGAAGGGAAAAGGAGTTTGTAAGCCGCTCTGAGACTCCCTTGGAGAGTGGAGGGCAGGGTATAAATCCAATCTCTTCTCTTCTTCTTCTTCTTCTACATCAACATACAGCCCAAAGCAGTCTTTCAGGAGACAATGGTTTTTTTGCATGTACCTTGCAGAAAAGGTCCACCATTTAAAGTGCCAATATCTACCAAAAGACCTCAGAGAAGCTGTGCTCTTTCATATTTGTCATTATGCAAATGCCATCATAATTCTTACCCTACGTGTGGAAGAGAAAATGAACTAGAGGAGGCAGGCATATTCTGTAACTGATGAGCCATTGGAATACCAATATGGTAATTGGAGATGCCCAAAATGGTAGTTGGGACTTTTTGCTTCAGTGTCCACCAGCCATGGCTGGTAAGGAGAACTTTCATATTCAGAGGCATTATGCCTCTGAGATGCAGTGCTGGGAGGCAACACAGGAGGGGAAGCCCTTGTCCTCTGTGCCCTGTTTGTTGGTCCTCCAGGGCAACTGTTTGGCCATTGCGTGAAACTAGGATGCTAGATTGGATGGACCACTGCTCTGGTCCAGCAGGGCCCTTCATATGTTCTTATACTGCATGCAAAATATGTGAACCACCAATGAACTATGGTGTTTCCTCTACATGGCTATCCAAGATCAGTATCATATATAATCCTTGCTAATCACATAACACTGAAACAGAACTTTTAAAAAGGGGACACTTAGAACTAATTTGTACATACCACAAGCTGCAGTAACACATCTGCATGTCTTTCTTATGTGTGTGCATTCATATTGTTGCTTAAAGTCACCGTAGGAGAATATCCTTAGAATGTGGAGCAGAAGAGCTTCCCACAAACTTCAAGATTCACCCATGATGCAAAATGAACTCCAGCAAAACTTTATTTGGAATGAGGGATATTTTAAAACAGCAACTAAGAACAAGAGAAAAGGCAGGTGCACAAACACAGCAGGATGCATTTCAGACTCTTGTTAGTACACAGAGGACCTCACATCCTGTTGGAACAACCAGGAAGTAAATTCTTCTACCACTATTTCATACACCGCAACAAAGAGAAGAAAGCAGTAGCATGTGGAGAGCTAACATAATGCGACTTATGCACACAGCTGGGGGCAGGAAAATTTTCAGCAGCCAGTGGAAGAAAACTTTTTTTTTTTTAAAAATGCCATTGGTGACAGATGACACTACTTCAGGGGGGAAATCAGAAGTAGAAGAAGAACAGAAGATATTGGATTTATACCCCGCCCTTCACTACCCAAGGGAGTCCCAGAGCGACTTACAAACTCCTTTCCCTTCCCCTCCCCACAACAGACACCCTGTGAGGTAGGTGGGACTGAGAGAGCTCTTTCCCAAGCTGTCCTTGAGGGAATGGCTGGTCCAGAGCTATGGCTTGCCCAAGGTCATCCAGCCAGGTGCAAGTGGAGGAGTGGGGAATCAAACCCAGTTCTCCCAGATTAGAGTCCGCGCACTTAACCACTACACCAAACTGGCTGTCAAGTGATACCACACCTCTCTAGGAATCAGTGAAAACTCCCGTTTTGCCAAAATTCCTGGTGATTCCTAGAGTTACCCTACATCACTTCCAGTTTTCCTGTAAGTAATGTCACGCCGTCACTGATAGTCACCTCCCCCCATGTTCCCACTCCACCTGGTCTCCTGCTGGCTGCAGCCCTGGGCCGGACAATCCTATTTATGCATGACTTGAATTTTAGGCCTGCACTTCCTCCACCCTGGGATTGCACATTTTATGTCTGGTTGCACGTTTGTAATAAACACAAATATACACATTAAAGAATGAATTGTGTAGGTCTGAAGAGGTCTGACTTTATTGTTGACACCTCAGTCTTAAATGTATCTGGAAACAAGAGTCAATTCTTAAGTTGATGTTCCAAAGTTGAGGAAGGGGGTAATCTTTCCAATATGTTACCTGTGAAAGTATTTCATAAAGGGAAGACCTCCTGGCCAACCCCAAAACCTTCTTCTTCCATAGCCCTGAAAAAAACACTTACTCCAAGGGTTTAGTTGCCTCAAATATGAACTTTCTTCAGGTTAAACTTGCTAAACTTGCCAGTCATTAGCAAAGCTAGACATTATTTCTTTGTAGTTGGGTATCCTAAAGAAGAAAGGTTTGCTGGTCACTTTCTTCAGGTTCACTTCTGGAGGCATGCCAAATGTGTACTTAGCCACTCCTTTTTTTAAAAAAAAATGAAGTCTTCTGTTGGCCTTTGTCTGGAGATTTGATTTCTTCATGGACAATCTATCCATAGTTCAGAGGCAGGGCACTTGAGATGCAAGCCTTGCTGAATAAAAACTTCACCGCAAATGGGACGTTACTTGCAGTGCTGACACATTGGCCTTCCAATTTTGTAAAGGAGCTATTTCATTGACTTTGGCCGAGTGCCTGATGAGAGGAAGAAGAATGTGTTGAACAGTTTTTTCGCAACTAGCAATCCCAGACAGCAGCACCGAAAAAATAAGTTGGCTGCTGGACAGAAACCGGAGGTAGGAACAAACCCAACACTTGTCAGTCTTGCAGAAGTCAGAAGGATCTTAATTACAGAGAAACAGATTGATTTCCCCCCCCCCCCCGACATTCTGCAGTTTCCTTTATCCATTCAATTCATCAAGGATGAAAGAAAATACTTAATGGTTTTCACAAAGGTAGTTATAATTCTATTACTGATGGTAAAATGCCAGGCATATTAATTCATTCGTAGATCACATGACCCTCTTGTTAGGTTCTTGAACACACCTGAACCTGCCTTCCTGAATCAGACCATCAGTCCATTGAGGCCGATATTGTCTACTCAGCCTGGCAGCAGCTCTCCGGGACCTCAGGTCTTTCGCATCTCCTACTGCCTTGTCCTTTTAACTGGAGATGCTGGGGACTGGACCTGAGGCCTTCTGCATGCAAAGCAGGGGCTCTTCCACAGAGCCACAGCCCCTCCATTAGGGCTGCCAAGTCACCCCGGGGGGCGGGAAATCCCCCGCTACAGGGGTCCTCAATCCGCCGGCCCAGATTCAGCTGGCAGGGGAAACCCCACCCCCAAAATCGCCCGATCAGGACGACTGCCCCAGTGTGATGATGTCACTTCCGGGTGACATCATCATGACGTGCATGCGCTGGGACTCCCCCGCTTTCACAGAGGTAAGACTTGGCAACGCTACCCTCCATAGAGGGGCTTGCAACTGATAAGGTGAGTTCGGACTTTCATATTACCAATGTGATGTTTCTCTGAACCACAAGAAGCACTTCCTTTGAGTGAAGGACCTGTATGTATGCAGTGAAATGCCTGCACTTTCCCACCAGCTCAAGAACTACCACTGAAACAATTCATTTATAGAGAGGAGTCCATGGCTCAGTCTGGAACATCTGCTTGGCATGCAGAAGGCCCCAGGTTTGATCCCGGGCGCTTCCAGTTAAAAGGACCAGGTAGTTAATGTTACCAGCTTCCAGGTGGAGTCTGGAGGTCTCCCACTTTTACAACTGATTTCCACCTGACAGAGATCAGCTCCCCTGGAGAAAATGGCTGCTTTGAAGGGTGGATTCTATGGCATTGTACCATGCTGAGGCCCCTCCCCTCCTCAAACCCCGCCCTCTCCCAGATCCACCCCCAAAGTTTCCAGGTATTTTCCAACCAAGACCTGGCAACCCTACAGGTAGTGGGTGATATCTCCATCTCAGATTCCAGAGAACCACTGCCAGTCTGAGTAGACAAGGCTGAGTTGTTGACCAATGGTGTGATTCAATAGACAGCTACACGTGTGTTCAAGGGTTGTTGGAAAACTCAAATTATGCAACATTGCCATATTTAAAAGGGGGGCTGAGAATTGTTAAATCTTCAGTATCATGAGCTGCAAGGAGTTTTGTTTGGTTGTTGTTATGTGTGATTTAATTGCTAAAGTGCCAGTGCTTACTGGGTTTCGTAAGTTGCCACTAGTGGTGGGAAATGTAATGATTCCACAAGCGCACCCATGCCAGAAGGATTAAAGCCTTTACTGGAACAAAAGCAAAGCCTTTCCTGGCCTCTGCCTGAACAACAATTTTTTTAAAAAGCCAACAACCAGAAGAGGAAGTGAAACCAAACTACAACTCAGGCGAAATAACTAAACAGTTCAATAAGGGAACATTACCAAATTCACAACTTGCCACAATATAACAGGGAAGGCAGGGTATAATAAATAAACAATACTTCTAATCAGAATATCATGAACTTTAGAAACGTTTTTTTCCATAAGAGCGAGGGAGATCTCATTTTCAGTCGCTACTCTGCTTTACTTACTTACTTATTTACTTCATTTATCCCCAGCCTTTCTTTCCAGTTGGGACCCAAAGCAGCTTACATCTTTAACCTCTTCTCCATTTTATCCTCACAACAATCCTGTGAGGTAGGTTAGACTGAATGTATGTGACAGTCTGAAGGTCACCCAGCAAGTTTCAATGGCAGAGTGTGGATTTGAACCTGGATCCCCCAGAACCTAGTCTGACACTATTTGACCATTATGTCACACTGGCTCTTGAAGCTCTTAAATTCCCCAAGAAATCCTGGGCCAGTCACATATCTTAAGAACATAAGAAGATCCCTGCTTGATTAAACCATTGGTCATTGAGGTCCAGTTCCTCCAGAGGGCCAACAACAGGCCATCGAGGCCAAAGAGAAGAGAAGAGATTGGATTTATACCCCACCCTTCACTCCCCAAGGGAGTCTCAGAGCGGCTTACAAACTCCTTTCCCTTCCCCTCCCCGCAACAGACACCCTGTGAGGTAGGTGGGGCTGAGAGAGCTCTGACAGAAACTGCTCTTTTTCAAGAACAGCAGTACCAGAACTGTGGCTTGCCCAAGGTCATCCAGCAGGTGCAAGTGGAGGAGTGGGGAATCAAACCCGGTTCTCCCAGATTAGAGTCCACGCACGTAACCACTACACCCAACTGAATGTACCTCTGAATGTGGAGGTTCCCTTTGGTCACCGGGGCTAGTAGCCACTGATAGACCTATCCTCTATGAATCTATCTGATCCCCTATTAAAGCTATGCCTGTGGCCATCACTGCATCTTCTGGCAGCAAATTCCACATGTCAATCATTCTTTGTGTAAAGAAATATTTCCTTTTGGTCATCCAAAATCTACTGCCCATCAGCTTCGCTGGATGCCCTTGAGTTCCAGTATTTGGGGAGAAAGAGCAAAAGTTCTCTTTGTCAGCTATCTCCACCCTGTGCATAATTTTATAAACCTCTACTGTGTCTCCTCTTAATAATCTCTTTTATAAACTGAAAAGCCCCAGCCTTTCCTCATAGGGACAGTACTCCAAAACCCATAATCATCTTGGATGCCCTTCTCTTGACCTTTTTCCAATTCTGCAGTGTCCTTTTTGAGATACAAACTACTTCCGCACTGTCATTTTTGTCACTCGTTTGTCCCTATTGCTTTGGGTCCCCTCCTTTTCCACATGTGTTTTGCTCCCTCTAGGACTATTAAGTGGCAGGGTTGCATGGTGACCACAGCCATACACAGTATTCCAAGTGAAGCCCCACCATGGATCTATACCTAACTTGCTTTACAGGATCATTTTTGGAAACAGAAATAGGGGAAGGAGAGGAGGAAACTATTCATTCCACTACAGTAGCCTTGGAGGAATGGCTGAATAAAAAGTTAATGAACAAATAAATGAATTATGTCGGCCATATAGTTGCTGACTCTTGCAAAAAGATGTTAAACAAATATGCTTTGCATCAACATCAATTATGTTTTTACCTTGCTAATGGAAATACATTCCCCCTAATAGCCATTAACTAAACGTGTGTTTTGAACTTCCCCTTGGCACATCCCCTTCATCTAATTTTGCATCATGACATCATCTCTTCGCATGATGATTTATGCCATTGCACAGAGGACAGCTATAGAGAATGTATTCAAATTCAGGAGAGAAGAGAAACGGCAAAGAATGGGTTTGCATGTTTAAAAAGTGTAATAGGTGATTCATAAGTTGTCTTTTTCTCAAGCACTTCCATATTTACTATACGGGGATGACCTACTGAGAGGGCAAATGGAGAGCTTGGCTGGGGCCCAGATCTGTGGGGAGCAGGAGGAGGCATGTAAGCAATCTCCTGCCCTGATGCTGTGGCCACCAGGAACTCTTGGCTGTTTACATGGAGAGAAACTGCAAGCTGGGGTGGGAATATGGTTTAACACATAAGAAGCAAAGAGTCTCAGAGTAAGAGTCCAGTTACTCCACCCATGTTCCCCTTACCTGGATTAAACTTTCCATCTCCCTCTTCCACTTTCACCCATGGCAACTTCCATAACAATTTTCTCCCTCTTGAACTTCTTCTGTAGACCAGCTGTGAAGCTCCTATAGGTCAACCCTCTACCTAGCTGTATCACCTTGCCCTCTTGTAATTCACCGGCCCACATGACTGCTTCATAAGGAAACTGCTACGCTCTTGTTTGACGAGGAGGAGACAGAAGCAGAGGTGACTCAGGGAACCTTTGTGCTAAGTAATCTAGAAGGCAATCCAGATGTTAGAAGACCTGTAGGAGAAGGAATATATTCCATCAGTCCCCATTTTCTGGTATCTGTCCCTGAGAACAGCTAGATTGGGGTCCAGTAGCATCTTAGAGACCAACAACATTTTGGGAGGTATGAGATTTCAGTTATCTGATGAAGGGAGCTTTGACTCTTGAAAACTCATACCCCAAAAACCTTTGTTGGTTTAAGCTGCTATTGGACTTGAATCTAGCTGTTAAACTGCAGACCAATGCAGCTACCCTTTGAGACTGACCCTGAGTAATTACTGTCCCTATTTTGACTTTGCAAGGTATTTTGAGGGTGCTATTTGTAAAAGCTGGGTGTGTAAATGTACCTTTCTTCAGACCGCAGTTGCTTCCACCCAGTCTCCAAGTTATCCCTCTGAGTGGCAGTTACGGGACAGGATGTCAGATGGGGATGCATGGAAAGATTTACACATGGACACTAAGCACTGTGTAACATTCATTGTGCCACCAGGATCAGGCAGCAATCCTTGGTGTGAGACTAGGGAGATTCGGTATACAGAATCTCCCTATCTAGCTTTCTCACACATGAAGGTAACTATACTGAGCTGCCAGACCAAAGATCTATCAAGGTCAATCTCGTCCACTCTGATTAAAAGCAGCTCTCCAGGATCTCAGATAGAAGTCCTTCACATCACCTCCTACCTGATCCTTTTAACTGGAGTTGCCAGGGATTGAACCAGGGACCTTCTGCATGCAAAACAGATGTTCTGCTACTGAGCCATGGTAACTCCCCTCTTCCTCTGGCAGACGAGCCACCGCCACAGGAAGTCTTCTTAAGGCACCAGACTTTGTTGAATGAAGTGATAGGGCATTAGCCAATGAGATAAAATCTCCATGGCCAAAAGGAATTATATCAGGATTGTCTATTCAGACTGGAAGTGACTCTCCAGGCTCTACCACTGAGCCACAGCCCGTCCCCAGAATGCAAATGCTTCTTGCACACACAGCAGCAATTCATGTGATGGTGTTTGCATGTTGCAAGATGGTGTTGTAAGATAATGACAGAGTTGCTGCTTCAGCACAGGTAGCACCCTGCATTAGCACAGGCTGTGATATCAGCACCCTGTGCCAGGTGTGGGTAGCCACTCAACAGCCACATGTCTGCATTACGTGGCTCTACAGAGTTCTCTGGTATGAACATAAGAAGAGCCCTGCTGGATCAGACCAATAATCCATCTAGTCCAGCGTCCTGTCTCACTCAGTGGCCAGCCAGTTCCTCTGGATGGCCAACAACAGGGCCAAGGCCTTCCTGATGTTGCCTCCTGGCTCTGGGATTCAGCGCCTTAGTGCTTCTGAATATGGAGGTTCCCCTCAGTCACCATGGCCAGTAGCCATTGATAGACTTATCCTCCGTGAATCTATCTAATCCCCTCTTAAAGCTGTTTATTCCTGTAGCCATCACTACATCCTCTTGCAGCGAATATCCCATTTTAATCACTCTCGGTGTAAAGTAGTATTTCCTTTCCTCCATCCTGAACCTAACCCCCCCCCCCCCCACTTTCCATGCATCAATATATGGGGTGGAAGTAGGTAGTCCATCAGTGAACTGCTCCTGGATTCACAGAGATTTTGGTATGGAGCAGTTTTTTTTTTAAAGTCAGTATATATTGGGAGATGATTCACAGTGCAAACCTATGCAGAACAACTCTAATCAAAGCCCATTGATTTCAATGGGTTTAGACTGGAATAAAGGGCTGCAGTGGCTCAAGTGGTTAAGACACTGAACTGCAGACCAGAAGGTCAGTAGTTCAGCAGTTTGAGACCCGAGTGCTGCATGACGGAGTGAGCTCCCATCTCTGGTCTCAGGTCCTGCCAACCTAGCAGTTTGAAAGCAAAAAATTGCAAGTAGATAAATAGGTACCACTTTGGAGGGAAAGTAACAGCGTTCCGTGTGTCTCGGCATCTAGTCATGCCGGCCACATGACAATGGAAACGTCCTTGGACAGCACTAGTTCTTCGGCTTGGAAACGGAGATGAGCACCACATCCCTAGAGTCGTATTCAACTGGCTTTCGAGCAAGGGAAACCTTTACCTTTTACTAGACTGGAATAACTTGGAATAGGATTGCACTGATGTCTCAGGTAAGACAAAACCACATCGCACCCTTCAAACATTTGGACTTAGTTGAAAGGAGGAAGCCTGTAACCTTCCTTGCTATCTTCATCTCTTTCCCCAGAGAATGGCTTGTCTGTTAGATTCAATGTAGTAATTCTCTGATCCTCCGTTGTAATGAAGAGGAAGAGCCTTAAAGCAGAAACGACATGGGCAAAGAAAGGAGGAGTCCCCTCCCCCCATATGCATCTCTTTTGTATGAACCTGGAAAGGGGGGGATGCTTCCAGTGTAACAGATTTTTATTTTGGAAATGTAATCACCTTAAGTGCTGATATTGCATAATAAACCACAGCGAGTTATTTTTACACAATGTACCTTATTAATGTCAGTGCAAGTCTGATTTGACACAGTGAAGGCAAATGCATCGAAATAGAGTTGGAAAAAAATATTTTTGAGACAGTGTAGCTGCTAATGACTGAAGTTACTGAGATAGGAAAGGGAATTAAAGCACTAGACATGGATCTCTGTACGTCATGGAGAAATATGAGCGCCTTATTCGGGAGTAGTTTATGCTGATTTGAAGGGCGCTTGCCATGCGCTTTGTATTTTGCCTTTAATTGCCATGTGCCATGCCTTTAATTGTCCATGCAATGAGGACCTTTTATCTGATAATTATCAGGGAATATCTTTTGGGGGAGAAAACATCTTTTAGGTTGCTGAAAATGTCATCCAAATGGGATGAAAATCCACACTGGAAATGAATTTAACCTTTATGTGACTTTGTCCTTTTTGTCTGATATTTGTCTTGAAAGACCCTTGGCAGAGGTTACGTCCGTGAGGATTTTACTGAAATTCCCTGGGAAAGTTAGGAAGGTTTTCTAATTGAAACGAAAACAAATATAACTGTGAAAACAAATGTATGTAATAATGAATATAATAAAAAACAAATACATTGTGTACATCTCTAGTCAGAGTATCACATTCCGTCCTCTGAATTATGGGGCATCAAACTAGGATTATTTCCCTTGCATTTCTGACTTTATAACCTGAATGTTATGCAGAAGAAATGGCTACAAGGAATCCCAAACTGCCACATAGAAGTTTAGTCTAGTGCAAGGACAATGCAACGGTCATATGGTTGCCAGGTGTGGCTTGGAGATGTCTTGGAATCACAACTGATCTCCAAACTATAAAGATCAGTTCCTTTGTACAAAATGGCAGCTCTGGAGCATGGATTCTATGGTGTTATACCCTATATGAAGACGGAGGTCCTGTGCCTGAGTTGGGGGTAGGGATCCCTCTACCGACCTTCGATGGGGCACCTTTGGTGCCAGCACCAAGGGTCAGGAGTTTGGGAGTGCTCCTGGATGCCGCCTTAACAATGGAGGCCCAGGTAGCAGCCACTGCCAAAGCAGCCTTCTACCATCTATGGCTGATTAGGCAGTTGGTTCCCTTCCTCGAACGCAATGACCTGGCAACTGTGATCCATGCTATGGCCATGTCAAGATTAGACTACTGCAACGCTCTCTACATGGGGCTGCCCTTGTCCCAAATCCGGAAACTGCAGCTAGGGCAAAATGCTGCAGCCAGGCTGTTGATGGGTCTCTCTATAAGAGATCACATCCAGCCTGTGCTGAAGGCGCTGTACTGGCTGCCAATAGCATACCAGATTCGCTTCAAAGTGCTGGTTCTGACTTTTAAAGCCCTATATGGTCAGGGGCCTGTCTACTTGAGGGACTGCCTTTCCCCATACATCCCCCAGAGGGCACTGAGGTCAGGGTCACAAAACTGCCTGACTCTCCCTGGCCCAAAAGATGCCAGAATGGCTGTTACTAGAACTTGGGCCTTCTCAGTGGCGGCTCCACACTGGTGGAATGAGCTCCCGGAAGACATTAGGGCCCTACGGGACTTTTTACAGTTCTGCAGGGCCTGTAAAACGGAGCTCTTCCACCAGGCCTTTGACTAGAAGCCACCACTGACAAATGAGCCATCGGAAACTACCAACGCTATGGCTCTATGCTACAGCATTAGTTTACCTCTCTGTATTAGACCATCCACAGAAACCGTCCTCGGTACCTACTAGCACTTTCTGTTATTTATTGCTATGTAATTTTATTGTGTCTATTGTATTTTATTGTTTTATCGCATTTCAATTGTTGTACGCCACCTTGAGCCAGTTCGTCCGACAAGGTGGGATATAAATTGAAAGTAATTAATAAATAATAATAAATAAATAATTTTGAGGTCCCTCCCCTCTCCAAACCCCACCATGTCCAGGCCCCAGGAATTTCCCAATGACAAACTGGCCGTCCTGATCTAGCAACCATTTCCAGACTCCAAACCCCAGAAAATTTGCAGGACTGACATGGAATAACAGCCACTCTTGTGGAAAGGGTTCATTTCTAACTGGTAACCCCACTGCACATGGCAGGGCTTCCTTTCAAGCCTGCATGTCCAACCTTGAAACCTGCTATTGTGCTCCATGGCTCGTCTTTTCAACACAAATCCATGGTTTCTTCTTCTCAGTACACATTATTGTTCCTCAAGGTAAGGCAGCTGTGTTTCAATTAAATGCTTTACAGGAAATGGCTCCACCCTCCCAATTTAGCGTAAGATGCCCTTACGCCTTAATAGAACAATGACACTACCGATTCACTGTGGTGTTTCTTTCAAAAATAAATAAAAGTGGTATTCAAGTACATAGACTTATTTTAATTAGATTTTTTTTGAAGCATTCTTTTCTGAGAATACTCATTTAATGCTCTGAGCAACCTTGACATCACTTTAAAAGGCCCATCCGTCAAAATCCTCTGAACAAATGAATATGGATAATGTTTCAAGTGCAAGCTAGGGGGAAGTTTCTGAATGCCAAAGAGAGGAAGGGAGGGATCCGGCTTACTAGAACTTCTTTTGTGAAAAGAAGAAGAAGAAGAGAAGAGACTGGATTTATACCCCGCCCTCCACTCCCCAAGGGAGTCTCAGAGCGGCTTACAAACTCCTTTTCCCTTCCCCTCCCCACAACAGACACCCTGTGAGGTAGGTGGGGCTGAGAGAGCGCTTTCCCAAGCAGTCCTTGAGAGAACAGCTGGTACAGAGCTATGGCTTGCCCAAGGTCATCCAGCCAGGTGCAAGTGGAGGAGTGGGGAATCAAACCGGGTTCTCCCAGATTAGAGTCCGCGCACTTAACCACTACACCAAACTACACCAAAAGTAGAGGAAAGATACAGTTGGAATTCACAGCTATAGCCAGGGAAGGGGGGGGGGGTTAAAATGGACTTGAAGGGTATTGGGGTGGTCTTTGGAGGATTTCAATTTTTTAAAATAAAAACCTTTAAATACTAGAGATGATCCTGTAATGTAGAATGATTTTTGGATTTTGTATTGTATCTTCCGGTTGGATCCAGACAGCTTTTTTTTTTGCTCACCTAATCCCCTGTCTTAGTACAGCCCTTCATGCACTTTGACCATGCACGTCCTATGATTCCCCACTGATTGTCAAATGGGACCTACTCCCTATTTTTGCAACCAAGTCACAGCTGACTTACAGAAACCCCTGAGGGTTTTCAAGGCAAAAAGACTTAACAGAGGAGGTTTGCCACTGCCTGACTCTGAATCGCAACCATGAGATTCCTTTCCCCTCACAAATCCTGACCATGCTTAGCTTCCAAGATATGGTGGGATCAGGCTAGTCTGGGCTGCCCAGGATCATTTGGGGCTGAGGCAGAAGAAGGGAGGGGAGGGTGGGACTGGCCTGGAGGTTGCCAGCTTCCAGGCGGGGCTAGCTTGGAGATCTTCCAGAACTACAACTGATCTCCAGACTACAGAGATCAGATTCCAGTGGAGAATCTGGAGGGTGGATTCTATGGCGTTATATCCCAGTGGTTTCTCCCCAGGCTCCATCCCCCCAAATCTCCAAGAATCTCCCAACACAGAGATAAGAACCTGATGTACGGCACCCTGCTGATAGAAATCCCTTCCATCTTCAAGAATTACCAGTGGATACAACAACCCACTGAGCATCACAAAATGATGGGGTTATGAATCCAGATGTATCAACAATGCTCACACAGAGAAAGAGAAGATTAGTTACATTCATCCCTGCCCATCAATTACAATTTGCCCAGTATTTTGAGCCGGAAAGCAATTTCTATGTACAGTCCATAGACGAGCCATCCCGGTGACAAGAGGGAATGAAAACACAACTCTTTTAGGAAGAAGTGAACATCCCTGTGTGATGAGGGTATGATCTTATTGACATTCTTAAACTGAAAGGTTTTCAGGCCTCTGGCAAAACTCCATTTCATGCATCGCTTGTTAAAAGGACCTGTTACTTCTTATTGTTTCTAAAGTCCACCCAGCCGTGTCATACGACGGTAATTATTTTGACACCTGATTACAAGATTTTTTTTTTGTCTGGGGGTTGTGTGTATAACCCTGGCAAGAGATGTTACTGGTCTGAAGTTGACAATTTGTCTCCAGAGTTCTGCCCTATCCACACACCATCTTTGGAGTAGATTACGTCAGGTATAGAAGTGTGTGTGTAAAGAGCTGTCAAGTCACAGCTGACTTATGGAGACCTTGTAGGGTCTTCAAGGCAAGAGATGATCAGAGGCGGTTTGTCATTGCCTGCCTCTGCATAGTGACCCTGAAATTACTTGGTGGTCTCCCATTCAAATACTGATCAGGGCCTACCCCGCTTAGCTTCCGAGATCCGAAAAGATCAGGCTAGCCTGGGCCATCCAGGTCAAGACAGGGATGGAGGTAGATTTTCTTATGTTTCCAGGCTTCCAAACAACATCATTCCTGTTCTTTCTCCATTCCTTCTCAACTCCTGTTCAGTCAAATGGCATTTTCTAACTTTACTTACATACTGGGGGTATTCAGCCTGGTACATCTATTCATCCTTTTGGGTTTTGGCTACATAGTCATTGAGGTTAACACAGGCATAGCTTTGCCATCCTAATCTTGGGTTTGTCATCGGTCTTCCATCTGCCAGTCATGATTCATGCCACGGGGCCTGGAGAATAATAATTTTTTAAAAGCCTGCTCTATTTATGCAAATGCTATCAATATACAGGGTGCTACTGGGTTTCTAAAATGGAAAGGTTCCAACATATGAGGCTTCTTTACACTGAGACAGACCTTTGCTCTGTCGAGGTTAGCTCTGTCTACTCTGATGGACAGGGTGTTTGCGGGGCCTGAGGTCAACACATGTCTTTCACATCATCTATTATCTGATACGTTTCACCAGAGATACCAGGGAACTGAACCTGCAACCTGCCATGCACAAAAGAGACGCTCTACTACTGAGCCACAGCACTACCCCCAGAAATATATAGTCTAAATGCCGTCAGCAGAGAAGATAGTCATATCCTTTCACAACGATTTTCCACTTTGCCGATGCCCCAGAACAGATGAAAATTTGGGGCTGCAAATTGTCATAGAAATGTGAGTTATGTTAGACTGTTCTGAGCCAGCTTCAAGGGCTACCAAGTTGCTTGAATGTTCAGTTCAAAATGATGGTGTTAACCTGTAAAGCCCTTCCTGGTCAGGCTCCCACTTAGATGAAGGCTTGGGTTGCCAGGACCCCCCTGGCCACCAGCAGGGGAAGGAGGGACAAGGGCTGCCAGCTCCAGGTTTAGGGATGGAGCCGGGGGAGGACAGGGACCTCATTGGGGTTCGATGCCAAAGAGTCCACCCTCCAAAGCATCCATTTGTCCCAGGGGAACTGATCTCTGTAGTCTGGAGATGAGCTGTAATGGGGGGGGGGGGGGGTCCCAGGCCCCTCCTGGAAACTGGCATCCCTACTGAAGGCCCATCTAAACCTGTATGAGACCTCTTGCCAATTAAGACCCAGCCAACAAGCACTGCTAGAGGTATTGATCCATCAAGTGGCATCTAAGGTTACGACAGCAAATGCCCCCCCCCCCCCGCCCGCCCTGTGGCTCTAACTCCCCTGGAATTTTGTTTCAGAAGAAGCTAGGAAAACAAATTTGTATGAGGGTCGAAGGCATTGCTTTTCAATTGGCAGTGAATAGAGTGGCTTCGATGCAGCCAGTTAAGATGTTAATGCCCTGGGCTGAAATGCTCATTTTGCTGTGATTGTATTTGAGATTAATTTGTTAACTTTACTGGTTTATTGGCTGTTTTCCCTATTTAGTAAGCCACTCAGAAGGGAGGGCAGAGGAGGGGGAGTGGCATGGCATTGCCCAATCTCATCAGATCTCGGAAGCTAAGCAGGGTCAGTGCTTGGAAGGGAGACCACCAAGGAAGGCTCTGCAGAGGAAGGTGACGGCAAACCACCCTCTGCTTCTCACTTGCCTTGAAAGACCCTTCCTGGGGTCGCCATATGTTGATGATGGCATTTATCTATATAAGCCACTTAAAGCACAGGAAAGATGGTATAGAAACTGATGATTAAATAAAAACTACCCTCTTGTAAATTCTGTGCCCTTCACATTTATGTTCAGGCACCCTAAGCTGCATTTGCAGTACCCATGGAACCATCACCTGGCTTTGGAGGCTGACTTGCACTCAGTGAATTGTAGCACAGGATGCTACAGATGACATGCATAATTCATCATTTGCAAGACTACTTTATAAAATGTTATTGCTTTCTCCAGGCACAGGCAATCTGCAGGAGATTTCTGCTCTGAAAGGCAGTGTTTCGCATTCGACCCTTGCAGCCACAGCCCACAATGTGGTGGGGGAAAGTGCCGTCGAGTCACAGGTGTCTTAAGGCGACCCCGTGGGTTTTTAAAGGCAAGAGATGTTCAGAGATGGTTTGCCATTGCCTGCCTCTGCGTCACAGACCTGGTATTCCTTGGCCATTTCCCATCCAAATATTAGCCAGGGCTAACCCTGCTTCGCTCCCGAGATCTGATGAGATCGGGCTACACCCGACCTGATTTTCATTAAAAATTTTGGAACTGGTAATGTGTAACGTAATGTTCTGATGGCACAGGAGAAGGATGCATTTGTTCTGCTAAAACTAAGCAAGTCTGATCCTGTATGTTCTTTCAATGAGAGATTGCCTGGGTCTGCCACGGATAAGCTGCTCTGAGTTCCAGTGCTGGGTGTAGCTCAGAGATGAAGGCCATCAAAATCCTATAGGGTGATCAATGTTGCTACAAAGAATGTTGTTTTAGCTTCCACAGACAGATTTCAGGGAAGATGAATACTTGGAAAGAGAAAAGGAAATGCTTAAGACTTTGGTTATTTATTACCTGTAGATATTCATGTATTAGAACTATTTGTTGACATAAATATCCCTGTTCTGAAAGGCCCAGGCTAACCCAATCTTATCAGATCTTGGAACCTATGCAGGGTCCAGCCCTGGTTAGCATTTGGATGGGAGACCACCAAGGAATTCCAGGGTTGCTATGCAGAGGCAGGCAATGGCAAACCGCCTCTGAATGCCTCTTGCCCTGAAAACCCTATGGGGTCGCCCTAAGTCAGCTATGACCAGTGTTCCCTCCAAGCTGAGTTAGCTAGCTCACAGTTTTTTAGCCTCCGGCTCACAGATTTTTGTCTTAGCTCAGGGGAAGGATGGCTCCAGAGCAAACTAATTTATGCAGCAGCCAGATTGCTCGCTCACAGCTTTAATGCCGATAGCTCACAAAGTAGAATTTTCGCTCACAAGACTCCACAGCTTAGAGGGAGCATTGGCTATGACTCAATGATACTTTACACACACAAAAAGTACAAGCTGAGTGGGGCATGGAGAATCTGGGAGGGGGAAACTGGAACCCCAAACTCATTCCCTCTTTATTTTATGAGGGCTTAGTCTGACTAATTTTCTCTTCTGTTGCTTCCTTTCACTACTTTTCAGCCACTCTCAAAAATGTTTGCCTTCTGGTGCTTAGTCAGCCTTTATTGTGCGTTGGGGGTGGGCAGGGGGAGGAGAGTCTTTTCCTTTTGGTTAATTAACAAAGTTACACCTTCCCGTCTAGTTGGGGAGATCTCTGACTATGTACATCCCTCTGCTTTCTCAATGGATGGCCTGGCATTCCACCTTTTGGGATTGGCATCTAGCCCCAGCCCTTTCACGCTTAGGCACAGTAATGACAGTGCTACATGATGATGAAAGCCAAACAAATCTCGGGTCTGTAAGGTCTCAATTTTCAATCTCTTTATTAAGGTCTTCAGAACTGGTAACTCACTAAGGCAAACGCAGCCCCCCCATCTACTTTGGAAGTACCCCAAACTCAGAAATCCAGTTTGGTGTAGTGGTTAGGAGTGGCAGACTCTAATCTGGAGAACCGGGTTTGATTCCCCACTCCTCCACGTGAAGCCAGCTGGGTGACCTTGGGTCAGTCGCAGTTCTCTGAGAGCTGTTCTCTCACAAGCAGTCCTCGAAAGAGCTCTCTCAGCCCCACCTGCCTCACAGGGTGTCTGTTGTGGGGAGGGGAGGGGAGGGAGATTGTAAGCCACTCTGAGACTCTGAATGAAGAGCGGGGTATAAACCCAACTCTTCTTCTTCTTCTGATCCTATTCCCCCCTCCCCTGCCACCTTGGAAAGTCTTTCTTCAGACACTCTTCTCTTTTCATTGACAATGGCAAGATGCCAGCTGCGGAAGTCCTGAAGACCCGGGGGGGGGGGGGGGGGGAAGCTTCCAGAAGTCGATGAGTTATGGCTAACTGTATTCAAGAAAACCATAAAAGCCCAAGTGAAATATCTATTACAGGTCCTCTATTGAACAACCTTGCCATATATCTACCTAATGCACAGCTAAATTTAGACTCAAGAGTAGTTACGATTCTACTCCTGAAACTACTTAGCTAATGATTTTTCCCAGGTTGGCTGGCCACAAAGAGCAGAGATGCAATTCCATAATAAGCTGCACAACAGCACCGAGAGCCCTTGTTTGAGACACCTCTGCCGTGTTTTCCACAGTGAATAAACCTGGGCAGGAGGGGAGCCACTCAGGTTGGAGGAAGGCTTCACATTTTGTTCAGGGGAGTGCCAGAGAAGGGTAGAATCCACCCCACCAAAACAGCCAGTGTGGTGTCGTGGTTAAAGTGTCAGACTAGGATGTGGGGAGTTCCAGACTTGAATCCCCACTCTGCCATGGAAGCTTGCTGGGTGGCCTTCTGACTGCCACACACATTCAGCCTAACCTCCCTCACAAGACTGGTGTGAGGATAAAATGGAGAAGAGGTAGAAAACGTAAGCTGCTTTGGGAAGAAAGGCTGGGGATAATTGAAGCACTGAAGCACTGAGACCCAGGTCTCATGGAGAAAAAAATGTTGCTAAAGTTCCTTTCCCACCATTTTAGCCTTTTTTGTGAGGATAAAATGGAAGAGAGGAAAAGTAAATAAAGGGATGAATATAAGGCCATAATAACAATAAGACTTGAACCCAATCATTCTGAGTATTCTTTTTTTTAAAGTATGCATCCTAAAAATGCAAGGTATATCAAACATACGGATCACTTGCAGAGGGCTGGGTTGTGGTTCTGTTGAGTGTACACTTGGCCATAAACCCATCTTATTAAAGCATAATGTGTGAAACCCATCTTTTCTGTTCACTGAATAACTCTGGCTTTCCCCTTACGCACCATAACACCAAATAGAAGAGAGAAGAAGAGGAGATTAGATTTATACCCCGCCCTTTACTGGGAGTATCAGAGCAGCTTACAAACTCCTTTCCCCTCCCCTCCCCTCCCCTCAACAGACGCCCTGTGATGTTGGTGGGGCTGAGAGAGCTCTCTAGAGGACTGCTCTTTCAAGAACAGCTCTGACAGAACTTATGACTGACCCAAGGTCACACCAGCAGCTGCAATTGGAGGAGTGGGGAATCAAACCCAGTTCTGCCAGATAGAGTCCATGCACTTAACCACTACACCAACATATAACAGGTTGTGGTTTTTTTTTTTCAGCTTTACAAAATGCATTAAAATGTATGGAGGAGCCAGCTGTGTAGAAGTGGAGAGTGGTTCTTTTTATTCCACTGTTATCTTCCTTATCCTGTGGTTGCAACTTTAGTGCACACAGAGAATAAATGAGCAGCCTGGGTCACCTGAAGTCATCAGGCAAAAAAAAATATATCCCCACAATTCCCAAATACTTTGAAAAATGCCAGTACACAACCTCTTCTTTAGTAATTCCTCTTAAGTCGCACGGAGCCTCATTCTGTCACCTATGATATATATTTTACTGAAGGCCTGTCACAATCTGCCTTCTTCACTTTCTTCTCTCACCCATGGCTTTATGTGTGTAGAGTCGAATAAATACCCGAGAAGCCCTGAGAAGTTTGCTTTTCCAAGACCAGTGGAGAGTAGCAGCAGTTGATAAAAAAAATAATAACTTGATGATACAATAGGACTCTCTGGGGTCCGATCACGTTGTCCTTATTGCTAGGATGATGCGCAGGCGGCAAGACACACGATGTGCATAGATGCAGAATTCAAGGCATCTTGCTTCAGTCTGTTTATTCTTATAAGGCTTGTTATCTAGGCAGAAGAAGAGACATCCAAAGTAATCAAAGAAAAGAACCTTAGTCAAACAATAGATGATATTTAAAATATGATATATAAAAACAAGAGTTGGGGACCTGAGCAAGCTGTGGGCTCCCCACACCCTCAGCATTCATTCACCCAAAGAGTAACACAAAGGGTACCTTTAAAGCAAAGCTTGCTGCTCTGTTTCTTGTCTGGGACTGGCCCTTTAACAGCCCACTGCCTGACAATCTGCTGGGAGGCAGCCTTGAGCCAGGGGTGGGAGAACAACGGGCAGAGTCACAGCTGAGATGAGAGGATGGCAGCAGGTTCCCATTAGAATTGCTCAGATCCCATGGGAGTTCCAGAGGTGGGGCCACCAAAGGCCAGGGCCTTCCTGAGGCAAAGGGAAATGGGCCAAGGAGAACACAAGGTATAGATAGGACCTCTTGGTCTGGGGCAAGTGATGCTCTGTATTCTTGGTGCTGGGGGGCAACAGTGGGAGGGGCTTCTAGTGTCCTGGCCCCACTGGTGGACCTTCTGAGGGCACCTGGTGTTTTTGGCCACTGTGTGACAGAGTGTTGGACTGGATGGACCACTGGCCTGATCCAACACTGGCTTCTCTTATGTTCTTATGTTCAACAGCTCTTGCTCCTCTGGTTGAGTATGACAGGGTCAAGAGAGAGGTGGAGAGCTAGGGTGAAGGAAACCCCCTTCCCTCTCTGTCTCACTAACTCTGGCTTTCCCCTTCCATACCATAACATCAAATATAAGGGAGGGTTATCTCAAATGTTATAGTATTGTTCATGTATTTACTTAATTTGTATGATGCCTTTTCCCCTATGGGAACCCTTAGCAGCTTGCACTGTTCTCCTCTCCTCCATTTTATCATCACAACAACTCCATAAGGCCTCTCGGTCTGAGGCCTGCGGGAGGCTCTATAGTGCCCTCTGCTGGCAAAGTCCCACCAGACTTGGGAAGACCATCTACAAGAAGTTAGGACCAATGCTCCCTCCAAGCTGTGAAGTCTTGTGAGCAAAAATGCTGCATTGTGAGCTACTGGCATGAAAGCTGTGAGTGAGCGATTTGGCTGCTGCATAAACTGGTTTGCTCTGGAGCCTTCCTTCCTGAGCTTAGACAAAAATGTGTGAGCTGAAGGCTAAAAAACTGTGAGGTAGCTCACACTAACTTACCTTAGAGGGAACACTGGTTAGGTCTCATTGGCTTGTATCCAACAAAATGCAAATGGCACAAAACTCACAGAATGGGATTTTTCTGCCTCCCCCTACCCAATGCAGCCCACTGAAATTCTGTTTCTACCGGGTCAGGGTCTTTTCACAGTGGAAGAAAGACAGGTTTCTGCAATAGGAGCTGGAATAGGAAAAAATGTTCTCCTTGGCCAACAGAAGAACACTTCTGTTGCTGGGAAATGGTGGCAGGCTGCAAGCCAATGATTCTTAAAATACATTGTTAAAAATATGCACATTATTTTGGAACTTTTTGTTCCTCTGCACTTTTTGTGGTGGTGCTGGCAGTGATGTGTGTGTGTGTGTGTGTGTGTAGCATAGCCACTGAGAGGCAGTGCATTGTAATTCCTAGTAATAAACCTATATATGAATTTATTTTAGAAAGGACCCTAACAGTATCTACATGTTAAGTTTAGCACTGCAGTAAAATAGATAAGTAGTCTGTTGCAGAAACTGAGGTAATCCTTAATTCATCATAAAGGAAATCAGTGTTTACAGGGCATTTAAACAGAAATGAAAGAGAACGTTTCTAATATGGGTTAAAATAGGAGGAGGAGATTGGATTTATACCCCGCCCTTCACTACTCAAAGGAGTCTCAGAGTCACTTACAATCTCCTTTCCCATCCCCTTCCCACAACAAACACCCTGAGATGTAGGTGGAGCTGAGAGAGCTCTTTCAGAGAGAAAACAGCTCTGAAATAACTTGTGACTGACCCAAGGTCACATCAGCAGCTGCATGTGGAGGCATGAAGAATCAAACCCGGTTCTCCCAGATTACAGTCTGCGATCCTAACCACTACACCAAACTGGCTCTCAAAGAATAAACACATAACAACATTACTCGGGCAACTCTCTTTCTGCATGGCCTAGCAAAGTCAGGGCCTCAAGACACCTCTCAGGACACTGTAGAGGGTTTCAAAATGGAGTCAATCACATGATGCCTGGAATCTGGCTATTCTAGGCAACTACACACTATACCCACGACATCAAGGGGGAAAAAAGACTAATTACAGATAAGAAGGGATCTGTTTGTGACAATGGGTTTTGCATTTGATAGAGATAACTCCATTCTTGGCAACTGGTGTGCACTCCCACAGGCAACAAAGCCAAGGCATAGTTGACAAGCTGTCAAAGAAGCTATAGAAGAAAGGGTTTATGTAAAGCCAACCACAAAAGGGTAAAACATGAATGAGGCCATCTATGTAAGGCGATTTCTGGCCACTAAATTACTTCTTTCAAATTGTTTTTTTGGGGGGCAGGGGAGGAATTCCAGGACAGGAATACAAACACACAGAATACTGCATAAGGTCTGACAGATATAACTCAGGGTCCCTCAACCATGTTGAACCTTTGGAGATTTTGAGAACAGACAGTGGGTGCTATAACAAAATGGCTGCCACAGGGGTGAGGTCCATTCACAAAATGTTGGGCATTCCTACAAAATGTTAGGATGTTCCAGGACAGGCTGCACATTCCAAATGGTTGAACCCTGAAGAGACAAAAGCAACATCTGCCAGGCTCTTCTGAGGCACCTCCAACTCCATTGCAGAAGATGCATGTGGGCATCAGGAAGCGCATTGGTGGGCACATGGTATTCACAGGTAGCATTTTGAGGGCCACTGGTAGAAGAGGCTGGCCATAACACATAGGAGTGCCCAACTAAATTAGTCGTAGCCCCATATCGCAAAGAAGCTACTTAAGGGGGGAAAAAGACTTTTTGGTGGGTTGAGGAGCTGGCCTACAAACATTTACCAAACTTTTGAAATTTGGTTATTTCATCACAGGATGTCAAGAAATGTTCCATGCCTCCGGAAAGTTCGATCTCTTCTGTCTCATTTGCTAATCAGAAGTGGAGAAAAGAAGGGTGGATAAAGAACCCAATAATGCCAACTAGAGAGAGAGAAGCCACTTCCAGATTCCTGTGCCTTGTTTTCCTGTGTTGCCAAGAACACCACTTCTCCTTGACAGCCAACACTAGCCTTCTCCGCTGCATCCTTCTCTTCAGGGCTGTGGCTCACTCCACTTGTTACTTTGCTGCCTGGGAAAAGCAGGGCATTCGACCAGAAGCAGCTGAAGAATATGTCTTGAAGTTGCTAGGCAACTACACTTTGTTTCCTTTCTCTCTTCAACCTCTGCTTCGCATAATGGCAACCTGGCATTGTTATGAATATGCAGCAGCTGTTCAAGGAGAGGATGTCAGAGCTTAAAAATGCAAAGCAGAAAGATATAGGTGGAACCTGACTGAGGCAGAAGTTATCGAGTAAAGATACTTCTCTGGAGTAATGGTCAATCTTTAATCTCTATCCAGAAAATCTTCTGAAACTTCCTGTGTGTGTGTAAAGTCCTGTCAAATTGCAGCAACTTGATGGTGACGCCATAGGGTTTTCAAAATGCGAGACAGAGGTGATTTGTCATTGCCTTCCTCTGCATCGTGACCCTGAAAGTCCTTGGTGGTTTCCCATCCAAATACTAACTAGGATGGACTGTGCTTAGGCTAGCCTCGGCCATCCAGTCAGGGCCTGAAACTCTTTTCTTGGATGGCAAGATGTAGCCAGAGTTAACAATGATGTGATCAGCACTATGGACAGCTCCGAATTGAACAACAATGTAAAATACGTCCTATAATACATTATTATGACATTCACTGATCAACGATACTAATAAATCCATTTGTGATTTTGGATACACTTCACACACACACACACACCCCTTTATCAAAAGCATTTCTTTTCATCTTTTCATTAAAGACTTTGATTTCGACAGGAACCCCCTGTCCCCCACCCCAGAAATCCTCATTGTTATATGTGTGTTCCCATTTGCCGAAACAGAAGCAATTTGCAATGGATGTTCATGTCTAAGTCACCAGTTTCAATGTAAAAGGCCAGCTTCATTTTTTCCCTCCAGAAAAGAATCCACATATTGTGGATTTTCTTAACGCATGGCAGATAAAAGGAAACTATACACTGGCGAAAGCATCCAAAGTGCAGCTCGGTTGTTGTCTTCTCTTTTGATTACTAAATAAGTGTAGCTGTCACTTCAGTCTGCTTTGAATATCCAACTATGTAGAACCTTTCTTTAGCAGAGAAAGTTGTCCAAATATTTATCTTGTGCTATAAGCTCTGACGCTCTTTGAACATTAAGGAGTTCCACATTCTCCCCCAGTGTATACCAGCAAATTGCTTATACCTATCATTTTTTTTGTTTTCACTATTTCTGGTTTTCAAAACAAGGGATTGTTCTTCCAAGGCAAGAGGCTGCTTTCCTTCAGGATGTACCTTAAGACAATGGGGTGGAGTGGGAAGAAATAACCCAAAGGTAAAATGGATATACAGGTATGTCACCACCCACCTTCTCGACCAAATGTGGCAGCGGGGGGGGGGGGGGGAGCTGATCACAAGACCCAGAAAAGGAAAAATACCCATTCTCCTAGATATTCTTCTGCCACCATGCTGATTCTAAGGTCAGAATTGGTCCTCTGCCAGTTTCTGACAAATGTTTGAGCCCAGCAGGTACTCATGAGGACTGAAGTTCAAAAACACTGGAACAATGTTTCACATCACCGCAATTAAAGCAAATGTCAGTTCTAGGATGTGGGTAGTTCAGAACATGTGAGGTTAGCTCAAACAAAAAGGAGAGGCTCAGATATTATGGAAATGGAGAGCAATGTGGATGGATGGATAGGCAGATTGACTGACAGGCAGAACAAAGATTTCTTAGTTAACAAGTAAATTTACATGCAGCTACCCCATCTGAGATCATATCTTCTGTTTTGAACAGGACTGAACACGGAGACCAGACAAAGCAGATTTGGAATTTGCTGCTCTAAGGACAGGTTGTAAGTTTATTGTGTTAAACTTTAAATATTATTTTTAAAGTGGTTCTTTCCAGCATCTCCGGGATCCAGACTGATTATTTAACAGTACTGTTATGCATCTGCTTGACCAGTGGACTGTGTTCTTTTTACGGTTTAACTGATTCAGAATTAAAGTCCTGGTTGGGATTGGGACTGGAGAGGGAAAGCTTGCAATGGGGTCTACAGCAATGATACTCAGGGGCTCAGGAACCACACAGGGCTCTCTGATGTGCCATTTGTTTCAGGTAATTCAGGCAAGGCCTGTGTCTACTAGGACTTGTGGTTGGCAGGTGGTTTCCACCTTGAAACAGCTGCCATGGAAGAACAGGTAAGCTGTGAGCCTCCCTGAGGTGTAGGCGTCATGCCAGGGATGGAAGTAAATGTGGCTGCTTTGGGTGATGGCAATTGGCCTGACCTGGATAGCCCAGGCTAGCCCGGGCTCATCATATCTCAGAAGCTAAGCAAGGTCAGGCCCAGTTAGTATTTGGATGGGAGACCACCAAGGAAGCCCAGGGTCCATAAGTCATCAGCAACATGACAACACTTTCCACTACTGAGTGCGAAAGGAGGTCTCTGTGAGCCATGGATCAAGTACCACTGGTCTAGAGGAAAGGCTGTGGGAACTGATCTGGGCTCTTGCGTTATTACAAAATACTGAGCTACAATGCACTTTCTACACATGAAATCTCTCCGCATTCACTTGATAGAGAAGGGCTCTAGCCTACCATTCTTCCTAATGTTGTGTGTGTGTGTGTGTGTGTGTGTGTGTGTGCGCGCGCGCGCGCGCGCTCTTTCAAGGACTGCTCCTGAAAGAACAGCTCTGAAAGAACTTGTTACTGACCCAAGGTCATACCAGCAGCTGCATGTGGAGGAGTGGGGAATCAAACCCAGTTCTCCCAGATTAGAGAGTACACCAGACTGGCTTTCGGGCATAAGAGAGCTCCTATCCTTCTCCAGTAGAATCAGTGGGAATGAGGAAGGCTACCTATCTACCTAGTTTACAGTCTGTGTTTGGCACAGGAGGTGATAACTCAGAGAGATTCTATGAAACCTGGTGGGTGGGTGGGCAGGACGCACTAGCTTGCAAATGCAAGAAATTTCTCAGTTGCATCTCACAGGCTTGCAAACACAAGGACCTGGGATCCAATAGGGAAATTTCTGCCCAGGCACCTGCTGATACAAGACATTTCTCCATTGGATCACAGGCAGAAAAATGTCCCTTGGGTAGTGGTGGTCAGAACACCCTCTCTCAGCCCAGAGAGCAAATGAGAGGATGTGTCCTGATCAATGCTCCCTCTAAACTGTGGAGTCTTGTGAGCTTTGTGAGCAAAAATTCTGCTTTGTGAGCTACTGGCATTAAAGTTGTGAGCGAGCGATTTGGCTGCTGCAGAAATTAGTATGCTCTGGAGCCATCTTTCCTGAGCTAAGTCAAAAATGTATGAGCCAGAGGCTACGAAACTGTGAACTAGCTCACACTAATTCAGCTTAGAGGGAACCCTGGTCCCGACCACCATCACCCCACAGTCACGCGGCCCATAATGGAGCCAGATGCCATCACGAGGTCGCCCACTGCCTGTCTCACTTGATGGGCATTCCGCACATGCTCTCAAGCAGTCACACCATGATGCGCATGCATGTGTGAATGCGCTAAAATAAAACGGAAGGAAGGGAGGGGGGTGGCTGCTCCGTAAGTCACACTGTTTCCCTCCCCGGTTGCTTTGATTCATCTTTTAGGCAGCGCTATTTGCGGTTGCCCAAGGGCTCCGTGCTGCTATGCATTTTTTCTCACCACCTCCACTGCCGACATCTTTGACAGAACAAATTTACACCATCGCAAGAGAGGAGCTTCACTATTCGCCACCTGGAAACAAAGTAAGAATGTGAAAGGCCATTTCTTGCCAGTGAGGTGAAGACCCGGAACTGGAGGAGGTGAGGTCAGCAAAAATGCCTGGCTTCTAATTTCTCAACCTTGCTCTGTTTCCGTTCCCTGCGAGAACTCTCAAAAGCAATTCGCTGTGAAGCATGTCTCACATGCATTTGCATCGTGTTGCCAAAAAAACACAGACCCCTCGCTGCTTTTCACCCTCCCCCAAGAAACAGATAAGACTCAGCCAAATACCTAATGACACACAAATGAAGTCAAGCATACCGAGTGGCAACCAAGCATGTGTGAATGGACAAAAAGCAATTGTAAGAAGGGCAGAAGGGTGCTCTTTAACTTAGCAAGTCTTAGCAGGTCTACTAAACAGTTCTACTCAGGTCTATTCAATGCGGCTTATTCTCAGGAAAGTGCATACTAATTAAATAGGCTTATGTATAGGTAAAGGTAAAGGTTTCCCTTGCTCGAAAGCCAGTCAGATCCAATTCTAGGGGGCAGTGCTCAATCTCCATTTCCAAGCCGAAGAGCCAGCCCTGTCCAAAGACATCTCCATGGTCATGTGGCCAGCATGACTAGACACCAAGGCGCATGGAACGCTGTTACCTTCCCACCAAAGTGGTACCTATTTATCAACTTGCAATTTCTTGCTTTCGAACTGCTAGGCTGGCAGGAGCTGGGGCCAGAGACGGGAGCTCACTCTGTCACGCAGCACTTGGGTCTTGATGGGCAGAACTACCGACCTTCCGGTCTGCAGCTTTAGCGTCTTAACCTCTGAGCCACCACAACCCTCAGGCTTATGTATAGCGAAGGTTTAAAAAACAAAGCCTATGCTTTTTGTGTTCACTACAACTCTTTCTGAGGCAAAAAGATGGACAATACCACAACAAACACTCCTTAAAAAAACCCTTTAAAACACTATTAAAGTGTGACTCCTTTGTTCCTTTTGAATCTCACTTATCCTCTCTTCCCTCCCCTCCCAAAATCTGAAATAGGGTTTCCACCTGGAGTTTATTCTCTTTAAACCTTAAATATGTCATGACTGGCTGTTACCTGCAAGCACTCTGCACATGTTCCAAGTACCTCTCTTCTTCATTAAGAGTTCCACGTGCGTAGTCTCTGCATTGAAAATATGGGGGCTCAGCTAGGGTTGCCAGCCTTCAGGTAGTGGATGGAGAGCTCCCGGGATTTCAGCTGATCTCCAGGCTAGAGATCAGTTCCCCTGGGGGAAATGGCTGCTTTGGAAGGTGGACTCTGTGGCATTACACCCCACCTCAGTCCCTCCCTTCCCAAAACCCAGCCCTCCCCAAAACTCCAGGATTTCCCAACCTGGAGCTAGCAACCCTAGGCTCAGCCCTGGAGACCCCTGGCTCAGTCTGAACCATGTCTGGCTCACCAAGCACGGGACATGGAAAGCCGACCCCCCCACACACACAAACACGTGGAAAGACTACATCTCCCAGAATGCCTTGGCGGCGGACTCCTCCCTGCCGGCCCCTCCCCAGCCCGCGCGCTCCGCCCGTCCTCAGCCCCGAGGGAAGCTGGCGCGCAGCAAAGCGTGGAGGGCTACAAGTGCTTCTTTCGGAGACTTTGGCGGAGCAGCGCGGGAGTGGCAGCGGCCGCCCGGCCGAGGGCTCCCAACGGATGGGAAAAGGTAGGGGAAGGGTGGGGGACAGTGTGGGGACGGGCAGAGCCCCGCTTTGGAGAGCGCCTGTCTGCACTTTGCCGCGAAGCCCCAGGGAAGGGATGGGGGGGACTCTCGCGCGAGGAGGTTGCCTTTGGCGGGCGATGGCTTTGGGCGGCTCAGATCCGAGCTACGGTGACCCGATCAGCCGGTAACTGTTATAAAGTCGGAGGTGGCGGAAATTTCGAAAAAACTCGGGTGTTTTGTTTTTTTAAAAAAAAATCTTTTAAAGTAACAGGGTTCGTGTTTTATGGAACTGATTTTCTTTTTTAATTGCCCCAAATGTTGTTTCTTGCATGGGATGAATTGCACCAGGGAAACTTTCTTTTAAAAAACAAAAAGTGTGTGTGTGTTATAACGTGCATATATATTCTTCATCTGTGGAGGCATCATTTCATGGCGAGCGTTTTTAATCAAATCTCCAGCTCTGCTTTCTGGGAAAAGTGCTGTTTCCCCTCTTCCTGGGATTAACAGCTTTCCACACGAGAATAGGGATGCTGGATTAGTGAACGACAAGGGATTTGCCTCCTTCTTCCTAATTAGAGTGTGGATTTGAGTTTAGGGCTTCTGTCGTTTTGTGGGGTTTTTGATTCTTCGGTTTGCTCTTTGAAATTTAAACTCTCTTGGGGTATCGCACCTCGTAGCATCAGGGTGGAATGGATGATGTGGGTGTTTCTGCCTTCCTTTGATCTCCGAGGGATTATTTCCATAATTGGATAACGGTGTCAAAGGTTGATTAGAGAGCCTAATGGATTTGAGACGGGCAAGAGGATTTCAGCTTTAAGTGCTTGATTAAAACAATCACGTTTGCTGTCTGTCCCCCTCACTCCGGTCGCGTGCACACAAACACACACACACACACACACATAAGCCCACGCACAGAGGAGAAAAATCAGAGTAATGGCCGGAGTCCTGTTTCTGCAGCACTTCTCCTTTGTCTAATAAGGTATTATGATGATGAAGCTCTTTCTCTCCCCCCCCCCCCTTTTTTGCATTTGCAGATTGGAAAAGAGTAGATGTCAGAGGGAATTTGTTTAATTGGGTAGCGGCTGACAGAATCCCAGCAAAACAGTGGCCTGAGTGAAGAAGAGGTCCTTTGCGGGCCACGCTGTTATTCAGTGATGGCAGGATTGGGTGACGGATGGACTCATCGATGGTAGCCCCCGGCATGTTCAAAGGGTGCCCCAATGGCTTGCCTGGAACTCCTGCACCTTGCCAAGGAGGGCGAGCGGTCAGATCGGTGCCATGATGGGGATTGGAGTTTGCATGCTCTCCCATGCCCAGGACAGCCCGAGGAAAGTGAGGAAAGGACTCAGACATTAGCCATGGCTGCTGAGCATTCTGTGAGGCATGGCAAAGCTGCAGAAAAGACCACCACAGCAGATGCAGGGCAGGACCCTGTCTCCTTCACTTCGCCATTGCCTTTGTCCCAGGAACACTTCACAGTAGAGGACGCCGTCTGCTATCCCAGCCGCTTCAAGGAAGGACAGGAAACAGCCCGAAAGAGAGCCTGCTGCTGTGAATCGGAGACCTCCTTCACTCACGTGGACGAAAACGTCAACAATCTACAGCATGGGAGAGGTCTTGCTGACAAGAGCTGTTGTCAAGACCAGGATCTCCTTCCCTACCCTGATCCATGTGGAGAGATGCCCCCAGAATGGCCCTATGACCCCCCTTCATTAGTTTCCGAGGAAGAGGATGACGCCGGCTCGGAAGCCACTGGAGGGAAGTCTGTGGACTATGGCTTCATCTGCGCCATTTTGTTTCTGGTCAGCGGGATTTTGTTGGTGATTATTTCCTACGTGGTTCCCCGCGATGTGACGGTGGACCCCAGCATGGTGGCGGCCAGGGAGATGGAGCGGCTGGAGAATGAGAGCGCCAAGATTGGGGCTCACCTGGATAGGTGTGTGATCGCTGGGCTCTGCCTTTTGACCCTGGGCGGCGTGGTCTTGTCCAGTCTGCTCATGATGTCGATGTGGAAAGGAGAGCTCTACCGGAGGAACAGGTTTGCCTCCTCCAAGGAATCGGCCAGGCTGTACGGCTCCTTCAATTTCCGAATGAAGTCGCCCACCAATGATAATATGGAGTTATCGTTAGTCGAGGAGGACACTCTCGCCATAGAGAGTTAGGGTGCTCATGATGCTAAGGCAAGACGGAATGAGGGAAATAATGTTCCTTAAAGTGAAACAGATGATGCTTAAGGTAGCTCGCAGCACCGGGCAAGAAACATTTGTTGCCTAACCTGAAATGTGGCATTTGCATTATATAGGCACGTCTTCTTGGGTGAAACAATGGCAGGGATAAATGTACATCTGTGAGGCGTAGGGCTGGGTCACATTGGCACAGCTGTTCCTGGATCGTATTTATGGATGCGTGACTTGCATGTGTGAATGGGCCATTAGGGAGAGAGCACGAGAGAGCAAACATCCTCATGGTGTATCACATGCAGTAATTTTCAGCTGAGTTGGTTCCCACCTTAAGATGCGAGGCACCAAGTAGACGGTCCCAGAATGGTCAGAGATTTTCAAGCGATGTAGACACATGTGTGAACAAGACCTTGATGAGTGATGTTGCTTCCTGTGCCTTTTACCTGACTCATTCAGGCATGCCAGTTGTCACTCGATGTCGCACTGTTCTGACAGCCGACTGTGGCCAAGCATGGCTTTCGAAGTGATACAAAAACTCAGCCTTTGGCGCCACATCTCTGATGGCTTCTTCACAAACACCAGTGATAAACATTTGTGTGTGAATTCATGCCCTTGTTTCCGAGTCCATGCACTTAGGATTCCAGTCCGACATTGGGTTCCTGCATTTGGAACGGAAATGTATGTCAATGGGGGCATTTAGAATATTAATTGCCAGCTGTCCCTCTGGTTGAAAAATACCAAGAAGCCTTTCAAGGATGTCCCACTGGCATCAGACGGGCTGGACTGCAGACGTTTATTTTTATTACAGATATAACCAAAGTTTGTGAGTAATACCAGATTTTGCAAATTTTCTTTTGGAGTGCTAAAATATTCCCTGTGGCTTTTTTTTTTTTTTGCCTAGCTCATCTCCCCTTCTCACCCCCCCCCTTCCACCCACTTTTCATATAAAGCACTAATACTGCCGCTGTACAAACTGTAACAGCCCACATGCAAGGTTAGTGACTGCCAATGTGGTAATATGCAAAGGGGGACCAGTAACCAGTCATCAAGGCTGCCGTTTGGTATTTGCAGGAAGCGTTCTGTTTGAACCGGAGACTTTTCAGCTCAGCCGGCCAGGGGTGCTGTTGGACCTTATGCCCTAGTTTGCTCAACTGAGTCCCCTTTGGAGGCCCAAAAAAGATGCATTCGTTGATTTAACTTCCTACCCTTCCTGTCCCTACAGCTTCAAGGCCAGCCAACAAACTTAGGAGAGTACAGAACGTGTTTTGGGGGCTTTTTTAAAGGGGCGGCTTAAAAAATAATGTAGAGGTCCTGCTGTATATGTCTAGTTTTTTCAACGTTTGCACAACTGAAACAGTATTTTCAGGACTTCAGAAAGATGCTGAAGTCAGGCTGTTGGCAAGAGGAAGAAAATTCCAGTTTGCATAAGCAGAGGAAAGAGACATCCAGCCAGTTCCAAAGAGAGGATTGGGCTTGGCTTCTGGAAACTGGAAAACCACGGGAGGAATGCAGGAAGCCTCCGGGCGGTGCGCAGCAAGTCAGAGAGTTGTTGCTGGCTGTCTTTTCAATGGAAGGGCTTGTCTCGCTCTGCCAGTGAGTGTAAACAAATCCATTTCAGTGGGACTTGTGGAGAGGGCACCCTAAGAGCTGCCCTGTTGCCCAGGAAATGATTCCAGCTCTGCCTTCCCCCTCCACACCACACAGACCTGACCCCGAACATTGTGTTCACCCAGAGCACACAGCTTGCTGTTTAGCATGGAGAGGTTAATAGGGAGTTATCTCAGTGCTGGTTCTAGGTTTGGGGAGGCCGTGGGCAGGCAGTGCGCCTTTCTACTCACCACCAGCTCAGCCCCTCGTCTCCCTTTCCACCCAGCCCCCCACCTGACAGTGCATCTTTCCTTCACTCACAAGCCCCCCCCCCCCCCATCTGTACCGCATTTGTGCCCTTTCCCCGACAGCACTGGCTGGGCTGTGCACCCTTCATGCATTTCCACACCAGTCCTGGGGAGGCGGGGGCATGCTTGCAGGGGAATGGGGAGGGAGGTGGCAGACAACTGGAAGGGAGGTTTGGGGGTTCGAGGTCAGCGGCAGTGGGCCTTGCCAGAAGCTCTGGGCCCCAGCAGCTGCCCCACTGCAAGGGATGCAGGTGCCCAGCCCTGAGTTCTCTCTGTTTGTGGCCCCCCCCCCATTCTGTCCTTCACATTTCTCTCCCGTCCTTTATTTATTTATTTTATTAGAGTTGTCTCCTGCCCTCCCCGCAAGCAGGCTCAGGGTGGGTTCCATCAATAGGAGTACCATTTACGATAACAATTAAAGCCAATTTAAAGCGACAAAATTAAAACAGTACACTACTCATAAAATACCATGCAAGATCTAATCAGATGTCTCAGCAAACTCCCAGGTGGCTGTTTGAATCCAGGGGGGTGCAGGGGGAAGGGGGGACTGAAAGCCCGGCGGAAGTCTTGCAGACCCTGCGGAATCGTAACAAGTCCCACAGAGCCCTGATCTTATACAGGAGCTCATTCCACCAGATAGGGGCCAGGGCCGTAAGGAGCTCAGGGCAGTGCATGGTCCTTACAACAGCCCTGTAAGGTAGGTTACGCTGTTGAGAGAGTGACTGGCCCAGGGTTGCAGTTCCCTTTTCTCTGCCTCCTAAATAAAGAGGTCATTGTAGTGCTTCATCCAGCATGGCTGTGGCCCCTGGAGTATTGTCCCCCTAGTCCTCCGTCCCTCTTTGCAGCTGCACCGATCCAGGAGATCTTCTTGGTGCGTGTCCATGGCAGGTTAGACTTCATATGCTTTCTGCATGATGCTTTCCCATGTTACCTTAATTCATCAGTTGGTAATAAATCAGTTGGTGTGTGTAATGGGCTGGCTGAGAAACCTGCCAGTTGGCATCAGTGTTGGATTGTGAAGCCGGGTGTGTGTAACGCATGCCCTCTTCTTCCTTGTGTTGCATTACACCCACTTTGGAAGATCCACTCCTGGCATCTCGTCAGTTCTTGGAAGCTAAGCAGGGCTGACCCTGGCAAGTACTTGGATGGGAGACCTCCAAGGAATACCAGGGTCAGGAGGCAGAAGCATGCTATCAAGCCACTTCTCTGAACACCCTTCGTGTTCCAGTAGGGGTCGCCATGACACACACACACATATGCCAAAAAACTCATACCCAGGCCTCCTACATCTGAGTCCAACTATCTAACCATGACATCATACTGGCTGTCTACTTTTAATACTGGGCACCAGTTCTTGGCCACAACGCACAATTACAGGGATCATTAGCACATTGGATTCTGGATGGCATAGGAAGCATAAATGTTCTGCTAATGCTGTTCATCTGTGGTTCCGTGTTCTAAGGATGTCCGGGTGGTTTTCCCCTCCCCCCATTTCCCACACAACAATCCTATGAGAGAGGTGAAAGCCAAGAGAGAGGGACTGGCGCATGACTGCCCAGCGACTATGTGGCAGAGTGGAGATCTGAACTCACTTCTTCCAGATCTGACACACTTAACGGCTATATAAATTTGTGTAAGATAAGCCATGGCCATGACAACTTGACCTCTCCTAGGAACTGAGTAGAGCTTCTCCAAGTATTAATAATAATTAAAGCTGAAATCTCTCTGCGCATTTGAATGGCAACCTATGCTAATGGGCCTTTCCAAACCCTGACTGGAGGCTTCTGGGAAACAGTTTGTCTGTTATGTTTTCTGTCTTGTAACTGCCTTACCCTTCCACTTCAACATCTGGAGCATGCTTGGCTGTACAAACTTTTATGCTGATACGCACAAGCAACGCTAGTCTTCTGGGCCAGTCCGGAAACCATGGCATGTATGGATGGACTACTTATGACTAAAGGCAGGAGTAGAAAATTTAGTGCACATGTATCTGGGGGCAGTGTGGTTGTCCGTCCCATGCTCCCCACCCCACCCCCCCGCTCCTAGGAACATACCGAAGGTATTACCTACCTGGTTGATTTTCCCTGGATGCTTACCTGACCTGCAAATGATACCTTTCCCCTTGGAAGATCGATTTATTTATTAATTAAAATATACCTCACCTTTCTTCTTGGCTCAAGATGACTTACAATGATAATTACAAGTCAAAACCAAAATAATATAACACACCGCTAAGTGCATTCTCCCCACCACCACACCACCACCCATGTTCAGAAGGGCACAAAGAAGCTCACTGAAAGTTACATTCCTGGTAAAGATCTGAGAGCAGCCTCAGAAGGATCAGGGAGCAAGCAGGTGGGTGTCCTGGAGTTCCAAACTCTAAAGAAGGCTCTGTGGGGCAGTTGGTACCTTACATCCGTTATGGGGGAAGGGATTTTAAAGTCCATTAGGCTCTTGAAATGGTTCCCTGTGGCAAGCTCCTGGGACCCCCACCCCACCCCTCGTCATGAGCAGTGCCTGCTCCGTGGCCCTCCACATGCATCGGCTGATTTCCAGCAGGCAAACAGCCACAAAGCAACGGCCGCAGAGACTGTCTTTTCCTTAAAGTTCCTTGCAGTCACAGTCCCGTGACAAGCCTATGTTTCCCCCATTAGTTTTCCTTCACTGGTGCGGATCAGCAAGTGACTCCCATGGTTCAAACAGTGAGGATTTTTTCCCCATGCTTGCTAATGGTTCGTCGAGGGATCGATTGAGCGCGGGTGGTTTCTCAAGGGACAGTGTCTGGATTCAGCCATCCCTGTGTAGGCACTATCTGAGAGTTCCAGTTGGGGAAGAAGCAAATGAGATAGGAGACCCGTGTGACATATTAAGAACAATTATGTGGCACGTTCCTTTACAGAATGTACCACGCTTCAAGGAAGACTGGCCCATTGCAGTGTTCCTCTGTCAGTCCTTCCTGGGATTGCCAACCCCCAGGTGGTAGCTGGAGATCTGGGAATACAGCTGATCTCCAGGCAAGAGTGATCAGTTCTCCCTGGAGAAAATGGCTGCTTTAGAAGGTGGACTGTATTGGCATTATACCCCACTGAAGTCCTTCCCCTCCCCAAACCCTGCCCTTCCCAGACGCCATTCCCCAAATCCCCAGGAATTTCCCAACCTGGAGCTGGTAAACCTGTTCCTTTCCCAACCCTGCTCAGGGACAAAGAACGTGTTAGGGAGACAACTTATACCTAAAAACTTGCCTGTCAAAGTAGTGCTGCTTGATCATTCTAAAATCATAGATTGACTACCTGTACAGAAGGCTTTGCCCTCAGAACTCCAAGCCCACATGCCCCTTTATTTTGCTTCTGAGTTTGTTCCCCGTTGTCTTAGTACCCATCCTTTTGTACAGTACTTCTTGGGATTCTGCATTCAGATGCTTAGTGCTCAAATAACTGGATTTGTGCAGTCGCACCTCTCTATTCTTGAACTTAGTGATTTGGATATGGGGGGGGTGGCAGGGAGGAGGGAATTGTGATCTCTGCAGGACTGGGAAGTTAGCTAGGGGAAAACCTAGGTGAGGAAATTAGCCAGCCCTTTATAGGCAAATATTAGATATGCAAAAACAGCTTAAACAGGCTCTGATAATGGAGGAGAAAGCTTTAAGAGGATTGTGAGACTTTTATCTAACCTAATCAGTGAGCTTGTTCATACTTCTTTAATGAGTCTCTCAGGTGAAGAAACTGGGAAGCGGAGTGCTAATTGACAGAAGGCAACTGGAGCCGACCTCTTCACCAACTCTCCTAGAGTTTTCTGTCACTGCTGTGGAGTAGGCGTACCTTTGAGCTAACTGGCTTAAGTATGCTCTCCTAAGCAGCGTTATGCGCTTCTGAGCCCTTGGGACTCATCTGGTGAATGATGCCTGTGAAGTCCCATCTTTCTTTGGACAATCTGATTCTCATTGATTTTTTTTACACTAATTGGCAGGCATATTAATTGCTTTGCTGTATAAAATTATCCTATGCGACAAGCGAATAAGATTTGTGCACAGTGTTTTAGGACATGCTCGGGTAGCCACCAAGCCAAGTGGAGGCCTTTCTGTTTTCACAGTCCCGGGCTAGCAGAAAAAGCAGGTGTTTTCTTGTGCTTCTGATAGGCTGTCTTACTGATTGTGGGCTGTGGTCAGCCAGGTGGACCACAGACTGTGGCAGCCTCTTCCAACTATTTGCCGTTTCATTGGGTTGGATCTAGCCAGTGTTTCCACTGGTGAAAAGGGGAAGAGAAGTTCCCCTTCGAATTGATTGTCAAAAACTAGAGTTGCCAGTCTCCAGGTGGAGGCTGGAGCTCTCCTAGAATTACAGCTTGTCTCCAGGTTATAGAGATCAGTTCCCCTGGAGAAAAAGGCTGCTTTAGAAGCTGGAGTCTATGGCATTATACCCCACTGAGGTCCCTGTCCACCCCAAACCCCGCCCTCCTCAGGCTCCACCCCTCACATTTCCAGGAATTTCCCAACCCCAAACCAGCAGCCCTATCAAAAACACTCTGCTTAGGAGCAGGGAACCTGGATGGACAAAAGGCATGTGCAGTGAGGGATGTGATAAGGAGGGGAAATGAAGCAAGGCTGTGAAAAAAACTGACTGAATCCAACTAACTTTTTCCCAACAATACAGTGGTTATGGTCTAATGTAGAGAGTGAGGTTTTGGAAAGGGAGGATAAAGATATTCTAAACAAGTGTAGTGAGTGTGATGGAATATTTTATAATGGCAAGGGAAAAAAACATCACCCACACTGAAATTGAGATTATTTGGGCATGTCACAGAATGCCTTAATACTGAATTTTATTTTAACTGCTGAGAAAGAATACTGCCTTCTTACAGGTCGTAAGTTACTACACCGCTTTTTTTCTGATCTCCTTGGAAATATTTAACTTTTTGGAAATATTTTACTAATTGTCAGTGGATGAATTCTGTGAATAATCAGCTCTTTGCCTTTGGGGGAAACGAAGCTGGTTCATTGTTGGTGGCAAAACTTTACAACTATGTAGAGACATAAATCATGAGTTGGAATCTGCATTAGTAGAAGGGCTGTTTTTATTTAGGTTTACACTGAGGAGGATTTCTTTTGTTTAAACCTGTCCACTACCACAAGGCATTGCACAAGCTGTCACACAAGCTGTTCCTCAGTTGTTTGTGCAAGGGTTCACACACAGCTGCGGCAGTGCGGACTACAACTCCCAGGTATCTTCAGTCGAGCAGCGCTGGGCCCTGCCAGTGCGGCTGAGTCTTTCTACCTGGCCACCCGAATCACAAAGGTGGGTGGGGGCACCCTCGGCTCAGAGTCCGTGCCCCATTTGGAGGAGCCAGCAGTACCACCTGCCCACCCCATGCAGCGGCTGCCCATCCTCTGGCCGGAGTCCCCGCTGGGCCACCACATCGTCACTGCCACCACCCCTGGGAGCCTGAGGCAGAGGTGCCCTCAGGGGTGGGGGCATGGTAAATGTGATCGGGGGCATAGCCCCCATGCCCCACCACTGGCTAAAGCCGTGAGTTCATTATCTGTATAGGATTTTGTCCTTTTCAGATCATCTCAGCTTTGTCTGTAGGAATAGATTTGACACAAGGATTTTTTCCCATGCACCTCAATGCAGTTCATAATAAAAATAGTAACAATTTAAGATTATAAACAGCAGGGACATCTATCTCCCCATGAGGACGTTCTAGGAGATAGGCATGAGTTTCTTCTCTTATTTCTCTCTCTTCATCTCCCCCCCCCCCCCAGGCTAGTCCTTGGTTCCTTCAGTGATGCGTGAGTGCAAAGGAAACTGTACTTAGTGCATTTCCACTTGTGCAAGCAAGTGGTGCTGCTGCTGCAGTGACGCATAATGATCCAATATAATGTTGAACAACATAACAGTGTCCATATGAAGCAGTGGAATGTATGACAGATGGTTCACATGTTTACATTTAATCGAATTTTGAAATGATATCAGAAGAAAACACCCACTGCTATGCCTTGCAGGTGGGTAAGAGATAAAAACATAAGAGAAGCCAATGTTGGATCAGGCCAGTGGCCCATCCAGTCCAACACTCTGTCACACAGTGGCCAAAAACACCAGGTGCCCTCAGAAGGTCCAGCCGTGGGAGCAGGACACTAAAAGCCCTCCCACTGTTGCTCCCCCCCCAAGCACCAAGAATTAAGTGCATCACTTGCCCCAGACTGAGAGTTTCTGTCTATACCTTGTTGTGGCTAACAGCCACTGATGGATCTCTGCTCTGTATGTTAGTCCAATTCCCTCTTGAAGCCATCCATGCTTGTAGCCGCTGCCACCTCCTGTAGCAGTGAGTTCCATATGTCAATCACTCTTTGGGTGAAGAAGTACTTCCTTTTATCTGTTCTAACCCAACTGCTCAGCAATTTCATGGAGTGCCCACGAGTTCTTGTATTGTGTGAAAGGGAGGAAAGGACTTCTTTCTCTACCTGCTCTATCCCATGCACAGTCTTGTAAACCTCGATCATGTCACAACATAGCCATCGTTTCTCCAAGCTGAAGAGCCCCAAGCGCTTTAACCTTTTTTCATAGGGACAGTGATAAGGGGGACACAGTCACTTCCACCTAAAGCAAGCGAAAAATGAGTAATTTTAGTGTTTCTGTTTGCCCAAGGACTGGATCCAGAGGATCCAACCCAATGCCTTCAGCGGGAGGTCCATGTGACCTCCCAATTTATCCATCCAACCTGCATGCATGCTGCTTGTGTCCCAGATTTCATGTCAGGTTACCCCCGACTGTCAGCGGGAGAGTGGGGAGCTGGGTTGCCAGCTTCAGGTTGGGGAACTCCTGGAGATTTGGGGTGGAACTTGGAGAGGATGGACGCCTCAGTGGAGTACAACGCCATAGGAGCCACCGTCCAAAGTACCCATCTTCTCTAGGGAAACTGGTTTTTGCAGTCTGGAGATCAACTGATGAACTGATTACCCGGGGGATCCCCAAGTCCCACCTGGAGGCTGGCATGCCTACCCAGATCACAGGACAGAAGCCAAGAGGCCCCTGCCATTTCATAATTTTAAAAAAATGAGATGGCTTCTCAAGAGGCTTTCACAACTTTTCTCAACATTAAAAATGTTTGGTATTTGTAGACAAACCTGGGAAAGGATTTCCACCAAAAGAAGAACATAAGAGAAAACAATGTTGGATCAGGCCAATGGCCCATCCAGTCCAACACTCTGTGTCACACAGTGGCCAAAAATAGCAGGTGCCATCAGGAGGTCCAGCAGTAGGGCCAGGTCACTAGAAGCCCTCCCACTAGAAGCTACATAAATTCTTCTGCTTGTCCCCTGATAAAACACTTGGCATCAGATGTGAGAGTAGGTGTAAAAGATCCAACTGTGTTTAGGAGGGGACACAATTGAAATATGCAAATTCCATATGTCTGATGCAGGAAGGGACTCATTTGCAGCAACTACAGATGTATGTCAACTTTCTCTCTAACCATTGCCAACACTCTCTTCAAGTTTTGGAGCCTTTATTAGACCCTCTGGGCGCATGTCTTCAAAGGGTTCTTCTTCATCGTAAGGGGCTGAAACTTACTTTGGTGCATATTCCATCTTTGTGCATTGCAGATCTCTGTGATATGCAGATGGCATGTGATGGTTTTTTAAAAGCTGGTCGCTAGATAATCGCTGCCTATATTGTTGAGCAGATGGTCTGTATCAGATTGTCAGTGCATGGGCCTAAACATCACAAAAATCTGTTAACTCCATGTGGCACTCCTTTAAATAGATCCTGTGGGGAATGAAAAGCCACAGTTGCTTACCATTCATGTAAGGTACTGGCTGATGGATCAGTTGCTGCGCAGCCCTAAGCAGAGTTCTGTCCTTCTAAGTCTTCTGAAGTCAATGGGCTTTGGAAGGTGTAACTGTGCTTAGGAGAGCAAGATCCAAGCCAAGTAGCACCTTAAAGACCAAAAGATCTTCAGGGTATAAATGTTTGAGAGTCAGAGGTCACTTGTATCTGATGAAGGGAGCTTTGACTCTTGAAAGCTCTGTGGACACCATGTTGATCTTGAAGGTGCCACTGGACTCGAACCTTGCTCTTCTATTGGAGACCAACATGACGACCCATCCAAAACTCTGCTTAGGTTTACACTGCAAGAGCCTTCAACCAGCTTTTATGCGAGAGACAAAATCAGAATCTTTACATGCAAAAACAGATTCCAAACTCTCTGACTTATCGATAGAAGAGGAGGAGGAGGAGATTGGATTTATACCCTGCTCTTCACTCAGAGTCTCAGAATGGCTTACAATCTCCTTCCCTTCATCTCCCCACAACAGACACCCTGTGAGGTAGGTGGGGCTGAGAGAGCTCTTTCGAGTACTGCTTGTGAGAGAACAGCTCTGACAGAACTGTGACTGACCCAAGGTCACCCAGTTGGCTGCAAGTGGAGGAGTGGGGAATCAAACCCGATTCTCCCAGATTAGAGTCCACGCTCCTAACCACTACACCAAAGTCCTCTTCATCTGTGTGATTCATGCTGTTTCAGAAGTCCCAGTTGCCTGGTTGCCCAAGTCTGTGGAACAAGTCTTAGAGGTGATATAGCCAGTCATTGTATAGTTGTTCTATTTTGCTTCGGATCCATAGTAATATTTTGTGTGGCTGCAAGGACTTCCACCTTGTGTGGCAGCCTGAAATCCTGTGGGAGAGAAACAGGATTTCAAGGGACAATTTGAGCTGTTGCAGGAGGAGGGAGGCCAGAAAATCATGTTCCACGAGCTTTGGAGCAGTAGAAATGTTAATCTGGATCCAGGATTTTATTTCAAACAACTCCAATAAGAGGTGTTTTTTCCCCTTTTGGAACATACAACTTTGTGTCTTCTGTCTGCTGTTGACTTTCTCAAACAAGCCAGAACTACATATTCAGTAGAGTTGCCCATTCAGGCTTGAGAAATACCTGGAGATTTTGGGGGTGGAGCTTGGGAGGAAGGGGTTTGGGGAGAAGAGGGACCTCAGCAGGGTATAATGCCCATAGAGTCTGCCCTCCAAAGCAGCCACTTTCTCCAGGGAAATTGATTTCGCTCATCTGGAGATAATTTGTAATAAGAGATATCCAGGCGGCATCTGGAGGTTGACAATCATAAGAACATCCGAGAAGCCAATGTTGGATCAGGCCAGTGGCCCATCCAGTCCAACACTCTGTCACACAGTGGCCAAAAACACCAGGTGCCCTCAGAAGGTCCACCAGTGGGGGCAGGACACCAGAAGCCCCTCCGACTGTTGCCCCCCCCCCCCCCAAACACCAAGATTAGAGAGCATCACTTGCCCCAGACTGAGAGTTCCTATCTATACTTTGTGGCTAATAGCCACTGATGGACTTCTGCTCCATATGTTTATCTAATTCCCTATTGAAGCCGTCTATGCTTGTAGCTGCCACCACCTCCTGTGGTAGTGAATTCCACGTGTTAATCACTCTTTGGGTGAAGAAGTACTTCCTTTTATCTGTTCTAACCCGACTGCTCAGCAATTTCATGGAGTGCCCACGAGTTCTTGTATTGTGAGAAAGGGAGAAAAGTACTTCTTTCTCTACCTGCTCTGTCCCATGCATAATTTTGTAAACCTCGTTCATGTCACCCCTCCTAACATCAGTAACTTTCCCATGTTCTGGAGGCCTGACTGGCCACCACTTCTGTAGCAGGGAGGAAGGTAGTTTATAGGCGAGAACTGGTGCGCCTCAGATGTGTACATAGCCACCTTGTCTGTGCATTTTGACTAGCACATTATTGTCTGTTCTCTGATGGCAGTTTGCCAGGATTTTAGGCAGAGAATCATTTCCCCCAACACTGGCTCTTGATGTCTTTTGCCAGGGACTGAACTGGGAACTTTCTGCATGGAAAACAGGGAGTTCTGTTACTGCGGTCCTGACTACAGGACACACCCTCCTCAGGTCAGGTGCCAATAAGGTTACCAGCCAAGTCCTGGTAAGCTCCGGGAGCTTTAAGGGCGGGGCTAGGCATCCCGTGGTGCAGCAACATCCATTCGGGTCATGTGTCCGGAAGTGATGTCGGTTCCCTCTCTGTGTCTTGTTTTTCTCCTCCCTTTACTTCAAGAAGCTCAAGACAGCATACATGCCCTCAGTTTATTTGTTTAAAGCATTTCTATGCGCCCTTTCCACACAAACAGCGTCCCTGAGATGGTGAACAGCAAAGCATTTCAGCCTGAAAACATCAAGACATTAAAAGAGCATTTTTTAAAAAAAAGTACAGTTAGATAATGAAGTATCTTTGAAGCATATTTAAACACATTTAATACAGTATATAAAGGCACAAAGCAGGGAGGAGGGACAACAGTCAGTGTTAGATCTCCAAAGTTTTGGCACCACGACAGAGATGGCCCTTTCTCAGGTTGCCACTCGTCTACCCTCAGATGGTAGGAGCACCCGAAGCAGGGCCTTTGGAGGCAGCCAGAGTGGGCGGGTAGATTTATATGGGAGTAGGTTAAGATGCTGAATGGCAGACCGGAAGATCGGCAGTTCGAGACCCAAGTGCCGTGTGACGAAGTGAGCTCCCGTCTCTGGCCCCAGCTCTTGCCAACCTAGCAGTTCGAAAGCAAGAAATTGCAAGTAGATAAATAGGTACCACTTCGGTGGGAAGGTAACAGCATTCCGTGTGCCTCTGCATTCAGTCATGCCGGCCACATGACCACGGAGAAGTCTTTGGACAACGCTGGCTCTTCGGCTTGGAAACGGAGATGAGTACTACCCCCTAGAGTTGGACTCGATTGGCTTTCAAGCAAGTGAAACCTTTACCTTTCTAGGTGTTTTTAAGGAATGCTGGCCCCAAGCTGTATACAGTTTTAAAGGTTAATACCAGCGCTCTGAATTGGGCCCGGAAGCAAATTGAGAACCCAGTGCAGATGGGCCAAGACCAGAGTGATAAGGTCCCTACAACCCATTCCAGGCAGCGTTCTGGCTGTGGCATTCCGTACCAGCCGTAGCTTCCAGACAGTCTTCAAGGGCAGTCCCATGTGGAGCACATCGCAGTAATTTCATCTAGAAGTTACTACGGCATGCGCCACAGTGGCAATATTTTTTCTGCCCGGGAAGGGTTGAAGCTGGTAAAAGGCACCCCTAGCCACTGCTGACTCACCAGGCTATCTTTTATTAGAAATGTTTAAAGTGGGTCAGGTCAGTGTCATTTCCCTGCTGTCCCCCCAACTTATTCAAGTGACTAGTAACTTTAAAGCCTTTTCCTTCTTGTTTGTTTCTTTCCCTCTTTTTGAAAAAAATGGCTTGGTAAACAACATTACTGACCCATTTAACTTTGTAGTATCTGTATTTTGAACCAATTTCAAGGGCAAAACTGGAGGGTTTTTTTTTATCATTGTGAGCTTTTCAATCCTGCTTGTGCTGCCTTATCATAAGAAGATGAATAGCATTCTGTAAAAATGTCAAATAAACATTTTAAAAATCAATTTGTTGCCGGAGTGCTTCCCCCATCCCTTCTTTACCTTTAAGTATAACGTAATAGCATGGGTATTAATCACAATATTGCACAACAGAGCTTTTCTCTCGCCCTTCCTGCAGCATTTATGGTAGGATCCTGTGCGCCCAGAATCCAAAGATGGAATCCTGCCATATTTAATTTAACAATGCATACCTTGAGGGGCAAGAAGCATAATCTGCAATGAAGCCATACAACTGACCCACCAAGTCAAAGGAAAACACCCATGAAGCTGACATCCTGAGTGTGGCCATTGATCTCTCAGTGCTACTCAGTCTACTCAGATTGACAGAAGTTGTTCCGGGTCCCAGGTAGAGGACTGTCACATCACCTAGTACCTCATGCTTCTAACTCAGTGGTTCTCAACCTGTGGGTTGCGACCCCTTTGGGGGTCGAACGACCATTTGACGGGTCGCCTAAGACCATCGGAAAACATATATTTCCAATGGTCTTAGGCAGGGCTTGATCGAGCGTGAGGTCTGGCCTCCCGGCTCTTTGCCCTCAAAGGGAGCTTTCCCTTTAAGGGCAAAGAGCAGGGGTTGGTTGGGGCCGGAGCTCTGCCCCCTGCGTCCAGCAGCCCTTCCAGCAGGGGCCACAAGGAGGAAGAAGCCAGCAGGTAAGTCAATGGCCTCTTCCCCCTCCCTGCTGCTACTTTTAGGGCGCTCCACCACCACCTTCCTTAGGCTCTGTGCCGAGGCGCAGAGCCCAGGAAAAGCGGCAAAAGCCACCCCCTCCTTCCCTGGGCTCCGCACCAAAGCACAGAGCCCAGGAAAGGCGGAAAAAGCCACCCCCACCTACCTACCTTCCTTCCCCCCCTCTCTTCCCCTTTCTCTCTCTCTCTCCCCTCTCTCTCTTCCCCCTTTTTCTCCCTCTCTTCCCCTTTCTCTCTCTTTCTCTCTCTTCCCCCCTCTCTTCCCCCTTTCTCTCTCTCCCCCCCACCTGCAACAGGCTCTCCCCCCCACCTACCTTCGTTTTCTCATGGCATCATCTGTTGAAGAAAAGTAAGTCTGAAGCCTGAGTGTTTGTTGTGTCTTGTTGGGAATAGCTTGCAAATATATGTGTGTCTAAAGTCTGTACTAAAGTTGTTTAGTACTAACTGCCATGCAAGAGGATACATCTGAAAAAGTAGCTTCATTGTTGTATGTGTGTTGGCAGAATTTTATGGTTGGGGGTCACCACAACATGAGGAACTGTATTAAAGGGTCACGGCATTAGGAAGGTTGAGAACCACTGTTCTAACTGGAGATGTCAGGGATTGAACCTGGGGCCTTCTGCAGGCAAAGCAGGTGCTCTACCGCTGAGCCACACCCTTCCTTGGACATCATTATGTCCTGTCTGCCTGACAACCACTCTCTGTTTTTTGTTGTTCCAGGCATACATCACAGAGAGGTTTACTGAGATGGCTTTTGACATGGTCTTCTGGGATCTCAGTGAAAGGTCTTTCTTACAGTATTACTTGAGACTTTGACTGGAGATGCTGGGATTGAATCCAGGGCCTGTTGGGTAGAAAGTGTGAGTGATCTTCCACTAAAATAGGCTACCCACACAGAGAAAATACAACAATAAAATGGGCAAACATTTAATTAATTAATTATCGTATGGCATTGTGTGTACTTTAGCCAGGAGATCCAAAGATTGTCTGGCAGCCACAAGTTAGCCTTATGCTAGTGGTGAGCTAGACTTGTTTTCTGGGGCTGAGAGAGCTCTGAAAGACCTGTAACTGGCCCAAGGTCACCCAGCTGGCTTCATATGGAGGAGTGGGGAATCAAACTCTGCTCTCCAGATTCGAGTCCGCTGCTCTTAACCACTACACCAAACTGGCTCATAATATCGTGGGGGCAAACATAATATCATGGAGATGTGAGGCCCACTCCTGCTATAGATCTGGAAGATTAATCTCACACCCACGTTGCAATTTCTTGCAACTGATCATGCTGTCCAGTCCTTCTTGATTGGAATCCTCTGACCTTAGGTTTATAATATGACCAAAAGAAAAATTAATCAGCATGCATCTACCCCAAATCAGTTTTGGTATAAAAGAGACCGAACCAGGCAGGAAAGCACTGTGCAAAAAGATCATCCAGACCATTCACAGAAGATGTCATCATGTCTGTCACTTCTGACAAGGCTGATAACATGTTGGAAGGGAGCCGGGTCAGTTGGGTCCCACAGCCACCAACCATGACCAGTGCTGTCAGAGATGGAGCACTGTAAATACCTTCCAGTGCCAGGTGCCATTTTTACACATTTAAAAATCAGATCAGGAAGACTGAGACCATCTTGCTCAATCAGGACATCGAACGAATCTGTAACATCTCAGTTTTGCATAAGCGTCCCTTCTTTGAAAGACTTCCATTCAAATAAATGTGCTAATTGCTGTATAAAATATTTCCAGGGGGCAAGACAAGAAGTCTCCTCTGTAGATCAGGCAGTCAATTCTTCCCATTTAGAAGCCTCTCTTTCAAAAAGGCATCGTTCAGCTAGAATGTAAATAAAGTCTTTTATTCACAATTCCCCCACTGCAGGTTATCCATTTAACAAAAGAGATTGAGCGGTTCTCTTTATGCTCCTAAATGCATTCCATTCAAATCAAACGACAGCAAGAAACCAAAAAAACACACAAAACAATGATTGCCAATCCAATCAAAGTAAATGCTCTGGAATATAAATAAAAACGCTTGCCTGGGAAATTGGTATCCATTTCTTTGGAGCTTAGCTGTGCACTTCAAAAAAAATGGCTGAAGTCGATAAGAAAGCTAAGTATCCAGGAATAAATAAGTTGACTCAGACAAGGGGAAGAGAAAGAGGAAGAGAAGACAGAAATTGACTCTCTGCCATTAGAACTTTGACCTCTGATTTCAATTCATCAATAACAGCAAAGTGATGAAGACCATTAGATCACCCCAAAAGGATTAACAAATATAATTTTGCACTGACCCTCCACACTTGTAGAAACCTCCATTCAAGTTCTTCCATGATTTTTGTCCTTGGGGCATTTCATATGTACTTGAAACCCAGACCACATCAAGGGGGAAAGCCTGAACTTGTCAGTTGTACTACAGTTGATGATACACAGGTCTGAAAGGCAGTACTTTTGAATGTCACTGATGTGATGGTAAGCAAAAGAAAACTCCTTTTAAAATTGGATTCACGGATGTAAGCAATCCTTAGTACTATCAAAAGATGTGAGTGTGCCTTAGAGAAATCTACTTTCAGTGCATTTTGACCTAAATATAGTTTCGGAATGATAAAAAGATCCCTTCCTTTTGGCTTGCAGGTAGAACAAAAGAGAGAAACACATTTTCTCTTAAACAGACCATCACTAGTCACTGTTTCACCTGAGTCTGAGACTTCTGAGATCACAAAGGGTGAGACATGGCTTAGTGATAGTGCATCTGAAGTTCCCAGGTTTAATCTCCAGCATTTCCAGTTAAAAGAATCAGGTAGTGATGTGAAAGACCTTTGCCAGGGGAGCCACTGCAAGTCAGAGTAGACCATGCTGACCTCAATCAACGAGTGGTTTGATACAGTATAAGACAGCTTCAGGTGTGTTCATATGATCTCAGTATATTACAACATCCCATTCCCATGTTCCTGAAGAATATATCCAGTGGTTACATGCAGATGTTAAACAGGATGGCGAACAAAAACTGAAACCTACAAAAGCTCACTGGATAAGTGGGAAGCAACGATCCTCTCCCAACATCTCCCATCTGGTGTCTACTGGAGAGGTGGGACTAATGGAGTATCTCCAGCTCACACAGGTGACGGGGAGTCTGGGCAGATCCTGTGGTTGATAGCATCAGCTCTTGTTATGAGCTCTAGGGAAACAAACAGGTCACATTAACCACATCCTTCTCCAGGGCTCATTTCGTATCAGGAGCTCCTTTGCACATTAGGCCACACACCCCTAATGTAGCCAATCCTCCAAGAGCTTACAGAGCTCTTCTTACAGGGGCCACTGTAAGCTCTTGGAGGATTGGCTACATCAGGGGTGTGTGGCCTAATATGCAAAGGAGCTCCTGCTACGAAATGAGCCCTGTCCTTCTCCCATCACAACTCACTGACTAGGGCACTTGAGGCATTTGCAGTCTCATCATCAGAGCAAAAAAATCAGAGCGATACCCACTTTTGAATTTTTAGATAAAGCCTGCCCAGACCTGATGGCTGGTGCTAGCTTGATCTCATCCTTGATCTCGCTCCTTTCCCATATGATAGACACTTGGATGACCTTTTTGCCATCTTAGACTGTGTGGCTGAAGTGGCTTGGCAGAAGGTTTTCAGACATCAGTGCCCAAAAGCAGAAGGTGTACCGCCTTAAAACCTTGTCAGTCACTGTTCTTGTTTTTTTAAAAAATAGATACTGTAGAGCATTGTAGCCCGGCAGTTCAATAACCATCGATTAGAAGTGCTATCATTTTCTGACAGGGGTGCTACCCCTTTAAGTGAGGCACAGCAGGACGGAAATTGAGGCTGCTTTTTGCCTTGTACAGAGATACAGATGCTACCTTGGTGGTGTGCATTCTGTAATACAAACATGAACAGCACCAAAGCACAGAATCTGAGTGAATTCACCAGCCTGAGGATCTCAGCTTCGCAAAAGCAACCAAGTTTCTAGCTCTTAGGGTTGATCTGGCCTTGTTAGAACCAAACTACACTTGATTTTGGGTATTGGGGACTGAATCTTTTAGTGTGCCATTTTGCAGTGAAAAGCAGAAATGGAGGAGTCCAATAAGAACTGTCTCTGAGGCGGCGCGCGGACGAGGCTACGGACGGAGAGTGGGGCCAAACGGAAGAAACGCAAAAGATTAAGACTGCAGCGATTAGTCGACACGGGAAGAGGACTGAATACAAGCAGTGGAATAGCACAGAAGGACATAAAGACATTAAGAAGACATTAAGAAGACATTAAGAAGTGGGGGGAAAAAAATAAAAAAAATAACAGAAGGGTTTAAAAGGTTTATAAAATTATAGAAAATTATAGAAAGCTAAACCAAGGGGCCTAGGAACAACACATATACAAATTAACGTGGGTGTAGGGGGAAAGATTGATTGGTGGGAACAACTGAATATATTACTGTGCTGGTTCATGGGGGTGACAGAACAAATGTAGAGAGATTTGGGTTATCTTAGGGGGAGATTACTGTTCAAGGATTATAATTTTGGTTCTTATTGTTACTTTTGTTAGTTTGTTGGTTATGATTATCTACTTAACGCTGGGAACATTGATTGATTAATACTTGATGATCTAGAAACAACTTAGCTAATAGGCAGATTAGGCAGATTAGTAAGATATTAGTAAGATATTGATTAATTAATTGAGTTTAAATTAGGTAGAGTGACATAGCAAAAATTTGATAGGTAATTTGAGAAGTAATTTGATAAGTAATTAATACAAATTGGTATAAATAAGGAGAGCATGGTTATATATACTACTCAATAATAATTAATAGTTATCAATAAATAATAAGAAAGGGAATAATATAAATTGAAACTTTTGAGGGGCAATCAATTAATTCTGAAACATAGCTATATAATATCTAAATATATAATTGGAAATAAGTAAATTTAGCTTCCCATAAACTTAACTTAACTTATAAGAAACATTATATGGCATCAGGAGGAAGTGGCGCTCCTAGGAAGTCTTCTTTACCTTCTCTACCTTCGCCAAATCAAATTTAAGTAATGAGTCAATTTAAATCACAATCATCTAATATTCCAGCTATGTCTACAAAAGATTTGAAGGCAATGATTGAGGAGAGTGTAGCATCTGTTCTAAAGAATACAGTGGAGAATACACTTCCCACACTGATTAAAAAGGAAATAGAACCGGTATTAGCTATGAAAGCTCAGATGGAGGAGATGTTCCAACAAATTAAATCAGAGAATGAAGAATTTCGAAAACAAATAGCAAATAACAATAAACAAATATCAATGAACAAACAAGAAATTCAGAAAATTGCAGCAGCCCAATCCAAAGCGAATAGAAGAACAACAGAGACAGAATTAGATATTCAAGAGTTAAAAGCTAAGAACGAAAGAATGGAGGAGTCCCTGATTAATTTAGAAATGGAGAGGGCCTCGCTAATTATACGCTGCCAAAATATTCCAGAAAAAATTGGTAACAATTTAAAAGAAGAGGTGGCGGAATGTCTAACTGACCAGCTGAAAATTGGATCTAAAGACGAACTAAGCTCAGAAATTGACGCAATTTTCAGAAGAAATTCTGCATATGCAAGAAAAAACAACACCCCACGGGAAGTTCACATCAAATTTCACAGAAGGGAAATGAAAGATAGAATATTAAAAGCAGCAAATGAGAGTAAAGTAACCATACAAGAACAAGAAATTAGATTCCTAAAAGAAATTCCGTGGCGGGTTAGAGAGAGGAGGTTTAAATATCAGACATTAACGGAATTATTGAAAACAAAAAATATCACGTATAGGTGGTTGATTCCAGAAGGTTTACTTTTCGAATTCCGGGGAAGAAGACAGAGAATAGATTCAATCTTTAAATTGGATAACTTTCTTGAGCAAAATGGAGAAGATCTTGGCTGGCAAGGGGAAGAGGATAGAGAGGAAGAAGAAGAAGATCAAGGGGAAGAAAGAGGGGAAGAGAATGAGTCGCAAAAGAAACCAGAACCAAAAAAAAATAGAAGAAGACTAGAAATACCGGCCTCACAAATGTTAACGCGATTTAAATATAGGAGTAAGAACACAGAAGAGGATGGCAAGAATGGATCACACTAATAAAGGAAACCTTAAAATTATTTCGATCAACGTGAACGGTCTAAATAGCCCACAGAAAAGAAGAAAAATCTTCCATCAACTCAATAAGGTGAAACCAGAAATAACCTGCCTTCAAGAAACTCATATAAAAAAAAAGACACAAAATATCTTCAAAATCAAAAACTAGGGGACCCATTTATAGCATCAGACCAAAAAAAAAAAAGAGGGGTAGTAATATACGTAAAACCACATTTACAACCAAAGCTAATTTCTGCCTCAGAAGATGGAAGAATAATCGCACTATCCATAATTAGACAAGGAATAGAAACCTTGATAGTTAACATATACGCACCTAATCAGAATCAGGAACATTTTTATGATGACCTTTTGAAAGTTTTAACAATAAAAGACTTTAAAAATATATGTATTTTAGGAGATTATAATGCCATACTTGATCCTAAAATTGACAGAAAGAGTAAGAAACCATCCAAAAAACAGGGCTTGAAACTGCCTAAAAAATTCTTTAAATTAGTGGAAGAATTTAATCTAATAGATGTGTGGAGGACAATGAATATAGATAAAAAAGAATTCACATACTTCTCGTCAAGGCATCAATCTTGGTCGAGAATAGATATGGTTTGGACATCAGTATCTATGATGACAGAAATAATCGAGGTTGAGATTTTGGCAAATACATTTGCGGATCACAGTCCAGTAATGATTATGTTCGCTGAACCAAAAAGAAAAACTAGATGGAGATTAAATACCAATATTCTGAAAGACCAAGAATTTGTAGGCAAAGTGAAAAAAGAGTTGAAAGAATTTTTTGAAAGAAATATCCAGCCTGATATTTCTATGAATACAGTATGGGATTCCTTTAAAGCCTTTCTGAGAGGGATATTCATTAGTCAACAAGCTTGGAAAAATAAACAGAAAAAACAGCAATATGAACAATTGTGCAAGCAAATAAAATTGGAACAAGACAAGGCCTGTTTAGACAGTGACTATGGTTCAGCAAAAACCAAACTAAAAAGGTTACAACATAAAATGAACTTAATTGTCACTCAAGAAATAGCTAGGAAAATAGAATTCACCAAACAATATTGGTTTGAAAATGCAAACAAACCTACAAGATGGCTAGCATATAGGTTAAAAAAAGAAAAAGAAAAGAGAACAATTATTACACTAAAAGATAGAGATGGAAGTGATAAGTATCTAATTGATGATCTTAAAAGGATTATAGAAAATTACTACCGAGAACTATATAAGCAAAATCCTGAGGACGAAGTTGTAATAAAACATTACTTAGAAGAGAAAACCAAAATTTTTTTTACTGAAGCTCAAAAACAGATTTTAAATCATACGATATGTATGTATGAAATAACAGAAGCAATAAAAAGACAAAAGAATAAAAAAGCACCTGGTATGGATGGTATACCAGCAGAGATATATAAGATATTTGAAGATCAGATAAGCTTACCGTTTAAAAAGCTAACAGAAGAAATAGCTAACAAAGGAGAGATACCAGAGACATGGAAACAAGCAGTTATAACTTTAATTCCTAAATCTGAAAGTGAGAAACACCTAATTAGTGCTTATAGACCTATTTCGTTGTTAAATGTTGATTATAAGATCTATGCGAGTATATTGGCTGAAAGGTTGAAAAAGATATTAATAGAGTCAATATATCAAGACCAAGCAGGCTTTCTCCCCAAAAGATATTTGAAAGATAATATAAGAACTCTTATAGATGCGTTAGAATTTTATGAAATCCATACAGAAAAACAAGCAGCTATGATGTTTTTGGACGCTGAGAAAGCGTTCGACAATATCTCTTGGAAATTTCTGCTTAATAAGCTTGCTGTAAGTAACGCCGGTACACTTTTTCAAACAATGATAAAAGCCATATATACTAAACAACAGGCGAAAATTATTGTTAATGGAGATTTATCAGAAAGTATAGAGATTCAAAAAGGAACCAGGCAGGGATGTCCCTTATCACCATTGTTATTCATATTTGCTTTAGAAACCCTAAATGACCAGGTAAGAGAAGATGAACATATAACTGGACTGAAAGTGAAAGGCTACGAGTTTAAATTGCGAGCATTTGCTGATGATCTTTTATATATTATAGAGAATCCTGTTAAATCGCTTCCACAATTATTGCTACAAATTAAAGAGTATGGACAGATGGCAGGCCTTCGAATTAACTTTAAAAAAACTAAAATCGTGACGAAAAATTGTTCTCCTGAAGTAAATAATATGATTCAAGACAAGACCAAGATAGAAGTAGCTAAAAAAGTTCAATATTTAGGAATATGGGTAACAAACAAAAACAGTGCGCTTATAGAAAATAATTATTATAAACTCTTAAAAGAAATTAAAAATGATCTTGAAAGATGGCAAGGAATACAACTTTCGCTGATGGGCAGAATAGCGGTAGTTAAAATGAATATCCTACCCAGATTTTTGTTCCTAGCCCAAAACATCCCTATCCTTAGGAACTACAACTTCTTTAAAGAATTAGATAAGATAATCAGATATTTTGTCTGGTTTCCTAAAAAGTCAAGAATAAAATGGAAGCTAATGCAAGATACTAAAGAGAGAGGAGGCTTTGGTTTACCAAATTGGAAACTTTATTATCAAGCGGCCTCCATGGTTTGGATTAAAGAATGGATTAAACTAGAAAATACAAGAGCTTTAGCTCTGGAAGGCCATGATCTTTACATGGGATGGCACGCGTATATTTGGTACCAAAAAGATAAAATTCACTCTAATTTCCACCACCACATATTGAGAGGGGCGCTTATAAAGGTTTGGCAAAATATTAAAACAATTTACTATAAAAAAGTACCTAAATGGATATCACCCCTCGAAGCATTTATAAAGCCAACATTAATTGATGAGGGTAGTAGAGCTAGATATGAAACTCTACTAGATAAATTCAACAAATTAAAAAGTCAAGAGAAACTAAAAGAAGAAGTTGATCTAAATTTATCCTGGTGGGAAAGGATTCAAATACAATCCAGATATGAACAAGATAAAAGAACTGGTTTTCTGGATGTTAAAACTGAACTGGATAAAGCATGGTTAGAATCGAATTCAGAAACAATTAAAAAGATCTATAGAATATTATTAGCAGATGAGATGCATGAAGAAACTGTAAAAACAACAATGATATCCTGGATGAAAGATTTGGGCCATACTATTGATTTGGAGGATTGGTCCAAAGTGTGGAAAACACTTAAATGTATGAGTGCCATCTCATATAAGGAAAACGTGTATAAGATGTTTTATAGATGGCACTGGTCTCCGGACAGGATAGCCAAATGTTTTGTTAGTGCATCTAATATATGTTGGAAATGTGGAAGAAATATAGGAACTTACTATCATATGTGGTGGAAGTGTAGGAAGGCCCAAAAGTACTGGAAGAAAATTCTGAAAATGTGTTCTGATATACTTAAGTTAGAACTACAGTTATCACCAAAACTAGTCTTACTAAACATGCTCCCTGACTCGATAAACAAACCGGATACTATCTTTATAGTCGGTACCGTTACAGCTGCACGAATCATGTGGGCAAAATATTGGAAATTACCCCAGGGCCCAACAATTAATGAGGTAATATATAAAGTGATGGAGTTGGTAGAAGCTGAAAAACTAAGCCAAATATTACATGGAAAAAAGAACGAATTATTACAGGATAGATGGTTGAAATTTTATGAATGGTGTAAAAGTAAATGAATGGCTCAAAACGTGGATATTGAACGTATGAACTAAGGGTTTGCAGATCCTAGAAAAAGCAATAAGAAACTACAAAAAAACCTTTACAAAGATAAGAAATATATGTGATATAAGAACTAGGGGAAGATCTTTAAAGAAAAAGAAACAAATAGACCAAGTAAATTGCAATATAACATGTGGAGGTTCCGTGCGGTCCCCACTGCTTGATACATATGATAAAATCTAAGGTCTATTGGAAAATATTACAAGAATGTACGGTTTTGTAAAAATGGAAACTGTCCTAGTGGATGTATAAATAATGCCTTGTAGTTTGGAAGTCTCGAAGAATATATGTCTGTGAAAATGAAATAAAAAACTTTATCAAAAAAAAAAAAGAACTGTCTCTGAGCTGAAGCACTGGGGCACTGGGGGGGAGTTAACTCATCTCCCCCCTTACTTTTTTCTTATTGAAAATTGCTCCTGCAATGAAACATCACTTAACTTTCAGATATCTGTGTGAAAACTTTAGATCAGGGGTGTCAAACATGCAGCCACGGGCTGGATCAGGCTCTCGGGAGGGCTCCAATCAGGCCCACAATGCCCTGGCTATTTCCTTCCATTTGCAGTTCTGCTGCTGCCACGTTAGAGCTTGCTTTACCAGTCTCTCTCAATCGCACAGGAGAGATTGATAGGCTCCTCCCCCTCTTCTTCCCAGGGGGAAGGAAGGAACAGCCAGAGCTTGCTTCCTGGCCAGGTTGCAGGAGACAAAGGGCAGCCTTTCTTTTCTTCCACTGGCTGAGGCTCCTCCCCGAAAGGAGGGAGGGAATGAGGGAGAATTTGCTTTGCTAGGCTGCCTCAGTTGCATGGGAGAAATACCAAGCACCTTTAAGACCAACAAAGTTTTGTTCAAGGTATGAGTGTGCCTTGCTACAGTGTGTGTGTGTATGTTGTTGTTGTTGTTGGGCTCTTTATACCCAGGCTCTCCTGGGTGCAACTTGGTTCCCTCCCCCTTTTCACTGTATTCATGCCCTCATGATCCAGTCTTTTTCAGTAAGAAAGCAATGTGAGCTATTTTAGAGGAGGAATAACAACAAGCCAGTGAGGCGGATTAGACCGAGAGTGTGTGTCCAGACCAAGTTCACCCCCTTTGTAGGGAGTTGTAGTTATTTCTCTGGGGAGGAGTATAGTTTTGTAGACAAACACATGGCCCTCAGTCTGTGTTAGGATGCCTTCTTATGTTCTTGACCAGCACATGAAGCAACTTATGTACAAAAGGTTGCAGTGCCCAGCCATTTCATGTTTTCCCCTAGGTCCTAGGCTCAGAACACTGAGCATGAAATTTCTGTAATAAATGTCAATAAATCAAAAGTAGGTTTGCAGCTTACCAATACACACCTGAACAGCATACTCAAGATTGCTACAGCACAGACATTTTGATGCAATAATTCAGCACAGGTGTCAGTTATCAGAGACGGTTAAATAGACAAAATATTGCAAGATTGCTAGTGTTCTAAGCATGTTTTATTTAAAGTTTTAAAAATTCTTTAATTGTGTTTGTGTCTTTTATAAAGTTTATATCTCCACTACTTGGCATTACATTTTATGACATGCATGGCCCGGCCCAACAAGGTCTCATTTATGTCAGATCCAGCCCTCATAACAAATGAGTTCGACACCCCTGCTTTAAATGGTCAATTTGCACTCTGTGAATGTGAAGGAGTTAAGCCAAAACAGCCTTTCACTGTGTGTGTGAAGCCCTGTCAGGTCGCAGTCGACTTGTGGAGACCTCAGCAAGGGGCTTTCAAGGCAAATGAGAATCAGAGGGTGATTTGCCATTGCCTTCCTCTGCAGAGTCTTCCTTGGTGGTCTCCCCTCCAAGCACTGACCCTGCTTAGCTTCCGAGATGTGATGAGACCAGGTTATACCGTGCTGCCTTCCCTCCCATAAAACGACCTTTACAGGCAGACAAAAGTTATCAGTCCATTTTGTTTCCATCTAGCCTTTAGTGATCCAGGCTAGTCGAATACCAGCTCATAACCAGCAGAGCAAAAGAATTTTTCCTGAGGGACCAGGACCTGCGAGTAATCAGTGAAGTCTTTGGAAACATTCTAGAACAGGGGTGGCCAACCTGTGGCTCGGGAGCCACATGCGGCTCTTTCACACACATTGTGCGGCTCCTGGCAGGGCGGCTGGGGAAGCAAAGGGGAGGCATGCTTTTTCTCTCTTTCTCCCTTCCTTCCTTCCCTCCTCCCTCCCATCTATTTGCTTTCCTAGTTTCTCTCTCTCTCTTTCTTTCCACTTCTTTAATTCTTTCTTTCCATCTCTTTCTTTTTCTCTCTCTCTCTCAATATCATTAGCAAACAAGTAATATCATTATCAATAACTGGTTTTCCTCGTTTGTTTTTATTTTTGGCAGTCCCATTTAACGTTAATAAAAAGCAAATTTGCATATTTTTAAAAATAAAAATGTGTGTGTGATATTTGTTCCTGTCTTGCGGCTCTCAGACATCTGACGTTTATTCTATGTGGCTCTTACGTTAAGCAAGGTTGGCCACCCCTGTTCTAGAAGCTAGCAATTTGCCATCACTTAGGACGGGTGGTGCCTAATTGGTGGGGTTTATTGGAAAAATCCTGCTCTTTCAGGAATTTTGGCCTTTTTTACCCCTTGGGGGAAGGCAATGCAAATTAGCATGGGAAGAAGACTTGACTGGAATGGGAAGGTTTCAGGAACTGGAACAGTTATAGCCCTGTATAAGAACATTAGAGAAGCCAATGTTGGATCAGGCCAAGGGCCCATCCAGTCCAACACTCTGTCACACAGTGGCCAAAAATACCAGGTGCCCTCAGGAGGTCCAGCAGTGGGGCCAGGACACTAGAAGCTCTTGCACTGTTGCCTCCCTCCCCAAGCACCAAGAATACAGTGCATCACTTGCCCCAGACCAAGAGATCCGATCTATACCTTGTGCCTAATAGCCACTGATGGACCTCTACTCCATATGTTTATCTAATTCCCTCTTGAAGACGTCCATGCTTGTTGCTGCCACCACCTCCTATGCTTTCCAAACACTGCTAATCATAGAGATTTGTGAGCACATGTCGGCATAGAGAATTATGCATTGTAGAACATACTTGACCTTGGCTGTTTGTTCGGTGGGATTTTTTTTGCTGACAAATGATATCTAAGTATTGTAATTCAAGTAATTAATGGTGTTGCCAGGTAGCCTGTGATTTCTTGCAGATGCTCTGCCAGTTTCCTTTTCTGAAGAAGGGACCGGATCACTGAAACGTGGGAGTCAGCCGAAAGCCCCGTCTCATCTATGCTTTGAACCCTGTGCAGATTTTGATTAATTCTACTTATAAATTTTCCTTGGACTTTTCTCTTGTGAGGGTTTTCTGTATGCCACTTTGATGCTGGGTGGGAATAACTATATTTTTGTATTGAATGTCTTCTATGGAATGTTGGAAATAATGAATACATTGTAATAACACTTTGAGTATATATAATCACTTTTTACTTTTGCCTTTATTATAATAGCGCTGTATTTCACAGTGGGTGTTCTTGCAATCATGGTGAACCTCTTGATATAAGGGGCAACAAAATAGAACGTCTTCCATAGTTTCAACCTCCCCTGAACCACAGGTCTGTCTGCCTGGGAACCTTTTAATATCCATAGCCTCTATTAAAGCAACAGGAACACACACACACACACACACACCAGCCAGTTAGCAACTTTAAACGAGAACTGAGCATGCCCTGAAACAGAAATCTGGTGACATCAAGATGATTCTGCCTACCTTTTATTTCACCATCGTAGGAGGGAAGTGTTATACCTAAAGGAAGAGGATTGTTTATCCCTCTTTGCTCATGAGTTGTTAGACAATTTTTTTTTGCTCAACTACATGCATTTCTTTTTTTTGTAATCAATGACTGTAAAGTTAACTTTCTGTTTTTTAAAAAAATAGATGTTATGGTGATCTATCTGTACCCACCTAAAACCCTAACATGGCCCAGTTTTACCAAGATACCAAAGAGAAGGTACGGAGGCACCTGAATCACTCTAATAAGTGAGACTCTTTAAACTACAGCTACATCCATGGTGATTTGCAGTAAGGTGCCAGAAAAAAAAGAAAACCTAAGGAAGAGTCTGTTAAATAACAGAAATAGAGAGCCTAGGTCGAGGTTTAAGCAACTAGACAAGAACATCTCATTATCTGGTTGTAGCAGTGAAAAAGGAATCTTGCAGGGTTGCCAGCTCTGGGTTGAGAAATACCTGGAGGTGTTTGGGGTGGACGCTGTGGAGGCTGGGGTTTGGGGAGGGGAAGGGACCTCAGTAGGGTATAATGTCATACAGTCCACCTTCTAAAGCAGCCATTTTCTCCAGAGGAACTGATCTCTGTAACCTGGAGACCAGTTGTAATACCAGGAGATCTCCAGCCACCACCGTGGGACTTTACTGCAACACAGGGCTCATTTCGTAGCAGGAGCTCCTTTGCATATTAGGCCACACACCCCTAATGTAGCCAATCCTCCAAGAGCTTACAGAGCTCTTCTTACAGGGGCTACTGTAAGCTCTTGGAGGATTGGCTACATAAGGGGTGTGTGGCCTAATATGCAGAGGAGCTCCTGCTACAAAATGAGCCCTGCTACCACAGAACACGGTGTGGAAGGCAATATTCAAATACTAAAGCGCTGTGTACAATGCGTTGTATATTAAGACTGAAATAAACATGTAACTTATATAAACAGTATTTGTATTGTGTCAGTTGCTGTAAAGGTACAATACATTCAGAAGCTTCAATAATATGAACAAAACAAAACTCATGAACAACGTTTCAAGAGATTAACATTTCAAAGAGTTGTCAGGTTCACAACATGAAGCTTGCAAGACTACGGGGAGCCGGTAAGAAGAATCCCATCTCTGTGCGCCTCTGTCAGGTCTTACAGCCTCGATTGTTTGTGAATCAGAATTTTTGGAAAGCGTAGTATAAGGGCAAAATCAGCTTCACATTTCTCAAGACTTAGAACATAGTTGAAAGAGGGAATCACCAGTGGCGTTTCAAAACGTGCTGACAGCCTACAGAAGTTCACAGGTGGCTAGACTCTCCTAAACAGCTGAAACAAATGACTAGTTTTAAAGCAGCCACACATAAGGTCCACCTTGAGACTGGTGACCCTATGGATGTGGTAGCAGTGTGGATGGAATACATCTAGAACTCCTCAGCAGGGTCTTGTAGCTTGGGACCTCGGCCAGATGAGTAAATTGCACATCCCCCAAGGTAGAACAAGGCCCTGGTCAGGGCCGCACACCAGTTCTGCCGCAGCCATTCCCTTAGGCTGCTTTAAGTTCTGATAGGGGGGAAAGACTGTGTTGAGCCTTTCTTTTTTCACTTGGGGGCTTAAAGCAGTCTGAGAGGGATATCACTGCAGCTGGTAAAACGGCTTGGAGAAGCAGTAACCCCACCCGAGCACTGCTGCCCAATCCAGTCATAGGTCCCCAGAATTGTGTATAATTTTCAGTCAGATTCATGGTCCCAGGAGGCACCCCACTTTGTCCCCTTCCTCTTCTTCTAGCAGATGGGCCAGGACTGCACTGGAGCTCACACCATGGTTCTGTGTCGCAGAGAGGAAGGATGCCCTTGCTGCAGTGAAAATGTAAGCAGAACTGTAACAATCCAGAGGCACGTTATACCGGATAGTAGACAAGACATCTGAGAGAGCGATACTGTCTGAATCTATGCGTAAGTTACCAAGATATAGTTTAGGGTCTCAGATTACATGGAGGAAAGGGCTGTCATGGCAGCCAACTTATGGCAACCATGTAGGGGTTTCCAAGGCAAGAGACCAACAGAGGTGTTTTCCACTGCCTGCCTCTGCTTAGCAACCTTTCAGTTCCTTAGTGGTTTTCTGTTCAAGTGCTAACCAGGGCCAACGGTGCTCGGCATCTGAGAGCTGACAAACTCAGGGTCGCCTGCGCCATCCAGGTCAGGGCCTCAGACCATGAAGGGCCTCTAAATAATCTTTTAAAACACACTAGATTTCAAGTTTTACACAGTTGGTGAAAATGCACATTTGGGGGCAATGCTCTTAAACATGACATATCTTGGGAAGCCCAGTATGTCTTAATCTGTCCCTGACCAAAGTTCAGTGGCACTGCCCATGCTTTGCACATGGAAAAGCCATCTTCAATCCATGACACTACCTGAGAAGAGTTAGTGGGTCTGGGAAAGTCTCCAACCTGAGATCCCAGAAAAGCAACCAGAGACGTTAGAAAAAGGCTAGAGGGCAGGTAGCTGGACTCAGTATAAAGAAACTGTGTGGATTTCATTATGGAATACCTGAGCTCAGTTCTCAGCCATGCAGTTCTCTCATCCATGCTTACGTGGTGCCAGAGATAATTAGATAAGGACAGAGAATGGAAGAATATGGCTTCCTGTTCTTCGGTTTATTCTTCTGAAAATGAGAGGGGAGGGCACATTCCACAAAGAAAGCCAGAATGTGGTTTATGGTATGTAAAGAACCTGATGGAATCCAGCAAGGAGAATCAAGTCACCTGGAAAGAGATGTTTATCAGCAAGATCAGCAGGTACAAATATAGGCATTGTGATGTATAAATGGTCCCCATGAATAATTTACTGAGGAAAAGAAACATGCCTTTTCTGCTGAACGATTTTTTGGGTTGTGATTGGGGGGGGGGGGGGCTATTGTGATCCTGAAGACTTCAGATGTAGATCCCAGAACAGAGGAAGATAAGCAAGCCCAATTCAACCCCTCACGAGCATTTAAGGAGAGTTGGGCTACCTGTTTCCGGCTGCTATACAAAGGACAATTTATAGAAATAATTGTATTATTGTTATTGTAATTATAACAAGCCCAAAATTATATAGATTAATTGCAATGTAAGGCTATTCGCCATTTTAAAAACCAAGGAGCTCACTTTGATAAATACATTGCTTTTTGCTTATGGTTAATTTTTCTTTGTGGAGTGTGTCCCTGCGCCCTTGTGACTGTTGTTATTTTAAAAGTTCTTTTACTACTTTATTTATTATATCTCTATCTTCTCCAAAGAGCTCAGAGTAGCTCAAACATGACCCGGAAAGTGTTCCCAGCCAGACCAACTTAACTTCCACAGGAAAACTACATCAAGAACTTCCAGCTACTTTCTGAGCTGCCACACCAATAAGACGACAAGAAGTGTTGGACGTTCCAGATGTTATGTCTCCTGTCTCAGACTGCCAGACTGAGTGGCAAGAGAGACTAGACAGCTAGACGGGCACACTGACTTTTCTTCCTGTATCTACTCCTCTGCCAGTGTCCTCTTGGTTATGCAGATTGTGTTCTCAGGGACCAATTTCCCTTTCCTGCTTCTCTCTCACTCTGAATGCAGACTTGCTCTCTACTTGCAGGCACCGCGAGAGGGACATGCGGTCCTCTCTTGGCACCATGAGGCAGATGGGCCTCTCACCCTCCACCTTCATCCTTTAGCTAGTAAGTTAGTAATCTATCACTCTCTGATCTTTCCTATCCAAAGTGTACTTCTCTAATAAAAAGAGAAGTATTCCTCTTCTAAACTTGCAGTGTGGCTCTGTGTAGCTTTGTAAGCTGAGTAACCTGGTAAAGTGACACTCCTGCATTTGTAGCTTTATTTAAGCACTCTGCTAACTAATGGTGACTGGACTAACCACACCAGTTAACCTCACTACCCAAAGAAGTCTCAGAGCTGCTTACAATCTCCTTTCCCTTCCCCTCCCCACAACAGATACCCTGTGAGGTAGGTGGGGCTAAGAGAGTTCTTGGTGGGGCTGAGAGAGTTCTTTCAAGACCTGCTCATGCGAGAACAGCTCTGAGAGAACTTGTGACTGACCCAAGGTGCCAGAGTCATAGGCGTAGAGTATGGGGGGGCTCGAGCCACACCCGGCAAAATGGAGCGCCTGCCGCCGTGCCTCCCCGGGTCCTTCCGAGGCCCGGCCACCGCTGCTGGAGAGGGAGAGAGAAGGGGTGGCCGGGGGGGGGGGGGGAGAGAGGTACAGGCAGCAGTGGCTTGCGGGCCTCGGAAGGGCCCGGGGGAGGCGCGGCGGTTTCCTGTGGGGGGAGAACATCGCCCCAGTGAGCGTGCATGCAAAGCGTGTGCGCTGAGCCCCCACCCCTCCACCCCCCAGAATTTCCAAAAGTCTATGCCCCTGGCCAGGGTAATGTAATGCCTTGGTTTAAGGGTTGGTGCCTGTAGTTCTCCTGAAATTACAACTAACCTCCCAACTACAGAGATCAATTCCCTTGAATGAAATGGTGGCTTTAGAGGGCAGACATGATGATGTCACATTCCCCACTGAGCTCCCTTACCTCTCCAACCTCCACCCTCCCCAGCTTTTCCCAAACCAGAGTTGACAGCCCTACTTGTACCAGTGGGTTGACACCACAACTACCATAACTTTGAAAATTAAAGTTAGATCTCGTGTTAAGGTTGAGATTAAAGATGGCTCCTATATACCTCCCACCTCTGTAAATTAGGATCAACATGTGACCAATCAAATAGTGTCAGTTAACAGGTCTATAGACAACCTCAAATCAATATTTTTCTGTCAATCATTTGCACAACAATTAAATCAATGGTGCTGTTGCTCCAGCATGGCCAAGGGTATCAAAAGTACAACATTCATCTGCATAGTCACAGTTCTAAACCTACTAGGGCTGCCAAGCCCTCAGGTGGGGTGAGGGATTCCCCCCCCCCTCAAACTCCTGTTGCCCGCTGAGGGAAATATCTAAAAAACTCACTGATATCACGAGTATGACAATGTCACTTCCAAGGAAAACCTGGAAATGGTGGTGGTAGCTCTAGGAATCACCAGAAACTCTATGGTTTTAACCTGGCACTCCCAAAAGAAGGCTTTCAAGCCACAAAACTCCCTTGTGTTCTTTATCCAGCTTCTCTGTGTCACAAGCTGTGGGTGCCTGCCCTAGCCCAGTGCAATTCCCAATGTCAACCTCATGCAAAACACATGGTCATGTCCTCTCCCCCCCTTATGTAATTCAAACAAGTTGTTTGCAGAGAGCAAAAGCTTTTTAAATAAAGCATTTTTAAGGTTTCACATCTTTGCAGGGACACAAACCGAAGCCTCGCCGGTGCAATTATGGAAGACGAATGAGGACTGCTGTGCCCGAACGCGAGCAGAGAGTCACTTGAAGATCTACTGTTGATTAGTTTAATTAAGCTAATAAACCAAAGGGGAAGAAAGTACCCTTGTTTAATCAAGATAGGATATATTATTATCTAGGTCAACAAGGACAGCATTTATATGCAGCTCATGACCCAGTTCAGACTGCATGTACTACATTTGAGTCTCTATGGAATAGTTCTGTTCCTAAGAGAATCTCATGAGCAGGGCCAGCATCAAGGGTACCATCACTACAGAGCTGCCAAGGCCCCATGATCTCACACCACTAGTAAGCGGGTTGTGGGCACGGAAATGTGGGGAGTGATGCTGGCTGCCACATTATGTCATTTCCAGTAAAAAAAGACTGGAAGTGACATAAGGGAGCTGTAGGAATCGCTGGAACCTCTATGGCCCTATATCCTCGGTGGGACAGTGGGTTTGATGGAGGGGAGTTGACCGTGCCAGCACTGCAATCTGACCGACTGGGGGGGGGGGCTTTCTTGATGTCCAGTGTCATCCCAGCATGCTGACCAATGTTGGGGAATGGTGATAATGAACAGCAGTCTCTCAGCTGATGTAGATGGACAGGCAAGGAGAGGGGACAAACAGCTATAGTACCTATCTCAGCTTGGAGCGAGTGTGGTTCTTCCCAAATGCCTATGAAAGCCATTTGGGAAACCCTAAAGTTTAATGAATTGCAGTCCAGCCATTTAAAAAAAATGTAATGTCTTAGCTTCACCCACATCTTATTGTCTGGCATCCCCATTTCTGGGGTGGGCGCGCCAGGAAGTAAGCGGCTTTGAACACTGATGTGTTTTTTAAATCAAACAAATACTACAAGTGCCAGAAATATAACTCAAGAATTAACATTAATTCCCCCCCCCCAATCTCTTTTTGAGTTCTTTATTTTATATTATGTACACTGATTTTCATTGGCTCAGACAGAAGCAAATCTACACAGGAGTGTACTGTTAGCTTGTCCTTTACATTTTGCATTGATTGATTGATTGATTGATTTTTCTCCCCAGTTGGGACTCAGAGTGGCTTAGAATATCGTCCTCCCCTCCCCCATTTCCCTCACAACAACAACCCTGTGAGGCAGGCCAGGCTGAGAGTATGTGAGGGGTCCAAGGTCATCCAGTGAGCTTCCATGGAAGGTGGGGATTTGAACCCAAATCAGCCAGGATACGAGTCTGACTCTATCCACTATGCCCAGCATATATATTTTTCTTGCCTCAGGCATCGAAATGCCTCAGATATCCTGGGCCCCCAAGGCTATATCACAAAGGAGTCAATCAAGGACTTCTGGATTTTCCTATTCTAGCCTTCCTCCTGCACCGCTGCCTTCTGTATAACAGAACTGGTTGACCCACGTGGTTGCCCATCTGCAGCTTTCAAAAGCATGGGAGCCATGCTGGAACAAGACATTTGGTAATCCCTTTCATCTGCTTGGTATTGAGTGCTGAGGGGGGATTTCAATGCAGATCTGCTCAGATTTAATTCCCATTCTATTCAATGGGGTTTACTCCCAGGAAAGTATCCATAGAATTGGACATTGTTTCTAATACCACTTAATAAACATATGTAACTTTCCACAGCTGTTATCTCTGGTTGGGATTTGGTCAATACCGACTGATTCCTACCCTGTTCCCTTGTCTAGCTTGAACTGTCCTCACCATGGGACTCATCCTGGGAAGGTGCTGAGGGAATCCTCCATTGCCTGCACATATGTGCTCGAGCAAAGAGGAGAGGCAGAGTCTTCAGGCTGCACAACCCCCCTGACCACAGCTGATGTTTCATACACCATGCCACCTCCATGGAGCACAAGGGCTCTAGGGATGAATAGTAGCAGCCATGAACCCATGGAGCACAGTGGAGAGATGCTGCTGGAGCGTCGTTGAAAATGTGGGTCAGTCAATCCACTTTAGCAGCTAGGGCTGCCAGCTCCGGGGAGGAAAATACCTGGAGCTGTAGGGGTGTGGAGCCTGAGGATGAAGGGACTTCAGTGGGGTCTAAGTTCACCCTCCAAAGCAGCCATACTTTCTAGGTAAACTGATCTCTGTCACTTGGAGATCAACTGTAATTCCAGCAGATCACCAGCCACCACCTGGAGGCTGGCAACCATATCAACAGCCCATCTCAAGAGGCTGTGCAAACCCTCCATTCTGCCTGTTTATCCTCTGATGCCTCTTTATGGGTGGCTTGCATTCTTGTTGCTTCTCCAGCTGCCAACCAGCTGCTAGTGTTCCCTCTAAGCTGAGTTGTTGTGATCTAGCTCACAGTTTTTTAGCCCCTGGCTCACACATTTTTGTCTTAGCTCCGGAAGGATAGCTCCAGAGCAAACTAATTTATGCAGTAGCCAAATCGCTCGCTCACAACTTTCATGCCAGGAGCTCACAAAGTAGGATTTTTGCTCACAAGCTTAGAGGGAGCATTGGTGCCAACCAAATGCTTTGGAGACACAAATGTAAGTATTTCTTATGGTAAGAGAGAAGAGCAAGCATACAGCATGTCTGCCTCCAGACAATTTGTTTTGGGCACATTCCGACCCAGAATCAAAGCTTCCCCCCTCAACCCAGTGTTCTGCAAGGGAGAGGGGAATATTCTGATTAGCAGAACTGCTTTCCACTCTGGACCGTTCCTCTGAATCCCCACTTGCATAGCTCGTAAATGATGTCATGCCATTCTGTAGCTCATAAATAAACTGATGAATCAGGCTGAGTTTACAAAGTGCCGGAAAGGTTTATTATATGATGAATTTCCAGTGTGACCTTCTGGTAATTAACTTCGGTCTTTTGAAGCTCCGACGGGCGTTTCTATGATGGAAGAAAAAATAATCATCTGTATGAAAGCCCAAAACAGGGATACGTGTAACGTTATTTAGTTAAAGGTTTAGCTTCCACCTTCAGATCAAGCTGTTAGATTTTGAAACTAGTAGAAGTTGATGGTTCGTAGATCACTGAAGAATGGATAGATTGTTCTTGTAGGGCACATCTCCCAAGTAACGTAAAATGTGCATGCAAGGAAGAGATTAAATCAGAATTGAAACTATTGGGCTGGATCCAATGTTCCCTTCCGCCAATGGAAGACTGGTCACCATATCTCAGAAAAAAACAGGAGCGCTGGAAACAGTACAGTAAATGGCAACCAAAAATCATCAAAGAGCTGGTGTATTTTCCTTAGGAGGCAAGGCTGGGGAGTTTGGGGCTTTGAAATTCAAGGGGGGAAAGATGAGTAAGACTGCAACCCTAAGCACACTTAGTAGGGAGACAGTCTCATTGTCCTAGGGCCTCCGTGGCTCAATGGTTAAGACCAGAGCTTTTTTGTAGAAAAAGCCCAGCAGGAACTCATTAGCATAACAGACCACACCCAACAGCAGGAACTCATTAGCATATTAGACCACACCCCTGGCAGCGTAGCTCCCTCCCAGGATCAGCTTCCCCAGGTGCCCTGCGGCTTGGAGGGCACATGGGGAACCCGGGGGAAGGAAGGCAGTCTCTGGATTGGCTTCCCCAGGAGCCCCGCAACTGCAGGGTGCCTGGGAAACCCATGGAGGGGAGGCAGTTTAAACGACCTTCCCTCCCTGGATCGGCTTGGCTTCCCCAGGCACCCCACAGCTTGCAAGGCACCTGAGGAACCCAAGGGGGGGAGGCTGTAGGCATGGCCAACTCGGAAGCTAGCCGGAACTCCGTTCCTGTGCGTTCCTGCCCAAAAATAGCCCTGGTTAAGACTCTGAACTGCAAGTTCAGCAGTTCGAGACCTGAGTGCTGCGTGACAGAGTGAGCTCCCGTCTCTAGTCTCAGCTCCTTCCAACCAAGCAGCTCGAAAGCAGGAAATTACAAGTAGAAAAATAGTGGGAAGCTTTGGTGGGAAGGTAACAGTGTTCTGTGCACCTTGGCATCTAGTCATGCTGGCCACATAACCACAGAAACGTCTTCAGACAGCGCTGGCCAGGGTTGCCAAGTCCAGGTTGGAAAATACCTGGGGACTTTGGGGGTGGAGCCAGGAGAAGGCGGGGTTTGGGGAGGGGAGGGGCCTCAGCATGGTACAGTGCCATAGAGTTCATCCTTCAAAGCAGCCATTTTCTCCAGGGGAGCTGATCTCTGTCAGCTGGAGATCAGTTGTAAAAGTGGGAGATCCCCAGGTCCCACCTGGAGGCAGTCAAATCTAGCGCTGGCTCTTCAGCTTGGAAACAGAGATGCAACCCTAGAATCAGATTCGACTGGCTTTTGACCAAGGGAAACCTACCTCATTGTCCTCTGTGGGATTTACTACTGAGGATACATGTTTACGATTGCACTGAAAGGAGAGCCAACAGAGATTTATAAAATTATGAATGATGAAACTATGGGAAGACCTGGATAGCCCAAGCTAGCCCGATCTTACCTGATCTGTGCTACTAAGTTGACCCTGACTCATAGGCGTAAACTAGGGGGGGCTCGAGGGCTCAAGCTCCCCCCGGCAAAATGGAGCACCCGCCGCCACGCCTTCCCACTGCCGCCCTACCGCCAGAGACGCGCCGCCGCCAGAGCCACTCTCCCCACCCACTCCTGGTGGAAAGTGCTGTCAAGTCACAGCTAATTGAAGGCAACCCTGTAAGTTTCTCAAAGCAAGAGACATACAGAGGTGGTCTGTATTAGATAGGTCCTAATTAGGGATGATGCTGGCAGTTCCTTGAGCAAAATTCCCAATTGTTTTTCCTTTTTTTAAAAAAACAACTGTGTAGAACCCCTATTTGAGACAAGATATCACCACCGGGGGAGAGATGGGAGGCTCTCCCCCTGCACTGTTTTCACTCACCAAACTCTCTACATCATATTTTGGCCCTTAGACTAGCTCATGGAGTCCATCAGTCCAGCAACAGCTATGAGTCATGAGCATATACTTCTCAATACCAATTAGGGCTGCCAACCACAACATGGTCCTGGAGATCTCCTGGAAGTACAACTGGTCTCTGGACTACAGAAATCGGTTCCCCTGATGAAAATAAGAACATAAGAAAATCCATGCTGGATCAACCCAAAGGGCCATCAAGTCCAGCATTCTGTTATCACACAGTGGCCAACCAGCCACCTCTGGGAAGACCACCAGCAGGACATCTGCCACAGCATCCTCCCGTCAAGGCTCCCCACCAACTGATATAAGAGTAGGATTGCCAACCTCCAGGTGGTGGCTAGGGATCTCCTGCTATTACAACTGATCTCCAGGGAACAGAGATCAGTTCACTTGGAGAAAATGGCCACTTTGGAAGGTGGACTCTATGGCATTGTACCCCCATTGAAGTTCATCCCCTCCTCAAACCCTGCCCTCCTCAGTCTCCAGCTCCAAAATCTCCTTGGAGGCTGGACTCTATGGCATTATATTCCACTGAGATCCTTCCCCCCTCCAGTTGAGAGCCAGTTTGGTGTAGTGGTTAAGTGCGCATACTCTAATCTGGGAGAACCGGGTTTGATTTCCCCACTCCTCCACTTGCACCTGGCTGGATGACCTTGGGCAAGCCATAGCTCTGTACCAGCTGTTCCCTCAAGGACAGCTTGGGAAAGAGCTCTCTCAGCCCCACCTACCTCACAGGGTGTCTGTTGTGGGGAGGGGAAGGGAAAGGAGTTTGTAAGCCGCTCTGAGACTCCCTTGGGGAGTGGAGGGCGGGGTATAAATCCAATCTCTTCTTCTTCTTCCAAATCCCACCCTCCCCAGGCTCCAGCCCCCCAAATTGCCAGGAATTTCCCAACCCAGAGTTGGCAACCATGCAGGGTGGCAACAACAGGAGAAAGCTTTGGCCTTCATGCCCCTGCAGCAGGCCTTCTGGGATGTCTGATTGACCACTGTGTGGAACAGGATACTGAACCAAGGGACCATTGATCTGATCCAGTGAGGCTGTGCTTAGGAACACGAGGATTTCGTAGCTGAAGGGAACGAGTGTGCAACCCAGACAACATAGCACAGGCCATGGGTGCCAAGTCCTAAGAGAACTTGGGGACACGGAGACCAAAAACAGAGCACCTTGATTTCAAGGGGAATGAAACATAAATGAAACATAAAATTTAAAAATGTTTTAAATTCGACTTCCCGCTGTCTCCAGATTGCACTGTTTTCTACTGAAAGCATTTCCAAGTCTGAAAAGCTTGCAGTCATTCAAACTGCCTAGCAACCGGCTGCAGAGACTTTTCAGCTGTGGTTGTGAATTTTCCCTTAATTCATCAGTTACACAAATTATGATAATGCTCTCCGCTTAGGGATGCCCGCCTCCAGGTGGGACCTGGGGGCCCTTCGGAATTATAGCTCATCTCCAGACTACAGAGATCAGCTCCCCTGGAGAAAACGGAGGCTTTGGAAGATGGACTCCATGGCATTGTACCCCACTGAGGTCCCTGTTTTCTAACCTGGCGCTGGCAACCCTACGGCCCCCCCACCCCAGCCCTCGCCGGTGGCCAAGGGGGACGGCAATTCTATCTCTGCTACTGATCATTACCCATTCAAAATGAGAAAGGTCCACTTAGTGTTTTGATCTGATTACTACTTGCTCTGTACGGCTTTCACAAGCTTTGACAATTTGCTTCTCTTCTTCCTAGTTTCTTTTAAACTTTCCATTTTTGCCCACAGTCCTTGCAAGCTTTTGATATGAAAGATTTTTGCTCTTTTCTTTTCTTTTTTGCATTCAGTCTTGCTTATGTAATGGAAAGGCACTGTATGTGTATGCCGTTTGCACAGGGAAGCTATTCGCACCTCTGGCAGGTTACTTGACGTAATTAATCATGCATAGGAACGAGGGCGTACAGCGCCTACAGAAAGTACCAGATAAGACATGCACCCCGGCTGGCAAGAGGAAAGTACAAGATAAAACGAAACAAAACCAGTTCTAACCCAAAGGTAACTTTGATCAAACGCTGCAGGAGCAGAACTTAAGCCTCTGCATCCTTAATCTTTGTGCTTTCCCTGCAGTCTACCCCACCCCACCCCAATAAAACACCAACTCAGCAAGACGATTAGGGGAAAGTATATCTGATTCTCTAGACCTGTGAGCTGAAGCAGAGTGGGTATCTGGCCCGTAGCTACTGTGGGGCCTGGCCCCCTAGCTTTTCTTCCGAGCCCCCTCCCTCCCGGGCTGGCTTCAAAGTAAATTAATGTCATTAACTTTGATTTAATTAGTTGAACCACACCTGAGGCCCCCTCCCAAAAAAACCCCTAGCTACGGGGCTGGTGGGTATCAGGGCCAAACCACATTTTTACAACACCACTGCATGGAATGTTACTTCAGCCTGCTTCGCTGCTGAAAAGCATCTTATATTGGGGCTGGCAGTTTTAATGGAGAGACTGCAGTGGGAAGGGGGTGCTTAACTTTTTCATGTTTGCCAGTTGTCTCTTGAACGGCCACCTTCCCAGCTGCTTTGACTGCAACTGTGGTTCTGGATCCCAAAACAAAAAAGACTGGGAACTCCGCAGGAAAAGGGTGCAGTGGAGGAGGGGAGTTACAGAGGCAAAGACCAAGGAAGGGAAGGGTTAAGCAGTTTTACCCTCCAAGGAGGACCTGGCATGATGGCCCAGGCTGTTTGTTTAGGGCAGGGGTGGCCAAACTTGCTTAACGTTAAGAGCCACACAGAATAAATGTCAGATGTTTGAGAGCCGCAAGACCTGAACAACTATTACCCACACGTTTTTATTGGAACATATGCAGATTTGCTTTTTATTAACATTAAATGAGACTGCCAAACATAAAAACAAAAGGGGGAAAACCAGATATTGATAATGATATTTATTTGTCCGATTATATTTGTAGACTGGGGGGGGGGGGGGGGGGTTTGAGAATGCAGTTAAAGTTAAAGTTGCTTTCTTTCTCTGCTCCCCCCACCACCTCAAGCCTACCCAGGGAAGGGAACACTGGCTGGGGAAGGGAAGACCAATCAGGGAGGTATGTCTTCCCTTCACTTCCCCAGCTGTCCTGCTGGGAGCCGCACAAAACTTGTGAAAGAACCACATGTGGCTCCCAAGCCACAGTTTGGCCACCCCTGGTTTAGGGTAAGCCTGCACACTTGCTCTTTTCGTGCAGAATCATGCAGCTGGGATATATTCCTGAGAATCTTGGTTTACAACGGTTGGAGTGCAAAGCATGTTTCTAGTCCTTGTATACTTGAAAAGATTAAAAGACGGGCCTACATCCAACAGTTCTTTTTCTTAAAAACAGCCACACATAGACATACAAGCTATTTATGTAATAGGGAAAAAAAATTCCATCAAGCTAAATATAAATTTAAATAACCTCATCTCTCATCTCACAAACATCTTCAACCAAATAAGAGGTCACCATTGTAAAAAGAGGTTATCTGAAGAAACAGAAAAGAGAGACAAGCATCCGAGCAAGATGAATAACCCGCTTGACGCTACTATTTATATATACCAGTTGATACATAATTGGTTGTGCGGCCTGACAGCCTTTGCACTTTCCTACAGCTGTCGTGAAATGTAACCCGATGGCTCAGATGCCATCAGAAGCCGTCTCCTCCCACAGAGCTTTCATTTGGTGTGATTCTCTGACCAAGGCAAGCAGATTCCAGCTTTTGTCCAAATGCATTTTAACAGACCGTAGTGGTTAGGGGTGCAGACTCTCATCTGGGAGAACCAGGTTTGATTCCCCATGCCTCCATATGCAGCTGCTAGTGTGACCTTGGGTTAGTTACAAGTTCTTTCAGAGCTGTTCTCTCAAGGGCAGCTTTCAAAAGAGCTCTCTCAGCCCCACCTACCTCACAGGGTGTCTATTGTGGGGAGGGGAAGGGAAAGGAGATTGTAAGCCGCTCTGAGATTCCTTTGGGTAGTGAACGGTGGGGTATAAATCCAATCTCCTTCTCTTCCTCCTCCTCTTCCTCCTCCTCCTCTTCTTCTTCTTCCTCATATCCCATTTAGCCACCAGATCCAAGAGTACTTTGAAGGCATGGGAGACATTCTTTGGGCTCTCTTTTGAAACAAGATTGATTTCTGTGGTGATACATGATGCTGATCTAGATGAGAAATTGGGCGTTCAGTGACTGGAGCTCCCAACCATTTCTTTGATCATAAAGAACAGCTGCACAGGGACCCCAGTTGGCATGTGACTGTGACGTAGAAGACCGGGGCAGGACATTTCCACCATGGACGACCTTCCCACCTTCCCACTGTGCTGTTGTTCCAGTGTGCAGCCACCCTGTTGAACTACCAATCGCCCCTTGAGTGCAATGTGCAATGATGTATTTGTTACCTGCATGTCCCTTCTCCCATGAGATAAGTAACAACTCCACAGGGCCATTTCAGTTGGGAAGATGGAACAGTGACAATCTCTGCCTGCGGCACAGCCATGAGCCAAATTGAGACCCTGCGCACCTCCCAAAAGAAAAAGATGCTAGAAGATCCAGTCGCAGGTCTCCAGTCCTTGCCTTGTCTAGTTAGGCGCTTTCATCTGGTGTCCAGGTGTGGAAGAAAGATTGTGAGCCTTGTCTGTTGTTTTGTAAAGCAAATCTCTTATGCAGCATCCCTGGAACTAGGATGGTGGCTAATCCATGCTCAGTTCTAGGAATGCCATGAATCTCGTTCCCAGTGGAGCAGTTTTGTCTAATTGCCACGTGGGAGCTCCTAAAGCTAATCATCATCTGCATAAGCAATGTGCTAAATGAATTCCCCCTCTCAAGGTGGCTGTCACATAAGCAACATAAAAGGATTTGCACTAATTGAGATCCTCGTCGACCATCTCGGCTTTTGATATTTCACAGAGCAGTAATCTGAAGCAATGTGGAAGATTCCATTTCATAGGACAACGTTTCATAGGACAACAGAAACATGTCTTCCCACTTTAGATAGTGCTCTGTCTAATAGTTCATGGGGAGAGGGAGGGAAGCAAGTCTCTGTCATATGCATGTCTTCAACTGCATGGAAAATGGACATAAAACCATAAGAGAAGCCCATGCTGGATCAGGCCAATGGCCCATCCAGTCCAACACTCTGTCACACAGTGGCCAAGAATACCAGATGCCAGCAGGAGATCCACCAGTGGGGGCAGGACACTAGAAGCCCTCCCACTGTTGCCCCCTCCAAGCACCAAGAATACAGAGCATTGCTTGCCCTAGATGAACGTTCCTATCTATACCTTGTGGCTAATAGCCACTGAAGGACCCCTGCTCCATATGTTTCTCCAATCCCCTCTTGAAACTGTCCATGCTTGTAGCAGCCACCACCTCCTGTGATGGTGAATTCCATTTGTTAATCCCTCTTTTGGGTGAAGAAATACTTTCTTTTAATCTGTTCTAATGCCAGGTCACCTATGGCTGAACCTTGTGCCTTGTGCATGTCAATGGCTTGGATCCAAGAAACTCTGAATTGAGCCCAGAAGCAGAGTGGAGATCAGCAATGCATCGCTCTCTCAATATTCATCCTCCAAAGACATCTGGTCACTCAGCTTTAGGTACCTGCAGTTCTCTCCTGAAGGCAGGGCTGCCAGCTCCAGATTGGGAAATGCCTGGAGATTCAGGGGGGTGGAGCCTGAAGAGGGTGGGGTTTGGGCATGAGAATGGGAAAGACCTCAGTAGGGTATAAATGCCAACGAGTTCAACCTTCTCAGGCAACCATTTTTTCCTGCAGAGCTGATCTCTGTCATCTGGAGATCAGCTTTCATTCTGAGAGATCTGCCCCCACCCGGGGCTGCCCACCCTACCTGAAGGCAGCCATATTAGTGAAACAGAGGTGGAGGAGGGAGAGGAAGAGGAGATTGGATTCATACCCTGCCCTTCATTCAATCTCAGAGCAGTTTACAATCACCTTTCCCTTCCCCTCCCTACAACAGACACCCTGTGAGGTAGGCGGGGCTGAGAGAGCTCTGAGAGAATTGTCCTTGAGGGAACAGCTCTGACAGAACTACAGCTTGTCCAAGGTCATCCAGCAGGTGCAAGTGGAGGAGTGGGGAATCAAATCCAGTCCTCCCAGATTAAAGCCCATGCATGTAACCACTGCACCAAACCAGGCAGAGTGCCTTGTCCACAAACCACAGGACTTAATACCATGCACAGCCTGGCAGCTTTAAAAACAACAGCAACACAAGGACCAGATGGGTTGTTGAGATGAGCACACACTGGGAGGGAAGGGTGCAGCTACAGCCTGACCACCCATGAAGTTCTGCATGGGATACCAAGGGTTGCGAACTCAGCCTTGAAAAAATCCTAGGGGCTTGGTGGGGGGGGCAGTGCTGGGGAGACTGGGATTTGGGGAGGGGAGGGATCTCAGCAGGAGGTGCCCACAGGCTCAAAGTGTCGGGGGGCCCAGTCTAGTCCATAGGAACTCAAAAAGTTGAGTAAAAAATTCTCCTCCCAGTTAAGGCAATGTAATCTGGCCATCTGCTTATGCTGCTGAATGACGCTGCTGGAATGGGCCTAGAGAGGTGGCCTCGAGAACCCACCGTGTCTTCTCAATTCAGTGCGTTGCCATCCATCATTTGTTCGGGTTCGCCTCCTTCTCAACCTGCCACTGGATACCGCTCTGTTTTCTCAAACCAATTCCAAAATGCAAACCCCCGTTGATACATAAACGCCAAGCAGGCCTCATTTAAATGCCACTGATGTACAATACACCACAGACAACCCACATGGTGGATGCAAAACTAATGTTGAAAAATGTGTCGATTGGGGGGGGGGGGGGGAGGAACGTGATGTGAGAAAATCAAGATTCAGAGGCTTGTGTCGCAGAAGGGAGAAACGAAGTCAGACCGGGGATGCTCAAACCGAAGCAGACAACTTTGGAAATTTGATCACATCGGCTAAACGCGCTCAGGTTCCATTCGTCTGCAGGCTTCGTTATCTTGCTTCCAACATTCATCTAGACGCACGTGAGCTCACCTGGCAACATTTTTCATCATCCCAGCACAGTTGCGAGTGGCAACTACTTTGTTATTAGCACATATTTTGGAAAGCATGTCGTTATTTATGCTCTCTCTCTCTCGCTCTCTTTATACTCTCCCCCCCCCCCCTGCAATTTTCTGTTACTTGCAGCTTTTTATTTCTCTGGTCTCTAATGAGGAAATTGCAAAGGAAAAGGCATAAAAGAAATCCAGAGAGCTCCAGTTTGTTTGTCCATGTTCCACACGGCCCCTGTTGCACTCTGCAATACAATAAACAAGATAATACTACAATGAAGCCAGCACAAAATGATGCAAACAGCAGCAGACAGCTTTAACATCCTTAACAACAACAACAACAAACTTTAAGAGCCAATCTGCTGGTAAAATTAAGTCAGTATAAACCTGCACACCTCCATGAAAATCAGCCAGATGTAGATGAAGGAGAGGGGGGGAATCAACCAAACACCTGGGGGGAAGGAACATATTTACTTGCTAGTGCTATCGTTTGGAAACATCTGGCAATGGGTAAGGGTCTCTGTCCCCTAACCTGAACAGCCCAGGCTGGCCCAGTCTCATCAGATCTTGGACGCTAAGCAGGGTCGGCCCTGGCTAGTAAATGGATGGGAGACCTCCAAGGAAGACCAGGGTCTCTGCACAGAGGCAGGTAATGGGAAACCACCTCAGAAGGTCTCTTGCCTTGAAAAACTCTGCAGGGCCACCGTAAGTCAGCAGTAACCTGATAGCCAAAAAAGCAGCTGTGCAGATGTGGATCCAGGCACCATCGCCAAGCAGCCCGGCCAGGCCCGTAGCCAGGATTTTTCTATTCAAGGGGCTTTTAAATAAGTCAGGGGGCACGGATAAAATAAAAATAAAATAAACTCACACTGGCCAATTGGAGCAGGCAGGAGCAGGATTATTTCCCATATTGTGGCAGGTGGGTGATTTCCAAGCCAATTTCAATGAGAGGAGGGCTTTTCCCTTGGTTTGCAGCAGCCGAGGTTGCCCCAGCTAGTGGGAGCGGAAGGGGGAGAGCCGTCTAGGACTGAAATGAGTCCTTTCTGCCTTCTTGTGCTCGCCGGCCCCACTTTGCCTGCAGTCCGACAGCTGTCCTAACTTCCTCATGCTGCTTCCTGTGCTGCTGCCACCTTGCACTGCTACCGCCACTGCCAGCTCAGGACCCACAGCCTGCCGGTCCCACCCCACCTGACTTCCTTGCGCACATCCTGCGGCAGCTTCCCTGCACTGCCGCTGGCCCCACCAGCTCCAGACCCACAGCCTGCTGGTCCCACCTCACTTGCCATCTGGCCTGCCTAACTTCCTCACTCTGCTTCCTGCAGCAGCTGCACCACTGCTGGTGCCACCAGCTTGGGACCACAGCCTGCTGGTCCCACCTCGCCTGCTGGCTGGTGGCCCACCCAACTTACTTGTGCCGCTTCCTACCTGGCTGCTGCTGCCACTGCCAGCTTTGGACCCACAGCCTGCCAGGTGGGGAAGTTGGGGGCCTTAGTAGGAAGTCAGGGGGCTGGGCCCTGGAATGCCCCACTGTAGCTATGGGCCTAGGCCCTGTCCCTAATTGACGCCCACCTCAGTTCGAAGAGGGGGTGACGGAGAACAGAGGCCTCTGCTGAGGATTTTAATCAATGGGTGTGTTTGCGTGTGGCCGTGTTATCACTCTGACCCCAGATCACTTAGGCCTTTCAATGTGACAAGTGAGTAAGCTGTACATTGGATCTAGAAACCATTATTTAGCCAGCGTAACCCTTTCAGAGCCAGCAAGGTACGTTCCTTGTAATGAACACGGGCCAACAATCTTGCTGCTGCATTCTGTAGCAACTGAAACGTCTGATCTATTTAGCACATTGCTATCTCACGTCTCTTGCCAGGAGTTCAGGATGGCGTACATTGTTTTTCTCCTCCCCACTTTATCTTAAGAACAACCCTGTAAGGTAGGTTAGGTTGAGAGACAGGGATTGGTTCAAGGTCATCTGGCAAGCATCACGGAGATTTGAACTTAAGATCCCTCAGGTCATAACCTGACTAACCACTACACCACCTTGGCACTCCAACTGGTCTTCAATAACAACCCTGTATTTAGGGGGGAAATCAGATGTGAAGGATTTGGAGAGAAGAAGCAGTGGCAGAGAATTAATCTCCCTCCTCTGCCCACTTTCTGTTCCTTATCATTCTTCCTGAAATGTCTCCAAAAAAATGTTCTTAAGGCCACTGGGGATTTGGTTGCAGTCATTCACTTGTTAAGACCTTAGCCCTCTCTGTGAATGTGCTTTCCTCTCCTGTCTTTTTAGTTCTGCCAGAACCTCAAATGCCCGTTTTATTGTTTTTATCCCACTTCACAGATTTCAAGCATTACTGTCTTCATTCCAGCCTCTGACTAGAGAGATAAACTAATACCAGGGAGAGATACAGATAGACAGGTGCAGCATAGATAACAAAGAACTATTCTCCTTGCTGATGGAAAGCAAGGATGCTGGGTCCCATAAAAAGCACACTGCTTTTGCTCCCAGTCATCAGAAAAGGAAGATGGGAAGGCATCCGGCACAACAGCATGGCAGCTTTATGGTCTTAAAGAAAAACTGATGCTGCAATCACTCTGGAATTTTATGGCACAACTGTGTATATCAGCCAGCAAGTCACTGGGGTTGGACGTTCCCTTATTGAGTGCTTTTCCAAATTGCTTGTCCTTCCCCCAACTCAAAGCAGAAGCTGACTTTGTCAGCACCCACTGCAAGAATGCACAATAGGCAGCTATCCTACACACCCTAATAGGCCCCATTGAGTTCAGTGGGGTTCCATTGAAGTCACCATGCATCCAATTTCTGCCGCACGGCTCCTGCTTACCTAAAGATAGACGTGTTCGTTATAAGCCACGCTGCAAGCGCTCTCGCCAGCAGGGTGACTCCGTTACGGATTATCACTTTTGTTTCATGGAACAAAGCACGGAATGGACAGGTGCATCTTATTTAATTAAAATGTGTCTCATTATGTGGTTTGCATTCTGACGATGCCTTCTTTGGTCTCTGCTGTGGTTCGAAACTGCTGTGCTACAGCAGTGGTGAGAGACCAGCTGGAGCTGCTGATTCACTTGACTCTCCCCCCGCCCCCAATCTCCCTTCCAGGCGGCTTTTATCAGAAACACTGAAATATTTTGTGTTAAATCTTCCATGGCTGCTGTGAACACCACTCTGATGCATGTACTATATGCACATCAGTGATACACAGCCTCCTTCTAGCTCAAGTCTCATGACCATACATGCACATGAACACAAGAAGCTGCCTCCTACTGAATCAGATGCTTGGGCCATCAAGACCCTTGGTCAGGCTGGCAGCAGCTCTCCAGGGTCTCATGCTTTCAGGCCACCTCCTGCCTGGTTCATTCAACTTGGAGATACCAGGGATCGAACCGGGGATCTTCTGCATGCAAAGCAGCTGCTTTCCCACTGAGCCGTGGCCTTGAACACCCATGAAGCTGCCTGTATTGGATCACACCGTTGGTCCATCAAGTCAGCCTTATCTACTCAGATTGGCAGCAGGTCTCCAGTGTCTGAGGTGAATGTCTTTCACATCACCTACTACCTGGTCCTTTTCAATGGAGATTCTGGGGACTGAAGTTGGTACCTTCTGCATGCAAAGCAGATGCTCCCCCACTGAGCCACACAGTCCCTCCTCATAACTGAGTCATAACTGAGTGCCACTTAATTAAAAAGATTGCTTTTTATAATTTTCTTTTTTTTTGGCACATGTGCATTCTCTTTTTTTATAATATATTTTATTAGTTTTCAAAAGTAAAACAAATGAAGTTTTCAAAAGTTAAACTATGAAGAATCATTGCTGAGGGAAGGGGGTACGGCTGAGTGGTAGAACTTGGCATGCCAATGGTCCTAGGTTCAATCCTTGGCCTCTCCAGTTAAGTGGACTAGGTTAGGGGTGATGTAAAAGACTTCTGCCTGAGACCCTGAAGAGCTGCTGCCAGTTGGAGTAGACACTACTGAACCTGATGGACCAAGGGGTCTGATGCAGTATAAGGCAGCTTTGTGTATGTTCAGATGCAGTCCTTGACTAGACCAAAGTGGTCCAGGAGTAACCCTATGTGCCATACAAAACTAGGAGGGGGAGGAAAAGGAAAGAAGAAAAGGCTGTGAAACACCAGAGGTTCTTTCTGGCAACCCGCAGGGAAACCTGAACCTCATTTGTCTGGGCTCAAGCTAAAGCAAGAAATGACATGGAACTGCCATCACCCTGGTCCTCGCCAAACATGGAGAGTAGACAATATGTACCTTATGGGGGACAGGAACCAGTTTCTTTGAACCTGGATATTCCCAATCCAATGCAGAAACCAAGGAATTACACCCACTTTAAAAATTTCAAATGAGTCTCAGCAGATCAGTCACTGAGCAGATGAAAACCAACAGCGGCTACCAATTCACAGTGCCTAATACCATAATGACTGCCAACTGCACCAGCACAAAAGCTATACCCCCCTTTTGGGGGCATCTCAATTGCAAACTGCAATTTGCAGTTAAGAACAGGAATAGGAATTTCAGGGGAAGAGCACAAGGAAGCACAACAAAACCAAATGCTGCGAACTGGGTCCATTCGTATATGAATACCAGTCTGTTTTGCCTTTGTTTGTTTTTTTCTCTTCAAGATTCCCTTTTTGCTGGGTTTGACTGTGGAAGGAATCATAATTCCTAGGTTGAGCAACTAGAAAGAAAGTCTAGAACAGGCTTCTTAAAACTATGCAAAAAGCACCTACTCTTAGGAGAGCCAACTCCAGGTTTGGAAATGCCTGGAGATTTGAGGGTGTAACCTGGGTGAGTGGGGTTTAGGGAGGGGAGGGACCTCAGCAGGGTATAATGACAAGCAATCCACCTTCCAAACCAGCCTTTTTCTCCAGTGATTTAGGTAGTCTAGAAACCAGTTGTAATTCTAGAGGATCCCCAGCCCCTAACTGGAGGTTAGCAACCCTGGCTTTTATGGTATTTAGGCAAGCTAGTCAGAAGGCTCTCAAAAGAAGCTCTAAAAACATCCCATTTTGGAGCCGAATCAATCACCATCAGCAAAAAAAAAATTAGACTTTCCCCCCTTTTGATTATTTTATGATTTTTTTCCCTGCATTCGTGGGAGTCCCTTGAGTATATAGAAACCCCTTGAGGATAGCTGGGCTCTTTTGTCAGCTTCTGTTATCAGAAGTCAGGTATTTCTGCAGAGTGACAGGCCAGGAACTCGTGCTGAGGCAGAATTACTGGTGGAAGGGATAATTTGGAAATTCCACACCCACTTCACAAAATGGTCCCTTGCGTGCATTAGTAAGCTCACAGGGGCTTAAATGGTCTTATCCCCCCCCCCCTCCACACTTTCCCCCTCTCACTGACTATCAGCTGTTCTCAATATTCCTTTCCTTCTGGTGCACGTTTTGTTTCCATTAGCCCAGTTTCTTCATCTCCCCCCCCCGCTTTCTTTAAGTTACACAGTTCTATTTCTCTGCATATCTGAAGAGTTGCTGATAGGTCAGGGACCCTGCTTTGGTCTGTGGGCGGTCTCACTGACCAGCTTCACTCATCAGCACAGAGACTAGCCCTCAACTCTTAGATACAGTGATCATAAAAATAACTAGCCAAGATAATGTCAGCGGTGAATTTAGACCGTTAAATGGTATAAAAATACATTAAAAATTCATAATATGTAAAACAATCCATTAGTCAAAACAGATTTCCAATAAATCGTATCAGCACATTAAAAAAGAAATCTAGCAGTTTACAAAGTTGCAGTGCGCACACTTTATAAAACCTTTCAAATAAATATAAGTTGCAGCCTAACAAAAAACAAACAGACACCCTAGCTTCTCTTCTCAGGCTGCTTAGATGGACATGCGAAACATCATTGTCTTGTATGTTGCAATATTGACATCTCTGCAGTTCCATTTGGAGGAAGGTATCTTCTTTCATAAGCAGTCCTGGAAGCGGCCATGGGAGGATAGGCTGACTGCAGATTTGATGGCGCTTCTGTGGGAGAAGCAGCTCAGGGCTGATAGTTTTGTAGGTCTTAGTCAGGTCCCAGTGGATCATCTTGGAGCAGGAGGACATTTCAAGTAGTGAAATATTAACATGCATGACTGATGTCTTACAAGAACTGGATTTCCTGCAAATGATGCCTCAGGGAGGCCTATAAAGAGTACCCTGGGTATGGTCCAGGCCATTTCATGAAGAAGAGAAAGCAACAGGGCAGGCACATCTCAGGCCAATCCAGAAAGATGCAAGAATTTTCCAGCTGGATTATAGATGTGGCCAATACTTTGCCATCAGTAGAGGACTCCCAAGGGGCTGGATCAAACCAAATTTCCAACTGGATAAAAAGTAGGATTGCCAGGCCCAGCCTGGAAACCAGTGGTAGGGGTTGGGGTAGTGACATGGGGGGGGGGGGGTGCTGGCATCACAACTGTGATGACATCACTTTCAAGGAAAACATGGAAGTGACAGCGGATAGCTGGAAATGCTATCATTTTACCATAGAGCTAGTTTTACCATACAGTTTCCAGCATTCCCTAGAGCTATCAACATCACTTCCTGGTTTTCCCTGGAAGAGACATTGGTCACTCTCACAATACCAGTGAGTTTTGTGTTTTGGCCCCACTGCCACTTGGAAAGGTGGTGGACACAGGAGCTTGAGGTGCAGATCTCCCACCCCAACCAGATTCTTGGCAGCCCTTAGAAAAAGGGATACAGGGGTCCTCTTTGGTCACCAAAAAGGCTATGCTGGGGATCAAGGCACCTGCGTGAACAAAAGGCATATGGAAAAGAGGCTGTTGTAAAGTGGGGAATTAGGTGAGATTTCATGAAAATGTTGACTAGACCCAATCCTAGGCATTCAAAAGTAGGACGTGAAGTTTGAACTTCAGGTGGAGCTTGGAGTTCTTCTGAAGTTAGAACTAATGATTCTCAAATTGTGCACCTAAAAATTCTGACATCCTTCACAGGTTGTCAGCAGAAGAGCCTGAAATGGCAGTCACCCTCCATCTGTAATGTCAGACTCCTGGAGAAATCAGTTCCCAACAACAGTCATTCAAAAGAATAAAAGTTTATTGAGACAGTGATAAAATCCAGACTCTTAACATTTCTGTGTTAGAACTGAGGAGAAGTATGCAAAGCAAGCAATTATAGTTGATTCAAGCAGGACTCTAATGGCCCAGGGCCAATCACACTTAAGACAGAGGCCCGCCGAAATTAACAGCCTCTAATTCCCAAGGGAAAGAGGATGCCAGGCTCAGTCAATACTCAAGGTTACTGTCTAAGCTGAAAAGACAAACAAGCTAACCAGCTAGAAGCGAAAGTGAAGATTCCATTCCCCGCCCCTTGCATCCCCTGGCAACCAAGCCCTTCAAGACAGGCAGAGTTGACAGGTAATGGGGGTTGAAAAAACTCTACATATGTCAGAATCTAAGGATTCTAACAAAGGTTTGCTTTTGTGCCTTGTATAATCCCTCTAGATGTAACTTGCATTTGTAACCTTTAGATGTAACTTGCAACTTAATTACAACTGTGTGCTATCTCATCTCCCCTGTATCATGTCACCACAGACTCTGGTTTATTGCTTTATGTTTTATGGCTCACAAAAGCTCTGGTCAATGTAACCATTTGGTCCGGGAGGGTGGCGACTTCAACACCTGGGAACAGTCGGCCTCTCACCCCTCTCCCCCTCTACATTCCTTTCCTCCCTGCCGGCAGAGACACAGACCTTTTCCTTATCGGCGTGTGAAGACCTTGGCAAGTTATTTGTTATGCAGGAAAGGGATACATCTAAGGAGTCCTGGTTTGAGAAGGGAAATTTACAGCTTCACACCTCACCCTTGTTCCTGTGGGAAGCAAACGGCCACAGGACCTTTAGCCCGCGGTTTTTCCCTCTTGGTGATTGGTTACCTATGGGAAATTCAAATTGTACCGGAGGGTATATTAATCCTGCTTCTATTGTATTTCTTATCTCTAACAATGATCCGAGGACCTGTAATGTAGTGACTGGGAATAAAGAACTCTGTTTAATCAACAAAGGTCTGATCCTTGACTGCATAGGGCAGAAGCCTCACACATAAGACCCTGGAGAGCTGCTACCCATCAGAGGAGACAGCACCGACCTTGATAGTCCCAACAATCTGACTCAGTATGTTACAGTTTTATACGAAGCTGAGAGAAAGAGTCCACCATCCATGCCACTGTCATTCTACCATCAGTAGAACTTCTCCTTGCGTGGATCTCAGGACATTATTTAATTTATACCCCGCCTTCCCTCCAGTGGGGACCCAAAGTGGCTTAAATTATTTTCCTCCCCCCCCCCCCCCCCGCTTTACCCTCATGACAAGTAGGTTAGGCTGAGTATGTCTGTGACAAAGGTTAGGCAGAGAGTGTGACAGGCCCATGATCACCTAGCGAGTTTCCATGGCACGAGAGGGATTCAAACCTGGGTCCCCCCAGATCCTAGTCTGACACTTTTAACTACTACACCACACTGGCTCTCAGTTAGAAAAAACATAGCCTAAAAAGTTTAATGATCCTTCTGTTACCACAAACTAGACAATTTTAGTGAGCTCCATATGGAGCGTGAAGCGGCAGAACAGACTCTATGCCAGTAAGGGCTGAAACAGGGATTAAGTTTCTCCACACTATAAAAGTCAAGAGAATCCCTTCTGACTTGGTACTCTGAATTTCCACTGCACTGATCCCGGTCCCTTTTCAAGACCAAGTGAAAATGTTCCATTCTCTTATTTCTCTCACTTGTGGACCAAGCTCCATTATGAGGCAGAAGGCCGTTGTTTACTTCATCATGCCCGTTCAATAAAAAAACATTTTGGCTAATTGTAGAAATGCGATTCCATTTGGTGCTAGCCAAGAAATCAGCTTTGATTCAGTGTGCATTGTCAATAGCAGTTAAAGATCCTTGGCACCTAGACTCTCAGGAGCTGGGAATATCTACCCCTGCAGGACTGAATGGTTATACCCACAAGAGTATGCTATGGGGCAATGTTCCTTCTAAGCTGCGGAGTCTTGTGAGCAAAAATTCTACTTTGTGAGCTACTGGCATTAAAGTTGTGAGTGAGCAATTTGGCTACGGCATAAATTAGTGTGCTCTGGAGCCACGCTTCCTGAGCTAAGACAAAAAGGTGTGAGCTGGAGGCTAAAAAAACTGAGCTAGCTCACAGTAACTAAGCTTAGAGGGAACACTGGCTGGGTGATAATGCTCTCTTCACATCCTTCCCTTAATATACTGTAGTCGTTCCAGATTAATGAATTCATGTGGAATTTTTGTTTAAAAATGATTGTGTGTGAACTTTGCATAAAATGTAAAGCTGGGATTTCAGATAGTAGTGATATTTACTCCCAAGCAAGCCCAAAGGGCATTTACTTAGATTTTTACATGTTCTTATTTAGATATTATACCTCACTTTTCTCCCTAGTGGGAACCCAAAGCAGCATACATTATTCTCCTATCTTCGAAATTTGTCCTCAGAACAACTGCCCTGTGAGGTATGTTGGACTGAGAGAGAGAGAGACTGGCCCAATTTGGGTGACCTTTGTGCAAAAGTTGTTCTTTTTCTCTCTCCTTTTTCATGCAGAGTACATTCCGACCTATAGCCTTCCGCAAACTATGCAAAACTGAACTATTCAAGAGGGCTTTTCTGCTCAGGTAATAGGGCTGCACAGTCCAAAATGGTTTCACAAACTTATTTGGATAAATGATTGAGACTTGTGGTCTTCACTGCTGTATTTAGCATATTGTGAGTAGGATCCTATTAAATAATTTCTATACTGCTTAATGTGTCATGTTAATACTTACGCTGGGCTTCAGTTCTTTGTGGTGATTCCAGTCTTCTACTATCCTAATGCATTAGTTGTTGGATACCCCATTTTGTTGATTGTACCAACTCACTGTGTGTAATCCGCCTTGAGTCCATGTGAGAAAGGTGGACTACAAATAGCATAAATTTAATATAAAATAAAATACCCCAACAAATTGGTTCCAGTTCAGAAATCCAGGAGTGATGCATGCACACTGTGATTTCAATTCAACCAGCTTTCCCCCTGCCCGTCCAGTGTACTTGTCCCACTTCTGAGGCTACCAGCCATGCAAGGCTTAGACACTGCTGTATAAGATGTTTTAGTTGGTCTTGAGATTAAAGTTGTTTTAGAAGAAGAGAGTCGAAGAAAAGTTGGATTTGTACCCCACCTTTCACTCCAAGTCTCAGAGCAGTTTATAATCCCCTTTCCCTTCCCCTCCCAACAACAGACACCCTGTGGGGTAGATGAGGCTGAGGAGCTCTCTCGAGAATTGCCCTTGAGAGAACAGCTCTGACAGAATTTATGGATGGCCCAAGGTCACACCAGAAGCTGCATGTGGAGAAGTGGGAAATCAAACCTGGCTCTCCCAGATTAGAGTCTGTGCTCCTAACCACTACACCAAACTAGCTTTCATTAAGCCATTGCCCTTTCTGGGTGGCCTTTATCTGTAGACTCAGAAACATTACAAAAGGCATAACTGTTTATGAAACTACATGTCCACATATGCCATTCTTTGCACTATGGGAGCTTTCTTGACATAACTTTATAAGAAAGGAACACCTGATTACCAGTGCAATCTTTTGCAGTCACTCCAGCCTAAACCCATTCCTTCCAATGGACTCAGACTGGACTAACTCAGCATTGGATTGCTCTGTTACCCCTCTACCATTTCCTCTCAAATAGTCACCCCGAAAACAAAAATATACTCCCTTGGAAGCAGATCTGAAGAGCACAAACTATAGTGTGGCAGATTTATACAAACCTGCTTGTATTTAAAGACTGGAACATTATAAGAAACACTCCAATACATAATTCTAAAAGATGTACAGCTGTCAAGACATCTTTGGCTCGCTGAGTGGATTGTGTTTCACATTTCATGGTTGTCATGGACACTTAACAGCTGAACATCTGCTTCGGGCAGACCCTGGAACAAAAAAAAAAGGCACACCACACCTAGTGATGCACAGCAGTGATGCCACTGGAAATTGTAGGATGATGGACTTCCTTTGGAGTAGATATGAGAGGGATGAAAACTTAGCAAGGTGATAAAATACTTGATTCGGAGGGGACAGATTTTCTGTGAGTAAAGTAGCCAACTTTTCCTTGCTGCTGTGACCTGACCACCCAAACGTTTGGCAGGTAAAGGTTTTTCATCCCTTGGAGATCAAGCAATGAGGAAAGCTTTGGTTGCTTATAATTCCTCTGCACCTGGCTGCACAGGAACAGGCCCAATGGAAAAGCCGGCTCTAAGGGAAGTCAGTAGCACCCCAGGGCTTTTTAGCTGTCAGTGGAGAAGGGAATCCCATAGGGACAGTACAACAGCCTTCCTCAGTCAGATGAATATTTCTTAGCACTGTCGGGGCCAAATTACACAAGACACTGGGGAATCCCTGCATGGATCCCTTGCTGCGAATTCAGCTTCAGAAAGTAGCTGTGGATCCGATGAAGATGAGGCCTCTTGTCCTGTGCTTTAGGTCTTCCTTTCATGCCCTTTCTTCAAGCAGAACTCTTTTTACCACCTACTGCTTTTATTTATTATTTACTTCATTTATACCCTGCCTTTCACCCCACTGGGGGAAAAGAACTTGCAGCGTTCTCCTCTCTTCCATTTTATCTTCACAAAAACCCTGTGAGGTAGGTCATGCTGAGTGTGTGTGACAGGCCCAAGGCCACCCAAGCAAGCTCCCATGGCAGAGTGGGGATTCGAACCTGAATCTCCCAGATCCTAGCCCAACACTCTAACCCAGGGGTGTTGAAATCATTTGTTATGAGGGCCGGATCTGACATAAATGAGATCTTGTTGGGCCTGACCATGGGTGTCATAAAATGTAATGCCAGGTAGTGGAGATATAAACTTATAAAGGATACAGACACAAAGATTTTTTTTAACTTAAAATAAAAACATGCTTAAAACATTAGCACTCTTGCAATATTTTGTTTATTTAACAGTCTCTGATAACTGACACCTCTTGCTCTGAATTATTGCATCAAAATGTCTGTGCTGTTGCAATACTGAGTATGCTGTTCAGGTGTGTATCTGTAAGCTGCGCAAACCTACTTTGGATTTATTGACATTCACCGCAGAAATCTCATGCTTTTTTTTTCCTTTTCCACATGTGGTTTGCTTCATCTAGTGGTCACTTCAATATTACACTGCTGTATCTCCATTTTCTTGAGTGCAGGAAATCAGCTGAAAATACAGCAATGTAATATCAAAGCCACCACTAAATGGAGCAAAACACATGCAGAAAAGAAGAAAATAAAGCAATATTTATTTATTTATTTATTTATTTAGATTTCTATCCCGCCTGACCAACATAGCGGCTCTAGGCACAAAATATGGGCACAAAAGCAACAAAAATAATAGTGCAGAAAACCCCACTGTCTTTAGCACCCCCCACAGGGGGGAGGCACAATGCGGATCTCCTTTTCCCCCTGTTGGGACTAAAAGCAGCCTAGGCAGGGGAAATTTCAATAAGGGAGCAATTCAAGATAAAAACATTAACAGCCCCCCCCCAGCACTACTGCTCTGATCCATATCATGCCCCCACAAACATATTTTCAGTATGTTCAAAATTTCTGTAAATTTTACATCTCCAAGCTTCAATGAGGTTTCACTGCTTCCCATGAAAGTTACTATCAAAATGAAGTGGGGGACAGGGGGTTGGAGCTTAAGAGACATATTCTAAACATGTCTCCTTAGAATCCTATACAAGTAGGCTCTATGGGGGGTTATTCCCAGGAAGGTGTGCATAGGATTGGATAGTTAGAGTAAAATCTTAAACTTTACAGAAGTAAGAAGAAGAAGAGTTGGGTTTTCTTTTCTGCTTTTCTCTGCCTCAAGGAGTCTCAAAGCAGCTTACAATCTCCTTCCCTTCCTCTCCCCACAACAGGCATCTTATGAGGTAAGTGGGGCTGAGAGAGTTCTGAGAAAACTATGACTGACCCAAGGTCACCCAGCAGGCTTCTTGTGGAGGAGTGGGGAATCAAACCCGGCTCTCCAGATTAGAGTCTGCTGCTCTTAACCACTGCACCATGCTGAAGAAGAGTGTGCCGTCAAGCTTCAACTGACTCATGATGACTCCATCTACAGGACGTTCATGGCAAGAGACCAATATAGGTCTACCAGTGGCTACTAGCCACGGTAACTGAGGGAAACATCCACATTCAGAGGCAGACATCCCCTGAATTCTCTGAATCTCATCCTCTGAATCTCAGCTTCTATGCCCTGTTGTTGGACCTCCAGAGGAACCGGTTGGCCACTGTGTGATTCCAGATGCTGGACTAGATGGACCAATTGTCTCATCCAGCAGGGCTCTTCTTATGTTCTTAGAGGTGGCTTGCCATTGCCTGCATAGCAATTCTGGACTTCCTTACTGGTCCCCTATCCAAGTACTAATTGTGGCTGTCCCCCTTAGCTCTTAGGCTCTAGATGAGCCCAGGCTCTGCAGGGCTCTGCAGGTTGCTATTGAACCACATCCATTCAATGGGGCTTTCTTTTAAGCGAGTGTGATAGAACTGGATCCAGTCAGCCCTAAAAACAACAGTGCTTGTGGTCAAGGGTCTTTCCCCCTTCTGTGAGTGGCCCCAGAAGTGTGATGCTCTGGGTCAGGGATACATAGTGGATCACAGACCCAGAAACCCAGTGGGCTGCAGCAAAGAGGGTGGGAGATGGCTGAGATTGCCCCCACCTCCTGCTGCTGCTGGAGGACCTTTGGCAGAATGAGTGTGCCATGCACCAAAGAGGGAAGATTTTGCCTGATTGCCCCTGCCCTCCACGCCCAATGGAGCCTTGTCCACAAGATTCCTACAACTCCCAGCATCAGGTTTACAGTGGTCACAGCAGGGGGAGATTGCTGGGGAATAGAGGAGGTGGGTCAGATCCATGATTCTGAGCACCTTTCACTCATGTATCATAGGATCCAAGCACCAGAATCTAGTTCCATATCCAAGATGGAAATGAGGGATGCCAGCCTCCAGGTGGGGCCTGGGGATCCCCCGAAATTACAGCTCCAGACTACAAAGATCAATTCTCCAGGAGAATATGGATGCTTTGGAGGGTGGACTCTAGGGCATTGTACCCCACTGAGGTCCCCGGGCTCTAGCCCCAAACCTCCTGTAGTTTCCCAACCTAAAGCTGCCTGTCCTATCCTACCCACTCCCTGATGAGAGTCAGTGTGGCACAGTGGTTAGCCTAGGACCTGGGAGACCTGGATTCGAATTCCCGCTCTGCCATGGAAACGTATTGCGTATCCTTGGGCCAGGTCCCAGGTTCAGTCCCTGGCATCTCCAGTTTGAAGGATCAGTTAGTAGATGATGTGAAAGACTTCTTCCTGAAACCCTGGATGGCCAATGCTGGCCTGAGGACACAATTCTGACCTGATGGACCACTGATCTGATACATTATAAGGCAGTTTCATATTTGTTCGTGTGTTCACCCCCTCTTGGCCTAACCTTCTCCCAGGGCTGTTGTGAAGACAGGAAAACAATATAGGCTGCTTTAGGTCCCCGTCGGGGAGAATGGGGGCTTATAAATGAAATAAGTAAATAAATAATCAATGGAAGGAGGGGACAGACTTGTCTTGTTACTCAGTGACCAGGCAGAGAAAAGCATAGGCGTAGAATACGTGGGGGCTCGAGGGCTTGAGCCACCCCCAAAATTTTCTGGGGGGGGGCTCAGCCACTCCCGGGAAAATGGAGCGCCTGCTGCCATGCCTCCCCGGGTCCTTCTGAGGCCCGGCAGCCGCTGCTGGAGAGGGAAGGGGTGGCGGGGGGGAGAGAGAGGCACCGGCAGCAGCGGCTGGCAGGCCTCAGAAGGGCCCGGGGAGGTGGGGCGGTTTCCCGGAGGGGGGGAGAACATCGTCCCATCATCTAAGGAGCCCCCCCCCGGGGTTTCCAAAACTCTACGCCCCTGGAGAAAAGTACCTGCACATTCGTAATACAATCCTAAACAGAGTTACACGCCAGGTCCATCCAAAGTCATCGTTTACTTCCCTACATCTATAGAACAAATATTAGAGTCCAGTGGCACCTTTAAGACCAACAAAGGTTCATTCCAGGTATGAGCTTTTGTGGGCAAGGCACGCTTTTTTAAATACACTGGAATGGTAGATGAGGGTCTAAACTTATAGGCAGGGACTTAACAGCAAATTAGCATGTAACTTGATGATGATTAAGTTATGCAAAGTGAAGAACTAAATAAGTTAAGGTTATAAGGTCAACAATTGTAAAGCAATAAATATGTCAGAATAGCAGATAAATGTCTAAAGGTGTTTTTTCTAATTGTGGGAAGTAACAGAAACTTAATTATCTCCTCTCAGGCATGGAGGGCACAACAGTGTATCTTGAGATGGATTTACCTACATCTATTTACCTATTTGAGTTGGATTTACCTACCACCTGGATTTACCTACATCTATGTTTACTTACCTGCATCTGAATCTATTTCATGCTTTGGCAACTAGAAGACAAAGATTGGGGCCAGCTCATGGCTCATGTGGGCCATGTGAGGCGTCCCCAGGTCCAAAATCCACATCTATGGGACTGGGGCGACAACGGCCCTTTCTGAAACACCATGCTGAGCCAGCCCTTGTCTTCAATTGTATGTCTCATGCCCGTGGGAGAAAACTTCCTAATGAATTTCCGTCTGACACTTAGAACACCACACAAGTGTCTCCCAAAGAACAGAACAGAACAAAAAAATTATTTGCAAGACTTTGTTTAAAAATAGGAGATTTCTCACAGCGGAGTCCTAAGCACTTCTGAGAGCGTTGACGTCAATGGACTAAGAAGGTGGTAAGTCTGCTTAGGTTTGCACTGTCAGTCATTCAGTATTCTCTCTGGTGAGAGAAAACTCAGATGGGCAGCAAAAGGGAAATGCCTCAAAAGGAAAAAAGTAACTCGTAAAAACAAGACCGACACCCACCGAGGACCAGTTTTCATAACTGTGCAACCTCCACTGCCATGAGCATTAGTGAGCAGGTTGGCATACCTCATTTACTAGCACCTGAGGTGGCAATATTCTCACACCCTTTCTAAAATCACTGGGGGAGGGGGGGGACTAGGAATTTCCTCAAAGGGAATGCAAGGAGTTTAACAAGAAGCAAACATCTGGTTCCCAGTCCAGCTGTAATTGCAAGATGGCCATCACACACACACAGAGAGAGAGAGAGAGAGAGAGAGAGAGAGGAAGTTTCCTAAGAGTGCTTCATGCAAAAATAAAAAAGGCCCTAGCAGTGAGATAAACAGCAGCCTCAGGGAACTCTCTACTCATTGCGCCTGCATCACATTTATCTTCCTTCCCCTTGCTACTACTTCTCATTATTCTTAGCTTATCTCTATGAATTCTGAATCTCTCCCCTTTGCCAGTGGTTGGCAAAGCAGCATCTGCAGGCTGCACAAAGCTCTTAGATGGCCAGCAGTGCTTTGGAAAAGGATGTTGCCACTTTGCCTCTCGTAATTCCTGCTGCTAATTAGAACAAGAGGTTCAATGCCCTTGGGGCCCCACTCCAAAGGAAAAAGCTGAGCCCCCCCCCCCCCCCCAGCCTTCCAACAGGGACAATGGGTATGGCTTATTGTCCTCAGGTTTCCTAAAATGGTTATTGGAAAGTGATGGAAGAAGCTTTATTATATATATAGAGAGAGAGAGTTTTCCCTATCACTTAACATTCCTACCAGGAAAAGCTGCCCCTTACATTTCTATTTATACCTTACCTGTTGAAGGTATGTTGGTCCCAAACCATTTAGAGCTTTAAAGGTCAGGATCAGCACCTTGATTGGTGCTCAGAAACAAATCATGAACCAGTGTTGGTGGGCTGAGACTGGAATGATTTGATTCCCATGACCCACTCCAGTGGCTGCAATATTCCAACTGATATCCAGACAACAGAAATCAGTTCCCCTGGAGACAGTGGCTGCTTTGGATGGTGGACTCTATGGTGTTATACCCAGATGAGCTCCTTCCCCTCCCTGACTCCCACCGTCCACAAGCTCCATCCTCTACATTTCCAGAAATTTCCCAACCCAGAGTTGGCAACCCGATCAAAACCTCTGCAGAACAGTGCCTCCCAATCCCAGCCCTGATAGGCAGTCCAGAAAGATATCGTGAACAATGGTATTGAAAGCTGCTGGGAGGAGAATCAACAGAGTTATATTCCATCCATCTTCTGGTACAAATCATCCACCAGGGAGACCAGTCCCATAACCAGGTCTAAAGCTAGAGTGGAAGAGGTCTAAACAATTTGCCTCACCCAGGAAAATGTGCAGTTGTCCAGCCACCATCCCCTTGCTCAAGAATGGAACATATCTGGGACTGGTTGATAATTACTGAGTTCTCTTGGGTGGGTCCAGGGTAAGGGTTACAGTACATGCACAGACTTTAGTTCTTATGTTTAAGGCTAATGAGAGTTTCTTAAGCCTTTCATAGTGACTTAAATCTTTATGTTGAGAGGCTTTTGTTGCAGTGTTTCCCCAAACACTCCAGCACACTTTCTTTGAATATTCTCTGACTCTTCTGGTTTCCAGAAGGCTGGTATACTCTCTCCAGTACCCAAATCCCTTCCTTTGAAATGCCAGTACTCGTCTTGAAGTTTTAACTGACTCCAAAGATCTCCAAAGGCAGTTTCTAACCACACCAGACCAGGGATCTCTGCACTTGTCAGAGCTAACTCCCTGTTTGACTGGGTAGGGAATTTTCTGCTCTATCTAGAAGATCTGTCCCCTTTCCTTGGCCAGAATGGGACAGATTTGGGAATTTGTCTACTTCCCAAACTTTCTTGCCAACTTTCCCCTAGTTCTCTATCTGTGTTATACTGCTCTCAGCTAAGGCTGAAATCAAACTGAATCCTCCTCAGCACCCAGTTCAGAAATCTTTCTCTGTGCAACTGATGCTAACCAATCAGATCTCTTGGAGCAGCCTGTCACTCAAGGCTCTCTGTGAAGAATTAACCCTTCAAAGTCCTTTATCTGTTTACACAGCACTTCTAAGGTTTTAAAAGTGCAGTCTATCACAGAGGCATAAATATTTTCTAAAGACATAAACTAATAAATTAAATTTTACTTTGGAAACTCAGCAATGCAGTTCAATTATCCTAAAAAAAATTCCCTTCCTTCCTTCCTTCCTTCCTTCCTTCCTTCCTTCCTTCCTTCCTTCCTTCCTTCCTTCCTTCCTTCCTTCCTTCCTTCCTTCCTTCCTTCCTTCCTTCCTTCCTCTTTTCTCATTTCTGAAATTATTTGGGATAATCGGAGAATTGCCAACCTTGTCAAATAAACATTACAGTGTATATGATGTGATCTCTTTCCCCCCAGACATTATCAGAATGTACCATGTGACAAAATGATAATTAAATTTCACTCCAGATTCATTTTTGCCAGAAATGAACAAGAGATAAAAAGCGTCAAATTAGAGATGCTCATTAACGGCCACTTTTCAATTAAAAGCCTTTTGTGTTCTCTATAATGCAAATGCTCCCTCTTGTGGATTTCTAGTGGCAATTCAACATCTAAACTCATTTTACACACCAGCGTAGTTTGGGTAGTACAATACAAAATCCCACTTTATTTTATTTTGGGGGGCTCCATTCAGTTTTAAGAAATGCTTGAAGTTGTCTCCTAAGCTGATAGCATATGTAGGGTATAAAGAAAAGAAAGAAATTGTAGGAAAGAAAGCAGCAACCCTTCTTTCATATAGTTGAGCTTGGAAGATGCCCCTTACCTTGACTCAGCTGATCTGGCCACCATCCTGGATCCAGGCCACGGTAACTTTGAGACTAGACTGCTGTATTGCACTGTACATAGGTTTTCCCTCAAAATCAATTGAGATCCAGTTGGTGTAAAATGCAACAGCTAAGTTATTTTTTGGTGCTATCTAGAGCATGCATATTACACCCATTTTGCAGTCACTCCACTGCATGCCCATCAACTACTGGCTTCAATTTGAGGTCCTGGCCATTGCCTGCAAAGCCCTTCACTGTCTTGGACCCTCACAGCTGCAAGACTTCTACAGGTATCATCTGGGGCAAGATCAACAACATGCCTTCTCCACTGTGGCCCCCACATTGTGGAATGCCCTGCCTGAGAAGGTCAGGAAGGCTCCCCCATGCCTAGCATTCCACAAACCTTATAAGACAGAATTGTTCAGGAGGGCATTTTTATAAAGATGATAGGGCAACATTATACTGAAACATTTCAGGAGACATTTCAAGGAAGGGAATGTGTTAGCCTGACTGCTCTTTTATGTTATTAATATCTGGGGGAATATTAGCTCTTAACAATATACAGTCGGCTTTACAGGGTCTTGCCAATGTATACAGAGGCGGCGCTACACCGAGGCTTCTCAAGGACTGACACACACTCAAGTTAAAGTATAAAAGATAGATTGTTTACTAAAAAGGTAATAAAATATTTATAAACAATGTTACAATGTTGCACTATCATTCACACCGTTATACAGAACTAGGAAAATAGGTAAGAAATTCGGAGACGTTTGCATGAGCAGGATATTTGATGGTTTCCGTCGAGGGCGATATTTACCTCTATATGAATCAGTGGAATCCATCTGGAAAACAAAGGGGAGAAGTCTTTGGAAAGAGGACAAAGGATCGTGGCTCTGGACTAGCAGAAAAACCACGTGGCAGACCCCAGTGGTGCACCCAAGGGTCCGTGAGGGGAAAAGGGGGACAGGCAAGGGACAGGGACTAGAACTAGACTAGCGGTGTATCGGAGGGAGCAGCTTTTATTGGGAGGTGGTACCTGGGAGGATGGCATGATACGATGCCATCTCAAGAGAGCCTATAGATGGTCCATTCTCTATCTCTATCCACTAAGGGGGTGCTATAGGAGTGGTCAATATTCAGATCTACCTGACGGTCAGGACAGGATGCTGATGTCAGCTGCATCTGGCGCCTGTCTTCTGGATCACAGGAGTGCCAGGCATGGGAACCGATTCTCAGGAAGCACCCTGCTGTCTTCGCACCCGGGTGTGAAGTCCTTTGATGTAGCAAATGTAAATGAGGTCTTGCAGGAGGGGGCATAAGCCTGTGGATGTGCCTGGAGTGTATACCTGTATGGAGTTGCTGATATAAGCCTGTAACCTCATGGCTTTGTGTGTGAGAATGTCTTTGTTCTCTGTGTTAACCTCCTGCCTGGAGGTGGCAACCTCAGAAAATGGTGCTCTGACCCTATAGTGTAGGTGTCTGTTCCCATCTTCCCACTGGTTACCTAGTGCACTTTCATGTCTCACATAACTGGCATCATAGTCCATTCACTGCTCTCAGAAATCAGCTGTGAAGTTCATAAGGAGGCTGTGCAGGCTTACAAATGATTCTGTGGACTTTACTCCTGTGTATATTATGTGTTATTGGTTGCTGTATGTGTTATCTTCTTCTCAGTGTATTGCATTTCACATGCAATACCGCTTACTGTTTGTTCAACATGTCATGTTTAATACTTATCCTTTGTTCAGAGTCGTGCTTTGTTTCAGATTTCTGTAGTTCCATTATTTCTATTACGCAGTTTATTGGACGTCTCATTCTGTGGTTTACATGGAATTCACTGCCCAGGAGGTGGTGGCAGCTACAAGCATGGATGGCTTCAAGAGGGAATTAGATAGACATATGGAGCAGAGGTCCATCAGTGGCTATTAGCCACAAAGTATAGATAGGAACTCTCAGTCTGGGACAAGTGATGCTCTGTATTCTTGTTGTTTGGGGTGGGACAACAGTGGGAGGGCTTCCTGCCCCCACTGCTGGACCTCCTGAGGGCGCCTGGTGTTTTTGGCCACTGTGTGACAAAGTGTTGGACTGGATGGGCCATTGGCCTGATCCAACATTTGCTTCTCTTATGCTCTTATGACTTATATTGTGGAATCCACCTTGGGTCTCAGTGAGAAAGATGGGTTACAAATAACATAAATAAATAAACATAATATACCGAACAACTTCCTGTACCATTTCATAAGTGAGTCCACCAGCTACTACAGAAGTGCCACAGGACTCCCCATTATTGTAATTGTGTGAGCTCTATGGATGTTATCTGTGGGGTTCACATTTGTTCTCCCCATCTCTATTCTATCTATCTAATTCTCAACAGTCCCCTATGAGTGGATATTTATTTCCACAGTTAGGGGGCATGCTTAAACCAACAAGTTTTTCTGAAAACTAGGGTGACCCCCTAGGTCTGCAGACAAATTTGAAAACTTAAAAAAAAAATCGGGGGGTTTAAATTCCCTTAAAACAGAGGAGCATTATCTGTGCATGTGCAGACAACACTTCTCTGTTGGAGCGGAGGGAGGGGGGAGGCACTTCAAGCAGGTGACAGCTGGTGAGTGAAGTGAGGAGGGTTGAGAGGGCAGAGCACCAGCCAGGGAAGGCCACAGCCATCACATTAGCTGGCTGGGAGAGGAGCCCTCAAATCCTGCCCCTTCCTAACAATACTGCTGCAGCAGGCAGAGCTCTCCACCTCGCAAGCATAGGCAACGCAGGCACAACAATGGTGAGGGCAGGATAAATGGCAGTGTGGCGGGAAAGAGGAATGACTGCCTGCCATGCCATCAGAAGCGGAGCTGTACCCACTGTGGAGATCACTCCCTTTTCGACCTGCCCTGCCTTCGAGGCCTCTTCCTCTTTCCTCATCTGCTCCATGGTGAGAAGGGGGGGAGGGAGTGAGCAGGTAAGCAGCAATCTGATGGGGACAGGGGGAGCACTGATGATGGGGGGAACCAGAACTGAGTGAGCACTGCACTGACAGGGGGGGCAGCAAAACTGATGATGGGGGGGCAAAAGGGCAGAGCTCCAACAAGGAGGGGGAGCCAAGCAAGCACGGCACTGATGACAGGAGGGGCAAGCTAGGCAAGGGGCAAACTGAGGATGGAAGGGAGGCAAGCAGGAAGAGCTCCAGTGACAGGCACTGAGGATGAGAGTGGGAGTGTAGCCAGAGCAGCATCTTCAGCATGCCACAGTTCAGAGCACATAAAGTCAAAGGAACCAGATTCATGGGGTAGCAGAGGAAGAAGATGACCTCCTATGTTACATGCCAGTTATTATTTTTAATTGTGTATACAGCGATATCAGTATGTACCTGACAGACGTTTACATGTAAAAAAGAAAATAGGCAGGTCTCAGACTGCAAGGCACTTACAGTTCAGCAACCGACAAGGAGGCAAAGAGCTAGTGATGAAGAAGAGAGACAAAGGTGAGTGTACAACAGATGCACTTATAAGCCAAAGGGGGGAAACAGAAGTGGCAGCTATATAATAATGCGTGACAAGCATTCACTGTGCTTCAAGTCCTTCGCTGGGACACAGACTCAAACATAGAATTAGTGAGGGAATATTCCCGAGAATTTCTCACAGGTTCCCACTTATTACTTATTTAGGAGATTATTATGCTGCCGTATTAAAGTCCTTCAGTGTAGCTTACAATTAAAATAATTATCAGCATTTGTGAAAGCCTATAAAACAAGCTGCGTGTCAGACCCCTGGTCAAGTTACTCTCAACAGCTCTCTTTTAGGCAGTGATAAATTTATTGAAGAGTATGCATGGTCCAGAACATCACTGTGTTAGAACTGAAGCATTTTGGCGGGTACATGCTTCATATAGGTAAAGCAGATAAATGCCCCCTCCCCAGTCACACGTCATTCACACGCCCAGCATTGGCATCCCAACCGGGGAGTAGAGATTCATTGTTTAGCTATCTTCCTGATGAGGCTGGTACCAATGCTACCTCAAGGACACCCTTCCGTGAGAACGCAGAAGGAGGCACGCTTAAAAGAAAGTGATGGCTGCTAGAACGAAAGGTCTCATTCATTCACACTCATTCACACACACACACACACACACACACAGAGGAATTCCCGCCCCCCCAAAAAATCATGGCAACCCGAAGTGAGCAAGATTTGATACTGAGGAACATAAAACCCCTAATTAAAAGTCTAGGTTAAAAAAATTATGTTTGGGCCTGGCACCCAGAAGACAGTAAAGAAGGCACCAGGTGAGTTTGGGGAGGGAGGGTGTTGTAAAGGTGAGAGGCCACCCCAGAAAATGCCCTGACTCTTCTCCCCACCTGCCTCTCCTCCAGCAGCGAGGGGCACAGAAAGTAGGGCTTGAGAGGCAGCTCTTAACTGGTGGGCTGCATACTATGGGAGGAGATAGTCAGGGCATTTCTTCAGCTATCTTGCCCCCAAGCCATTTAGGACTTTAAAGGGAAGAACCAGCCCTTTGAATTGTGCTTGGAAGCAGACGGGGAACCAGTGCAGATCTTTCAGAACACAGGTGATACAATCCCTGTAACCAACCCCTGGCTGCCGCATTTTAGAACAATACAAGTTTCTAACCTGTTTTCAAAGGCATAGAGTGTGTTGCAGTCTAATTTGGACATGATCAGAGCATGGGCCACTGTAGCCAGACCATGCTCTGTGTCTGTGTTCTTGTCATGCCACATGGTTAGTCCAGAGCTTTGAGCAAAATATTTGAACAGGGGAAAGACTTAACATTCATGCATTGTTTGGGAGGAATTAGATAACCCAAAACTGACAGATGTTTTTAATGAATCAAAGGAACACTCTCCCTACATCTGAAAAAGTCTGAGGTGTGTCCTACAAACACAACATACAGGTGTCAAGTACAAAAAACACACACACGAAAAGCGGCAAAAGTCTGAATGAGTATATCCCATATAAATGCAACACCGACAAATTACCAAAAATATGTACAACTGTATAACATAAATAGAGCCAAAATCATACTATATGTGTATCATGGTATCTGTGAATGTAGACCAACAGACAGATAGGCAGGGGGCAGGCAGGCAGACAGGCAGACAGACAGACAGATGAGAGAGAGAGAGAGAGAGAGAGAGAGAGAGAGGAGGGGGGGTTGTGATGATGATGATAGATGGTAGCTAGATACAGGGCTTTTTTTCTGGGGGAATGCACCAGAAGAGAGTTCTGGAACCTCTTCAACACAATTCTTTTTAAAATGTTTGTTCATGAGTTTTCAGTATACAGGATGAAAACTTCATTTTCCTCTTGAGAATTCTGGTACCTCTTTTTTTTAAGATAGATAGATAGATAGATAGATAGATAGATAGATAGATAGATAGGCAGGCAGGCAGGCAGGCTGGCAGTAGAGAGAGAGAGAGAGAGAGATAAGATTGATAGATAAATTAGATAGATGATGGTAGATATGAGAGCGAGAGAGCACCAAACACATTTTGTCAGTTAGCTTTCTTCGGTGGCAAATATTCTCAAAAAAGAGGTACAGCACCAAAGGAACTAGTTTTGAAATGCCAGTCACAGATCATATTATTTACCATGAAAGCCACTATCAATGTGCCTCCACCAGTTTAAGGACACATGTTCAGACTTGGTTTGTCTCTGGATCGTGGCCATAAAACCATCTTCATTTTTTCAGAGAAATCTGATGCTTTATATTTGATAAACTCTCATCCCCCTTCATTATGACAGTTGTTTCAGATTTCATTTAAAAGGTTTTCTGGACTTTCAGAACACCAACAGTCATTACATATTTGAAGTCCATACTGACTGCTTTGTCCATGAAAGCCCAGAAGGGAGCAGCATTGAGCTATTTGGATACCTTGACTTGCGCTTTATTATTGGTTCTGCAGGCTGCTGCATATCACTATCTATCAGTGCATGTCGTGTACACAGTTGGGTGCCTTCCTTCTGCCTTGGCTTCCTGCATTAGTTTCTGTTCGTCCTCCGAAGGTTCAGAGCAACGTATGGAGCAAGCTGGTGGCAGGCCTACGGTGGCAGGCCTACGGAGCAAGCTGGTGGCAGGCACAAAGTACCAATGCCATAATACCTGGCTCAGAAAATCCCACTGGCAACCATGTTTGACTGTATGTGTGCCAAATGCTGTCAAGTCACTTCTGACTTCTGGCGACCCTATGAATTAAGGACCTCCAAAACTTCCTATTGTTAACAGTTTGGCCATATGACTGACACATACACCAAAATGGTCCTGAACGACGTCATGTCTGCCAAATAGAGAATCAATGCACAAAAATGCTTTTGGGGTGGCCACCGCATGGAGCTCTAATATTTCAGTTAGCCCTCATCCTTTTGGATGAGATCCCACCGTGCAACAAAGGAAGAAAAGTTTGACTTGACACACTTCCGCTTGCAGAAGATGTGTAAGACCGAGCACCGATTTCTCACTTCTGATCAGTGTTCCTGTTCATCACAGTCGAACTGCGACATGCTATTTTGGTACAGTCCTTTCAGCCCAGTTTGATATGATTTGATTCAAGAAGGATCCCCACCAGGGGATCAAATTGCTGCAACAGACCTTGAGCAGTGTCTTGAGCAAGTGGAAATGCAGATGGGATTATAGCCAAGCTGAGGGCTACTTGGAACAACTTGCTTGTTTTCCACTCATACAAGAGTTCTTGTGCATGTGGAAATGTTCTGTGGGATCTAGTTCCATCTGGGAGAAGAAGAAAGAGGGACAATGGCTCTGTCAGTTCACACCTGGAATGCAGAACGAACAATTAGATGCTGTTTATGGTCTTGATCTGGAAATAGTGTCAGACATTGGTCTACAGCGGAAGAACTTGATTCAAGTCCAGTAGTACCTTAGAGACCAACAAGATTTTTAGGATATAAACTTTCAAGAGTCCAAGCTCCTTTCACCAGATACTTGGAGCAATGGAAATCCCTGACTCTCATACTTCAGTCAGAAGATGGAAGGTGTGTTGCAAAGAAAGCAGTTGGGATGCAAAGACACAGTGCAGAATGTGGTCAGCTTGAATAGAGCAAGGGGGAAATGCTTTGGGCAAAGAATTCCAAAGGTGCCCACAGGCTCAAAAAGGTTGAGGATCCCTGTCCTATGGTCTCCAGCGTAGCCTTTTTTGGTGGTCTTTGGGGACCCCCTCATACTTTTTCACTGGCTGAAACACTGGTGGGATCTAACCCAATGTATCTAATCTGATTTTAAAAACATCTAAGCTAGTGGTTGTTGCCAAGCTGAGAAGCAGTGGATATTATAAATCAATTCATGTCAGCAATCAAATTTGTTGTCAACTATCTAATAACCCAATGTACAGTTAAGAACATAGAAGAAGCCATGTTGGATTGGGCCAGTGGCCCATCCAGTCCATCACTCTTGTCACAGAGTGGCCACAATGCAAATGCCATCAGGACGTCCACCAGTGGGGCCAGGACTCCAGAAGCCCTCCCACTGTTGCCCCCCAAGCACCAAGAATACAGAGCACTACTGCCCCAGGCCTAGTGTTCCATCTATATCTTGTGGCTAACAGCCACCGATGGACCTCTGTTCCATCTGTTCTTTCAATCCCCCCTTGAAGCTGTCTATGCTTGCAGCTGTCACCACTTCCTGCAGCTGTGCATTCTACATGTTAATCACTCTTTGGGTGAGAAGTACTTCCTTTCATCTGTTCTAAGCCTACTGCTCATTAATTTCATCAAGTGCCCACGAGTTCTTGTACTGCGAGAAAGGGAGAAAAGTACTTCTTTCTCTACCTTCTCTGTCCCATGCATAATTTTGTAAACCTCTGTCATGTCACCTCTCAATTGTTGTTTCTCCAAGCTAAAGAGCCCTAACCTCTTTAACCTTTCTTCATAGGAAAGGTGTTCTATCATCCCCTTAATCATTTTAGCTGCCTTTTTCTGCACTTTTCCCAATGCTCTATCTTTTTTGAGATACGGTGACTGGAACTGTACACAAGATTCCAAATGAGGCTGCTCTACAGATTTATATGGGGGCATTATGATACTGGCTGATTTGTTTTCAGTACCCTTCCTAATAATCTCCAGCAGCATAGCAATTGCCTTTTTACTGCAGTCCCAAACTGAGTCAACATCTTCAGTGAGTTATCTACCATGACTCCAAGATCTCCCTCCTAGTCAGTTACTGCCAGTTTGGACCCCATCAATGTTTATCTATAGTTAGGATTTTTGGTTCCAATGTCCATTACTTTGCACTTGCCCACGCTGAACCTCATTTGCCACATTGACACCCACTGGCCCAGCCTCAACAGATCCCTGTGGAGCACGTCACAGTCCTCCATGGTTCTAATTGCCCTGAACAACTTATTTTCATCTGCACATTCAGCCACACTTCACTGCTTACTTCCAATTCCAAATCATTAATGACCAAATTTAAAAGCACTGGACCTAATACTGAGCCCAGCGGTACCCCAGTTCTTACCACCTTCCACTATGAAAACTGCCCACTCTCTGTTTCCTGTTAACTAACCAGTTTTTAATCCACAAGAGGACTTGTCCTCTTATCCCATGACTGCAGAGTTTACTTAGGAGCCTTTGATGAGGAACTTTATCAAAAGCTTTCTGGAAGTCTAGATAAACAACATCTACTGGGTCACCTTTGTCCACATGTTTGTTTGCCCCCTCAAAAACTCTAAAAATTTAGTGAGACAAGATCTTCCCTTACAGAATCCATGCTGATACTTCCTCAATAGCTTTTGTTCATCAATGTGCCTACTAATTCTAACTTTAATCATGGATTTCACCAGCTTACCTAGTATCGATGTTAGACTGACCAGCTTGTAATTTCCTGGATCTCCTCTGGAACTTTTTTAAAAGATGGGGGTTACATTAGCTACTTTTCAGTCCTCAGGAATGGAGGCAGATTTTAGTGATAGATTGTATATTTTTGTCATGAAATCGACAAGTTCACGTTTGAGTTCTTTCAGAACTCTTGGATGTATGCCATCTGGGCCTGGTGATCTGGTAGTTTTTTAATTGTCCATCAGGCAGAGGACCTCATCTCTCGTCACCTCAATCTGACTCAGGTATTTCGACACCCCTCCTGAAATCAGCAATTCTGGCATGGGCAAGCACCTCCCATCTTCCACAATGAAAACAGAGGCAAAATATGCATCCAGCTTCTCTGCCATTTCCCTATCATCACTTAGAAATCCTTTTACGCCTTGGTCATCTGAGGGCCCCATTGCCTCCCTGACTGATTTTCTGCTTCTAATTTATTTGAAAAAATTTTTATTGTTGGGTCTTTATATCTTTTTGCCATACATGCCTGTATGATCACCAACTTGCATTTTATTTGCCGAAGCCTGTGCTCCCTTCTAGTTATCTCACTTGGACTAGCCTTCCACCACTTAAAAGAATCCCTCTTACCTTTTACTGCTTCCATTACTCTGTTCATTAACCATGCAGGCCTATTTGTACCTTTCCTAACCTGCAGTATACATTTTTTCTGTGCTTCCAGTTTTGTAGTTTTAAATAGCCTCCAAGCTTCCCAAAGGGATTTGACCCTCCTTATCTTTCCTTTCAGTTTCTTCTTCACCAGCCCCCTTATCTGAGAGAGGTTACCCCTTCTAAAGTTAAGTGTGGTTGTGCTGGTCTTCTTGGGCAACTCCCTATTTATATAAATGCTGAACTTAATAGCATTGTGGTCACTGTTCCCAACTGGTACTATCACATTTACATCTCTCACCAGGTCTTGAGCATGACTTAGGATCAAATCCAGGACTGCCTTCCCCCTGGTAGGTTCTGTGACCATCTGCTCCATGGCATAGTCACTGAGAGTATCTAGAAACCCTGACGTGAATACATATTGACCCAATCATTGTGTGGGTTGTTAAAATCACCTATTACAACACAGTTATTTCATCTAGCTGCTTTCCTTAACTCTTTTGCTGTTTTTAAATCATCCTCTAACCTTTGATCTGGTGGGCGATAACAAACTCCCAGATTTAACCTGCCTTTTGAGCCCACTATTTCCACCCACAGCATTTCTGTAAGAAAATCTATTTCTCTTAGGTTCTCAGTTTTACTGGACTGTGTACCCTCTCTGACATAACAGAGCCACTCCATCTCTGACCCTTCCCTCCCTATCCTTCCGATATAATTTACGGTATCACGGTATCCCACTGATTATCCTCATCCCACCAAGTTTCTGAAATGCCCACAATGTCTATGTTCTCCTCTAAGCATTCCAGTTCCCTCATTTTACCTTGGACTCTTTGAGTATTTGCATATAAATATCTATAATTCCCCAGACACATTAGGCCTGCCACCTTCCTCATGGGGCCTCTAGACCTTGTCAGGCAGTCAATATTGTTTGTTACCCTCTCAGTGGCCAGTCCTGATTCATTTCTGTTTAGAACAGTTACCCCTTCATCTCATAGAGAGGAGCCATCCCAGACCAGAGACATTTCATCTCCTTTTGGCTTTCCCCCGGGATTTTGTTTAAAGCCTGCTTTGCCACCTTTTTGATTTTAAGCACCTGCAGCCTGGTTCCTTCCCAGGACAAGTGGAGGCCATCTCTTTAGTTCAGGTCCCTCTTGTTCCGAAAAGCATCCCAGTGCCTAACAAACTTGAACCCTTCCTCCCTATGCCATTGTCTCATCCATGCACCGAGACTCCTGATTTGTCTCTCCAGCCTTGTGCATGGAACAGGCAGAACTTCTACGAAGGCTACCTCTGAGGCCCTGGTCTGGAGTCTCCTGCCTAGGAGCCTACAATTTTCCTCCAGGATCACATAACTACATTTCCCCACATCATTGGTACCAACATGCACCATGACCCCTGTCCCCAGCACTGTCTACCAGCCTATCTAGACCATGTGTAATGTCCACTGTGTAATGTCCATGTGTAATGTCCATCACACCAAGCAGGCAAGTCACCAGGCAGTCAGTATGCTGGTTCGTACCCCATCTGTCTACATGCTTAATAATCAAATCACCACCTACCAAGAGCCCCCCTCCCTCCCTGGTTCCTTGGTGTGAAAGGATACCTGTTCTCCAACTATAGAAGGAGTACCTTCTGAGGGGACATTCCCCCTTTCTTCAGCACAGTGCCCTGTTTCCCCTTGACCCTCATGCTCCTTGACTGCAGTGGGGCTGCCATTCTCAGAGTAGGACACATCTAACAAATCCCTGAGAGTCTTACCCAACTGTCTCTGCTTCTTCAGGTCAGCCACCTTTGCTTCAAGGGTGCAAACTTGTTCCCTGAGAACCAGGAGCTCCTTGCACTGAGCACACACCCATGACTTCTGTCCATCTGGTAGGCAGACATGCATGTTGCACTCAATGCAATACACTGGATAGCCTCCAACCCCCCTGCTGGCATTCTACTTTCATAATTGCCCCCCCCCCCTTATAAATTTCCTACTTATGTAGATCTGTTTGTGGAAAGTGTAGTTGTCAGCTAGTGCTGCCATGGTTCCCGGGCGGGAGTTACCATCCCTCTCCTGTCTGCTTCACTCAGGTAGAATGGTAAGTTTCGTTTCTTGTGCAGCTGCCTTATCGCTCGCCACCTAGCTCTGACCTTGGTGTCTGGTCCTTGGGAACATAGAAGCGTTATTTTAGGCGCTTTGCTAGTATTTTATGATTGGGGGTCTGGCAGCTTTTTCTGTTGAATTCTGTATAACTATCTATCTCGAAGAGGCCCTCGCCATTACTGACACAGAACGTGTGCAGATGGCCTACTATGATTCCAATAAACTACTTCTAGTTAAGTAACGTTGTTGGGTCTGCGTTTGTGGGACTCTGGCATGGTTACCCTTTTAGGGACATGGAGAGACTGGTGCCCTGGCTTCTTCACCCGGCTGCTGAACTCGAATGTCTGTTAAACTCGCCTGCTTTCTGCAATCTGAAACATTATTACATGTCCATAAAATACTGAAATCTAATATCCAGTACGGGTATTTAGAGGCTATCTGGAGAAAATTCAGCCTTGGCATTTGCAATGAGGAATTTGTGGGAAGGAACAAGTCACTTCAACTCCATATCCAGCACCTACTGCTGAGCTGAACTTTTAGATATTCTCTTTGATGGCAACTTTTGGAAGCGAACATTTACCAAACGAGAGAGCAATAAGGCTGAAACCAATATGGAGAAACAAGATCATTTTGTCAATTATAAAACAGGGGGAAAGTAACCTGAGTAGTAGCCATTGCTAGTTCTCATTAGATGACCTAGAGCAGCTATGAAGCTGGATGATGGCCATATATGTTGGTCATGCAAATGGACATTGATTTTTCAATAAACGGATCTCAAAGCCAGCATCATACCCAGGAGAGCTTCCCTGAAGAGGAATGCTTTCTCACTAGGGCCTGGCAATTGCTGTCTTAAATTACAAGAACCTGAGCCCGAAGCACAGAGGGAACCATTTGCTCTTTGGGGCTGCAATCCCTTACCTTTGTTGACACACAAGAGCTTCAGGTGGGTAGCCATGCTGGTCTGAAGCAGCAGAACAAAGTTTGAGTCCGGTGGCACCTTTAAGACCAACAAAGTTTTATTCTGGGTAAAAGCTTTAATAAGCATGCATGAAATTCCCCTCTAGTCCTTTGCTCCTGTTGTGTACTGAGCCTTGAGGCATCCCTGAGCTAGTGCTTGGAACTAGTTGAGCTTATTACCCCTGAACAATAGCTTGCCAGGATCCTGGAGAGGGCCAATAGAGATGTAATATTATATAAATAGCCTATCGTTGGGAGTGGGGTGAGTGAGGGTGTGGTCTTTGCATGTTTTATAAACAGGGCAACAAGCCCAGGATTTCGTCCTTGTAGTGTGCTGAAATCACTAAACAAAATAATAATGCATCTGAGGGTCCATGAAACCCACTATTTAACAGCTCCCCCCACAGCTTCTTCCCTTTCACTGCTTCTTCCTCCTCCCTTCAGCCACTATTTCTTCTTCCATTCCTCCTTATTTATTTACTCCCTTCCTCTATTTAACCCCCATCTATCTTGTCTTTGCTGCCTGCCAACAACTCCTTCTATCTCCTGCTCAACTCCAGTTTCTGACGCAAAACTGCAGCAGCAATTTTGGATTATCTAGACATTCATAGTTAGTTACCTAGGCAATCCAAAATGGCTGCCAATATTGCATGAGGAAATTCTGTGAGATCATGGCATTGAACTATTTTCATTTTCTTAATCCCCTTCGATTACCCAAATCGGTCTCTATGTCATAGCAGACACTTAAAGAGATTTCTCCACTTGCGTGAGAACACACAAGTTCCAGGGGGGAGGGGACTGTTTGAGTCTGTTGTATTCACAGTTCCCAGTTGGCGGCACTAATTCTCCCAGGGAAAAGGGAAAGAATGGAAGGGAGATAGGGCAAGTAAATTTATTATCCTATCTAGGATACAGAAGGGAAAGAAGGGAAGTAAACTGGCTTACTCAAGACAGAAGATTGAACATTTCAATGGCGACAGATCAATTTACTTCTAGCTATTCTGTAAAACCATTCACACTTGTACAGTCCTAGCGTTCACTTGTATTACTTGAAGCAAATGTCCGATTAAACTTATGTTTAACCAAATTATGTTCCCCTCATGTGGCTAGTCCACAGAATCTAAACCAGAGAGAAGATATAGGTGAGAGATTGCCCCCAAAGGGACCTAAAGGTGTGGTGGAATAAATGGGGAAACGTTTGGGGGACAGGAGGGAAGGAGTCCCTAGTCCAGTGGGGATATTATGGGGGAAGACTGGTTACCTGTAAGGTTGGCCAGCCAAAATAGGGGACAAATGGAACTGAGAGTGGGAGAACTGATAGAAAGATGTGGGTGGTTAGTTTAGGAAGGGAAACAGAGAGAGAGAGAGAGAGAGAGGATCCTCTGCTTTTCTAAATGAGGAATTTCACTGATTTCAGTATCAGTAATCAGGGAAGAACATCTGGGAGTAAAACCAACTACCACATGGGGGGTAATGTTCTTCAGCAGTGGAAGAATGTTCCGTAACAGAACCAACTTCAAGACTGGAGGAGTTAGGATACCCTTCTTATGCACCTAGATTTACTTGGGCATGAACAGGAAGCAGTACTATCAACCGAATTTGGTGCAGAACTAGGATTTGCAGTGACTTTGGACCAAATTTCAAGTTCCAGCTATCTATTGGTGAAATTTGGGTGGCACTGAGTTTGATGCAAGGATCTGAGCTGCCACAGGTTCAGCCCCATAGAGTGGTAGCAGAGAGAAGTACCCAGATAATATATTTGGAGAGGGACATGTGTTTGGTTGCAGGTGATTTATTTGCAAACCTGTGTGTTCCCTGTCTGCCTTTGGCCCCACTTTGTGGATTTTTCTGCTTGCATTCTGGAGACAAGTTCAGAAATTTTTCTCCCTCTCCCAAAATACTAGAACTCGAGGGCATCCAGTGAAACTGATGGGCAGTAGGTTCAGGATAGACAAAAGGAAATCATCCATCAAAGGTATAAAAAGCTGTTGTATCTGGGGAAAACCAGGGCAAGATAGCTCAAATCATTTTTGGTCGGACCCCAAAGGGACACGTTCTCATCTGGCCAGAGGCCTACATAGCAACATGACTGTGTGAAAATTTAACACCTTCTTCTTATTGCATTAGCATAGGACTAAAAAACAACCCCCACACATACTTTTCTGGAAAGGCTTTTCAGGAATTGCACAAACTGCAGAAGGCATTTGTTGTGAAATCTCTTTCTTTAGAAGTTTCCAAGAAAATGTTGACATGCTTTTGAAGTCCAGGATAGACCTAGGTCTAGTGTACATTGTTTGACTGATGATTGATTTTTTCCCCCTATGCATTTATATTCTGCTAGAAAACAGCAAGTTTGTCTTCTTGCTGGTTTAGGAGGAGCTGAACTGTAACAGTTTCTGACTTTGGTAAGGCACAGGATAAATTCCAGTCCCAAGAAAAGCTTGTCTTTCTTTTATATTTGCTTCCTTACCTTGTTTAAATTATTTTTATTAGTAGTAGTAGTAGTTGTTGTTGTAGTTGTAGTAGTAGTACAACAAGAAGAAGAAGAGTTGGTTTTATACCCTGCCCTTCACTACCCAAAGGAGTCTCAGAGCAGCTTACAAACTCCTTTCCCTTCCCCTCCCCACAACAGACACCCTGTGAGGTAGGAGGGGCTGAGAGAGCTCTGAGAGAACTGTGACTGACCCAAGGTCACGCAGCTGGCTTCATGTGGAGGAGTGGGGAATCAAACCCGGTTCTCTAGATTAGAGTCTGCTACTCTTAACCACTACATCATGCTGGCTCTCACAAAAACACAAAACAAAACAGATCCAACTGCCTTCCCAAAGCCTATGTAAACAGAAAAGTCTCTACTAAAAACAATATACGTAGGCACCACCTGAAAAGCTAGGAGGAATTCTGGAGTCTGGGTGCTACCACTTCAAAGACACTTTCTCTGGTTATCACTCCCTTCACCTCACCTCTGAAGGTGGGAATCCATTGAGTGGGTCTTCCCCAGAAGACATTTACTGGGAGGAAAACAGATACAGCAGTACTATATAGGACTGTACACATTTACATGAGGGAGGAGGGATTGTGTCTATGCATCCCCAGGGGTCCTGCCCCACCTCCTACACGCCTCCATCATAATGTCTCAAAAAAAGCAACATGTGTATACAAACTTTACTTATGCGGACTCTACCTTTTGCAGGGTTCCTGACTGTACAGGGAGAGTAATCATATCATTTCCACACTCGGGGGTTAGCTATATGAAATGCTAGGAGCTCCAAGTCTTTGTACACATGTAATTTCACACTGGAACAACTTGTGTACTGGCAGAGACACTTTTGATTGGCAAGATGGCAGTAAAAAGTCCAAAAAGTACCCTCCCATTTGCACCATAATGCATAATTTCCTGCCCTCCCCGTGTTGCTTTCTAAGGGTTTCCATACATGGGACTCCAACAAATCACCCAGTTAGGCCCTAGATATATAGAAGGCATGGAAGGGCCAATGGCTGCAAATTCACTGTCTTCCTATGCACACGGACTGTACATACTTTGTAATGTACAGTCAGTACATATGAAATATTCTGAAAGCTTCTGGCAATCGTTGCTGTTGTGAGATGCCTGATGTCAAACTGCATCCCAAATGTATCCCCATTCACTACAGCATTAGGACACATCCTTCACTCCCACACCTGATTTGAAAGCTTTGTGCAACTATGAAATTACCACATCCCCTCAAATCCCTTTCAAGGCCATGTCGATGACCCTCAATTAGTTTTCCAGGGTAGCAATTTAGCATCAGCTTCCTGTTGGGGCGTCTTGTCAGGATAAATTAAAGAGGTTCCCAAGAAGGCACTTGGTTTCGCTGTTGTGTACCAAACAGATAAAGGCTGAACAAGACTTTTATCTTGTTTAGATCAATTAACTATGAGTGTGTACAGATGTATGTTGTTGTTGTTTTTTAAAGAGAGAGCCAGCATGATTTTTATGCCCTCGGGGATGAGTCTGGCTTCCTTCTGCCTTTGGTGTTCAAAGGATACATGGACTCGCCTCTGCAACAAACACCAATTTCTTGCCTGCTTGGCCTCTCTCCCAATGCTACTGGTAGGCGCTCTTATCTTTCCTTTCTTTGTTTAGAACACCGTTCATGAGATTACACATTTAAGCAAACGTCTAACATTTTTTCAATTTGGTTTGAAAAATTGCTCTGGGGAAAGGGGAGGAGTGCTTCATTACATCACAGGTGCCCAGCCAATCGATACTCTGTATAACCCTTCTGATTCAAAATCAGCAGAACCCATTTCCCTGACCTTGATCCTTGAGGGAAGGTCCTCTTGAGGGTGTGATGATAGATCCAGGTGGGCAGCCATGTTGTTCTGATAGGGTTGCCAGCCTCCAGGTGGGGTCTGGAGATCTCCCGTTTTTACAACTGATCTCCAGCTGACAGAGATCAGCTCCCCTGGAGAAAATGGCTGCTTTGAAGGGTGGGCTCTATGGCATTGTACCATGCTAAGGTCCCTCCCCTCCCCAAACTCTGCCCTCTCCTGGATCCACCCGCAAAGTCTCCAGGGATTTTCTAACCTAGACCTGGCAATCCTTTGGTCTGAAGCAGCAGAACAAAGTTTGATTCCAGTGACACCTTTAAGACCAACAAAATAGACATAACACTGCACAACCATTCATCTCACCTCCCGTTTGTTACCTCCATGCTTGAGAGGAGACGAATGTGGCATAACTACAGGGCCTCAGTTATTTGATCTTAGTATTCCACAATTAAGAAGGATATGTTTACACACCAGTCTCCAAGTTTGACATATTTATTTGCCTCTCTGTGTTTTCCCTTGAAATTGAATCCAAACAAATGATAACCATGTGGATTTAACATGTTATCTCTGTTTGGTTTTTGCATCTGTTAAAACATCTTCGTTATGTTAAATTGTAACCATATAAACCGATCTTGTTATTCCTGATTCTGATAAATATCGTCATTATGTTGTATGCTAATTTACTGCTCAACCTCTGCCTGTATGCATGGACCAGTAAGTTCCATTTCACTGCATCTGAGGAAGTGTGCATGCACATGAAAGCTCATACCTTGAATAAAACTTTGTTGGTCTTAAAGGCACCAGTGGACTCAGAGTTTGTTCAACAGTGTGATGAGGTACCTTTCCAAAGCTAGAGCAGCTCCTGATTTGATGTACATCCAGAGTCTACTAACATGATGTCCCTAGGATGAATTCATATTGTTGTCTTCCTTAGAGCCCATTTAAACATTTGGACCCCTACACAGCATTCTGTTGAAAGGGAACATCCATAGCACATGTGTGTTACGGGCTAACACATGCAGTTTCTGCACACCAATATGGCCACTGTTTGCGATATACAGTACTGGTCTACAGTTACAGTGTATGAATGAGCTATGTGGTGTAAGAGTCTTTTAAACATTACTCCTGCCACATAGGCTGCCAGTACAAGTAACACATGTTTCAGCCGCAGTCTAACCTTAAGCATGCTTATTCAAAAGTCCTGCTTTGTTTGGTGAGACTTTATTTCAACAAACTTTGTAGCGGATGGAAGTCTCAAACCAGGCTCGGTGGTGGTGGAAAGTGTCATCAAGTCGCAGCTGACTTACGGCAACCCCATAGGTTTGCAAGGCAAGAGTGAAACAGAGGTGGTTTGCCCTTGCCTGCTTCTGTGGAGCAACCCTGGCCTTTCTTGATGGTCTCCCACCCAAGCATTAACCAGGACCAACCCTGCTTAGATTCCAAGATCTGACAAAATAGGGTTAGCCTAGGCCATCCAGGCCAGGGTCAGGCTCAGTAGGGTTTATCAGTCCAGAACACAATAGTATTGTACATCGATCAAAACTAAAATTCTGGGGAAAAAGGACATCAAAAATAAGATGTCACCTAGCATCTTACCCTTTTTGGAAAAACCTAATGTACAGAATTTCTTCAGATTCCTCAGAGGCTTGCAACGGTGAATGTTTATAACAATAATTAAGAGGCCATATTAATTATCCTGTTGACTGTTTTCGTTTGCTTTTCAACAGAGGCCAAGAGAAACCTATTAATACTAGGGAAATATCCCCCTACCAGTTTTCGAGGCCTGAGCCACACTGGCTAAAGTCACTGAATAATTTACACTCACAGATATTTCCTCTGGGCTTGTGGTGGAACTCCAGGTGAAGACATTAAATTTGGCCACAGAGATTTGTACATATCCTTGATATTTATCTAACTTTGATTTTTTTTCCCCTTTGCAGTTGGCAGAATGGTAGAATATTGCTGTGTCTGCTGCACAGATTCCATCGCTGACAAAGAAACCAAAAGTGGCTTCAACTTCTTGCTACCCACATTATCACTCCTGCAACAGGTAGCTAGCAATCAGTGGTCCAGTATCCGAATATTGGCCTGGGGTTTAAGTGATGGTACAGGAGATAACCCAGGCTAGCCGGATCTCGTCACATCTCAGAAGCCAAGTAGGGATGGCCCTGGTTAGTATACAGATGGGGAGACCACCAAGAACTCCAGGGTCATGATGCAGAGGTAGGAAATAGCAAACCACCTCTGAATATCATAGAATCATAGATCTGGAAGGGACCTCCAGGGTCATCTAGTTCAACCCCCTGCACAAGGCAGGACATTCACAAATACCTCACCCTCCACACCCACAGTGACCACTGTTCCACGCCCAGAAGACGACAAGGAAACCTCCAGTATCCCTGGCCAAACTGGTCTGGAGAAAAATTGCTTCTCAACCCCAAAGTGGCAATCAGCATTTCCCTGGGCGTATAAGAAAGGGCCACAAGAACTAAGCACTGAGGCAACCCTTCCTACCCTCCCTCTCATGTTCTGCCTAAGTTCACACAATCAGCATGGCTGTCAGATGGCCATCTAGCCTCTGTTCGAAAACCTCCAAAGAAAGAGAGCCTACCACCTCCCAAGGAAGCCTGTTCCACTGAGGAACCACTCTGTCAGGAAGTTCTTCCTAATGTTTAGCCGAAAACTCTTCTGATTTAATTTCAACCCATTGGTCCTGGTCCGACCTTCTGGAGCAACAGAAAACAACTCCGCACCATCCCATATATGACAGCTCTTCAAGTACTTGAAGATGGTTATCATATCACCTCTCAGTTGTCTCCTCTCCAGGCTAAACATACCCAGCTCCTTCAACCTGGGTCTTATCTTGAAAACCCCATGGGGTCATCATAAGTCTGCTGTGACTTGACAGGAAAAAACACACACACAGAAGGATCTTCATAATCTTAAAATATTCAGACTTGGGCACAAACTGCTTTTCTTCTGATGCGAGAAGGATGAAGAATCCATTTTGACCCCCACACACACCCTCCAAGCTTTGATTGGTTTTTTTGGCGTGGCCACTACTGCTTCTCCATCTGGCCTCCATGAGGACAAGTCATTAGTCACTTATTTCTCATGACACATATGCAGTCCTCTTCAGGCACCCTTCTGTGACTAGGGTTCGCAGATCTGGGTTGGGAAGTACCTGGAGATTTTGGGGGTAGAACCTGAGGAGGGCAGGGTTTGGGGAAGGGACTTCAGTCGGGTATAATGTCATAGAGGCCACCTTTCAAAGTGGACATTTTCTCCAGGGCAACTATCTCTGTCGCCTAGAGATCAGTTGTGACAGCAGGAGATCTCCAGCTACCACCTGGAGGTTGGCAACACTGACTGTGACTGAGAATACCGTCTGAGAATTACTGTTCCACAGTGGTGCCCTTCTTCTTAAAAACAAACAAACCACATCTAATGCCTTCGTGAGGTTTTTTGACAACTAACGTTGACTGCATTCTATTGGATTTTCTTCGTAATTGCATTGATTTTTAAAATCAAGATTGTAAGTATTGGGAGGGGAGAGAGAATAGGTGTCCTGTTAAAAAATAAAAACTCAGAAGATCTTGAATGGTGCCAAGGTTGCCTAATGCCGATTAGCAGTGCCCATTAAGCAATCATTTATGGATTTGCCGTGAGTGTTCATAGATACTAATGGGTTTTAAAATTCCTCAGGAATCCTCAAAGGTCAAAGGAAGAAAATGAAGTATGAAGTGATAAAAAATAGATGAGGTGACTAATGGACAGGTTGTATATAGAACGGTTCCAGCGTGAAACTCTACATTTTTGCCATGCAGGATTCAGCAAAAGGACGTCCTGGGAGCCCTTTTGCCCATGAAAACGGGACATCTGGATTTGCAAAGATACTGCTTAGAAGTGCCAGTTTTATCTTATCACTCACAGATCAGCATCATCTATATATCTGTATCTGAGACATTCATCTAGGGCCAGTTCAAACTTACAGGCTTTAAAAAAACCCACACACCATGAACTTGCCATGAACCATCATTTGATGGGCTTCAGTGGAATTCTATTGAGGCAGGAGCCTGGCCCTTCCAATACATGTCAGGATAGTTATTCATGTCCCTTAAAATCTGCCAGTCTAGAGTCCCAAAGCTTAGGGGCCGCGGTGGCTCAGAGGTTAAGACACTGAGCTGCAGACCAGAAGGTCTGTAGTTTGGCCGTTCGAGACTCCTGTCTCTGGTACCAGCTCCTGCCAACCTAGCAGTTCGAAAGCAAGAAATTGCAGGTAGATAAATAGGTACTGCTTTGGTGGGAAGGTAACAGCATTCCGTGCACCTCAGCATTTAGTCTTGCCGGCCACATGACCATGGAGAAGTCTTCAGACAGCGCTGGCTCTTCAGCTTGGAAACGGAGATGATTTTTATTGGCTGCTTTCCCCCTTAGTGTTAAAATAATCTCTTCAGTGACTATGCAAAAGATCTTCTCGGTGTCAGAGATTAAATTTATTAGTCTTGTCCATATCACTGTCTTGAATAAAAGTGCCTTAGTGCTGACTACTGGTCTGAATCTTGTCTGGTAGCTGGAAAAGGGAGAGAGTGACAGTCTATAGTAATACTTAGTATGGGATAAGGACTGGAGAGGCCTGCATTCGAATCCACACTCAGCCTTGAAGCTCAGACCCATCACTTTACCTCAGCTTGACTTTTCTCCCAGGTTTGTTGTGGCAATAAAATGGAGGAGGGAAGAACCATGGACACTGTCCTAAGTGCCCTAGTGGAATGGTGAGTGTGGCCATCGGTGCTACAGCCCAACACACCTAGGGTTGGGGTTCTCAACAGACTGTAGGGTGGTTGGGACTCCATGCCGGCCTTTGCCCACCAAGAAAACTCCTGACACTCAGGGACTGGTCAACAGTCCTTTACTCCTGCCCTGTGAGCATTCTTGTTCCTCAGACTTGAGGGCAATTCCTGTCATTCTCTCATGCCAGATGGACCTTTCTCTGCCTCCCCCTCCAGCATCTACCTCAGGCTCCACCTCAATGTGGCCTTTAAAGCCCTCCCCAGAAGCCAGAGCCACCACAGGGTCTCAGTCCTATCCACTCTTTCCTTCCAGGCTACGGCCAGCCACCCTCAACCCATTGCCTGTGTTCCCAGCCAGACCAAATCCAGCTTGCCCCACTTCTCTCCTGCCTAGGGTTGCCAGTGCTGGGTTGGAAAATACCTGGACACTTTGGGGGTAGATCTGGGAGAGAGCGAGGTTTGGGGAGGGGGGGGGAGGGGCCTCAGCCTGGTATAATGCCACAAAGTCCACCATTTAAAGCGGTCATTTTCTCCAGGGGTGCTGATTTCTGTCAGCTGGAGATCAGTTGTAAAAGCCTGCCTGGAGGCTGGCAATTCTACTCCTGCCTTCAGGGATGGCTCACTGCCAACTTTGTGCAAGCACTGCCACCATCACCCTCCTCCTGCTCCAGCCTGACTCCTGGCTAAGAGAGGGGCCCCAGCATCTCTTCCCAGCTACAGTAAAAATGTGATGAAATATGGCTGAAGGGTGCGTTCAGAAGGCTCTTTTGAGCCGCACCAGGCACGAGTGCATGGTGGATTTATAGTGCACATCCAGACCTCAACATCTGGGAATTGTGCCACTTTCATCAGTAGCCCGTTGATCCTCGTCAGGGCTCCGTACCTAAAAGATACTAGTTAAAGTCCAGCTACCAGACTTTCCACTATCAGGTCATACCTCCAACGTGCAATCAGCCCGTAGGTTTCTGACGGTCCCCTCAACTTTGTCAACTTTATTAAGTGAAATGGTACCTTGAGGGAAGGTACCACTGTTTTTATCATTTTTAGTACATGCATGCACGGAGAAACAAGTATATTACGAGACGCCTATGCACATGCGCAGACAGGATTTTTTTTTTAAAAAAAGCCAACCACACAGCTCCTCATGGTGGATGCCGTCTAGACAATCCACCGTGGGAGTCACGCGCGGTGAAGCGCTTCGCAGGCGAGCTGTCTGGTCGTGCAACACTGGATCAAAAAGATCCAGCTCAAATTACAGCCAGGCCAAAGGCGGGATCAGCTGCCCATCTGAACACACTCTGAAGACACTCTAAACTACACAGTGCTTACTTCTTTCACTGGTTCTATTTGTTAGCAAACGCAAATAAAAATTTGCAAAAAGAAGAATTCCACAATGGAAAAACTGCACAGAGGTTTGATATTTTTTTTCCAAGGGAGAGGGCTGGGAGACCATATGCCTTCACTGCTTTAATACCACCCCCCCCTTCATCTTCAGAAACTGTTAGCCTTTTATAAGCAATGCTGTAAACCTCCACACCCAAATCCAGGTGGTTTCCATTTACAATTGCAAAGACGTACACAGACTAGAGACGTTCAATACTTTACAAAAAGGACCTGATTCAAACAAATATTCACCTACAGCTGTCAGCAACCATTTATTCTATCACACATCTCTACAATTTTTATTTTATGCATGTATTACTGTGTAACTCTAACCAGACTTACACTCTTCTAAGCCCATTGAATCCAGGGGACTCTGAAGGGCATAATTTTGTTTAGAATTGCACTGTTAGCCCCCTTTTTTAACTTATAACATTCCCAAAGCACTTACAAAAATGGAAGAATGTTTAAATAGCAACAACTAGGACTAGTGCTAGCATTCTCTGGTGGAAAAACTGTCACAAATTTTGGAACCTCCTGACCTCCAGTCCCTTCTGGGAGACTGTGGAAATCAGAAGAAATGTTTGGTGTCTTCTGAGAAGTCGCTTTTAGTGCCTGATGTTTGGAAAAGTAGGAGTCTGGGATTGTCAGAAGGGGTACCATGGTGAAGTAACTCCTTCCCAACTGAGATTTTGCGAGTTTACCTATTTTATACAACCATTAAAGTAATATTGTACCACCGAAGTAATATTGTGTTTCATCTTTAAGTTTTAACTGTGGTTTTGAGTTGCTATTCCTGTTTTTGTTTCATGATTTTAGGAGTTACAATTATTTGTGACTGTGTATAAGAGCATTCTCTGACCTGGATGGCCCAGACTACCCTGATTTCAGAAGCAAAGCAGGGTCGGCCCTGATTGGTACATGGATGGGAGACCACCAAAGTAGTCCAGGGTTGCTACACAGAGGCTGGCAATGGCAAACCATCTCTGTTCATCCCTTGCCTTGACAATCCTAGAGGGTCGCCGTAAGTCGGCTACAACTTAATGACACTTCCCACCATAGGAGTGTAGTAGCAAGAGAAAAGCAGAAAAAGTAAAATTAAATAACTACATGTTTGTTTAGGACCAAATTCAGTTAAGTTTACTGGCAGTTTGGGGTTTTTTATGATTTTGTGTATTTTACTTTATGTATTTAATCTATGTGGTAAGCCACTTGGAGCTCCATAAGAAAGCAAGGCAGCTAACAAATATCTTAAATAAATAAATAAATAAATAAATAAATACCTTTTCTCCACCAATTCAACATTACATTTATGTGAACTGATATTATCCCATTCTCTGACTGGAGGATGATATTGTGACAGTCCTTTCCTATCAACTGAGGGGATCCACACGGCCTTCTATGCTATTTGGGGAACTAGGTTTGTTTTAAATCATAAACCTTCCCCTCAGTTACCAGGCGTTCTAAAGATAGCCAATGTATAGGATTAGGTTCTCTGCTGTAAGGTAAGTTTAGTGGTGAGCAAGTAGAACACAGAGATCACTGAGGCAGGATTTTTATATAAACAACAAAGAAGATTTATTTATTAACAAGTTAGTTTCAAAGAACAGATCAGCAGCACAGGTCTCCAGGTAGACAGAAGAGGAGGAGGAGGAGGAGAAGGAGGAAGGAGAAGGAGGAGATTGGATTTATACCCCACCCTTCATACAGAGTCTCAGAATGGCTTACAATCTCCTTTCCCTTCCCCTCCCCACAACAGACACCCTGTGAGGTAGGTGAGGCTGAGAGAGCTCTTTCCAGAACTGCTCTTTCCAGAACAGCTCTGACAGAACTATGGCTTGCCCAAGGTCATCCAACAGCAGCAAGTGGAGGAGTGGGGAATCAAACCCGGTTCTCCCAGATTAGAGTCTGCGCACTTAACCACTACACCAAACTGGCCTGAGGTCCATACATTTAAACTAGCAATGGCTTCAGAGAGTTCTTTAATGCTTTCAGGCGTAAGCAGGCTTTTACTGACTAGCCACTAGATGGGATCCTTTCCCAGCCACACAGGATTTCACCCACACCAGCTTTCCCTTTCCCAACGGTCAGACTAAATGGCACAAGGTCTGCTAAACCACTCTGCCACACTACCAAGCAGAGTTACCCTTCACCCTGTCTGCTCTTTTCCTGAGCCAGACCTGAGCTCTCCCTGCTCTCGCCCTGCAGCAGAACCCAAATTCTCCCCTCCTGGGTGTCCCTCCAAAAAAGGTGCATGCACCCCCAAAAAAGGTGATGGGATGCTACAACAACACACACATAGGCTCAAGTGAGTGGCTGCTTTCCCCTTCGGGGGCAGGGTAGCCTCCTGTCCCTTGCAGATATATCTGAGTTTTAACCAGTTATAGTGAACTTTAATGTGAATGGCATGCATGGAAGTATTTTATTTTTTGTGGGAGGACAGAATTGGTGATCTCTGTTTTTGTACATACATGACTGGGTATCTGTGTTGGGCTGTGTTGTTTCTAAATTATAGGACCTAAGACCAGCAAAAGTTGAAAGGGTCCTATCTGTAATGATGATCTCTTAAGGTGCTCTGTTTTCCCAGCCTTTGAGATCAAAGCCCTCTTCTGAAATATTGTATTATCAGACTTATAAATCAGGTTTGCTTCATTTTTTATGAACATTAATGCTGCCCTCCGTTTGGGGCCTTTGGTGCTGATGGTTTTCCAAGAATGTTCATAGCTCCTCATTAGATCGAGACAAACAGTACCTGCATTCTCTTAAAAGGCAGCCATGTGGAAACGACTGCTGGCTTACCACTTTGTAAATGATACACTGCAAGTAAGTTTCTACACAGTCCGGTTCAGATAGGGTTGCCACCCTCTTGGTGGTGACTGGAGATCTCCTGAGCTTACAACTGATCTCCAAGCTACAGAGATTAGTTCACCTGGAAAAATGGTTGATTTGGAAGGTACAGTCCATGGCATTATAATCCCACTGAAGTCCCTCATGAAGCTGCCTTATACTGAATGGACCCTTGGTCCATCTAAATCAGACTGGCAGCAGCTCTCCAGGGTCTCAAGCAGAGGTCTTTCATATCACCTACGGCCAAATCCTGTAGCTGGAGATGCCAGGGATTGAACCTGGGACCTTCTGCATGCCAAGCAGATGTTCTCTGGCTGAGGACAGACTGGGGATCTGGAGCGCTCTGCCTCCGCTTTAGAAGCGGAGGCAGAGAGGGCGTCCAGACAGTTGCAGCTGTCCCCCATCATCAGCGCGGACTCACTCGTCCGCGAGGAGCCGTCATGCCGCTTCAGCCGGAGACCCCTTAAAACAGGTCTCCGGCCATCTGGGTGCGCATCCCTGCCGCTTCCTGGCAGTGTGGATGGGTTGGCAGCGCACCGGAAGCGGCGCCGGAAGTGGGGACGGACCAGCAGCCACGAACCTCCTCCCCAGTACGTCGCAGCCAGTGCAAACGGGGTGCACCGGGCTGCTTTTCCCGCGGGGCTTTTGGCCCCACAGCTGTTCTGGGGCAGATCTTCAGCCTGTCCTCGGCCCCTGCCTTCCTCAGCCTCCACCCCCAAAATCTCCAGGCATTTCCCAGCCTGGAGCTGACAACCCTAAATTCAGAGGATGTAAACTGCATTTGTGCAATAGAGCTGCTTTCATTTAATAGATTACGGTGGTATCATGGCTGCGTTCACACACACTAAATAATCCACTTTCAGTGCACTTTCAATGCACTTTGAAACTGGATTTTTACAGTGTGAACTGGCAAATCCAATTTGAAAGTGCACTGAAAGTGGATTGAAAGTGGATTATTTAGTGTGTGTGACCGCAGCCCATGATGTTTCAACATGTCAATTAATTTGTTTATTTGGGGAACTTACAGAATACTGTATACAGAATCTTTCCAGAATACTGCTCAAGCTGCTTTTATAAGTGAAAAACAATACCATAACCATCATAAATTATCAATACAAAAACAAGCCAGTAAAAACAAGCTAGTGGCATTAAAACAGCATAAATCAACACCATTTTTGTTGTTGCAGCTCAGTCACACAGTCGAGTCTGACTCTTTGAGACCCCATAGACCACATCACGCCAGGCCCTCCTGTCCTCTGCCATCCTCCGGAGTTTGCTCAACTTCATGTTTGTTGCATCGATAACACTGTCTAATCACCTCATCCTTTGCCATCCCCTTCTTCTTTGACCTTCAGCCTTTCCCAGCATCAGGGTCTTCTCCAGTGAGTGCTCCCTTCTCATTTGGTGGCCAAAGTATTTGAGCTTCAGCTTCAGTATCTGGCCTTCCAGGGAACAGTCAGGGTTGGGGAAGTCATGGAAGCAGTGACAGAATTCACATTCCTGGGATCCAAGATCACTGCAGATGGTGACTGCAGCCATGAACTTAAAAGACGCCTGCTCCTTGGGAGGAAAGCGATGGCAAACCTAGACAGCAAAAACTTAACACCATACAATACCCATAAACAGGTCTCAAAGCAGAAGCAGACCATAAAACAGGTGAAAAGATGAAACTCCTTAGCTTCAAGCCAAGGTAAAAAAAAGCATTTTGGCCTGGTGCCTAAAAGACAATCAGGTGGGTAGGCACCAGGTGAGCCTCAAGGGGGGAGGCACTCCAAAGGCACATATTATATGACCTTGAATTCCTCTGACCGTGTTTGGCCCAGCCCAGGCACGCACTATACTGTTTTGTTTTGTTTTTTAAACTATACACCATAGACAAATAAGCAGTTTTTGTACCGGTTCCATGACAAATCTGTCCAATGCTGGTGGTTCTGACACCTGGTTCCACCCCAGATCTTGATCAAGACTCTGCCCCCATCCCTGGTAACCGAAACTTTTGTTTTGATTGATGGAAGCTCTAATGGGATCCCACAGCCCTTTCCTTCTCCATGATCCATCACAAGAGCATGCCATGCCAACAACTGGATGCAGTACACAGACAGCGAACATTGATGTGGCTTGACAGAATTTGGAATGTTATGGTCAGTCCTGGTTGCTTCATCCCAAAGAGGACATTGTTGTGTTGGGAAAAGGGCAATGAACGTAAGAACATAAGAGAAGCCAATGTTGAATCAGGCTAATAGCCCATCTAGTCCAACACTCTGTCACACAGTGGCCAAAAATACCAGGTGCCACCAGGAGGTCCTCCAGTGGGGACAGGACACTAGAGTTCTAGCCCCTTTCCTACAAAGGGAGAGGAAAGATTTTAGGGGTTTTAAGTTCAGTAAAATAGAGGACAGGAAACTAATGGGGATATGATAGAGGGTTATAAAATTATGCATGTCTGGTTTGGAGAAAGTGGCACATTTTCTTCCTCTCCCATTAATACCAGAATGCAGTGTTACCAAATGAAGTTCATGGGCTGTAGATACAGAACAAACCAGTAAAGAAAAACTTCTTACAATGCATAAATTAACTTATGGAGCTCACTTCCATAGGATATAACGATGGCCATTATTTGAGATGGCTGTAAAAACGAACTGGACAAATGCATGGAAGACAGATTGATAAATGGCTGTTATTCAAGAGGGTCAAATGGCGCCTCCACATTCAGTGGCAGAATATCAGTGAACACCAATAGCAGGGTGTTATACTGAAGGTATACCATGGTTATCGGCACTCTGGGCATCTGATTGGCAACTGAGGGAAATAGAATGCTAGATTTTTGTATTTTTCATATGTGTGTGTGTGTGTGCATGTGCATGTGAATATGTGTGCACCTGGGAGTCATGGCGACCTCTGGTGACTGACCCCTACTGGGGGCCTGGAGGATATTCAGAGAGGTGGCTGAATAAAGCCTGCCCCTGCCTCCCAGCTCTGGTATCCAAGGAGGTCTCCCATCCAAGTACTTGCCAGGGTTGACCCTGCTTCGCTTCCAAAATCTGACAAGATCGTCCTGCCTGGGCTATGCAGGTCAGGGCAGATGCTAGATTTGATAGTTCCAGCAGTGCTCCTTTTATGTTTTTAATTAGCCTTGAACACAAGTTCCATTGCTATACCATCAGGTATTAAAATTGTCCTTAAAGTAGTGTTACTCCAAAAGGCAATCAGCTGATATCCTCATGCCAAACACTCACTAAGGTATTAGGAAAGAAACAGCTCTCATGAGAAACGGCAAACCAGAGCTTTGTCCATACCGTTCTCCTCGATGTGCAAAACAGCATTCAGTCAGCCACCTGAGCTAATAAGTCAGCCACCACATCTTTTTAAAGCTTCTATGCTTCTAAAATCAGAGAAAATTATCAAAGCTTAAATGTCCACCTTTTTTTCATCTAGGATGGTAAAACCAATGATTGTGTAATCCCATTTCAAAGTGAATCTGTTCCCTTCATGGACTATAGAGGAAAGATCATAAATTTAGATTGGAAAGGGTTTTTTTCATACAAAAAATATAGAGCATTTGCACTTAAAAAGGAAAAAAAACCCCACACAAATTAAGCAATGGACCTGGTCAAGAAATCCTTTGTGTCTTGGTTTGAGAAAGAGGGGGGATGGGGGAGAGGAGAGGAAATAGTCCTGGTACAGAAGACCATCCAGTTGGAATAGCTAGGGTTGATCATTACCCATTTTTGTAATACTTTCCCACAAACTTCCCCATTTTGGACAAATTTGTATGAATGAAGCTGCCTGCAAGAACTGGCAAAAATTGCACATCTTCCATTAGCAGAAACTCTCTGTGGGATCTAACTCATTAAGTCTTTGTTTTATGAAATTCCTTTCCCCCCCCCCCCTTTTCTATTAATAGAGAAGAGAACTGTTCAGTGCCCCATTTTATGGGCAAGCAACCAAGCACTTTCCTAGTTACTAAAAGACATTCATTGTTGCATTGTCTACCATTGGCTTGTGTCTGTTCCTTGCAAATGCCACCGAAAGCTGGGCAATGATCACACCTTTTTTTATTTGAGGATTTCTTAATGTGTTACTTACAGCCATGGATTTGCCAATACACTATTTTCACACAACAGTAAACCGCTTCAGGCGAGAGATGAAGCAAGCACATTGGCCTGTAACGTCCCTTATTGCATAGACTCAAGAAAAGCGAGGGTGGGCTTGATTCTCAAATGACAGGGCAGAGTATTGCCTGTACATTCTGCCTTGTGCGGCAGCCCTAATAGCCCAGACTGGACCGATTGCATCAGAGCTTGAAAGCTAAGCAACATCAGTACCTGGATGGGAAACCACCAAAGAAGACCAGGGTTGCTATGCAGAGAAAGCATAGCAACTCTGAAGAAATCAACTCTGCTCCTCTCTTGCCTTGAAAACCCCATGAGGTGGAACTGGATGACACACTCTGCCTTTTATTTTGCCTTGTATCTTGGAATCTACAAGGTGTAGAAACTTACTTTAAAAAAAACCCTGGTCATCCAAACTGGCTAATGGTCCAAGTGGACATCAGATCAAATGCCCAGAATCTGAACAAATCCTGAATAACTGGGAGATAGGACAATCCTAGACGTAGTGAAATCCTAATCAGGGTTATACTCTTCTAAGTCCACTAACTTCAGTGGAATTTGTTTGAGTCCAGTAGCACCTTTAAAACCAACAGTTTTATTCAAGGTATAAGCTTTTGTACGCATGCACACTTCTTCAGATACAATGAAATGGGAATTACCAGTCCATACATACAGGTAGAGGGTAAGCAGTAAATTAGCATACAACATAATGAAGATGTTTAATCAGGCCTGTAGCCAGGATTTTTTTTAATTTGGAGGGCCTTAAAATGTCAAGGGGCACCCCTGCACACACCTTCAAGCTTCCATCCTTCCCTACAATTAAATCAAATCAAATTAAATTAAACTATTCTTCCCACCCCCCCACTTCCATGCTAGCAGGGGAGGGCAGGGAAGGGATCTGGGAGAGTTTGCACTGTGGCACACCAGCCTGAAGGCCAGGTACTTCTCCAGGGGGAGGAGGAGGATGGAAGCACCCCGGGCTCTCCTCCCCCGTCCTCGGCCAACGAAGGTGGATGAAGGAAGGGAGATGAAGGAAAGGGCTGGTGGTGCCATGGCACATGGGCTCGAAGGTAGGGTTGCCAAGTCCAGGTTGGGAAATACCTGGGGACTTTGGGGGTGGAGCCAGGAGAGGGCGGGGTTTGGGGAGGGGAGGGGCCTCAGCAGGGTACGATGCCATAGAGTCCACCCTTCAAAGCAGCCATTTTCTCCAGGGGAGCTGATCTCTGTCAGCTGGAGATCAGTTGTAAAAGCAGGAGGCCCCACCTGGAGGCTGGCAACCCTACTCGAAGGCCAGGTACTTCTCTTGGCACCAGCCCCCCATGGCCCGGCTCTTGCTGCCTCTGTGGCCTGCGCTGCCCCCCCCCCCCCCCGGCTTCCTTTCTACCCTCAGAGTTGTACTCTGAGCAAAAGTTCCCACTGGCCCCACCTTGTCTGCTGGCTTCCTGCACTGCCAGTGCCAGCGAATCGGGGGGGGGGGGGCTGGGGTAGTTGTGGGGCCTTAGGAGGAAGTGGAGGGGAGGGCCGCAGGAGGCCCCACTGTAGCTATGAGCCAGTGTTTAATAATGTCAAGGACCAAACGGGAATAACAAGCTTAGTTTATACGGACTTAGAAAGGCGTAACTCTCCATAGGATTGCACTGATGACCACCCTAAAAAGCTCTGGGCTGGGTGCTAAGTCTTGTTTTGCTAGTAGAAGGGGCACATCCATTTTCTGCCGATTTACCCTTCCCCCCGCAGGCCCTCAGAGATTACTCTCACTGTTCCCAAGGGACCATCACTCATGGACTTCAGGAAAGGTGTGTCTGTGTGGAGAAGGGCTGTGTTACTAGTTTATACTGGACCCACAGAATTTGTGTTTGGGTGTTGGAAGCAAGTTTCTGTTCAGAAGTCTGCTGAGGGTAAAAGATCTAACTGGCTTCTCCATCCTGGGCAATGTCTATATTCTTTGCCAAAAAACACACACCAAACCCTGGTGTATTTTAATAGCTACAGTTGCAACTGAGTCATGGCTGTCCATGTGACTGGGTTATTTTAAAAAATCTAAGGGGAGCTGTCACAACTCAGGTGGGGTGTCACCTGATGCTGTCATCACTCTGGTTTTAGGATCTCTTGAGAAAGCCCAGAGCACCCTCCCAAGACCTTCAGACCTCCCTTGTTTGGCAGAATAATATGTGTGAGGACCAGGCAGGGTAAACAACAAATAAAAGGTTTATTTTTACAGGAGGTCAGCCCAATATGAGAAACAAACAAGATGCAAGAACAATAATGATAAGTGGGTGAAGTAGGGCTGCCAAGTCAGCCCGGGGGGTGGGGGATCCCCCACTACAGGGGTTCCCGATCCGCTGGCCCACTACAGGGGTTCCCGATCCGCTGGCCAGCAGAAACCCCACCCCCGAAGTCATCCAGCCTGGACGACTTCCCTCACGTAATGACGTCACCCAGAAGTGACGCCATCACGTTGGGGGCGTTGCCAGGGCGACACTCTGGCAATCACCCCAAAACTCTATGATACCATAGAGTTTTGGGGCGATTGCCAGAGCGTCGCCCCAGCAACGCCCCCAACGTGCTGACGTCACTTCTGGTGACGTCAGCCAGCGCACACGCTTTGCGCGCGCACCGATGAAGCTTCCGGCCGGCAGAGGACTCCCCCCTGCCGGTAAGCTCGAGGGACTTGGCAACCCTAGGGTGAAGACAAAAGAAACCAAATGCCCTAATGCAACTAGACTCACAGTCCCTAGCTCACTGTCTCAGTTGGGCCTGAGTCTACTCACCCTTCCTCTCAGGATGAGGGTCTCTCCCAGCAGCAGCCTTCCCTCTGGCCCTGCTCTCTTGGAAGAAAGAACAGCTCTACTTCTGTACCAGGTCTTTTATTATAAGTCCCCTTTCTCTGTGATTGGCTAAAATTGGCTCTAAAACCTCTCAGGGACTTCTGGGAGTTGTAGGCCTGGCCTCCTCCCATTGCTATTCAGGCTCCCTGGACCTGCTAGGCCTTTACCTGCACAGCCCAGATCATGACAGGAGACCAACCAACTTCAACTAGCCCAATGCTTATTTCACTCCTCCTACTACCAAATTCTATACTCTGCACCACCTGGGTTAGAAGACATCTTGTATGTATCCTGTCCTTCTGAATGAAGATGATCTTATGGAGAATCAAATGACCATGGACTGCCTTCTGTGAAAGGACTGGCAGAACTCTGCTCAGTACATGCCTGTTACTCCAATTTGAGTTCTCAGGCTGCATCAACACATCATTGGATATTATGCCGTTGCACTATATAAATCATTCACATCTGAGTTGTCCTGGTGTGGACAAGACAATCCATTGGCAAATGGCTGCTATAATTCAGCAGTAGTACAATATCCAACAGCGTGTGGATGTGGTAATGTAGCATCCAATTTGTTCGATGCTAAAGAAGATTAGAGATGGAAGGTGTACCTCGTCTGCTTGGACTGGAAAGGTTCTGAGTTCGCAGAAAACTTGGCGTTCTAAAAAAGTGTTAGCATGTCTCACTTTTCTGCCAATAGGAAGAATTATTTCTCCACTTGTGACTACTACTTAGCTCAGCTGCTATCTGGAAACCAAAGGGGGGCGGTGAACAAGTGTGTTTCTTCTTACGTTATGCCAGATTTCTGAGTTGGAGCTCAAGAAGCGAGGAGTCTTAGTCCAACATGAGTCTTACTCTGACTTCTCCATAACAGCGAATGGCAGCTTCCTTCTGTAGTTCAGCAGACAGAGACACACTTTCTGGCATTAAGAAGACTATAGCAACTAATATAATTAAGTCTGCAAAACAATCTCTAAGTAGAACTTTGTCTCCCAACAGAATAAGCATAAAATTGGTCATTACTCTGCTCTCCAGGAATAATAGCGAGAGTTCCCAAAAATGTATTATAAATGCACATTCCCAGAATTAATGATAAACCAAACCAGATGCTCCTTGACGTTTGGCTTGAGTACGGGGAACCAATGTGCCAAACCAAATGGCCCACCATTGGAAGTGTTCAAGCTTGGATATGAAGCTGAAGGGAAACTAACACCTGACAATTGGGGTAAGGCTGGAGTGAGCATTAGAACAGTACAATCTTAAGCACGACTTGTTCAGAATACTATTCCGTTGGGTTTACTCTCAGGAAAGTGTTCTTAGGAAGATACCTCTCACTGTAGGTTTCACACTTATACTATAGTGGTTAAGTTATTATAATTTTCCTGAGCTGCATCAACAGACAGTTGGATTTCATGGTCTCATTATACAATAGCAACTAGATTGTCCTGTCCACACAGGATAATCCAGTTATGCAAATGATAGCTACAGTGCAATAGCAACATATTATCCAACACAGTGTGGATACAGCTATAGATGTTTGAGACTGAATATATTTACTTACAATTGACTCCCCAATCTAACACCTCTCTTATGGTCCATTGCAATAGCTAACAATGTACAACTAGACCCTTTTTCATCTTAAAAAAAGTTTGTATGTTGTCACAGTAAGCCTTTTTGTTTTCCCCATTTTCCAGTTGTTCATTTCTTTTATGACATTTTATGTCCCTTTTATGTTATATGCTATTTATATGCCATTTTTATACCCAACAAATGCAAAAATACCATAAGAGTATATTCAAGATGGGTAGCTGTGTTAGTCTGTCTGAAGCAGTGGAAAAGAGCAAGAGTCCAGTAGCACCTCAAAGACTAACAAAATTTGTGGCAGGGCAGGAGCTTCTATGAGTCACTGCTCACTTCTCCAGTCTAAAGTTTATAGTACACTCTTCAAAGTGACTCACAAAAGCTCCTTCCCTGCCACATTTTTTTTAGTCTTTAAGATGCTACTGGACTCTTACTCGTTTCTACTCTGAAAATTTAACAGGGGAAAAATTGCTGTGAAGAAGCAGAAAATGGTGCAAAGGTAAAGGCTCATGCTATTTGAGTCACAGTGGAAAAAACTGAACTGAAAACAGGGCTATGGGCCTGAAATTTAGTAGCATTTCTAGGAGGGTCTCAGAAGGAAAGTGTCAGCTTAAAGACTATTTTCAGTGTACCTAGTTAAGGCAGCAATTGCATTTGGTCTCTGCTCCCCAACTTTGGGATTTCTTTCTCTTTCAGACTTAGCAAGGAAGATGAATGTTTCAGAAACACTTGAGGCTGGCATGTCAATGAAGAAAATTCAATATTTGTTGGCTACGATCCAGCAAAAGCTAGTTGTACTTAAGCCAATCAGTTAATGGCAACCAATTAAACCCCCATTGATCAAGTGTAGTTTATTTTAGATAAATTAGGTCTATTGCATTTTATGAGATGGACACTCTAATTCCATTCCTGCAACAGAGGAGTCTTCCTCCAGTAAAGGAAACAAACGGAGTATGAGTAGGGTTTCAAACACTGACTTGGTTTTAAAAGAGCTACTTTCACTGTTTGGAGGGTTTGCTGATTTTTTAAAAGATGTATTTTAATATTATTTTTCTCCTTGAGCTTTGTAGAAAAAGGGGGCAAAAAGATGCATTAAATACATGATATAAGGACCTGAGTGAAAACTTTGCAAAACTTTGTAAATGCAGTGCAACGAATAGGATGTCTCTCCCCTTTCAAATGGCTCTGGCTCATAATATGATCACAGGGGCCATGAAGAGCGACGAAAAGAGACTCCCAACGTTGTTTCGCTCTTACTTGGATAGCCCAGGCTAGCCTGACCCCTTCAGATCTCGGAAGCTAAGCTGGGTCACCCCTGTACAGTGGATTGTAGACCACCAAGGAATAACAGGGGAGCTGTGCAGAGGCAGGTAATGCCAAACCACCACTGCTGTCTCTCGCCTTGAAAACCCTACAGGGTCAACATCAGTCGGCTGTGACTTGGTGGCAAAAAATAAAAAGTAAAATGTTGCTTAGTAGTTAAGAGTCTTGGATTATGCATAAGGATGCCTGAGTCCAAATCCCTGTTCAGCTATGAAGCTCACTGGGTGACCTTGGCCCAGTCACTTTATTCAACCTAATCTCTCATCAAAACATGGAGAAAGTAGGATCACAAATACTACTCTGAGCTTCTTGGACAAAGCAAGGAACAAAAACGTTATCTCTAGATAAGCAGGCAATGGTTCCTCTGAATATTAGCAACGATACACATGCCCAGGGCATCTCGATTCACAGAACACTTCTAAGCAAAGGTATTTTTTTTGTCATTCTGTTTCATTGCTTGTTCTATTCCAGTTTGAATTCTTTTGGCCTGGGGAGGGGTGAGAGCAGCTAGATCCAAAGCTTTTCATCTCAGGGTTGGATCCAGTCTGCATGTGTGGGGGGGTATTATTGCTGACTCCCCTCCCCGGGTTGATCTCCAAGTCCTTCCCAAGCTTCCCTTGGGGGTCCCTCATCCCCCCCCCCCCAAGGAGCGGCATTTCAGGGTCCATTTCAGGCTGTAGTGGGAGGAGGAAGTGCGGGGAATCACACTTACATGGACAGAAATCCTTATATCCCTAGTGATTTTAGGTATACTAAAAGTGTTAAACACAAACAAACAAAAACTTTTATAAATGACATCCATGTGGTTGTTGTAGAACATAAACCTGCCCCTACCATGCATTTCTAAGCAGAGTTACAACTTATTGAATCTACTGAAGTCAGTGGGCTTAGAAGGGTATATGTTAGTGATATAGAAAGTGATCTGATTGGAGTTACATGTAAGGAGGAAATTGGGAGAGGGTTGTTGCTGTGTTACAATAACATGTTCTGGAAGGCGTCAGAGCAGTTTATGCTGTAGAATGCTGTATGGAAAAGTAACAATGTTTAATTTGTTCCTCTGCCTTATGAGAATTCTTCTAATTGTTATGATTCGGGGGGAAGTGACAGCCTAATGAACACCAGAAACCTAAACACGTCAGAAGGAAGACCACTTCTAAAAGACTGAGGAAGTACTGTTGAGTTTTACCACCTACAGAACATCTGACATGCACTGAAATACTGTTTTAACCACGCCTCGGTCTCTATTTGGAATGGTTTCACCACAAGTATGCTTCCCTGCAAGTAATAAAAATCCCATTTGTCATATGTCTGTGAAGTGATATCTATATCGGCCGGGTGGGGTGGGGGGGTGGGAACCTTCCTCTCTGGAAAAATACAGCCAACTCTATTAGTCAGATACAGCCTGGTTTGGGAGCTGTGTCTCCTTGATTTCATTTTATTTAACCTGTTCTACTTACAAGTTTATTTTAATAGGCTTGGTTAATTGTGGAGTCTAAGTATTCCAGAAATATTTTTTTTAAAAAAATACTACACTGATTAAAACAATTAAAATAAGACCAAGCATTCCAGGAATTAAAAAAACCTAACTCCATGGAATGATTTTTTAAAAAAATTAAAAGAAAAAATTAAAATAAGACCAACAAGGAACAGCGCTGGATCAGCTGCAAGAGTATAAAGGCAAAATAAAATGGAATATATTACATAAAAATTGATTTATTTTCTTTATTTCAGGGTGTCTACAAAAGAATAATTAAAACTAAGTTTACCGCACTATAATGTTGCAGGGGAAGAAAGAAAGAGAACAACAAGGAACACACAATTTATAGATCAGTGCAGAAAGTGGGGGAAATGTAATCTTCCGTAAAAAATTTTTTGTAAAACTAGGACAATGAAGTCTAATTGCAAAGATATATTTGCACTATCAGAACATAATAAAATGAACTTTATTTCTTCTGTCAGTTAAGCAGAATTCTTCAGCATTAGAAGCTGAGGAAATCTTCTTATAAATGATCGCAAAACAATACATCTTAAAAACTGATACAGAGGTACAAATTAATGAAGAGTCTTCTAAAACTTTGCAACTGAATCATTTTAAAATTCAAATAGTTCCCTAACTGATACTCTGTGGAAAAGATTACAAGTGGGTTTTTTAAAATTTATGCAGGCATAAAGACAATTTGATCAGTTGAAACTCCAAATAGTAGCTTTCATGCTCGAGCAGTACTAAGTATAAGGGTTATGGCTAATTTATATTTGTAAGAAAGAAATGTGGCTGAGATCTAAACGCGGATTACAATGATGTTTTACATTGACCTGATTGCTCACCCCCATAAAAATAAATACTCAGGTTCACACAGAAAGTTCTGGTGACACAAAGGGATAAAATGCATAACACAGTGAATTACACAAAGGGATAAAATATATAATGAATTACAGTATACAAAGAAAAAAATGAAGTTAGAAGATCTTATGGGGGGACGATCCAATGGTTATAGTTGGCAAAGACATTTTTAATTGGCTAAGAGAGAAGGTAAAAATTTTGAACCCAGGAGATATGAATAAACTAAGAGCACATTTTCGTTTTAACTAAGGAAGTGTTTTCAACAGAATAGAAAGCCATCAATAAGTTAGCTTGAAGAAAGCTATTTGACGTCATTGATGACAACGGTGGATTTTGGCAAATCCATCTGAATGTTCCAGGCTGGGTAAACCTTTGGCAGGTATACATTTACAAGACTGACATTTGGTTTCTCCACTGCTCCAGAGGTGTTCCCAAGGATAATCCAACAGGCATTTTGGTATCTTGTTAGTGTCCCTTTTTATTTAGACACTAGTTCCATAGGATTAGGTGCTGTTGGATAGCTGAAATATTTACCTTTTGTGTGGCACTGACAGCTAGATAAAAGAACTATACTCAAGTACAAAAATAAATGTTGGCAATAGCGTTCAGATAAATAAAATTGCACCAATTTATCCATGGAAAACCATAACTGTGGAAACAGATCATGGGAAACAATATTCAGAAAACTTTTGTATAATGCACATTCACAGTAATACAAAAATATTACAAAAATATCCACTGTAAATTACATAAAGATCAGGGAAAATGCTGAGGCTGTATTCAAGGCATGCAAGGAACAAAGAGAGAGATTAAATTCGGAGAAAACTGATAATTCTACTCACCTCACAGTGTTCCTATCAGTCTCAGAACTGGGATAAACAGCTACTACAAATGACAGAGGTTATTTAAGAATTCATGTCTCATTCTCTCTATCCAAAGAAGATTCAAATTCTGAAGCCAAACCGGATAAAACTTTGGAGATCCAAGCACAAATAGGGTTGCCAAATGCTTGAAGGGGGGGAAACATACTGTCCTTTTAATACAGGCTAATAGGACGTTATTGACCAGGTTATGTTCTTTACCTCCATTCTTCAGTTGATCTGTTCCACATATTATAGGCTCAGGAAATTTATCTCCAGGCTTGTCAGCAACCTTAAATTTTCCATCCCTTTCCATTTCATTTAAACACAACTGACACCAACATTCCTGGAGTTTGAATGGAATTCTGGTGATGCAGAAGGAGAACTTAACCCTTCCCCCTTGCACCTCTTTGCCTGATGTAGATAACTTTCCTCTAAAGCTACTGTTTGCCTCACTGGGCAAACAGAGAGGCTGTAAGCCAGTGAGGAAACACTGGATACAACCCCTGAAAATGGAAATAGGACAAATACAGACATATTTCAGAGCCTCTAAACTGAACAAATCTATGTGTTTATTTATGCTCCACCTTTCCCTCCAAAGCAGCTTATATCATTCTGTTCTCCTCCATTATATCCTCACAACAGCCTGTGAGCTAGGTTAAGCTAAGGCTGCGATCACGCACAATAAATAATCCACTTTCAGTGTACTGTCCAATTGGATTTTGCCAGTTCACACAGTGTGTGAGCGCAGCCTGACTGTGTGACTGGCCCAAAGTCACTGTGATGGATGACAAAGGGCCCACCCCTTTCTGTCAGCCACCAGTATCCTGTATGCCTGTGTGGTGTGTGTGTCCAGAGCAGCCAATCAGGACCCATGGGATGCTGGAAAACCCAGATGGGAGGAGCAGTGGAGAAGAAAATAGGTTAAGTCAGACTGGGTTTGAATTTCCAGAGAGTGAAAAAAGGATGTTCCTGTCTCAGGACACTTTAGAAGAATTGGTTTTTATACCCCATTCTTCACAGCCCGAAGGAGTCTCAGAGCAGCTTACAGACTCATTTCCCTTTCTCTCCCCACAACAGACACCCTGTGAGGCAGGTGGGGCTGAGAGAGCTCTGAGAGAACTGTGACTGACCCAAGGTCACCCAGCTGGCTTCATGCGGAGGAGTGGGGAATCAAACCCGGTTCTCCAGATTAGAGTCCACTGTTCCTACCCACTACACCACACTGGCTCTTTATAGGTCCCACAGCCCAGCTTTAGATCAAAGCAGGCTAAAATAGTTAATAGCTCTGAGACAGGGTTTGTACCTCCAGAGAGTGAGACTGGAGGGATCCTCTCTTAGAACTGGGCTTCTAGGGAAAGAAGGCTAAGTTAATAAACACTTTGAAAGGAGATGGTACCAGTCCCTCAGCTGGGTTTCAATGGAAAACTGGCTTTAAAAATGGGATTTCCAGAAGGAGGGATTCCCAAGGGCATGGAAAAGCCGGCTCCCTGAAGTTGTCAGCTTGGCTGACAACTGTTCTTTGCAACCCCTAAGTACTGGCAACTGACACATTATAACTGAATGAACTCAAGAAATGCCCAGTGTTCTTCACAAGCCTCTTTACTGAACATTCCTCTCCTACCCAAGGAAGTCAGTAAACTTACTTTTTTTCCTGTTTCTACAATCTCTTATGCAACCCCCCCCTGCATTTAGAATGATGTTTCCAACCTCCAGGTTGGGCCTGGGGATTTCCAGCATTACTAGAGATTTGCAGGTTACAGAGATCATTTCCCCATGGAAACAATGGAAGCGTCAAAGGGCAGACATTGTAGAACTGCACACCCACTGAGCTCTTTCCCATCCCCAGGCTTTGGTCCCAGATCTTTAGGAATTCCCCAAGCCCAAGCTGGCAACCCTAGCAAGCCACTTGAAGTCAGTCTGTCAGGTGGAGGTTGGGGTAGAAACTACACTGGTAAAACTTGACTATACCTCTATTCACATGTCATTTAAAACCCCACCTTTCACAGTCACCCCGGAAGTCCATGGCAGAGTGGGAATTTGAACAGGGGTCTCCCAGACCCTTGTATGGCATTTTAACCGCTTCACCATATTGAAAGCATTGCAGCGGAAAGCAACAGAGAGCCTTCAGAAAAGCTGCTGGGCATTGAGATGTTTGTAATTATATAAAGAAACAGAACTTCTAAAAAAAGGGTTTGGATACCGGGGGGTCCCTTGCATGAAAAGAAAGCACTGTGGTGTGGTGTGGTGTAGTGCAGTAGTTAAGAATGCTGGACTACTATCTGGGGGACCAATGTTAAAATCCCTACTCGTGTCAAGGAAGTTCAATGGGTAACCCTGGGCTAGTCATACTCTCTCAGCCTAACCTACCTCACAGGGTTGTGGTGAGGGTAAAATGGAAGCGATAACAATGTAAGCTACTTTGGGTCCGCCCCAAGGAGAAAGGTGGGGTACAAACAAATTAAATAAATAAAATTCAGGGTTATAATCTTTTTGATTCCCACACTGCTTCAGTCCCTCACACCACACTGCACAGCGTTCAGAAGGATCTCCTGACCAGGACGGCAGAGGACTTCAGTGGGAAAACATGGGAATGCATGAACTGAATCTGCTGGGGGCTCTTTGGATACAAGCCACCTATCACACCCTGTGCAAATAAAGTAGAGACGTAGCAAGAACCCTGTCTGTCGTTCTAGGGAACATCAACAGAAAACTGAAATGCAAGAGCCATTTTGACAGGAATTGTAATAGGGCTTGCAGTCTGAAGTTTCTTTTGCTTGTTCCGCACTTGAGTCTCCCCTGGTATCTCACAGAGTCTGAAGTTCCACACACTGCAGGACAGACGCCTTTGATATACAGTGTTTGAAGTGCATACATGCAACAACAGACTAACAACAGAGAAACATCTGCCACCTATCCTCTTTCTAATATGAGAATTAAGGAGGAAATGTAACATCTGAAAAATATCTGCCCTGTGCATATAGTAGAATGAAGTGGTAGATGCCTGAGGTACAAGTACCACTTCAGGGGAAAGATACCATTTTCCAGTGTTTCCTCTCCTGAGAAAAACTTTCAGCAAGTTTTTTTTTTAAGAAAACACCTCCACAACCACATATGTATGTATATATGTATTTATTTTTGGGATTTCTATCCCGCCCTCCCCGCCTTACGGCCAGCTCAGGTGGCTACCAACAGATTTATGATACTATAAAACACTAAAAACACTTAAGATGTTATCCATAAAATATACAATACACAATACACAGTACACAGTAAGCGATCATATCCACAGCTACAAGATGGCACACCTTTGTCCCCCTTATCTGAGCAGCGTCATAGATGGTATCCAATTCCAGTCGGTGCGGGGTGGATCAAAATTAGCGACTTCTGATGGTGGGGCCAGGGCTATGAAGAATCGAGGCAGCCCCTACTTGAAAGCCTGGCGGAAGAGCTCCGTCTTGCAGGCCCTGCGGAACTGCAAGAGATCCCGCAGGGCCCTGATGTCATCTGGGAGCTCAATCCACCAGTATGGGGCTGCCTCTGAAAAAGCCCTGGCCCTTGTAGCCGCCAACCGGGCCTCCCTCGTCCCTGGGAGAACCAGGTGATTTCAGGATCCCAATTGTAAAGCTCGCTGGGGTACATATGGGGAGAGATGGTCCCTCAGGTAGATAGGTCCCTGGCCATATAGGGCTTTATAGGTCAGCACCAGCACCTTGAACCTTATCTGGTATGCTATAGGCAGCCAGTGCAGTGCTTTTAAGGCAGGCTGGATGTGTTCCCGCATGGGGAGACCCATCAACAGCCTCGTTGCTGCGTTCTGCACCAGCTGCAGCTTCCGGATTTGGCACAAGGGCAGCCCCATGTAGGAGAGCATTACAGTAATCCAACCTTGAGGTGACCAACGCATGGATCACCATAGCCAGGTCATTGCATTCAAGGAAGGGAACCAACTGCTTGATCAGCCATAGGTGGTAAAAGGCCGACCTTGCAGTGGCTGCTACCTGGGCCTCCATCATTAACGAGGGGTCCAGGAGCACTTCCAAACTCCTAACCTCCGGCGCTGGCACCAATGGCACCCCATCAAAGGTCAGGAGAGGGATCCCTACCCTTGGTCCACTCCGGCTCAGGCACAGGACCTCCATCTTCATTGGATTCAATTTTAATCAACTCTGCCTAAGCCAACCAGCCATGGCTTTCAGTGCCAGGTCCAGATCACCCGGACTAGAGTCCGACTGGCCGCCCAACAACAGATAGAGCTGGGTATCATCAGCATACTGATGGCAACCCAGCCCATGCCTCCGAGCATATACATGTTAAACAGCACTGGGGAAAGTACCGCTCCCTGTGGCACTCCACATACTAGCGGGTGCCTTTGGGAGAGCTGTTCCCCAACTGCCACCCTCTGTCCCCAATCTTGGAGAAATGAGGAGAGCCACTGTAAGGCCAACCCCTGGATCCCAATATCGGTGAGGCAGTGGGCCAGTAGTTGATGGTCGACCGTGTCGAACGCCGCCGACAGGTCTAACAACATCAACACTGCCATACCACCCCGATCCAGATGCCTCCGGAGATCATCTGTGAGGGCAACCAGCACTGTCTCTGTCCCATGGCTTGGTCGGAGGCCGGACTGGAAGGGATCTAGTATGGGGGCATCATCCAAAAAGCCTTGCAATTGGTCCGCCACCACCTTCTTGATTAGTTTACTCAGATAGGGTAAATTAGATACCGGCAATTAGATATCAGCAAGATAAATTCTAGCCACCTCCTACCACCAACCACCAACAGAACATTTCACTCTGGCATCTGTAAAATCTACCACCTCATTGTGGAAAATGCGTACTAGGTACAGCCAAATTACTGTTTCCACCTCGCCCCACCCCTTGCTCGGAGAATGTGACTTGGCTGAAACAAGTGCTGTGAATTGTGTTCTATCCCCCCTGAGAATATTCCTCCCCGTGTTTCTAGTTTGCGCCACCCCCATGAGACTATGCCTCCCGCTGAACTCGTGTGTATAAAGAGAGGAGTATTTTGGGCTGTATCAGATTGAAATTTTACCAATAACTGAGGTTCAGGAGGTATCATTATCAGGACGCCTGGGCCTGAAGGGTACAATTATGCCAATGTCTTAAGGGCTAAAACAATTCTGGGCTTCTTCCAGCCGGCACATATCACTGTCAGCTCCTCAGACAGTTTACCTTTTCCCAAGGAGCTTTTCCTTCCTTTATCAGCTTGGCAGATCTAAGAATGGAGTACTCCAATTACTGCACTTAAGTACAAGCCACATTACATATACTTTACACCTCATCTTTATCTCCGCTGTTCTGGTGATGTGATATTATGCAAAGCCGTCTTTTTTTTCTTTTTTTTTAAAGTGAACGCCTGAGGAGAAAGTGGCAGGCCGTGTGTGATTAGATTTCCCAAATAGCTTTTGACCGCAGCAGGATCTCACAGGGAGCCCTGACTCAACAATCACAGCTGCACAGTTTACAAAAATGAAGGATTTTGTACTAAGCTTGAGTACAGTGCAGGAAATGTGATGTATGGGATAGAGTGATGGACTTAAACTTTGGGTAGTCATGTTGGTCTGCAGTAGAACAGTTAGATTCGAGTCCTGTAGCACCTTAGAAACCAACAACATTTTCAGGGTATATAAGCTTTCGAGAAGTCAAAGCTCTTGAAAGCTTACACCCTAAAAATCTTGTTGGTCTCTAAGGTACTACCGGACTCGAATCTAACCGGACTTAGTCTGGAGATATCAAGATTCAAATCCCCACTCAGGAATGAAGATTACTGGATGGCTTTTAGCAGCCACTGTTTTTCCAACATAAGCTGACTCACTAGGTCATTATAAAGATAATACGAGATAAACCACTATGGAAGCAGTCCTTAAGCTCTGTGGAAAAAACATGGGGATAGAAATGAAACTCAAACCAGCACTGCAACAAGAACAACAAGATACAAATCAAAACAATAACCATGGTTTGGGTCTTCGTACCCTGAGTAAAATACAGTCTAAGGGTTATTTCACACCCTGGGCTAGCTCACACTTTTTAATGTGTACCCAAAGTAGTTTAATCATAAAGCTACCCATACAAAGTTTGAAGCAACACATGTGTAAGTTTGAAGCAACATGTGCGTAAGGTAAGTTTGACAGGAAAGTGTGACTGGCTGCAGCTTCCTGTTGGGCTTACACATATTGGCAAACACAGGTAATGTGAGAATTGGCTCTTGTACAAAGACCTTTCATTATTTCTCATTTGCTCAAGAGAGAGTGTGTCTATGAGTGTTACTCACCTGGAACATAAGTAGATTTGAGGCAAATTTCCATAACCTTGGTTGTTGTTAGAATTGGAGCTCTGAGGGGCTCTGGCGCAGTGGCAGAGCATGCAGAAGGTCCCAGTTTCGATCCCCGGCATCTCCAATTAGAAGGACCAGATGCTAGGTGATGTGAAAGACCTCTGCCTGAGACCCTGGAAAGCTGCTGCCAGTCTGAATAGATGATACTGATCTTGATGGACTGGTGGTCTTATTATCTTTCCTATTATATAAAGCTGTTTTCAAGTGGCAAGATTCCATGGGGCACCAAAATCAGTAGGCTGGACGGACTGCCACTCAAAAGGGGGTCCCTGGCCATTGGCTGCATTCTCTCCCTGCTTGGCCTCAGTCCCACCCACAAAGCCACCGGCCAACGTCCCAGCCTCAGTCTGGAGGGAGCCAGTGAAGGGGAAGGACCGACTGGGTGCTGGGTCCACTCTTCTCCTCCGCCCACTGCCAGGTGGGTCTAACTGTCCCCTCAGTGGCCTGCTTCTGACAGTGAAAAGACAATGGACTATCAGCATAACCCCCTCCACCGCACACTGCCAGTGTGCCCAGAATAAACTGTCAGAATAAACTGTCAGAAACAGGGGGCATTTCACACAGCACCCCGTAGCACTTCAGGACCAGTACAAAGAACTGAAGAACGCTTGGGAGGAGGTTTCAAGGTAAACCAGCTCAGGAATGCTTCCCCAATGGGAGAAGCACGTTTTTGTGTGAAAGGGCCACTATGCTCCATTAGGAAACCGGTCTTAATACGATTCTGTGTAAAATGCCTGACAGAAACTGTTACTGAAGAGTTCCTGAAACGGAACATATTGGCTGTGTGAAATTCCTCAGGCTCTTACTCGTGCTTAGCTCCACCATGGCTGGCTGGCTAATGAGGTGGGCCAGCAACCATCAAACCATTCCCTTTAACCCCCTGCAGTGTGGCTGACTTTTCCCCTAGGGTTGCCAATCTCCAGGTGGGACCTGGAGATCTCCCGCTGTTACAATTGATTTCCAGATGACAGAGATCAGTTCCCCTGGAGAAAACAGCTGCTTTGGAGGGTAGACCTTATGGCATTATAGCTTGCTGAGTCCTTGCATTCCCCCCCCCAAAAAAATGCTGCCCACCAAAGGATCCACCCCCAAAATCTTCAGGTATTTCCATCATAGGGTTGCCAGGTCTAGGTTGGAAAATCCATGGATACTTTGGGGGTGGATCCAGGAGAGGATGGGGTTTGGGGAGGGGAGGGGCCTCAGCATGGTATAATGCCATGGAGTCCACCCTCCAAAGCAGCCATATTCTCCAGGGGAACTGATCTCTGTCAGCTGGAGATCCATTGTAAAAGCAGGAAATCCCCAGGCCCCATCTGGAGGTTGGGAACCCTATTCCATCATCAGAGCCGGCAACTATCCCCTCAGTGCCCGTTGCTAGGCAACCAAGCTTGCTTCTCTGAAAGCCCCTATCCACACCTATGTTGGCCTTTGGGAGAAAACTCATTGGGGCCAGCTGAACAGAATGCCATAGAGGCCACCCTCCAAAGCAGTCATTTTCTCCAAGGGAGGGGGGAGGATCTGTTGTCTGGAGTTCAATTGTGATACCTGGCGATCTTCAGGCTCCACCTGGAGGTTGGCTACCCTAGGTGTTTGAGTTTGTGTGTGTGTGTGTGTTTTTGAGTGTGTGTTTGTGTTTGTTTCTCTGTGTGTGTGTTTCTGTGTGTGTTTCTGTGTGTGTGTGTGTTTGTGGGGGGGGGGGGTGAAGAGGCTTGGGAAAAAATGGCAGTCTGAAATGGCAAACCGCTCTGAAGATGGCTCTAAAATGGTAGGGGAAGGGCTGTCTGAAACAGCTGTCACTGTACCAGTTTATTACAAGCCGGTAAGCAGGATCTGCTAGACCCATTGTTGCCAATCTCCAATGGAGGGATGGAGATCACGCTAAATTACTTCAGAAGGCAGAGATCCCCCCCTGGAGAAAAGGGTGGACTCTGTGTCATTATATCCTGCTGAGGTCGCCACAGCAAATTGACGCTGAGTGCCCAAGGCCGGGGCACTCTCCCAGAGCCTCTTTCTAGAGCCCGTTGTATTTATTTCCACAATGGGCCTTATTCCTAGTCTAGTATAAAGCAGCTTCATGAGTTCAAAGAGTTTGCCTCAAGTAAACCTTCAAAGCAAATTTGGAGGTTTCTGAATGAGCAATATGTCTGAGGAATTTTGAAGGAAATAAGCATTTCAATAAGAGGAGCAAATAATCCCTAGTTGATTTTGAAGTGGACACCAGCAAATTTTTGAGACAAATGAGTAGGTTTCTATAGGAAGCAGCAACAGTGGGTACTTTCTTGGAAACCCAAGGGTGTTGATGAGAAATTTTAAAGAGCTCTCTCCTTGAAAAGCCAGCACACAATATCAAGTTAGTCCTAGGTGACACTCCTTAATAAACACCAGAATTGTATATGAACACCTCTCAAGGGGTAATTGAAGTATCACTCAGCACCCACCCCAATTCCAATCATTTTTCACCTCTGCCATCAACACACAGATACATTTTCACTTCATATGCATTGCACTTTATCCTCTGGGTCATGGGAACCGTGTGTTCTATTCTATTTTCTTTTTTTCTTTTCTTTTTTTAAAAAAAACACATTTAATAAGATTAGTTTAACTTGTTCTCTCCTGTCCCACACCACCAAACAAAGGGCCATTTTTGGAAAATTCATGGTGGAGTCTTAGTGACAAGGTTACAGAGATCATGACCTTTTATGGGAAATATACCCAAAGGTTATGGTTTTTATCACAAAAGTCATGAACATGACAGACACAACCGCTGTTCCTGGCTTTAAGGTTGTCTTGCTTTTTCCTTTTTCAAAAAAGGTTTCTTAGAAGAACAGCCTCTAGCTTGTAACATTAATCACTGGTTGGAAGTTTACATAATTTAGAAGCCGTAATCTAAAACCTGTCCCAAATGAGAAAAATATGATGAGGAAGTAGTTAATCTGGAGTTGGATTTTTTTTTTGATTGTGCTATTTATCAGATAGCATTTCAAATAATTAAACTGAGCTAAGAGAAGAATCAAAGCAGGAGAGTTAAGGGCCAGGATGGTGGGTGTCCCGCCCCCCCAATAAAAACCTCTTGAGCTGTTAGAAACCCTATTCAAACTTGAAAGATCAGGTATACATGTTCATTTGTTAAAAACCCAGTGCAGTCCACATCAGGCTCAAAAAAAACATCTGGCAAAGAAGGCCAGCTTTTCAAATGGGCTTTGACAACTTTGAAATGAAAATGACATGCATCTGAGCAAAGGTTGCGTGAAAAGTTAGAAAGCAGTTAACTCCATATTAACTGGAAAGACAGGGACTGTTGATATCAGACCTCCAAAAAGCCTTTCTGGAATGTATTCAGAACTCTTGGCTACACTTAACAATCATGTCTTTTCTTTTCACATCAGATGCCTTTTAAACAGCACAATAGAATAAATACAGAAATCTAATATTTAGCTGGGCTCCTTCTGCTGGCTAGTCACCTTGACACACTCTACATGGTTTAAGTTTTGTTTATTATTTATGCAGCACAATTCTCTGAGGCTGGAGACAGATGACAGCTTTTATACAATCCTGGAAGTTGTATGATAGAACCACTATTGCTTGCACATAAAAAACTTGGAATTTTTTTGTTTATGTTCCACAAAGATCTTAGTCAAAGCAGGATTGGTACCCTAATAATTGAGCAATCAAACGTTGTCCATTGACCACAGCCAAATACTGTAAAATATGCCATGATACCGAGAATGCCACTATGGTAAAAAGGTGGCAAACTCTTTTAATTTTATTTGTTAAAAAAGTCTGGTTGCCTCCTAGCCCTGTGTCAATCATGAGAAAATCCAGGAATATATGAAAGCTTTCCTACTGGCCACCTGATACACTGCAGGCATCTCCAAATAAGATCAAGGGCCCACACAACTATACCGATGGCACCATCTTGTTTGCCGCAGCAATCAGGGAGCACCTCTTCCATGTGATCTGACTATCCTCTCTATATAGCTTACATGTGGGATAAGGTTTCGTTATTTAAGGCTAATCATACCTATCTTCTCAGATCTCAGAAGCTAAGCAGGGTCCTGGATAGTACTTAGATGGGAGACTACCAAGGAATTCCAGGGTCGCTGCACAGAGGCAGGCAATGGCAAACCACCTCTGAACGTCTCTTGCCTTGACAACCCTATGGGGTCACCATTATGTTGGTTGTAACGATGGCATTTGCTATCCCTAGATTTCTGAGGTAAGTGTCAAAGAAAAGAACTCTTTTGACTGAACTGTTTACATTAATAGAAATCTTACTAATTAACTAACCTTTAAAAACCATAATAATTTCAGTGCTTCACAGTAACAGCTGCAGCGCTTCACAGTGATAGTTAAGTTCCCTTTTTTGGTAATTATATGATAGCATCGGTCTGGAACTTGTTGATTATAGTTTTCTTGTTTGTGAGTATCTCACTAGAGGATTGCCCTGATCCTTTTGGACTGGTCAACACCCTGATCTAGGTCAAATAGTCCTTGTTTGACCAGAGGCAACAGACAAATTACATGAATATGTACACCATGAACAACGATGGCACCATAAAGCCACTGTCAACTTTCTTTAAAAAATCCCTCTGGTCAGGTTCCATTCTTACACATTTCACACAATGTTTATTTCATCTCTTCCATTCTGCACTTAGTGTTCCAAATATCACTTTCTAAATTTTGTCTCAGGCTAGTTTCATATAAAATTATTTGGGGGGAAGTGTGATGTGAAAAGCATGTATGCTGCCCTAAGCTCTGCAGTGGAAGAGTGGGGTAAAATGTTACAGATAATTTGATCATCTCTTCATTTTTTAAATTAAAAAAAATTGTTCTCAGTGAGAGAATTAAAGTGAAAAGGAACATAAGTACAAATTCCTTAAAGCAAATATGCTTACCTAAGTCCATCTGTCAACCGTTCAGATGATGAGTATTTATTTTTATTTCATTAGATTTTAGACCCCCCACCCCCGCCAAGACAGGGCGCAGGGCAGCATCAGCATAGTAAATTCATAACATATAATTTAAAAATGGCTTTAAATAGTAAAAATATATTGATTAATGTATGGCGCTAGAGAATTCCAGTAGTGCCACTGCAACATGGGGGGCGGGGGAGGGATGGTAATTCCAGGAGGAGAAGACTGTCACTGTCCTTAACCAAATGCATGGTAGAACATCTCTGCCTTACATGCCCTGCAGAAGTGCATCAAATCCTGCAGGGCATGGATGTTATTTGGCAGAGAGTTCCACCAGGTTGGGGCCAGGGCAGGCCCTGGTTGAGGTCAGCTGGGCATCCCTCAGGCCGAGAACCACCAGTACTGATCTACTAAGCACAATGCTTTTCAGGGGGTATACCGGGAGAGGCAGTCCCAAAGATACGTGGGCCCCTAACCATTAAGGGCCTTGAAGGTCACCACCAGAACCCTGAACTTAATCTCATACTCCACTGGAAGCCAGTGCATCTCTTGCAAAACAGAATGGATGTGTGTTGTACTTGGGGGGCTTGTAAGGACCTGTGCCACTGCATTCTGTACCAGTTGGAGTTTCTGGGTCAGCCTCAAGGGCAGGCCTGCATACAGTGAGTTACAGTAGTCTAATCTGAAGGTGACTGTTGCATGGATTACTGTGGCTAGATCTGGGCAGGACAGGTAGGGAGCCAGTTGCTTAACCTGGCGCAGTTGGAAAAATGCTAGTTTGACAACATTTGCAACCTAGGATTCCATTGTTAGGGAGGCATCCAGAATCAGACCCAAGCTCTTGACGGCTGGTGCCGGTCTTAAGGACACACTGTCAGAACTGGGAGTTGGCTCCCCAAATCTGAATCTCCCCGTCCCAGCCAGAGAACCTCCATCTTGGAAGGATTCAGTCTCAGCTGGCTTCATTTCAGCCATCCCACCACAGCCTCCAGCTCCTCAGCCAGAATTAGTGGAATAGTATCTGGTTGGCTGCCCATCAGCAGATAAAGCTGGGTGTTCTCAGCATACTGGTGAAATCCCAGCCCCAAACTCCACAGCAGTTGAATGAGGGGATGCATGCAGATGTTAAACAACATTGGAGAGAGGATTGCCCCCGGAGAGATCCCACATACTAAGGGGTACCTAGATGACATTGTCTCTCCCAGTGCCACCCTCTGTCCCCAATCTTGGAGAAATGAGGCTTAAGATTACCCCACAAACTCCTATGTAAGCAAGGTTGTGGGTCGGGAGATCATGACTGACTAGGTTGAATACTGCTGTAAGATCTAACAGAAGCAGCAGCGCCCGCCAACCCGCTCGATCCAGGTGCCTGCGGAGCGACCAATGCCGTCTCCATTCTATGGCCAGGGTGGAAGCTGGACTGGAATGGATCCAGGGCTGATATGTCATCCAGGAAACTCTGGAGCTGTTCTGCTACTGCTCTCTCAATTACCATACCAAGAAACGAAAGATTCAAGACTGGGCGGCAATTAGAAGGATACAAAGTTGGTTTCTTTAGGAGTGATATGACCACAGCTGTTTTCAGTCCCACCAGGTAGACCCCCAAATCCAGGGACAGATTGACAATGTCTACCAGGGGACCCCGTATTCCTTCACCAACAGCTTTCACAAGCCATGTGGGTCATGGGTCCAAGAGGCATGTGGTTGGTCTAACAGCACCCAGGATCTTGTCAACATCGGCCTGGGAGAGTTGGCTGAAGCTGTCAAATACCAATTCCAGAGATGGCCAAGGAGTCTCCAATTCATTTACTGTATCAATATTGGCTGGGAGGACACAGCGGAGTGACAAGACTTTTTGGGAAAAAGACTCACATAAACCTCAGAGCTAATAGCTGGGTTCCTAATATTTTAGGGTTCTCTCAGTGAGAGAAGTTAAAGATCTAATTACCCTAAACAATTGTGCTGGGCAAGAGCTGGCAGATGCAATGGAGGCTGTATAGAACTCCTTCTTAACAGCTTTCTTCGCTACCTCATAGGATTTCATAAATGTCCTATAAGATGTTCTCGCAGCTTCATCGTAAGTTTGCTGCCAAACTTGCTCTAACCATCTGAGTTCCTGCTTCATTCCTGAGTTCTGAAGTATACCAGGGGAGTGGTTTAGGCTGGGAGCAAAAAGGACACCAGGGAGCGATTTCCTCAATGGCTTGAGAAAGATGGGAGTTCCAGTCCTCTGTCAGAGCACATCTAATGAATCAGTGGGGGTGTCAGATCCCAAAGAGCATTCTGAAACCCAGTTGGGTCTCTACAAGTTCCACTGTGGGTAACACCATCTGTCAAATGTGTGTCCTTCATCAGAGCATCCTGTTATGGATCCGTTTTTTAAACTCTCCCATCTCCTTCCACTGTTGTATAAACCTAAGTTCTCACTGTGGTGGTGTTCTTTGCCTGTATTAGGGCTCAGCTGTTCCAAATACCTTCTAGAGACGATCTGGTATCCCTCACACCAGCCTAATCTAATCTAAAAGTATGACAATGATGCAACTTCAGATATGGCAATTAATCCCATGTTTTTTTAGGAAATGTGTTAGGAAATAGTACGTATTTCTAGTAAGTGGGTTGGACCCTACTAGCTTTTTCTGCCGGTAAAAGAAAGAAGGGCTGTGGAACCTGTGAGGAAAATAGTCATATGGGTCAGGTCTTCAGGGAGAAAGGAAGCTGGGTGATATTGAATAGAGAAGTTAGTAGAATTAACTCTAATAGAACACTATTAACAAATTCCCTGGCTTTCTGAAAATATATTGGCTTTGATCCAGCTGGCTTTTTTGGTCCATCGGGAGCCAATTTCCCTCCTTATTACTCCCCCTATTCTGCGTGGCTTTTATTCATGCAGATCCCATGATCTTCAGAGTAGCATTTTGGGTGGTTGAAGGTGAACACTCTCCTCCCTTTTTCACCAGCAGACACGCTGGTTGGATCCAACCCATTCTAATCTTGTTTTGTTTAATTTGCACACTGCCTTCCTGTCAAGCCATCCAAAGCACTTTTCAATTTAAAATAGGAAGAGGCAGAACAATACATAGAAATTGTTTCATGCTGTTAGGTCTCTTATCAAGAGTCGATGGCCTTGATATATCTCTTGCCTTCCCCTCAATATACACAAGGGATTCAGTAATCCCTAGATAAGGGGGGCATTGTTTCTCTCAGGCTCTTGGTGGGCCCTTCACGAGCTAGCGGCATGACCAACTCGGCCTGGGCCGATCCTCTTTTGCCTTCCCCCTCAGAGCACACATGTCTCTCATTTTCCCTGGGAAAGTGGAGGGAAAAGGAGAGACAAATAACAAACTACCAGTCCTTCCAAAGATACACAAACTTTCCATAACGTAGAATCCCAGTTTATTGCTTATAGAAGCCTTAATGACCATCACTGTAAAGTTAACTGGATATTTTTTCTTAGACAACAGCATTGTGGGTTTGTGTTTCTCAGTCGGAATCCAGAGGAGAATGGGGAGAGTAACAATGGGGAGCAAAGGAAAACAGAGAGATCCGTTTGATGGAGGCAGGTAACAGGAACAGCAACTGATTCCAGTTCCAAAACCAGAACCCAGTCAGAAGGCCTAGCATTTGAGGAAGGGCAAGCTGCAGTTGACCGGCTTTAGAAGAAATGGAATCCAGTGGTTCTGCTTTCTCTCCAAGCTACCTCTAATACAGGAGCGTCAAATGGGTTAGAAGAATGAAGCCTCCCCCTCCAAATATGGCTTAATAAAGCACATTGGCTTAAAAGAACCTAATCCCTTGCATGCTACATTAAAAAAAATCTTTCTTCTCAAAGTGGGCATTCAGAGTGGAAACAACACATCCTGCGTGAGGAAAGCATGACAGACAGTTAACTTATTTATTTCTATTTAACACACTACAGGCTTTCTGATTTTACGGCATTACATGTTTTGAACCTTTTAGTAAAAGTGGAGGTTTCTCATTTCAGTCTAACTGCTGTTAATTTGTTCCAAATGTTAACATTACAAATAAGGTCTGGTTACCATCTCGACATTGAGTCGATAATAGGAACAGAGCTGATCAGCATCTGGTTTAGTTCAGAGTACAACGCACCACCTAATACTGCAAAATTTGGATTGGAAGATTCTGGCCATTTCACGACCACCAGAAAAAGAAGAAAAAAATGAACAGCACTCACATACAGTCATGTGTCATTATTTATTACTTGATAGGTTTGCTAAAGATGGAATATCACATTACTAATTTTGCCAAATTCCAGAATACATAAACAGGCCAAAACCTCTTAACATAAATTATGGCAGAGCTGCATTAATGATAATTTTAAAAAATCCATGGTGCTTGCTTTCCGGAGTTGGAAAACCATTTTTTCTTAAAAAAAAAAAAAGCAAACAAAATTTTCAAGTTTCTAATTTCATTTGCTCTCTAACTGTAGAAAACTGCTATCATAGCTGCATAAAAATATGCCGGGCATTGCCGCTCTGTGAATCAGCATGAAAATGGGTTTAGCCGTGAATCCAAAAATAATCTGCAAATTAGATTTGTTTTCTTTCTCTGCAAAATGAAGTGTGCCATAAGAAAAGTTCCTCCAAAGACTCTTTTTCTGGCTTGCCATTTGCTGTGTTTCTCATACTCACCAACAACCCAAGTAGAGAGACTGTGATATTAACAGACTGGACTAATACAGTTCGTAAAATTAAATATCTACCTACCTACCTACCTACCATGACAAACAAAGGAGACCACTGACCTGGAGATGACTGAAAGACTTTTGCAGGAACAGGGCATTTCAAAAGCTTTCACTGGGTGTTAAAAAGATGGTTTTAGTTGCAGCAATTTCTGTAATGAATTTCAACCTTTAACTATTGTGGGCAGGCATGAGCAGAAGGCAGCCTACCACTTGGATCCTGGCTTGTCTGAATTAGACAATAGCTTCGGGGGGTGGGGGTTTTTTTGGGTGTTTCTGGGGGTGGAGCTGAGTTTGGTGTGGCATTGCATGAAGCTGTGATATTACTTCTAGTTGCATAACCAGAAGTGACATGTTCTAGCAGTCAGGGTTGTTGTGAGAATGAAATGGAGGAGCACACCAAACTGAGCTCTTTGAAAGGAAGGCAGGTCAGGCACAGTACAGTTAATATGTCCTGCTGACAAACGCTTTATTAGTGTTCTCAAAATGTTCATTTCTGGAATATTCTGTGTTTTTATTACGTGGTCTCTTGATGTGTGGCTTTGTTTCTGTTACAGGTATGCAAACCCATGTCTTCATTATTGGGCTGATGCACAAGATGAAGCACGCTCTTACCTAAAAAAAAGTAATGCCACTGCATTTGTCAGGAGTCCACTTCGTTTCTTCAAACAAACATGGTGGTTCTTCTCAAATCTGTATTCATGAACATGCCATAGAGGACGTGAGGTTGGAAAATAATATATATTTTAAATTATTACAAACTTGATTAAATGAAAATCTGAGCCTCAGTATTAAATGAGCAGAGCGTAAAAGTTAAGCCCCATCATCTTTCAAAGGAATTATGTACTGGATACTATGTCAAGTTTTCCACTAGAGTTAGTGCTTTCCCTGGGACAAGAAGCCTTTATGCCAGGGTCTTCCACTGGCCAAGATCCTCTTGCATCTTTGAACCAATGAAAAGCACCACTGTTAGCAGAACAGATCCACAAAATGTCAGCTTTTGTGAATCACATAAACAAAATTCTAACGTTAAAAATCTGGGAGATTTGTTTGGTAGAGACAGCAGCCCAACTTGGGAGGATTTTTCAGTCTAGTCAGCCTTTCTCTGTAAGTTCCCTCCATGTTATTTTAATCTACTACTTTTTTTTAACTCTGTCAAGAATAATAGGATTGGGAAGTGAGAATGACCCTGGAGCAGGTCTACCAGTGGTGCGACTTCAGGGGCTACTGAACTCAGTGGCACCAACAATGGGCATGGGTTCGCCTTTTGTCTCGTCCCACAAAATGGCAGCAACACAGGAGAGAAGTGGTGAACTGACACTTATTACCTATGTAGGCACTGAACCATGGCCTCTGAGCCCCTGGCAGAGTTGCTGTGTGTGGCTATCTAAGGCAGTGGCCCACTAAGAAATTTCTTCCTGTAATTAAATGGCCCATCAGCCCAAGCACAGATTTTCCCTTCTGTCCTAATAGGTAGGTTAGGCTGGGAGTGATTGATTGGCCCAAGGCCACCCAGTGAATGGGAACTGAAACCGTGCACTCTTTAATGCTACACTTTGGCCGAGGATAGACTGGCAATGTAAAGCGGGGCAGCCCTGCGTCGGAAGTGGAAGAAAAGAGCCCGTTCAGACATGCGCATCTGTCCCTCGGCTCCATTTCGCACTTACCCGTCTCCCAGTCGCTTCCCATCCGCTTTAACAGGACACCGGGTAAAACTGGTGTTCAGGGGCCGTCCTCCGCATGCCTCCCGCTTCCAAATAGTGTGAACCGGAGAAGCGGGAGGCATCCGGAGGCGGCAGTGTGAACGCGCCGGCACAAAGTTATGCGCATATGCGCATGTGCGAAACACATCAAAGGGAAAACAAAACAAAAAAAAGCGCAACGGCGCGCGCCGGCTCCACGGCAGTCTGAACACTCTGTATCAGCACCACTGCGCATTGCTCTGGCCAGTATGAACGGCCAGCTCCGTGGAGTTTTCCCCCCGCACCAGTTCCCTCCACTTTGCCCCCGCTTTACATTGCCAGTCTGTCCTCGGCCTTTAACCACCACAAAATGTCTAGTTTGGCCATTTGATTACTTCCTAATTTTTTTTAGCTCCACCTAATGTGTAAAATTATTGTGGATAAGAACTCCATTTTGTATTCCTAACTTAACTGTAACTATTTTATACTTACTGTGACCTTTAAAGACTTCAATGAGCCATTCTGTCAAAACTACCCCTTTTGGCAAACTACCCCTTTGGAGTGCACTGAAGATATACAATTTTGCAGTTTCAGCATAGGAATTATAAGACGGCAGAGATGTTTTTTGTAAGATAAAATGCAAACTCCTTCAGTCTGCCCGCAAGTTTCTTACACGCAACTCCAAATTCCACTTCGATCATCACTTATTCAAGATATAAAAATAAATATTCCAAGAGATTTCAAAACTCCAAATTATGCAAGCAATTTCCCAGTTTGTCAACTCAGCTTTACAATCAGGAAGGGAGTTCAAAGAATAAAGAGGTATTAATACAAAAGCTGCTTTCATATAAATACTGGCAAATGTATCCATATACAATTTTGCCAAAAACATGTGATAGTATTAATAATAATGTTCTAAAAGGAACTGGAGCATCTTTTGAAATTTAAAATAATGGAAAATACCAGCTACAGTCCAGGTTACGGATGGAAAACACCAGGTACAACGACCTTGCAGAAGGGTTGCATCTAGTCAGTGCCTAGATGGGACATCACCTGGAGATCCTATGCATGTCACCTTGTGTTCCATGACAGAAGAAAGGTGGAATATAAATACAAGAAATAAATAGATTTAATTTCTGCCTATCCTATAGACATCACATTAACCAGCCTGTTTTTAAAAGCAACCTGGGATCCCACAGGGAATCAAATGATTTCAAAATATCACCTCTCTCTTCAAAGATCCCCTATGTGAGCTCTAAAGGGCTTGAGCAAGTTGAACTACTCTCCCCTACCCCCAATTTAATCAACACTCGAGTGTCTTCAACATTCCCCCCCCCCTTTTTGTTTTTTTTGGAAAACATTTAGCCCTCATCTGGCCAGTTTTTATCTTTTAATTAATTAAAAAGTCATATTTTGCTGCCTACCTGAACAGTTTCTCCAGGCATGAAGGCATTCCTACCTTATCTTTGGCAAACCCAGTTTGTAACTTTTATCATCCACCTAGCGCCAGCCACAGTGATATGGTTACACCTTCTTTCAATATTGTTATGTAAACTAGTGTATAAATAGTGTACCAGCCTGATACAGCCCTGTTCCTGGTACAAGGGGATTGTACCCTACCCTACTAGGGGGAGACCAGATTGTTACATATTTAGAAGTCACTAAACAGACAACAGCAGACACAAATCTGACATAAAAATGCCAGTATTGGATTGGATGCTGTGAATCCATTCCTCTAGTGGTGAAATTCTTCTATAAGGGACAAAATATCCTAGGGCCAGAGAAGAAGAGTTGGATATATACTCTGCCCTTACTTGGAGTCTTAGAGCGGTTTACAATCCCCTTCCTTTCCTCTCCCCACAACGGACACCCTGTGAGGTAGGTGGGGCTGAGAGAGCTCTTTTGAGGATTGCTCTTGAGAGAACAGCTCTGAAAGAACTGCGACTGACCCAAGCTGGCTGCATGTGGAGGAGTGGAAAATCAAACCCAGTTCTACAGATTAGAGTCCACCACTCTTAATCACTACACCAAACAAAGTATGAAGGTAGAATGGATCTACAGGAGTTTGAGATACAGCCACAACTCTTAACTGGATTTGGTTAGGCAAAAAATGGAAGATGTTGAGGTAGAATATTGGGTATATTTTTATTAAGTGCAATGCGGCCCCCAGATCATGGAAGCTAAGTGGGGGGAGACCACCAAGGAAGACCAGGGTATGAAGGGGAGACAATAGAAAACCATTTCTGTTTGTTTCTTGCCGTGAAACATGAGAAGGATTGACTCGGTCAAGGAAGCCACAGCCCTCAGTTTGCAAGACCTGAGAACGGCTGTTAACTACAGGACTGCTATAAGTCAGCTACATTAAAAAAAGAAAATGTGACCCAAGAACTAAACCACAGTAGATACTTGACTGGAAGTATGAGATACTGCTCCTCTAAATGTTTATTTCAAGTGAAGTCTTTATTTTGTTTTTCACCCCAAATAATTAAAAAGCTAATTAATGGATTATTGTTTTCTCCGTCGCTCGGCTCTCTTTCTGGAAACTGTATATAAGTCACAAAATAAATTAGTTTTAGATCACTCCAACAAAATATTCTGATCCAGTTTTCCAAGCAGAGTTTTGTCACAGTTTGGGTGACCTTACAAATCAATCAGAGTGAAGTGGAACAGCCAATCCCTTGGTGTTAAAACAGCTGTACTCTGTAACACTAATCCTACAAGAACGAAGGTAGAAGATAACTGCTTAGCAAAATAACATGAAGCAACTGCTGAGGCTCTGTTCCAGTCACAATCCCTAAAGGATAGCCATCCTTCTCATTCTGTAGCACTGCGACCTAGTAGTCCAGGTCCAAGAGGGAAGGCTGCTGAACACATGCTACCTTTAGGTGATACAGTTTTTGCTCTGTGTTTCTGTGTTATGTGCTCTCAAGCCACTTCCGACTTATGGCAACCCTATGAATTAATGTCCTTCAGAATGTCCTATTGTTAACAGCCATTCTCAAGTCTTGCAAACTGAGGGCTGTGGCTTCCTTGACCGAGTCAATCCTTCTCATGTTGGATCTTCCTCTTTTCCTGCTGCCTTCAACTTTTCCTAGCATTACTGTCTTTTCTAGTGCTTCTTGTCTTCTCATAAGGTGACCAAAGTACAATAGCCTCAGTTTAATCATTTTAGCTTCTAGGGAGAGTTCAGGCTTGATTTGGTCTAGAACCTACTTATTTGTCTTTTTGGTAGTCCACAGTATCCATAAAACTCCCTTCCAACACCACATCTCAAAGGAATCTACTTCCTTCCTGTCAGTTTTCTTCACTGTCCAACTTTCACACCCATACATAGTAATGGGGAATATACTATGGCATGAATTAACTTGATCTTGGTCGTCAGTTTTTACTGGGTCCTCGTCATACCTTATAACTTCCCATAGTCGTGCTTCTTATACATTCCAGTTTGCATGGTCACCACTTATTCAGTCATCTGGCGGCAAAATTCATACACAGACCCACTTTAGAGCACTACATTCATACATCATCTTGTGACTTCCCTTTTTGCTCCCCACAGACCAAAGTAGCAATAATTTCCAGGAGGAACAGTATAGCTAGATTGTGTCTATATCCATTAGTGGAGGTGGGAGAGAAACACCCTCCCCCCCCCCCCCCCCAAAAAAAAGCTTGTTTGACATGCCTCTTGCCAGGCTCAGTTAACAAAATGAGCTCAAGTAAAGAGCTGATCAATGAAGTTCCCTTTTGGACAGTGGTTCACTGCTAACATTTGACAATCTGCTCTTGGAGGAGTTGCATCAACCTGGCTAGAGCTGTAACATCCAAGCGCTGAACCTCTCTTCTGAAAAATCTGATATGTCTAGCAGATAATCCTTCATTCCACTGGTAAATCTTTGCTTTAAATACCAGTAGGAATGCTGCTTTTTCTGTACAGATTGCAGACAGCTCTTCCGGTGGTTCAAGACAGATGCCGAGCCATATAAAAAGAATGTCCTATTTGGTGGTAGACCAATTTTTTTTAAAAAAGCAACAATGGCTGTTGACAACTGATCTTCTGCTATCTTCACACATAAATTACAGGTCCTGTCATAGTGGCAACCTTTGACTTCTATTAGAATCCAATGTTGGCGATTCCTATACATTTTTCAAATGAACAAACAAAAACAAACCACAAATCAAGTGTGGTTGTTTGCTGTCAGTTACAGAGCGCATGAATCTCTACTTACATTTGGCAGTCTTGGATACAAGAAATACATTTATGGCTTTTATTCACCCCTCCCGTGTAAAGCGTCTGAAACCAAAGTCTCACTGCAAATGCAGTATACAGCAAACATGAGTGCCGTCACAACCTAAGATACTTTGCTAACAATTCTCCATCATCCATGTGAGATGTTTGGGGCCCAAATGGAGCTGCAAGAAGTTTTCTATCACACAACTCTACTTATACTTTGTGTGTGAATCACCATTTCTCCTTTTTTCCAATTAGCAGTGCAAAAACAAACAAAAAGCAGCAACCCAAAGGCAGCCTGCAACTCAGAAAGTGAACTCCAGAGTTAGGTCCAAGAGCAACACACTACATTATTGAAGCTAACTCCATTATCCCACAGCACACAGTTTTGTGCAATTAATCCTCCTCACTTTAGAAAACTGACTATATTCCAGAGGGTCTGGAAAGCTTACGCCAACATTGATGTTTTATATTTTAAGAAGGGGGGAAAAAACACCCACAAAGGAATAGAGTTTTCCTCCATATTCTGGATTGGCTCCAAAACAGTTATTGGTCCGTTGGAGTAAATGAGGGCCACTTGCAAACATCACTACAATGTGTTTGCTTGCGGGAGGGGGGGGTGCCATTCTCCCAGCAGCCCTCGGAGGACTGAGACCACCATATCCTCCTTTCCCTTGGCCCAGTAGCCACACAGCAACTAAAAAAGCAACTGCTCCAGCCTTCCCAGAGCAATTCCAATGTGATAGTTTTACTCCAGAAAAAGACAGTTGTGGAAGAACATGAAAATATTATATTGGAATGAAAACACACGTGAATGTTATTTCATATTTGTACCTTTGGTGGAAGAGGATGAAGTTACATTACACACTGGCCCCTTTGCCTTCCATTTAAGGAAACCGATTCCTATCAACAGCTGAAAGTTCAGAGCTTTTAAAGTGGTACTTTCAAGAAATGCAAACCGAGATCAAATGTCTAGACAACATTATTGCATGTTCACCCTCTAGATGGCACAGCCTCACAGTACGTTTGCAGACACTGCCCTATGTCCGATCACCCTTGAGGAATTTTCTTAAATTTAATTTTACAAATTAAAACACTTAAAGCTAACTCATCTGTCTGTTAAACTTTGCACCCTAGTTTTAAAATGAAATTAAACTGATAACTTGATTGGTCACTTCTGTGGTAATGTTTGTAATTTTTTTTTTTAAAAAAAGTTTATGATTCAGCTATTTTGCCATCTATGTAAAAGACAATAAAAGTAATAGAAAAACTAGTAAAAATCCTGATCTCTTTGGATTCCGTGAGGTGTGCAATCCCATATGTCTCGGGGGGGGGGGGACTGTATATGGCAAAGCAGCTTTATTACAGGCCTGCACAACTTGTGACTCTTCAAGCTGATCAAACAATCTACCAGGCCAGGGATCCTGGAGGTTTTTTGCCTTCTGCTGGGCACAGAGCAGGAGTCACTGGGGGAGGGGGGGCAGTTGTAAATTTCCTGCATTGTATGGGGGTTGGACTAGATGACCCTTGAGATCCCTTCCAGCTCTGTTTCTATGTATTGTGGGTTGCCAGGTACTTGACAATCCTTGCACATCAAGCATAAACTTGGATATTTTTCATTAATAAAATATCCGGGGAGGGGGGTGTTTCCTAGCATTTTTTAGGTTGCTTCTATCAAGGTGATTGATGGGCTATGCTTGGTTACAGAGGACTGATTTGTTTTGTAATGTTTTTAAGAAGCCAAAGATTTCAGATTCTTATTAGTTTTTGCAGTAAGTACATGGAATAGTCAGCCTATATTTGTCTCCCTCTGAATAACTTATTCCTACTGTTGTGATTCTTGGATCACCAGATGGTCAGGATGGCTACTGGCTTCGTTGAAGCTGGACTAAATACTGTGTCAGACCTCCTTAAAGGGGTGGGGGGGGGAGACAACAAGTATAAATTAAACTTTATTACATTTCTTGACAGAAAATATAATTATGAAATGAAGCTACAAGTCTTTTTTTCTCGTCATATTAACGGAGCTTACTCCCCGCCCCCAATTAAATCAATGTAATTTAAATCTGTTCATAATACCCTACTGAAATCTGACATTCAGCTTCTCTCATCTTCCCTCCCCACCTAGGGGAAAATTACCCCTTGCCCACACCACAGACCAAAAAAAAAAAAATGCTGTGGATTTCTGGCCACCTACATCACGAATCCAATGAAAACAACAAGCTGCATCCAATTGCTGGCAGGAGCCTGGGACCTAAAGCACAAAGACGGTGTTCATGCTGAACTCCAACCGTTTGCTTTCGTGCTGTATTTAGCCCTGGAAATACTCCTAGTACTGAAGGAGTGCCGTACGTCCCATTCTAAATGAACATAAAGAGTTCTAATGAGTGCTGGAAGATAAAGTATTACTTATTCTCCCCCAAAGTGCTTCTGCCTAGAAAAGCCAGTAACTCAGTCAATAAGTAGTAGTATTCCACGATCGGTAAGAATCTCTTAGTTCAGCCAGGGTACAAACTCAAGGCTAAAAACACCACCTTTACATTTACAGAAACCTGTTTTTCTAGATGCTTTGGGGACAGCTTTCATTCAGATGGGGGGGTGGGGGGGGGAGACACCAAAAAGGCAAAACTGTTTCTGAACAGAACTGAATGCGAGCAAGCAAAACTAGATTGCTTACTGCACGGCGACTATGGATCTAGATTCAGCACTATCTGTTAGTATGTTAATGTTCTCTCTGAAAGCCCCCTGGGAAAAATCTGTGCTCTTGCATACGTGCAACATAAGAAAGCCTAATCCAGCAGAAGGCATCACAGACAGCCTGATCTGCATGGGTACATGCAGTCACAGTCATTTGGGAGCGGCAGCTCTCCCACTGCTATGACACCATTACTCCCATAATGTCAAACACATGGAGACATTTGTCAATTCAGTACTGCTGCCGAACAGCAGAAGGGCATGACAAACGCACTGCTATTAATATCCTACGCTCAGCATGGAGCCTTCCTTTGGAGGAAGATGTTCTGCCTCCCGAAGAAAGCTCCTTCCGCTGGAAAAAAGCTCCTCCTGGAAGCAGGCTCCAAAGGTAAGCTCGGCAGAATTGCAAGATACAACCATTACTTAAAGCACGTCAATGAATGGAAACAGGCAGTCCTTGCTTGGTCAACATTTCAGAGCAGTACACATAATTTTTATTATTGTTCCACCAATTGTTCTGTTAAGGTTTTATTGTGCCATATGTTACTCATCATTATGTACTGCTCCCGTCACACTCCTACTCAAGCTTGATAAATCATTCCACTTTATCATCACGTAAGGCTATTTCTACATCGGGTTATGGCTTAAAAGCATTTAACTACTCACACAAGATCGGAAGACACCGGCCATTCAATAAATTTACTCTTTTTATTCATTTCAGTGGCTTTCATCGTAGCAGCAATAAATAGGCATCTTACATCTTTATAAAACACAGTCTTTAAGAGAGAGTCACTTCTACTTACATGGAACTGCTGTTAACACAACTGGGAATTTAAAAATTAACGTGACTTTTAGACTGTTGACATTTGGACATGAAGCTTGGGGGGGGGGGATCTACTGTTGGGCGGATTTGTGACCGTTTTACGACTGTGTGATCTGCAGTGCTTCCAACATGTCCTCCACAGCTTTCAGAGAGTACTTGGTTTCTTTCTTACTGCGACCAGCGAACTAAGGAAAAAGAAAGGTTATTCTATTTCATGGAACATGCAATAAGTAGTCATTTTGCAATGCTATTGCAACAGCCGAGCATGTAAAATTATCCCAGCACTACAACAGTAAAAAACATATGTATCAACAGCTGACTGCAGAATTAACCAAGTTTACTAATTCCCATTTTTGTGTTACCTTAAGCCCCAGACAGCCACAGAGGGGCAGGGGGAGGACTACACATAATCGAGTGTTCACAGATAATAAGTGGGCATTGAGTGGAAAGCGCAACAAACCAAAAGCCCATGCAACATATACCTATCATCACAAATCAAATGTGATGCCGCTTCAAGAGGCTTAGAAGCTGAGAGGAAACCAATGGATCACTGGCTTCTATATACAGTACTAAAAAAAAGTCAAGGTAATTTTCAGTTCCTAGAAAGGATTGGACACATAAAGCTGCCTTATACTGGATCAGACTATTGGGCATGATCAATACCATCTTTTCAACCCCCCAGGGTCTCAGGCATGAGTCTTCCACATCACTCATTACCTAATCCTTTTAACTGGAGATGCCAGGGACCGAACTTAGGACCTTCTGCTCTGCAACTGTACCATGGCCCCTGCCCTAAAATAACATATAACTATAGCACCACCAACATAAGTTTGCTAGTACTCCCTCTAAAACCTTCTCAACAGGTTCCACAGCCTTTACATACAGCTTGCCATACTATGGAAAATTTTCAGAACAAGCTGCAGGCTGCTGGAGGGAAGGCAGTGGAGATCTAGTCCACCAACTCCTTCTGCAAGATGTTCTGCAGGATTTGACCAGGTGTAGCCAAACAGTCAACACAAACTTTCCTTCCTTAAGGTGTAAGAGCTGGTATAGCTTACAGGCTGAGCTGTGAACCAAGCTAAACCTAATTCAAACTTGCCCTCTGTCAGGCTCTCACTTGCTGGCCTTAGGCAAGATATTGTGTCTGAACCACCGCTAAGTCTCCACAATAGGAAATAATACTGTCGGCATCATTACTCTGTTACACAACTCTTGTAGGGGTTATTAAAACGCCCTGAACATTCAAAAAACGCCGTATATATAAAAAGTATTGTTATTATAATATAAACTTGTTGCAATTTTCCAATTTTCAGCAGACAGGGAACATGTCAATTAATACTTCCACTTAAGGGCAAACCACAGTTTGACTCACATCCAACCTGCTTTCTATGGTTTGCACTATTCCTCCAGACCCCAGAATTACAAGCCACAAACTAACTGTGGTTCGAAATCCTGGCTTGCAGGACAAGCACAAACCACACAATTCCAGTTTGGAAGCAACATGAACTATGGTTGCCATTTAAGTGGAATAACAGATTCTGACCACATGAGGGCAGGAAGGCAAGCAATACATGCAAAGCATGTGCTATGTGAGGACTAGACCCTATTTCTCCCACTGTCCCTTGGGGGGGGGGGGATTACGTTGGCAACATTTTCCTCTGCATAAGTGGTTGCAGCTGCAGTCCTGCTTTCCTAGGAGCAAGGCCCACTGAATAAAGTGGGACTTACTTCTGAGTAGACCCACTTAGGCTTGTCCCCTAAAAGTGGTATAGTGGGCTGGATCCAGTGGATTCCTTTCAGTAGCATCAAAGGAAAGAGCAGAACAGCTCTGCAGTTCCAACCTCATACATTCACTACTACATTGTGTAAAGACCAAGGAAGTGACAATTAAAATAATTTAAGAATGCGCTGATAGTTTGTTAACTTAAAATGTTAAGAAACGCTAAAAAATAAATCACAATTATGTTACCCACCTAATTTTCATACAGACTTAGATTGCAGGGGGGCTTCCAAGTCATTAGTGCCTGGATCTAACTTTTTGACTCTAGCACAATTTCTACCACACATGTGATTTTGCTCCGCAGGTTTTATCAGTTAGGGCACCACATTTACCACAAACTTCTCTTTTGGTTATAAACAAGAATTGGGCTAGCCTGTTCAGACCAAGTTCCATTCACTTCACATGGGCCTGTGCAACAGAAGTTCCAAACAGACAACTCTGGCCACACTATACATTGCTGTATTCTGTGAGCTGAACACCCACAGACACGGCCTAAGTATGTCTCTCTCCTTTAAAGTACCATAAGCTAAAATGTTTCATTAAGTAAAAACAGCCTGTTCCCTCAATGAAACATTTACATCTGAGCACTCAATAAATTTTCAGCTTAATGCTTTTTTCTTCAAGTATTGCTGCTGTCCTGCATACTTTGCTCCCTGGATTTACGACGTGTCCCCTTTTCCTCATAATTAGCTCAATTCGGCAAATGTGACTTGTTGACAAAATTCGGTGATCAGACAGGTAATATCCCAGCTGAAACAAGATGCAGGAACTGTTAACCTGCCTTTGACCCCCTTGGGCTACAGTCAAACTTGAGCAATTTTTAAAAAAAATCCAGATAAGATTTGCAAACACAAAAACCACCCCAAAAATGAACAAAAGCCAACAAAAACGAGCAAGGGTAGCCCAAGTCAAAGACTTACAGAGGTCTAATTTCTTGAGAAGAAACAGATTACAGAAAAATCCCAAACTTTTAAGAGTGCATATTGGCTTTCGGAAAGTCCTTCAAAAATATAGACACACATCAGAGAAGACTGTCAAAAGTTATTGCTGCATAGCAGTAAAAAATGGAGTTCAAAATAAATATTATTGTGCTTATTCGCTTAGAGCAAAGTGGACCAAAGGCATTAAACATGAGGAAAGCTCCTTGTTAATATGCAGAATTTCTGTCTTTAATGATATTAGCCTATTCTGAAAGTTAGACCAACTAAAATTAAAAGACCAGCTAGACGTTTTAATCATTCCAATGTTAGTTAATAAGTAATTATTTTGCCAAACAGCATTATGTATCAATTCAGCTGATAATTTATACCTCCTCTTCTCTTTGAAAATGTGATTTATTTTGCTGTTCCAAATGGTTTCTAACAGAATCACCTCACTAAATGTAAACGACATATGGATCCCTAACCTAAAGAATATGGCAGTATATCCCAAAAAACATTTATCTGAAAAAAGGCACAGAGGAAAGTGTTAAAGCTTAATTTTTAACTGAAAATTAAACTTCCGCTTAAAGTGCTTCTATTGTGAGACATGCTAAACTAATTAACGGGAGAGATAGGGAAATGTATTTTTGTTTCAGATGTTAAAGAACACAAATTAAGGGAGAAGAAAAGTCTTCATTTATAGTGACTCATATCTGTATTTTAACACATATTTTTAATTTTATTACTGCTATTTAAAACATTTTAATGCTGCCTTTCTACCAACTTAGGGCCCCTAAGGTAGCAATCAACCAAAAACATTAAAACCAACTTAAAGAAATATATATATACAGGGGTCATTTCACAGAAAAAGAGGTGCAGTAGCTCATTAGCATAACTTATTTTCATATGCCACACCCCCTGACATCACCGGAAGTGTGTCAGAAGGCAACACCCACTGCTCAGGCTACACCCCAAAAATCTCCAGGCATTTCCCAACTCAGAACTGGCAAGCCAGCTTTACACTGTGACTAAAGACACTAGGTTTCCTTTGCTCTTGCGGGGAAGCTACCCTACAACAAGCATGAAAATACAGATCAAGTTAGTATGCTTTTGCTTTTTTCCACAGTGCATCACCATATGTGCCCGCTCCTGGGCTTGTTAATCCCTATTTAAATAAAACAAGTAAAACAACAACAGGAAAGAGTATCAATAGAGGGAATGCCAAACCAAATAAAAAGCCTCCACACACTGGTGGAAAACAATGGGGGGGGGAATCTCTCTAGGGAAAGAATTCCATGCTTTAGTGGCATGACTGAGAAGGCTCTTTCTTGGGCTGCCATTCATCTGGCCTCAGTTGACAGGGGTACCTGAAGCAAAGCCCCTGGAGGTACAGTAATTTTAGTAACATTTTAGAGACTTTATTTTCTTGGAGTCTTCAGTCTGTTCAACAGTACCGCTGGCATGCCAAAGCTTTTTGCCTGCAGAGCAGCTTTCAAATGAGAAATTCTGCCACTTCTAGCCTTCGATGGGAACTACTTATACACTGGCCACGCTTCAACATTATAGCACCCGTACACAAAGTGACAGACACTGCCACTGTTGCACAATAATCAGCACACTTCTTGAAAAAATTTTTTAGTGTCATAGCAATGTTTGTTTTCCTTAAGAAATAATGGTAACACCCTTTGTACTTATTTTGATATGTGTTAGATGACAAAATCTACAAATACTCATCTCTTTATAATGGCAAAGAAAACTGAGGGGTAGGGATGGGCATGAACCTAAAAATTCCAGTTTGTGATGGCCTCCAAACTGAACCCCAAACCAAACTAAGCCAAAAATGCCCTGAATCAAACCACAGCTCACTGTGGCCGGGAGAAAGGGGTGATCGCCTGGGAAGGGTTAAATGGCTGGCATCCATTTAACTCATCCGTTTTGCTTCCCCCACTTTAAAGAAGGGGGAAGCAAAACTCATGGGTTTAATGGCTTGCAGCCATTTATACCTAACAGCTGACAGGTGCATCTACCTCGCAGTTAGGATTAAATGGCTCGCAGCCATTTCACTCCTCCCCCCCGCTTGGAGGGGGGGAAGCGAAACAGAATGGTGAAATGGCTCACAGCCATTTAAACGTATCAGATCAGCTGTAGACCCACGCTGCTCAGCTGTTACATTTAAATAGCCTGAACAGATGAACTGGACAAATGTCCAATAAATGTTCAGGGAAGGCACCTTCCCTGAACATCAGTTCCGAGGCTCTGAACTGGCCCAAGTTTGTGCTGAATTCTGGGTCATGAATCATTCTGTGCCTATCCCTGCTGATGGGAATTTAGTCTTCCTTCTCTAGTCATGTGACTAGGAAATAGTGAAAACCACTGGAGGCAGAGTGGAGAGTACCTTGTATTTGGATGACCTCTGGAAATTTCTGTAGCCAACCTGTGTCTGCAAAGTTACTATTGTGGGACTACAGAGAGGACCCAGAAATGAACTTAAATTCCCAGAACTTATGACCGTAACAATAGGAAATGTGCAGACAGTTTTTGCAGAGATGACAGAATCCACACAAGAAGTGACCAGGAAAGTGACTATTTATTTATTGTATGGCAAAGTTACACACCATAAGCATATAACAATACAGGTAATGGACAGGGATGGCTTCAGTGCCTTATACAGATTTACAGTCCCTTCCAATGGCTAGCAAAATACTCAATGCAATCTAAGCAAATATATTTTCAGAGGGTAGCCATGTTGGTCTGTGGTAGAAAAGCTAGGTTCAAAGTCCAATAGCACCTTAGAGACCAACAGGATTTCCAAGGTATTATTTTAGAGTCACTAAGTGTTGGTCACTAAGGTGCAACTGGTCTCAAATCTAGCTAAGCAAATATATTAAAATTCATATGACTTCTACAGTCTGTTCATTGGCTAGCCGGGGAAAGCTCAAATTATCTTTCCACTACAGGTTAACTTTTTATCATTTTCCCTACAAATTTCAAACATTTCTATATTTTGGGGTTAAAACGTACAACTTTATTTGGCTAGTAAAAGAGAAATGGGATAATTTTTGGTCTAAGAATGTAACCTCTTATCTAGAGCCCAAGGAAGAACATCTTACTTCCTTCAAAGAGCACCTGATGAAATTCACTACTGTGCAACCGAAGAACACCATACCCCAAGCATGCAGTCCCATAGCTAAACTGTACAGATGACCTGGAACAGGACGATAACAGAGTAAAACACAACATCGGGGAAAGAAATCCAAAATAAAGCTATGGGCCAGGTCCCAAAGGAGATTTTCCAGTGTCCACCCCCGACACCCTGGCACATTTGGTTGACAAGACAGCAACTTTCAGCAGCATAGTAGACTCATGCCAAAATGTCCACTCAACTGGAGGGGAGCCATATACTGACTCGTCAACCTTATCTGCTGGAGCATTTAGGTTCTTCAGCAGTTCAAATGTAAACATAGGAGCAGGCCAAACCATGCAGGGCTCACATGTCAAACAAGGTTTGATATTTATTCAGTAAAGTTTCTTATGGTACCTTTTGTCAGAGTAGGGTGTTAGCTTGAGATCCTGGCCAAGTTCTAATTTATGTAATTACATCCTGCATTCTTAAATTCCCTTTGCAGTTTTCAGCTAGATATGGTATTTGTCACTTTTCTGCTAAAATACAGCTGAAGCATGCAATATATCACAAACATATGAAGTCACAAAGAAGTTATGACATTTGTTTTAAATATATTTTTGGTTGTGTAAAATGTGATCTGTTCTGGTAAGTATCAACCAAGAGTGGGGCCAATTTGCAATCATTTTGATCCAACTCCAACATAACTTCACAATCGCATACAGACCATACAGTTATAAAAACCAAAGTGGTACTTTTTAAAGTTACGCTGCCATGTTCAGAGAACTGTAGTAAGGCAGGAAAGTATATGCTATCATGACTCAACTAATTTCTCACAATCAAGATTTAAGAGGACTTTCATTTGAGTTAAATTTTAAATCAAGCCACTGATAAAAGCTATTTATTCAGTACATATGCTGCCTTTCCCTCCCTTTTAGACAGCAGAAAATAGTTCACAGATTGTGAAATTGTTAAAAAGCATATAAACCAAAATGAAAGGATTTATTGAAAGCATCTCAACAGCACTGCTGCTTAAGACTGAATAGCTGAATCCAAGCAATGGTCCAGCCCCTTTTGGTGAAATAAGCAATGCTTACTATCGCTCCAGGAAACAAGATTCCACAGCTTAACATGGTAACTATGCCAGAAGTTAATTGCATTCCTTTTACATGTGGTTAGCAGCTGCATTATATACATACATATGCAAGAGGATTCAATAGTATGAGACTATGAAATTATAATATATTAGACCATTTCTCCACTCAAAAAGGTTTTAAAAGGGGGGGGCGGGGATGCTATTTGCACTCTGATCCAAAGTGCCCTGAGAAGTGTATGCAGGGACATGGAGATCTGCAACAGGTTTTTTTTCCTGTCCTCTGCAAAAGGCCCCTCCATCTTCACCAAGACACATACACAAGTTTTAAAGCAACCCCCCCCCCCCTCAGTGCAGTGCAGGTAATTAATACTCACCTGGTAAGCTCGATTTATTTGGTTTGCTGCCCAACTGGCATACTTCACATTATCCTTTTTCATTTTTGCACTTGCCTTAGAATTGGAAGCGATGTGGCTGGCAGCCTAGAAGTGAAACAAGCCAACCATCAGCAACACAGCCTTGAAATGTATGCCAAAACACCAAACATATGTATGGAAAGCAAAGAAGCACTACAACAGAAGAATGACAGGGTATTTTTTTTTTTTAAAAAGCATTGCTTAATCAACCGCTTAGATGTAAAAAATTTTTAGAAAATCCTGCAGCTAGGAATTCCCTCGCCCGCTTCCTCTCCTCAAGAATAACCATTCAAAACCCTGGTCTGGGTAAAGGGGATGTTTTACTACTACAAGACAGGAGAGCCTCTCACTTCCTAAAGAGGGGCATGACAGTGAACCCTACCAAGATATGAACTACATAACCAGGTTCTGTGTTTCCCTGGGCTTGTGTTTCTGAAACAACAGTTTTCTGTGCTGTTCTAAACCTCAAGGGACTTTCTAAAGAGGTCTGCGATACAGCACAGAAGTTTGCTGTTCAAAGAAAAACTCAAAAAAACATACACTTGTGAGCCCTGAGGTACATCTAAAGCAGCTCTTTGGACTCCAGCCATCGTCTTGGTAACAGTTCAGGAACTTTGGAGGAAACACTTAAAAATAAGGCTTGACTACCCAATTAAAATAATATTATTTCAATTGCAAACCTTAAAATATAAAATATTAAGACAACTTTAAAAGAAAAAAAAACGCTGTTAACACATACAAAGCAGGAACGATCTTGTTTCCAGAAAATGCAAAGATCTGTACAGCACAATCTGACTGCTAGTTTTGTGAGAGCTTTCACTTGATCCCGCAGTTTTAAAGGACTCCAAATCTTATTAACAGATAATAAAGCAAAGTCACAAGAGACCTTGAGAGGGGGAAAAAGAAGTTTAACTTGCAATCAGAAAAGATTATCAATCCACGTTTATAATTCTATGCTGACATTAATAAGTCGTATTGGGTTTTAATTATAAGCGGTCATTCTTTCAATATCCACACTTTGCCGCTTAAAGAGAGCTTGCAGGAATTGCAACATGTGGGCAGTATGTGCCGTCAAGTCACTTCCGAATTATGGCAACTCTATGATTTAGTGACCTCCAAAATGTCCTATCATTATCAGCTTTGCTCCGGTCTTGCAAACTGCAACTCAGCAGAATGTTAATAAACTACACGGAGGCATACATCCAGACACAGAAGTGAACTCTATATAGGTAATATTAATTCTTTTAGACTTTGGAAAGTGCCTTTGTGTTCATTTTATTTTAAAAAGGAAGGGACAAAGAAACAAGGACGAGCACACACACTTTGCCATCTAGATTCTGGTAAACCAAAACCCCCAACATTTCCTGGGTCTGTCCTTCTAAAAGATCAGCTCTGGTCCCAACCCACTGAAATCTACAGAACAATTAAAACAGTAGATACAACTAAACCAAGTTCTCTAAATGGTTGTGCTAAATACCAGAAATGTTGATATCAACTCAAGTAAACATCATTCAATTTTCATAATGTTGACTTTGACATGATAAATCATAATGACAGTTAAAAAGAAGCAAAGAGAAAACTTGTTGATTACAAATCTTGTATAATTCTGCTGTTGCCAAGGATCAATATAGAGAGTGACCAATAGAGAGCTTTTCATTTTATTCCCCTCTCTCCTTCTCTACTCTGGCCAAGTGCAAGAGCTTAAATTATTCTTAGATGAGGAAAAATTCCTTCAAACTCACCATGTACAGTCCAAATAATGCTCTCATGTTCCTGTTGTTCAGCTTCAGCGCCTGTGCAAAATACTTCCTTGAAAGTTCAAGGTTCTCAAGCCCTCCTTGGGTATATTTAACCTGTTGCATAAGGCAAGACCAATTAATAAGCACTGATCAATTAACACTAGGTGACTGCATTAGTTATGTCTTAGTATTTCGGGGCCCTGACTTGGATGGCCCAGGCTAGCCCAATCTAGTCAGACCTTGGAAGCTATTCAGGGTCAGCCCTGGTTAGTCCTTGGATGGAAGACCACCAAGGAAGTCCAGGGTTGCTACACAGAAGCAAGCAATGGGAAACCACCTATGTTTCTTTCTTGCCTTGAATACCCTGTGGGGTCAACCATAAGTCACCTGTGACTTGACAGCACTTCCCAATACCACCAGTACGGCGGGGGGGGGGGGGGGGAATAAACAGGAGTCTTGTGGCACATGAAAGAGACTGGCCGGAATATACTTTTGTGGACTACAGCCCACTAGTTCACATACAATGAGTGGGTTCCCCCAGTTTGGTGTAGTAGTGGTTAAGTGCGTGGACTTTAATCTTGGAGAACTGGGTTTGATTCCCCACTCCTCCACTTGCACCTGGATGGATGACCTTGGGCAAGCCATAGCTATGTACCAGCTGTTCTCTCAAGGGCAGTTGTCTCAGAGCTCTCTCAGCCCCACCTACCTCACAGGGTGTCTGTTGTGGGGAGGGGAAGGGAAAGGAGTTTGTAAGCCGCTCTGAGACTCCCTTGGGGAGTGAAGGGCGGGATATAAATCCAATCTCTTCTTCTTCCCATTAGGTTGTATTTTTGTAGAAAACAGAAGTAAAAGAAACCATCAACAAAAGGGTCAAAAGGGCCACAGAACACAGGAAGTACAGGTTGAAAAGTAATTACATAAAATTTAAGACTAATCAAGAAAAATACCGAGACCCCTCGCCGGTTAAGCCGTCATCTTACAAAAAGTAAGAAATATCTTAGCGAAACCTAATACTCCCCATCGATTTCAGGTGTCCACTACTTTAGGATTACTAGTGCATGGTACCTGTATTTTTCTTGATTAGATCTGAATGTCACATAATTACATTTCATCCTGTACTTCCTGCATTTCATGGTCCTTCGACCTTGTTGTTTGCTTCTTTCATACCTGTAGTTAAAATGACTGAATAGCGAGGATTCGCTTACTCATATGAAATGGGCTTTATGAAATATGTTGGAATAAAATTTTGGTAGACTCTGTGGTGCCACAAGACACCTGTTTATTTTTTGCTACAACAGACCAACCTTCTGATATTTTTATTCTAACTGAAAACAGACTAATCCAGGCTGAATAATGGATCTAAGCAGTCTAACAGTATTTGATTAATTCAAGAAGGGGAGAGCTAGTGAGGAGTAGTGGTTAGGATATCAGACTAGGATCTTGGAGACCCAGGTTGAAATTCCCAGTCTGCCATGGAAGCTTGCTGGGTGACTTTGGGCCCATCGCACTCCTAATGCATAGCCAATAGGGTTGTACTGAAGATAAAAAGGAGAGGTGTGAAGCAAAGCACCTTACCCACCATCCCCTCAAGAGTTTATATGAACAATGATGGGCCTGAGCTGCCCTGCAGGTATCACTAACTGGCCCTCTGGCTTGCAGGCTTATCATCATCTTCAAGGCCAAAGATGGAAGACGGTTAATTGGTTTCTCATGGGAACCTGTGGATCTGTGATGGGAGGGGGGAGACTGGGAGAGGTGATGTAATTTTCCAGAGTTCGCTTGGAAATATGTTCTGATTGGATGCCATCATCACCTGACACACTGAGCCAGAAACTATCATTCACTTGTGGCCCTAGGGAGAAGCTAGCTGAGATTCTTATGGACCACAGACCCACACTACGACCGGCAATTGCTAGAGACGTAGAGAATGTGGATTTGCGGCCTTCCTATTGAAACTAAGGTTTGTGCTGCCAAACACAACTCTGGACAGTGTTAGGTAGTTGAAGCTAGCTTTGTTATTTTCTTTTCCGTGTGACTTCTGAGTAATGTGTTGGCAATAACTTTTTCCTTATTAATAACTTTTGAATAAAACTTAATATTATTTTATAAAGAACAGTCTGGTTCTTGTGCGCACTCGCCCTGGAAGCCCACAGGGTGAGCCTCAGGCTTCCTTGACACGGGGAGAATGTTGTACGGTGACGGGACAGAATGGACTAAATTAACAACAACCATAAAATGCAGCTTATCAATAGAGATTAGTTTCTTTTGAATTTTTTCACCTGACTAAGCAGCAGTAAACAGGGGGGGGATGCTGCAGTTGAATCATACTAAGTGACGAACTGGCAACTAAAGAACAGGATCGATGTACGCGCTGCCAGCTGGCTGCTCACTCAGGGCAGCATCTGCTTGCTCACGGCATTCCAAGGTACTCACCTCTGCAAACTGCTGGCAATACAAGTGGTTGTGCGGGTTCGTCATCATGAGCTCCTCCAAGCAAAATGCTGCCTTTGCGTAGCTGGAGGACGAAACCAGGAAGGGGCATTTAAAAGAGAACTACAGAAGACAGCGGCTCCAGCTGTCATTCCACATTTACGGCTGTAGCAGGACCAAAGCACTGTCACAGCTTCTACAATAAAGGCTAGTCCGAAGAGTATACAGAACACAGAAATGCAAGTTTTCTGCTTTCCACTTTCGGTGGACTCCCAAAACGTGACCTATACGAGGCTGCAGGAGTCTTCCGGAGCTTCATCATCTTGCTGCACATGTAGAGAATCAATAGCAATTTATTCACGGCAGCCAAAAACGTACTTGCTACAAACTGGAAGAAGCCAATAGCCCCAACAATTGCGGCATGGTATGCAAAGGTGTGGGATTATTTTCTGTCAGATGAAATTGCTGAATAGGTAATACATAGCGATACTTCTGATAAGACACACAGTTTAATGTCAAAATGGGCACCTTTTATTTCTTTATATACGAATAAAGGAATTAATTTTTTGCTTGCACCATGGGCAGATAATACTTCATTATACCTGTCCTTATAAAGAAGTTGAGATAGTATTGGGAGAATCTACCAATGCCAGGGCATTAATGACAACCAATGTATTGTGTTCATAAGTTTTAATGAACATTTGTTCAAGGCTGAATTAGATTATAAGGTTAACTATACTTGTATCTATTACAGCGGATGTTAAGTTTGATTAAAACTATATTTGTACACTTCCATGTTAATATTAAAATTAATAATAATAATAATAAAATCTTGCTGCGCATGAGTCCTGTAAGTCCCACTGTGCATGTTATAGCAGAAGTGGCGAATGCACTAGAGCAGAGGTGTCAAACATGTGGCCCGGGGGCCAGATCAGGCCCCCAAAGGGCTTCTATCAGGCCCACACTGAAACTGGCCATCTCCTGCTTCCAGTTCTGTTGCTGCTGCTGCTGCATCATAGCTTGCTTCGCCAGACTCTCTCAGTTGCTCAGCCATTTCATGTTTTCCCCTGGGCCCTAGACTCAGAACTCTGAGCATGAGATTTCTGTGATGAATGTCAATAAATCAAAAGTAGGCTTGCAGCTTGCAGATACACACCTGAACAGCACACTCGAGATTGCAACAGCACAGACATTTTGATGCAATAATTCAGAGCAAGAGGCGTCAGTTATCAGATACTGTTAAATTAAAAAAAATTGCAAGAGTGCTAACGTTTTAAGCATGTTTTTACTTTAAGTTAAAAAATCTTTTGTGTTTGTGTCTTTTTTAAATTTTATATCGTTGCTAACTGGCATTACATTTTATGACACACATGGCCCGGCCCAACAAGGACTCATTTATGTCAGATCCGGCCCTCATAACAAATGAGTTTGACACCCCTGCACTAGAGAAAATTATTTGCCCTTTGTTTTCCCCGGGTCTATGTATGAGCTGAAGGTCCGATTCGTGCATCCAAGTAGGAGATAATTTTACTCTTGACAGTAGAAACAGAGTTGAAGACCATTTGGGACCTGCTTGGTGCGCAGACAGAGCCAGCAGTGATTCCTGTAATTACAGCAGCAGGAAAAGGGCTACTATGACTCCAGTGCTGCTGTCAGTCACTTGCACATGCATCTGACTTCATGATATTATGATTCCCAGGGACTTCAAGATGGAGAGCAAAGAGAGAGAGAGAGAAAGCAGCAGAACTGCTTGCGTGGATTGTCTCAAGGGATGGTTAATTACAATATCCTGACAGGACTACAAGCAGACTTTTTTGTTGCGGTTATTAAGGGGGTCTATGAGTACAGGGAATGGGCATCTTATTGTACGAGATGCGAGAGAAACAGAACATAACTTTCATCTGAAACAGATTAATGTAGCCAAGGAAAGTCAATGTCATGCTTAAAAGCAGGCCATAAGAACCAACAAACAGACCAACTTTACTAACAGAATATTTCACTTGTTCTGAAAAAAGACAACAGTATTCAGTACTGTGCGAAAACAAGCAAAGGAATGCCTTCCAAAGCCCTAAACGATGGACATTCCGTCCTGGAACCTCAATGATCCAAGCATGATCCTAGCTAAAGACAACTTGATGTCAGCAAACACCAGCCTTCAGACTAAGGCCCCACTGAACGTGCGAGCAATCAGTAAGTCAGAGAAGTTTACTGTCCCATGTAAATACCCCCCCCCCCCCCAGCAATGTCCCCCGTTGCTGGGCCTACTTCTAGTTTTGGAACCTGGCTCAGGGAAACACAAGCTAAAAACTGGAGTAGCGACTCAGATGAAGGGGAAAATCAGAGGATGGGAAAGTTCAGCCCTCTCTCCTGTCCACTGGCACTCCCTGAAAATACATTCCAGTACCCAGCATTACAAGATAAACACCAAATTGGGAAATCCGTCTTGGTCTCACCAGTCTCCACTTCTCCTAGGAACAGCAGCATTAATGAGGAGAGGCAATGATTCAATGGTGGGAAAAACTATGTGAAATGTGGCGTGCGGGGTGGGTGGGGTGGGTGGGCTGATGCACAGATCAACTGTGAGAACCCTGTCTCTAAAAACATGAGTACCTTTCAATCCCACAGAGATCTGCAGTGCTGTTAACCTGTGGGCAGTGCTTGCCAGCTTTTATACAGTGCTTAATTGTTAAGCACTATAGAGATCAAAATTATTATTACAAAAATACCACATGTAAAGTAAAACTAAAGATTATTTTAGATTCAGGTGAGTAGCCGTGTTGGTCTAAAGCACCAGAACAAAGTTTGAGTCCAGTGGCACCTTTAAGACTAACAGAGTTTTATTCAAGGTATAAGCTTTCATGCACAAAAGCACACTTCTTGAGGTATCTGAAGAAGTGTATTTGCACATGAAAGCTTATATCTTGAATTAAACTTTGTTAGTCATAAAAGTGCCACTGGACTTAAACTTTGTTCTAAAGATTATATTGTTCTTCGGTAAATGATAATCAGATGAAAATCATGAAAGACATTTCATAGAATCATAGGCCGAGGACAGACTGGCAATGTAAAGCGGGGCAGCCCTGCATCGGAAGTGGGAAAAAAGAGCCCGTTCAGACATGCGCATCTGTCCCTCGGCTCCATTTCGCACTTACCCGTCTCCCAGTCGCTTTCCATCCGCTTTAACAGGACACCGGGTAAAACCGGTGTTCAGGGGCCGTCCTCTGCATGCCTCCCGCTTCCAAATAGTGTGAACCGGAAGAAGCGGGAAGTATCCGGAGGCGGCAGTGTGAACGCGCCGGCACAAAGTTATGCGCATATGCGCATGTGCGAAACACATCAAAGGGAAAACAAAAAAAAAGTGCAATGGCGCGCGCAAGCTACGCGTGCCGGTTCCGCGGCAGTCTGAACGCTCCGTATCGGCACCACTGCGCATTGCTCTGGCCAGTATGAACGGCCAGCTCCGTGGAGTTTTTCCCCCGCACCAGTTCCCTCCACTTTGCCCCCGCTTTACATTGCCAGTCTGTCCTCGGCCATAGACTCACAAAATTGGAAGGGACTTCCATGGTAATTTAGTCCAAACCCCTGCACAATGTAGGAAATTCACAAATACCTCCTCCCCACACCCAGTGACTGCTGTTCCACGCCCTGAAGATGACAACAAAAAAAACCCCTCCATGATCTCCAGCCAAACTGGCCTGGAGAAAAATTGCTTCCTGACACCAAAGTGGCAATCAGCATTTCCCTGGGCATGTAAGAAAGAGCCACAAAAACTAAGCACTGATGCAACCCTTCCTGCCCTCCCTCTCAGCTGAAATTGTTAATCACTATGCTGCAGCTGAAACAATATCCACTCTAGTACTCTTATATATTACTACAAAAACTAGTTTCCTCTCTTTGTGGTGCTAGGTTAGCACTGCGGGGAGGGGGAATGATCAGTGGTGACTACTTTTGAAAGAACAGGTCACTGTTCTTACACATCTATGTACATTCTCTCCATAGAAATGTGGCAGGCAGACTTTCCACTGCCTCTTTCATTTCATGGCCGCCTTTCAGCAAGATGGACTGATTTAAACAGCCTAGGGAGAACACCGTTTCCCATCTGATGATTAACGCATTTCCTAACCGAGCCGTAACAATTAACCCATACTGGACTACTATCTAGGCGTACAATCCAGAGCCCTGGGGCAGCCCACATCCTCTTGCACTGTAGAGCTATGTGTTTTGGCTCTGTGCGCAACCTAGCAAAACGCGAAGCCTGCCTCAGTACACAGAAATCAGCGAGCTTAAATATGCTTAACTCTTCAATGGACTGAGGCCTAAGTGCCTAAAACCTGCCACAGACAAGGGCTAGCGACTGCTGAGCAACACACGGCCATTTTTCCTATGAGAAAGAAAATGAAATGTCCATGTCCTCCATGGAACAGTTGTGAGCAGTGTTCCCTCTAAGATGAATTAGTGTGAGCTAGGTCACAGTATTTTAGCCTCCGGCTCACACATTTTTGTCTTAGCTCAGGAAGGATGGCTCCAGAGCAAACTAATTTATGTAGTAGCCAAATCGCTCGCTCATAACTTTTAATGCCAGTAGCTTACAAAGTTGAATTTTTGCTCACAAGACTCCATAGCTTAGAGGAGCACTGGTTGTGAGTAGTCATAATTTGTCATTACGATCATAATGTACACATGATCTATTGTGCCACCCTGGTAACGCCTCAACTCCGAAGGAAGGTAAATGTAGCCTCTCAGATCTCTCTTTTAAACAGGAAAGCAGGGCTATCTGTCTGTCTATCTAGTACAGCTCATATAGTGATAACCTTAAGCAGAAAATAAAATTATAAAATGAGATAATGCCTTACTAAGTGTTATTCTGTTGTTTAATTATTGCCTCCATAGATTTTGTCACAGACAGAGTAATAAAATCATTTATATCCAATAGTAACTACATCAGAAGAAGAAGAGACTGGATTTATACCCCGCCCTTCACTACCCAAAGGAGTCTCAGAGCGGCTTACAAACTCCTTTCCCTTCCCCTCCCAACAACAGACACCCTGTGAGGTAGGTGGGGCTGAGAGAGATCTGACAGAAACTGCTCTTTATCAAGAACAGCTGAGCTAGAGCTATGGCTTGCCCGAGGTCATCCAGCAGGTGCAGGTAGAGGAGTGGGGAATCAAACCGGTTCTCCCAGATTAGAGTCCGCACACTTAACCACTACACCAAACTGGCTCTCATCACCTGCACCCTCATCCTGTCAAATGCCTCAGTGGGCATTTCCTTATTTCTAAGTAAAGGAGTAATTAAACTAGCCCTCGGCTCACTAAATATAGGACATTCCATAATCGTATATTCAACTGTTTCAATTTTATCATGTGAGCATCTCCATATTTCTATTTGAATATAGTACTTTTTTTATATCTACCCTCCGAAACCACCAATGGGAGGGAAAGCAGGGCTAAATGTAGCTAGACTAGAGTCCAGCAGCATCCTAGGGACTAGCAAGATTTTTTTGAGTATAAGCTCTCAAGAGCATCAGTGTTAAATGCAGCATGTTTGATAGGTTGAAGTGGATGGTGTCTTAATTGTGGGTACAGCGTTACATATTTATATTAAGGGTAGATTTCATTTTGAAATGGTGTCTCTCTTTTAAAAATACAGACATTTAATGTAACTGGTTTTAAGCAAAAACCTTCAAATCTGATTTTAAAGGAGTTGGATTTTAAAAATAACCACAATACTTTCTGCCTTCAATTGGTTATCCCTTTTTTTCTTTCTGCTCATTTATTTTTATGATTGCCAAGCAAGGACAACATTTCCTGCATCTGACAAAGTTGATTATTGTCCATAGTACCTTATGGCACTATAAAGTTGTTAATATTTAAGGTACCACCAAGATTTCTGCTGCAACAGATTACCTGGAATTCCCTCTGTGATTCTACTGTTTAACTACATTAAGTTGAATAGCACATTATAAACCAACTTTAAGTTATTTGCTGCTAGCCTCCTGAAACACGTCAAAAATCCATGCATTAAAATGATCAGAGATTTAACAAGAGCTAATTTTAATTATTCTCTGAAATTTTAAAAAAAGTATAACCCAACGAGTCTTATTCCTTTACTATTTTCTGAAGGAAGGAAGGAAGGAAACAATGTGGTACAATTCGGGGGGGAGGGGGGGGAGTAAAGCCAGGGGAAAACCCCGCAATGATTTGCCTTAGAATGAGGGCTGAAATTAATGCAGTGATATTAGAAAACTAGAACTAAGGCTGTCAGCTAATCCACTCACACTGGCATTTCCTCTTGTCACTAAAGCAATAAAAAGCTAACAAAAACATTAAATATCCAATAAGAAAGTTCCTACAACACTCAACATATTTGACTGCACAGGGCCTTGTAGCCAGGCAACCAACCCCCCTTAATTTTGAAGCCACAGATTTTCTTCTAATAAAAATAAAGACACCAATGTACGTTTTCAACTCGTATCTTTACAGCATGTCTCCTCATGGAGGAAATCTCCTAAAACATAAATAAAGCACATACATCTGATTCCTTAAATGTAGTGCATTTGTACTTAGGACCGATAAAACAAATAATGTCAGCAGCCCATGTGCTATGCTTATTTAAATTAAATTTGTCTGACAAATAGGAGACATTTGTGCCAAATCAGCATTTAAAAAAGAAAGAAAAGGCTTCCGGGGCTTAAATAAATATGTTAAGGAATTTGGAAGCCTACTCAGAAAACTTTTTAGACACGCAATGCTCATCCTACTACCAAAATGAAATTGTGTTTCAGAAGAAAGGCCTTCAGAAGCAATCATGGGCGTCTGTTCTTTGCACATAAGAAAAGCCCCTTGGGGCCCTTTGTGAAGCTAGTTCTGCAAATAACTTACTCATGTTCATTGATGTAAAGTTCTGCAAGTTCATGCCAGGCTTCCTGGTCACCAACAAACCTAAACAAAGGGAGCAACAAAAAAAGAGAGAGAGAAGGGGAAAAAAAGGAAAGCAGAATTCTGTAAAATGAACAGCATGGAGGCAAAGGAGTAAATCAAATGTAAATTCCATTTTAATTAAAAAAGATTTATCAGAACAGCAAAACACAATCCATATTCTCTGAAAACACTCACTGTTCCAGATACTCATTCAGCTCTCGGATGGCCTCTGCATTTCTCCCCTGGGCTTTTCGAATGGCAATCTTACGCTTTCTCGCTGCCTGCGGATTGACATTAACAGAGGATTATGTGCTCATAATTCCCCGGGTTTTTGTAAGGAGGCAATTTGACTGTGCAAATTATTATCTCAGTTCCAGAGGAATTCCACTGGAGAGCAACTGCTTGGCTGGAGTTTATAAATATACCCTATGACATCCTGCTGAGAGATTTACAAAAAAAATCTTGCTATCACATTACGTGGGTTTTACTTTTCATGTGCAAACTGTATGCATCATTTCATCCAAATAAGTGACTGTCCAAATTCTGATAATTACAAAGCAGCAGGAGATCTTAATCTTTATTCAGCCCATAGTCCACCAACCTACCATTCATGTGTTCTGTCCCAGAGATAGTCAAGGCACTGACGTTGGGGGGGGGGGGGGGGGGTCACAGTGCCACAATGACTGGCATTTTACCCAGAGAACTCTCTGTAAGTCTCCAGATACCATCTTTCTGTTTAACAATGCCATTTTACAGTAGCATTACATAACTCCAAGAACAGATGTTTGGGTTTGCAGAACCAGCCACCGCATACTGCACTGACCATACAAAAAAGAAGACGACGATGGGTGCTGGGTGCAGCGTTCCTGGCAACATGAGAGGCTATAGAAAAATTTCTGTTCCTAGCAGCTATTTAAAACTTTTTAAAGTTGTACGGCAGCTGTTCCACCAAATTAACAACTTTGTAACTGGAAAACAAACCAAGAAACATACCCTGAGAACCTCAGCTTAAGAGCACAAGTCATCCGCCAAAATGACCCCCCCACCCACCCTTTGGACAGTTTCGTCTGCAGCAACGGAGCAGACGGTTCATCACCATGAGAAGAGTTCTTTCTTTCCACCTCTGAATGCCATTCCTTCAGAAACACACAAGCAGGGCCTCCTCAAATGATTCGGAATTAGACTTTCCAGCGGCTGCTGCTCTATTTGTCAACCACAGTCTTCCCACACAACAGAAACCATTCAGACCCCTACGCCTCCTACTACTGGAAACACTATATCCTTTTCTAGAGCGCATGTATAAACTGATCATTATCTCAGACTAACTCCTAGCAGACATTTGATCACATCAGATAACTATGGAGTTCGGTCAGGAGTGTTTAATGCCTAATTCTTTAAGCAGTGCATGGAATTCCTTGTGCTATGACAAGACCAAACAACTTTCTTGAAATCCTCACCTTAAAAATTGTCACCTTTCCCCCTTCTGCATTCTTACTGCTTTCTAAAATATTTATTTATAATCTGCCTTTTTCAGTGAAACGCCAGGCAGATTACAAAATTCAGCAGTGCAACAGGCACAGTAGAAGACATACAGTAAACACTGGAATAAGACTGGAATACAAAGTTGGGAAAAACTTAATAAAAACAGTATATGATGAAGAAGTGAAAAAACGGATTACAGAAACTGGACAACAATACAGTAAAAACTAGAAATGCATATAATAAACAGTGCCATCAACCACAGCCCTTAACTACAGAAACACACATATACACGTTGGTCATCTATATCCTAACTTTTATTTATTTATTTTTTAAACTTATATCCCGCCCTCCCCGCCTCTCGGCAGGCTCAGGGCAGCTAACAACATGTGCTATAAACAGTTAAAACCATAAAATACAATTTAAAACATCACATACTAGACATTATACAGTGTCCATCTTACCAAGATGGCGCTACTTCACCCCATCCCAACAGTGTCCACAGGTGCAGATGGTCTGGAGGCGATATTTAATACTTGGGCCAGGGCTACAAAAAGACCTGGCGGCGACCCCTACTTATAAGTCTGGCGGAACAGCTCTGTCTTGCAGGCCCTGCGGAACTGTATTAAGTCCCACAGGGCCCTGATGTTCTCCGGGAGCTTATTCCACCAGTACGGGGCCGCCACCGAAAAAGCCCTGGCCCTTGTTGCCGCCAGTCATGCCTCCCTGGGCCCTGTTAGGACCAGGCAGTTTTGAGAACCTGATCGAAGAGCTCACTGGGATATATACAGGGAGAGGCGGTCCCTCAAGTAAACAGGTCCCTGGCCATAGAGATACCAATTTGCAATTAGAGATACCAATTTGCAATTCCAGTATTTAACAGACAAATCCAATTTGCTCAGCTTGAACTTTTTTCTGAAACGTTGTGAAATGCTGGAACTGGCAAACCTACACTGATCTAACTAAGAAACCACATAAGAACCCCCCTGCTGGATCAGACCAATGGTCCGTTTAGTTTAGCATCCTGTCTCACACAGTGGCCAACCAGTTCCTCTGGAGGTCCAACATCAGTGCATAGAGGGCCAAGGCCTTCCTCTGGTATTGCCTCCTGGCACTGGTATTCAGAGCCTGAGTGCCTCTGAACGTGGAGGTTCCCTTTAGACACCATGACTAGGAGCCGCTGATGGCCCTCTGTCTAATCTGTCTAATCCTCTTTAAGACCATCTGTGCCTGTGGCCATCACGGCATCCTCTGGCAGGGAATTCCACATTTTAATCAACGTGTTTGTCCAACTGGTTTTCACATCACTCTACCCAGCATCTACACATTTTGGTGCAGTGGTTAAGTGCACGGACTCTAATCTGGGAGAACTAGTTTGATTCCCCAGTCCTCCACTTGCACCTGCTGGATGACCTTGGGCAAGCCATAGTTCTGGCACTGCTGTTCTTGAAAAACAGCCATTTCTGTCAGAGCTCTCTCAGCCCCACTTACCTCACAGGGTGTCTGTTATGGGGAGGGAAAGGAGTTTGTAAACCACTCTGAGACTCCAAGTGAATAGTTTCTCATACCTGCAATCCACCAGGCCCCACTGCATGACTCGGTTTTATGAGAAACCTTTATTTTTAGATTCAAATGCTTTTTATCACACTTTGTAATTCACTTGCTGATTGACTGAGTAGTTCTTATCACAGTCATAATCCAAAAAGCTAATAATAGTTCAGAAAAAAAATCATTTTAAATACTGAATAGCAGATTTGGATGTTCAAACCCACTTCATATACTCCAACTCCCTAAAGGAACATTAATTTTAGGAAGTGTAGGAAAAGGTGTGAATGCTGTAAATGAAGTATTTTGAAATTGTACAGTTCAGGCAGGTGTTGCACACTCCATATGCTAGTTGAGGGGGAAGCTCTGCTCATTACTTACAATGTATATTCTTTTTCCTACACGGAAATTAAACTCTCTCTGTAGAAAATTATAATGTATGAATTAGGGGTGTGTGCTCAGTATAAACCGAGCTGAAAAATACCTGATAAATATCTTATTGGGTATTTTCTCAGTCGATTATCAAGTGGGCTACAGATTTGGCTATTGGAAAATGGACCCACCCCCCCAACCTGAAAATATTCGGGATTTTTTTGGGACCACTGAATAGCCACAGTTAAAGGGCACTCGTGGCTGGCAAAGGGCATTTAAAAAGACCATGACCATTGGAAACAATGGAGGATGGGGGCGACTCTGTTGGGCAGTCCAATTTAAACTGGGCTGCCCAGCAGAGCCTGAGGGAAGAACTCTCCCTGCAGGATCAGCTCCTGGGCGGGCTCTGTTGGGCAGTCTGGTCTAAACTAGGCTGCCAGCAAAGCCCCAGCTGAGCCTGTGAGGAGAACTCTCCCTGCAGGATCGGCTTCTTGGCTGGCTCTCTTGGGCAGTCTGGTCTAAAGTTTTTAAAGTTGACTGGTTTTTGTTAGTAATTTGTATGTTGTGACCTGCCCTGAGTCTGCTTGTGGGGAGGGCGGGACAAGAGATCGAATGAATGAATGAACAAACAAACAAACAAGGCTGTCCAGCAGAGCCTACAGAGAAAAACCTTGGCTGGGGCAGGCTCCTCTTTGCAGCTCGGTTTCAGGACTGACCAGGGCAGTGTGGAGCTTTCAACTCCCGTCACCACAGCTGAGCCTCTTGGGTTTTTTTCTTCTCGGGTCCATTGGACCCAAAAAACTTCTGGAATCCCAAATATTTCCCAAATCTCTATACCATACTGATCTTGGGATTCAGGAATATTGGGAAATACTGATATTTTTGGGGTTCAATATACCTGAACCTGAAAAATACTGGTTCTTTGCACACTCCTAGTATGAATTATGCTTCAGATGACTTCCAGTATCTAAATGACTTTTATCCAGATGACTTTTACCGTCCAATCAGAATTCAGGTAGTGCAGACTTATTTCAACTTTGGTCTGCATCCTTTTCAAGCAACGTTATAACCAACGCTTCACAATCAGTTTAGGACCTACAGATATCCACGTTGCTCCTTCTCAAACAAAAAGTGGGGATCAAATCTATTTATCATACAAGCATTTCCAAATGGAACTGTTATTTATGCTTATTATAAGAAATCACCCCTTCTACCACTTGCCCTATTAAGCACGGAGCAACTGCAGAGAGTTATAATAATCAGAAGAACACTTTAAGAAGAACATTTTATGGTTGCATTCTGGCAAATTTAAATAACATTTCAATCAGAGAATGAAAGCAGTGTATAAGCTCCCCTCGGTATTTTTGACTAGACAGATAGAAAAGCAAGAAATGATTCAATCTGATAGTCTAGAAACTTTCTGTAAAAGTATTCTGAATTCTTCTCAAAACAAGAGATTCTTGAGAAACCAGCTTGACGTACAAAAAGGATACTTTCCTCCCTTTTCATTCAAAAAGTATTTGCGGACCTGGTCAAAAGTGTGTGTCTCTGAAACCAGATCCGTTTTGCTTGACCATGCAGAACTGGTGACATGGAATTTCCCCCTATCCATTTCCCAGCATTCAGAACAAAACCCTATAGAGATTACTATACTGGCTGGCTCTGCAAAGCCATCATTCTTAACGGAAAGATATATGTCATCTTAAAGAAACACTTATGCTATAATCAGTATCAAATGAGCCAAGGTACTCTAAGTATGTCCCCTATTTCTTTATTAAACAATGATCCATTCCAAGCTATTCCTTTAAAAAGAGCTAATAATCCCCCAATTTGGCTCCAGAACTAATCCTCCATTGGTCATGATTTTTTTTTAATTAGCATTAAGTAGTCTCAAAGTGAAGCGAGGATTTGAACGTTCGTCAACTTCTGCATTTGATTAGCAAAACAGACCGACACACGGTTTGGAAAGAGCTTTTACCAGGAGATAGGTTTTGAATTTGATGAATGTCTCATAATAAAAGGAAGTCTGCCACATTTTGGATCCAATTCTGTTTTGTAAGTCATTTAAAAAAAAGAACAGACATATGTCAACCTGGGATACATAATCCATTAAAATTTGTTATTTTTTCCAAGGGAAGACCAAGCCATTTCTCCAAACCATAGAATACTGGGGTTCACTTATTTTTTCTGCAATGTCAAGGAAGTTTATATTATAACATGATCTTATTATTGTTTCTACTTAGGCTAATTTATGTGCCATTGTTTCACACAGGAAACACTCAATGCATCTAGGGGTACAGTAGCTCATGAAAAGAAAAACAAGGCTCTTCAGTACAAAGGAATGCTGGATACTCAGGTTGTGGAAAACTCCATTTTGTTCATAATGAGAACAAACCAGAGTCCTATGACACCTCCCCCCGCCACAAGCTCAAAGACGTTCTAAGTCATTTTCATCACAATCAGACCGCCATTTCTTCAGAACATGCACAGCCCCAGTGCTTCTCTGGATCTCCATCAGCAGCTGTCGCTGGTCTTAGTGCCCTGGTTCTTGTTCCATGGTGTTTAGAGCTTCAGCGCTGAATTAATAAAGGTCAAATGAAGACAAGTGTCCTGTCCTATTTAATAGGGAAGATAAAGGGATAGTTGAACAGTCCCCCTCCCCCCCAGTTGCCAAGTTACCAGCAGCCTATTTGATAGCAGGCGTGAACTGCTGAGGTCACATTTTCCAGCCTTTTAAGAGCTTGTGTTTCTGGGCTCCGTTCAAGGTGCTGGTTTTTACCTTCAAGACCTTTGCCACCTGAGGCCCATATGTCTGAAGGATCACTTCTGCCTATATGAAAGCAGGCGGCAGCTTCGTTCCTCTGGGGAGTTCCTGCTCTTGGTTTCTCTTCCCCTTTTACCATGGTGCATTTGGCCATGGCCCGCTGGTAAGCCTTCTCAGAGGCAGTCTCAGTCTCCATACTATGGAACAGTCTCGCAGAAGAAGTAAAGAAAGCTTTTAACTTGCTGAAATTCTGGAGAGGCTGAGCTTTTGGAGGTCCTCTCCTCTGAGAGGGCTTTTTGTAAAATATGGCTACAGCCAGTGTGGTGCAGTGGTTAAGAGTGGCAAAGTCTAATCTAGAGACCCAGGTTTGATTCCCCACTCCTCCACATGAAGCTTGCTGGGTGACCTTGGGCCAGTCACAGTTCCCTCAGAACTCTCTCAGCCCCACCTACCTCACAAGGTGCCTGCTGCGGGGAGAGGAAAGGAAGGAGATTGTAAGCCACTTTGAGACTCCTTGAAGTAGCGACAAGCGGGATATAAAAATGTACTCTTGTTCTAGTTTGGGGGGGGGGGAAATACTGTTTATGTGAAGACAGCCTTTAATATCAAGTTTGAGGGGGAAATTATAGCCCTACAGAATTTTTTATTCAGGCAGAAGACGAAAAGTTCTTCCTCATACTAGGAAGAGATTGTCCTTAATCTAGTCTCGATCTGCAGAAATTTACGACAGACGGGAATCCAGATTGTGCTACACTACGCACCAGATGTTTTAAGAAGCCAACTTAGTGTTCCATTCAATTCATGTGTTAAACCTTCTTCCATCAGCTACCAGGTCCCAATAGTTCGTGTGTTCTTAAGAAAAACAGCCAGCCAACAGTTTAAAAAATGAAGAAGAGCATACAGTTAATAATGTTTTCACCTGGAAACAAAGCTGTGCCTACGTAATGGGGATCAGATGGCTGGGCTCAGAGACATGCTCTGTAAGCATCCGGACTACAGAAACAATAGTGGTTCAGACATAACTTGAGTCCTCAGGGAATCATGCAGTTAATTAATTGAACCAAAAAACAGGTTAAATAAACCACAGTTTACCAAACCAAAGAAGAGATTCGACCAACTATGGCTTATCATCATATCCAATGGATATGATCCAATGGAGTTTGTAGGAATAAATAATTTTCCCCTGAGTATAGAGGATGTTATATAACCAGCTATTACAAGAGCAACAGATGATGCTCTTGAAGAGGATGCTTTACCAAAATGGACCAAGTTTTACAGAAGACCCACTGAGCACTTGTATGTCACATTATGTATGGAACTGCTGAGCACTGTACATTTATTCGGTACTATGATTAATTACTTATTATGATGTATTTTAGGCAGTACGTGAAGTATTTTAGGCAGCAGGTGGAGTATGCAGTAACAAGCCGCATCGTGCCTTTGTCCTTTGCACTTTGGTGTTTTTTTTTTATTTGATTGAAACTAGTCATTTCTTGTTTTCTTCAGGTAGCATTTAGCGAAGCTCCCTGTCATCTAAATACTGTTTTCTCTCATGCAGAATCAAATCGCACAGGGGCAAAATGCTAAACTTGCCAAGTTAGCAAATTCATCTACTCTACAACACTAAGACACTGGAGCTTGTATCCTAGTTCGACAATATTATAACTTCTACGTCAATCAGTTCACAGGATGGAGAGTGCAGAGTGCGTGGGTGTGTTTTATTTGTGGCTTATCTGTTTTGTAAGCCTTTTGTACACAGTTCAAAGGCATTCTCGGCTTCGACAGAGAGAACAGACCAAGCATGGGGTAATCTCAAAGGTATCTTGTGAGTTACTGGAAAACAAAACGGATGGCAAACACATGACAGTTTTCACAACTGTAATTATGTCGTTTTATATCCTTGTATTCTCTTTTTTAAAAAGTAACACATTTGCTCTTCAATCAAAGGTCTTAAAAGTTTGAAAGGAATAATAAATGCGTTCTGATGGAATGATGAACTGATTCTAGAAGCTTAGAGCCCGGAAGGAAGAAAAAGAGGGGAAACCAACTGCACTTGACCGAACAATCTAGTATACATTTCATTTTATTTTACTTTATTCAGTTTCCTGTGATATGATTCAATTGCATAACCTCACTTCTTCTGCAGTTAATTACTTATTCCATAATCCAGGATTGTTTCCTGTCCAACACTCTAGGGACTCAAACGAGAGAGAAAAAAAGTTGGAAATTTTGAGAGACGGAGAGATCAGGAGCTTGCAGAAGGGCATCAATTCTTCCCAAACTGCTGAAGGTAATAGAGAAAACCAGAACCTGAACATACATTAGACAGATTTATCGCAGTCACTTTTACCATACTGAGGCAATATAGTCCTAACATGGCATCTGAATTATGACTTTCAAGTGGTCCCTTTTTTAAATTAGCTGTTTATGTGCCCTTTTTATCAGTACTAAAGCCAACATCTATTTTAATGGCTATTTTAAAAAAAATCTTAAACCATCATCTTTTCATAGCTGCAGAACTTAACAACGACTGGCACTAAGATGCGGTTTTACATAAACTCCAGTTTACAACCCTCTGTTACCCCAGTGGAAAAAGATGTTGGATACTAAGGTTACTTTTAATCCTTGCGCAGACCCTATCTTTCCTGTTTGAAACTGACTACTCCTGCAAATGCGTGATTTTTACATGACTTATGTGAACTAAAGTCTGCATCTCACATGCCAAAGAGAAAATGTTTAATATAGCTAAGCAACTCCATGTGTCAGTGCACGAGAAGAGACTGCTTTAAGCCCAGGTCAGTGCCAAGACAAACTCGGCAACAGTTTCAGTTTAGAACCATGAAGCATTTATTTTCCTACTGCAGCCTCACGTCCACAAGAAAACAATTAAGCAGGTAGTTTGCTTATAAACGGTTCCAATACCTAACGATTTACCAAAATGTATTTAACATCTTCAGCACCGAAGATTGAACCAGCCAGTATCAAAGAAAAGGCATTGTGTTTTGCACTGAATTTTTTTTAAACCGCATGAAATTCAAACAATCCACTGTTCTAGTATTTCAGTACAGAATGTTACGTTTTTCCAGTATTCATGTCTGGTGTATTTAGTACATTTGAAGCACAATGAACTGTTATATTGACAACTCTAGGAGTTAAATTCGTGACAAGAAACAGAAGCCTAAAAGTACAAAGATGGGACAGAAGCTTGAACTGTAATGCCTGGAGATGTTTCCAGAAAGCCCAGTTTTTGTTTAAGTATTGCTGGTTACATTTTGGAGTCTGTGCACGGCTACTGAATAGTGATACACGCATAATGAAGAAAAGTGATGTCACATAGTCCAGCATGTGAAAAAGAGAATGCAAACGAGAATGAAGATCTTCATGCTATTCAAAATGCTCCAAAGCAATTGGTCCTATACAATATATTCCTCTAAACCATTTGATTTTTTTCAAGTATTCATATCCAGCATACATGGAGAGGAGTTTACTTTTTAGGCGAAATTATCACGTCTGGTTCATGCTGACCTATTTTAAAAAGTGTGCATTTACTTTCTGATGAAAAAAAATTACCCACCCTCAATCTCTCCTGAAACTAATTTGCATAACACAAATCCCATTAGCAAAATACTAATTAACTGTGTCTTAGAGTTACCGCTCTCAAAGATCAGGAAAGCTTCAGGATCTGTGAGTCCTTTTCCTTCAGTCACCTATGCCTAAAGACAACTTGTGCGCAGCATTTGAAACAACAGTTAGTCCAATAAAATGTATTACATAGCTTGCTATCGTCCTAAGGCAATACAGCAATTAAGACTGACTTTCAACCTGAGTTATCTAGTTTCTACGCTGAATTTCGTTGGTAAAGATTGTGCCGTGATAGAAAGTGGATGCAATGAGCGCTGAGATTTCTAGAAAATCATCACTGAACTGCCTTTTGAAATTTGTCTGCCTGATGGATAATTGTGTCCTTTTAAAATATATTAAAAGGAAGGTTTCTGGAAGCTAGATTTTTATTGTTCTGTAGTTGGGCTGATTAAGGCACAGTTTTATTCCTGCTGACAGGCAAAAGTAGTTCAAAATTATGGACTAACCATTGTAACAGTTGCAAATATCATGCAGCAGAGTTCTTCTGATTTGCCTCCTCGAGGCTACTAATATTTACTGGTATCTGAACTAAGTGCCAAAAGTTTTAGCCCTGTATGGCGACTATGTAATGTAAACTCAATGAAATCTCAAACCTTCAGAAATTCTGAAATTAATTTGATTCTGAATTTTAACCAAAGAGTCTTGTAAGGGGTGGGTGGTTTAAAGCTATTAGCAAAAAACATGCAACACTATCATTATTTTCCCCATCGACTTACAGTATTAGTTGAATCCTCTTGTAAAATCCTGTCATATAACTGGATTGCATCATCATACCTGTTGCAGAGTGCAAAGAAGAAACATTTGCAGGTGAATCCTACAGAGCTCTAGCAATTCTATATGCTTACCCAAATTCCGCAAACAGGCACACACGTAGCTTTTGGAAATCTGGAGAAACATCTGGATGAACATTCAGTCCCGCTAAACTGGCTAGACAGGGATGCCGGTGAATTTAGATGAGCAGGGGTATTTGCACACCAACCAAGAACGGATGGAGAATTGTGCTCAACATGATGCTTGATGTTTAATCCACTTTGTCGTCTGTTCAGCGCTGTAACAATTAGAACTGCTTTATGCTGTCGGACCACTGATCTACCTTGGCCAACCTACACCACAAGGTTTGCGGCAGTCTGCTCCCTGAAATCCTTTAGTTGGAGATACCAACGATTTTAGCTGGAACTTTATATATGCAAGCCGCACAGTCTGCCACTGAAATATGGCCCCCATTTATCACCGGCATCACGGATTAATTTCATATATAGCCCTCTTCCTTGTGCAGCAATTGTGGGTGGGCCAGGCTAGTCCAATCTCCTCAGATACTGGAAGCTAAACAGGGTCAGCCCTAATTAGTATTTGGATGGGAGACCGCCAAGAAGGAAGTCCTGGGTTGTTAGCAGAGGCAGACAATGGCAAACCACCACAGACTGTCTTTGGCCTTGAAAACCCTATGGGGACACCATAAGCTGCCAGTAACTTGTGAGCAAAAAAAGAAAAACCCTTCAAGAAACAGCCTCGACTCAATCTTTCCCTTGGGCCTACAGTGCTCCATCCTTGGTTGGTTATAGGTAACACGGGGGCAAGCAGCAACGAAGCAACCAGGCTCCAACTAGCTCATTCCATCCCTTTCATAAGACACAACCTGAATTGCTCCCTATATATATCTTTCCAAGTTTAAGAAGAGTGACTTCTAGAGGCCACACTGACTCTTTTAAGGCTAAATGAGGCATGAGGTTTTTAAACAAGCCAGGTCCATGGACTCACTTCTCCCATGACCACACAGCAGCTTGGGGGGGAAACTAATTTTCAAAGCACTGTGGATCAGGACTGTGGCATTTTCTGTGCCCAGGGGGGCATTATTTGCTTCATTCTGGACCAACCCATGCCATGTCACATCTAGTTTGGCCCTTAGCCCACCCTCATCCCCAGAAACTACCTGGTTACCCCAGACAAGCCCAATCTCATCAGATCTCAGAAGCTAAGCAGGGGAGACCTCCTTGGAATACCAGAGGTGGGGGCAGGCTTTATTCAGCCACCTCTCTGAATATCCTCCAGGCCCCCAGCAGGGATCAGTCACCAGAGGTCACCATGATTTCCACATGCACACACATACATATAAAAATACCAAAAAAAAAAAAGGAAAAAGAAAAAAGCTTCACTAGACCAATTATGTAGTAGAGGCAGGTTTGTCCACAAGAAATTTCAATTGTTCAGCACAGGCCACCACAGAATGATTTATATTGTGCTTCTAAAGTCCAAGAGGCAGTTGTTAAATCTTAGGAATCATACACAAAAACTTTTTTAGATTTCTTATTTTTCAGAAAATATCCTAAGTATCTGCAGCTGACAATTTCACTAACTACCAAGGGCATAAAAGTTTAACTCTGGGTATAAGCTTTCATGTGCATGCACACTTCTTCAGATTCTGCAGTGTGCACGCAAACAAAAGCTTATGCCCAGAATTAAACTTTGCTGGTCTTAAAGGTGTCACTGGACTCAAACTTTGTTCTGTTGCTTCACCAACATGGCTACCCACCTGAATCTACCAAGTGCACAGAATTTATTCCCTTTTGCATCAGTTCTGACGTGCGGGACAAGTTAAGTTTTTAAAGATGTGTCATGAAAAGATTTTATTTTTTAAGAATTCAGTTACCTCTCCATGGCTTCAAATCGCATGCCAGTTAAACGCTTAACTCGATGGCTCCCAGGGAATTGCCGTCTTAGCTCTTGAAGACAGAACTATATTTTAAAAAGAAAAGAAAATCAGATACAGAAAAAAGGCGGTGGGGAACACACTGATAACAACTTGCTGGTGATCTCTGGCCCCAAGAATGTCTGGCTGTCCTCGATCATTCAGTCCTGGCCCCAGCCTGGTGGGACTCTCTGCCAAATGACAGCAGGGCCCTGTGAGACCTTGTGCAATTCCGCAGGGCCTGTAAGGCAGAGATGTTCCGCCCGGCTTTTGGTTGAGGGCAGCAACCGTTGGTTACACTGGCGGGCACCCTTCCCCTTTCCCTCTCCTCCCTATATTTATTCTGTTTAAGTTTCCTTCTCCTCTGCCACTAAATAGGCAGGTAGTCTATAATGGGAATAGAAAACTATAAATCGCCATCTGGGATTTTTATTCTGGTTTTATTTCTTATTAATTGTATGGATTTTTAAATTTATATTCTGTTTTACAGTATTTTGCCTTTCTTGTACATCGCCCGGAGGCCGGCAAAAACTGGGATGGGGTGATTAATAAACTGAATTACTACTAATAATTTTGTTTGTTTATTTACTTATTTCATTCGATTTCTTGTCCGCCCTTCCCCGCTTATGCGGGGCTCATTGTGGTTTACAACAACACAGTTCAATACAATTTTAAAACCAATTAAAATGAAAAGAATTCAATATTAAAACATTCAACATAAATATTAAATGTTTTAAAACAAGATGGCATATCTAGCATTCAGATTTTTACAGGGGGGGGGAGGGGAGGGTGCCGGGCAGATGTAGTGAAACCGTCGTTGGCCCAAAGGCCTGGCGGAACATCTCTGCGTGCCTTGTGGAACTTTAATAGATCAGACAGGGCACAAATGTAATTCAGCCGAGAGTTCCACCAGGCTGGGGCCAAAGCTGAGAAAGCCCTGGCCCAGGTGGATATCTTTGGGGGGGAATCATCATCATCATCATCTCCTCTTCAGCTGGACACCAATATTTGAGTGATGTTTATTTGTTTACAATACTTCAGAGGTTCTTCTGTCAGCAGCCTTTAAACCTCAACTGTCAAATCAACACTCCTGTAGTGGAGTTTTAAGACACCCCAAAACACACAGAGCCCAACTTTTACTGTCATCAGTAAAAAAGTAATCCCAGACCAACCTTATGATTTAAGAAAGGGGAACTTTTTTTTTTTTAGTTTTTACCTGCACAATGTAACAAGCACTCATGTGGACGGAACTCCAAGAAAACTGGAGCAAAACTCAATTCACAAACTAAATTAAAGGCAGATTCAGAACACTTTAGACAAGAGAAGTAACTCTATGGTGAACAGAGGTCACAGATCTCTGGAAACATTATTAGCAGTAGGAAAATTTAAGAATCTGCAAGGACAGCAGGGTTTGAAGAAGAAATCAAAAGGATAAGTAGCAAAAAGGCATTTTGTAGCCCTAAAGCAAGCATGGAAGAATAGTTGAAGTTGCTGAGGGACAAGAAGACCTCAGACTGAGGGGAAAGTTCTAGAACTGCTAAAACACTGAATAAAAAACATTGTGAGAAAAGCAAAGAAACAGGATTGGGTAAAACCATGAACCATCTTTGAAGGATATAGTATGAAACAGATTTAAATGGGAGTAGGAAAGCTGGTGAAAACATGACTGTAGGACAACTGCTTAAGCTGGCAGCGTTCTAGAAATCTTCCTCCCGAGTTGCAACTCTAGAACAAATTAAAAAAGAAGAGTATGGAATAAAATAAGGGGAGGTAGCCGTGTGCATGCCAACCAATTTGGCTACCACCAAAGAGAGGTGGAGATAGAGTTTGGATGTAGAGCACAGAAACAAGGATGTCGTGTGGAAACAACCTGAGACCCTGGAGAGCAGCTTCCACTCTGAGTAGACAATACTGATTTTGACGGACCAAGGGTTTCTTCAGTACAAGGCAGCTTCACATGTGTTCACATGTGACAGAAATACTAGGGTAACACACACTCCTTGGTTTCCAGTTTGACCTACTGATCTATTTGTTCAGCTGGACCTCCTCTTCCACAGCAGCAGAAGAGAGGCGGCCACAATACTGCAAGTAGGTCCAGCCACAAGCAGCGGCATTTGCCGGAAAAATGGCTGAGCAAGGGCACTGCTGTGCAGTACAGATGCTATATGCCTATGAGTGGAGCTCTGTTCTTCAGCACTTGCCCAGTGATCCCGTTTTGAGTTCGGCCTCCTGTCCTTCCCCCTCTCACCTTTCCAGAGACCATCAACAGCTTCATCTGCCGTATCTTCTTTATCAAAATATACACACACTAGCTCAGGCTCATCGGGAAACATGGCTAAGGCCGCCAGGTATTCCAACTGATTATTAGGAAATCTGGCCCTCTTGACTAGTTAACTGAGCCACACACTGAAGTAGAACCGTAACAAGATCAGCTACTGGATAAATCCAACAGCACTATTCTATATAGAGGCAAAAGGTACAAACACTGGCTGGGATCCACTGGTGATTTCTGTCCACAGAGAGTGATTTCCTTGCCCAAATGCTGCTCCTGGGGTAAAGGAGACAGATATGTAGTGGGCAGAGGAATCAAGCAGAAACTGTCCCCACCTGTCTACAGATATCCCCCACTGCATAGGCGTAAACTACGGGGGGGCTCGAGGGCTCGAGCCACCCCCGAAATTTCCCGGGGGGGGGCTCAGCCACCCCTGGGAAAATGGAGCACCCAGGCCGGCTGGCTGCCGCTGCCACCACCTCTCCCCCTGCTCCATTCCTCCCTCCCTCTGTCCAGGAACCAACTGGGCAAATGCCCAGCGTGCTGGACGGAGGAACGGAGGCAGGAGCAGGCGGGGGGGAGGCGGCGGGGCCGGCATGGCCTGCCGCCTCGTTTGCCCGCCTGCCCGCCGGCAGCTACCGCTGCCGCCTCCCCCCCCGGGACTGACCTGGCCGGCTGGGCAGTTGCCCAGCTGGCCCCACGGAGGCAGGAGTGGCCAGGCTAGGCCGGTCTGGGGGGCGGGGGGGCCGGTGGGGACATGGTCCCAGCGCGTGCGCTTTGCGTGCACGCACAAGAGCCCCACCACCCCAGGGATTTGAAAAGTCGACGCCTCTGCCCCACTGGATCCAAGCAACTGGGTATAGCATGGTGGCAACGCAGGGATAAATACTGGTCTACCTTACAAGACTATTGTAAAAGAGAGTATCTGAAATCATTTGACTGCTTAAAATGCTATAGGCATCCCTGGTATTATAATTATTAGTCAACATGGCATGAGCTGGAGTCTCAGCAGTAGGAATGAAGATGAAAATCACATCATGGAAAATGAGCCCATTCTTCCCATTAACATCTCTTTAAAAAAAACCCCAAAAAACTTCAGTTCTGCAAAATGCAGGCTTCAAGGGTTTGGATTTTTTTGTTTGTTTGTTTGTTTTGCAAGCCCTGTATGAATGGTGTTCCATTAAGGTAGCCTAGAACTCTTAACACTTTCCAGACTGTTTTTTCCTCTTCTGCCCTATAAAGAAAGCAGGCAGGAAAAAACACTCCGAGAGGAAATTAACAATACTTAAAACGTTAAAAGAAAACTGTGAAAAAAGGTCTTCGTTGAACCTAAGTAAAGCAAAGAAAATGCAGACTCCAGCATCTCACACCGAGGTATTGCAGGTGGCTGCCAAAAGCAGGTGACCTCACTAAAGCCACGTGGTGGGTACACTTGCAGGGTGGAGGACAACAAAGTTAAGAGCAGCTAATTACGATCAAGGTGGAACAATCCTAAAAGACTAAAAAAAGTCCAGGTGAACAGCTGAAAAGTGTGCCTCTCCTAACACACTTCATCTAGAATGGAGGGCAACCATTTTCTTAAAAGGGGAGACCTCTTGCTTGTTCGGCTTTCTACAGCCAGAGGGTAACAGGGCAAACCCCATTTTGGGATCTGGTGCCTGCAGCTGCAGGGAAAAGGCCAGTCTGAACGATGGCTCCACTGAATGATTTTCAACAAAGTATACAGACCAATAAAAGTAAAAAAGTTTTCATTTAAAAGCCCTCTCCATGCAGAGACTGCTACGTTCATTGAATCATGCTGTGCTTCTTATAGGACACTTTGGGGCCAGAAGTTCAAACTTAAAACTGTAACGATGATTATTAGCATTTAAAAACACACACACGTTTGATTGCCCTGATCCTTTCAGGAAACTCACAAGTGTATTTAAGAAGGAATTCTTCAGGTATCTTTTTATTTTTACGAAGTGAACATAGGAAGAGAACTGCGTGGATCGGTTGAGCACAGGCACACACTTCTGATCAACCAGCTGACCATTTCAGCGGCTGCAGAGGGTTTAAAAGGCAAGCTGAGACACAAGGAACAAGTCATAAGAAGAATATAAGAGGAGACCTGCTGGATCGGACCAGTGGTCCATCTAGTCCAGCATACTGTCTCACACACTGGACAACCAGTTACTACAGCCTCTATGCCACAGGGCATCAAGACTGAGGTCTTCCCCTGATGCTGCCTCTTGGCACTGGTATTCAAAAGTTTATAGCTTCTGAACATGGAGCTCCCCCTTAGTCACCATGGCTAGTAGCCAATGATAGACCTGTCTTCCATGTCATCCCCAGATTCTTTCTTCTATACTGGTTTATGATACCCTAAGATGTCTAAGTAATCTGCTTGGCCATGGTTAGGCTGCAAAGGACTTGGGGTGCTAACCAGAAACCAGCAGCAGTGTCTTTGGATGTCAGAGAATCAAAATTTCTACTAAGAAAAGCAGGAAGGGCTTAGCCTTCAAGGTCAATCAAAAGAAACGAAATAGAAGCTTCTAAACCTAGGGTTATCAGCCTTGGATTCGGAAGTACCTAGAGCCTGGGGAAGGAAGGGTTTGGGGAGCGGACAGACCTCAGCAGTGTCTAATGCCATAGAAGCCACCCTCCAAAGGAGCCATTTTCTGCAGTGAAACTGATCTTGGTCATCTGGAGATCAACTGAAACAGCATGAGACCTCCAGGTGCCACCTGGAGGTTGGCAACCCTGTTCTAGACCTGATCATCTTTGTCACTGCCCACATACCCCCCAATCATCATCCTGTCCACTTTGATGTGGCAAAAGTAATTTTCACAAATACATGTAGTTTCTAAAAGTGTGCACAAGAAAGTTTGTTATGCACTATTAAATCCAAACTCACTTTCCCTACTTTTGCAAAGGGTCAACTTAGCAAAGTTTGAGCCATATGTATTTTACTCTCCATATATGAACAATAATTTAAGCAATTTTTAAATGCTTTTTACAGAAAAGGGGTTATCAGAATTTATGATCTCAAGATTGCAATGGCTGAACAGTGTTAGCTAAGCAACCAGAGAATAAGTATAATTCCTTATCCGGTCTCTAATGAGACCGATTGCTTTTGAAGCCAAAATTTGTATTAAAGAATTGCAGATATATATTTGGAAAAGTTCACTTATTTTATTCAACTACTATCTTTTTAAAAAAGACATTCTTAACTATAATCTCAGGTCAATGTGAATTCAATTTAAAAATGAAGTAAGCACTAGATCACTTAAAAAAACATTACTGTGGGGAAAGGTTTCTGCTGAAGGTAAAAATGATCTGGATAAAATGATGCACTAGCAAAAGAAAGGTTCCCATCTGCCTGCTCTACATTCAACTGATACATGATCACTGCACTCTTTTGGCTGGGTGATGCTGGCACGATCTCTTGAACAAACAGGAACGTTGACTGCATGTCACCTTCTGCTAACTCAATTAATACCTGAAAGACCACAATGAGATATCATAATATGGAAGTAGTCCAAATATTGTGATCATGGTTCAGAAACTCAGTAAACCAAACTATTTCCTTGATTCCTTGAGAATCCAACAGCTTAGATTTATAAACAGTATTTTAACATGTGATGTGCGAGATTCTTCTGCACTAGCTTTCTAACGGGAAATTCTGTGCCTTCCCTCTTTTGAAGAAAATGGATATCGTTTTGATACAGATGTTTCTGAAGCAACTATGCAACAAAGTCCTCTCTGATAGTAACCTCCAAAGGAAAGCTGCCGCTCACTGAAAAGGTTTTAGATCAACTGCTTCTTTTGCATATGGCAACTTTAACATTCTTTTGGCCCTCAGTTTGTACCCAAGTAGCTGTAAATATTTTTACAACTGCTGAAAGACCCAAGAAAATTGTGAAGGAAGCCTGAATACGGGCACAGATCCTATAAGCCTCAGGGTCTTTCCAAACAATAAAAAGCCAGACATCCCCCCCCCCCCTGTTTACACTCAATTCAAAGTAGCCCTCCAGTACCCCATACCTGAGCCTGGCTGTGATGTAAAAATGTGTGTACTTGTGATTGCAGCTTAAAAAACCAAAAAAAAAAACACACAGGGAGAATGCACGCTTGAGCACCAGAGCTTTTAAAGCAACTTTCTGAGAACCGAATATTAAAAGCAAAATGATTCAGCAAAACATTTAGGAGCAAATGATTAAGAAACAACAGGGGGGAACTAGCGGGATGCGTAAGCAGTAAACTGTGTAAAGACAATGACAATTTTTTTCAAGGAGAAAAGAGCAAGAGTCCAGTAGCACCTTAAAGGCTAACAGGGTACGAGCTTTTGTGAGTCACTGCTTACTTCTTCATACCCTGCCACAGATTTTGTTAGTCTTTCAAGTGCTCAGGGGTCATTTCGTAGAAAAAGAGGTGCAGGAGCTCATTAGCATAACTCATTTGCATATTCCCCCCCCCCAACATACCGGAAGTGTGTCAGAAGGCAACACCCACCCCTCAGGCTCCACTCCACAGGTAAGTGAAACTGACCTGCTCTTCCTCCATTCCCTTCCCCATCCAATACTTTGTGCAATAAAAATAAGCGTAAAGAACACACCCTCATTCTCTTCCTGCTCCCTTGAAACCACCAGGTTTCAAGTAGACTTGAGATACCCAGGACATGTGCACCACCCATCCCTTCCCCTTCCCCTCCCCACAACAAGACACCCTGTGAGGTAGGTGGGGCTGAGAGAGGTCTTTTGAGAACTGCTCATGAGAGGACAGCTCTGAGAGAACTTGTGACTGGCCCAAGGTCACACCAGCAGCTGCATGTGGAGGAGTGGGGAATCAAACCCGTTTCTCCCAGATTAGAGTCCAACTCCTGACCACTACACCAAACTGATAAGGTGGAAGCTGCTGAAGGGTTGGTGAAATTTCTCCAATACTTATGTGCCATGTGCCCAGATAAAAAATGGTATACTTAGAAATGCCACCTTAGATATGCCACCTTGAGCAAGTCTCTGGAAAAGCAGCACATAGTAATAAAAAGAACAATGATAAAATTATCAATATTAAAACAAAACATTAAAGACAATAAAGACCCTAGCAGGGCTTTCCCCGGGGCGCTGCGCCTCTGCACTGCTCGGGGAAGCTGAGGAGGGGGCGGGGCTTGGTCATGTGCCCGCCCCCTGGGCTCCTCACTCCCAGAGCTGCGCTCCTGTGCGCTCCCGCTCCAATGGACCCCTGCAAGTGCTACTGGACTCTTGCTCTTTTCTACTACTACAGACAGACTCACACGGCTACCTGTCTTGATCTACCTCTGTGAAAGGCACCACTTTTTAAAAAATTAACAAAAAGGTGGGGGAGGGGCAAGGAAAGGGAGCTGTGTTGCTCATGGCCCTGACACAGCGCCAACAAGTATGAAAGGCATGGAAAGCAGGTGGGAAGAGAAAAAGCGTATTGCTCTGCAATCAGTTCTTGCAGTTTGAATACAGGGAGAATATACCTGAAACAGAAGCACTACTTTAAAAAGATGTTCATAGCTCATCGCTGAGATTAACAAAGGCCAATCAGAAAACTGCAATGTATTACCCAAACTATATCTTGTAACGTTTAACCCCCATGAAGAGAATGTAACATCTGCCATCAAGAAAATGTAAGAGCTGTATAAAAAGTTGGGAGCGCTCACCAGGGCCAGGTCATCTCGACTGCAATCCAAGGCAGCAATCATCACCTGTTCGTATATGATCCAGACTAGACGCACACACACACAAAAATAAACCAGTCATATGAAATACAGGCAATATTCAGAGCAATTACTCAACTCATAACATAAATTAGATCGATGGCATTCCCTGTCATAGTTCTATAATGACTACTATTTATCGAAAAATGAACCTGCCACAATATTGCTTGAGAATATATATGTGAGAATTCTATACATATCAGAGTTCCATAACTGCTTTTTGCTTTAACACATTGTGGGCCCTCTCAGAGATAGATCTATACTGCAAAGCAAGATTACTACTTGTGATATCCAACAGACTACAGCAGTGGATCCAGAGCTGCCCTACTTTTCAAAAAGCAGGTGTGAGGTTTGGCAGGAAATCCAGTTCTTAAAAGAAACTTTTCGCCAAAGCCAGGTGTGATACTTTTCTCCAATATTTACTTTAGGTAATCCTTTCCACCAAATATTCAAACCACCACTGAAACTGCATTCCGAGGTTCTGTAGAAGCAGCACCTGAGAAGGAATTTGGGGAACTGAGAATTCGTCTCTTGATTGTGGCCCGTCTCATCATTCGTCCGCTCCTTCAGGAATACCAAACCCAGCCAATACTGCACTCCTGCCTCACCCTTGCTTATGCACTGAAGTTTGCCCATTGACCAATTACGTTCTAATCTGGCAAAACAAATTATTTTCAGCTACCCTTACACTGACATTACTTGATGCTGAAGTGTGGGGATCTCTGTGTTTCACACCAATTAGGATTCTTCTGTGTAAAATCAAAGCTAAAAGGATCTGGGTGCCTGCAAGGGAGATCTACAAGTTCCATCTTCCTGATTACAACAAAAGTGGACAACGAACGCAAGTCACTGTTCTTTTATTGTGTCTGTAAATGAATAAACCGGCTTTCACTCTTTCATTTATTTAATTAAAATCAGATTGACCTCTCTGGTTAACTGGAACAGCAGATATAAAAGCCTAGGAAAACAAACAAAAAAAACGAACGATGTGACAGCAGATGATGTAACTTCAGAAGACTTCATTCACATTCTTTAAACACTGTCTACTACACTGTAGTAGAAAATGTTTAAAGAATGTTACTTTCATTTCCTGCTGTAAACAAATTGTACTTAATTTGTAAGATTCTGAAATTGATAAAAAAAAATTAATTGGAAAAAAAGAAGACTTCATTCATGCAGCCCTCTAGTATAATGAGATCTCTGCCGACTGGTAATCAAGGTGGGGAAGCATTTAGGCTGCATTCAGATGTCACAATAAGCCAAGAGTAAAGAGGAATACGTACAAAACCCAGCTTGCTGCTGGGCTCACATTCATGCTTCGCTCCTCCCTTCTTGCGCAGAGAATCCAGTTATTCACTAACTCCACTTACCCATGATATATGGCTGCAGTCATCTTCATCTGGTTGTCCCTGGCCCGAAGGATGTCCGGCTGGCCTCAACTAGGGCCAGGGCCTTTTCTGCCCTGGCCCCAGCCTGGTGGAACAAGCTCCCAATTGAGATCAGGACCCTGCGGGATCTATTACAATTCCACAGGGCTTGTAAAACGGAATTGTTCCGCCAGACTTTTGAGGCAGAGGGCGTCCAAATTTCCAAATTTTAACTTTCTGAATTTTCATATATTGCCTGAATTTGATATTGTTATTGTCATGATTTCTATGTGACCTTGTATCCTGCCCGAGCCCGCTTGCAGGGAGGGCGGGATATAAATGAAAGAAAATAAATAAATACATGCTCTTAAGCCAGTCAGTTATCCCTCCACAACCCATGGTTCTTAAACAGGACTCAATCCAGATTTAGAACGCCAGTTGGGGTGGTGGTGGTTAACTTTCCCAGCTCCTACATTTGTATGTTGCGTGCAAGTACCGAGGCTTTGTAAAAGGGATTATTTACATGACAGCAGAGGAAGGGGAGGAGGAGGAGGAGGACAAGCCAGGTTTATGCCCATTTTGGTTTGTGATAAAATTTGAACACAGCCTTAAAACTGAAGCTGTACTACAAACTTGCAGAGCAAATTACAGCGATAATCAGCAGGCTTCCCTTCCCTTTCTGAAGTTACTGTCCTTTCTACTACTCAGTGAGTTTTACAACAGGACAAGGAGCAAGCTCGTGATTATAAACAAGTTTCCTAGCCACTTCAAACATTCATCCCCAAACAATATTTTAACAAATAAGAAAATGACTGATGTATCATTATGCAAGTTCCATGTGTGCTGGGGGGGGGGGGTTCCTGCAGGGGGAGGAAAGATTTCTGTGCATATCATTATGGGATGTATCAGCGGCATCCCCAAAGTGAAAGTCCTCTGGATGAGTACTGAAAGAACTGAACCCGCTTTGGAAATATTCCTCCGGCTTTCTATAAAACTTAAGTGTTACTGAGACCAAAACTTCCTAAAATTAAATAAAGAAGGGACCCGCTCGGAACTTTGAGTTCATTGCCAGAAAATGAACTCCTCATACTGTCTGAATTAGGTTAACTGAATTATAGAAAGGAAAGAAAGAGAAAGTGGAATGAGCCCATTAAAAACAAATCACTGATGCTTATTCCCTTCCTGCCTACATAACGGCCTTGCTCAGCCCAATATCCTTCTTGTGCCATTAAAAAACTGTGATGTTTTATCCTTTGCTTATGTATATAAAAAAGAGGTACTGCACTATTGTGACTTTCTGTTTAAACTATCCCCTTCTGGAACAGAATGCCACATGCCAAGTTTCTGTCTAGGGAGAATTAGTATTGTGCACTTATGACTCCCCTCAAATGCAGGGATATTGTATATAATGAAAAACCAGGCACGCCCTAGACTCATGCGCAACACTGTAATAAAAGCCACCCTTATATCGATTTCCACGTAGCCAAAGTTATGGTTTCATTTCAGGAATAACATTTTTTTTTGGTTTAAAACCTCGAGCTATCCTTCAGAAGAGTGAAGACAACCTCTGAGTGAAATGCGTCCAAGGGCGTTTGGCCAAAGGTTTTCTCAAAAGTATTCACATGACTAGTGGAGCCAGGGCTATACATCCTATTAGGCATACATCTTTCTGCCCACACCCTTCCATTGGAAGATCAAGAGTCAAAGAACACTGGCAGATGTTGAGCTTACAAAAATAATGGGCGGACCATACCACCAGAAAAAAAAATGGAGTAAAAGTAAAATAATATGGAGGGGTGTAATAAGGGAATTAATAGGGTAATAAACAAAACCAGCTGCATAGAATAATAAAAAAAAGGAAAGCTACAGACATGAAAGAATTCGACCTACTGTCATCACCCAGCTTGGATGCATATTCATGAATTAACTCTTCTCCAACTTCCACTATCTGCTCACTATTCCGGCAGTTCTCTTCCCTCCATTTCCTCATTTTGTCTCGCATTTCTGAAAGACAAACAAAAAAATACCTCAGGAACATTCCTAGAATGGGTTAAGACAGGGGTGGGCAAATGGTGGCCTGCGGGCCACATGCGGCCCGCCACAGAGTTTTTTGCGGCCCGCCAAGACATGAAGATTAACAAGAGTAAATATAGATGCTCTTTGACAGACATTAACTTGCAGGCTGTGATGAGAATCTCAACAAGCAATCCCACTCCTGATTTCAAAAAAATTGTAGAAAAGTGTGATAGGGTACATTTGTCTCATTAAACTGATTCTAAAATTAAATGTGCTTGCAGCTATAGACGATATGAAATTAGCACAATAAATTGAATAAAACTACCACTATTTTATTTAATTTATATTTATTGATTTTTATGCTGATACAATGTATACCTTTTCTGAAATGCAAGGTTAAGTAATGAATGCAATCGTTTTAAAAGGTGCGGTCCTCCGTTAACCTCCGCTCCCACAACGTGGCCCCGAGCCAAAACAATTGCCCACCCCTGGGTTAAGACATCCGTATCTCTTTCATAGCCAAGGTTTACCTTAATGGTGATGGTTTCACAACATCAAGACTAAAATTCTGAAATCACATTTGATATGGTGGTCAGGAAACGAAACAAAAATGGTTGGATTTGGGGATTTTTCAGGATACTGGGCTAATGAATCGATTGCCTGGTGTGACTTCAATGAGTGCCCGATGTATGTCAATTGGAACTTCCAAAGCCTTTACTGTTAACCTTCCAATGTGATAAAAATGTGCTTGGAACATCAAAAACTTTTAGAAGCTAGTGATCTTTCTATTAGCATGCTAAAAACTGTGGCACTGACTTCAGGAAACAAGTATGTAGCAACAGTCGTATTTAAGGATGCCAGCCTCCAGATGGGACCTGGGCACCACCTGGAATTATAGTTCCTCTCCAGACTCTAAAAATCAGTTTCCTCTGAAGAAAATGGCATTGTAAACCACTGAGGTCCCTGTCCTCCCCAGGCTCCATCCCCAAATCTCCAGTTGTTTCCCAACTTGGATGTGGCAACACTACCTCCATCCCCTACCGGTGGCCAGGGGGAGACCTGTCAATCCCAGTCATATTCTTTCAGTCAAACAGTGGATCTTCACCCCCTACTCCAACAGCCTGTCTGCCAGTCTAAAGGGCATGAGGCAGACAGAAACACATCTAGATTGAGGCCTGCCTACCTCCCCCCACATCTAGTAGTATTTTTACTCCTACTCCTCCATCATTTCAATGCAGATTATATATTTTAATTAAAAATAATACAACAAAAGCAATTTAATACACAAATGATGCCGCCGAATGAGTAGCCGGTATATACATGTGAAGTTACTTGCTTTTTTGTTCCTTTCTAATTTTGCACTGGTGTCAAGGGAGATCCATAAAATGGCAATCAGTTGTTTTAAGTGCACACAAACTGGACTGGAATATCCTATTCCCAGATTATGTATGCCCACTGATATCAGTGGAGATTACTCATACATACTAAAACCCAATACACATGCACCTCTAACCGCAGATTTTAAGAGCAGTAGGCCTTTAATCTTGACTTCAGATTCTATGCCCACCTTATGCACCATTATTTTTTCTCTGGTATATTTATTCTGCAGCTATAATTTTTTAAAACTGCACTTTTCTAAATCGGGGTGGAATGTCACTTGTGACATGTTGGGGGTGGCGTCCAAAGTTTTTTGTTTTTTAAGTTTACACAACTGCCCTATTGCAGCTGAACAGCAGAGTCCAGCAAGCAACTTCCATTTAAATCCTCATGGTTCAGGTTTTACGCGTGCATTTTAGCCTTAGTCCCTTGAATGAAACCAACAGAAAGGCAAAAGGAAAAACCTAATGTTGAAATTGACTAGACTTTTTTTTTGAAACTGACAAGCACTAAGGGGTTCTCTGCTGTGTTATCCAGCCACCCTGAAAAATTGGGAAAGAGTGTACAGAATGCATGGTAGAACCCACTGACACTGGCACTGCAAGCTGTGATCACTGTCAACATGCGTGCACATGTGCGTACATGTGGATGTGCACCTGTGCAAAGTCGGCTACAACTCCCCCCTGCTTTGCACAGGGCTGCAATTGATAAAGGGGAGGAATCTTCTGGCAGAAGCTCTGGAGAGCTTTTTTAGTTTTGTCCCACTAAATTAAAAAAATTGGGGGGTATTTTCACTGATGCACTAGCGCAGCTGCATAGTAACACTAATTCCTACCCTTCCTTGCAATTTTGCATGGTTTTCTCTTCGTGATTCTCTAATCAGATCCTGCACACTGGTTGTGATCTTGGCAGTTTTTTAGAGCCTATCCTGAGCGGATTGCACTCTGTCCTCCAAACAGATTGGTCCCAAGTGATTCTTAAGTTTCGTAGTTTGCAAAAAGTCCATGTGACTCAGCCACCATTTTAATATTAAGCTTCCAGAGACTGCCAAAATGCCCCCCCCCAAAAAAACTTTGTTCACTAAAATATGAAAGGGAAAAATGTTTTCAAAGCTGTAGGCTTCCCATCCTCATGTCTGTCTCTCTTTACATCTCATGTCAACTTCATTCTCCACTGATGACCCCCCCTTTATTTTGTTTGCACACAGCAGTAATGAAATCCTTTTTTTTTTTTTTTGCACTGGGAATGCTGCCACTTTCCGCCTCTCCAATCCCCCTTTCAAGTCAACACCAGCAAGGAACTAAACTTTGTGCAGGTCCTTTTAAACTTTCCCCCCATTGATTTAATTTTTTAAATTCAGTTATCTGAGACTAGCAAGACTCACACCACTTGTCAAAAAATATTAAAAATTTAAAGACAAGGGGAAAATAGAGTCTGTACGTTGATGAAGTGGGGAGGATGGCAGAAGGTGGATGGAACAACCTCAATGTGGGTGGCAAAAGGGGGGATCTGAGGAAAGCTGTATGCCTTAGAATTACTTTCAGTTTGGAAGCGAAAGAAGAGAAAAATCGGCACAAAAGCACTCTCCGAAAACCCAGAGAAACAGCGACCAGAAAACGAACTGAGTGCCGAAGGAAGAAAATCAATGCAGAACAGCAAAAAAAATCCAACGTATATACACAGTGAAAACACCCGTGCATAATAGACCTAAGTTTAGAACCCGGGGGGGGGGGGGGGGGGGGGGACAGTGAAATGCAAAGTCCGGCTTTTACAGCTTCAACTCCCTCCTGCTGTAACATTAAGCATTTGCTCCAGAGACCTTTGCTAAAATGTTTATATGTGATCATTATCCATTCACCTCTACGTCATGGCAAATCTGGTTGCATTTTACAACAGCTTTTAAAAGAACTTCTTAATTCAGACACGGAACTAAATATCTTTCAAGTCCTGGCAACAAACTAGGAATACTGTTTCATTCTAAAAATTATATCAACTGCGACAGTTTGAGAGAGAACACATCTTCATTTTTCTCAACAACCTCATGTGGAAATTCTCAGGTTCTTTTCAGTAATCCCATAAACTGGCATTTTTCAATAATCCTCTGCTCCCTTGATTTCTATTTCCATCAGGGCAACATTCATGTTATGCCAATGTCGTCTCCATTATTCTCTAAATAAAATATAAATCATGAATGGAGGGAGGATGCAAAAATTCAGCATTACTGCTGAAATATGGCAACATTTATGCACATATTTTATAGAATTCTTTATAGGATGGCTGTTCTAAATATCTCAGCAAGTCACTTTACTTCATGGACATTACATCATCTTCTGTTACGAGGGAAAAGGCCATAAGTACAATTTCGGATATTGAATACTATTTTTATCCCATTTTAAAAACCTCCCAATTTCCATCTAAGTCTCAGAGCAAAGAATCTCTAATAACACATAAAACTAAACTGCAAGAACATGAAATACAGCACTATCTGATCCCTCTCCCCTATGTTGAAAAGTGCCTTCCTTGAAATATATCCAACCAGTTCTTAACATGTGCATGACAGAGTGGAGAATTCTTTTGTTTTCAGACTAGCAACTGTAAATAAAGAAAGCATTAAAAAAAAGCAAACTTAAGTTTTTTTAAAAAAAAAATTAAGGCTTTGGTTCTGTTTATTATAAGCATGTTAAATGCAAGATGACGCACTGAGTTATTTTTAAATACAGTCTTTATTTAAATACACTATTCTGAATTTGCTTGTCTTCTTGTCACTTCAATATGTACCAGTTAACAAAACTGACAGCTTTAGATTAAACAACTTTCTGTCCTCCTCTCCCACATATGCTTCTATACACAAAGAATGAACACAGATCCCTTACCGGGGGGGGGGGGGGGGGGGGAGAGACCCCACTCTGTTACTGTGCTTCATTTTATATTTTGAAAGTCAACCAAAACCACCACAGTGTTACATTTCATGTGCATGAGTAAATCTAAATGGTTCCTGACGCAAGACGACCCCTGGAAATTAAAAATTAGACAGAAAGAATGCGCGTGAATAAAAATGTACTGCAGAGACTGACAGTTTAAACACGTCTGCACATACACAATAATAAAATTTTACTCCATTAATTTACATGGCCGTTAATAAAACTTCCATGTCGGTATAATTTTCAAAGGTAATAACGATTCAACATTAAAGGGGGGTGGGGGGTGGAAAGCGCTGTCAAGTCGCAGCTGACTCATGGCGACCCTGAAGGGTTTTCAAGGCAAACAACTAACAGAGGTTTCTCATTGGTCTACCTCCATGTAGAAACTCTGGCCTTCCTTGGTAGTCTCCCATCTAAGTACCAACCGGGGCTGACCCTGCTTAGCTTCCCAGATCTGGCAAGAACAAGCTGGCCTGTGCCACCCAGATCAGGGCCAAGATCAAAGTACAGTGATGGAAAAATAGGAGAAGACAGATCATGTCTGGTTACGTGACCATCTGAAATAACAAGATGGCAGCGCGATCTTACTTTTCTGGAATTAAGCACCACTGACTATACCCAAGTAGCACTTCCAGGTAGCCTTGCTTAGGATGCCAGTGTGGATGCATTAAATGTCTGCCAGTCCATGTCTATGCCTATCTACTCAGATTTCTTCTCTCCAAAAGCCTAAAAGGCATCTCCCTCACTGGGTGCAGGGCTATGGAATCCACCAATCGGATGTGAGGGCGATCTGGCTGCGACATCTGTCACCCCATTGATCGCCAGGGTTGATTCGGCTGATCTGGCTGGCTAGGCAGGTGTCCCCTACCTCCCTCACCGCTCCATGTGCGTCCCTCCCGAAGCTGTGCGCTCGGTCAAAGAGCATGACCATCCCAGATAGAAGGAGTGAACCGTTCTTCGGTCAAGGGAATCCACCAATCACATACAAGTTCTTTGGTAACATCACATTACAGCTTCCAATTAACAGACTTCAGTGCTCATCTTAAAGACACCATTAAAAACCCCTATCAAGTACCCAAAACCAAGGGTCAAAGTCATTGCCTCGCGCTACTTCTGCCTGACATATGTTCAGAGGAAACAGTCAGCCTTTTTGGTCTCAAAATAAATGAAATGGTTATCTGTGAAGTGGCTGATAAGATGGAAAATCAAAGTGGGGGGGATGACAGGTGAGATAAGGGTTGCACTGGACCAACCAGATCGCACAGGTTGTATATAGGGGTTGTTTTTCTGTGACAAATATAAGGGAGTAGATCTTAGAAAGATCAGTGCGAAGCACCAGTGGTTTTGCTTCAGATGCACATACTCTGAAATGTAACTGCGGCGGATCAAAATCTTACATGTGTACTCTCTGGTTCTAATGAGGCACAAAGGCTCCAAGGGGAGAGCTTCTACTCAAAAACTTTCACTCTCAGAACTGCCATATTCAAGATTCTAAATTTAAACTGCTGCTGTTCTACAGGCTTAGATCTTTCAGGATCCCGCTGGCTCACAGCACGCCGTTTCACCACCAAACTGTGACCTGAGCCTATTCCAGCTCAACTACACCCATCCTTTTGAGGTGAAACAAGGGAACTGCTGTGCTAAGCAAAAAACAGTCATGCATAGGCCACTGTTTGGCAGGGGCTACTTGCTGTTGAAACAGGGGCTCTCATTACTTCTGTTAAAATGGTTTTAGAACTTTTTAAATTGCACTAAGGTTAAGTTTTAGCTGCTTGAAGCAGAATATCAGGAGCTTCTTCATGCACAGTTCCTTGACATTAAATCCCTCTGAAATCAATAGGACTTCTGAGAGCCAGTGTGGTGTAGTGGTTAAGAGCAGCAGACTCTAATCTGGAGAACCAGTTTGACTCCCCACCCCTCCTCCACATGGAGCCTGCTGGGTGACCTTGGACCGGCCACAGTTCTCTCAGGACTCTCTCAGCCCCGCCTGCCTCACAAGGTGCCTGTTTTGCGGAGAAGCAATTGTAAGCCACTTTGAGATTCCTAAAGTAGATAAAACGAAGGCATAAAAACCAGCTCTTCTTCTACTTCTGCAGAAGTGTGATTTGCATATGCCACTCTGTCATCTTCGTGGACTCCTTAAAATAGTTAGGAATATACAGAATTACCGGAAAGAAAGAGAGCACTGCCATTGTGGGACAGTCTGCTCAAATGAAACAGGATCCATCGGCTTCAGCTAGCCCACGCAACAAGAAAGGGCCTCACGACAGAAAATAGTTTACTAAGGAATTACGAAGCATCAAATAGTTAAGGCACAAGTTCAATATAAAGCAATTCCAACTGGGATTAAGGAGGGTGAATTGCCTGTAGGTCCAAATGAAAGCACAAACGGACTGGTACCATGTATATGGCACAGCACTCGAAAACAGTCACTTAACTCCACTGACTGCGCACAGAAAGACACGCTAGTAAGTATAACTCTCCAAACAGGAAACTGAACCCAATTATAACTTTACTCGCTAGTAAAAATGTATGTATTTGCTACAGTAACCAGATAAGGAAAGCAGTGAAGCCATAACTAACATGTAATTCAGGATTTAAATATATATATATATACTTATCTGAAAGATTTGTTTGCATCAAATATTATACCGCTGGATGCCCAGACAAATAGATCCAAGCTTTGTAATTAAAGTTTTTGTTCTAAGCTTCCTCCTAAGGATCACTGGATCTACAAGAAGAAAATTCCCAGTCCAATTCAGATTTTATTGTATATTGGCCTTCTCTGATAACATTCCAACAAACTAACTGCTATGAGTCTCTCTTCCTTTCTAATGCATTTTCCTCTTAACATTAAGTTCCCCTTATAGCCATCATAAAAAGAGGCTTAATAGAAGCCAATATTTTAATGCTTGGAGTGTGAACATTATAGCAAAATGTATATTCCAGTCAACTGAAAGCTAGTATTTTTAAAACATGCATCCAGTTATACCATGGGTCTAATTATACAGCAAGTCGGTAAATTATAATGTTTCTTTCAGAAAGTATGGGCCAGCTTTTCTTTCACTTAAGCTCCACATTACAAATCAAACCCCTCCTATCAAGATGACATGCATGAAAACGATGTGGAACTCTCCATTACATCAATAATTACAACGCGGGCATTTATAATAATGCTTACAATGTTGGTCTGCAGAAAAGCAGCTGGATTTGAGTCGGTAGCATCTTACAGACCAACAAGATTTCAGGGGTATGAACTTTTGAGAGTCAAAGCTTCCTTCGTCAGACGCACTGTGTCTGACAAAGAAGAGCAGGTTTTTATACTCTGCTTTTCTCTGTTCCAATGAGTCTTAAAGTGGCTTACAATTACCTTCCCTTCCTCTCCTAACAACAGTCACCTTGTGAAGGAGGTGGAGCTGAGAGAGGTTTGAGAGAACTGTGACTGTCCCCAGGTCACCCAGCAGGCTCCGTGTGGAGGAGGAGAGGGGAATCAAACCTGGTCCTCAAGATTAGAGTCCGCTGCTCTTAACCACTATGCCATGATGGCTCTCAAAGGAAGCTTTGAGTCTTGATAGCGATCACCCTGAAACCCCCGTAGGTCTCTTAAGGTGCTGTTACTACTGGACTCCAACTTATCTGTAAGACAGGTCACTAAGGTAAATTGGGGGTGGAGAGATGCCTAGGAACATCTAGTCAGTTTTTAAGTAAAGTAAGGTTTGTTGTACCAGGGACTCCACAGCTGAGCTCACACACTCTTTGCTGCTACACCTATAGCAAATATAGGTCAAAACTGAGCAACACAGATGGGCACCCTAGGGATAAGCAAGAGGGGCACAGGCACTTTTCATAATTTTATATAAATTTTAAAGTAACAGCTAATGTGGGCCCTAAATCATGACACTCCACTTTTCTACTGTGCTTCTGATGCAATTTCCAATGCGAGAGCAAGAACGGCAGGCTGCTACTTACATTCCTCTATCCTGAGAGGACAGACCATAATTTATTGTTCTATTTTCATTTACACTTTTATTCCCATCCTTCTGGCAGCAACAGGCCTTTGCGGAACGTTCACAAGAAAATTCATACAAAGCGCAAACCTATAATCATAATAAAACTGAAGGAATAAGACAAACAAGGAAAACTCAAGCGGGCTGCCTATTGCTCCCCAAACTCTGTCAAATATTTCGCTTCATTCTCCAATATAGTGATACTTAAAGAGCTAATGAGAAGTGAACTGAGTGAAAGTGAGGAGGAACAGGGGCCTTCCTGAAAGCCGGCTTCCTACACAAGAGGCAGCCATGAGCAAGGATGGAATTCAGAATTCCCTGCAAACAGTTTACCAGATGGGGAAATGAAGGGATGTTCTTGCGTGGCTTCACTGTGCGCTGAACTGTTGCAATACAGACATCATTAGCTGGTTTTACAGCATTCCATCATTTCTATTGCTTTGCCTCTACATTGCAACAGGATTTTGATAGTACTTCCTGGTTCTTCATTTACAGTTGTAATTGGACAGAGCTTTAAAAGAGGCCCATGTTGTACACATTATTCACACTCACTACATGCAAATGGATTCTGCTTTTTAATATATATATATATATATGCGCTTGTATTATGCACACGTATCCATTCCACAAAATGGAGAAAAACAAATTGGAAAGGGGAACCATAAAAGGGGAATCATTTTACACATTAAAATCCAAATTGTGTGTGTCTACATACACAAATGCCATCACATGAAAATGTAAACAAGCATCACTTTAGAGAGGTATCAGGGAATGGTTTCTCAGTAAAGAAGAAAAGAAACCCTCAAAGTCCAATTGTTTTAGTCATATGTTCTTATGATTGCTAGAACACAATTTAAATAACAAACACCACCTCTGGAGAACAGGGATTACCAAAACAAATTCATAAAAATGTGAGCTGAAGGAGGGCTGGACCACTGACACCTGAGTTTTCAGAGGACAGGTGGGCAGAAAACTTCACCGTGTGGTAAAGGCTAAGTGATCAAGAGGGAAACCCTACTGACAATTCAGGATAGGGGTCAAAAGCGCGTGATGTGGGTCAACCGAACAACTCCTTCGCTCCCTAAAAAATCGTTTTCTCCGCATAAACTTCTTTGGTCAAGAAACAATTCCTGGTACGTCTGGAACTATTAACAACTTTCCTCTCTCACAGGGTTTAATTCAGGTAGCCGTCAAAAATAAAGAAAACTGGTTTTCTGACAGTGACGATTCCTTTCCATACCACTTCCCCCCTCCCTCCCGGGGCTGACAATGGCAGTGTGGGGTGGAAGGCACATAAGTTACTCAAACCACATGTTTCCTACAGATGTTCCCAGGGTGGCACAGGAAGCAACCATGTGGAAGCTGTTCCCACACTGTTCAGGTATCATAAGGACTGACGATCCATTTACACAGAAGGAACTGGCAATTGAATGCATCTTTTCAAAGTGGTTAAGCGTTGCAGTCTTTTGATCCTCCTGCAGTCTATGACTTTATACTACTGTGCGATAATCACAGGCAATTCCAGAAATGCACAATACTGAAGGTAACTTCTGAATATTTGGTTGGATCCAATCTTTGCATTAATGGCAAGAACTTGCAGGAAGGACTTCAGCAGGACGGTCTTCTGGGTGTTCTCGCAATAGAAGTAGGCACAGGATGAGGAGGGGGACTACAGCAAGAAGGGGAGGAATCAACAGAAATCTGGCCCCTACATGAGATCTCTTTGCACAAGAACAAAGGGGGGCAATTTCCACTGAGTTCCCCATCTTTCTGCAGCCTCCATATTGCCTTATAAAGTGTTCCTGAGGGTTCCCTGACCACCAGAAGAGGCTTTTCATAGGGTTCAGGGCCACAGTTAAATGGGGGAGGTGGCAATAATCCCTTCTGCAAACCCATTCCACTCGCAATGGATGAAAGCCATTGACCTTTTAGCTGCTGCCAGGTGAAGAGACTACAGCGTACGCCATTACTATTTGGCCAGGTTTAAATCAGAAATGGAATCAACAGAATGTATACTTACTAATAAGAAAATCTGATAATGAGCCTTGAAAATAATTCAACAGAAATACTGGCTGTCAAGAACTATAACCTAACCTAACCTAACCTATGTCACCCTCCTGTTCATACACAACAGGTCTGCATAATTTGTAACCCACCAAACCAAGTGCAACCTGCCAGTTGTTTACTTGACCTCCTTCCCACCACATACCAAGCACCATGACCCTTGATGTATGGATGGTCAGATGTGCTCAGTTTGGTGGATAACACGTTGTACACAACCCGGCCTGGAAGAAAGAAAAAACAATTCAGCCTAAAAGTTCCCTTGGCAAGCTTCACACCGATAACCTGATGAGTGGCTACGGACAAGCCTTAGAGAGCAGGTCAACTCATAATCCTGCCTAGATCTATTCACTGGTGCTCATTCCAAGAAAACAGCTAGTAGGATGTCACTATGAGGTAAGAAAAAAATATTCTCTCTCTTAAAACTCCTTGTTCCTTAAATTATCAGTAAATACAGGCAGGGATTTCAAAAATGATAAAGAATGATGCAGGTAAACAAAGCGTTTAGGGTATAATCCCATGCACCCTTTCTTGAGACCCTGTGTCACTGAAGTCACTGGGGCTGGCTTCCAAGTGAACCTATACATGACTGATCTGCAAGATTTATATATTCTCTGCAGTCTCACTGCTATTCCATACCTGCACATGTCAAGAGCTCATAGAGTATACAAGTGACAGCTGCATGATGGGAAATCTCAGGCTCAAGTTTCATCTCATGAACTTTCTCATGGGCCTTTGGCAAGCTATTTTCTCTCACACCTTCAGTCATCCATCTTTAATATACGGATAATTATAATGGCCTACCCTGTTTTGAGGATTATTGAGAAAGTACATGAAGTACTCTGACTGGGTTAATAATTAAGAACTTACAGTGCCTTTTATATTTTATATTTTGTAAGCCACCTTGGGCCTGGAGCAGTACAGAAATTGCCCAATAATATGCTAATTAGGCCAAAGACACAAAATAAAACCACAAAATAAGAATACAGTAGCACCTTAAAGGCCAGCAAGATTTCCAGGGTGCAAGCTTTCAAGAGTCAAAGCACCCTTCGTCAGATACAAGTGACCACTACTTACATCTGATAGAAGGAGTTTTGACTCTCGAAAGCTGATACCCTGGAAATCTTGTTGGCCTCTGAGATGCTACTGTGCTGTAATCTTGCTCTTCTACTGGGGACCAACATGACTAAACTGCTTGTTCTTATTATTTGCCATTCCTTAAAAGGATTAACTGGCTATTCACAGAGTCCAGCAAGGTGATGCCAAGGTGACGCATAGTAACTTATTATAGTCATACTTGTGGCCCTCGAACAGTATTATTCATTGAACCATAAAACACTGCTGCATCTTCAAAGCCAAGGCAGTGTATTTATTTAGATATTTATGCACTGCTTTTCTCCCCGATGGGGACAAAAAGGGGTTTACAACATTGTTCTCCTCCATTTTCCCCTAACAACCACCTTGGGAGGCAGGTCAAGGCAGAGGAGACAACTAACCCAAGGTATCTCAGCGAGCTTTCACAGCAGAGTGGGCATTCAAAACTGGGTCCCCAGACCCTGGTCTGACACTTCAGTCTCTACACCATGCTGGCAGAGCAACACAATGCAACAAGAATAAATTCTTCGGGCAAGAATTAAGACCTTTCACATAAAGAGTACTCCCTATTATGAAGCAGTGGATACAGCATAAACTTGGGTTGGAGAGATCTACATTCAAATTCTTTCACACCAAAGGCTGATGGCGCCCTACATCCAATCCTGTCTCTTAATCTGACCTCACAGGGTTGTTGTGAAGAAAAAAAGGGATACATCCCACTGGATTTCTTGGGAAAACAGACTACAAATGTGATTTGGTAATGTGAAACAACACAGATGGCCTGAACTCAGTTCACAGCTCATTTGGAAGGCTGAACAAGGATGTAATCGTTTATTAGCATAACCTCTTGTGCCACATTACACAAATTCACGCTCATACTGACCAACCTCCCCCTGCAGTCAAATATTTATATTAAATAACATGAGCTCGAATAACTGCATCCATTACAAATGAAGCTATCCTATAGCTATCCTGATTCTAAATCAAAGCACAACAGGTTGATCACAAAGATTTTTGTTACTGGTTTTTGTTTTAGTTTACTAAAATACTGATTCAGGTGCCAATTCAGAATACTAATTCAGGTGGCTTCCAAGAAATATAAAGGAATATACAATAATAAAAGCAATCAATTTTTAAAAATTAACCAAATAACATTAAATCATAAAAACAACCTAAAACCAGCATGTAGGGGAAAAAATACATACAAGGCCTAGTAGGTTTGCCAGGTCCAGCGGACTAGGGATGGGGGGTGCAGTTGCCGGGAGTGGGGAGGGAAGAAGCTGGAAATAAACATGATGTGCCTACATCACCCGGAAGTGACGTAGGCATGTCAGGGACAACGCTCTGGTTTGTGGGCAAAACCTCTATGGTAGAACTAGCTTCTAACCATAAAGTTTTGCCCAAAAACCAAAGCATCACTCCCCGATGTCACAGATGTGCCTACGTCACTTCCGGGTGAAATAAGCACACTGGGTTTATTTCTGGCTTCTTGCCCGTTTGCAGTGGGGTAATTTCCCCCCCCCCCCAGCGGCCAGCTAGCCAATAGTGGAGAGGAGCACCAGAATCTGGGGGACCTCTGGGCACACCAGTGGGGTTAGCAATGCTAGGGCCTAGTCACTGAAATGAAACAACTACTTGTCAAATACTAGACAGTAAAAATGGGTGTTAAAATGTCCGGAAAAAAAGAATTTAACTAAAAGTTCAAATGAATAAAGCTGATTTTATCTGGAGCCTAAAGGACAGCAAAGCAAGTGTCAGGAGACCTGGCTGGGGGAGAACTCAGTTGCCAACAACCTGGAGGAAAAAAGTCTTGCCCTTTTAATAGAGGCTTCACGTGTGGAAATGGGCAGCTGAAGGTTCTGCACCTTCCCAGGTATGCAACATCCCACTGGCCATCAGTTAAAAGGACAGGACAGTTATTCTCCAGGTTGCTGCCAGCTACATGACCACGGAAAAAATCTTCGGACAGCACTGGCTCTTCGGCTTGGAAACGGAGATGAGCACCACCCGCTAGAGTCGGATTCGACTGGCTTTCGAGCAAGAGAAACCTGTAAGCTATACTAAAGAATCCTAAGTATGTACCCCTATGAAACCACCATATACACATCCTTGGATAGTACTGAAGGACTGTCTCATGTGTTTAACCCCAAGGCTGCACGTGGCATATCCTGTAAGATAATGTTTACCATTATTTGGATCTTGTAAACATCTTATAGCTAGCATATATATTAAAGTCAGCCTTTAAAGTTAAGTCACTAAAACTCATGTATATTGCAGTTAAGGCACTAAAAAGTCATGTATATTGCAAAAGCTGTCAGCGTACTGGGTAACGTGTGTAATTGCATTATACTGTAGTGTTTTGTACTGTATTGTATTGTTATTTCTCAGCGATGTATGTTATTCATTATTTGCTATCAATAAAAATTTAACTTTAAAAAAATTATTTGGATCTTCAGTATGAACCTCTACTGACACATTTACAAAAGGAAAGGAAGGAGATGCTGGCGAGAATTAACCTCTCTCCAATGGCCTGCCCGAGGAAGTCAGGAAGAAGCCCACTCTCCAGGCTTTCTGCAAACTATACAAAACTGAATCCTTCAAGAGGGCTTTTCCATGAGGGTGGCGCTGTACAAAACACTTCACCAAGTTACTTGGACAAATGATTAGGGGGGGTGGTCTACATTATGTGTATGGCTTGCTGTAAACTGGAATCTGCTATGTAATTCTGCATCAGTTAATGTGGCTTGTTAACATTTATACTTTGCTTCAGTTGTGGTTGTTAGATATCTGGTTGGTCTACATCCCAAATCCTATTTCATTGTTGACTGAATATCCCATCCTATTTCATCATGTTGATTCACTCTGTGTAAGGCACCTTGGGCCCCACTGTGAAAGGTGGACTACAGATAACGTAAATGAATAGAATTAAAAAGCAATCTGAAGTCATACCTGCGCTGTAGTTATTATATCTATCAAATATCACCATTTCACCAACAGTGAGGTTCACAGTTCTCCTTCACCACTGACTTTCACAACCACTATGTTCAGTAGGATGAGAGTGCAAGACTGGCCCAAGGGCAGCCACTGAGCTTTATGGCTGGCATTGGGATGCGACCCTGGATCTCCCAGATCCCAGCCTGATACTGCAACCACTATATAATGGTGGCTATACTATCTTGCAGCTACCCTGATCATGACTGTTTGTATAGTAACATCAAAATGCATGGTGGGCAGATCCCTGCTCCCAAAGAGCTTAAAATCTATGCATTTGACAGTTCAGAAAGGAAGAAAAGAACAGGATGGAAGGAAAACTCCAGGATGCCAACAGGTTATGTTAGCAACTGCTGCTTATACGATTTAGACTTGGCTTTTGCCTGGAGGTGAGGATTAAGGGGTTAAACCACAGCCTAAGTACATTAGATTCAGGTGGATAGCCCTGTTGGTCTGAAGCAGCAAAGTTCAAGTCCAGTGGCACCTTTAAGACCAACAAAGTTTTATTCTAGGTATAAACTGTCGTGTGCATGCACACTTCTTCAGATACATTGAAATGGAAATTGCCAGTCCATACATAAAGGAAGAGGGTGAGCAGGAAATTAGCATACGGCTTATTAAAGTTGTTTTACAGATGCTTCGTTTATATGGCTACCATCTGTTTGGGTTTAATTCTGGGGGGGGAAACACAGTTAAGGAAATAAATATATCAAAATTGGAGGTTGATGGGCAGCTGCACTCTTCTTAATTGTGGAATGCTGAGAGTAATCAACTGAGACCCTGCTATTAAGCTCCATCTTTCTCCTCTCAAGCCTAAGTAAAAGTGAGTGACCGAAGAAGGTGGAAGGAGGGAAATATTACTCCCAACCACCTGCATTTCTATTTCCATACCTTCAGAACAGGATCTGAAGGGGGTGAGCACAGCGTTCCCTCTAAGCTGAGTTAGTGTGAGCTAGCTAAAAAAAAATTAGCCTCTGGCTCACGCATTTTTGTCCTACCTCAGGAAGGGTGGCTCCAGAGCAAACTGATTTATGCAGTAGGCAAATCGTTCGCTCACAACTTTCATGCCAGTAGCTCAAAAAGTAGAATTCTTGCTCACAAGACTCCGCAGCTTAGAGGGAGCATTGGGTGGAAGCATTGCGGGCGAAAGTCAAAGGATGCCCACACGGCAATTACACGGTTAACGCCTCCGAAATATGCGTAACCCACGTTCGAGAATACACCGCAACCGGGGCTCCAAGCCTTGCCGTACGCTCCTCACGACGGGTGAAGTTGCTGAAGGGAGCTTGCTTCGGAGTGGGCGGGACTAGGGCAGGCGTCAGTCACACGCTCCCCCACCCCGAGCCGCGGCGGCGGCCCTTCCCTTCCACCTGCCCGTTCCCCTCCGAAGTTAACGGCCACAGCGTTACCTTCCCAAGTCACATCGTACATCTCCGAGACCTTCGCCATCTTGCTGCCTCCGCGCCGGCCGTAGTCGCCCGGCTCACGTGACCGCTCCGAGCCCCCGCCCACCGTGCGCCTGTCGTTCTCCCAACAGCCGGGGACTGGCCTGCATCTGATTGGTGGAACATGCACGGGGGGGGGCGGGCCGAGGATGGTCGGGGCCCGCCTAGTTCAAGCGCCTCTCGTTCTAGGCTGCTCGGAGGGGACGAGGTTGGATTGCCCAAGTGTGACAGGCGCGTTGTTATTGTTCGTCTGAAAGCGACACCGGATTGTGTAGGAAATGTTTCTAGAAAAGAGAGGACACACGGGGGCTGCCCCCACCCCAAAACATGTCCTAGTGCCTCATAGTCTGATCCCCAAAGTAGCACAGAGTTTCTATCAGACGCGCAGGATGCATTTCATGGCTTTTGGGACCCAATGGTAGCATTCTTGGTTCTGTTTGTGTGATGGGAAACAAACAGGAGGTTCCTAGCACGGTCGAGATTTTATTCCAGCATAAACTTTCATGGCCCAGAACTTTAATGCAAAGAAGTTTCTAAAGCAGGTGGCGCAGTGGTCAGACAGTTGGCCCGGGATGGGGGTGTGTGTGTGTTTCAGATGCCCCCTTGATGGAACTCAACTGGGTGATTGTGGCGGGCTGTTCATTCTCTTTCAGCTTAATCTATTGCACAAGGTGGTTGTGAGCAGAAAATAGAGAAGAGAACTAGGAATGCTTTCCTGAGCCTTTTATTTATTTAATTCATTAATACCCTGCCTTTCTCCCCAGTAGGGGCCCAAAGTGGCTTACATTATTTATTCATTCATTCATTCATTCATTCATTCATTTATTCAATTTGTACCCCACCCTCCCCGCGAACAGGCTCAGGGCAGCTTACAGTAGTCAGCACATAAATACCATAAAATCCTCATAATATCATTTAAAACGAGTTAAATACAGTAAAACATAAGATCATGAAGTGCTAGCAATAATTCCTTCATTAACTGAGATGGCGTGCTGAAGATATAAACAGACAATTTCCAACTCAGTGATCTTGAGTCGCATGGTGGTATGGCTCAGTGCTGGGGCCAGGACTCATAACCACTGTTGTTGGTAGTGGTGGTGAGGGCGGCCCCTTAGTTGAAAGCCTGGTGGAAGAGCTCCATCTCGCAGGCCCTGCAGAACTAAAAGATCCCACAGGGCCCTGGTCTCTTCCGGGAGCTCATTCCACCAGTATGGAGCCGCCACTGAGAAGGCCCTGGCCCTGGTAGCAGCAAGCCTGGCATCCTTGGGGCCTGGGAGGATCAGTTGATTTTGAGACCCTGACTGTAGTGCTCTCTGGAGTATATATGGGAAAAGGCGGTCCCTCAGGTATGTCGGATCCTGGCCATATAGGGCTTTAAAGGTGAGTACCAGCACCTTGAAGCGAATTTGGTATGCTATTGGCAGCCAGTGCAGCGTCTTCAGCACAGGCCGAATGTGCTTCCATCTGGGGAGGCCCATCCGGAGCCTGGCTGCAGCATTCTGAACTAGCTGTAGCTTCATTATCTTCTCCTTCCTTTTATCACCACAACAACCCTGGGAGGTAGGTTAGGCTGAGAAAGTGTGACTGGCCCAAGGCCACCCAGCAAGCTCCCATGATGGTAGAGTGGGGATTCGAACCTGCGTCTTCCAGATACTACTCCCGTAACCACTATACCACACAGTCTCTTTGAAGGAAAGGTCAGCTAAAAAGGCACTAAATAAATAAAAGGGCCTGCAAGGTCTAGGCTAAACCGCATCCTCAATCAGCCGCTTGCAGAGAGAGATTAGATGAGCCCAACATTTCACTTGTCCATCCTGCTCTTTTATAGTGGAAAAAGACAGGCTTTCAGTTCTTTAACAGCCACTTCTCCATTTATCATATCCAAAGTTGTTCACAATGAAATCAAGCCAATGCAATGTAGTAATTAAATACAATATACAGAAAAAGAGTCTCTCTTCTCTGGCAATGGGCAGTCAAAGTGAAGAGTACTGGACTCAGGAGACCAGGAACGGTGAAATCATGAAGCTTTTATTGAGTGATTCAGCATGCCCAGTAGATGGTCAGATCAAGCATGCTTCCAGGGCTCCAGGGCCCTCATTATATGCTGGCCGGAGCCCCACCTCCGGCCCCACCCAAAAGACCTGATAGGGGCTTAACATATGCACATGTTTGTCATAGGTTCCCTGGAGGAGCCTTTGATTGCATTGGCTCCCCAGGGAGAACCTAAGTCCCACATTGGTGGAGGCTTTCAATCCGGATGTCTATTGTTCCTCCAGATTCAAGCTCCCCTCTCTGCCTGATCATGTGCTCTGGCCATGCAGCGGGCGCCATTACCTGGGAGCACATGGCAGGCTGGTTGCTACACAGAGCATACTACATTACACAAAGGTAACTTGCCTCTAAGCATGGGGGTCCCATGTAGCCATCATGGCTAACACCAGTGCTCCCTCTAAGTTGTGGAGTCTTGTGAGCAAAAATTCCACTTTGTGAGCTACTGGCATGAAAGTTGTGAGTGAGCGATTTGGCTACTGCATAAATTAGTTTGCTCTGGAGCCATCCTTCCTGAATTAAGACAAAACTCTGTGAGCTGGAGGCTAAAAAACTGAGAGCTAGCTCACACTAACTCAGCTTAGAGGGAACACTGGCTAACACCATGACAATCCTTACAACCTAATAAAAATAAATCAAATTCATAGGTTGAGAGGTAGTTGCATATAGACCATCACATACATATGCAGTCTTCACTAAACATGTACTAATTGCATCACTGCATAGTCATTACAACTGCTGAAGTCCACAGACCAAATCCTAATGCTAAGTTGTCAGTCCTCTTAATTTTTTTCGCATTTTTTTCCCACTCCAGACATCCATGCATAACCGCCTGAAATCAAACACGACAGACATCTTGCATGTGAGTTTACGCACAGATGAACCACCACCATCATTTGTTCCTATGAGTTTATCTGTCCTGTGAGGTAAAATTTGAGCCACAAATGTACTAAATTTCCAGCACTTTAACTAATTCCATAGCCAGCTATGTGAATGATTTCATACTTGGAACAAGCTCATACATATGTTTTTATCTACATCTTGTACAGACATTAGGTCTGCAAGATACTGGACTTTTAACCTAACGTTAACCTAACTATCTCTGTCACATACTAACTATCTCTTGTCACATACAAAACCAACAAATTCCAGGCCATGATTGTGTCCCAGTTTTTTTTTAAACATTACACTAACACCCACTTCACAATCTCACATATGTATCTTCCTTCAGGTTTTCTCACATAATATATTACAGAGCAGGACACAATTTCCAAATCTTTCTTAACATACCTTCAAAATCCCACTGCACAATTCTCTAACCTACCAAACCTCCATGGTCACATAAACCTGCTTGTGATTTTTGTCCTTCCACTTGCTGTGTAATCTCTCGCGCGCGTACACACATACACATAATGGATTAGATCTAGGCAGCTTCTCAGATGCTGAAAAAGGAATAATGGGTCCCTTTTGACCACCAAAAAATGCTATTCTGGGGATTGTGGACTCAAAATGTCATGTGCAATGCAGGCTGTGATAAGGAAGGGGAATTCAACAGGACTGAATGAAAAGGTGTTGGAAAAATGAGTATATAACACAAGGCCTGAGAAATTTAGTCATTATAGGGTTAACCTATGCAACTTGTTTGTTTACCTAGATTTAACCTGGAAGTGATACCTGGCAGCTGGCCAATTGACTCTAAACCCGGGAAACCTGGAGGCTGGTGGGGATCCAGCATAGGCTTACTGACTTCAGGTTGGGGGATTCCTAGAAATTGGAGGGGCGGGTTGCCAGGTCCTCTTCGCTCCATGGTGGGGGGTGGGAGGGAGCACTCTGGGAGTGTGGGGGCAGGGTGACGTTGCCATATGCAATGTCCCCAGCATGATGATGTCATGCGGAAGTGACATCATCACAGTGGGGATGCCGCTCTAGTATTTTGGGCAAAGCTCTATGATTACCATAGAGTTTTGCCCAAAATACTAGAGTGTCACCGCATGACGCCTCAGTGTGATGATACCACTCCTGTGTGATCTCATCATGCTGGGGATGTTGTGGTGGGTGGGGGCTTTTGCCCTGCCCACTTTCTACAAGCACTTGTGGGCCCCAGGAAAGGTGTTGGTGGGCACCACAGTGGGGACGCCTGTCTTACACTGAGCCTGTGAATTGGTCCTTAACTTATATTTGAAGCACAAAGTATTTTTTTTTGTCCTTTATAAAATAAAAAAAATGTTTTTTTAAAAAAATTGAAGAAATTACAAACAAAATACTTGAAACGGCAGAGATGGACAACTTAACTTTAATCCTGAGAGGACAAAAATGAAGGAAGCTTTGAGAATACATGGTCAAGATTTTACAAATGGATGGAAGAGTATAATAAATAAACCATATGGACATACAGCTGAAACAGAATATGAACTATATTTTTAACTATAAGCAAAAGATTTATTAAAAAATACATGGTGGGAAAAATATAAAATATAATTAGACAATGTATGAGGTAACCAAACCGACAAAACAATGATGTAGATGGAATCCCCAAATTCTGTATGTATGTTTGTTTTTTGTTTGTCCTTTATAAAATAAAAAATTGTTTAAACTTATATTTGAAGCACCAATTGGGTGACCAGATACAAAGGCCTGTAATTGCTGTTCAGAAGACCAAATGCAATGCTTATGTCTTTGAGTATAGATGTCGATGCCTGTGTGAACCCTGAAGTGTTTGAGGTCTCCAAAATGGCGATGCACGTGTGTTGCCACTGGTGAGCCCACATTAAACATGAGCCCCCTACAGGCAGATAGGGAAAGGCCCGACAGCAGGAATAGTGTCTGAATTCCACAAAGTTCCCCTATTGCTCTGTGGTACAAATCCTTCTGCAAATGTGAACCAATTCCTTAATTGCCAAAAGAAAATGAACGCATGCTTGGCAAATGATCCCCCAGCTGTGCTGAATCCCATAAAACGCTAGCAGATATCACTGTTCTTTATCAAAGTTTTGGCTACAGCCTCAATTATTAACTTACCAGACCAGGCAACGATAATCCATGCAAGACACTGGAAAGCGACAAGTCACTGATGGGAGAGCTGTAAGAAAAAAATGGCTTAGACCAAATTCACAGATGCCACTTAAAGAGTTTTTTTTTTAAATCTTCTTCCAACTCCTGATGTGCATGTATGAAAAACAGAAAAGCCATCAAAAGCAGAAGTATCAGGTTTCTCGTTTCTGACGTCTAAAAAACAGAAAAGCAGTTTTAATGTACTGATCTACAGTCATTTTTATGCTTGCATTGCTGTTTCATTACAAACAGCCTTTGGCTAATCCTTTTACCTTCAGCAGAACTTGCCAGATGTTTTCTCCTTGGAATATTTCTAGGTACCGGGAGAAGGTCAAGATTCTAACTGTTTTAATCTGTTTTAATTATGAACTCTATGGTTCAGTTGTGTGTCTTTTAAAATGTTGTGAGCCACTCCAAGCCCCACATTGTGGGAGATGGGTGGGATAGAAATCTAATAACTAATTGAAATAAATAAATAAATTGGGCAATCAAACAACCGAACAAACAACCTGTCTTCTATATAGCATTAAAAAGTGTTCTAAATTGTATTGGAGCCAGTTTGGTGTACTGGTTAGAAGTGCGGACTCTAAGAACTGGGCTTGATTCCCCACTCCTCCACTTGCACCTGCTGGATGACTTTGGCCAAGCCATAGTTCTGGCACAGCTGTTCTTGAAAGAGCCGTTCTTGAAAGAGCTCGCTCAGCCCCACCTACCTCACAGGGTGTCTGTTGTGGGGAGGGGAAGGGAAAGGATTTTGTAAGCCACTCTGAGACTCCTTTGGGTAGTGAAGGGCAGGGTATAAATCCAATCTCTTCTTCTTCTCTAAATTGTATTACAAATCTTTTGTGCATGTATGTTCTTACTGTGACTTCCCACAGCCGCCCCTCTTCTGCATCCCAGAATTCATTCCATAGGGAAAGAAAGGTAACTTATAAACAAGTTTTGTCCCTTGGGTGTCTCCGATGACTTACACATGGTCTGCCCCAGGTTGGATGCTGCTGCGGGGGAGGGGGGGACCGCTTCCCCACAGCATTGTGGTGCTTCTGTGTGGTTCCCAGGTTCCCATGTGTTTCTGGTGATCTTTCCCAAACATGCTTTGCTGGGTGCTGACTGGCTGGAGCAGCAGTGGAGGTCTTTGTCTTCCTTGAGGCCCCAGCAGCCCAGCTTGCTCAGCGGGATCCCACCTTCGTTGCCAATGTTGCATACTGGGTTCGACGCATGGAGAAGCAGGACAACAGTGTGATGAACAGCTCTTAGTTTATTCATACACAACAACTCAAACCGGCCAAGGCGGCCAACTATATACAGCCCCCTGGGTCACACCCACAGTCCTTTTGGAGGGTTTGAATTTCCCGCCAAAGTCCCTATTGGTGTACTCCTGGAGGTTCAGGATCCTTGGCCCCTATTGTTTCCAGGAGACAAGCTCAGACTGCCTGTCGCTGGCGCCTGGTGGCAGTCAGTGGACATAACAGATTTTTTGGGAAATATAGCAGCATAGCTGGGGTGGCACCCTTCTGGACACGAAAGGCTGGCTCTTCCCGGTCCTCCCCACACTCCCCACTTTCCCTGCCCCAATCTTCCATGGTGGCTCTTCCCCACCTGTCTTCCCCCTCTTCCCTCCCCAATGTAATGAGCTAGAGACTTAGTATTGAAAAAGAAATCTGGGGAGTCAAAGAACCTGATACACAGATTATGAAGCTCTAGCATAATAGTGTTTGGTGATTGCCAATATCATTATTGGCAATTGCCAATACCATTATACCATTCTCTGAATCCCCAGCTTTCATTAAAAAAAAAACCCTAAGACTGGAGCTCATGACATTGCAGAGTGGAATGCAAAAGTGGAAAGACAGGGCGGGGGAAGGGGCCACCAGGGAAGACCGGGGCGGGGAAATGGCACAAGTGTGGGGAAGTCCAGGAAAACCCAGCCTCTCCTGTCAATTGCTGAATTTAAAAACCAGAAAAGTCCCCTGGAGATGAGGACCGTCAAACATGTGGTGTAACCTGCCATAGAGAAGCTGCATGGCCCCTGCACTGTATGGGCAGCCTTTGCGGCAACAGCAAAACTATAGAATGCTGCTTGAAGTAGGGGGGAAAGGGAAAGGTGCGTGGCTTCTCTCCCTTGTATTTCAGCCTTGCCTATTTGGCCTGGGTGATTCCAGAATGCAAGGGTTTTCCTTGAGTATTCTATCCTGAATTGCAGATACTCTGTTCATGTTCTCACTGCCTGTGGACCACTGTAGTTTGATCCAGGGAGTTCTAAAGAAGCATGGGCATAATAAATGCCACTAATGGATTAATGTCACATGCTGCATGGGGGTCAAAACAGTCAGTGCTCCCTCTAAGCCAGGGGTGTTGAACTCATTTGTTATGAGGGCCAGATCTGACATAAATGAGACCTTGTTGGGACAGACCATGTGTGTCATAAAATGTAATGCCAGATAGCGGAGATATAAACTTTATAAAGGACACAAACACAAAGTTCTTTTTACTTAAAATAAAAACATGCTTACAACATTAGCACTCTTGCAATATTTTGTTTATTTAACAGTCTCTGATAACCAGGGGTCATTTCGCAGAAAAAAAGGTGCCGGAGCTCATTAGCATAACTCATTAGCATAATTTATTTGCATATGCTACACTACCTGACATCACCGGAAGTATGTCAGAAGGCAAGAAAGAAAGAGAGAGAGCGAGAGAGAGAAAAGAAAGAAAGAAAGAAAGAAAGAACTGGCAGAGAGAGGACTGCTACTAATCCAAGCCTCAGAAATACCACTATTCTGGGAGGATACCTTCTGTTGTGGCTGAAGCCTTCAGAAGGCTGCTTAGAGAAACAAGGACCTTTCCAGGGGGCGGGGTCATTTTGTTGCAGCCATGACACAAGCAGGCATTCCCCCGCCGGGGGGGGGGGGGCTGGCACCAACTCCCAGAGCTGTGCTCCCCCGAGCTCCTGCTCAAAATGACCCCTGCTGATAACTGACACCTCTTACTCTGAATTATTGCATCAAAATGTCTGTGCTGTTGCAATCTTGAGTGTGCTGTTCAAGTGTGTATCTGTAAGCTGCAAACCAACTTTTGATTTATTGACATTCACCACAGAAATCTCATGCTCAGAGTTCTGAATCTAGGACCCAGGGGAAAACATGAAATGGCTGAACAACTGAGAAAGTCTGACAAAGCAAGCTATGATGCAGCAGCAGCAACAGAACTGGAAGCAGGAGATGGCCAGTTCCAGTGCGGGCCTGATAGAAGCCCTCTGCGGGCCTGATCCAACCCCCAGGCCACATGTTTGACACCCCTGCTCTAAGCTGTGGAGTCTTGTGAGCAAAAATTCTACTTTGTGAGCTACTAGCATTAAAGTTGTGAGTGAGCGATTTGGCTGTTGTATAAATTAGTTTGCTCTGGAGCCACCCTTCCTCAGCTAAGATAAAAATGTGTGAGCCAGAGGCTAAAAAACTGTGAGCTAGCTCACACTAACTCAGCTTAGAGGGAACACTGCGCTCTTCTTGTTTTAAATGATGCATGACCAACACAAGATAATCTGGGGGATTTCATGATCCTGGCAATCTGGTATGTTGCAAGCAGGTACCAAAAGGGGCTCTGTGGCTAGCTGACATGTTGAGTACCACCAATCACACAGACACGGAAGTGTTTGAAATACTGTACTTTTCAAACTGTTGATTGAATAAATCATCAACAAAAGCATACATGGTACTTGGGAAATGGGCATTGCAAGCAGAATACATTTAATTCCTGAACATGTTACTTGTGAAGTCTCCCTATTTTAAATGCACTTGGGTTTCTAAATCAATTGGTAGCCGTGTGCAGAAGCTGATTTACAGTCACATCTCAGCCTTCTAGCATTTTTATCATGTTCATGTGATATCAGTCTTACAGGCAAAGAGCAAGTCGAAGCTGACCCTAGGTTCTAGGGTGTTATGTCCGCTGATCGCCACTAGGCACCAGTGACAGACAGCCTGAGCTCGGCTTCTGGGAAGAATAAGGGCCAAGGATCCTGAACCTCCAGGAGTACACCAATAGGGTCTTTGGCGGGAGATTCAAACCCTCCAATAGGACTGTGGGTGTGACTCAGGGGGCTGTATATAGTTGGCCGCCTCAGCCGGTAACTTTGTCTTTTTGTGTACCTAATAAACTGAGCTGTTCATCACTACCCCATCCTGTTCCTCCATGCATTGGACCCAGTACACAATATAGGGTTTCACTTGCAGATTTTTCATCCATGTTTTGCTATATTTAACAGCTAACAGTAAATTATGCAGTAATTTTAATTCTGCTAGTGCAGTTTAGTGTTTCATATATAGGTTTTAGAGAGTATTGATTTTAGTGCTGATTTATGGAACTGGGAGACAGCACTAGAGTTACGGGTCCCCATGGAGCTCTACAATCACTTATTCATACGTCAGCATTTTACTGTAACAAATTTTTGCCTGTCACATTTCTTACTTTATTTATTTACTTCATTTATATCTGGCTTTCTCCCCAATGGAGGGTAACAGTCTTACTCTAGTCCCCAAAGAGAAGATATACAAACCATGCAAGGGACCATTATAAATGTTAAGAATAGCCAAAGGGAAATAAGAAGCTGTTCAAATGGACTCAAATGAACTCAAAACTTTCTGTGACTGTTAGAAGCACTCCAGATTCTCAAGGGGAAGTCTGCCACCCAGCTATTTGACCTCCTTTACCAAGAGATGGCAGGGATCAAGCCCCGGACCTCAGGAATGCAAAACAAGCATTCTGTTATTGAATTATGGCTCTTTCCATCTGTTCGAGGGCCAGATTCATTGGAAAGCAAAAAGAACCAGCCCTGTCCAAGGGTAATCTGGAGTCTAGACCCTGGCCATTTCCACCCAAGCAGAAAATGAGACAAAATGAATCCCATCTTCTACAGGAAAAATGAAATTCTGGGCTAGGAGAAGATTTTGTAATAGCACATACCTGAAATAGACATACGCGTGAGTTTGATCCCATTTAAATACTTGGCAAGGAGACCCTTAACAATCCAAGGGCATGCCTTCTAAACATATACGAAGAAATACCTGCTAGCTCTGCCTATGGAAAAAACGAGGTTCATGTGTTCGTATCAATAGACTCCGGGCTGCCATTTAAATTCATAATTTGTGCAGAACTAGTTACACCTCCAGGGAATTTTGGTTCCTGTTGCACGCGGCAGACTCCTGTTCACTTGCTTAAATTTTTATCGTCCATCTCTATGGACCTGAAAGATCTTGCAGAAGGGGGCCTGGAGCCCAGCACGATGGCATGTGCCCCACATACCGTAAGCAAAAAGCTCTGAAGGATGAGATTTCAAAACGGACTGCCATGGAAAGGATAAATATGAATGACATACGGTCAGTTTTCTTTCTGCCCCACAGAGTTTTTGAAATCCACAGCTGCTTGTCAGTGGCAGACAGACCACATTGACCTCATAAACCCAAACTCTTCTTTAACGGCATAAAAATAATTGTTTATGCTTTCAGCTAAAAATCCTTTGCCAAAGGGGTGGTTATTATTACAAACTGTGTGCCAGTCCTGGCTCATGCAGGCTCTTACTGTCAGGAGCCTTCACTTTGCAGTAGGACTCCTCATCTCCTGGCTTCTGAAAGCAAAACTGCAGATGGAAATGTTAAAGAAGCACAGCTTTCGAGCAAAAAAATATATTAAAATCCCCCCCCCCTTTTTTTTTTTTTGCAAAAGCAACAATGACAAAAAGACTCAGCAGCTGAATGCCGTCGAGTATTGGCTGTACAGCCCGAAGGAAAATACAGCAAAGGCATCCGATAATATTTTAACAGTGGTTTTCACATACGGTCAAACTATACATTCAGGCCATAATTAAATACCATAATTATCTAATGAGGAGAAGAAGAAGAAGAAGAGATTGGATTTATATCCCGCCCTTCACTCACTTAAGAGTCTCAGAGCGGCTTACAAACTCCTTTCCCTTCCCCTCCCCACAACAGACACCCTGTGAGGTGGGTGGGGCTGAGAGAGCTCTTTCCCAAGCTTTCCTTGAGAGAACAGCTGGTACAGAGCTATGGCTTGCCCAAGGTCATCCAGCCAGGTGCAAGTGGAGGAGTGGGGAATCAAACCTGGTTCTCCCAAATTAGAGTCCGCACACTTAACCACTACACCAAACTGTCTCTCTCGAGAGAGCAAGAGAGCAAGGTGGTCTCTACTGTAACAAAAGAAGGGATAGAGTTTAAGGTGGAATTCAAACTAGATGACATTTTGGATTTCCATCTCATTAAATTTGGATTGGGACCTTTGTGCCAAGCAAGCTTGCGCTTTATCCTCTCTCCCCTTCACTCTTTGCTCTACATAAATCGGCAACATTATTTTCCCCTTTGTGTATTGGATGTCTTCTTTATTGGGGAAACAGCACCACAAGGGGGTCAATTTACATTGGGAAAGGGAAGGGGAGAAGGTTTCATCTCCATACCTTACTCAACATGGCATCCCCAATTCAATCCAGACATGCCTGTAATTTAGGGAATTAAATGAGACAGAGGGTCCAGTTACTGTTTTCTAATTGCTTGTTCAGTTTACCCTAAATTGGCAGAATCCTACAATCAGCTTTAGAGGAGGTCCAGAGTCATACAGGTCAAACTGCCTTTTGCAATACCACCCTGAAGGTTCTTATTTAAAAATTAGGCTTGTTGATATAAACTATGGGATCGGCCCACAAATGTGGAACATCTCCAAGAAGAAGGGCAGATCTGGAGCTGGGCTTTTGTGCAGAATCCCAGTGCTTTATCATATTGCTTCCTCTCCTCGGTTGCAGGTCACCAAATGTGTGTTGCATCTGATAATCTGACATCATCTGTGGAGAAGAGCAGCAGACTCAGAACACATGTGCATAAACATTATGTGCATGTAAGGAAAAACAAAAGGGCCACACCTTTGGAGTACGTTCACAGTAGGCCTGCACCCTGCGCTCTGTGATGCATTTGTACACTGATGCATTTGCCCCGCAGGGAGATGTTGTCAAGCAATGGCATTGTCACTTAGGAAAGGGGACTAATTTGCAGATCAGTTGTCCCTTGCTAACAGTACCAAGGGGCATAATGATTATTGAGAAGTACTGGAGTTGGGAGGCCAGTAAGGGTGAAAACAGCATTGTAGTTTATTGCAGGTTCACATGGTACATGCAAACCCCGGCCTTCGTGCCCACTTTTATCCCGGTCGGAGATAATCCCCCAACCTCGCCCAAATGTCCAGATAGGACCTTAAGTTCACGGTTGCAGTTCATAGGTCTCCTGGGGGGAACCTAGGCACAGGATTGGTGAACGTTCAGGATCCAATCATCTATTGTCCTACCTGGCCGAAGCTCAGGTAGGTTCGGACCATGTGCAAAGGTCCATGTGGTGGTCGCCACTGTGGGAGCACATGGCAGCTGCAGCATCAATACACAACACCCCTCTCCCCATAGTCCAGACAACCCCGGCACACATAGTCTTTTAAGTAGTCCACCCAGCGACACTCGCGGCCCAAGCGCCGGGGAGTTGCAGGGCGTCACTGGGTCCTGGGAGCGGGGCAGCTGGTATCTGCTCTGGCGCGTCTCAGGGCAGGTCCAGCTGTGGTTCCAGTGTCTCTGTCTCTCTTGGCTCATCAGGAGGCAGGCGGTCTGTGGGTTCTGTCTCGGGGCAGGGTTCCTGGAGAGGTTGCTGGTCCGGTTCCTCGGGTGTCGGAGTCGCAGGAACTTGGGGTATGCTGCTCAGTAGGCGCTGTCTCAGCTGGTCAATGTGGCACCGCCGCACCACGCCATCTTCCGTGAGGACCTTGTAGGACAGGGGACCTGTGGGATGAATGATCCCTCCGGGGATCCAGGCAGGACCTCTGGCGTAGCTCCATACATAGACTGGGTCCTCGGGGGAGAACCACGGGGGCTTGCTGGAACTTGGACCTTGTGTGGCCATTGACGGCATGGTCGGGGTGGAGCCAGTCCAGCATGGAGCTGAGGCACCGGCCCATCAGCAGCTCTGCTGGCTGGCGTCCAGTGCCGGCGTGTGGAGTGTTCCTCTGGCTAAACAGGAACTTCGTCAGCTGGAACTCCCAATTACCTTGCTCCATGCATTTGAGAGCGTCCTTAGTGGTTCTCACCATTTGCTCCGCCTGGCCGTTGGTCGCGGGATGGAAGGGCGCCAAGCAGATGTGCTGAATGCAGAGGGAGTCCACGAAGTTCTGGAACCCCACGGAGGTGAATGCCGTCCCATTGTCTGTCACAAGGGTGTCGGGCAGCCCATGAGTGGCGAAGATATGCCATAGGTGAACTCTGGAGGGCAGCGGAGGACAGGAGGGCCTGGTGTGATGTGGTCCACAGGGTTGTGAAGCGTTGGATTCGACTGTGCAACTGAACAACAACAAAAATTGTGCTACAGAACCTCTGAGAGAGAATGACTGAGTGAACAGTTAAAAATCCTTGTTAGGACCAGCTCACACAACAGTGCATTTTTTCTTGTACAGCTACAGTGCTCTTATCACAGAAAGGCCAGCTAACTCATTTACCATGAATAGCAGTAGAAAAGAGAAAGAGTCCAGTAGCACCTTAACAACAACAAAATTTGTGGCCAGGTATGAGCTTCAGATACTCTGAAGAAGTGAGCAGTGACTCACGAAATTTTGTGAGTCTTTAGGGTGCTACTGGATTCTTACTCTTTTCTACTGCTACAGACAAACTAACATGGCTACCCATCTTGATCTATCACCATGAACAGTAGTTTTTTGCCCGCCTGCTAAACCTGAGCATGCAGTTTTCTCTTATACCATTTTTTGGATGTTGCATTCAGCTGCTAACTGAGCGGCTTTCATGATCCAGCAGCAGGACAACTGATTATGTACCATGGCAATAAAACAATGCAGAACCTCAAAAGTGGACCGATGCACAAGGAGACCAGGAGCAGCATGCAATGCAGAGTGAGATTTGAGTTCCGATGTCGGCTTGGAGATACAACAGTGGGAAAGATGAGTGCAGAATCTCCCTCTGTGGCAGGCACATAATCCTGATTCTTACTGGCTTTGTCCAACTACACAGTTCCATGTGGAGTTCTATAAGCACTATTCAGCAAACCAAAGATGTACACACACTACAGATTTACACTGGTTTAACAGCCATTTGACTGCAATTCTTGAGGATTTACTCCTCAAGCAAAGGCATTTCCTCCATCCGGGGAAGTTTACTTCCACCAGAGGAAGGGTTGCCATCTCTATGTTGGGAAATACCTGGAGATTTGGGGGTGAAACCTGGAGAAGGCGTGGTTTGAGGATAGCAGGGAGCTCAGCAAGGATCTGATACCACAGGGGCCACCCTCGAGAGCAGCCATTGTCTCCAGGTGAACTGATCTCTATAATCAGGAGAGCAGTTGTAATCCAGGAGATCTCCCAGTTGGCCTCAGGTTGGCAACTCTAGGAAAGCATCCATGTTAGTGGAAATCATCTATCACAGGATCCATCCCAGTGTCCCTCTTCCTAGTTCCGTGAAAAGAATCCTCTACTAGAAGATTGTCAAGCACCCTAACCAAATTACTCCCCCACAATTCCTTGTGTCAGAAGCTGGGGCTGCCAGCTTGGACTCTTCATAGGAGGTCTTTGTGGCCTCAGTACTAGGACAGAAAGGGATTAAACTCATCCTATAGCATCACCTCCATGGGGCCTCTCCACAGCCTAACAGAGAGCCTGAGCATGTCCTTCTTGGCCTTTTGCGGATTTCCCTTTTAAAGGAAGCACTGGAAGTCCTGGAGAAATTGAGCATGAGAGTGAGTAGTGCCACAAGACTTGAGATGGAGGAGGGTGGGGCTTCATTCTTCATTGAGGGATTCCCCTGGTCATGTTCTGGGCCTGCTGGCCTGCTAGCCACAGGCCCAGCTACCAGATGCAGCTCTTTAAAAGAGCCTCATGCTTCTATCAGCACTGCTGGCCTTTTTGGGCACTGCTGCTGCTCTGGGCCCCACCAATTTCTCCTTGGGGTGCACTGGGGGGGGGGATGACAAAATTGCTGGATCTTAGGGTTGCCAATATCTGGGTGGTGGCTGGAGATCTCCTGCTATTACAGTTGAGCTCCAGATGACTAAGATAAGTTTTCCTGGAGAAAATGACTGCTTTGGAGGGTGGGTTTTATGACATTGTACCCTGCTGAGGACCTTCCCCTCCCTAAACCCTACTTTCCTCAGGCTCCACCCCCCAAATCTCCAGGCATTTCCCAACCCAGAGCTGGCAACCCTACTGGTGGTCAGGTAGTTGTTCCTCACCCTGGTCTGCTGACCTTGGTAAGTGTGGGGGTGGACTCCCCAGCCCTGGGTACTTTGGATGGAGCCATAAGAGCTGAAGTGGTAGTGTTATATGCAATGAGAAAGTTTCATCAATATGTATACGGTAAAATGGTCCAGGTTCAAACGGACCATAAGCCACTTGAAGCCATATTTAAAAAACCAATAGGGAATGCACCAGCTAGGCTTCAGCGTATGTTATTGCAGCTGCAGAGATATCAAATGGAAGTGGGGTATGTTCCTGGTAAGAACATGTATATTGCTGATACCTTGTCACGAGCTGTGGTAGATCCTCCTGTTAGTGATGAGGAAGGAGTGAAAGATGAAAAGGTGATTTATGACGTAAATGCCGTAACGATGCAAACGGATTGGGTGGCGGCAATACGTGGTGCAACACAACAGGATAGACAGCTCCAGGCCCTTGCAGACGTGGTGAGTCAGGGATGGCCAAGATATTTAAAAGATGTCCCGATGTTGGTGAAACCATTCTGGGGAGTAAAAGATGTCTTACGATGGGAAGATGCGGTTTGCTATGCAGGAGAGAGGATAGTCATACCAGTGATCTATAGACGGGAAATGCTAACTTTACTTCATGAGTCTCATCAGGGTATACAACTGACTAAGGCAAGGGCCAAAGAAATTATGTACTGGCCCGGCATGAATAGAGATATAGAAACAATGGTAGGGCGGTGTACTGTATGTATGAATATGTCTGCAAGGAATCAAAAAGAACCAATGATTCCCCATGAAGTACCTGAATTGCCATGGGGAAAAGTAGGAATAGATACTTTTGAGCATGGCTCTAGGCCATATCTCCTGGTAGTGGACTATTTCTCAAAATACCCAGAGGTGATGCAGATAGTAGATAAAACAGCAAATACAGTAATAGGTAAGCTTAAATCACTATTTGCTCGACATGGGATACCCAGAGTAGTCGTTAGTGACAATGTACCCTTTGCTAGCAGGGCATTTCAACAGTTTGCCAGGGAATGGGGTTTCGAGCAGAGTTTAAGTACACCGGGGTATCCACAGTCAAATGGAATGGCGGAGAGGACAATTCAATCAATAAAACATGTGCTGAAAAAGGCTGAAGAGACAGGCATAGATCCGCATATAGCACTTTTAGAGTATAGAAACACACCGATAACAGATATGGGGTATTCCCCAGCAGAGATACTCATGGGAAGAAAACTGAGAACTAAGTTGCCCATTACAACAGAGATGCTGAAACCCAAAGTAGCAGTAGGGGTGAGAGAGGACCTGAAGAAACGACAAGGGAAGCAGAAATATTATTATGATCAAGGAGCAAAACCACTCAGACCACTGAAAGAAAATGAGAAAGTATGGATGGAAACGCGGGTGGGGTGGACACCAGTCAGGGTCATGCACCGGTGTGAGCAACCTCGAGCATATCAGGTGGTGACAGCCGATGGCCATGTTTATACAAGAAACAGACGGAGGCTCAAAGTTCAAAAAGAGGGGGATAGTAGAGGAAATTTCGAAGAGAGAGAAGAGAAGGGAATAGAAAAAAATAGGGAGGTAGTAGAACAAAATAGGACACCAATATACATTACAGCACATGGGAGATCAGTGTTTTGTCCTGAAAGATATGGATTTTAAAGTTAACTATTGTTTTAAATACTATAATGTTATTATTGTTAGTTTTAACTATGAGAAGGAGATGTGGTGTATATCTTTAAGACAGGTTTGAATTGTTTTCACACCTGGAAGGAATAATGGAGGCACCCCTCCCTCTCTCTGATTATTAAGCCTTCCTCCCTGCTGGTCGGGGCTTACTTTGTTATCAATGAAGATACTGAATAAACGCTACTGAGAACTTGGACTGTGCTGTATCTGTGGGCCTCCTCTTTAACAACAGACATTACAACAGGGACACAAATTTGTAATATAAAAAAGAAAGGGGGGAAACATGGGCGTAGCAATTTTTATTCAACCACAGCTTTTTTAAAAAGAGTATCGCTAACGTATCTTTACATTGGAAAATACATTTTTAAACAATAAAAGCTTGTTTCACTGTGAACCACAAATAAAAATGTGGTTATCCAAAACAGAACTGAAATATACTGTTAAGACCCTATCTCTCTCTCATACACACACACACACACACCCGTGTTACCAATTCAAAATGACTGCATACACAGAAATATGTTGATCCCTGAAAAAAATACAAGTGGAAAAAATTATTTTAAAACCAATCAAGGGAATTTCTTAAATGAAACGGCTTCTTCTTTTGTTTTGTTTTTTCTTTAAGATTATTTGTTTTTGCGGTTCAGTGACAACTGGGGCTGTTTTTTTACAATCTGATGACAAATTCTATATAAAATGAGATCATGGTATATAGTTCACTAGAATATTGAAAAGCTAAACAGATAAAGGCATGTGAGGTTTGGCTCAGATCACTGTTACTGAATTGAATCTTGGTGTTATAAAAGCCCAGCTTGTTATTTCTGACGGCATGTTCAATTTCAAGCAGCATAAAATCTAATGTTGGCAGTAAATTAGAAGCAAGATGCAAATTGCCAAAATCTCTGCTGTACAGCGTTTCCCCTTCTGCCAAATGGAATATAATATATTCTTTTTTAAGATACTGGCATGATTGATGTGCTTAAATAATCTTATCAACCAATGCTGAAAAGTTGCTTAGAGACAACTCTAGGATGTCAAACGACAGGGATGCCCAGTTATTAGCAAGCAGCACACCAAATGGCCCGGCATCCAATAACAGGATAAGGATTTCTTATTTAGTTTAATTGAGCTAACTGAAAAAATAACAAAATAGCAAAAGCACAAAGTGAATAGCATAGAGACCCCACTCCCAAAATTAGACTAAAATATAGGGCTGCCAATCCCCAGTTGGGGGCAGGGGATCCCCTGGTTTGGAGCCCCTCCCCCTGCTTCAGGGCTGTCAGAAAACTGGGGGGAAATGGCTGCTGGGTGCTCAATTATACTCTATGGTGACCAGTCTCTTTAGGGTATAATGGAGAATCGATCTGTGGGTATCTGGGGCTCTGGGGAAGCTGTTTTTTGAGATAGAAGCACCAAAGTTTCAACATGGCTGGTGGTGCCTCTCCTGGAAAAAAGCCCCCAAGATTCAAAAAGATTGGACCAGGGGGTCCAATTTTATGAGCCCCCAAAGAAGGTGCCCCCATCCTCCATTATTTCCAATGGAGGGAAAGCATTTAAAAAGAATGTTTTTAAAAGGAATGCTTATTGGCCTCTCCTGGCAACCCTAATGACATCACAAAAGTGATGTCACAAAAGTGATGTGACATCCTTGCTCCTGGCTCCACCTGAAAGTCTCCTGGCTCCACCCCCAAAGCCCCCAGATAATTCCTGAGTCAGACCTGGCAACCCTATTAAAACATCTTTTATTTATTTATTTATTTATTGAGATTTATTTATTGAGATTTATATCAGTAGCTGTTAGTGTGGTCTAACACCACAAACTAACAATGGCTAGTAGTTGTTAATGTGTTCGACTAGGACATGGGAGAACACAGAGAAAGTGACATCATCATGCTGTGACACTGCTGCAATGCTCTGGTAAAAATGCTATGATAAAAATGGCTTCTACCATATTTTGCCCAAATATCAGAGCATTGCCCGAACGTTGCTGGCTTCATAACGTCACTTCCTGTGTGGCACTGGCATCATGGGCTGGGCCTTCCTCCTGGTAAATCCTCCCACTGGCCTATTGATAGGGTTGCCAGGTCTCTTACCTGTTGCAGTAGGGGGAGTAGCTCCCGGTCTGGGACATTTGTGTGCACACTGCAATAACGTCACCCAGAAGTGACATCATCACACTAGGTACGTTGCCAGTGGATGCTCTAGCATTCAGCTTGAAAATTCTACAGTGCTATGATACCTCCGGGTGACGTCATCACGCTGGGCACGTCAGCCTGGGCACGTCAGCCACATCACGCTGGGCACGTCAGCCACTTTGGGGGTGGGGTTTTCCTGCCAGCCGATCTGGGCTGGCAGGTCCGGGGACTTTTGGGTGGGCAAACCTCTGCCCTCCCTGCAGGACCTGGCAACCCTATCAGTTGATCAGCAGCTAACAGACAGGGCCTGGCCATGGGGGACCCCCACCTCCACCAGGGGAGGGGTCTGGCATTCCTATGCATTGGAACTAGGAACTAGAAGGGTTGAGCGTGTGGTGGTAGTGTGCTTGGCCCTCAGACAGCACCAAAAGTGTGTGAAATCCTGTTGGTGGTCTCCCCTGCCTTTGATTCCCCTTGGCTTCAAAGGGGAGAAACTTCTGGAGGATTTCATGATTGTAACTGGACAACCGGGGGGGGGGGGGGAGGGGGGAACCATTAGAAAAATTAAATACGACTTTACCTTGTATGACCTTGCCCACTGAAAAGTACCTTCCTTATGATTTCTCTTTGTGTCATCCATCCTGCAGTTTTAGCCCTGCAAATATAATCTGCACCTCTTTCTCACTCAGAGTGATAGCCCAACTGTATTACTGTCTAGGAAAACTGTCAAAGAAGGACATGAACCAGACGATTTGAAGTGACACACTGATCGCCCTCTTCCTGTTACAAATCCCACATTAGAACTAAATAGTGGCCTGCCGGATACGCTGCTTTGTTTCTAGAGCTGTATGCTTCCAGACATTTAGAAACAGCAGTTTACAATACGTGTTGCGTATGGGTTTCATCTCTTCTGTTGGCTTGTACATTCTAGACTATTTTTTTAAAATTTTCATTTTTGTCACAAACGTAACACCTAAATACAGATATAGTGACTTCAGTCAATCTAAATGAAAGGTCAGGCAAGCAGAGAGCCTTGGAAATATAACACCCATAGCACTGTATATCAGTACTGTAGCTTGGATCCACCAGAAGATTTCAGCATGTGTCACAATCATTGTGCAAGCAGAGATGTGGGGGGGGGGGGGACTTCATTGCCAGCCCCTTGGGCTAAGTTAAAGGTAGTATATCCTGAACTGTCTTTCTGCTTGCACAAGCAATTCCTGGGGACTGTAAGATAGAGGAAGGAAAGTGCTAGCTGTTGCACAAGGGGAACTGTGCTCCATCCATTTATGTTTTCACTTGTGCATTACTAGATCCAAAGCTGTAGTTGAACTATTGGAAATTAGAAGGTAAATGTACTGTCGTCGGGTGACATGGGTAATGTTTTCCAAATACTGCTGGACAACATAGACATTTATATGACCAGCTTCCTATCGGTCAAACTGGTTTTATATAAAAGAGATCTGGAAGAGATCTTGCTACAGCAGCAAATGACACCATTGCAGACAAATAGACCAGTACAGAAGTTCCTATTTCGGATGCCGAATTCGCAGCATCGTCTTTTTTACCACCCCTTTATATTGCTAATCATTTGCCTTCGTAATTTACAGAACTCTCTTTTAAAAAATTTTTGCCATTATTTTGGATGGTAAATTTCCCTTAATCTTTGGAAACGGAAAGTTATCATTCCAGCGTGTCTTGATTTATTGAACATGCCTGGATTCTCACATTTTAGAGGCAATCCAGCTGTTTTCTTTTAATGAGATCTGTTGGGGGAGAAATTTTCCCTGTTCAAAATGTAAAATGCCAATGACCCATGCAGTTCAGGCACCAGAGATACAGACAGATATGCAACACCCTCCGTCACCAGCATACTGTCACCACTTCCATCAATAACAGGAAGGGGGCTGATAATTTTTCTCTGTGCTTTTTGCAAGTGTTTCACCAAAAGTCTTTCTAAGCATTGGGTGAATCGATTTCCCCCTCCTGCCTCCTCTTAGGTGTGGCCTTCCAATGACAATCATCAGCTGCTATGTTAGCTCCAGGCAATTGACTGCCGGCCTTCCAGAGTCCCACTGTCATTACTCTGAAGTAGGTTGTTTAGGAAACCAGTGCTAGGACAGTGACTTTCGTCTTGGGATCAATGATGGCGTAAGTTTGCCAAGTGTCCGGGAAAAATAATGTTCTGGTGTCTTAATGGACTGGAAACGGGCAGCTGAAGCTTTTCATGGCATGAAGCTAAATAACAGCACCTGATAATTGCTACAGATGAACTGATATTAAATGGAGAGCCAGAGGGACCAGTTTACAGATCAGCAATCTACGTGAGTACCTCACATTTACACACGAGTGTCTGTACGCTCCACCTATTTTCATGAACATGTGTGTATATGCCAGCCTAGCAGTTCAAAAGCAAGAAACTGCAAGTAGATAAATAGGTACCACTTTGGTGGGAAGGTAACAGCATTCTGTGCACCTCGGCATCTAGTCATGCCGGAAACCATGACATGACCATGGAAACATCTTCGGACAGCACTGGCTCTTCAGCTTGGAAACGGAGATGAGCACCACCCCCTAGAGTCGGATTCGACTGGCATTCGAGCAAGGGAAACCTTTACCTCTTTATATATCCATACAAACTCATGCACCTGAGAAACACTTTACATTTGGCCTCCTTTCTGTTGTTTAAAGTTCATTATACTTAGCTGTGGCTAATGAAACCCATAAAAGTGTAACATAGTATTAAGTAAAATAAACATGGAGTAGAGTCTTTAAAATGATGCTGTGCGTTACAAAAACTCAACGTAGGTTTAATTTCCTTTTTCTCCCATAGACAGGGCAAGGTCCACACTGCCCGACAGAACGAGTTTGTGGGTCCTCTGCTGTGGCTTACCTCCCACTGCTGAGCCCTCCCAGGTAGTTCAATCTCACTCTTTCTTAAGCAACAAGAAAAATATAGTCTAGCTGGTCCTCTGATGTTTGAATTTATATTTGTTTTATGTGCCTTTCCATCTTGTTTCCTTTTTGATATTCTGCCGTTGGGAGCCCCACCAGCTGTGGCCCTCTGATGATGCCACGGCCCACCAGCCAAATCAGATGCAAACTGAGCTGGGCCAAAAGTGACACAGGAAGCAATTCTAAGCAGGTCTGTTTGCAAAGTTGCCAGCCTCCAGGTAGGGCCTGGAGATCTCTCAAAATTACTGCTGATCTCCAGAAGACCAAGATCAGTTCCCCTGGAGAAAATGGCTGCTTTGAAGGGTGGACTGTATGGAATTGTACCCTGCTGTGGTCACACTTCCCTTTCCAAATCCCACCCTCTCAGGTTCCTCCCCCAAATTCCCAGGCATTTCCCTACCAGGAGTTGGGAATCCTATATTTTATTCAGTAGGGCTTTCTCCCAGCAAACATTCTTAGGACTGCGGCCACAGAGTTCCCATCACATGGATGCTGTCAGAACCCTGGAGCAAGCAGTTCCCAACAACAGTCATTCAGGAGAATAAAAGTTTATTGAGACATTGAAGGTATCCAGACTCTTTACGTATTGTGTTAGACCTGAGGGGAAAGCACGCGAAGCCGGCAATTATACTAGCTGCAACGTGCATTCTAATGGCCTGGAGCCAATATAACAGTTCATTATTCCCAGGAGAAAGTGGACACCAGGGGATACAGGAGCTCAAGGTTACATGTCTGAGCTGAATAACAAGGGTGCCGGCGGCAAAGCGAGCAGAAATGAAAGTAGACATTCCCTTCTCCCCCTCACCTCCCATGGCAACCAAGCCAGATGCAACAGGCGGGGTTGACAGATGCATACAATGTTCCTAATACTGTGTTCTTGATAAATGTCCCAATAGACCATTCCCCTAACACTTGGGGGTGATACCAGGACGTGGACAACAGAGCAAGAACAGAAAAATTATTTCCCCAGGCTTGGGGAGTGGGGGTGAAAACAGATGAGCTCCAAGACAAACTTTCTGATGGGATAGAAATCTGGTCTCTATGACAGGGGAAGGGAGTTCTATGACTTAAGAACATCTCCAAATAAGTAGAAGGGGGGGGAAGTAATTTTAGCAGTGACCTTAGTTGCATAACTCAGAAGTGAGAGAACCAGATACCAACTGTCCAGTCTTGAATCATGTGAGAGAACATCTCAGTCAGTTCTGAAGTAAGCTAGATCCACATTATAAGAGAGGAATGCCACGGTTTCAAAAGTCCACTGTGTGTCAATGGCACCGTGACTGATATACCAAAAACACTCCTTCATTATCCAGAGACTTTCCCTCCTGTTGCTCATTTGGAAGTTTTCCTAGAAGTCAGGATCTCTTTGACAAATGTGGAAGCTCATCTGCTATCTCACTGCCTCTTCTTGAATGCAAAGCCTAAAAAAAAGAAGAACAAGAACAAAAGAATCTCTAGTCACACGTTTTGGCCAGAGTCTGCTCTCAAATCGTGCAGTGCTCTCTGGTGCTCATGCTACATAGCACAAAACACTGTCTGCTGTGCTCAGCCCCACGGCACTCTCTCTCTCTCTCTCTCTCTCTATATATATATATATATATGTTATGTATTGACCATGCGGTCGCCATGTGCTCTCTTAATTGCGACCGCATGGCCAGAGCACATGGCCAGAGCATGGCCAGAGCACATGGCCAAGAAACTACCTGAGCTTCAGCCAGGTAGAACAAAGGCCAGGTGGATTCAAACCGGCCACCAATCCTGTACCTAGGTTTCTCCCAGGGAACCTATGAAATGTAAATAGACTTCTAATAGCCTATAAGGCCAGTTGGGTGAGGTCAGGGGATTGACCCTGACCAGCATAAAAGGAGGGCTTCGAGCCCTGGGTTGTATGCTTCATCCGGACCAGCAATAAAGATCTAGCTGTTTCACTATTCCATGGACTCCCGACTCCAATACTTATCAATATATATATATATATTTCTTTGCATTTACCCTTTCAGATTATTGACTACCTGGATGTCCTGGAAGCTCAGACATGCATGGATAGGGAGTGAGAATCACCTCTGCCTTGCCAACTTGCTCTTCCCCTGTTCTGCTTGCCTCTCCTCCTTGAGTAGAACATGTTGCATTAGGACTATCTGACTCTTAACTTGGTAGTCTGGCATGTAAGAAGAGCCCTGCTGGATCAGACCAATGGTTCATCTTGTCCAGAATCATGTCTCACACGGGCCAACCAGTTCCTCTGGAGGACCAACAACAGGGCATAGAGGCCGAGACCTTCCCCTGATGTTGCCTCCTGGCTCTGGGATTCAGAGGATTAGTGCTGCTGAATGTAAAGGTTCCCCATAATCATCATGGCTAGTAGCCATTGATAGACTTATCCTCCATGAATCTATCTAATCCCCTTCTAAAGCTCTTTATTATTGTGGCCATCGCTGCATCCTCTGTCAAATTCCACATTTTAATCACTCTCTGTGTAAAACCGTATTTCCTTTCTAGTCTTTGGTATTAGAAGAGTAGAAGAAGAAGAGTTGGTTTTTTATTCCTGGCTTTTTTCTATCTTAAGGAGTCTCAAAACAGCTTACAGTCACCTTTCCTTTTCTCTCCCCACAACAGACACCTTGTGAGGTAGGTCTGTCCATGAAGTAGCTGGCAGTGGGAGTTGGAAGGAGGATTGATTATTTGCCATCTGTTTGTTTTTAATATTGTACTAAGGTTTTAATTAATTTTATCTTGTTTAACTCTGGTTGTACATTGGCCAGAGCCCTGCAGTAGCAGGGGTGGGGCAATTCAATAAATGAGTGAATGAATGAATGAATAGTTCTGAGAGATCTGTGATTGGCCCAAGATCACCCAGCAGGCTTCATATGAAGAAGTGGGGAATCAAACCCGGTTCTCCAGGTTAGAGTCTGCCACTCTTAACCACTATACCATGCTGGCTAGACTGTATTATTTCTGGGTGCTTGATTTTATCTTTACTGCTTGTGTGTGCTAATTATCCTAATTGTTTGTGTCAATGAACTTTGTTTCTAATTTCTTTTTATCTCTATTTTCAGTATTCTTTCCAATCTTGCAGAGAATCCCCACTATTTCATCATCAGCCCGCTTTAGACTCATTTAGGGCCATTAGCTGCCTGTAGTTGCTCCCATAAATAGGGGTGCCAACCTCCAGGTGGAGCCTAGAGATCTCCCAGAATTACAACTGATCTCCAGATGACAGAGTTCAGTTCTCCTGGAGAAAATGGCTGCTTTGAAGGGTGGACTCTATGGTTACCCTGCTGAAGTTCCTTCCTCTTGGCTCCATACCCCAAAATCTCCAGGAATTTCCAAGCCCAATGCTGGCAACACTACGAACCAGGAGTAAACCATATGCCAGAAGCTATTTGAGCACAGAAGGGAGATGCTGCGGAAGAACATTTCTTTTGAAGCTCAAGCTGTTTTTAGTGTGTATTGGGGCTGAATCTTGTCTAGTATATATATCTCCCTAATGACACACAGTATCTCCTAGTCAAATGGGCAAATTTAAATGTGCACACATTTAATATATTAACACAGGGCTATTTTTGGGCAGGAACACACAGGAATGGAGTTCTGGCTGGCTTCTGAGTTGGCCACACCTACAGCCTCCCACCCCACCTTGGGTTCCCCAGGCGCCTTGCAAGCCGTGGGACGCCTGGGGAAGCCAAGCCGATCCAGGGAGGGAAGGCAGTTTAAACTGCCTCCCCTCCACAGGTTTCCCAGGCATCCTGCAGCTGCGGAGTGCCTGGGGAAGCTAATCCAGAAACTGCCTTCCTTCCCTTGGGTTCCCCATGCGCCCCACAAGTCGCAGGGCACCTGGGGAAGCCAATCCTGAGAGGAAGCTGCGCTGTCAGGGTTGTGGCCTAATATGCTAATGAGTCTCTGCTGTTGGGTGTCGTCTATTATGCTAATGAGTTCCTGCTGAGCTTTTTCTACAAAAAAAGCCCTGACACGCACCAAGCAAAAATTACAGTTCCAACTTGTAAAATGGCTCTTGTATATAAACAAATATTGCCATATGAAATAATCAAAGTTTTGGTAGGCATAGAGGGCATTTTTAATGGCCATTTTTAATTCAAAAATCTATATTTTAAAATTTTAGAATAGTGCTGCCCACCCTTAGGTTTTTTTTAAAGTATGTATGTTAAAATAGCAAATCAATGTAAAAAAATGACTTCTCGTTCAGCAGACTGGATCTCACCAGCTTTTAAAAAAAAAGGATACTGTCCAAACTATACCAAAAACATTAATATTCACTTGTAGACAGTTTTTAAAAAAAAAAAATCAAGGAAAGTGTAAAAAAAATCACAGGATGACATTCTAGGATGTATCTGCTGTTTTTAGGACAGATGATGTCACTTGACCGATAGACATGCAACTTGCAGAACATCCAAGGAAAGTACTATCTCATCAGGAGACGTGTTCTGTGATGTCTTCCTCCTTAAGTTGCACTGTAAGTTTGCCAAAACAAAGGGAACTGTTGTGCACAGGGCTGGTAGTCAGAAGTACAATGTTCCCTTTTGAGATATACTTATCTGGCATATAAGGTTGCACTTCTGCACGGCTGTTGAGAGCTCAAATTTTGTTTAAGCAAATCCCCTCATCTAATGCAAGCATAGGAGGCTTAAATAAATATAAACCAATTGAATGAAGGGAGAGCAGTGCAGAAAAAGGCATCTTGTTAATTGTCGGCAATGAGTTTTTCTGACTTCGGTTGTCTTTCTGTCTTCTCTTGTGCTACTGCACTATCGACACCTCATCAATAATGACCAATTAAGTTCCGATACCTTTCTGTGAAATACGAAGCGGAGGTACACCCTTCAACGGCTTTAGAAGGGTGTAACTCTGTTCATGGTTGCTCTTGGAGATGTGACACTAAGGACATCTCCAGGTGAAGGTTTGCTGACGTAGAAAAGACACATGGTTTTGAGGGGCAAAGTTCTTGATATTAATATGAAATCTTATCAGGGGGTCAAGTGAACATCTAGAATTTATGTTGTAAGGGAAATGTACTTTCCCAGCACATAAGCTGCACGTTGGATTTCTGTAATGGATTCATTATTTCATTACATCAAGGAACGTTTGCTGAACCCATTTCAAGAAAAGCAGATACCAAAGTGTGAAAATATCAGCCGGCTTAGTAGGAGCTAGGGGAGACTTACAGTGAAGTCCACCGAAAGCTTTCATTTCACAGACAAATAATAAATGAAGTGTTAGGTCACGAGACCTACACATCAAGAAGGCCCCCTTGGCTCTTTGAGCTCACTTGCAATAATAATCCATTTCGTTATTTGAACACGTGTGGATACCGTAGGGTATGAACCTATGTATGCGTTGATGAAATCTGATTCTTGCAACACTGTGTATGAATAGATAAGGTTACCACGTCCTAAGCATTCCCTTGATGCTACACTCAGAAAACACATGTTCCCAGACTTGTGTTTGCCTAGAGAAAATATTGATCCTGTCTTAGTTCCATTTTGAGAGCGTAACTGGGGAAAATATTGAAAACGATCCCATGAGAACATTCGATGGGGGACAACTGGGGCACAGGGAAAGAGCTCAGCATTACCCCCTCCTCCCTTCATTCTTTCCAATTCTTCCCTGCAAATCTCCTCGTCCTCGGATTAACGGTGTGATAAAAACTCATGGCTTGGATCCAGAATAGCATTTTCAAGGGCATGGCAATTTCTGCCTGAAGAGCACAACGTTCTCGCATTCCTCCACAACAGCCCCAAATGCCACCCCAAACCCCAAGTGACAGGAGAACCCCGGAAACAGGGTGGGGGGTAGAAATCCCTGCAGCTGCAGAAAAGCTAATCTGTTTTTTCCTCAAGTTTATTTCTCAGTTTTCATAAAGTCACATGACAAATAAATATAGAATTTACATACATGCCTTTGAGTCTATTGTGTCTTTTTTTGATCTAACCATACATACAATTTGTTCCATCTTTTATTAAATAGTTCTTGATCTTTCCCTTGTAATATAATGCTTAATCTATCCAAAAGCAAATCTGGATCAAAGCCAATGTTTCTTTCATAACATTCATTAAACTGTAAGAGTGTGGTCTTAGGGTTCCTTCTTAGCTTAGGATTTCTTCTGACATTAGGATGGCGGTATGGCAGTTCTTGTGACACACTTCCTTCATGCACCAGGGTGGCCAACTGCCCAGAGGAGGGGGGAAACCCTGTCCTGTCCCTTTAACAGAGATTTACTGGGGTTTTATTTACCTCTGTGTCATGATAGTTGCCCATTTCCAGACATTGAGCCTCCATGAAAGGGAAAGGGCATTTTTTCCAGACCTGTAAGCAATCCTGTGCATTGCTCAGATAAAATGAGATGCCCCAGGCTATATGGCAGAAGCTTGCAGAGTGACCCCTGGACCATATCTATTTTCCAGGGAGAATGGTACTGACGTCTAGAAAGGGTTTCCAGCCTCCTGGTGGGGCTTGGAGATCTCTTGGAATTACAACTGATCTCCAGACTACAGAGGTCAGTTGCCCCTGGAGAAAATGGCTGCTGTGGAGGGTGGACTCTATGAATTTATGCCCCACTGAGTTCCCTCTCCTCCCAAAACTCACCCTCCTGGTCTCTACCCCAAATCTCCAGGAATTTCCCAACCCAGTGTTGACAACCCTTTCTATAGAGGAACGATAGCATAAGCTCCTTCCACGTGGCCCTGAGGAGACACGTTGCAGCAGCCTCCTTGCTAGTCAAGGTTCACCAGTTTTTAAATTGCCCGCTCCAGCTGTTCCTTAAATGTCAGTTTCAGTGGCAGCAGCTATCAGGTGACATTGTTTAGTTCGGTGCAATGGAAAGCTTCAGCGCCCTGTTTCTGTATATTAAAGGGTCAGGGCGTTTTGTTTCCTGGCCACTGGCAACTTTGCTGCCACAAATATCACATGGGAAGTAGGGTTGCCAGCATCCAGGTGGAGCCTGGAGATCTCCAGGATTTACAACTGCTCTCCAAAGTACAGAGGTCAGGTCCCTTGGAGAGAATGCCTGGTCCAGAGGGAGGTATCTGTGGCATCTTGTTTCAGGACCCTCCCCTGCCCAAACCCTGCCCTACCCAAGTCTCCACCCTCATATCTCCAGGTATTTCCTAACCCAGAGTTGGGAACCCTATGTGAAAGTCCCATTGTATCCCAGACACTATCACGACACCATGCTTGCCCTAAACTGTAATTACACACACACACACACACACACACACACACACACACACACACACCCCATTATCTTTGGATTACCCTCTCAGGTGTTTACTTGCAGAAAACTATATTCTGTGTGGAGGTTCCTAACTAATGTTGCCTTCAGGGCTCTGATTGGTTCCTCCTGGTGGATCTTGAAAATTGGTTCCAGATGAAGAAGAAAAAGAAGAGATTGGATTTATACATAAGAACATAAGAGAAGCCAATGTTGGATCAGGCCAATGACCTATTCGGTCCAACACTCTGTCACACAGTGGCCAAAAATACCAGGTGCCAGCAGGAGATCCACCACTGGGGCCAGGACACTAGGAGCCTTCCCACAGTTGCCCCCCCCCCACAAGCACCAAGAATACAGAGCATCACTTGCCCCAGACCGAGAGTTCCTATCTATACTTTGTGGCTAATAGCCACTGATGGACCTCTGCTCCATATGTTTATCCAATTCCCTCTTGAAGCCGTCCATGCTTGTAGCCACCACCACCTCCTGAGGCAGTGAATTCCATAAGTTAATCACTCTGGGTGAAGAAATACTTCCTTTTATCCATTCTAACCTGACTGCTCAGCAATTCCATTGAGTGCTCACAAGTTCTTATATTGTGCGAAAGGAGAAAAGTCCTCCTTTCTCTACTTGCTCTATCCCATGCATAACCTTGTAAACCTCGATCATGTCACCCCCTCAGTCATCATTTCTCCAAGCTAAAGAACCCCAAGCGCTTTAACCTTTCTTCATAGGGAAAGTGTTCCAACCCTTTTATCATTCTAATTGCCCTTTTCTGTGCTTTTCCCAATGCTATAATATCCTTTCTGAGGTGTGGTGACCAGAACTGTACACAGTTTTCCAAATGAGGTCGCACCATCGATCTATACAGGGGCATTATGAAACTGGCTGATTTGTTTTCAGTTCCCTTCCTAATAATCCCCAGCATAGCATTGGCCTTTTTTATTGCAGTCGCTCGCTGTCTCAACTTTTTCAGTGAGTTATCTATCTATACCCCATCCTTCACTACCCGAAGGAGTCTCAGAGTGGCTTACAATCCTTTCCACTTTCCTCCCCACAACAGACACCCTGTAAGGTAGGTGGGGCTGAGAGAGCTCTTTCAAGAACTGCCCTTGAGAGAACAGCTCTGAAGGAACTTATGATTCGCCCAAGGTCACACCAGCAGCTGCATGTGGAGGAGAGGAGAATCAAACCCAGTTCTCCTGGATTACAGTTTGCGCTCCTAACCACTATACCAAACTGGCTCTCTATCTGATAACACTACCACTACTTCTTGCCTTCCTCCTTGTGTACCACTCATCCCCTGCTGTTCCTTGGACTACCCCACACCACAGGTCTTTTTCTCCTGCTTTCAGGTCAGCTTCCTGTTTCGTCCTCCAGCTTCCAGTTCCCTGTCAGCACAGACTCCCTGACATGCCACATTATTCTTTTCTAAAGCCACAGACTCCATGTCTACCAATTTCTTGGCCACAAGTGAGGTCCCATTCTAGAGAGTGCCTACAAACACCTTTGTATTGGCACAATATCCCCCTTCCCCCCCAGTCTTCCCCCCCACTCTGGAGCAACTTGATTTAGATGAGTGTGTCCTGTCTCTTTTAAGAGAGGTTTAATAAGCAGAAAGAGTGGAAGCTTTTCATGGCATGGCACTTACGCACACCACCTCATACCTGCTGCCATTCAAACTGATGTTAAAGGAACAGCTAGAGGAACCAATTAAAAACTGGGCATCCCTAGATGCATGCTGGGGAAGATGGTTAGATTGCAGACTTAAGCACCCTCACCTAGGAGTCAGTGGCATTGTCCTTATTGAGATTTACTGGTCAGTTAGTCTGGGAAGCATTGTGCTAAAGATGTGTGAGGCAGGATTGGTAACTATCTACAGTTTCCTTGCTAACCTCAAATAGGTGCGTGTATATTATTTGTGGAGGTGCCGAGAGTAATTGTAGATACCAGGACCTTTTCAGTTATAATGGATACCGGTATGATATGGATTATAATTATGCTGAGGCCAATAGAGTCATAATTACCTCTCTGGGATATAATAGTTTAGTGTTAGGAACCAAAGTGAAATAGCCACAATTAAACCACAGCCTTTCTGGAAACCATATAATATCTGGGTGTCCCATACAACCCCAGACCACCCAACCTTCCACTGACTGTTGCTTCTCCAAGTTAAACTCCATCGGCATCCAGCAGTACAAAACACTTGATCTTTAATTTTTAAGGTCCTTGTGAACCGTGTATAACACAATATATTTTACAGGACAAAATGTATATAGGAGGAAAATTCAAATCCTGATTTTGTCCATATGTCTAACAGAGGAACCGAAGTTCGGGGGGGGTGTTCTTAGGCAAATGTTTTTATCTCCGGTTCCACTTTTGAATTACAACACAGAGTATGTAAACAGAAGAAAGCTCGCTAAGCAAATCCAAGGTTTGTGTTTTGTTTGGTTCAGCAGCAGCAACTTTTCTTCCATTCAGAATAATCACATACAAGCAACTCAGGATGCTTGAAGTATATAACTCAAAAAATGTCAAGTTCTATTTCCCGTCTCCGCTGTTATTTTATTAGTGTATTGGAAACCTATTATGAACACCTGGCAGTGAAAAATGTTCAAGCAAAGCCGCTATATGAGCAGTAATATTAATCTTTCAGAAGGAACGATTTGTGTATATGACCCTGCTTTCAGGGAAGAAGGGTCAAAGACTATTTCAGTTGCGGTTTCATAGCTCTAGTGCGCCCAACCAGGCTATGATTAGGGTTGCCAATCTCCAGGTAGGATCTGGAGTTCTCCTGCTATTACAACTAATTTCCAGGAGACAGAAATCAGTTCACTTGGAGAAAATGGCTGCTTTGGAAGGTGGATTCTTTGGCATGGCGCCCCACTGAAGTCCCTCCCGTCCCCAAACCCCATGCTCCTCAGGCTTCACTCTCAAAAATCTTCCAGGTATTTCATAACCCAGACTTGGCAACCCTCTGATATTGGACCGTTGAAGCAGAATGAGGTGGAAGAATCTTGAGATCGTAGAATGAGTTGTACCACTTCTGATTGTAGTTGGGGACGGACATATCATAATGCTTACCCATCTAAACCTCTCCTGCAGATTTTAAAAAATCCATAAGGATGAAAGATCCCAGTTTTAGGGTTGCCCGGTCTTGTTGACACGCTGGCTGGAGTGTGTGGGAGGGAGCTTTCCAGGAGTGGGGCAGGGCATCCAGAAGTGATGGCATCATGTCAGGGACGTCATGAGGCAACACCCTGGTTTGAGGGGAAAACTCTATGGTAAAATTGCCCTCAAACCATAGTTTTGCCCCAAAACCAGAGCATCACCAAGCAACATCCCTGATGCGATGATGTCACCTGGCAATGCAGCTGTTTGGGGGCAGGGTTTCCCCCACTGACCATATGGCTGGCGGTGGGCAGAAGCCCCCAAAACCAGGGGATTCCCCACCCAGACCTGGGGAATGGCAACCCCGTTTAGTTTAACTAGCTGCATGCTGTGTTAACTTTCCACTTAAACAAAGTTATTAATGTAGGGGGATTTTGAAAAACAAAATTCCCTCACCTGCAGTCTCGAAATAGTACAATCCATTTATTGCCTCCATCTTAGCAGTCTTCCACCTCAGTAACACTTCATTCTGCTGTACGTGTAGACTAGGCCCAAAATATTAGATGCCATTTTATACGTTGGGCTATGTCTCTTGTGCAGGTAATATTGGAAGTCCCAGACCTCAGAAGCAACCATGATGCACTTTTCTTGAAAAACTTAAAAATAAAATGTTGTGATTACTTTGCTCTTTGAGGACATTGTCACTGATAGTCTGGGTGTGATATTCCCAAATAGGATTGCTAACTCAGGTTTGGGAAATCCCTGGAGATTTGGAGGGGGTGGAACCTTGGTACAGGGGGATTTGGGGAGGGAAGGGACCTTAGCAGGGTAATGACACAAAGTTCACCCTCCTAAGCAGCCATTTTCTCCAGGGAGACAGATTTCTGTCATCTTGAGTTCAGCTGTAACATCAGGAGATCCCCAGGCCCTGCCTGGAGGTAGGCAAATTTATTCCCAAAGGAAAATTAATTATTTGTTTCTTCCTTCCTATTAGTGGAATAGTACAAAGTAATCTCTGTTAATGACTGAATTTTCCCACTGGGGCAACAGTGTGAGCCAGCCCTGCATTAGTGTGGCCCTGCTAATTTTAATTTATTCACCCCATTATGTTTCTGTTCTTTGCCACATCTTAGGTTCTAATTTCTATTTTTCTAATTTCTGTTTTCTAAAGGTATCCTAAATGCTCATTAGCTGCCTTTCTTTTTACCACAAAGAATGTTAATGGATGGCCGAGAGTAAGCTACACAAAAACAAGGAGTGGATCTGGTTGCTAGAACTTTCCAGAATGAATGGGTGCCACCTTCAAGCAAACCCTTTTGAGAAACCCACCTTTTCCCTCTCCTGCTGAGATATACTGAATTATAGATCTCCCAAGGCTGGGGTAGGTAGCTGAAACATTTGCCACACATGTAAACCGTAACATAAATAGATGTCCAATGGCACTACTTTGAAACATATTAGCACTTTTGTTACTTCCATAGTTTGACTGATCCAAAATCCAAAAGGAAATGCGAGAAAGTATGAAATAGAAGGCATACGTTCCTGGTCAGTCTTGATCAAGAACTGATGCATGGACAGATTAGGAGACTGCAGGATGGGGTCTCTCTTACCCTTTCTGTCAGATTAGTTATGATCACCCTCAGCTGCATGCTGCCATGCCTTCTAAGTTAATCTGCATCACAAAGTGGGTGTTTCCTAACACTCAAAGGATTACATGTGCTGCAGGCAGTATGAGAACTGCTAGTCATTTGCTGACCCTTCATCTCTACGCGCCTGTGCAAAAAACTGCATTTATGGTGCTGAAAATCATAATAGGCTTGACAATATGTGGTAATTGGTGTTTTGGGTATCTTTGGGAGGGCTAAAATTGTTTCCTGCTGCTCTAGAGGGCAAGATGAGATCAAACTGGTTTAAGTTACAGGAGGGTAGATTTCGGTTGAAGATTAGGAGAAACTTCCAAATGGTAAAAGCACGGTGACAGTGGAATCAATTTACCATGGAGCGAACAAAAGTGCTGCACAGTAGAACACGTCATGGGCCAGCGCAGCAACTCTAAGCCAACTTTGGGGTCAGATTCTGGCTCCAGTTACAGGGCAAACAGCAAGTCTCAAAAACAAAAGATTCTTTTCTTTCCAGGCTTGGAAAGAGGGGAGGGAGAAAAGGGGTGCTCAGGTGAGTCACATAACTGATTTAAGCAAGTGCTTCAGGATCCTGGGGGAAAGCTTCCAAAAAAAGATAAGAGAAGGGAGGCATTTGGTTGGGAGGAGGCATGACTGGGGGCAGTCTTGGTCTGATCAGAAGAGCATAAGCAGCTTGGGATGCCATTTCAAATAGTTTAAATTAAACTAATCTGCAGCAATAAACTGCAGATGAGAAATACTTATGTGAAGGACGTTCTCCTTTTGGAGGAAACCAATGCAGCAGGTTTGTGTTGTGGCTAAAGGTACAAATTAATCACTGATAACCTCTTGATGGCCAGCCATTGGGTGAGTCTTATTCTACTCCAGTTATTACGCTAGGGTTCAGTGTAGTTCTATTCACTCTGCCTTTTGTTAAGGTAGAGGCCAGAAATCCTGTCCCTTGGTATAATGGAACATGCAGAGGGAAGTTGATCCCAGCATCAACATGGAAGGGGGAAAGGAAGACAAACCAAAATGGAGGCTTGCTGGCAATAGCTGTGTCCCTCCCATTAGAAGGATTAAACTTGGCAAATGCATACCTTCAAGTATAAGACAATCTCTGCAATGTCTACAGTAAAGATCCGTGGAGAGGAGGTGTGGCTCAGTGTAACAGCCTCTGCTTTGCATTCAGAAGATCCCAGGTTCAAGCCACGGCATCTACAATTGAGAGGATCGGTAGAAAGCGACAGGAAGGACCTCTACCAGACTGCTTGGAGCATTGTTGCCAGTCCGAGTAGACAATATCACCTTTGATGGACCAAAGGTGTAAGGCAAATCCACGTGTTCATGGACAAGAAACTTCATTTTGCCACTCTTGCTTATGGAGCTCTGCAAATCCATGTGTATTTTCTATTCCAATTTAATATTTTTTGCACATCCCTTTATGGGAATCCAGAGCAGAGCATACACACCATCGTGCTGAGACCTGCCCGAAAAACATTTTTTTAAAAAAATGTATTGCTCCTCTCTTGTTGCCATTAGTGGAAGAGAAAGAACAGGACAATCTGTATAAAAATATTAAGGTTGGTTCTATTTTTTTCTTGTCTTTATTCTATCATAAGTATTTCATATATTGAATTGGCAGGAGCTATGCGTGAATGGAAAACTAATGGGATTGTAATGTTATAGACACCGAGTCAGTGAAATGTGATCAACTGTGATATGTATCACCATATATATCTTTCAAGACTTGCTTCTATCTACATCATAGGAACGCTGGAGTTATGACCCTTTTTCATGGCTTTGCTTTGTTTTCACTTTCTGCAGGGCAGCTTTGTGCAAATCCAACAATGCTTGTCCTTAGAGTGACTGCCTTAGGCGTGTCTCCCCAGCATCAGCTGTCAATGGCAGAATTTGCCTTTGACCTTGGTGAAAGATCTGCCCAGCCAGGCCCTTCGGCCCTGGTGGACTCCTCTCATGGTGTCAGGCCCTTAGTTACTGCAAATCCCTTCCAACTGTCCCCAAAGATAAACTGGATTTTTCCACTGTTTTGCTTTCCAATCTCAGCATTGCCAGATGTAGCGTATACTGTGTTCCTAGCTCCAGAACAGCTGTCCAATGTGTGCGCCAGACTCCTTACCACTATAGGATTCAGGCAGCCATCAGAAAGCTATCTATTTAGCTGGTAGGCTTGCTTCGATTGCACTCAGCCTGATTCCAGGATCTTCTGTACCACAGTAGTCACCACTGTGTTAGAAAGGCAGAACAGGAAGTTTCCAAATAAATAAATAAAACAGTAGCCGAGTGTAACATCTGGCAAACACAGCTCCTTTGCTGCTTTACTGGAACGATGGCCAATGTTGCTTCAAGGGGCAGAGATGGCCTGAAATCAGGGAGAAAGCCAATGACCCATTACTTCTTGACCGAAACATCAAGGGACTCATTGGAGCCAGTGCGGTGTAGTGGTTAGAGAGTCACAATAGGACCAGGTTCACATCTCCGCAGTGCCATAGTCACCCTGAGCCAATTACCATGTCTTAAGACCAGGGCTTTTTTGTAGAAAAAGCCCAGCAGGAACTCATTAGCATAATAGGCCACACCCAACAGCAGAAACTCATTAGCATATTAGGCCACACCACTGAAAGCACAGTTTATTAGCATATTAGGCCACACCCCATGTTACCAGAAAAGTGATCATCCAGCCACACTCACCTTTTGCTTCTTATTCTGTTTGTCTTGTTTGTTGTAAAAACCCAGGGCTTTTTTTGTAGCAGGAATTGATTTGCATGTTAGGCCACATATCCCTAATGTAGCCAATCCTAATGAGTTTCTGCTCTTGGGTGTGGCCTGTTATGCTAATGAGTTCCTGCTGGGTGTGGCCAACCCAGGAGCCAGCCGGAACTCCATTCCTGTGCGTTCCTGCCCCAAAATAGCCCTGCTTCAGACTAACATAACCTCACAGGCTGTTTTGAGAATAAAACGGGCAAAGGACCATGTATGCTGCCCTGAATTCTTTGGAAGAGGGGTGGAATAGATATCGAGGTGACTACTCTTTCTGCTAAACACAGACTTTCTCACTTTCACACATGCTAAGTAATGGAATTTTAATCCACTTCATTGACCGTTTGCAAGTAGATATGGCCATTTCACATAGTAAAATCCAGTTGCAAAGTGCATTTGAAAGTGGATTGAAAGTGCATTATTTAGTACATGTGTGAAAGTGCCCAGTTGTTGCACAAGCAAAGGTGCATGGGACTAATAAATATTTTCAGAAGCTTTGGTGAGGAACAGAATAAATGCTTTTCCTCTTGTACCACAGCAAGTAATTGATCACACTGCTAACTTATTTATACACTAGGAATAAGGCCCGTTGTGGAAATAAATACAACATGCTCTTGAAAGAGGCTCTGGGAGAGTGCCCCGGCCTTGGGCACTCAGTGTCAATTTGCTGTGGCGACCTCAGCAGGGTATAATGACACAGAGACCACCATTTTCTCCAGGGGAAGATCTCTGCCATCTGAAGAGCAGTTGTAATTCAGCGTGATCTCCATTCCTCCCCTGGAGATTGGCAACAATGGTTCCCCATGAGGGAACGGGTGGTTTGAAGGGTGGAGTCGATGGCACTGAACCTGTCTGAGGTCCCACTCCTGTTGAAACCTCACCCTCTCCAGGGTCCACCCCTCAAATCTCCAGGAATGTCCCCACTTGGAGTTGGCAATCCTACCTCCCAGCCAACCATCAATGTATCATTATCTGCCCCCTAGCTTCAGCTTTCCATCTCCTCCCCCCTCCCCGCTAAAGAGCAGTTGTAATTCTGAGTGATCTCCAGCCCCAACCTGGAGATTGGCAACAATGGTTCCCCCCATGAGGGACTCGCTGGCTTAGACGGTGGAGTCTATGGCACTGTTCCTTTCTTAGGTCCCACTCCTCCTCAAACCTCACTGTCTCCAGGCTCCATCCCTCAAGTCTCCAGGAATTTTCTACCTGGAGTTGGCAATCCTATCTCCTTCCCAGCCAACCATCAACCTCACTCTTCAAGTTTCCATTCCCCCCCCACAGCCTCCACCATGCTCTGAAGCCCTGACTGCTATGTCACATTGGCTGTCATAAAGGGTCCATCTCAGCAGGGTATAAGGAAGTAAAGTCCACCATTTTCTCCAGGGGACTGATCTCTGCCATCTGGAGAGCACTTGTAATTCTGAGTGATTTCCAGGCCTCGCCTGGAGATTGGCAACCATACTTCTCCTGAGGAAAAGTAATGTTTCTCTGCAATGGGGACCAAAGCAGCTGACATCATTCTCCTCTCCCCCTTTTTGACTTGCACAACCTACCTGTGAGGTAGGTTAGGCTTAAAGTCTGTGACTGGCCCGAAATAACCCACTCAGCAAGAACCTGGGTCTAGCAAATCCTGCTCTGAAGCACTGACTGCTACGCCTAGGGTAGTCAACCTCCAGGTGGAGCCTGAAGATCGCCAGGTATTACAATTGAACTCCAGACAACAGATCTTCCCCCCTGCCTTGGAGAAAATGACTGCTTTGGAGGGTGGCCTCTATGGCATTCTGTTCAGCTGGTCCCAATGAGTTTTCTCCCAAAGGCCAACATAGGTGTGGAAAGGGGCTTTCAGAGAAGCAAGTTCAGTTGCCTAGCAATGGGCACTGAGGGGAAAGTTGCCGGCTCTGATGATGGAATAGGGTTCCCAACCTCCAGGTGGGGCCTGGGGATCTCCCACTTTTACAATGGATCTCCAGCTGACAGAGATCAGCTCCCCTGGAGAAAATGGCTGCTTTGGAGGGTGGACTCTATGGCACTGTACCATGCTGAGGCCCCTCCCCTCCCCAAGCCCCACCCTCTCCTGGATCCACCCCCAAAGTCTCCAGGGATTTTCCAATCCAGACCTGGCAACCCTATGATGGAAATACCTGAAGATTTGGGGGTGGATCCTGTGGAGGGCAGCATTTTTTTGGGGGGGATGGAAGGACACAGCAAGCTATAATGCCATAAGGTCTATCCTCCAAAGCAGCCATTTTCTCCAGGGGAACTGATCTCTGTCATCTGGAGATCAATTGTAACAGCGGGAGATCTCCAGGTCCCACCTGGAGATTGGCAACCCTAAGGGGAAAGTCAGCCACACAGCAGGGGGTTGAAGGGCATGGTTTGATGGCTGCTGGCCCACCTCATTAGCCAGCCAGCCATGGTGGAGCTAAGCAGGCAAAAGAACCTGAGGAATTTCACATAGCCAATATGTTCCATTTCAGGAACTCTTCAGTAACAGTTTCTGTCAGGCATTTTACACAGAACCTTATTAGTACCGGTTCCCTAACGGAACATATTGGCCCTTTCACACAGAAACGTGCCTCTCCCATTGGGGAAGCGTTCCTGAGCCGGTTTACCTTGAAACCTCCTCCCAAGCATTTTTCAGTTCTTTGCACCGGTCCTGAAGTGCTACGGGGTGCTGTGTGAAATGCCCCCTGTTTCTGACAGTTTATTCTGACAGTTTATTCTGGGCACGCTAGCGGTGTGTGGGGGAGGGGGTTATGCTGAAAGTCCATTGTCTTTTCACTGACAGAAGCAGGCCACTGAGGGGACAGTTAGACCCACCTGGCAGTGGGTGGAGGAGAAGAGTGGACCCAGCACCCAATCGGTCCTTCCCCTTTGCTGGCTCCCTCCAGACTGAGGCCGAGACACTGGCTAGTGGCTCTATGGGCAGGACTGAGGCAAAGCAAGGAGAGAATGCAGCCAGTGGCCAGGGACCCCCTTTTGAGTGGCAGTTTGATTTTGGTGCCCCATGGAATCTTGACAATGGCTTTATATAATAGGAAAGATTCATACCTCACTTTTCTCCCTAACAGGGGAGCCAAAGTGACTTACAGTGTTGATCTCCTCTGTCATGTCCTGTCCTCACAACAACAACAACAACAACAACAGCTCTGTAAATAGGTTAGGCAAAGAGAGCGAGTGACTGGCCCAAGTCTGCCCAGCAAGCTTCCATGGCAAGTTCATTAAAATGTGTTAAAGAATAACTTGATTGTGAGGCTTGCCCTCAGCCATCTTGCTGGGCATCTCAGGCAGGTCTCCCTGGGCCTCAGAATGGGGAAGGGAAGGGGGGTTGATTGTACCACCTTATTCCTTCTCCTTTCCCTAGGACCACAGCTCTTGCCACAGCAGAGCTCTGTCCTCTTCTTTGGCACTTCCCAGGAACATGCCTTTAAAGGTCCCCACCCCTTCCCTGAGCATACCTGGCCTCTCTCTGAGAAAGGATGGTGATTTGCTTCTGCCGTGATCCTCCTAGTGGGCTACTGGATGGCTCCTCCTCCCCAGCTGCCTCCCCTCCTGCCCTGTTGGTTATGCCAGGGCTCGGGTGGAATAGGCTGCCAGCCCTCAGTCCCCACCCCAATTCTCCTTGACTTTGTGCAGACGTTTCCGGTCTGGCCCTGGCTTCTGCTGAGGCTGTTGTCATCTCTGGCCACTCCAGTATTGGGCTTCAGCTGGTTCCTCTGCCTGCGCCTGGAGTTGAGGTGCCAGATAAGGGCCCTGTGTTGCTCCCTGGGAGCCTGCCAGGCTCACTGTCAGCAGGGGTGGAGCTGCTGGGGGCTGTGTCTCCCATGGGGGCAGTGGAGGGCGCATCTCCAGACATTGAGCTTGTAATCAATAATGTGGGGGAGCTCAGGAAGGCAGTTTGACAGGGTAGGGGCCATGACTGAGTAAGTTCTGGAACAGGCGGACATTGGGGTGGATCTTACCTAGGTTTGCCAAGTAGCACCTGAAGATCTCCCACTATTACAATTGAGTTCCAGGTGACATAGATCAGTTCCCCTGGAAAACATAGCTGCTTTGGAGGGTGGTGTCTATGGCATCATACCCTTCTGAGGTCACTCCTCTCTCCAAACCCCACCTTCCCCAGGCTCCAACCTCAAAATGTTCAGATATTTCCCAACCCAGAGCTGCCAACCCTGTTGGCAGAGTGTAAATATGCAGTAATGCGGAGCACAAGCTATTTAAAGAATAAAGTCAGTTTATTATGAAGAGAACAAACTTTGTAAGAAAGAGAGAGAGAGAGAAGACTGTCTAACTACCTAGAAGAGAGACAGCAAACTAACAGTTCTTAGCAGGAGCAGGAAAGAGCCCTAACTGACCTAATCATGAGACAGGAGGGAAACTATTTGAAAATAGTAGGAAATCCCTAATCCCACTATGCTAACTAGTTGGCCCTTCTGCTGCCCCCTGCAGGATGTTCTTGTCATCTTCCCTATCATCTGTTGCCCCCTGCAGGATGTTCTTGTCATTCTTCCCTATCTATGAACGATAGACCTTGCTTATTCCAACAAACCCTAGCTGGCAAGTGTGGATCTTTAGGGTGGGATGGCTACGTATCTTGTCTCTCAGTATGTAGGCATGAAGAAGAAAAGAACTGGCTCATTGTTCTAGCCAAGGTACCCCAACAACTTCTCCCAAGTAGTTAAGAGCAGCTCCAGCAACTCCATCACCTACCTGTGGAAGCCACTAGACTAAGTGGGAGGCCATAACTGTGTAAATCCAGATCCAGTCTTGGAAAATGAGAGAAAGGGAGAGAGACTCCCCAATGACCGATGATGGAACAGGTCATGTCTGATGGGGAGGGGGAGCTGAACCCAATCAGTTGTCTAATCCTTTTCTTTTCCTAGACCAGTTTTAGCACCAGAAATGAGCTGGCCATGGGTAACAAAGAGGTGAAACAAGTGATGATAAAGTTCATCCTTCCTCCACACCCACATCCATTTTCTGATAGATAGTGGCATTTTCTGAAAGATAGCAGTTAGACAAAATAACTGTGTTGTAATAGGTGATTTAACTACCTACACATTGACTGGGTCAATATGTGTTCAAGTTGGGGAAAAGAGATTGAGTTTCTAGACACTCTCAATGACTGTGCTGTGGAGCAGATGGTCATGGAACCTACTAGGGGAGAGGTGATCCTGGATTTGGTCCTAAGTAACACCCAAGACCTGGTGATAGATGTTAAAGTGATTGCACCACTTGGGAATAGTGACCATAATGCTATTGAGTTCAACATTTGTATAAATAGGGAGTTACCCAAAAAGACTGACACAACCACTTGTAACTTTAAAAGGGGTAACTTCTCTGATATGAGGGGACATGTGAGGAGAAAACTGAAAGGAAAAGTAGAAAGGGTCAAAACCATTGGGGAAGCTTGGAGACTATTTAAAATTACAATCCTTGAAGCCAGAAAAAAATATACCGCAGGTTAGGAAAGCCACAATAGGTATAGAAAAAAGCCTGCATGGTTAACAAACAAAGTAATGGAAGCTGTAAAAGATAAGAAGGATTCCTTTAAATGGTGGAAAGCTAGTCTCAGCGAGGTTGATAAAAGGGAACACAGACTGTGGCAAATAAAATGCAAGTCTGTGATCAGGCAGGCAAAAAGGGAATATGAGGAGCATATCACAAAAAAACATAAAGACTAACAATAAAACTTTCTTCAAATACATTTGAAGTAGAAAACCAGCCAGGGAAGCAGTGGGGCCCTTGGATGACTAAAGGATGATAGGGAATGGCTGAGAAGCTGAATGCATTGTTTGCCTCTGTCTTCACTGTGGAAGATGAGAAGTGCCTGCCCACTCCAGAACTGCTGATTTCGGGAGGGGTGTTGAAAGACCTGAGTCAGATTGAGGTGATGAGAGAGGAGGTCCTACAACTGATAGACAACTCAAAAACAAATAAATCTTCGGGCTCGGATGGCATACATCCGAGAGTTCTGAAAGAACTCAAATGTGAACTTGTGGATCTCCTGACAAAAATATGTACTCTTTCCTTAAAATCTGCCTCCATTCCTGAGGACTGGAAGGTAGCGAATGTCACTCCCATCTTTAAAAAGGGTTCCAGAGGAGATCCGGGAAATTACAGGCCAGTCAGTCTGACATCGATACTGTGTAAGTTGGTGGAAACTGTTATTAAGGAAAAAATTAGTAGGCACATTGATGAACAAAATCTCTTGAGGAAGACTCAGCATGGGTTCTATAAGGGAAGATCTTGCCTCACTAACCTGTTAGTGTTCTTTGAGGGAGTAAACAAACATGTGGACAAGGGGGACCCAATAGATGTTGTTTACCTTGACTTCCAGCAAGCTTTTGATAATGTTCCTCATCAAAGGCTCCTAAATAAGCTCAATAGTCATGGGATAAAAGGACAAGTCTTTTTGTGGATTAAAAAATGGCTAATTAAAACAAAACAGAAAGTGAGTATAAATGGGCAATTTTCACAGTGGAGAGATCAGTTCTTGGTCTGATGCTTTTTAACTTGTTTATTAATAATTTGGAGTTGGGAGTAAGAAATGAAGTGGCTAAATTTGCAGATGACATGAAGTTGTTCAAGGTGGTGAGAAGCAGGGAGGATTGTGAGGCACTCCAAAGGGATCTGTTGAGGATGGGTGAGTAGGCATCAACGTGGCAAATGGGGTTCAGTGTGGCCAAGTGCAAAGTGCACATTGGAACCAAAAATCCTAACTATAAATACATGTTGATGGGGTCCGAACTGGCAGAAAGTGACCAAGAGAGAGATCTTGGAGTTGTAGTAGATAACTCAATGAAAATGTTGAGACAGTGTGCAACTGCAATGAAAAAAGCCAATGCTATGCTGGGGGTTATTAGGAAGGGAATTGAAAACAAATCAGCCAGTATCATAATGCCCCTGTATAAATTGATGGTGTGACCTCATTTAAAGTATTGTGTACAGTTCTGGTTGCCACACCTCAAAAAAGATATTATAGCATTGGGAAAAGTGCAGAGGAGGGCAACTAGAATGATAAAAGGGTTGGAACACTTTCCCTATGAAGAAAGGTTGAAGCACTTGGGGCTCTTTAGCTTGGAGAAATGACGGCTGAGGGGTGACATGATTGAAATTTATAAGATTATGCATGGGGTAGAGCAGGTAGAGAAAGAAGTACTTATCTCCCTTTCTCACAGTACAAGAACTTGTGGGCACTTGATGAAATTCCTGAGCAGTCGGGTTAGAACAGATAAAAGGAAGGACTTCTTCACCCTATGAGTGATTAACACGTGGAATTCACTGCCACAGGAGGTGATGGTGGCTACAAGCATGGACAACTTCAAGAGGGAATTAGATAAACACATGGAGCAGGGGTCCATCAGTGGCTATTAGCCACAAAGTATAGATAGGAGCTCTCAGTCTGGGGCAAATGATGCTCTGTATTCTTGGTGCTTAGGAGGGGGGGCAACAGTGGGAGGGCTTCTAGTATCCTGGCCCCACTGCTGGATCTCCTGATGGCACCTGGTGTTTTTGGCCACTGTGTGACAGAGTGTTGGACTGGATGGGCCACTGGCCTGATCCAACATTGGCTTCTCTTATGTTCTTATGATGCAAAATTAGACTAGTGGTGGCCAAACTTGCTTAATGTAACAGTCACACAGAATAAACGTCAGATGTTTGAGAGCCGCAAGACATGAACAGATATCACACACACATTTTTAATGGAAAAATATGCAATTTTGCTTTTTTATTAACATTAAATTAGACTGTGTGAAAGAGCCACATGCAGCTCCTGAGCTGCAGTTTGGCCATCCCTAATTAAAGCTGCAGTCTTAAGCAGAGATATACTCTCTGAGGCTCACTGAAATCAGTGAGTTGAGATGTTTGTCACTCTCAAATTTTTGCATCAGAAAATGTTCAGTGTTCCTCAGCAGACTTTGAAAAATGTAGCTCTGTTCAGGATTGCGCTGTAAGTAGGCTAAATCAATCTGACAACTCTTAAGTATATATACCAATTACGCATCAATATTAATATTAAAAAAACCCCTTTTCCAGTCTAAAAATGTCTCTTAAAAAACAAGACGGTGATTTCCATCTTGGCACATCGAGAGCTGCTTTTGAGATCTGCACAAGGGTACATCTATGTCACTATACATGACTCACATAGAAACATATTTTACTATGTCCTCCCTTCCTAATGCTGGCATAGACCCACAGAACACACAAAAAAATTCCCCTTCTAACTGTTCCAGGCAAGTGGTTTTCTTGTGAATATTTGTGTACTTGCCAGGTGCCGTGACACCAGGGGCAAACAGTAAGGAATAAAGCTCAGGTTAATTGTGGGATTGAAGGTTTTCATCACACTGACAGACTGCCAGGTCAGTAACCATATCCAGTGAGTTTCTATACAAATTGTGGAGCTGAGGAGAAGCATAGCCAAGCTTCACAAACCAAAAATCTGTCCATCTGATTTTTTTTAGAACAGTGTTAATAAAGAACATGTGATAGAAGAAAGCCAAGATACCACGATTAGTCTCATGAGGTGAGGTTTGGGCGGGTGCGCACACAAGTATATCTCAGGAATTCAAGGAAATTTCCTTTGAGACTGGCTCCAGAAAACTAGGGAAGTCCAAAGCAAGAGAAACTGCTGAGGCAACGGATCCAGTAGGTGAAGGCCAGGCTACGTTTTCTGGGCTTGGGAAATGTTCCTCAGACATGTAGGGTTGGCAGCTGGACTGGAGTTAGACTTGCAGCTGATCTCCAGACTACAAAGATCAGCCCCCTTGGAGAAAATGGCAGCTTCAAAGGATGAACTATGGCTGCCGTGGGTACTGGCTCTGCGGAGGCTGACTACTCCTCAGAGGACGAAGAAGCATGGAGCAACTCTAACTCCTTGTTTTGAAGGTAAAATGGAGGAGAGTACCTCACTTAGCCACAAAATTCACTTGGGCTAGGCCGGTCTCTGTCTCAGCCTAACCTATCTCACCGTCTTGCAGTGAGCATAACATGGAGGAGGGAGACCCATGTATATCACCCTGTGCTTCTTGGAGGAAAGCCAGGGTAAAGAAAGTCATATAACTTTGTACGGACAAAGTTATTAACTGGTATAGTATCAGCTTATTTCTGTTCCAGTTCAGAGCTGCTCCAGCCATTCTAAAGAAATGGTAGCAGAGAAAATAAGAGCAGCTCATTCTTCCTATCCCCAAGCTTCTGGGTCATGTTTGAGGAGCCAAGATGTGAATATCTGCCTCAGGGAGTATGTCTTCTGTCCTCATATTAGGCTATTGCATTCTCTCACAAGTCACCTACTTCCTTCATATATGGCCTGGAAGCATGGGGACAGGAAGCACGAGTCACTCACTCTTCTTCAGTCATTGCTAATTCTGCATATCCAAAGTAGCCAACTGACTGCAATTCCTTAGAATATAGAAAGAACATGTCTTTCTTGGTGGTGACCTCGGTATTTTGCAATTACCTCCACGTAGGGTTGCCAAGTCTGGGTTGGGAAATACCTGGAGACTTTGGGGGTGGAGCCAGGAGAGGGTGGGGTTTGGGGAGGGGAGGGGCCTCAGCAGGGTCCAATGCCATAGAGGCCACCCTTCAAAGCAGCCATTTTCTCCAGGGGAGCTGATCTCTGTCAGCTGGAGATCAGTTGTAAAAGCAGGAGATCCCCAGGCCCACCTGGAGGCTGGCAACCCTACCTCCAAGTATGGAATCACCACGTTAAAAATGTTATAAACAGATGTTTATATGGTTTTGTATGGTTTTAGCTTAATCTTTTCTAATCTTTTGCTGTTTTTAATGCAATGTTTTGGGAAGCTGGGGTATAAATATTGTAGAGAAAGAACATAATTTCTAACAGAGCGTTGCCAGGTCCACCCTGGCCACTGGCAGGGATGGGGGGTGTAGGGTTGCCATCTCCAGGCTGGGGAACTCCTGGAGATTTGGGGGTGGATCCTGGGGAGGACAGGAACTTCAGTGGGGTACAGTGCCATAGAGCCCACCCTCCAGAATTTCTTGACTTGTGCATTGTAGCATTGTGAGCTTTGGTTCCAGGAGAAATAATTTGCCTGAAGAAGAATTTCTCGAAACGTGCAACTTTTGCCTGGGAGGCGTGTTGCATGACGCTTGCTGCATCTCTTTTCTGAAAGCAAGGCAGCCTACAACACTGAATCCTGTCTGCATATTCGTCTCTGTAGCTGTGGACATTCCTACAAGATTTACATTGTCATATTCATTTGTATATCTTTATGTCATTGTTATCAGTGTGCTATAACCATTAGGTTGCACAAGGATCTTTATTGTATATTATAAGTGTATGATTTAATCGAATAATGGAGTTATAGTAGCTTATCAGAACTGTGTGTTTTGTTTGTACACGGTGATTTTTCACATTTACTCAACCTTGCCGTGTTTCCCGTGTGTTTGTTGCCCACCTGGAGGCTGGCATTCCTGCTTATGATCCGATACTGCTTTGGAATCTTCCTGTCTAAGCGAAGATTATTGAATCATCTGACTCTGTGACATCCTAATGACCAAGCTTACTAATCACATTTGGAGATAAAGGAAGTGGAGATGGTTAAAGATGCTCTGTGAGTTGCATGCTGTAACATAAACATGATTTGAGACAGATGGGTTTTAGAGCACACCCACCCACCACAGGTTTATAGACCTACTGGGTTTTCCATTTCACCACAGTCTGCTCTCCCCCCACCCCTCGGAGAAAGCAACTACTAAAGCTTGCCAGATCTTGCCATCTAATACACAAGTCAATTTGAAAGCTGTATTTGTCGGTGTGGACCGCTCCCCCTCCCGAGAAACAGATGTTTCAAGTTAGCGGCAAGATACCTAAAACAAGTGTCAGTGAAGTGCCGGTGCAAATAATGTGTTTCATTACAGTTATTTATAGCTGTCCACAGATATCATTGTTTTTTATTTGAAAATTATTAAAGCAATTACAAGGAAGGGAGGATGCAGCCAAGACTAACTCACGCCGTACAGTGCAAGCATGTAAGAAGTAGCAGTGTCTGTATCGTCTTCTTTGGGGAGGCTTTCTGAATTGATTGAGCGTTCTTTTATCCAGGGCTATGATATAAGTGGAAAGCATTTATCTAGAAATGCTGCCTGTGCAGTCTCAGCTGGATTTTCAACCAGGTTTTAGTGGGCAAAACACCCCTCTGTTATGAAGCTCTTAGTCTTACCAGACTTCTGTGAGTCAAGAATCTTATCTACAAAGCCCTAAACTATGAGTCAACAAGATGGTGCTCATGTGCACCTGCTAACCATAGCAACTGCTAACACCTTTCCTGATGCCCACCAAGCGCTTTTAGAAAGTGGAAAGGGCCAGGTGAAGCTTTTGCTATTTTAATGTGCATAGCCAATTGGATCTTCAGTAGCCAATCAGAAGACTGCTGGGCAAGTACCCCACCTAGCTCCACCCACTTTCTAAAAAGACTTGGTGGAGTCTAGGGAAGGTATTGGTGGACTCCAAGGAAGGTATTGGTGGACACCATGGTACCCATGGGCAGCACATTGGGCACCCCCAGGGTTGAGGAAGACTTCAAACTTGGCTGAGCAAAGGAATAAGATGTTGGCTACTTGGCTGTCTGCAAGGCAACAGAATCTATTCATACTGTATCCTCTAATATTGATGCCAACAGCCACGGAAATATCTGTATATTTTATATAGGAGAGCATATTGTACCTTTGGGTCTAGCAAATCACACCTGGTGGGATGAAATCCACCTTCTTCTAGGACAATGGCCCTTGTGATTTCCTCTGCCCACTGCCTCTTCTGTAGGGCCTGTAAGTCAGAGATGCTCCACCAGATTTTTGGTTGAGGACAGCAATGGTTTTCACTCCAGCTGGCCCCTTCCTTTGTTCTCCGTACTGCCCTGCTCCTCAGTGCCTTCAGAATCTGGATGTTATTTCTCCAGGTTTTATATCTTTGATAGAAATTTTAAAAGGGGGAGGTGCACTTTTCGTTATTTTATTTAGAAAGTAATGGCTTAAAAAAAAAAGATGGACACTAAATCCTCCTTTATGCCAGGCAGAGGGTTCAGTTATTATTTTACTATATAGAAGAATTGTTTCAAGAAAGAGGGTTCACTTAAATATCCTTTTTTTTGGATTTCTTTTGAGTATTTTCTCTAATGAAAAAAGACTGGGCAGACTTGGAATGTTACAGCTAAGAATTTATGACCTGGTCTAAAAGCAAATACTTTCAGGGATCCCATTCACATCTCAAAGAAGGATTCTGCAAACATAAGTAGCCTGATTTCTTTTTAAAATAAGCAGATATTTACAGTTTCTCTATTTTAACCCCAGGGGAACAAATGAGCTGGATTTTAAAGTTCCCCAAACTCAGTCTCTTATATCATTAGGGATATTTACTAACTGGGTATATGATCAAGAAAATGAATCTATGTGGACATGATGCTAAAGACTCCCATTCATTTCTATGGCCTTTGGCTCCCATTTGAGTTATTTCCTGAGATTTCTCTATTTTTTCTAGTTTTTCTGGTTTATGTGGCTAGTTCTCGCTTCTGTTTATTCTGGGAGATTCCTTTTTTCCGGTTTGGATTTGAATGAATAACCCCACATTCCATCATGGGTGCCAAATACTATTTTTCCATTACTGGGGGGGTGGGGAAGAGAAAGGTCTGGCTTTTATTTGGGACTTGATAGGTCTTTCAGTTTCCATATGTGCATGATTCCCTGATTTCAGTCTAAATTGCTTACCTTGATTCCTCACTCCTTTCAGGTGGATGGTCTGAACTGATTCACAGTTAATGGGACAAGGATGTTTGTCACAGATACATCGGTGCTTTAGTGTTAGGATTCTAGCCCATGAAAGGACTTGGACCAGTTCAGGTCTAGTGACCTGAAAAAAATACCATGCACTACCACCTTGCTCTGCATGAGCAAGCCTCCTTGTCCTAATAGGCCAGAATAGGTCAGGTGATACTCCTTGACTCCAACACAATTTCTTGATCCCTCTTGCCCACCACTATGACCCCTCTCACCTCAGCTCCCCCCTCTTTCCAACATACTGTGAATGTTGTGAGCCGTAGACACATTATGCCTATGGCATAATTGAGAAAACACACCTGCATTCTATTCTTAGCGTGTAGTAAAGACTGATGCATGGACAGAAAATATGTTTGTCAATTTAAAGCGTAAATGTATTCATTTATACCCCACCTTTCTCCCCAGTGCAGCTTACATCATTCCTTTCTCCTCCATTTTAGCCTCATAACAAGCCTCTGAGGTAGGTTAGGCGAAGAGAGTATGAGTGGCCCAAGGTCACCCAGCAAGCTTCCATGACAGAGTGGGGATTCAAACCTGGGTTTCCCAGATCTTAGGGCAACACTCTAACCACTATACAACACTGGCTGTCAAATAAATCAACTCTTAAGAGTGAGGAGGGATGGTACAATTTTTTAATCATAAACTGGGGCAATACCATATTATTTGATTTTTGTTGTTGTTTCTGATTAAAAATAATTACTTTTTTAAAAAAGATATATTGATGCTGAAATGTGGGTGAAGATTGCATTTGCACGGTACACTTAACTTCATAGTGGAAAGTTTTCTTATGTACATACAGTGTGGAATTAGAACCAAACTGGAAAGGGGGTCATATGGACGTGGCTAGAGCAGGGGTCCCCAACGTGCCGTCTGTGGGCACGATGGCACCTGCTGAAACTTTGTCTGGCACCTGCCAAATGTTTTTTGGAAATGGGTGTGGCCAGGTAGGCCTTTTGCGCAGCAGGGCTTCAGATCGACTGATGGAGACTTGATTGGCTGTACAGATTTTTTTTAATGTTGCATTGGCAGCAGCTGCCATCATAACACAAGGATCTACAGACACTGTGTTTCTGAAATTAAGCTGTGACAATCATTTTGTGGCTGGCTCCACTTCTTGTGACAGCCATTTTGTTGTTGCACCCACCATGCTGTGTCAGAATTCCAAATGTGCCCACAGGCTCAAAAAGGTTGGGGATCCCTGGGCTAGAACATCAGGTCAATACAGAGCAATTTCTTCTGCAGTTCCCTGTGAATGGAATTGTCTACCTACTGAGAGATGTTAAAAACTGCTTTCATTAGCTGCTTTTTGATGCACATATCTGGCTATAATTAGTGCAGTTTCATTTACCTGGGAACCTGTGGGTTCAATCCAGAGATGCTCAAGTGGAAATATAAACAGACTTAGCACAGTTCTGCTGGCACAGGATCTTGTGCAGCACCTAGCACTTCCCCCCCCCCCCATATTGGATAGTGCCCAAACCTTGGTTGCTTAAGATCTTGTACAAGTGGAAATGCAAGTAGAAATACAATACATCTGGCTTAGAGCAAACAGCTGTCGTGGTCTTTTCCTTGTGTTTCTGCTTGAACAAGAGTTCTAGTCCTAGTGGAAATTTTGCGCTTGATTCTGAATATTTGAACGTGCATCCAAGTTTCACATCTCAGGGAGCAAATTTCCTAAGACTTTTTTCCTAATTATGCATACAGCAATCTTGACCTTGGCTGCTTTAACAAATGGAACAATGGCCCCTTTCACATTACCAATCTAAACTGGATGTTATCCATTGTTGGCTAGGTTCTGAGTAAAGCAATACAGGGACAGGGGTTTCACACAGCAGATTTCCTTCCATTAATGAGCCATCTCTGGAGTGCTATGGCCATTTCAAACAGTGCGGCTTTCCCCTCCCACCCTTTTTCACAGGAAATTTATTGGTGCCAAGGCATCTCAGTGGTACTGCTGTAGCACTGGTGCTATGTTGGTTTAGTGCTATAGTGTGCAACTTAGAACATTAAAAGTCTGAAAAAGATCACACCATGAAAAAGGGCAGGGGAAAAGGTGGCATTGTAGGAAGCGCTACAGACATTTTAAACAGCACACCACAGCGATTCAAAAGCACAGCAAAGGGGTTGAAAACAGAAGAAAGCAGTTTCCCTCAAAAATGGCTCAACCACACTTTGCTAACTGGATGTAAGAGGCTTTGTAAGAAAAGGTAAATGAAATCCATTAGCAGCCAGTTACTAAAATGGGTCTGTCTGAAATGATAGGGGGGAAACCCATTAGAAGTCAGCTACTAAAACGGAATACAAAGGCTGTTTGAAAGGGGCCAATGTGTTTGCAGTTGGCATAATTTAGTCCTAAAGAGCATTGATTGCAATTACTAAATCATTACATGTGATACTTTTATTTCCCTGGTTTTGTACATTTGGATGCGTTTTAGTGTTTTTCTGACAGTTAAAAACTTGGTCGCCACTTATCTCTTCCTCTGGAGCCCTTGTTTTACAAGGTCTAGACATTTGTCAGTATTTCCAAGAAGGAAAAATTGCTGTCATCCCTATACTCCAACATATTTTGGGCCTTTTTCTGTGAAATACTCATCAAAAGAAAAAAAACTGAAATGCAAGGCCTTATTATTTCACTCCTTGTCCATTAACAAAAACTCTGTTTCATGGAAAGTCTACAGAATGTCATCGGATTTCCCCCCCTGCACCGTTGGAAATTGGATCATTTGGTTATGTATGAGCTCAGCTTTGGATCTCGCTCGGTGTCAATGAGATCTGCTTTCCCATTTCTGGAAGCAAAAAAAAAAAGTCATTTTTTTCACTTTAATTTTGCTTGCTGACACCCATCAATATTTCCTTGGTCTATTTCTCTTTTCATGTGTTTATACTTCCTGCTATGCATGTGAGCTGACAACACAGAGGCAGTTTCAAGTGGGTAGCCGTGTTGGTCTGCAGGCACAAATCTAGATTTGAATCCAGTAGCATCTTAAAGGCCAACAAGATTCCAGGGTTTAAGCTTTTGAGAGTGTGTTTGCCAACCTCCGGGTGGTAGCTGGAGCTCTCCCGCTATTGCAACCAATCTCCAGGTGACAAAGATCAGTCCACCAGGAGAAAATGGCTGCTTTGGAAGGTGGACTCTCTGGCATTATACCCCTTTGAAATCCCTCCCTTCCCCAAATCCTGCTCTCCTCAGGCTCCAGCCCCCCAATCTCCAGGTATTTCCCAACCAGGAGCTGGCAACCCTTTTTGAGATTCAAAGTTCCCTTTGTCATATACAAACAGGCAGATGACCATCAATGGTTCAGTTGGGCTTGTTTGGGGGCAGTAAGAGACTCTTAACATGAGTAAGGCAAACTGTCCTAGTTATCTCCATATCTGCTCCATCTGTCTTGAACGTTCAGACATATCATTGAACTTGTCTGGATATTCTGAATTTGCCTGACAGGTAAGATCACCCTGTGAGTGCTTTGAGTCTCAGAGTTCTCAGCGTGGGTGGACACCAGGGGCAGTGGCTGTTGTGTGCTAGGATTGCCACAGGTTCTGTATTATTTAATAGGAATGGGGGGGGGGGGGGAAATCATGGAAAAGATGAGATGCACATTACTATGAAAAGCAGTTTTCATTCAATACCTCACAATGATGATGTGTTATTTTTGAAAAGTACTATCAACTGTTCTCCACAAGTCATTTTCTTATCATCTCCCAATGTGTTCCTTATTTCAGAGTTCTTTGGGTCACTCACAACTCTAACTAAGGTGCCAAGACTCTGACATCCCCCCCCCCCCCCTGAAGTTTGCTTGGTGACAACTATTATCTTTTAGGGCAGCTGGCAAAGGGTTTGCTTACCAGGACTTCGTAAGACTCTTATACGACCCAGTCTGCAGCTGGGCAATGGCTTGCTGCAGTTCTTCTCTTTGAGACTTCATCAAATGTCACCTTAAAGTGAGTTGAATAATAATGTTTTTAGTAAAATTATGAGCTATAAAAACTTAGGTTACATGTATGTGAAGGAAGAAATGTTTAGAATCCCGCTGTGATTTACGTGCATGTGGCACACAGATGTTCTGAGCTCTCTTGTTTCTCCCCCTTTCACTTTTTTTTACATTTACATTTTATACATCTCTCTTTTCTTCTCCTCACTTTTATATATTTGGATCACCTCCCCTGTTTCTCCCATCCTGTCTGTACACTATGCTTGATACTTCATTAAAAAAAAACCTCTGCAGGGTAAAATGGAAGATTAATAATTGCTGATGACAGAAATTTGTGTATTGTGAATCTCTGAGTGAAAGATAAATACAACGGGAATATTTTAATGTATGTATATTCTATATCAGACAGGAAAGCTCCTATAACACCGTCTGTGTTAAGGTTACTAATGATTTATGGAGATGTCAGCCTTGACCCCAGTTCTGGAAACCTTCTTACAATTTCTCTTATTGTAATCATTGCTTCTGCTTCATATATACCTGGGAAAACATTTCCACCACAAATATTCGGGAGAAAGTGAAAAATATTGCAGGAGAAATCAAACAAAGGCACACATGTGAAACCCACAAGCAGTTCTCCAGACAGTGGAGCTGTTAAGCCAATTTGTATAGGAGGCCTGCAAGGAGCCTCTGTGTAGGCAGAAGCCTATAGTTGGCTGTAGCAGCTATTGGTTCTAACAGCTGCTACAAGCAGCAAGAGGAGACCCCCTTCCCCTTCAGCCCTTCTTCAGAGTTACCACCATCAAAGGTGAGGATTCATCTTGCAGCCCCAAACTAGCCTCTTTTTTGTTCTCTGGTTCTCAAGGGAGAACGTAAAATGTTTTCTTTTTCATGAGCTGATCCCCATGTGGTTGTTTCCCGCCATTTTTGTATTAAAAGGAGCCATAATAAATCTGAAGCCTACTGCTTTTTGAAATAGATGCAGAATCGCCCAAAGTCTGAAATAGCGCTCCTGATTTGAATGCACACGTGAGTGGTCTACTCATGTAGAACTGGTGTGGTGGTTTAGAGTGGTGGACTCTAATCTGGAGAACTGGGTTTGATTCCCCACGCCTCCTCCACAGGAAGTCTGCTGCGTGACCTTGGCCAGTCACAGTTCCCTCAGAGCTCTCTCAGCCCCACCTACCTCACAAGGTGCCTGTTGTGGGGAAAGGAAGGGAAGGCAATTGTAAGCTGCTTCGAGACTCCTTAGGGCACAGAAGAGCAAGGCCTAAAAACCAACGCTTCTTCATGTGAGCAGTTCAGCAGTACAGCTGGGAATTTTCTGACCGGCATCTTAGATAGGGTTCCATGATCACTTCTTATCTATAATACTCATTCATTAATTTGTTTATTTATTTGGTGTTATTTATAGTCTGTCTTTCTTACTTGAACCCAAGGTAGATTACACAGATTGAGCCAATACAATCAACGGGAGGGGACATTCAATAAACAATGTAATAGGATTAGGGTTGCAGAACCAACCAGAAATCTAAAAACAGAACTGAAGTGAAGTGTTAAGTACTAACATGACAATTCAATGATGCAAAAATTACATAGTAGGATCCTAGTTTCAGCAAGCTGTACACAGTCCCTAATAATTTATCCAAGTAAGTTTGTGAATGATTTAGTACAGTGCAGCTCTGTTGCCTGCATAGAAAAGCCCTCTTGAATAATTCGGTTTTGCAAAGTTTGTGGAAAGCCAGGAGAGAGGGAGCCTTCCTGACCTCTCCAGGCAGGCCTTTCCAGATGGTGGGGAACATGAAGAGGAAGGCACATGGATGGGCAGTGGTTGATTTTGCCCATGTGCAGGCTGACACTTGCAGAAGACCTTGCCCAGGTGAGTGAAGTTGTCATGGTGGAGCATAGGGAAAGAGGCAGCCTTGCAGATATGAGGGTCCATGAGGGTTTGTATGTGATAGCCAATACCTTAAATTGAGCCTGCTAACCCATGGGCAGCCAGTGGAGTGACTACAGAGTGGGAATGATATGATAGTCCATCTAGCCCCGATATTCAAACTATAAGGACAAAGAATTGAATTACTGGAGAAGAAACATTATAAATGTTTTGGAACTTTTCCAGCTATCCAGCTAAACTGACACATTTGTAGACACCCGAATACTAATTTAAAATTATCCCAATGCACTCAAGTGGAACTTTAATTTCTTTTTATTGAGATTATAAAAGCTTTCCACTTTAATGAAATTCAGATTTAAGGTTGCCACCCACTTCCAAAGCATCAAAGACTCTTTATTTCCATGCCACCCACATTTCCAGGACCTTGACTGATATGCATGTTTTATAATGGCAAATGGGTAGGGGCAGGGGCCGTGGTTAAGCATCTGCTTTGCCAGCAGAAGGTCCTAAATCCAATCCCCAGTATCCTCAGTTAAAAACAGAATCAGGCAGGTATTTTGAAAGATCTTTGCTGCTGCCAGTCAGACTAGACAATGCTGACCTTGATAGACCAATGATCTGACTCACAGAAAGCCTCATGTGTTCAAATGGGGATCAAGAGATTATACTATGCACTTATAAAAATATGATGACAATGATGATGATAATAATAATAGTAATGATAATAATAATGATGATGATGATGATGATAATAGAGATTGTACTATGGTGTTGGTGGAACATATCATCATCATCGCAGCTAATTTATGGTGACCCCATAGGGTTTTCAAGGGAAGAGATGTTCAGAGTTGTTTGCCATTGCCTGCCTCTACATTGCAACCGTGGACTTCCTTGGTGGTCTCCCATCCAAATACTAACCATGCTTAGCTTCTGAGATCTGATGAGATCAGGTTAGCCTTGGCTGTCCAGGACAGGGCAGACTGTACTATGGACCAAATTAAGGCTGTAATTCTATGGACCCACAGCTGCTTAAAAGTTTAATTGCTGTGGAACTGAATAAACATGCATAGGAAACATGAAGCTGAATACACTGTAGATCTTGAAAAGTTAACATGGAATTGCATTATCTTGTGATTGCACACCATAGCATGGGGGGAGGGAAGTGAGATCTGTTTTATCTACGTGTTCCCTTCTAGCCAAATTGAGGGCTCATGTGCTGGACAAGGGTCTGAGGAAACTGACCAATGGCAGGCAGTGTTAGAGCATTAGGTAAAGGTTTCCCTTGCTCAAAAGCCAGTCAAATTCGACTCTAGGGTTGCAGTGCTCATCTCCGTTTCCAAGCCAAAGAGCCAGCAGTGTTCGAAAACTTTTCCATGGTCACATGGCCAGCATGACTAGACACTGAGGAGCACAGAACGCTGTTACCTTCCCACTGAAGTGGTACCTATTTATCTACTTGCAATTTCTTGCTTTTGAACTGCTAGGTTGGCAGGAGCTGGGACCAGAGACGGGAACTCACTCCGTCATGCAGCACTTGGGTCTCGAACTGCTGAGCTACCGACCTTCTGGTCTGCAGTTCAGTGTCTTAACCATTGAGCCACCGTGGCATTAGGGAACCAATAATGGAGTCCAAATCAAGCTAAGGTACTTCAGGACCTGGGATAGCTCCCAGAGAAATCAGATGTTGACCCACATTCTGAGCCCTTATGTTCCCAAGTAGGATTCAGTGCCCCTCAGGGCCTTGTCTGTCCAGTGATGTTGCAGGGCTTTCAAGGGCAGCACTTTCAAATGAATTGCACGGTCATTAAAGGATTGTGTTTTCTGCTTGTCTAGTGGGGACTCCTGGGTTAGCAAAGACACTTGGGTAGTGAGTAAATCAGGCCCAGGCTTTGAGAATCTGGGTTATTTGACAGTTTTGAATATGAAAAAAAATCAGATCTGGGTTTCTGACCTTCTTAGAAAGTGTATTAATTCACTTCATATCATTGTACAGCTGCACAGGTTTGCAGGGTCACTATAAGGATCATTACCATAAAAAAAGTGGAAGAAATGTCATTACAGAAGTTTTGTTATCTTTAGTGAAGCTGAGGAAATTATCACAAAAGACTCTGAAATGTATTTCTAACTGCAAAAAGTTAACAAATGGTTTTTGATTTTTCTAAACAGTACATCTTATCAATTTAACAGACATTATCTAAACAATGTATACAATAATTTTGCAAGATCTCTCTCTTTCTCTCTCAAACTATGGCAACAGTTTCCAACATATCTTATGTGCACATGTAAACAAAGTCTGAGCTATAAGCTCATTTTACAGTACTCCATGTATTTCTTGTACAGTATTTCATTAAGAAAATAAACAAATGAACTAGAAGTCCCTGGGCAACATCCAAAACTTTGAGTCTTGGCACTAAAAGCTAATGTGATGTTTACTAGCGTCATTTGGTACTCTCTCTTTCCTTAGGATGGACTGATGAATTTTTTCATCACCATTTTTTCTCTAATGCATGCTCAGTGAACAGAAGTATAACTTAGGAAAATGTGAATTCCCTACCGCACCCTCCCAAAGAAATTTTACTAGCTATATCAGATCACTTTTGATTTCTCTTAAAATTCTTCAGATGCTTCCACTAATGAGGAACCTCCAGATCTGTTCTGACTTTTTGCGTAGGAGGAATCCAGTGTCAACCAAGGGTTTGTATGTGCGTAGTAGTTAGAGCGCTGGGTTTGGACTGGAAAGACAAACAGAGTGATCCTAAAGGGACTCAAACCCTCCTTAGCACATTCACTTCAATGGATTTAGAAGGGTATAACTCTCCTTAGGATTGCACTGCCAGGCACAGATCCTCCCACAACAGGCATCAAACTCAATGGATATCCTTGAACCAGTCACTCTCTTGCAGCCTAACCTACCTCAACATGCAGTCCTGTGAGTGGAGGAGAGAAAAAATGGAGGAGAGGAAAAACCACCTGGATTGCTCTGAGCTTCTTGGAGAAGGAGAGGAATAAAACATGATAGATGGTTATGCAGAAGCTCCTTGGGAAACCTGACTTAGATTGAATCAAAACTCTGTTGGCTTTTATCAAAATTATTTATGTGCCAGCTTAGCCAAACATGCTTCAGGTTTTTCTTTAGACAAGCAAATAAACAAACAAATAACTTTAATGGCATCACTAATTGGTGGCAAAATATCAGAAACTTAAGTTCCAGAAATGCTCCTTAGACCGGGGGGTGGGGGAGCTTTATCAGATCATTTTAACTGGAGATGTTGTGGGTGAACCTGGGACCTTTTGTATGCCAAGCAGATGGCTTGTCACTAAGCCACAGCCTTCCCCTTCACTAGCAATATGACTAATTTTTAAAAAAAATTCTACCCCCCCCCCCCCCAAAAAAAAACCTAGCAACTTTTCAGAATCCATATTCTGTCCCACATGGCTGGAAAGGTCCTGAGATGCTAGAAAGATCCTAGAAACAAGCAGAACTGGGACAATTGGATTAATGTTCTGACAATATATGGCAACTTCTGTTGTTTAAGCAGACTCAGTTTCACTGGGAGCAAAGCCACTGTGCTGGTATCCATGCATAACATGCTCTGAAGGCCTCTTATACAGGAAGCAAAGAGTAAAAATCTGGGCAGGGCAGGCGTAGGTGGGCAGCAGTGAGGCCATATTGGCATGGGGAACCAAAGGGCAGTGTTGAATTTTTGTTCCTTTGTGTGTTTGGGATTCTGAGATGGACCTCTTGTGCAAGGCTACTCCCTAAAATATTAGCTTACTCTTTCCTCCCTGCCATGAATAAAGGCATAGCCATGGCAAGAAAGCAAAGGATGAGAGTTTTTCTCCCAGGAAGGGGGCTTTCTGTCTGTCCCCAGACCAAGATGTGAGGCTAATGCATATGTATTCCGCATCAGGGTGCCTCTTCACCTATGGGCAGAAGGAAACCATTAGATCATTAAGAGCTCTTTCATGATTCCCAGTTAAAGGTGAATGAGTATTCTCTATTTCATTTCTTTTTTTGGTGCACTTGTAAGTGTGCACTATGTATTCCTGTAGCCATTGAGCTACTGTATCTACAAGCAGAACTGAACAGAGTACATATTCCTGTCTGCCGTCAGTGGATCTAATCCAGTGGCTGCATTCAGATGTCAAACTTAATTATGATGGGCATGAACGTGGCCAGTTGCCTTGCTTACATACACCCTCCCTCTTCCCTTCACATGCAGAGCATGACTGAAGGGTTCCTTATTTCAGAAGTCCTGAATCAAAGTCCAGTTTGCTTTGAGGTCCAAATGTGGGCATCTGAGCAAACCGAAGCTTGTTTCCTACCCACAAACACCTGTTTGCCAAGGCAGGTACCAAATGGCTTGCCAAACCAGGAAGTCTTCAATTATGTTCTGCACATGATAGGACGAAGTAGTGGTGGAGGAAGACAGCACAGTCTGATCGAGTGCTTTGTGAAACAGAATGCTGGACTAGAAGGACCACTGGTCTGATCCAGCAAGTCTCTTCTGATGTTCTTAGGACAACTGGCCACATTTTTGCCTGTTGTGAACAAACAGAAGTTGCTTTGCATCATCTGAATGTGACCCATACTGCCAAAGGTGTGTGTGTGTGGGGGGGAGGGGGTTGCTACATAAGCACTGCAGGAGTCTCTAGGACAGCATCACCTCATATGCTGGACTCAAATTGTGACACATTTGCCAGAATGGTTGACTGACACCTTGCTAGAAGCAGTGCAATTTGCTGGAGCATTTCCTTGCCTTCACAAGTAGGAGACCACTGACCAGAGGGTACTGCCACCACTCCCCATTTCTCTTCTTTGCTCTATATGTATGTACTGGTAATTTCCAATTTTGTTTCCGTCTCTGTCTGGACTCTAATTGGGCCCTTTCTATATGTAGTCGTTGAGGAAATTCTGTTTCACTGTATCTGAAGAAGTGTGTTTGCAAATGAAAGCTTATACCTTGAATAAAACTTTGTTGGTCTTAAAGGTGCCACTCGACCCAAACTTTGTTCTATTGCTCTCACGGTGTTCAGGGTTGCCTTTCCTCATGCTGGGGAATAGCTCCAGAGGAGAGGAAAGCAGGAGGCTCACCTGCTACTCTTCCCCAAAGGGGTTTCCAACAAAAACAAATTGTGAACCAAGACCTTAATATGTAACACATGTACTATACGGCTGAGCTACAGGCGTTGCGGGAGCCATAATTTTAAATATTCTGACTTTTGTGTATTTTAAATCTCTACTATAGCATTACAATAACATTAGGGGCTGAGAAGGGGACTGCATGTAATCCCTTTTTCTCCCCTCATCCAGGAGGAGGAGGAATGTGTTGGAGCACATGTTCAAAGGGGGATCCATGAGGGAAAGTCAAATAAACACAGCCAGGTAATTTATTGAAATGATTGCACCATCACACACTCAAATAAATGAGGTGAGTGTATTTATTTGAATGTTCTCACAGGAATTTGGGATCACAAACCATGAGGGCCCTCGTCTCACTCCTCACTTACACCCGTTCAGATCAGTGCTAAATCCACTAAAGCAAATGCTTCGGCCTGAAAAAGAGGTGGAGATTCATGCCCATTCGACTTTTTGACTGTAAAATCACAACACACAATGAACTGGATTTCTTTGTGATTGTATTTCCCAGGTTAACAATTGAGGAACAAGACCATTGTCCCCTCAGTTTTTGGTTAGGGGGTCTGATTACTATAGACTATCATAGTTTTCTGGGGAGGAAAAATAGGTGATTTATATGCCAAACAGCTTTCATTTAGAGCCAGTTTGGTGTAGTGGTTAAGTGCGCGGACTTTAATCTGGGAGAACCAGGTTTGATTCCCCACTCCTCCACTTGCACCTGGCTGGATGACCTTGGGCAAGCCATAGCTCTGTACCAGCTGTTCTCTCAAGGACAGTTGTCTCAGAGCTCTCTCAGACCCACCTATCTCACAGGGTGTCTGTTGTGGGGAGGGGAAGGGAAAGGAGTTTGTAAGCTGCTCTGAGACTCCCTTGGAGAGTGAAGGTCGGGGTATAAATCCAATATCTTCTTCTCTTCTCTTCTTCTTCATTTATCCAAAATACTTTTATTAAATTGCATACTGAACAGTACATGACACACAGTTACATGCTTCCTAACAACACTGACCTTCCTAACAACACTGTAAACAAAAGTGCACATATTACATTTGGAATATATTTCTACCCCAAGCCAAATTCCAATGTATCTTGCAATAGAAAATGTCATACAAACTTTTTTGTGTTTGGGATAGCAGAAATAATTGTGTATCACAGTACTAAAATATCCAGCGCTTGAAAACATCCACTGACTTGAGTCTTTCTTGTATTGATTCACTTCTCCCCTTTTGCATCTTGAACAATGGATATCAGTATGGTTCCTTTACAAAGGAATTATTTTTTGGAATAACAAAAACTATAATTTGAACCTAAAATATTAGGCAACTAACATAAACTTTCATGCATGCCAAAAGAAAAAAAGTAATAATCTAAAAGTAATAATTTCTAATATTTCTGACCAGACCAGAAGAATTTATTGTATGTAGCCAAAGGCTGTCACAATACAGAATTAGGATAATAAAAAGAAAATAATTCTAATCATACATAGATAAAACAGCGATTAAAATACAGTTAAATACAGACCAGCTATTAATGTTATAAACAGTAAAATCGTAAGATAATAAATCCGGTTAATCATAAAAAAGTTAATTTTCTGAAGCTGCAGGCTTAGGATATTTTTTCTGCCTTGTGAATTTATGTGTCTGTGTTGAGGTAAATATTCTGCAGGTGTGAAAGGCTATATCTCTTCCGAGCACTTAAAATGGTTCCCTGGATCAAAGTTTTCTTAATGAACTCCTGGTGGGATTGCAGGCGTGGCGTGGCAACTGGCGGGAGTCCAAGGGAGTGAGGACATGGGGTGTGTGCCATCGGTGACAGCACGCTGTCACTTCCCATGGAAAACCCACAAGTGAAGTCACACCTCTCTAAGAATCACCAGAAACTCTGTGTTAAAGCTATAGAGTTTCTGGCTAGTCCTAGAGCAGAGTGACATCACTTCAGGGGTTTTGCTGGAAGTGACAGCAGCTGTCACCAACTGTGGGGGTTTTCTGACATTATTTTTCTTGGTGGGAGAATGACAGCCCTAACTTCTGGTGTGTTTTTTTTACCACAATATGATAAATGGGTTTGGGATAGAAAACCATCCCCAATGGCAAAATGCACAGATTTCTGGGACTCCCCCCCCCCCCCCAAAATCAGGTGATTCTTTTTTCTATTTATAGAAAGCAAATTTTAAGTGGTAGCTGGTTATACTTTGGGAGGCATTGTTTACTACTGCACATGTGACAACGTCCTAAGAGGAAACAGTTCTATGGTTTTTATCATAGAGACTGGGAAATTCCTAGAGCATTGTAATGTACCTAGAAGTGACTTTGTGCTGTCTTTCCACACCTACTATTACTCCCATGGGAATGAACAGGCCAGCTAGCTACCCTATGATGTAATTATATGCCTTTGCTAAAGGATTTTTATCATAATTATTTATTTAAACATTTCTCACCTGCAATTGTCCTGAGGCAGCTTATAAATATCCAATGATACAGTTCTGTAAAACCAATAGGACATCATAAAAACAGTGACAATCCATCTGGGAGGGGGGAGAGTAATCAGTGGGATTCAAAAAATCAACATTGCCAAGATTCAGCATAAAATAGTAAAACTGGCAGACGGTAATAAAAATATTTCAGTATATCACAGCAGTAGTAAATGTGTTAAAACAGCTCAAAATATAAGGATGATAAAAGTATTAGGAGGATAAAAGACTGGAATATTGAAGAATTAAAGGCCAGCCAACTAAAAACACATCAACAATAAATCTGGGTAAAGTGAAATGCTTTGACTTGGTTCTGAAAAGAATGCTGTTTAAAACCAGAGGTAGAAAAGTTTGTACTGTTATGGCGTTCTGAGATATGTAAAGAATAGAATTGGCAGCACAGCTTGCTGGGAGAGGTAACCTGATAGGACAGGAAACAGGAAGTAGAAAGGAAAAGATTTGGCCTGAGGGCTGGGGCCTAGCCTTGTACTAAGTGATGCAGTAGTTCTTGTGCCAGTTTAAGATACACAATAATCCTAATCAGGAATTTAAATAGTATTTAGCTGGTTGATTGATTAAATTTATAGACCTCCCTCCCCCAAAGTTGCTTGACACAATAAGTATCCTTGCTGCACAATGGTGGGGGTCTCATCCCCCTTGACAATCCAGTCTTAAAGACATTAGGTTGCATCCTAAGAACCAGGAACGGAAGGATTTCATAGGACAATTCTCTTTCCTGTATCCTTGAAATGCCTAAGACCCTTTAAAAACCCAGAAGGGAATGATGGGATGTCGCACATGGGTCAAAGAGGCACCCCCTCCACTTCCACAAGCTTTCCAAGAATTAAGCCAGAGCTCACGAAAGAGTGGGGTAATTTCTGCCAATTTCCCCTTTTTGGTGAAGCTTCCCATACTGGTCTACTTTGTTGTGCAAGTCCCCCAATGTGTACAGAGTAGGAAAAGAAGACGGGGATAAATTTTTATCTCCCATAATACTACTACAATACAGGGTCACCCTATGGAACTGGTGGCACCAACAGCTGGATGGTGGGAGAAAAATACCTGAAAATGTTGTGTTTCACTGATAATGTGACATCACTTACAACAGATACCTGGAAGTGACTGCATGGAATGCAATGCTGTGATATTTTCCAAAACACTACTATAGAGTTTTCCAAAACACTACTACTAGAGTGTCATGTTCAGCAGAATGACATCACTTTTGGTTATTTGCTGGAAGTTGCCGTTACATTGCTGTGGTGCCAAATTTTCAAGTATTTTCCCCCCTGCTGCCCCACCAACACTGGGAAGTCTCCTTCTGAAGTGGAAGACCTGAGCTCCTTAACTATTTCACTCAATTGGTAGTTGACTTATGATGATACAGTCTAACCCTTTCACTCTTTGCCATCCCCTTCTTCTTTGACCTTCAATCTTTCCCAGCATCAGGGTCTTCTCCAGTGAGTGCTCCCTTCTCATTTGGTGGCCAAAGTATTGGAGCTTCAGCTTCAGGATCTAGCCTTCCAGGGAACAGTCAGGGCTGATTTCTTTTAAGATTGACTGATCTGATCTCCTTGCAGCCCAAGGGACTTTCAGGAGTCTTCTCCAGCAGCACAATTCAGATGCATCTATTTTTCAGCGCTCAGCCTTCCTTATAGTCCAGCTCTCGCAGCCATATATTACTACTGAGAATGCCACCTCCTACCTGGTCCTTTTAACCGGGGATTGAACCTGGGACCTTCTGCATGGAAGGCAGATGGATTACCATGGAAGTAGCTTGCAACCAGTCTGGAAGTAGCTTACAACCATTTTCAAAGAACAATCGGGGGTGGGGGGGAGTTCTATTCTTTCTGTGACTTCTTTCTTGCTGCATACTTGCTGGTAGTGCCAGATTCATGGATGTTAAGAGATCGCCCCCTGGGCATTCTGGCTCTCAGATGCAGCTAGAGTAGAGAAGCACATTGATCATCAACCTTCTTAACAGTTAGCATATCCAATCTGTATATATTCACATTCCAAGCAGGTCCTTGTGATGTTTGGTGAGGTTACCGCAAGTGCTCAGGTATGTACATGGGATCCAGTGGGCAGCTAGTTATGTGATTCACTGCCCTATGATATGGTCATGGCCACTGGCTTAGATGGATTTAAAGAGAAGCAGACCAAAGTATGGAGGACAGGACCATCGCTGGGTAGCTTCACATGATCTCCAGAAGCAGAATATCTCTGCTTGTCAGATGGTGGGGAAAGGTCAGAGTGTATGGGCAGGCCCTAACTGTGGGTTTCCCTGTGGAATCTGACTGGCCATTTTTTGAACCAAGACAGTGAACTGGATGCATGATTGGTCTGATTCCGCACAGCTACTCTTACATTCTTATAATCTTAAGGAGCAGCTAAACAGGGAACATAGAAGGCTGTAGGGGGGCAGGGAGAGTTCCATTCGGTAAACTTCATTTGTTCTTGGTCCACAAATTCAATCACATCTTGAGAGAGCAAGTCCCACTCCTTTAAATGAAAGAGCTGTTGGGATCTCAGTGCACCTAAACAGTACTTAAAAATAAAATAAAAGAAGGATCAAATGTTCAAGGCTTTCCAGGCCCTGTTATGTTTGGGAACACACATGAAACTAAACTGTTTTAAAATACAAAATTAAAACAGCTGCAGTTGGTTAACGCTTCCATTGATGTTTAAAATGAGGCTTCCTAAAATGCATTCAATTTGATTTTTATATGGCTTTTGTTATTAATAATTCGGTAGAAAAACAATCTTTGCTTCCTGTGTTTTTTGAGCTCATTCAATAGCCTGGCTGGACAGGATGTGCCAGTTAGCTATTCCATTAGCAACAATATTATTATTGGTAGGATATCTGTTGTTGCCAGAACACCTACAGTGCATTGTTAACAATGATTCTCTCTCCCTCTCCCCTTCCAGTTTCTTTCACTGTACATATCAAGCAAATGTAGATCATTCACCAAGGGCCAAATGACCCAATACAATACACACCCAGGGAAATGCTGATCGCCACTTTTTCTCCGAGCCAATTTGGCCAGGGATCCTGGAAGTTTTTTGGGGGGTTGGTTTTTTTGCCCTCTTCTGGGCATAGAGCAGGGGCCACTGTGGGTGTAGAGGGGTATTTGTGAATTTCCTGCATTGTGCAGGGGGTTGGACTAGATGACCCTGGAGGTCCCTTCCAGCTCTATGATTCCATGAAGAACCCTAATGGGATTTTCAGTGTTACGAAGCCATTGGTGAGGGACAGCTGGGATCATGATCTCTTTCTTTTCTAGGGTAGCTAGTTTTTCACTGCCAACTAGCAGGAGGTTGAGGGGGAGTGGAGACTGATGCCACTTGAGACGGCAACATCACCTGTGGGTGGAAACCTGGAAATGATGTCACCACGATGCAAGAAACGCTAGGAATTGTCCTGATCTCAGTAGTGAAGAACATAACAATTGGGGGGGGGGGAGTTTTCCTAAAGCTTTGCTCACCGTGTCAGTGTGCGCTGCCAACACTCACTGGAACAGTGGGGGTGGGTGGGAAGTGGGATTGGTGCTGCTTGGCAAAAAAACAACAACCCCATTTTCTACCTGCCACTCTAGTGAGTGTTGACAGGGGACAGAGCTGCACCAAGAGGGCCTTGCCCATAATAGTGGGCAAATTGGATCTACTCCTTGCACTGTCTTTGGGATGGAAAAGGAGAATAAGGCACAGCTATGCCGTCCTCTCAGATAAATCTGTTTGATATCCAGTGATTGGGCTTACTTTGCAGTTTGTGATATGTTTCAGCATCAGATATCTCTGGTGACAGCTGCTGCCAAAGCAAACATTAGACAGCTTATAGGCAGGTGACTTATTTACCTAGTTTAAAAACTGCTTAATATGGGAACGGGTAGTCCACCGAGGCGGCTTCTTCCTTATCCCTCCTGGAGAGCATGTAAAGAGGGAGCCTTTCTTGCAATACAGAAGAGGCTGGAGACACATTTACTGGTTGGAGACACATTGGCCAGGAGCTTCTAAGTAGATTAAAATTTCTTGAGGGCTCCATCGATTAGACTGTTAAAAGGCTGGTTCAGGGGCCAACACAAACGTAAAAGTAAACTTTTTACTGTCTCTGGATATTTCAAGAAGTAACAGCTAATCATTAATGGATGGGCATCCTGTTAATGAACCAGCTGGATTTCTAGTTGCGGCAAATGCTGATTACAACTAAGCAAAGAGGAAGAAGAAATGGATAAATCAAACGCATACAATTTAATTGCAGAATACCTCTTTAATTTCCCCTTTCTATTGTGCCAGTAGCCCCCGTCAAAATCGGACCGAAGACCTCTTGGAGCAGCTCATGAAAGTTCACTACAATTTTTAGGATTACCGCATAAAGGCATGGTTCTTTGGCAAAACCTTAACGATGCTTTTGGCCACAAAGTCCAGGAAATTGCTCAGTTTTGCCAAGGCTTTCGCCTAATAATACTATTATATGATCCCACCTCGATTACAATTATACATGGCAGTTAATGGAAAAAGCTTTGAAATTACATGACTTTGCAGCCAAAAGTGTAAATGTGAATAACAATAAAACTGGCAAAGGCATATCAAAATGTTGCCCAAAAGCAATACAGAGTATACACAATGGATTTTCTTAATAAACAAGGGGGGTGCTGAAGAATCGTTACTGACACAAATGAACCATGAATTGCCATTTCAAATCCCCGTACTAGTGATCGCCAGTGTGGCAGGATTTCCTGGCTCGTTATGTGTTTCATTTCTAAATTATCTCTTCCTGAAAGCAACAGCCCTGGCTTTCCTTTACCTCACTGGAGCTGGAGATGCTTCAGAACATCCCAGAAGTCATCATCTTTGGATCTATCACAACAGCACACTTATACTGGAAATTCCCAGCATTTTATGACTGGCCCCAGTTTCTGTAGAGGACATTTTGTGGTGGCAACCACTCCCTGTTCTCTGTCTTAGACTAATGGTCAATCTAATGTCCAAAAGCACTGCTCATGGGTTTTGTCTTGGAATGGTTTCATGTAAATCAGAGGTGAAACTTCCATTATTGTGTTTCTTGAACTTTTGATACCTGGAGCATGTTCTTGTTCCCCAGGATTTTGATATCTAAATCACAGGATTGGGGGTTTTTTTCTGAATTAAAATGAGAGCCACACGATTCTGTGCTCCAAAAAATAAAAGCATGGCAGAACGGTGGGCAGGCATTTATCTTTCAAGACCATCATGACTTGGAGCTACATATCTGAAGGACATGCATATAAAACTGCATGATGATTGTGTTCCATAGATCAATGCATTTATCTAAATTCAGGTGAGTAGCCATGTTGGTCTGAAGCAGAACAAAGTTTGAGTCCAGTGGCACCTTTGAGATCAACAAAGTTTTATTCAAAGTGTAAACTTTCGTGTCTGAAGAAGTGTTGGTCTTAAAGGTGCCACTGGACTCAAGACTTTGTTCTGCATTTATCTAAGTATTTCTATCCCATGATTCTTCCCAATGAGGACTCAAAGTGACTTACAAAGAAGGACAATATAATTTAGATATGCAAACAAACAAAAATACAGTGCAATTCCAACTCCTGGATCCTCTGGGCTGGCTAGTTCACTGAAGACAACACACAGCAAACCATGGATTACGATTCAAGGACCAAAACGGAATCTCTGTTAATCACCTTGGTTTTGAGAAATACTGTGGCAGAGTGTTTAACTGGGAAGATCTAGGTTGAAACCTCTGATCAGGCATGAGATTGCTGGAAAACTGTGAACTAGCCAGTTCAATCCTGTTCATTTCCACCCTTCAAAGAGCATGTGTTGGGAAAGACATAAGGATATAATTAGAGCCCTGCTGGTCCCAACCAATGCTCCCTCTAAGCTGTGGAGTCTTGTGAGCAAAAATTCTACTTTGTGAGCTACTGGCATTAAAGCTATGAGCCAGCAATTTGGTTCCTGCATAAATTAGTTTGCTCTGGAGCCATCCTTCCTGAGCTAAGACAAAAAATGTGTGAGCTGGAGGCTAAAAAACTGTGAGCTAGTTCACACTAACTCAGCTTAGAGGGAACGCTGGTCCCAGCTAGTGAGCCATTTAGTCCAGTGGTCAAGCAGTTATCCTGGAGTGCCAAACAAGCAGGGCATGGAGGCCAAGGCCTTCCGCTGCTGCCACCCCTTAACACTGGTATTCAGAAATTTGCTGCCTCAGTAGATGGAGGCTCCTGACAACCGATCTCAACTCCATGAATCTGTCCAACCTGCTTCTAAAGCTATCTTATGTTCATGGCCATCACTCCCTGGGCACTATATTCCTCAGCGTTCACCCATAAACACTTCCAAATATCGTCTAAACTGGCTTTTTTTTTTTTTAAGTTGGTCTCAGAATAGTTTTAGTCTTACCTCTTTTGACTTTCTGATAAATGTGCTTTCCTAATGGTTTGGTGGTCTTTTCTCCGGCTGGCTCCAACGATGATTCGACGCTAGTCCTTGTGTCCGTCCAACTGAAATGCGCTGCAGAGCACTTCAGGGCTCTCTTGCCAGGTCGCCACTTGTGAATGATTCCCAGACTCTAGCTCCCTGCTAGAGCCTCCCTACGAGACGTTCTATGGGGTCCAGGAGAAACTCCAAAAATACCCCCTTTCAGGTCAGTTGAGTCAGAAGGAAGCGGAACTCTTACGACTGACGTCTGACACAGTTGAGCCTCAGAGCGGAACTCCCCAGGCAATATATTCCATGGTTTAATTACTCATTGAGTCAAGAAGTATTTCCTTTTGTATGTCATGAAACTATTTCCCAAGAATTTCATTGGCTGTCCTATAATCTTGTATTGTAAGAGAGGGAGGAAAAAAAGCTCACTCTACACCAGTGATGGAGAACCTTTTAGAGACCAAGTGCCCAAACTGCAACCGAAAACCCACTTATTTATCGCAAAGTGCCAACACAGCAATTTAACCTGAATACTGAGGTTTTCATTTTAGAAAAAACAACTCATACATTAACATCTTTTGTCTTAAAAGAAAAACACAATAACAGAGCTTTCAATGATACAAACAACTTTTTATTGAAAGGTAAAAGTTTGCATTTGGCATGCTTTTGAACAATTAATGCGATTTTTGCTGTCCAATCTTGCGAACTCTGTGCTGGGGCGATGCTGTACGTGCCCACAGAGAGGGCTCTGAGTGCCACCTCTGGCACGCGTGCCATAGGTTTGCCACCACTGCAGTCTACACTATCTCCACCGCTTGCATAATTTTATAAAACTGTCATGTTTCCCGTTGTCCATCTTTTTTCTAGACTGAAACACTCCAGACTCTCCAGCCTTTCCTTGTAGGAAGAGTGCTCCAGCCCCCTAAACATCTTGGTTGCTCTGCTTTGTACTTTCTCCAGGACTACAATATCCTTTTTGAGATATGGAGACCAGAACTGCATGCACGGTACCCCAAATAAGGTTGCACTTTAGTTTTTTACAGTGGCCTTTTCAATATTGGTCTTTTTATTTCCAGTCCCTTTCCTAATAATTCCTAGGAGGGAGTTTGCCTTTTTCATCACTGCTGCATACTGGGTTGACATTTTCCTTTTCCTTTACAATCCCAAGATCTCTTTCAGAGTCAGTCTCAGCCAGTTCAGACTCCATCGGCATATATTTAAATTTAGGATTTTTTGTTTCACTGTGCATCACCTTACACTTAACCACCTTGAACTTGAATGGGCCAACTGGTTGCCCACTCACCCACTCCAGAAAGATCCTCCAGTAACTCTTCACAATTGACCTTGGGTTTCACCATCCTAAAAGATTCGGTATCATCGGCAAACCTTGCTACTACACTGCTCAGCCCTAATTCCACAACATTTTTGAATAAATTAAATAGGACGAACCCAACACTGATCCACATGGGACTCCACTACGCATTCCCTCCATTGCAAGAAACTAGCTGTTTATTCCTACTCTCTGCTTTCGGCTATTTAACCAACTTTTAATCCATGAAAGGACCAGTCCTCTCATTTCAAGACAAGCGTACTGAGGAATTTTTGGTGAGGTACCTTGTCAAAAGCCTTTAGAAGGCTAAGGATATGTTGTCTACTGGATTGCCCTCCACATGCCTGTGAACTGCTCAAAGAACTACAAGAGTTTAGTAAAGAAGCTTTGCTGATTTTCCCTCAGCGGACCTTTCCCCTCTATGTGCTTAATACTTCTCTATAAGCTGCCCTGAGCCTGCTTCGGTGGGGAGGGCGGGATATATATTCAATAAATAAACAAATATAATACTTCTCTCTTTAATAACAGTTTCTACTAATTTACCAGAAGACATGTTAGGCTAACTGGCCTGTAATTTTCTGGATCCCTGCTGCATGCCTTTCTAAAAAGCGGGGTTGACATTCTCTGTCTGACATCCTGGAAAACTGCTGTTGCCAGTCGCAGAAGATAATACTGAACTAGATGGACCAATGTCCACGATCTGGCAGCAATTCAAGGTGTGTCCTTTGTTGTGTGTGTATTCAGACAGGGCATGCAAACTTCCCCAGTCTAGACTGAGGCTTTTTAAAGGGCAGAGAATTTTTTCCCCCAACAATAAGTCCAGCAAAATTAGAACAAATATAGAAACAATTCTGGATCGCTTAGGTCCTTTCCTCCATCTGTTCCATGAAAAAACAGTTTTCCTTTTAAAAAAAGAAAAGAAAGAAAACCAGAATTCCTAATATGGTTTAATGAGTCATATCTTGGAAATAAAACATTAAACAGCTGATGTATTTCACTTTGACAAATAGTCTGCACTGACCTTTACAAATTTGCCAGTAGGGTTAAAATGACAAATTACTCTCACAATGGGACTTATTAGACTCCCAGAGTATTATTATAACATCGCCAGTTAGGAAATTGTAGTTCAGACTGTGTCAGCACTCACATTTTTCAGAGGAATTTATAATTCAGCTGTTTTAGAAGTCATTGGACATACAGCGTCCCAAACCAAAGGGGACTGCTTTTGTCAAAAAAAAGAAGCCTGCTAGTTTACGGCACTTTTGTGCCTCTTGGCAATTCCAAACGCAGCTTTTATTTCAGGAACATTTGACTTCATATGCTGGTCTTGTTTTTAATCGAGCCGTTTCAAAGGGAGGACAGAAACGAGGCCAGAATTTGGGAAGGAAAAGTACATTAAACATCGGAGACCCAGATCCTCTTGTCACTTCGATCAATTGCAGCCTTGGCTGAAGGCCCAGTTTGGATCAGAACTGATGGCGGGGGGGTAATGCTTTGCTCAGTGTCAGCTGGTTCCCTGGCAGCACTTTTGGATCACTAGGGAAAAGATTAGATCCTATGCACCCTTACCCAGAAGTACAATCAATTGAATTTGGTGGTACTTACCTGCTGGGTTAATGTGTGGAAAGGGTCAGACTGCATGAAAATGAGGATTTCGCTTTGAGATGCAGCAATAGCAACCCTATCAAAGAGCATCGCTTAATCCATTGGGAAGCTCCCAAGTCCCCACCAATGCTCCCTCTAAGCTGTGGAGCCTTGTGAGCAAAATTTCTACTTTGTGAGCTACTGGCATTAAAGTTGTGAGTGACACCGGTCTCAGTGAGAAAGGCAGACTATAAAGGAAGAAAATAAATAAAATTGTTGCATTGTATACCTGTCTTTTATTTGAAGGAAATGCTTCACATACCTGTCGGAATTTCTCTGTATCTCTACAGGTTTACAAAACCGATCTAAGGAGAACATAGTATTTGCCTGTTGACAATGTAATTTAGTTTTACTTATTCCTTGAGTGACACCGACTCATTGCCAAAAGCCTTTTCCAAGGAAATGTAAAAGCACTCAAAAACATGGGATAGTGTTGCCTGCCAAAAATGTAGCCCAGTTTGGCAGGTTCCTTAAGTTCCATTGCAGTGGCAGCAGACCAAAAGATACTGCTTCTTAAGCAAGAGTTTCTATCACACTGCCTACCAAAATTTCTGGGGTGTATAAGAAGGAAATCCATTTGTATCTGTGGTGGACCAGGCCTGCGTCAGCTGGCAGGCCCCGCTCTTCCTACCCCTCCTTTGCCTGACCTGGCACGTGAAGGGGCCATTTCACTCCACGGCCTCAGGATACTGCTGCCACCACTGACCCTGTCTTGGGCTCTGGTTAGGCGGGATAGCCTCCTAACCTCCCTCTGGCGTCCCTAGGAACTTGTCTTAGGGCTTCCCAGGGATCTTTGGAGCTCCCCTGGAGAACTGGCAACTAGCTGTTTTACAACTTTCTTCCTCCCTAGGGATTCCCTGACTCACTCTTAGCATTTTCAAGCAGCTGGGGGACCTATGTGATACAGAGGGACTTCACTTCTTCAACAATCAAAAGATACATTTAAAACTCACAATTATATATGCAGGCACATCAGAAGTGAATGGAAGAATTAAACTAACATTGATAAAAATGCTTCATCTCTCTCCTGCCTCTAAACTCATGCCCTATTTAGGTGGTATGCATGGCAGGTACATTACTTCGTTACTCTGGAGTAAGCAGGACAAACATGTCCCCCCAAATGGCCTCCATCTCTGGCCTGGGAACAGGGCTCTACCTGCCTGTGTCTCTTGCAAGCTCCCACCGACCTACCAACCGACTGGTTTCTTGCCCCAAAACTCAACAATATAAACAGTACTTCCCACCCAGGAGCAGGCTCTCTGTCTCCTGCAGCATTCTGGGGCAGATCTCCTCACAACCTTTTCCTGTCCTCACTCGGAGTTGCCCTCAGATTACTGGTTGGAGACAAGAGGGGAAGGGGGAGTGGGGAGGAGATTAAACCAAGGCCTACTAAAGTTTAATAGTCTCCTCCCATCCAGTTTACAGAAAGTTAAACCCGTGCACAAGATGGTGTTTCTCCACAGTGCCCTTGATCTTCAAGACGCGGTAAGGGCTGTGAACTGTAGACTGGACTGAAATGTGAATAGAATATATAGAAATCCCTTGGGATGAGGTAACAAATAGTTGCAGTGGTGTCCTTTGCTGGATGAAAATTTATTCATGCAGCCTCCTCCCCCAGAGCAAAGAACACTTCATGGGCCATTTGGAGTTGGAAAAATGGCATGGGGCAGTCTCTCCCCTCTACAGTCCTCATCCAAATCAGGCCCCTGCAGCATTTGAACATTGTTTCCATTGGGAACTCAAGACTGTCCTTCTTCCGCAAGTAACCATGGTGGTCATATGCTAAATGTAGTGTGCAGTTTGGGCTTAAATGTGCAAGAATCACATTCTGACATACGAAAAACAGGCAGTTTCAAATGTGCTTGCACTTGGTTTCTGAACTGACGGATGACTACGCAGCAAGGTTCATTTACAATCGCATTTCAACCATCCATGCTGTTGTTTAGAATACTCATGCGATTTCAGCTCATGTATAGCCAGCTGGAAGTTAGTTCAAATATTCCATTCTCTTGAAAAATACTGCTCCAACGCGATTAGTTCACTGCTGTATGAAACAGGATACCAGACTAGATGGCCACTGGTCTGATCCAGCAGGGTTCTGCTTATGTTCTTACTCTGGGTCAAAGCCTGGGTGCCAGTGTTGCCTCTAAGCTGAGTTAGTGTGAGCTAGCTCACAGTTTTTTAGCCTCTGGCTCACACATTTTTCGCTCAGGAAGGATGGCTCAGAGCAAACTAATCTATGCAGCAGCCAAATTGCTCACTCACAACTCACAAGATTCCACAGCTTGGAGGGAGCATTAGCTGAGACTCAAGGAAGATTGCACTAGGGTTGCTAGCCTCCAGGTGGGGCCTGGGGATCTCCCGCTTTTACAACTGATCCCCAGCTGACAGAGATCTGCTCCCCTGGAGAAAATGGCTGCTTTGACGGGTGGACTCTGGCATTGTACCATGCTGAGGCCCCTCCCCACCCCAGACCCACCCTCTCCTGGCTCCACCCCCAAAGTCTCCAGGTATTTTGCAACCCAGACCCGGCAACCCTAGATTGCATACTTTAAAAAAATGCAATAACAATGCAATAAAACCAGTATAACACATTCAGCAAGTAATGCAATAACACATGAATTCAAAATTGGAGAATGACGCATTAAAACAGTATAAAATAAACAGTGCACTACAACTGAATTACAGAATAAAAAAAACAATGCTGTAAAAACAGTATAACACGTCCCATAAACAATATATCTCAATATCTATATTTATATCAATATCTATATCTATGTATCTGTTTATCTAGCCATCAAGTCATAGCAGTCTTATGGTGACTTATGTGGGGTTTTTAAGGCAAGAGATATTCTGAGGTGGTTTGCCAGTGGCTGCCTCTCTGTTGTGACCCTGGACTTCCTCGGTAGTCTCCCATCCAAGTACTAACCAGGGCTGACCCTGCTTAGTTTCTGACAAGATTGGGCCAGCCTGGGCTATCTAGGTCAAGGTAAACAATGTCATGGAAACTGCCAAATGTTTTCACAGATTTTAAGACAACCCTGTTCTCTTTCTAAAGGTGCCCTCTGGAGCAATTCTGTTTTATACATTCTACAATGACAGGTGAAGTTGAATTACATTTGTGGACATCATGAGCTGCACCCTGTCACACTGCTGTGTAGTGTCATAACTAACAATGTAATCCTAAATAGAGTCACACCTGTCTAAGTAGCACCGATCAAAGTGCAACCAAAACTTCTCCAGTGGGCAGTCAAATTCGGAAGTTTGGCCCAATGCCACTGCAGATCCTAGATCTGCACCAATTTCACCTAATGGCAATGCTTCCTTTATTTGCACCCAGGAAAATCCAGGGGCATAAGGAGGGCATGACAGACCTTCCATTTTCGGAGCTGGTTCTGGTCCTGAGTCACTATTGAGACTGGCTAGACTTCTTTATCAAGACAGGCATAGTATGTCTTTTCCTTTTCCCCTTCCCCTCCCACTGTATCTTTTTATCTACTCCCCCCATCTTTTAGCTTCTCCCTTCCTCAACCATCCATCTTTATAGCCAACTAGTCTCCTCCCACATAGTTTTCTCACCTGGTTCAAGATTCCTTTTCCTCCTTCTCCAAAACTCCTTCTGCATGTATCCCACTACAATTTTGGGATCCTTTTTGGGAAATCCCTTACCTTACCTGTCTCTTCTCTCTGGGTTTTTTTTTTCTACCTTAACAATGGGGGAGGAACATAACTGAAGACTAGGACAAGGTTGCCTTTGCTCGAAAGCCAGTCGAATCCGACTCTAGGGGGTGGTGCTCATCTCCGTTTCCAAGCCGAAGAGCCAGTGCTGTCCAAAGACATTCCCGTGGTCATGTGGCTGGCATGATTAGATGCCCTGGCGCAAAGAATGCTGTTACCTTCCACCGAAGTGGTACCTATTTTTCTACTTGCAATTTCTTGCTTTTGCACCGCTAGGTTGGCAGGAGCCGGGACCAGAGACAGGAGAACACTCCGTCATACGGCATTAGGGTCTTGAACTGCTGAGCTACAGACCTTCCATTCTGGAGCTCAGTGTCTTAACCTCTGAGCCATCATGGCCCTAACTGAACACTAGGACTGTGCAAATGTGAATGGTTTTACTGGCTCTGTATTGTTGTCATTTGTATAGTTCAGTCTTGCTATCATGACTACCACCATCCTGTTTCCTTTTAATCTTGTCAGATTCTGCAGTCCAGTTCAATCAATCCAATGCCATATACAGCAGTTTGCTTACCAGTTCTTTTTAAGATCTCAGCTGTGGAAAGGGGATGGGGTTCAAGATTCACCTGATTCTCCCCCCCACACACTGGTTCCTCTGCTACCTTGAACCCAGACCTGTCTGTGTTCTCTTCCCTAACTTTGAATGGCCAGCCTGAAGAGGAAGTGGGTTTCCCCACAGCTTCTCGCTTCTCACAGGAGGGTGGGCCTTCCTGTAAGAGCTACAATTCTGATTGGATGGTAGCTCCAGCCTCATACTTTTTATTTATTTATTCCATTACATTCCACCTTTCTCCCCAGTGGTGACCCAAAGTGGCTGACATCATTCTCTCCTCCTTCATTTTATCCTCATAACAACCCCATGACATAAGTTAGGCCGAGAGTGTGTGACTGGCCTAAGGACACCCAACAAGCTTCTATGGCATTGTGGGGATTCAAATCTGGGTCTCCCAGATGCTAGTCCAGCACTCAAACCATTACACCATGCTGGCTCTCTAATACTGCCCTCTTTTAACCCCTTACTTTCCATAATTGCCCTCCTGATCTCTGTCTCTTTGCCTGGACAGGTCTGCGTTGCTGGCTTTTGGCCAAGTAGCCAATGGGATTCCCCTTATGGCTAGGACTCTGCAGCCTGGTGGGGGTGATCTGCTGTCCCCCCAATGGCTCTACTCTGCCTATAGGAGGAGCTGATTGTACCCTCAACTCCCAACACTTCTGTTCTGTACCCTGTGTAGGTTGCAAAGTTGCTTGTTGGTTAAGTATATGTCTCCTGTCCATCCTTTCCTTTGCCCCCTCAGAAAATTTATTGTGGTAAACTGGGAACTGTGTGTACAACAGACTCTTTTACTGTGGAACTCTTGTTCTAATTCTTCAGGTGTAGAGGATACTCTTCATGTGCCCATTGTGACACAGAAACCAATTTAGTTACCATCCTTCAGTCACCATCTCCCCATACTGGAGAAATGGATTCCAGCCAACATGATTCAACTCATTTTAACCGTACCAGTGTGATCTTCCAGAGCGCATAATCACATTATGGGATTTGAATGTGACTACTACCACCTGATGTGGTGATGGCTACTATGAGGCTTAGATAAAGTCACAATTGATAGGTCCATCCATAATTACTAGCCATAGTAGGCAATAGGATACCCTGGTCAGATGCAATATACCTTTGAATACAGATGCTAGACAGGGTTAATGCTTCCATGTGTGCTGTGCTTGTGGATCTCTTGGAAAGTGATGCTGGCTGATCCAGGAAGTTCCTTCCGATTGTCTGATAACCACTAACCAGAGTGGATAGGAACCAGCTCTATAGATGCACTTTTCCAGTTGGCACAGCACCTACATTGTTTCATTTCTAAGCAGTAAGCATACCACTAATGAAATAAGTCCATCTTTAATTAGGTGCCTGTTATGTCCCGACCGTTAAGCCATGCACACAGTTGGCCAAACATGTGGCCAGGCGAAGCCGTCGAGCTTTGCATCCAGGACAACAGACCCAGAGGACCCTAGCTGTGGACCAATGGGGAAGCCCGCATCCGTAGATAGACCTATGCTCTCTAAATCTCTACAGAAAACACTGCAAGGAGTCTTTCCGACAGCCCTCTGCAGACACATCCCTAAGTATACTGCAGATTTATTTGCAGAAAAGCTGTCCAGGTCTCTCAAGAATAACCCACTGAAGCTATTTCACCTTCAGAGTTGATATCGCCATCGTGAAATCCATCAAAGCCTCTTCTCCAAGGCACTGTTTTAGCACAGGGTCAGACTATTCCCTCTCCAAAATAAAAGTTAATGTTTGCAGCTGATGTAAAACATAAACGTTCAGCAAAATATAGAAATCAGATCACCTACTCATAAATTATTCGCCTCCCCTCCCCCTTTTCAGAGTAGGTACGAAAGCCGCACATTGAATGGCTTAGTTAATTACCTTCCTTTCAAGCCATTTTTATGCTCCCCCTAGGACAGGCACAGAGATCTTTTGTCTCACGGAAATTAAAGGCTACTCTAGTGGCTGTCTACGTAATGAAAACATTCTATAATAATAAACACATTGAGTCCTATTCACGTTCTATATGCAGACTTTCTACGGCATAAAAGCCAATGGAGGTCAAGGACTGAGCTTTTATATTCTTCCAGTCCCATTCAGAAACAAAGCTCGCGAAGTCCTGGAAAAGTTCTGAGAAGATCCAGCTCCCAGGGAGAATTGCTTCAGACATGGAGGTTTTAATTATTTCCTTTCTCATTAGGAATGCTAATCCTGATATGCCCCAAGCAAATATTATTTAGCAGGGGAGTCAACCAAAGGTGTGAGGTTCTCTCCAGGCAAAGAAGAGTATAACATCTACCTAACAGTTCTTAGAAGCCAATGAAGCATGCAAAAATAATACCCATAAATCCCATGTGATAATTCTTTTGCAATATGAAAGAAAGGAGGTATTTCAAAATACCTTGGTTTTTCAACATTTATTGAGTTAAACATTTTCTCTGCCCACCTTTCCCCTGACCAGCTCAGAGCCTAAGACTGGTTTGAGGAGGTGGTTAACATAAACAGCAACCAGAGTTCGTAATATACTAGACAGTTACTAAGACAAGATATTATAGCTAGCTCAGCAATTCTTACCAGGGGCCGGAGGTGACAGATAAATCTTGAGGGACACTCAGATTTGAGAAAATGGGGAAGGGGGCATTTGGTACTCTAGTAGCCCTTTTCTCCCCACTTGCAATGGTTTCTGTCAGCCAGAGGAGGTGAGTGGATTTATACTGCTTAACCCATCCTGAGGATAAAATCCCAGCTCCTAGGTTTCTCCTCCAGACCCTTAAAAAAACTGGCATATAGAAAACAGGAATCATACCTAACACGAAGGGCTGATGGTCATCATGAACAAGGTCTTGTTGACTGTATGCCTAAAACCTATGTATCATATGCATAGATTATAAATATACACATAATAATGCTTTGTCCTGAGTGCTTTTTTCAGTCAGGAATGATGGGACATTGTATGTAAAAACGGAGATGCAGAAGAACTCTCTCAATATCTGAAAATATTTTGTCTTACAAGTGGAACACTTTCATCCACAAAGCAATTCTTCATGATCCAAAACAACACAACAGTCTACCATCAAGATAAAAACAATACACAAGTTAAAAATGCAGACCAATCTGCCACCCACCAAATGCCCCTCTGGAATAAAACCACCCTACAAGGCATACTGTATAAGGGTCAAGAAGCGACAGTTAGAACCAGATATGGAACAACTGATTGGTTTAGCGTTGGAAAAGGAGTACGACAAGGATGTATATTGTTACCTTGCTTATTTAATTTATACGCAGAGTGCATCATGGGAAATGCTGGCCTGGATGAATCACAAACCGGAATTAAGATTGCTGGGAAAAACATCAACAACCTCAGATACGCAGATGATACCACTCTATTAGCAGAAAGTGAAGAGGACCTCAAGAGTCTCTTGCTACGGTGAAAGAGGAGAACAAAAGTTGGCTTGAAACTCAGCATCAAAAAAACTAAGATCATGGCAGCCAGCCCCATCACTCCTTGGCAAATAGAAGGGGAAGTCATGGAAACAGTGACAGACTTCATGTTCCTGGGATCCAAGATCACTGCAGATGGTGACTGCAGTCAGGAAATTAAAAGACGCCTGCTCCTTGGGAGGAAAGCGATGGCAAACCTAGACAGCATAATAAAAAGTAGAGATATCACTCTGCCAACAAAAGTCTGTATGGTCAAAGCAATGGTATTCCCAGGGGTAATGTATGGCTGCGAGAATTGGACTATATAAGGAAGGCCGAGCGCTGAAGAATAGATTCTTTTGAATTATGGTGCTGGAGAAGACTCTTGAGAATCCCTTGGACTACAAGGAGAGCAAATCAGTCAATCCTAAAAGAAATCAACCCTGACTGCTCCCTGGAAGGCCAGATACTGAAGCTGAAGCTCAAATACTTTGGCCACCAAATGAGAAGGGAGCACTCACTGGAGAAGACCCTGATGCTGGGAAAGACTGAAGGTCAAAGAAGAAGGGGATGGCAAAGGATGAGATGGTTATACAGTGTTATCGATGCAATAAACATGAAATTAAGCATATTCTGGAGCATGACAAAAGACAGGAGGGCCTGCCGTGATGTAGTCCATGGGACTGCGAAGAGTCGGACTCGATTGCGCGACTGAACAACAACAAGGCTTACTGGGATGTGGAATGAGGTATAGCCTGATCTCAGAAGCTAATTAGGGTCAGTACTTGGAAGGGAGACCACCAAGGAAGGCTCTGTAGAGGAAGGCCATGGCAAACCATCTCTGCTTCTCACTTGCCTTGTTGGGTCACCAAAAGTTAGTTGCCACTTGATTGCACATGCATACATGCTTTCCTAATTGCAGGTGCTCTCCTCACCTGCTCTACTAAGATCTTTCGGTGATGGATCTATGCTTATGACCTAACAGTTGTTGTGGGGCAATCCTTGAAGAGGGTAACTCCAGGAGAGTGCTGTTGGAAAAGCATAGATTGTGCATGGAAGTATATCAGGTAACGTGGTTGGATAAATTTGAGGGGCCCAGGTTGTGCCAAGTCACTGTGCAGCACTAGTACTCACTCATGAATCTGTCTAGATGTAACCCAGTGAAGCTGCAGCCTCTTGTGTCACACACATGGGATTCATTTCACCTTAAACCTTGAGATTAAAATAACTCTTCTAATCCATATGCTCACCATAAGAACTCATCAGCAAAAGACTTCCTTCCCTTCCCTCTTTCAGCCTACACCAGTTCCACACATAAAATGCCCGTTGCTTCAGCCTTCCTCCTTTCCCCCCACATTTGAGCATCTTCCGATGACACAAACATTATTTACAGAAGGGACGGGAATTTCTGCTTCTGAATCATGAGTCTGTTTTTTTAAAATGTGCTGTGGAACAAAGGAAAAGAAGCCCACTCCTTTGTAACACCAGGGAAGCAAAAAGGGACATTCACAACCAGTTATCCTCTTTATCTCTTGTGTTGACTCAGTATCCTGAACAGCTGCAGGATTTAACCAGAGGTAACAGAAAGGCGGCACATTTTACAAGGCAATAATCCAGTTCCTGAGTCCCACTGCCTACAAAGTAGACGTTGAAGTAATTTAGCACAGCCAGGGAACTAAACTGAATGGCCACTCCTCTGACACATCATAAATAATATCTGAATTTCCTGCTTCCCTTTTCACACATTTATTTTCCTTTGCATACACCACTTCCTCGCTGTTATTAGCACCATGACCGGTATGTTACAGATCAGTTCCTTTGATTAAATGCCATGCCACTTCTTATATGTTAATTTTTATTTTTTAAAGGATTAGATGCACAGCTCTGTCTATGGTAATTAACCATGACAGTACAATTAAGCTTCCATATGCAGAGGCAGGATACCTTGGAACATGAAATACAAACATAAGGGCATTGGGTTGGCCATTGTTGTAAACAAAATGCTGTACTACACTGAATTTGTCCAGCTCTAGCTATTCTTCTGTTCAGGTATCAAGCATGGTAATTCGTGGATTAGAAACTGAGAGGTAAACAAGATGCCACATGTTTTAAGATTTAACAGGGAAACTGGATGATCAAGCTGCTATGTCTGTTCAGTAATGCCTCCAAATCAAATCCAAAATCTGTTTATTGAGATCTCAGCCAAATAGTAGTTAGAACACATTTCAACAGCTGCATCCACTTCCTACCTCTGACTTATATACATCCAGGGGCATAGACTTTTCAATTTCCAGGGGGGGGGGGGGGGGGCTCTTATGCGTGCGCGCGAAGCATGCATGTGTGCTGGGACGATGTCCCCCCCGCCTGGCTCCCCCGTACCCCTCTCCCCACCCACTCCTCCCTCTCTCTCCCCTCCCTCCGGGGGCCATCTGGGCGACTACCCAGCGTGATGACGTCACCCGGAAGTGACGTCATCATGCTGGGCATGTTGCCAGGGCAACGCTCTGGCAATCGCCCTGAAACTCTATAGTGCCATAGAGTTTCGGGGCAATTGCTAGAGCATCGCCCCAGCAACGTGCCCAGCGTGATGATGTCACTTTCGGGTGATGTCATCACGCTGGGCGTTCGCCCGGATGGTCCCAGGGGGGAGGGAGGAGTGGGTACAGGGGAGCTGGGCGGGGGGGGGGGAGATGCTCTGGTGGTGGTGGCAGGCGGGGAGGTGCGGTGGCGGGCAGGTGCTCCGTTTCGCGGGGGGGGCTGAGTCTCCCCTGGGAAATTTCAGCGGTGGCCCGCGCCCCCGCACCCCCTCCCGTAGTTGACGCCTATGTATACATCTCTTCCCATAAGAATAGTTCTCTTAAAGAAACATACACATAGCCATGTTCCTTCCAAGCTGTGGAGTCTTGTGACGGAAAATTCTATTTTGTGAGCTACTGACATTAAAGCTGTGAGCAAGTAATTTGGCTACTGCATAAATTAGTTTGCTCTGGAGCCATCCTTCCTGAGCTAAGACAAAAATGTGTGAGCGGGAGGCTAAAAAACGGTGAGCTAGCAGACACTAACTCTCATTTTCCCCCTTTCTTAACCCATAACATAGTCCTTTGTCCAACCAGGTGGTCATCTCATTCTTGCTTCTTTTTTCTCAACCACTACAGCAGATGGTATATCTTGAGATGATGATGATGGTAGTGTGCAGGGCTATTTTTGGGCAGGAACACACAGGAACGGAGTTCCGGCTGGCTTCCAAGTTGGCCAAGCCTATAGCCTCCCTCCCCCCCCCCCCCCGTGGGGCACCTGAGGAAGCCAAGTCAATCCAGGGAGGGAAGACAGTTTAAACTGCCTCCCCTTCTCAGGTTCCCCAGGTGCCCTGCAGCTGTGGGGCACCTGGGAAAGCCGATCCAAAAACTGCCTTCCTTCCCTCGGGTTCCCAATGTGCCCCACAAGTCGTGGGGCACCTGAGGAAACCGATCCTGGGAAGGAGCTGTGCTGTCGAGGGTGTGGCCTAATATGCTAATGAGTTTCTGATGTTGGGTGTGACCTATTATGCTAATGAGTTCCTGCTGGGCTTTTTCTAAAAAAAAAAAGTCCTGGTAGTGTCTATATTTAATAGTGCCAACTGAAGACCTGAATTGACACTATCATGATTAGGCCCAACTTTGTTTTGGATTACTGGCAACATAAAAGAGTCATCTGGCTCAGAACCAATTTCACTCCCACTAGAATACATGGGTACCAAATAGGAAGCATTCCATACACAGCCATCTGACAATCTATAGGTAAGATTCTCCACAATCTTAAGAGGCAAGGCAAATTTATGTTCTCCCTTCCGCAGGATCCCAGGTCTTTTTTCCTTTCCCCCCCTTTTTTGTGAGTATTGTGTGTGTAAGTGTGTATGCCTGGAAGTCATGGTTGACTTGTGATAATCCCTAGTGGGGCTTGGATGCTTCAGAGAGGTGGCTTACTATTGCCCGCCTCTGAGTCCCAGCCATGGTATTTCTTGGAGGTCTCCCTTCCCAGTGTTTGTCAGGGTCGGCCCTGCTTAGCTTCCAAGATCTGACAAGATTGGGCTTGCCTGAACTATCCAGGACAGGGCAATCCCAGGTCTTCTTACCCTAACAAACAAACCACATTCAGATTTAACATCCTAAGCATCCCTACATTTATCTGTGTAAGCCTTATACTTCTCTTGCTTCTGAACCACTCTTTCTCTCAAATTAGATTCTAACAATAAATCAGACCTTGCCTTTGAAAATCCAGGAACATTTAATTTAGTTCACATCTGTCTCTCATGTAATAATTCTGCTGGTAATCTTTGAGTTGTAGCATGTTGTGTGTGCCCTATACACTTGCAGAAATCAGTAGTAAAAGCAGTCCATCGCTTCCCTGTCTGAAAACTATCTTTCAAACTATTAAACTGTTCAATTTCTCTATTTACTTGCAGATAATACACCAACAACTTCCTATGTATGATATTTCATACTGCCAGGAAAGTTTCAAATGCCAAAGACATAAACTGGGCACCATTATCAGAGATTAACTCTTTAGGATCCCCTTCCCTACTGAAAACTACAACCAAAAACTTGATTATAACAGCAGAAGTAGCTTGTGATGTAAATGCTATCTCTGGCTACTTACTAAAATAATCTATTAAGGTAATAGCATAACAGTCAATGGGGGCAGTATCAAAAGGTTCCACAGTATCAATTGCAACCTTTGCCCATGCAAAATGTGGAAATGGAACTGGCTGCAATGGTGCTAGGTGTGTTACCGCTGTCTTATCATGTAACTGACAAGTGACACAAGGTTTAATGGCTGCTTCCACTTGAGAATCTATCCCAGGCCATCAATACAAAGCTTGCAATCATTGTTTAGTCTGTACAATTTCTTGATGTGTATCATGGGCAAGATGTATCAACGTAGGTGGTGATGTGTACCTCATAAAGGTGATGTGTACCTCATAAAATACAACCATTTTGTAATGAAAGCTCAACACACACTCTAAAGTAAGGTAACAACTCTGAAACAATTCCCTTTATGTTATTAGGCCATATATTCATTTAAAAAACCCTTAATTTCTTCTAGATTGGGCATGCTAAATATGCAGCTTGGAATTTCTCCTGTGTAATTGTGGTTGGGATACCTGAGAGAAGTGCAACAACTTCTATACTCTCTTCTGACAAAATGTCTGAGAATGGCAAGGGCAGCTGAGACAAACATTCAGCTGCACATTTTCTGTTCCTGGCTTATATTCCATCTCATAAGTAAAAGAAAGTAACCATCCTTACCACCTAGCAATTCGATTTTCTGCCCTTCCAAATCCTTTTGATCTCAACAACATTGTCAGGGGACTATAATCAGTACATAATTTAAATGCATGGCCCCACAAATACCCCCTCCTCTTTTCTGTGGGCCAAAAGTGGTTCCTTTTCAACTACAGAATACTTACTCTTAGTCTGAATAAGTGCTCTTGACGCAAATGCAAGCATCCTTTCCATCTTACCCTTATGGAGCTGAGTCAACACAGCTCCCATTCCACTTTCAGAAGCATCAGTTGTCACAATTATAGGCAATGCTGGATCAAACAGTGCCAAAGCCAGATTATAAACAAACCTTTTGCAGTATCAAAACTGGCCTGAGCCACAGGTGACCATACCAAATTTACACTTCCACATAATAACTCTAAATGATTCAATAACTGAAGCATAATTAGGAGTAAACTTTGCCAATTTGTTATGTCTGTTCAATAATGCCTCCAAGACAAACCCAAAACCTGTTTATTGAGATCTCAGCCAAATTGCAGTTAAAACACATTCATCAGCTACATTCGCTGCGTTCAGGCACTCAACATCGCCTGCCCCTCCCCGGCCTTAGAGAGCCTAGGTTGATGACCACTAGGACCAGGGCCTTCTCAGTGGCAGCTCCCTACTGGTGGAATGAGCTCCCGGATGACATCAGGGCCCTGTGGGACCTTATGCAGTTCCGCAGGGCCTGCAAAGCAGAGCTTTTTCCGCCAGGCTTTCAATTAGGAGCCGCCACTGGGGGGAAGGGGGCCCTTGGTTAGCGCCAAATCAATCTATGGGCGCAAGTCTATTGGTTGTGGGCCTGGAATTTGCTGGGCTTTGTTTTGGAAGTAATGCTGGCTGCCATATCTGGAGGAATTCTGTGAATCTTGTTTTATGTTTTAGCTGCGATTTTATATTTATATGTATATTGACTGCTGTTGTAAGCCGCCTAGAGCTGGCCCACGCTGGCTAGGCGGGATATAAATCTCAATAAATAAATAAATTCACTCCTCCAACTTCATACATCCAATTTATATACACCTTGTCCCAAAACAATCATTCTCTTAAAGAAACATACACACACCTACATCATGCAAACCCAGTGGGATTAAATAGTTACCATGTTTCAGAAAAGAGCCCAGATGAGGTAGATTGTCCAACATTTTAATCTGATATTCATTCATTTATTTAAAGCATCTAGTTTCAGAGGGCAACCCTATCGATCTGCACTAGAACAGTTAGAGTCCTGTAGCACCTTGGAGACCAACATTGCTCTGAAATTCTTGTTGGTCTCTAAGGTGTTACTGGACCTGAATCTAACTGTTAAAACACTTCTATATCCTTCCTTATGTCTGTAGACTCAAGGTCACTTTCAATGAGACACCAGGATGTAATGATAGAGAACACACCAGTCCAATTAACAAGACTGTAAAAATTCACAGATTAAAAATACTCAGATTGCCAATCTGAAAACACAAAGAACAGAAAAACCCACACACAATTAAAAACAGACATAATTTAAAATGAATGCAGCCAAATCCACCAAAACAATTTAACCTTTGTCAAATGCTCTCTGGAATAAAACTGTTGTACATGCCTTCCTAAATGTAAATAGTAAATGTTCTCTCTGCAACTATTCTGGCCAGCCATTCCACAGGACTGGACCCACCACAGGAAAAGCCCTAGCTGTTGCTATATGAAGAGTTCTAAAACAGGGTGACATAAGGAGAAGCTGTCTTAAAGAACTCTTTTTTCAGGCAAGATGTTATAGACAGACAAACAAACAAAGGAAAAGGAAGAAGTTTTAAGACATGATGTCTGATCCTGGTGTAGCTGGTGTTGGGAACATCTATAAGACAAAGAGTGGATGTCTGGCAACCCCAGGAGCTTTTGGAGGCAAGACCAGGCTCTGCACATATCACACAAGGGCACTTCTGGTCATGTAACCAGAAGTGATATCATACATCATTGTGGTTAGTTGTAGATTATTATGTTAGGCTATTACGGCCACTGGGACTATTCCCAATGGCCAATGGCCTGCCCCCCCAGTGCTGAAAAGGGCAGTGCCTACCTTAGTCAATCTGCATACAGCACATGGAAGGTAGTGCCAAGGTCAGCTAAATCATGGTGGAGTAGGCCTGGCTAGGCAGGCAAGGAGATTTTTTCTCCTTCCTTCTTGGGGGGAGGGGGCAGGGATGGGGCAGACCAGAGATGAGGCCATGGAGGGCCAAAGAGCTCTTTCCCAGGGCTATTTCCCTCCCTCTCAGTCCCCTCCTGCACTGAGAGCAGCAGTATACACTACTCCTGCTCTGTCTCATGGCTGCTATAGTTATGAATTTTGTGAAACCCAGCAAAACAGTGAACATGGCACATCAAGCACTGTATGTCATTTGCACTATGCATGTCCCTGGAGTGAATTCAAAGCCTTCCCAGGGCAGACACTCAGCCAAATAATTCACATAATAAGCAACACACAATTCTGGCAAACTTTCCTTCTACACCCAAGTGACCTTTATTGCTCTGGCTGAACCTGCTTCACTAGAAACGGGGCAACAGAAGTTACAATCCAATAACTACACACTGATCTGGAACTGCATCTTGTGGAATTTGCTTCTAAAATATGAACATTCCCTGACCAATGCTCCCTCTAAGCTGTGGAATCTTGTGAGCAAAAATTCTACCTTGTGAGCTACTGGCATTAAAATTGTGAGCAAGCAATTTGGCTACTGTATAAATTAGTTTGCTCTGGAGTCATCCTTCCTAAGCTAAGACAAAAATGTGTGAGCTGGAGACTAAAAAACTGAGCTAGCTCACACTAACTCAGTTTAGAGGGAACACTGGCTCTGACCTGGATAGCCCAGGCTAGCCTGCTCTTATCAGATGCTGGAAACTAAGCAGAGTCAGCCCTGGTTAGTACTTGCATGGGAGACCACCAAGGAAATCCAGGGTGGCAGTGGCAAACCACCTCTCTCCATCTCTTGCCTTCAAAAACCTACAGAATCACCAGCTGCAACTTCATAGCAAAAAGAAAAAAAAAGAAAAAAGCCAGATAGCCAAGATCTTCTTTGGGTACTGTAAAGTACTGAGTTCTCAGCAGCATTGATGAGGATGAAGTTGGCGTAGTGATTAGCTCAAGTTTATTTAAAAAGAACAAGAATGCTTAAACAGCCACAAGGCCAACATATATACACACCCAGGTCCCACCTATGATCCCACTGGGGGATTTGAATTTCCCGCCTAGGTCTTATTAGAGGATTGGTGGGACTCCAGGATCCTTGGCTCTTATTGTCCTAGGAGCCAAGCTCTGGGATCTTTGCACTGGTGCCTAGTAGCGGTCAGCAGACACAATAGATACCCTGCTCTCTGTTCACCTCTACTGTCTCAGCAGACATGGGCAGTGATAAGAGACTGTTGTTGTGGCATCTCAGTTGTGGAATGGTGCCAAGTGTTTCAAGCCTTCCACACCAGGTGACGAATATGCATTTTCACTGTCATCTGAATTTAAAAAAAAATACTTTTAAAAGAATTGCATTTCAACAGTTTTTCCTTAAAGGAAAATCTGCCCCACTGAAATCAACAGAAAGATTCGTTTCCATTCAAGACGTTTCCATTTCACCCTGTACTCATGCGTCTAACCCTCATAGCTGCAGCGGCGCACTGTACGAACTGCGCATGCGCTGCTCCTCTCAACATTCCGACTCGCCATCAGTGCGCCTCACCTTCGTTTTTGGCATGTCCGGCCGCGGTGGAGGCGGGGCTAATGGATACAAAACGAGTAGTGGGGGAGGTGCTTGTTTGGAACAGCGCAACGTAAGAAATCCAGCGCGCATGCGTAGGCAGTTTTCGTCTCCCTCGAACGTCCCGACTCTGCCCGCTTTGAGTGGCGCACGGCCGCGCATGCGCCTCGAAGGAAGCGGCAGAAGAGGGCTTTAGCTCTGCCTTTTCCTTTCGTCCTCGCGTCCAAGATGGCGGAGTACGATTTGACTACTCGCATCGCTCACTTCTTAGACCGGCATTTGGTCTTCCCGCTCCTCGAATTCCTTTCCGTCAAAGAGGTGAGGGCGGTTCCCGCCTTTCATGACAGCCTGGGAAGCGGGGTGACCCTCAGGGCTTTTCTCTCCTTTCCTTCTTCGGGCCCGTTTCTGGCCTCGTTCGCGGAGTAGCGTCTGTGAAGGCAGTGCGCATGCGCATCTCCTTCATCCTGCGCCAATGGCTGGGAAGCAAGATGGATTGACATTCTATTTCGATTTTAAAAAAGGCTGAGAAGAGGAATGTGGAGGGCTTGTTTCTTTTTATTTTTACTCCAAAGCCAGCCGTTGGGAAGACTTGCTAAGAACTAAAGTCTTGAAATACGGTTTAGGAACAGAAGTGTCTCTGCACATGTGCAGAGTGCTACTATGAATAATGGCCATTTTATCACGGTTTGGCTTAATGCACCTCTTAAAATCCTTGTCACTAATGTGGAGGACTGTACAGGATGAAAAGTTCTGGGAAACATAAATGCTTGATGAAAAGTTCTGGGAAACATAAATGCTTGTATGTTTTTAAGTTTGATTCTGATGAAAGTAACCTTTGGCTTTAGTTTCTGAAGTTTTGCTTTGGATCAGTGTGGATACCTTACAGCCTGTTTTTGTGGTTCTAGTGGGATAGCCATGTTGGCCTGTTGCAAGAATATTTTTAAAAAGTCTGGTGACACTGAAAAACTAAGACAACTTAAACTGTAGCATAAGCTGTTTCCTGTTGACTTAATCAAATACATGAACTCTGCATGCACAGGTTGATGAACTTGTACTGAAATCTGCACATAGTCTCTTGCGTTTCTTTTGTTTGTAACTTAAATCTTTTTAAGTATAAACTTTTAAATTTTTAAGTGCCACTAGTTTTATTATTGTGCTGTATGATCCATCCCATTAAAAATGTTGGGATGTTCATTGAAACATATTTATATGTGTGTGGGACTGAGGGAGATAAAAATGTAGCAAGGAATAAGTTGCATTGTGAATCAATTGAATTAGAAACAATAGTATTTTGGAAGAAAGACATACATTTATTTATTTGAAATATTTATTGGCTGGCTTTCTCTGTTTCAGAGTTCAAGGCAGCTTGCAATATTAATAAAACTGCACAAAAACATAAAACCAACATTCAAAACCACAATTTAGGACTGCCTATTTTAATTAAATGCAGTCTTAATTTTTTTAAAAAATATTTTCAGCTGCCTCTTAAAGACTGAAAGTGAGAGGGCCAGGCACACCTCTTTGGGGGAGTTGTTGTATAATTGTGGGGCTGCCACTGAAAAAGCCCTCTCTCATGTACCCACCAAAGGAGCATCTTTGATTGATGTAACAGTCAGGAGGGCCTTTCAGTGTGATCTTAATCCCAGGGCAGGAATATATGGGAGAAGATTCTTGTGTAGAGATTCTTGGTGCTTGACGGGGTGGGGCAACAGTGGGAAGGCTTCTAGTGTCCTGCCCCCATTGCTGGGCCTTCTGATGGCACTTGGTGTTTTTGGCCACTGTGTGACAGAGTGTTGGACTGGATGGGCCACTGGCCTGATCCAACGTTGGCTTCTCTTATGTTTTTAAGATGGTTCGTCAGATTTCCTGGTCCCAAGCCATGTAGGGCTTTAAAGGACAAAATCAACACCTTGAATGGTCTTGCTTTCAGATTGGTAGCCAGTGTAATTGCTGTAATATTGAGGTCACATGCTCTCAGTAGCTGGCCACAACCAGCAGCCTAGCCATAGTGCTCTGCACTAACTGCAGTTTCTACACACACTTCAGGGGTAGCTCCAATTAGAGTGCATTGCAGTAGTCCAGTCTAAATGTAACAAAGGCATGGATCACTGTGGTTAGACCTGGCTGACCCAGGAACAGATGCAGCTGACATACCACTCTGGACCATTGTGGCTACCTGGTTTTCCAAGGTGACCACTGTGTCAAGCAGCACTCCCAAGCTGTGAACTTGGGCTTTTCAAGGAAAGTATATCCTCATCCAAGACAGGGGAAATCTGAAGTCTCTGGTCAGCCTTTCTACTAAACCAGAGAACCTCTCTTTTGTCATGATCAAGTTTCAGCTTGTTCACCCTCATCCTGACTCCAAGCAAGTAGGTGTATGCTAGACCTTCTATATATACTGAATTTACATATTCTTTTTATCGTACATAGTAGTCTCATCTGCAAAAGCTGTTTTTTAGCTGTTGAAGTAATCCCTTCCAGGTTTCCTTTTATTTCGAACTACAGCTTTGGAATTGAGCATAATTTGGAGAGTGCTTGGCAACTAATAAAGTGTGGTCTGAGTCAAATACCCTTTAGTCTTGTTTCTGTAGTTGGTTTTTGCATAGCATTTTGTCCCTCAAATTAGGACGGTCTTTAATTAGGCTATCTGATTTTGAAACAGCTATTTGGATTGGAGAGCTGGGTAGAGCAGAAGCTAACAGAAGAATCTTAAACTGAGCCACATGCTTAGAAATCCATATGAATCAATGAGTTTACAAGGGTGTAAAACTTTGTAGGACTGCACTGTAATATCTTGCCTATGTTACTCTAGATAGCCGTAAATGACCCTTTTTCTTTCATTTTCAACCCCAATGTATAATAATAACGATCTGCCTAACAGAGTTGTAAAAATTATGACAAGATAATGTTTGAAAAAGCTTTGAATGCTTGAGAGCATTAGATAAGTATTATGTAGTGGGGTGGAAAGTTCTTCAAAAAAAGAACATTTTCTAGTGCTGTATTTTTAGTAGAAAATTTGCTGCCCTGAATCTATGTAAATATAGTCTATCTGTAGTTCTGATGGCTGTTATGCTGCAAATCAGTCATGTTAAATGGGATACATTTGGGATATGAAGCATGGACAGACACCTTCTACTTACCTTCTTCTGCTAGCATTACTTAAATTTTGCTAACAGTATTTAAATTTGAATCAGAATTTTTTTGAGAAAGTTTTCCTGATGAAAAGCAGCTCTTAAAAGAATAGTAGGTAAATTAAAAGTATATTTAACACAGCAGTCATCTGATCAAGAGGGCTGTAACTCACAAAACGTGGTGCCACACCAGTGTCAGACTTTTTGCTGTATTGGCCACCATTTAAATACAGCTGCCTTTCTGGAATACAAGTCATTCTGAGCCTGCCAAAGAGTGCTTACAGTGGATCTGGATGTGGTTTTCCAAACAAATGGGAACATTTAGTGATGCCCAGTTCTTTTTATCTTCAGTATACCTGACTGTATTGTGACTTCGTGCAAAGATAGATGCAGACTTTAAAGCACAGAAGTGCCTCAAGCCAGTGCCCTTTAGCTAGGTGACTTATATTGGTGAACAAGTGCAAGTATTTTGAGTAACTCAGATTCACTTTACCAGTAAAAATCGGTTCCGTAAAGCATTTATAGACCATGAAAAGTGCCGTATTTTTGGCTCCATAAGACGCACCTGACCATAAGACGCACCTAGCTCTGCTCGGTGCCATGGCTTGGGAAAGGTGAGGGGGGTTTAAGACGCACACACTTTCCCCCCCACTTTTTTGGGGAGAAAAAGTGAGTCTAATGGAGCAAAAAATACGGTATATTGAATTTTAGATCAAAGCAAACAAGCAAAAAACTCTGTTGTGCTTGATTCAATCTCATGTTGAATCTGGTTTCTTAGATTATTCCAGTTGATTCTGGTATTTGTTACTGTGAATGCCCATATATTTTAGTGTGATGAAACAAGATGAAATCTGTGGTAGAGATCTTGGGCAGTGCCATGATCTAGTACATTTAGATGCCACATCAAGCTGATAATCCTGGATTTTTGTCATGTTCACACACTTGCCCCTCACTTCACGCCTTCCAACCAATCCTGGCTTGAAGCTAATTCCCAGTGTACACGCATGTGCTCAAGTTCCCCCACATTAGTTTTTTTCTGCCCCAGAGGGCTTAATTCAGGTGTAGCATCCCAGGATTTTGGGCAAAATGAACCCACTTAGGCTGTGACTCTGAACTTGAGTATCAGATGTAACCAGTGTTCATCCTAACCCAGGCTTCCTTCGTTGAAGTTTGCATGAGATGGAGTAATGTGGCATAAGAGTGCAGCAGAAAGCCACCCACATGTGCATTTGGATTTAATGTTGACTTGATGTGGTATCTGAATCTCTTAGTATTTAAAAGATACATCACTGTGCTTGGTGGTCTTTAAAAAAAGTTTTTCAGAGCTATATGACCATTCAGTAAACTTAACCATAGATCGTAGGCATGTGTAGTAGTTTGCCTTAAAACTTCAGTTTCTTAAATCAGAAACCCATTATACACATTTACTTTGTTTTCTGCTTCAGATATACAATGAAAAGGAATTACTTCAAGGAAAACTGGATCTCCTTAGTGATACCAATATGGTGGATTTTGCTATGGATGTCTACAAAAACCTTTATTCTGATGATATTCCTCATGGTAAGCTTATTGAATTATAAAAAGAACAGAGGCATGGTCTACTGGAAATAGTAACGCTTCTAAACCCAAAATATTATCTACTGAACTTTACTGTCTTCTCAGATGTCAACTGAAAGCCTTTGTTCAAAATTAAATATATCCATTATGGCCAGCCTCTTAACTTCACTTTTACTAATTTCCACATTTTTGTTTTTGTTTTTCTGTGATTTGTTGTGGATGGAGAAGAATTGCCAGCACAGCAGTGGCAATTTGAATTAATTAATGTAGTAAATTTAGTCTGAATAGGTCTCTAGGGAGGTGGCATATAAATTCCCTAATTAAATAAAATAAATGTAGCTTAATTCCCAGCACTTGATTACCGTCTATCTTGACCAAGAAACAGAGCTCTGGATGAGGCTATGAAAATGCCGCTGGTTTATTTAAAATACTTTTATCTCCTTGATGCTTTTTAGTAGTTCCATTGAAAAAAAATGTAATTTGAAGTGAGTGTGTGTGTGGTCTGTTTCTCTGTCCAGTCACTGAGAATACAGGGACAGAGAAACAGTTTACTACCATGCCAGTAAAATTTCTGCGGAGAAAGGAGATTGTATTTGGGTTGGAGGAGCATGAGGCAGACCCACCCTTGGAAGAGCAATCATGGTCTTGCTTTGTCTGCCTCCACCAGGGGCAGTGGCTCCCCATAACATAATATTGTTGGGGAAAGTGCTGGATTTCTCTTCTGTTCCCTCCCCCACCTGTCACTCATGAAGGATCCTTTACATACACATTACAGAAAATTAATATTAACCAAATGGCTATTTTCCCTTCCGCCTCTTAATTACAACATTCCCTTAAAGCAAGGAATATCTCATCAGAACTGGAGTACTTTTTGTCAGGCAAATCATGGTTCTTGAATGTGGGTTAAACGAAAAGACTTCATGCACGTGTTTTGTTTTGGGGCTGTTCTGTGGCACCCAGTATTAGGGCTTCCTGGAAAAACCTTTCTCTGTGCCGCTAGCTGTTTATCATTAGTGGGTCTGATCAAGCTTTCTCTGATCTAAAATATTGCCACTGAAAACTTCTTTGCTCATTTATCACTAGTGGGTCTGAGCAAGCTTTCGCTGATCTAAAATCTTGCCACAGAAGCCTAATTGCTCACTTTTTTTTTCAGTGTGCACATTAAGTTACCGTAAGCTTTAGTGTTACTGGTATAAAAATTTGAGTTTCTAGAAGACAGTGTTCAAAATGAATTTTCATGTTCAAACCCCATGTGCAAACTGAATTGATTACTGTTGTAAGGTTGGACTTTTATGTGCCTGTATTTTGACTGACTTTCTCCTAGTATTCCTAAAGTTTGGTAAACAAGAAATTCTGTTGAAGTAATTGATACTGTTTTGCCAGTTCCAGCTTGGCTAATTTTACAAGTGTAATTGTCACACACACACACCCCAATCTCCAGGGCACTTATTGTTGTTCTTTAAATCACTTTTTGAATTTAAAAAAAGTTACTTGAGATTCTTGTTGGCCTTATTAAGTGTATCTTTGGCTTTATTCAGCTAATAATTTCCTATACCTTACTGAAGTAAATGCGTTGAAAATCCAGAATACTTGGTGTTATTCCATCCTAGAAAATCATTGCTGACTTTGTAGAGAAAGCTTAAACATTTTACTTTTATGCTCAGCTTTGCGTGAAAAGAGAACCACAGTTGTTGCACAGCTGAAACAACTTCAGGCAGAAACTGAACCAATTGTCAAGATGTTCGAAGACCCAGAAACTACCCGGCAGATGCAGTCTACCAGGTAAGCTTTTGGATGCTACCTTCCTGTGCTGTAGAAATAAATAATTATGGCTGACTGAAGTGCAGTCTTGCTGCTTCATCGCAGTTAGAGAATTTTTTGTTTTCAGATGAGGCAGCCCACATTAAATGACTCCATTGCTAGGCCTTGTATGAGGGTTCCCCCACACAGGACACTGAACCTTCTGTAAATTTCTGTACAATTTGTGAAAGTTGTTGAACATTTCAGTGTGTAATTTACTTGAGAGAGAATAATTATGCACGCACCATGTGTGAAAAGTGGAGACAATCAGATTTGCGTCTTGAAATCTCCACGTTTCTAATCTGATGTTATGTCTTAGAGGATGGCTTGCGTAAGCTGATCATGTACAAGAGCATGTTACAGTTGCATTGTAGCTTGCTGGAAGTCCAGGCCTATCTTGCATGCATACTAAGTTCCTCCCTCTTTTCATTAACTACAAACTGTGTGTGTGTAAAGTGCCATCAAATCATAACCAACTTCTGGTGACCCCAGCCAAGGGGCTCTCAAGGCAAGTGAGCAGCAGAGGTCGTTTACAGAGTCTTCACAGAGTCTTCCTTAGTATCTCCCTTCCAAGTAAAGACCCTGCTAAGATTCTGAGATCTGACGAGATCAGTCTACAGTACACCATGCCACCTTCTCTCTATCCACAAAATAGCTTACTAGAAAAACCTGCTCCTCTATGCTGTTTCACTTCTGGGCTGTCAATTGTAGAGAGCCCAGTGTCATCACCAAATGGGGTTGGAGTTGGCCAAGGAGAAGCCAGTTTCTGATCTGTAGTCTAGAACAGCAAGGAATAGATAGATCAAAGGACAGAATAGCATATTGTACACAGCAGTGAACCATTTGCAAGCAGAAATCCTCCCCTCCCCTGTTCTTGTTTTCTGATACACCTTCTGTCTCTGCCTTCCTATTTTGTACACTTCTTGGCAATCAGAGATGGGCATTTGAATCCAATGCTTAGATTCCTGGAAAGCTATATTATATAAGATAATTAAGGCCTATATTAGAATCTTTTAAAATATAAATGGTGTGCAACTTCATAACTTGGAGAATGAGAATTTTTGGTAGCTTTCAGAAAGTGATTTCTGCCTTCTGCTTGGATCTCTTTCAACAGTTTTTGTAGGAAAAGCCTTGGTGCAGTTTGTTTGGCTAGTATGCTTTTCTCTAAGGTGCTTTCTTTTAAGTAGATCAAAGGTGTATTATTTCATTTGCTTCATAAAAACATACAGATGTGTAATGAAGTATAGTAACATGTTGAACACGCTAGCTTTGGTAGTCTGACATGTCTTGTTGGTTTTGCAGTTAAGCAGTTTGGTGCAGTCTTACTGTTTTGCAGAACTCTAAATTTCACTCAAACTATTCTAAAAAATAGTTGAAGCTTATTAAATTCCTAAGTTTTTATCAGCTGAAATTTAGTTGTTACATTTCTTAGAGGTAGGACTGGCTCACGTAGCGTAATTCTTTCTCATGTCAGATAAATGTTAAATTTAGCATCTGTTATAAGAATCGCTGACAAATCTTCTCACATTAGTGGACCATCACAGAATCCTGGGATCCTTGCTTTTATTTCAAAATCAAACTGTTGAAATTTGAAAAGGTCAGGTTGTTGGGAATAAAGCAAGCACCTCCTGGTACTTAAAGGTCAAAGGTTGCTTTCCGCCAGTGGTAAGGAGGAGGCAGTTTTTTCAGTTCCTCCTGACTTTCGCCTCTCACACCGTTCTTAAAAGTAGCCTTTCTCCAGGAGCAGCATTTTGAGGGATTCGATCTGCCAGGTATATTTCTACACCACCCTTCTTTCAAAGAGCTCACACATGCTTCTTCCTTTTGCATATTATCCTAATAATAACCCTGTGTGGTTGGTTAGGCTAAATGAGAATCTGGCCCAGTGCCAAGCAATGTGGATTTCACCTGGATCTCTCAGATTCTGCTGATATCCCTAGGCAACCCTACACTCACTTTTGGGGCAGTAGCAGGAGGGTGTAACTTGTGGGGATCCCCCCCCATTTGTTTGTGGAACTGATCTATACTGGTGGAATGCTGCTTTTGGATTCACTCCAGAAATGCAGGGAGTCAGTGAACATGAAAGGATGCATTGGCAAGAGGTCACTAGATGTCATTCTGGAGCAGGTATTTTCATTGCTTTATAGAGTTCTTAAATACCCTGCAAATGTGAGCAGAGCATGCAAGTACACTGACTGGTTTTTTAAAAAAAAACTGCTATGCTGTAATTTGAGGTGGTCCTCCCTGAGCACCAGCTGCTGATTAGCTTGCAGAAGATAAGCATCCAGTTGCATCAAGTCTTGCAAACACCCTGCTAAACTGGTGGCAGACCTTCGCACCATTGGACCTCAGAGCTGCATATAAAGGGGGGGGGGAGCAAGTGAATAGCACACCACTGCCTCTTCCAGCATGGGTACGCAAGTAGGCCACACCATTTAGCATATTGTCTTCTGCTGACTGTTACATGTTGGGCATGCCTACCAGAGCCATATGTGAACTGACTGTATATTACATGATGCATCTTACAAGTTGAAAGTAACCTCTGGAATTCGTTTCCACAAGGATTTTCACGGACACAAAAAACAGTTTGCTTACTGTGCCCGAAAATTGGAATGAATTAGCATATTTTCCGGATCTGTCTCTGAAGATTTCTAGCAACTTACAGCCCTACAATTATAATTCTTCTGTATTACAGGGATGGTCGGATGCTGTTTGACTACTTAGCGGATAAGCATGGTGTAGGTATCAGTTAATTCTGTTAATATCCAGCATTATGAAATACCGGTTAAAATACCTAGCTGTTCTTTAATGGAAAAAATTAAAAACCAAAACCCAAAAGGCAGAAGTGTGCGGTCATTTCTTAAATCTGTTTTAAAATCATGATGTAGCTTCAGTGGCACACCAAGGAACATGTGGGATAGTCATAAATTTTATGGGAGTTTTTCAGAACCGTTTCCTCTCACATTCTTTTGGACTAACGGCAGAGTACGAATTCCTCTTGCTCAACCTCTTGCTGGTTAAAAGTGTGTCTTCATTCATGAAACAACTGGAAGTGGTTTTGTATCCAGCATACAAAAGCAGTTTTCAGGCAGCCACATTGAAGTTGAATTTAGGATTGATCAAGTATTTTAAAAGCAGGATTATTTTTACAAGGTACTGGATTGGATCCAAAGCTCATTTTCTGCCAGCAGGAAAAGGCCTTCAGGGGACTCCCTCTCTCTCTCTCTGTGTATGCCTGTTATGCCAGTCCCCCCTGCCCCCCGCAGCCTCCAACATCATCAGTGCTGTTCCTAGAGGTCTCCTGACAACTGGGCAGTATTTTGGGGAGAACAGTGAGCAGCAGTAGGGCAAAGGGGTGGAATCGTTTTGTTTCAGCAGAGTTCTGTTTGAGGAACTTTGGACTCAACCTGCTGTAAGCATCAATAGATGTGATACTTAAGCTAATTAATGCGCAAAAATGAAATTCGCTTTTAAGCTTGTAGTAGTGAGCTAGTTGTAATAACTTAAGTCTTCTAGGGCATGGGTTCTGTAGTTATGGTCTTCCCTTTTTATTCAGGATAAACTAAACTTATTTTTAATTTCAAAACCAAACAAAAGCCTTGTAATATAACTACTCAGGTCTGTTTTGTTTATTAATTTATTACCTGCACAGGGGACTCCTTGTGGAGGTGTCTGTAGTCTTAGCATGGGCCATTAGGAAACGTTTTGCAGTGGTGTTAGGTTTGCTGCTGACTGCCCAAAGATGAAGGGGTTAGAAGCCAGGAGTGAACTGGGGCTTGGCTCTGCTTGGTTATGGCCACTACCAGCCCTCTAGGGCAGTGGCCCACTAGGATATTTCCCTGTAAGTTAAATGGCCAGTCTGCACCTGTCAGAAGCCTTTGTCCTACCCTTGCTAACAAATGATGCTCCCACCTTCAGAACTGCATTCTTAGTTTCAAGGAATATTCAGCTCCAGCTCACAGACCTGTAAGCTAACCCACAGCAGCTTCAACACGAGCCATCATCTGGAGTCAGTCCAGTCTTACCTTTCCCTCAAGAAAGGGACAAGGGAAAAGGAGGAGAAAAGCACTAATTTGCAGTGCAAAATCTGTCCACCAGTGAAGTTGACATAATTAAGTTTTGATCAGTGTTTAAAAAACAGGCTACCCACAAACTGTTGAGTGCTCTGCAGCACAAGCAGGAGAGTTCTGACAAAGTGGCAAGAGTTCAGTTGGCACTGAACAGAAAGTGTTTTAAAAGGTTTGATGTGATAAAGTGTGACCCAAGCTCTGTTACTTCTTGCTTACGTGGTGACATGTTTCTAGATACTAGTGGGGAATAGGTTAATGATGGGCTTGATTTGCTCTGGCAGATAAAGTGGCCTTCTACTGAGTTAGGCCGTTGGTCTGTCAAGATGAGCATTGTATATTTTGACTGGCAGCAACTCTCCAAGGTCTGTCCCATCACCTGCTACCTGATACTTTTCACTGGAGATGCAGGGGACTGAACCCGAGAGCATGCAGAGCGGATGCTCTACCACTAAGCCACGGCCTCCGCCTGAAGTAAACTAACACTTATTTTAAAGCTGTGGTACACAGCATCCCCTTTATTAGTCTGACACATAGAGAAGACACTTGCACAATCACACAAGGATGTTTCTCACTCTGATTTGTTTTTCAGTTTAGGCAGGAGTATCTAGATACGCTTTATAGGTATGCCAAATTCCAGTATGAATGTGGCAACTATTCAGGAGCAGCAGAGTACCTCTACTTTTTCAGAGTGTTGGTAAGTATGTTTTATTTTTAGGCCAAACCTTTAAAGTGTTTCTGTGCCTTAAACTGTGTGTAGTTATGGATTTGCCATTAATTGATGAATATTCACATCTTTTAAAGAGGATATGCTCTAGGAAAACGTCCTGATCTGTTGTTTACTCAGCCTGCCATGGTTTTTTCTGTAGATTATTTTTCCTTCTATCTGGTTGATTCTATTGAGCAAGTTGGAAATCCAATAACAGCTCTCTGATATTAGGAAGGCATAAGCGGGGAAACCTGTGAGACTTGCAGGGGGGTCCCTATCCTTCACTCAGTGGCCAGCCCACCTGCTGCAGCCCTGGGGGAGTGGGGGCTGTGGTAGCCCCCAGTTGTAGCTGCCACCTTAGCCCAGCTGGCTTATGTGGTGGCAGTGGCTCCTCCTCCTTCTCCTCTTCTGCCAGCCTCCTCCCTTCTCTTAAATGGCATATGAGAGTCTTTTAACCGAAACCGTACTCAACTGCTGCAGATGCTCATACATCTGTCAGGTTCAGTGGATAGTGAATCTGATAAATAAATGCTCATCTAGAACAGTAATTGTAAGGAAGCAGCTGGTTTGAGGTCTTCATTTATGATGTGTTTCAGCCCTAACTTGTGGAGTTGTACCTATGGACTAGTTTAGTGAAGGAAACCCAGTTCCATTCTGGCCTTCAAAATGCCGGCTAAGATCTTGTTTAGGGTGTGAGGATGGTTCTTCACCCCTATCCTAATAGTTCTTGTCTTATTGTGGTTTTATTCTTTTACAGCATAAGCCATCTGGAGGCTATTTGGGCTGGCAATGTAGAGTGTGGGTGGAATAAAGAAAATATAGTCTTTAGAGGACAGATAATTGTAAACTAAAACTTGGGTAGAATCATGGTGAATACCTTATCTTACCTCTGAGTTTATTCGGCACTCATGCTTGGTTTAAAAACTGCTTTTCGAAACTCCTTGAACTTAGAATACAGTTTGAAATCTCCCTAAACCACCTACAGCTAATTTACAAAATGAAGAGTAAGGTATTCGTGTAGCTTATTAAGTAGGGCTGGGTGTATGGTGGGTGTAACTATTGTGAGAGGAGATACTGTTACAGCCCTACCACACTGAATTTATAGTTGCTGTATTTATTTATTTGATTTATATCCCACCCTCCCTACCAAGGCAGGCTCAGGGCAGCTTACATACAGCATTATTAAAACTGCTAAAACACAAATTTACATAAAACTACAATATAATAATAAAAAATAATAAAGTGCTAGCATCATTTATAAATGATGGCAGGCGATGTAGCATCCGAAGTAATCAGCTACAGCATAGTCAGGAATATGAAGGAGCATTTTATTTTTGGTAATCTGCTGTTGGTGAAAATCCAGAAATGTCAACAAATCCATCACTGAAAGCAGGTTGCTGTGCAGTGCCAAATGAAGCTGTTTGGAATGGAGCCAAAGTGGCAAGTGGGTATCTGTTACCAGGACTCTGTGTTCCAAAGTCAAGTAAAATATTGTTCAGAGCATCACTGTTCTGGTACCATTAGAACACTTGGAGTGTATCAGAAAATTGTTCCGTTGGTTCTTCCAATTTAGCATTCAAACTGCATTTCTGTTTCAGATTTCAAAAATTTGTGGAAGAAATGCTGTTTCAGGATAGAGGGAGCCGTTACTGAATTTATTTCTCTTATGGCAGTCTCTTAAACAGTGGCTTAAATGTACTAGTGCGTTTAGAACTATGCCTTTAAAGGCATGATTAAATATACTGTGCCAGTTGCAGAATAATGGTTAAATATGTCTCTGTTAAAGGCTTGCTGTGAAACTCTGCTTCTCTTCTGTGAGCAAAGATTTGTTTTAAAGGGGTCACTGGGGAAACACAAGCTATGAAAGAGCCATTGTAACAGATCTTAGTTTTTTGCTGTCTGAATGACCTAGTGTAGTTCAGTCCTGTTTAAACGACGGCAGGCTGACCCCAGATTTACCCTTACTCAGAATGAGCTTGATCAGCTACACTAGAGAAAAAAAAAACATAAGACAGGTTCTGCACTGTCTTGTCTAATGTAGTAATCAAGTTATTTTTCTTCTGCCATGTTTGTTGAATGAGCCCTGTACTGAGCTGAGGGCCGTACCATGAAAATTTACTTATTGCAGTTGCACAGGCTTCTGTCCCCTGCATAAAATATCTTTGTTTGAAATTGCATGAGGGTCATTATGTCTGCTGCTATCTTTGTTAAACAGACTATTTTAAATCTAGGCAATGCTGGCTGCTGTTGGTGTGTGTGTGTGTGTGTGTCCCCCTTCCTGGATTGTCCTCCTAATTTGCAGCAGTTTTCAGTAGACTTGGTGGTTTTGCTAGTTAAGCTTTAAACCATTTTAAATTAGTGCATGAAAACCCCGGAGGGCTCCAGACTACACTGCAGCATTTCAATTTGGGGGGACCCTTATTGCTTGCATTCAAAGGTCTGTGCAGAAGCCGAGGCTGCCAGTTCTCCAGGCTCTCTTGGTGTGTGTGTGTTTTTTTTAATCTCCAGCCGAATCTCCTTGAAATGCCCACTGTTCCTGATTTGTTTCCTAGAAAATCAAAACTGATTTTCTAAATGAAACACAGCTCATTTTCCCCAAATGGTGGAGCAGGCGTGTCGGTGGCATATTCTCTCTCAACTGGTGCCAGCAAGTCTCTAATCAAAACTCTTGACCTAGTGAAATATTAAATTATTGTGGTTCTCGTAATTGGATTCCCTTATTTGAAACAGGTTCCGTCGACGGATAGAAACGCTTTGAGTTCTCTCTGGGGGAAACTGGCATCTGAGATTCTGATGCAGAACTGGGATGCTGCCATGGAGGATCTCACAAGACTGAAAGAGACAATTGACAATAACGTGAGTTACTTTCTTAATCACTCTGTAGTGTTAAGGTTAGGGAAAGGGATGTGGAGGACCATCCGGTGAATCTCTGTGAACATTTTGTGCCAGCTCCCATTTGCTTAAGTAGTTACCAACGCTACTGATCAGGAGTCTTCCATTTTGGACAACATCTGCAAGTTTTGACAGGTCCGGAAAGTGAGATAAATGGTCTCATGAGTTTACAGCCCTTCAGTTGAGAGAATATTTTTGGGAGGCTGGCTTTCAGGAATGGAATAGCGGATGGCTAGATACTACAAATGGCAAAAAGTGATGTTGCAAGAGTACATTCTAGGATGAGTTTCTTTTCTCTTCTGACAGCTCTTAGAATATTTCAGCTCTGCTGATGGTAATGAGAAAATAGACTGTGCAGCTAGTTGCCCACTTTCAGTAAGGCTAACGGAGGACACTAGAAGAGAGAGGTTGCTAAGATTGCAGACCTCGTGAATTCAGTTCACTAGAGGGTGAAATATTTATATTTACAAAATGTATATCTCGCCTTTCTGCCTTTAAAAGGGCTACCAAGGCAGCTAACAATGTCAAACATAATGATAACATTACATTATTAGACCATTAAAATAACACACACACCCCTCCAAAAATACGTCATCTAAAAACAACGTTAAAATACATACAAAACATAAAACACTGATTAGAAAGGAGGGATCACTGAGGGGATGCCAGGTGAAATAAAATCTTCACCCACTGGTGGAAGATGGCAACAGAAGGGGACAAACAGATCTTCCTGGAGAGAGAGTTCCAGAGCTTTTGAGGGCCCATATGCAACAAAAAGAGCTTGTGCCAGTCTGTTGCATTTAATACCTTTCCAAAAGGGTGAGGAGGAGGGTTTCTTTATGCTATCAGAAGCACATGGTTATTTCAAGAGAGACAAGGACAAGTGGGCCTTGAAAAGTTCAAGAAGCTGCTGGATTTGGGTGGACAGTGATGAAAACCTCTGTGGTAAGGTTCGGCTGCAGCAGTCAGAAAAGCGGTTTTGTCATCTGCCCCCCAGCACTGCATTGAGAAATCTACTGTTGAGCACACCAGGTAAGGCAGTGAAGAAGGTTGAGCAGTTCCTGGCATTCTGCTGATAAGCAGGGGAATGGGGTTTGGGGTCACAAGTTGACTGAGAAAGCTGCAAAAGCATTCTGCCTCTTTCTTCAGTTCTGGCATTGGAATAGGTGTCCTGTTTAGCTGCTGGCCAGAGGCATGAGTGGCAAATTACAGAAAAAGACTAGTCATGTTGGGCTGAATCAAAGCTGACTTTCTTGTTTTAAGGCGCTGAGTTCTCCTGAAGGCAAAAACTGAAAATGCATTTGAAGATACAGTGAACGTGTGCCATGAAGTTCTGTAAAATATGTGTCTCTTGTTTTTCAGTCGGTCAGCTCTCCACTCCAGTCTCTTCAGCAGAGAACGTGGCTCATCCACTGGTCTCTTTTTGTTTTCTTCAACCATCCTAAAGGCAGAGACAACATCATCGACCTCTTCCTCTACCAGCCCCAGTAAGTTGTCTTGTGCCTAAAAGCAAACCAACCCCCCCCCCCCCCCAAGAAAAGTATGAGAAACTGATGAGAGTCCAGTCTTCTACACTTGAGGATATTGAAAGGCTTCAGCAGGTCTCCTTGGAAAGCTACAGGAGCTAACCAAGGTCTGCAGGAACCTGGGCATTGGAGCAGCCTTTGAGTGCCACAGGCGGCATTGCTGAGCAGCATCTTTTTCGCATTAGCCTGTCAGAGCTGATTTAAAGGTTAATCTTTCACTTGGGATTGTAATGCATCATGCAATACTATGAGGCTGCAAATGCCGAAGGAATTATGTATTTCCATTTGTTGTAATTATCGTAAATTTGGAAGAGGCAGCATTTCGTAGGTAACTTCATCTTCGTATGCTGTCACTGGCATTGTATTACATTTAAAATTTATCAAAGATTTTTTAGATGTCCAGGCTATCTATTTCAAGTGAAATTAGGGGGGTGATGTCAGTGTTGCATGAGGTAATGTGGTAATCCATTGCCATCTTCTGCTGTGTTTCAAGGACATATGAGTCATCTGTTGTAGCTACGGTGTACAGGCAAGCAGCATGTATAAATAGTTTGTTCTAAACAAACACCCCCCCCCCCGACTTTTCCAAGTAGTTTAAACTGAATTTTTACTAAGCAAGTGCTTTGCTTTTGTTTGCTCCCATTTTTTTTCCCATCTAAAACTCTTTATTTGAAAGGAAATGGATTTTTGGCATAATGGTTTTGAATGCGTACTCTGTACCTCCACTGGTATAGTGCACGATGGTCCTCACTCAGCTAGGGCTTGGCAGAGACTAGAACCTGTGAGTTACTATCTGTAGCAGAGTCCCCCAACGTGGCAGGTACCATCGTGCTCTCAGGCAATTCTTCAGGTGCCCACCACATGCTTTAGAAGAGTAGGCAGGCCCATTGTGAAGACAGGGCCAGTGACTGGCTGCCTTAATACAAATAAAGGGGCTTTTTACCTGTACCCTCCCCCACTGATCACTTGAGAAGGGTCCAAGATTCTGTAAATGGAACCTGCAATGGGGGCAGGAAACACCAGGGCAATGCAGGGGGTGCTTGGCCCCCCCTCCTGTGACAGCCATTTTGTAGTGCCATCTTCTATGCTGCTTCAGAATTTCAGGGGTGCCTGCAAGCTCAAAAAGGGGTTGGGGGCCCTCCTTTATATGAATGAGCAGGGCTTGGAGTTCAAGCGTGGGATCCCGTCAGACTTCAGCCCCATTCTACTTCTTTTATGTATAGAGCCTCCAGGTACTGTTTGGGTGGGTACCCAGTGTTGGGTGAGTACCCAGTAAGCAAAGTCTTTTCTCACACCTGTATTCCTCTACCAGAAGAGGGGCCTGGGCTGTTCTGAATTCTAATTTACTTCCAGCTCTAAAATAATAACCTAATTTTCCCCCCCAGGTACCTTAATGCAATTCAAACAATGTGCCCACATATTCTTCGGTATCTGACTACAGCAGTGATAACAAACAAAGACGTTCGGAAGCGTAGACAAGTGTTGAAAGACTTGGTCAAGGTTATTCAGCAGGTAGGAAATAGATTTCTGTTTATAAAAATCACAATTTTCATATCCTTGCGGCCAGCCTGGGATCTTAGGAAGACTGCTGTCTTCTGCACTGTTAGAACACTGACAAACTAGGGAATGAAATACAGGTGTACTTTTTGGGGGGGGGGGGGGCATGTGGATTTATTCTAAAACTATTAGGGTAAGGAAATTTTGCTGACGTGGTCAGACATAAAAAGGCAGTTCACTGTTCTGGCCTATTTGATACGATGACGCGCTGCCTTACAATCTGCCGCTTTTGTGGCATTCTGTGAGGTGACTGATCAGGCTTGTCTTTGCTTTACTGACCGGCACCCTCTATCTACCTTACAGTCTCTTCGGGGTTTATTTTAAATTGCTTTCTAGGTACGTTGAGGACCACTGCTAGATATCTTTGGGGTTGGTTATGAGAGTCAGGCAATCAGGCTTTTTTCCTTCACAACAAAACAGACTTTATTTCCAGAACCAAACAGGGGAATGGAGGATGTGTATGTATAGTTGACACTTTGTTCCTTTATAGGCGGGCACATTTTGCTTCGAATACGCTTTGGCAGTATGCCGTATGGTTTTCAGTTTCTTTAGCTGTTCATAAGTTCACGCAACACTCTCCTGTGTACTCTCTCCTGTCCTGCTTAGCGGTTAGCCTTTGGCTTTGGCTTCTTGGCCCTTTTCCTTGAGTCCCACCTGGCCACCAAGCAGCTGTCCAAACTCTGACCGTACCCTTGCCTCAGCCCTCACTTAACCACCTCTCCCAGGTTCTGCAGGAGTTATATAGTTTGTGTTTGTGACCGCTTACTCTACTTTCACTCGGCTGTTCACTGTCCCGTGAACCAGACTATCCAACACCAGTTATCTGCTTCGACTGGTCTTTTATGCTGCTCACACAGAGCTACCGAGAGAGCGTCTTCTCACAGACTCCCCCTCTCAACTCACTCTCCCAACTGTCAGTTGTGCCCGTTAAGTGTCAGTCACTGGGTGTTCGGAGCTAAACGGTCCCCTCCTCACTTAGTCATGTGACTCAGCAATGCTCTATGTTTACATTTTTGCTGGTCCCAGATTTTTCATTCCGTCACAGAACACAATAGGTGTTGGTAGGGGTTGAGAGTTGAAAAGGGAAAAGAGATAATCCATATGTGCGTCCATTGCTGGTGGCTTGGGGCTTTATTACAGTGGGCCTAGAGGTGTGACATTCTGCCAAATGCATACCGCCATCCCAGTTGACTCAGACAAGATAGGGAAGACTGGAGTAGCCGAGGTATGCATCTGTAATTCTTATGCACACACACTACACAAACTGCTTGTGAGATGGACCTAGTAGGCCTGGCCCATCTGTTTGCTTGCATCATGGAGACAAAAGGCTACAGGACGAATGTTCCCTTTTGATTTGTAGCCCCCAGTAAGTCACTTGACCAACTGAGAGGATGGTGAAAGAGCTCCACCCCTTTCTACTGCTGTGCCTGCTCAGAATCACCCTGAGGTCATTCCAGAACTGACACCCTTGTTCTTTTTGCACACACAGGCACACACACGAGTCTTATGACAGGCAATACTGTGGGTTCACACTGTTCAACACATGGCAAAGGTGTCAGTGTGCTTAAGGCTAAAATGAAATTTGGTTGTATCCTTAGAGCTGCTTAAAACTGAATTGCTGTTGCTAAAAGGATTCTAGCAAACTACATTTAGAATTATTGCTTGTACCGAAAAGGGTTAGACTTACAGTTTGAGAGTACTCCTGGACACTTCTCTGTCTAGATAGGCAGCTGGTGGAGGTTGATAAGAATGTCTTGCTCACTGCTGCTGTTCCTGGAGATAATAGACCACACCACTGGAGATTATGCTTTGAGAACATCCAAACTAGGTTATTGGAATGTGTTGTATGTGTAGTTTCTCTTGAAGATGATCCAGAAACTTCAGCTTGGTACAATATGCAGCACCCAAGACCCAGCCGAAACCTTATCTTATAAATACATAAAGCCAGTGGGTTGGATCCTGCCAAAAATCTCTGCTAACTGAGATATTCCTTCCTACTGGAGCCCAAAACGACCTCCAAAATGCTGCCCTGGGGGACCGGGGGGGGGGGGAGTTGGCAAAAATTATCCCTCCCCTTTCCTTTCCAGAAATCTTCACTGGCTTGAAGCCAGAGCTCTTCTAACAACATTGGCTTCCACTTTGTTGTGGGTGCAATTTAGGATGGCTTTGACGTTTTAAACTCTTAAGTGGGTTTGGGCCCAAAGTATTCAAGGGACCGCCTTGCTCCGTATCACCCTGCCTGACGGAACTGGTTGTCTGACGTTCCACTTACAGGAGGGACTTTTCAGCTGCCATCTCCCAGTGAGTCTTTTACCCAGGAGGATAAGATTGGCGTTGCTAGTGGTCTTCTGGAAGACGCCAAAGAAACCTTTTAAAACTATTATTCTGGAAAGACTTTGAATGAAGCTGACAAGTCAAGTGTTGCCCCTACAGTGGTGGTTTCTGTTATGTTTTGTGTGGTGTATTTTATTAGTTACGAGCTCCCCTGGGGACTTGTACAAGGTAGAAAGATCGCATACAGATCAGCTAAATAACATTAAATCCTACTTTTATCTGTGCAGGAATCCTATACTTACAAGGACCCAATAACTGAGTTTGTGGAATGTTTATATGTGAATTTTGACTTCGATGGAGCTCAGAAGAAACTCAGAGAATGCGAATCAGTAAGAATTCCTTGGCAAACACAGTCTTAGACAATTAGATGTATACAAATGGCTTTCATGAATAGTTGTACTGGGTTGGAGCCTATGAATCATTCTACTAGCATAAGGAGCTGAACAGAGGATCCACCCCTTATTTACTGTAAACTGAGGCATCTGTATAAGGATTACTTGAAGTGGCTGAAATAGAAGTTGTAGAAGGAACATGCCATTGGGATTGTGGGTTAATGCAACTTCGAGAAGATCTTCAGTCTGGTGTGGTGGTTAAGAGTGCAGACTCTAATGTGGGAAAATTGGGTTTGATTTCCCCACTCCACATGCAGCTGCTGCTTGATGTTGGGTCAGTCACAGTTCTCTCAGGGCTGTTCTTTCAAAAGTTGTCCTTGAAAGACCTCAGCCCCACCTACCTCATAGGGTGTCTGTTGAGGGGAGGGGAAGGGAAAGGAGATTGTAAGCTGCTCTGAGTGAAGGGCGGGGTATAAATCCAATCTCTTCTTCAACTGTTATACAAATAAAAATTACTTTTCAGAAAAAAATTGGCGACTAATCTTTCAAATGTGCAGTATTTTTATTTTGTAGTTACCCAGAGTTTTTGGTCTTAAAATCTATTAGGTACCTTTCATTAACATACCTAGGTACGCTTGGAGGGGGCAGGAGTATTTGAAGTGTTTGAGTGCTTTTTAATGAAGTGAGTCAGTGACACTTGGTAGAACATATCCTGACTGCTAGAAAAATCTGAGAATGAGGTACTTGTTCATCTCAAAATCGGCAACTCCAAAGCATTACCTCCACATGCTTAGACTTGCTTCTGTTCCAGCTGGAAAATGGAAATTTGGTACACATGCAGACTCAAAAATGAGTATTAATAGAAGCTGGAAGTGAAAATATGCTAGACGCTTCAAAGAAATGGAGGGGCAAAAGATATGCATGTTTAAGACACTTCTAAACCATCCAGACAGCTGAAATTTGAATGCCTAATCAAAATCATTATCATTGCTAAAAACACCTGAAAACTAGACATTTTAACACCAGTCAAAACCTGTTGCATAATATTTTCTCCTAATATAGTTCAGGCAGTCCAGTGCAGCCAAATTGTTAATATGGGATGGGAAGTTGGCTGTGGTGCCTTCAAGGCTTGAATTTGAGGAAGGGCATTTCTGTGGTGCCTTCAGGCTTGAATTTGAGAAAGGGCGTTTTCAGTAGTAGCAGGAAACCTGGATCTCTGTCTGCCGCATTTAAGCTCCACAGTTGTTTGCTAGCAACATGGCCTTACCAAGCTTCTTTCTCTCCCTTGTCCTCCTACCATCAACACTTAGGTTCTTGTGAACGACTTTTTCTTAGTGGCTTGTCTTGAAGACTTCATTGAAAACGCCCGCCTCTTTATATTTGAGACCTTCTGCCGCATCCACCAGTGCATCAGCATCAAGTAAGAAAAGCTCCATCAGTAATAGGACTGTTATTCAGTGACAAAAGTAAACATGTGACTGCATTAAAAGACGATGTGGTCAAGCTGCCTTGGTTCTACTTGAGTAAGAAATGTAAGGAATTAGCGTTAAAAATTGGGAAATCAACTACAAGTCGTGTGTGAAAGCGGTATTTAAGCTCAGTAAATGTTAACATGATCTAAATCGTTAATTAGAAGAATTCTGATTGAAGCAGGTATAAAATCATTTCTGTATAAGGTATGCCTTGGTAGTGTTCTTCTAGTTTGCTTTGGAGGGAGGCACTTGAATGCCAGTTCTGCTGTTGCTCCAGTCTTCCTTCATCTTCAGAACTAATAGAACGTTTCAGGGCACATCACGCAGGTCTATGCAGAGGTAACATACAGTCTTTTTGAATGAACAGTAGACTTTGTCATGAGACTGTACCACCTTCGCTGTGCACCTGGGTATTGTGAGTTTTCTTTTACATTAAAATCTTGGTGCATATGTTAGGGTAGCACACTGAGGGAGAAAAATGTTGTAGTTCAAGCGTCTGACATGTTAGCTTTGGGCGTGTAGGGAAATTTTAATGCGAGATGGCCCTTAGACATACAGCTGCCCCGCAGAAGTAAGGAAAGGCCGTGTTGTGAAGTAGGTGATGCTCTAGCATATGTGAGGCTGCTGTGCCGAAGGTCTACCGTCTGTCAAGGCACAAATGTTAAGATGGAGCCCACTGTTCCATGTTGGGTAGCACTGCAGGTCTGATCCTCTCTGACGATTATAGAGTAGGTGAGAAATTTCTGTGGGGAGGAAATGGCTGTTGTGGAGGCAGCTGAAAAAGCTTTTAGAGCTTGCAAACCCTGGTTTGGGGCATAATTTGATTCCGTAAATTGTTGGCAGCACCCCCAAAACATAGTTTGGGTTTGTGAACTGAGTGAAAATTGGAAAGCGCTTCTACAAAAATTGGAAGAGCTTCTAGACAAATGAGGTATGTGAAGAATTTGTCAGAAAAATATGTTCATGTTGCTTTTCGGCGGAGGAAAGGTACTTCATCACTGTGTGCCAACGTTAGCTGTCTTATAGATTATTATAAAATCTTTTCCCTGCTCCAGTGCTAGAGTTGAAGGAGTTGGAATAACTATTTTTCATATCAGAATATGCTCTTTATCTTTAAGGATCAAAACATTAACCATTTTCTGCATGATCTGTCACAGACTCTGTATTTGATACATTTTTTTGCTACCAATCTTATGGTTTTCAGCAAATATGTAGTAAGTTGTCTCTTTTTTTCCCTCAGGTTTTCTACTGTGGTAATTGCTATACTTGGTTTTGCATTCAACAGTAAACTAAATGGACCGTAAATGTTACAGTGACCAATGCATCTTCTCTTTTCTGCTGTAGTAACTTTGGTTCCTGATTAGTTACGGCACTTTTAGTATATCAAACAGAGCTGCTCCACATTAAAGAGAGTAAAAGCTGAAGCGTTGGGATTTTAAATATCAGTAAAACATTTCAGTTCACCCAAATAAAATTGCTCAGTAATTCCGTATTAGAGCAAGTTCTAGACAGTAGGTGAGAAAATTCCAAAAAAATTAATTTGAAGCCCTATTTATTTAGAATATTTCTGTGCTGCCTCTTCTGAATCCTGCTCAAGGCAGCTTCTAGTAAAATAATATAATGATGCAAGACAGCAAGCCATTAAAAACAAGCCATTGGACATAACCAGCTTGAAACAGGCTTCAGACCAGATGCTGACCATTAAAAAAGGTGGGTGGTGAGAAACTCCCTAGTTAAAAACCTGGGCTAAAAGATGTGTATTGGCCTGGAGATGGTGCCAGGCAGTCCAAAGGCAAGGTGCCAGTACGAAAAATGCTCGTGTCTCTGCCACCCACCTCTGAGGGCAGGGGCACAGAGGACAGAGCTTCAAAGGCAGATCTTACCTAGTGAGCTGGATGATACAGTTGGAGTATCAGGTACCCTGGCCCAAGTTGTTCAGGCCCTTAAAAGTAAGAATTTTTGAATTGTGCTGGGAAACAGACGGGTAACCGACGCAGATCTTTCAGCACGGGCATGATAGGATCCCTGTAACTGACCCCTGACAATAGCCTGGCTGCTGCGTTTTGGACAAATTGAAGGTTCCAGACCATTTTCAAAGGCAATCCCGTTAAGAGTGCATTACAGTAATCTAACTTGGATGTGATCAGAACATTGATCACAGCGGCCAGATCATACTTCCTAAGAATGGATGAAGCAGGCATACCAGCCAAAGCCGATAAAAGGCACCACATCCTTCATCCTTGCTTTGGATCCAGTTGGCCTTTCTGCTGATGAAAAGGGGAGAAAGAGGTCCCTTTGACACCACAAAAAGCTATGCTTATGGGGGGGGGGGTCATGAGACAAAAGCCATGGAGGATGGGGACTGTCTTAAAAAGGGGGATTGGGTGAGTTTGAGTGGGAAAGCTGGCTGGTTGCAACCCCTTGCGCTAAACGGGGGTGTTTTGCTTCCCCTGAATCAGTTAGGTTCCTGACACTGAAGAGATCAGCATTTCATTTTCCTTGCTGGTTGCAGCATGTTCAACTATAGCACAGCTAATTGGATAGCTAAGCTACCATATTTGTCCAGGGGAGTAGGGGTGTTAGGCTCATGGAAACAATAGCTGAGGTGTTATAGAGTCTAACGGTATCTTTAGAAATTATTTTAGTTCAAACTTTTTGTGTTTGAACTGTATTCAGGGGATTGGTGCACAAACTGTCATAATTCAGTTGAAATTTTTGAAGCCGTTTCTTCATGGAAAGTAAATAATGGAAGTGGAACTACAGAAGTGGAAATTTGGTTTTAGCTCCGAACGATGTGATCCTGGTTTATTTAGCATCATATTTAGAACAATTTTTAATGCCACATCTCCAGGAACGTGCTTAAGGCAGCTTACAAAATAAGAATAAGAAAAACAGAACATCAAAAGATATTAATTAAAATCCAGTATAATGTAGCTTCAGCTACTTTAAGCCAACAGTTTCCAAGTTTAAATAGCATTAAAAACCAGCCCCTTAATTAAAAGCCTGGGTGAAGAGAAACACTTTGGCATGGCACCTGAGAGAGGAGACCATAGGTGCCAGGTGGGCCTCAAGGGGAATGGCGTTCCACAAGCCAGGTGATGCTACTGGAAAAGCCACCTGCCTTCTCTCTGAAGGTGGGGGAGGCTCAGGGAGCGGGGCTTGGGAGGCAGATCTTAACGGGAGGGCTGGATAATATGGGAGGAGGCAGTCCTTCAAATGCGTGTCTAAATACTCCTAGATACATGTGAACAATTAATGTGAGAGCAAGCCTTAAAATACTGAATTAATAGTTGTTATGTTGTTGTTTTTTTAGATCTATGGATGAGTTAGAATTTGTGAGTTAGAATCAGGGACTTCGGAGGCTTGCCTGATGCCTGCCATGCTCTCCTGGTCCCAAGCTAAGCATTCTTTTTACCCAGGTTTTTAACTGAGTTATTCTGTTTTTTTTAAGCATTCCTGTGGTCACCTCCTAGTCCACGGACTGCTTTGTGGCTCTCATTTTAAGCTGTCGGCTGTCCTTTTCTGTTGCTTCCATGCTGTGGATTGGTTTTTATGCTGTGGTTGTGTGGCTTTATCATACTGTTCTACGTGTGCGCTGCTTGAGCATTCTCTGTGGAAATGGCATCTATAGCTTTGTAAATAGATATTTAAAGCTGTTTATATAATATGAATTGCATCCCCGGGGATCCCGTCTGACTTAATGTTGCAAAGAGAGATCTGTCTCACTGAGCTCCTTGAAAATACTTGCTCCTCTTGATTGTGGGTGTGTGCGTGTGCGTGCTGTCAACACAGAGATGAAGAGTTTTGTCTCTGTGTAATATCTCTGGACATTTCAGAGGGTTGTAAGCCTGGCAGACCAATTGGAAGCCACACTTTCTGGAACCCGTTTCAAGCCAGAGAGGGCCCTGGCATGGGAGAACTTGAGTTCCAGATCTTCGCTCTCCTTCAAAGGTTGCCACCTCATGCTGGTCTGTTACAGTCAGTCTAGAAGTCAGTTAGTTCCTGTTAGATTAGATCATTGTTTTCAGAACAGTATTATCTGACGCTGTTCCTTCAATGTCTGAACGTTGCTATTTTGGGGAAGGAACATGAATGAATCACAGCAGTCTCCAGGAGGAAAGGGCATTTGACAAATGGGCCTTTCTTCTTGATTGGTTATTGTTACCCAGCTGCATTCTAGCCTTTGCAGGAAACTCCCACAAGCTTGTTTTCAGCTGTGGCACAGTACCTCTCTCACACAACGGGACACATTGAGTGCCGATCCTAATGAAATATCCACAGCCCCGAATAAACTCGTAATCTCTCATCTTCAAAGATGGATGCCTTAGGGCACGGGAGAGATGGGCCTGATAAGACTGATGGGGTAATAATCAGATTTGTTCTTGTTGGCTAAACAGAAAAACCAGTGAATATCACTTTAATGCTGCATGTAGCGTATCTGTCCGTGCCAGCTTTCTTGTTACTGTGAACTGAAGTTCTACTTCAGTTTATAATTAATTATAATTAAGCCTGCATATTTAGTAAGTTGTACGTTACCTTAACAGAGGCACTTGGAGAGTCACAGGCTAAGCTAGGGTAGAACCGGAGCAGAGATTGCCGTGGAGAATGGCTTAAAATAGAGCACAGTGTTTTCTCTTGGCCGGATTTCAGGAGAGAATGCAAAGCATTAGCAAAAGTCTGGAAGTTGAGAGTTCTTGAATCTGAAATGAGTGAAGCATCACCAGAGAATGCCGAGAACTCATTAGAAAGCCACAGGAAAAACCATTGGCTCAGCGCCTGTTGACAGAACAGCAGCTCTTGACTCTTGCCTTGATCTGCAGAGGAGAAGGAACTGGGATGTCTGGACACAATCCCTGAAAAGATCCAATTGTCACAAATCTTCTGCGTCACACTCAGTCTTGGGAACAAGTGGTCTGACATGGGACATCAAAGGGCAGCGCTGTCTGCCTGGTGCTTTATGGCTAGTTGAGTGAAACACTTCCCTCAAAAGATGGCTTTATCAAAAGCTAGACAGATGTTCAACAAATGAAAACTAGCTCAGATGGTCCTTTTGTAGTGTGTGTGTCTGTTTAATGTTGTGGTGAAATTACATAGTTAGCTAACCAAATTCAAATCCTTCTGGTTTCTGGAATACACGATCCTCTTAGAATTCGTTGCTCTCAGCCAGTCCTCTCTTTCGTAAAATAAATTTCATCTATTGAAACATCTGATTTGGTTTTAAATAACGCACACAAAATTATTAGGTCCTGTGAGTTCTGATTTCTAGTGTGTTGGACTATTAGAGGTTCTTAAAGTGAATCAGACAAGCCATAAAGTTACTTGGATGAGTCAAAGCGATAACATTGGCTCCCCCCCCCCCCCCCCCCCCGGGTGCCTGCTTCTTCATCGATCTTGTTTTTCTGCTTCAGTGTGTAAATGGAACTAGACAGATGAGCCTGCAGTGGATCTTCTAGAGAAATTTTACAGACCACAATTACAAACAGTAATAGCTCACCATTAAGACATATGTCCACGTGGAATATTAATTATACACAAACCGGTACTTGATTTAAAGGTCTGTTTGGTACTTGTCACACTGGTTTCAGTATAGAATACAACTAGCCGTTTTATGTGTTCACTGAAGTGGTTGATTTAAAGACTCTCTTTGATAGAGAGAGTCTTCAAACATCACTGGCTGTGCCTCTCTCTTCTGCCTGCTGTGTCTTGTTGTGTGCAAGGTATGAGCAGGGCAGCTTTGCTTTCCAGGGCTTCTCCCTTCTTAGTGGCTTCCAACTGTTAATAGAACAAGGCTGGCCATGGGCACTTCCTTTTTCAGTAGTTTAAAAACACAGCGTTATGTGGAGCTGGATTGCAATAAGGGGGCTGGATCCCATGGATTTGTTTTGTTATCAGAGATGCTTTACTGCGGCGGAAAGGGCCCTCCCCCCAAAGGACGATGTCAGTAGAGAGTCTTGGACGGGGCAAAGGCTTCTTCCGCCAGAGGAAGGCGCCTCTGTTAATGGAAAGGATCTGTGATATCGTGCACAAGACCTCTTTATAAAACTGGCAACCAAGTCAGAGCTGCCTGTATTCAGTTACTTAGCATATTATCTAATTATTCCAACTTTGGCCGGTACAGATGCAGAACAAAGGTTGAGGCAAGAGCACAGATTTTATTAAAAACATGTTCTCTCCCCCCCCCCCCCAAAGTATGTTGGCAGATAAGCTAAACATGACTCCAGAAGAAGCTGAGCGATGGATTGTGAATTTAATTCGGAATGCAAGGCTGGATGCCAAGATAGATTCAAAACTGGTAAGTGTCGTCTCCCCCCCCCCCCCCCACTTACGTGAAATTATTTGTGTCAGAACATTCTTGAAAATCATTGGGTTGGCACTATGGGTTTCCACTCCCATAGTGGATCTCTCCACTTCCCTGCACCCCCCTTTGCATCACCCCTCCCCTCCCGCCCAGCTCCTGAGGATTAAGAGCATCTTGGGAAGGGTATGTTATGAAGTGGAAATTGGAGACCTCCCCTTGTGAGAATGGAAATGCCTTGTGCTAGCGCAAGGGTGGCTTGGATCTTAGCTGGTACAAGCTGCGAAAAGTCTGAAAGGGCTGTGGCTGTGTTTTTCCTCCACAGTGCTGCAGCTGCTGGCTTTAGGTCCTAAGAACACAAGTTTTTCTTTTTAATAAGGAAAGCGTGTGCCACACCAAGATCTGTACAGCGCAGAGGGCTTCTGGCAACGCAACCAATTTATAATAATAGATAGTGTTTTGCAGAGTTTTCTCCTTGTATCTCCAGGGGTGTGCCATGTTAGTGTTACAGGTGGGCCTGCTAAGGCTGTGATGTAGTGGCTTGCCTAAGACGACATCACAAAACTACATCAATGGCCAAGGCAAGAATTTAACCAGGGACTCGGTATATGAGTCAGAACTTCTAACTGTGGTGCCACACCAGCTCTGAGTCAGGGAATTGCAGCTTGTCGGGGAGGGGCTGGGGCTCAGTAGCAGAGCATCTCCTTTGTGGGCAGAAGGTCCCAGGTTCAATCCTCGGCACCTGCCTGACCTTTCCAACTGAAGTAGGTGATATATGAAAGGCCTCCACCCTGGAAAACTGCAGCCAGTCAAAACAGACTCTACTGCCTTCGACAGATCAGTGGCCTGACTTGGTATTGGGCAGTTTCGTGTGTTCATGTTTGCAGTGTGTCCCAGCCTCTAGCCTATTACTTCACCGTCCTCAGTTTTTTGGTTTTTGCTGCATGTGCCATTGTTGATGACTGATTCCCCCCCCCCCCCCCCCCCCCCCCCCCCCCCCCCCGGGGAACAGCGACTGATGAACCACGGCAGCTTTGAGATTTCGGATTTGAACTACAGGCAGTCAGCACACAATGCTCAGGGTTACTGAGCCCTTGCAGTAAGCAGCAAGGGAACAGAGTTTGGAGGCCACCACACAGAGTTGTTCGTACACTGCCACCAGCGTGGGTTGAGACAGCACTCATGGCTAGAAGACAGAAGTGCTGCTTCCCATCCCATGGATGCTGTTAACTCAGGCTGGCAATCCAGCTTGGGGAAGAGAAGGTGCTGCTGTAGCAGATGTTGCGCATGGCGGCAAGTATGCCTAGCTTGGCGCAGCAGGAAGATCAGGGGTGTGATTGAAATGTCCATGCACCACATTTACTGTCTGCATTTCCACAATCCATAAACGGTAAGGAGCAGGTTGGCATGAGAACTGAGCGTTTGGAAACTGCTTCTGGATGTATCCATTGGATGCATCATCTGTTATCAAGTGGGTTGGGGGCAAGTTGCAGTACAGTTTGGAGGTATCTACGGATACAAGCTAGACAGCTCAGTTGTGTTGTGGGCCCCTTTAGTAACGAAGGTGGGGGTAAGCCTTGATGACTTTTGAGAGATACTGAAGCAAGCGCCGATGGCACGGCTGGCCTGTAGTACAGCTATAATGCAGATCACAGACCATTCCTCACACAAAGTGGATTCTGTGACTTTTATCAGGGGATAATGAGCATAAAAGGAGAATATGGGGTGTTCACTGTGGCGTTACCCAAGTGTGCGAGTCTTCCTGAATCCACTTTGATGCCTTCTCTTGAACGTCTAGGGTCACGTAGTGATGGGGAACAATGCTGTGTCGCCTTATCAGCAAGTGATTGAGAAGACCAAAAGCTTGTCTTTCCGGAGTCAGATGCTGGCAATGAATATTGAGAAAAAACTGAACCAGGGCAGTAGGTCTGAGGTAAGCATCAAGCGGCCCTGGCGATTACGTAGGCATTTTGCTAAAATGGAAGAAACGGTCTCTCTCTCCCTCTTGAAGACGTATCTGATTGTTGCATCTGTTGGTTCCCAAGACACAGCCTGATCCCCCTCACTTGCTTTCCGGTGTCCCCAGTTTAGAAGAGAAGAGGTTCAAAGACAGTGTGTGCGTCCGCACTGGGGTACTAGTCAGGGTTCTTGTGGAAGAAGCATTGTTAGGACGTTCTCACTTTGGTGGCTTGTGCAAAGGGCTCTTCCTCTAGAACTCCACCCCACGTGTATCGTCAAGGTGTGCCCAATGAGAAGCCAGATGTAGCTTCGTGCTGGGCACTGAGTTACAGCTGAGCTGGCATTTTTATAGTGCTCTCAAGCACTGTGATTGGCTCCAGACTGAGTTAACATTCTAAACTGTGTAGGTGTGGCTGGAGAAAGGTGAGGGAGATTTCTTTTTTCACTTCCACTGATCACGGGGGGATGTTTTCGTAGGCTGATGCTGAGGGTAGGGTGTGGGGCTTTGGGACTCTGGCTATGAACTAAGCCCTTCTCTCTCCCAACACAGCCTATTTCTAGCCTTTTAACTAGGGCAGCCATGCTGGCACCCAGTTTACATCAAGGTAGGTTCTCTGTCAGCCTCTCTCCAGGTGGCACGAGCATTAGGTTTAGTTGCTATCCTAAGACATCTACAAACCAGCCTTAGGACTGTAAGGTTAAGTGCTTCGAAGAAAGATTCAGAAACACCCCACGCGCCCTCACTCAGTTTGCCGACAGCAGAGTGCCCAGCACTGTCTAGGGTAGCTGTAAAACTGACTGCTGTTTCGATTCGCTGGAAACGCACCTCTCTTGTGTCCTAATCTTCAAATTTGCTCTTTTTTTCTTTTTAAAGGCACCTAACTGGGCTACTCAGGACTCTGGCTTCTACTGAAACACTTCTGGGGGAAGGAAGACAAAATTCGATTTGATAAGGACATACTTTAATTATGTACTGTTTTGAAGAGGGTGGTAATTATGTGAACTTTGCCGCACATGATTTGAATAAAATTGGCTACTTTTAATTGAACGTGTATCTTTGTAATTGGATTTATAAAAAGGGGTTTTGTTCAGTGCATTAAAGCTCGGTACTCCTTGAAAGCAGCGACGATCTAATTTGAACTTTAAGTGACTCTTCTAAACTTCAGTTTCAGTTGCTGAAAGGTGTTGAGTTGCAAGCCTCCGCTGGAGATTTCCATACCGTATCAGAACTCGGTGTGAACTGATCCAGATTCACCCCTGAATGCTTTTTACCGCTACTTTTTTAGCAACCTCCCAGTGGATTGTAGTCTTTCCAGAGCTGAACGTAAAAGAAGCACCCAGTATTTGAATGCAGCTGCTGTCGTCTTGTGATCGACTTCTCAGAGCAATCAGGAATCAACGTAAATTTTTGCTGTGGGGTACTGTGAACTCCTGGCAACTACTTTCCCTATTTGGAAATACAACGTTGAATACACTGTACACTTGCCCGTGTTTCGAATATTTTGGTCGGTATAGCTTAAAAAAAGGAAACTTGGGGTGGGGAAATAACAGCAGAATGGGCGAGGGTAAAAGGTTAGAAAAATATTAGTGTGTGATAGCTTATAAAAATTCAAGGTGGGTGAAGAATGAATTGGGGAAACAAATCACTCAGTAAATGGTGAGGCAGCAAATTGGGGTGGAACCCTATGTGTTACATAAATCCATGATCAGTGCTATGAAATGTGATAAGCAGAATATGTAAAGAATGGATGTCTCTCTCCAGCCAGGACTGAAGTACACCCTTAGTTTCCATAGACTAGGCATCCCGGTCTACTTGGACTGAAGTTGGATGCATTACAGCTTAGTGGTAAAACATATACAGGGCATGCAAAAAACAAAAAGTCCCTGGTGCAATCCTAGTTATAAACTTCTGGCAGCAGGCTTGGAAAAGGCATCTGCCTGCACTTAGGAGAACTCTCTTCCATCCAGAGGAAACAAAATCATGAAGGGAAGATCACTTTTTCTGACTGTGCAGGGGAGCTGATGTTCTGTGGCTGGCTTGGTTGCAAATCTGACTGGCTGCTGTATACGGGGAGATGGTCCTTCCCCAAGGATGTGCTGATTGCAACTCTCCTGGTGAGAGTTGTGCACGAGCAGGTTTATGCCATTCCTGTTAATGTTCCGTGTTACAAACAAGCTGTGGAGTAGACACAGCTTGTTCAGATTGATGTACTTTACAGACCGAAGCCTGCAGCTGATATGAGTTCTCATTGGCATACAACTACAAATTTATTTTTGTCAAATTCATTTATTTATTAAAACATTGATATCACACTTTTCCTCATGCTTCATAAGAACATAAGAGAAGCCAACGTTGGATCGGGCCAATGGCCCATCCAGTCCAATACTCTGTCATGCAGTTGCCAAAAATACCAGGTGCCCTCAGGAGGTCCACCAGTGACTTTCAATATTAGTTGAAAACATTTTCAGTTAAAACCAAGAATAGAATAGCAAACTCCGTATCTCATTCCTGCCCCCACAATAGAAAAGGCTTGGGCTGGGGTTGATGCCAACAGGTGGCTGCCTGACTATCAGAGTTGGCACAGGGGCATATGGAAGGAAGCAGTCCTTCCAGTATGTCGGTCCCAGATTGTGAACTGGGACCTTGGATTGAACTTGGAACCAGACTGGCAGGCAATGTAGCTCTTTTGAAACGGGCAACATGTTGACAATCGGCTGCCGCCTTCTGGACCAGTTGTAGTTTCTGGGTTGTCTTCAAGGGCAGCTCCATGTGGAGCGCGTTGCAGTAATCCAACTGCAAATGAATGCAAGTCTGCTTCTGACCAACACTTTATGGTTTTAGAAAAAAATGTGGTTTCTTTGCTATCAACCTGGAAAAAAGACACTGTGAGGTTTATTGTGTTTCTTATGCCTAATTTTTTCCATCACGCTTCTAAATCTGTTCTGCAGTTCCCCTTCTTACCCAAGGCACTTTGGCCAGGTTAAGCATGTGTTCCGGTTGTAAAATAATTCAGAACTCACTCTAAATGCTTTGCCATATGGAAGAATCCTCTGATTAGAATCAGAACACACTGGTATTGTTAAGGATCAAAGGATGCTTAATACACCGCTGAAAACTTGCTAAGTAAACACAAGAGGTTAAATTCAAGAAATAGAGATTATCCTAAACAGCTTTGATATTTATCTCTTTGACAGTTACTGGTTGGGTTAAGGTGTCTGAAGGGGAATATACTTAAGGTTTGACCCGCCTACATTTTATCTGTCATTAATGCTGGGTACCCTTTCCAAACAGCAAGATTTAGCTGTTTTGCATGAGGCAAAAATCCCATACGGCATTCTAATTTTTTATTTTGGAGACCTATGTAAATGAAAATGAGCTTTGTCTGTCCTTAGCTGAAAATCTGCTGCCCAAAGCAGTATGGAAAAGTAGTACTTGGTAAGACCCAGGCTGAACTCAAGTAAATGACATGTGGGAAAGAAGTTGACTGTTTTTGTCACAGCAGTTTCCATTGCTACAGAGTCAGGCCACTATGGAGTTGAGACCGCAAAAGAGCCCTGCTGGATCAAGCCATTGGTCCATCTAGTCCAGCATCCTGTTTCATACTGTGGCCACCTTGTTGTCCTGGGGGGTCAACAAACAGGACCTAGAGGCCAAGTACTGAGCTAGATACACTTTTAGTTTTTCTTATTTTCTAGTTGCATTGGGCCCTGAAATTGTGTACCGCACTTTTCTTTGTAAATAAATCCTCCTTAATTTACAGTTGCTGTGTTTGGTTATGAGCAGCCTGTCTCTGAACCCATGGACAGTGTTTGGCTGGTTTGCCAGACACTATTTTCAAGGGAGTTACTGAGTCCCAGGGGTTGGGAATCCAACAACGACCTTGTTGGGTGGTTTGCCCAGGCTTTACAAGATATTTCCCCAAGGTTGGCAGAACCTCATTTCCGTTTTGAAGTGTTGTTTCTTAACCCCCGAGAAGTAAGTGTCTCTGGTGCTCATGTTTCTTCCTAGCACTGGTATTCAGGAGTTTATCGCCTCTGGATGTGGAGGTCCCCACTATTAGTCACTATTAGCCATTGGTGAACATCCTTAGAAGAAGAAGAAGAGGAGAGATTGGATTTATACCCCGCCCTTCACTCACTTGGAGTCTCAGAGCTTCTTACAAACTCCTTTCCCTTCCCCTCCCCACAACAGACACCCCATGAGGTAGATGGGGCTGAGAGAGCTCTGAGACAGCTGTCCTTGAGAGATCAGCTGGTACAGAGCTATGGCTTGCCCAAGGTCATCCAGCAGGTGCAAGTGGAGGAGTGGGGAATCAAACCCGGTTCTCCCAGATTGGAGTCCGTGTACTTAACCACTACACCAAACTGGCTCTCTGGTTTAAAATAGGTAACTTTATTTGGCCGCAGGATTGGAGTCCCTCTAAGCTGAGTTAGTGTGAGCTAGTTCACAGTATTTTAGCCTCCGGCTCACACATTTTTGTGCGATGGCTCCAGAGCAAAGTAATTTATACAATAGCCAAATCGCTCGCTGACAACTTTAATGCCAGCAGCTCACAAAGTGGAATTAGAATTCACAAGATTCCACAGCTTAGGCTATAGTCACACACACTAAATCCATTTTCAGTGCACTTTTCAACTGGATTTTACTGTGTGAACTGGCAAAATCCAGTTGGAAAGTGCATTGAAAGTGGATTATTTCGTGCATGTGACCGCAGACTTAGAGGGAGCATTGGAGCAAGGAAACCAGCGAAGCTTTGACTGGCTCTTCTGTTCTCTTCTGCACACAGATGCCTTTCTTAGGCCTTGGCCTGTTATATAATGCAAAAATACAAATTGTGAGTGCAACTCAAGATTGCACAACTGCCCCATCGCTGTCCAAGACCGTCAGCAACAACATTCTTGCATAAAGATATATTTCAGGTGGATAGCGGTGTTGGTCTGAAGCAACAGAACAAAGTTTGAGTCCAGTGGCACCTTTAAGGCCAGCAAAGTTTAGTTCTGGGTATAAGTTTTCGTGCATGCACATCGAAGTGTATACCCAGAATTAAACTTGGTTGGTCTTAAAGGTGCCACTGGACTCAAACTTTAATTTTGCATAAAGGCTCCCTCCCCCACCCCAAACCTGGAGATTAAACTGGAATGCTGGTTTATAAACACCAAGAGAAACTGCCAGCATATTTTCCCTATCAAATAGTTGCTCAGCGCTAAATATATTCAATCTGTAATGCTGACCTTTTCTTTTTTAAAAAAAAAAAAGGCTTTAAATTGCTGCATTTTGATCAAGGAAACAGTTCCAGGGAAACCATGCTTTCCTTTTTGATCTTCAGGTGCAAATCCACAACGGAGAACTGGAGGCAACGCCACTCTGGCTTTTGTTGTTTCCTTTGAGTCATTTTTTTTTAGTGGTGAATGGCAGGTTGGTTGAGTGGCTCTGAAGCTTTGGAACGGCTTCTGTTTGCGTGTGTGGCATCAGAAAGAGACCGCCCATGCAAAGCCAACTCTTGTAACGTATTAGCATGAATAACAGCTGAATAAAATGAGTTATGCCTTTTAATGTACCTTTTTCTATTCTCTCCCTCGAAAATGCTCTGTTACTGTTATTAAAGAGAAGAGGGCACTGCTGTTGGGAAACTTATACCTGTGTAACATTGCTGCCTGTAAAATGTCTCATGTGCGTGTGGTCCTGATCCTCCAGGATTTCTTCAAGTTTTGGCACAAACTTCCAAGAAGTTCTTGCAAGAATATTTCTCTGTATCTCTGAGGCACAGGAGAAGCTTCTGTCCTCAGCCCAGTCAGAGCGTTGAGGACTGTACTGCAAAAACCGCATCTAAACGATGGCCTCTGCCAATGGCTCTATAGCGGCCTGATGCAGCAGAAGTGCCTTGATGCATTTGTTCCACTGGGGTTAGATGTGCTTTGAATGGATGCCTTGCAAATTATTAATGTGGATGTATGGGAGATCCCACATAATCAAGGTGAGTCAGTCTCGTGCATGCCCTGGTTTATCTACCCCCTCCTTCCATTAATAAGCAGGCTTTAGAGAATGGGTATCTTGCGTTTGTGGAAAAGTTCAGGGCCTTAAAATTTCACAAGAAGCCTAGTATTCCAGTAGCTGGCAGGATGGTAAGCTTGTGTGCCTTCAGACTACAGGTCTTACGTGTCTGTATGGTTTAGTTTCACTTGTGTAGCCATGCTGGTCTGCAGTAAAAGAGCTGGGTTCAAGTCCAGTAGCACCTTATGAGACCAACAAGATTCCCAGGCTATAAGCTTTCAAGAAGGTATGGGAAGAAGTTAAAAGACTTTAATAACAAGATACCAAAATGGGTTTCACCACTTTGAAGCGTTTACAAACCCAAACTTATTTTTTTTTAAAAATGCACTATTAAGGTACAAATATTTATTGGGCAACATTCATTTAGACCAGTGGTCACAGGTATGGAAAACAAATGTAAAGTTTACTAAAGCAATTTCATATAACGAAAATATTTATAAAATGTTTTATAGATGGTATATTACTCCAGATAAATTAGCAAAGTTTTTTCCTGACCTACCAAATAATTGTTGGAAATGTAAAAAAAAAATTGGATCTTTTTTTCATATGTGGTGGACAAGTGATAAAGCTAAAAAATACTGGTCTTGGATTCATGAAATGTTACAAGAAATGTTAAAATATACTATACCTTATATACCAGAACTGTTTCTATTGAATATATTACCAGAAAAATGTAAACAAGATTCCTATCTTACTATACATATAGTGACAGCGGCAAGAATATGCCAAATATTGGAGAAAAAATAAGATACCATCAAAAGAAGAAATTATGAATAAAATACTTGAAACTGCAGAGATGGACAATTTAACTTTAATTCTGAGAGGACAAAATGAAGGAAGCTTTGAGAATACATGGTTAAGATTTTACAAATGGATGGAAGAGTATAATAAATAAATCATATGGACATATACCTGAAACACAAGAAAATATGAATTATATTTTTAATTGTAAGCAAAAGATTTACATAAAAAATACATGGTGAAAAAAATAATATAATCAGACAATGTACGAGGTAACCAAATAGACAAAATAATGATTTAAATGGAATCCCTGCATTTTTGTGTGTGTTTGTGTTTTATAAAATAATTGTTGGGTTTTTTAAAAAAAAAAACCTGTCAGGGAGCTTTGACTCTCAGAAACTTAAACCCTGGAAATCTTGTTGATCTCTAAGGTGCTACTGGATTTCAATCTAGCTCTTCAGTATGTTGTAGTGGTTGGACTGGGTCTGAGACCAGAGAGATCTGGGTACAAACCCCTATGTGCCGTGAAACATGGTAGGTGATCTTTCTCCAGTCTTTCTCTCTCTGCCTCTCCTAACATGCAGAGTGAATAGGATAAATGAGAGAACCAGTCATATAATATTCCTGGAGTCTTTTAGAGGAAGGCCAGGGTGGATTTAAGAAATAAGGATGAAAGAGTCCCTTGCATCCGGGGATGGCTTCTTGTGCTACATGGAAGGACTAGAACTAGCAGAGTCTTTGTGGGATATAGCCCAGTATTAGCAAAAACAAAAACAACAACAAAAAGGCCGCACATAAAACCCTGGCACATCAGGCCAGAAAGCCTGCATTCCCCCCCCCCCCCCCCCAGCAGTGAAGTGTGCAGGCCCATGAACTATCTCTGGTAATCTGAAGTGCAACAGGCCAGATGTGGACAGGTTTACCACTTTGTCTGCAGCTTCAGAGATTTTTGGAACCATCCTCACTATAAATGTGGCAAAAAGTTGTGGTTTTTTTGAGGGTGTGTGTGTTTTGTGTTTTTGGTCTTATCTAGTAGATGGTTAGAATTCATAGATTTTAGATAGCTGCTCCTTCAAGTGATGTTCGAAACTAAATGTCCATTTTGATAATACACAACTATTCTGATCCTTTCTATAAAACTTGGTACAGAAAGGAAGGGAGCCCTTTGCATTTTAAGTCACTGTGTTGACTACAGGGCGGCCATCTTAGTTTTATAATGCAAGTAATGTTACTTATGGCGGTTTTGTATATGGTGCTGCTGTTTTTACCCTAGATCGTAGCCAGAGGTCCCTGGATCCTGCATAAAAATTCAGCGGAAGGAATTTCCATGCCTCTTCCCCTCCCACTGTAGCCCAAAATGCCTCCTGAAAGGCTGTTCCATTTCGCATACCGTTTGTTGTGTGTATTGTGCAGTGCTGTCTCTTAGTATTTATGGTTACTGCTGTATATAATTTCTGCTTGTATCCTTAAAGGTTAACACCATAACCTTGAATCTGATCTGGTACACAACTGGCAACCAATGCAGCTGGCACAGCACTGGTTGAATGTTCGTCTGCATAGATGTCATAGTCGGCAGCTGCGCCGCTGCATTTTGTACCAGTTGAAGCTTCTGGGTCAGACTCAAGGGCAGGCCTGCATAGACCAAGTTGCAGCAATCTAACCTGGAAGTGACCATTGGGTAGATCACTGTTTCAAGGTCCTGGGGGGAAAGGTAAGGAACCAGCTGCCTGACCAACACTTTTTTAAAAAAAATACAACTAAAAAAATGCAATTGGGATATTAGGTATCTGCCCCTCACGGGCTGTTATGTGCAATTCAAGTAACTAGGAGGCTGTCACTGTTACTCCAATGTTAATTTTATATTTTCACATTCATCTTCTGTTCTATTTGCTGCTATTGTTGTGTGTTGCTTTCCAAAGGGAGGTGTTTTTTTTTTTTTTTCAAGAATGCACCGCTAACTTTGGGGAAAAGAACCCAGTTTTTTAGAATCCATTTGAATTTTTGTGCAAATGAAATGGCAGAGAATGAATGTTTTGTTTTTTTGTACTCGGATGCTGATCTCTCCATATGAGTTGTGTGAAAACCAGCAAATTAAAATTATGCAAACATGAGAAAATGTGAACATTAAAAAAAATACTCTGAAATGGAGCAATTTCCCCTTCAGGACTTCTGGATCTCACTGCTCCCCATTTACAATCTGTAGATAAATTATAAATTAGGCACCAATAGACTTCTCCTGCTTCATTCCTTTCTACTTACAGAATTTGCTTTGCACAGTTCTGTTTTTCCTTCTGGCTTAACTAGGATAATTCTGAAATCCCAGAATTGGTGCATGTGCAATTTGACTCAGCTTTTCATTCCTTCTGTCTTCATATTTGGCCATTTAACACATCAAAAAAGTGGAGTTTGCTTAATCTTGATGCAATCACACACTAGATCTTACCAAGGATGCTCTCTTGCAGTATTTTTCAGCGCACGTGCCTTGTTAATGTAGAATTCCTCACCCATAAATGTGCTGAAAAGACTTTGCCATACCCCACGTGCTGTATGTCATTAATGGGGTTGTTTTAAGCAGAGCTGCATCCTTCTTTAGCCCAGTATGGGCTTAGAAGGATGTGTCGCTGGTGACCAAGGTCAAGATAATTTGTATGTTAGTATTCCCCATTACTATGTATGGGTGGGGAGTGGGGACATTGGACAGTGAAGAAAGCTGTCAGAAAGGTGGATTCATTTGAAATGAGGTATCAGAGGAGAGTTTTATGGATACCATAGACCACCAAAAAGACAAATTAGTGGGTTCCAGATCAAATCAAGCCTGATCTCTCCGTAGGAGCTAAAATGATTAAACTGAGGCTATTGTACTTTGGTGACATGAGAAGACGAGTCACTGGAAACCCCCCCCAATAATGCCAGGAAGATTTGAAGGCAGCAGGAAAAGAGGAAGACCCAACGTGAGATGGATTGACTCCATCAAGGAAGCCACAAAGGCCCTCAGTTTGCGAGACCTGAGCAAGTCAGTTAATGATAGGACGTTTCGGAGGTCGTTTATTCATAGGGTCACCATGAGTTGGAAGCAGCTTGATAGCACTTCCCACACACACACTTCCACACACACACATATGGATTTAACTCTGCTTAGGATGGCACTGTTAGAAATAAAAACAAAACACTGGGTTGGATCCAACGAGTTTTTCTGCTAGTAAAAAAGGAATGAAGGGGGGTTCTGTTGACAACCAAAAAGGCTGTGATTAGCATCAGGGGACTTGTATGGACAAAACACCTGGGGGATTGTAATAAGGAAGGGAATTAGGCGAGACCGGAGGGGGGGGGGGAATTGGTAGGTTCCACCCTAGTGGACAATGCCTGTTACATCAGTACTACTTTGGAAACGGTGCCTCTGGAAGGCACACCGTCTGAGTCGGCAGAGGTACTCTCAGGCGTGGTGCTGGATTTACTTAGACCAATCGTTCTGGGGGACTTCAAAATTCATGCTGTGGATACCTCAATGGGGCCAGACCAGGATTTTATTGTTTCTTTGACTCTCTTGGGTCTCTCTCAAATCATCATGAGCCCAACACATGAAAGAGGACATATGAAGACATATGAAGTGGAGGTGACAGTGGCAAAGAAATGTTATTTCTCTACCACCTTTGTATCACCTAGTTCATGACCATCCCACTTCGTCAATGTAGTCAGTATCTGCTGACTCCTAAATCTGAGTCTTTATTGTCTCACAATTAGTTGTGATACTTTTTGCAAAGTTTTTTTAATGGTAAAATATTGCAAATATGCTCTGATCTGGATGCCATGGGTCAGGCAGAAGAAATGCTTAATATCTTGCATGGTATCTTTATGGACCTTTTTGATGCAGTTACTGTGATGGATGTTGACAAGATCCTGAGGTGTGTGATGGCCACTCCTTCTGCCATAGGTCCTTGCCCATCCTGGCTGCTAAAACTATGTGAGGACCACATGAATAAGCCCTTAGAGTCTATCATGAATCAGTGACTAACTCAGGGCACCTTCTACTGGCCACTCAGAGGCAGTTATCCATCCACTAACCATCCATACAGAAAAAAAATGATAATGGTGAATTATCACCCAGTCTCTAATCTGCACTTTCTGGGCAACGTGATTGAGAGAGCAGAAGCAGATCAACTTTAGGTGTTCTTGGATAACTCCTTTCCTCTGGACCCTTTTCAGTCTGGCTTCGGACAGAGATAATCCTAGTGGTTTTAGCTGATGACGTCCATCTGAATGTAGAGAAAGGTCTCTCTCTTGCTCCTACTGGGTTTACCTGCAGCCTTCTATACAGGGGACCTTGCCATCTTGATGAGGCATTTGGAGGAAGAAGTACATACTGCAGGATGTGCATTGGATGTTTTTCAAATTATTCCTCATGGACTGCACTCATAGATCACACCCTTTTATCTCAGTTCAGGAAACTGTTGTATGCGAAGCAACTGCTCCTAATGGTACCAAAGAGGGAAAGAAATCAAAGGAAACCAAGCCATCAGCAATGAAAGGGAAACCCAAGCAAGCGCATGTGATGATTTTAAAAAGTAGTATTTTTCAAAGTTTCAAGGGGCAATTTAAATATTTTATTACTGCATTACACATTCCCAGGAAGTAGGTAAGAAAGTTAGCTGTTCGCTTCTTCAGACCAAAAACAGTAGAATAGTTTTTTTGGGTTTCTTGTTTGGAGAGAGGGCCAATGCGTGCATTTGTTACGTGTACACCTAAATTTAGTATGAATGTAATGAACATATACTCAGTTCTATATCTCGTTATCCCAATCTCCTGACAATGGAGTAATGGCCCTGAATCACTGCCTGGGTGTTGTGGTTAAATGGCAAAGAGTGAACGAACAGAAACTAAATCCTGGGAAAAGTTCAAGTGGGTAGCTGTGTTGGTCTGAAGCAGCAGAATAAAAATAAAAAGGTGCCACTAGAAGGTGCCACTGGACTCAAACTTTGTTCTAAATCCTGGAAAGACAGAAGTAATGCTGGCTAGGAAGGTGGGGACCTTGAAGAACATTGTGCTCTCCCCTTTCCAGGGGGTTCAGCTAACTAAGTGGGCCCAGGGTTTATCCGGGGTCCAACAGTACTCTTGGAGAAGCAAATTAATGCAGATGCAAAAACAAAATAACCCCCCACATAATCTTTTTTTCCAACTTGGTCTAGCCCAGAAGGTGGGCCCATACCTCGATGTGGCCAATATGGCCACCTGGATCCATGCCAGGTAACATGAAGACTGTAATGCACTCTAACAAAAGCCAGTTTGGTGTAGTGGTTAAGTGCATGGACTCTAATCTGTGAGAACCGGGTTTGATTCCCCACTCCTCCACTTGCACCTGCTGGATGACCTTGGGCAAGCCATAGTTCTGGCACAGCTGTTCTTGAAAAAGAGCAGTTTCTGTCAGAGCTCTCTCAGTCCCACCTACCACACAGGCAATGCTCCCTCTAAGCTGTGGGGTCTTGTGAGCAAAAATTCTACTCTGTGAGCTACTGGCATTAAAGTTGTGAGCGAGCGATTTGGCTGCTGCATAAATTAGTTCGCTCTGCAGCCATCCTTCCTGAGCTAAGAAAAAAAATGTGTGAGCCAGAGGCAAAAAACCTGTGAGCTAGCTCACACGAACTCAGCTTAGAGGGAACACTGCTCACAGGGTGTCTGTTGTGGGGAGGGGAAGGGAAGGGAAAGGAGTTTGTAAGCCACTCTAAGACTCCCTTGGGTAGTGAAGGGCGGGGTATAAATTCAATCTCCTCTTCTACTTAGGTCTCCTTTTGAAGTCAATTTGAAGGCTCCAGTTGATACAGAATGCCGCAGCTCAGTTACTATTAAGAGCTAGGCAAAGTGTGTGTATTATTCACATTCTACAGTCACTTTTTGGCTGCCCATTAGTTACTAGGCTCAATTCAAGATACTGATGATCACATACAAAGCCCTTCATGGCCTTAGTCCCTCATATTTATTTATTTATTTATTTATTTGTTTCAAGTTATATCCCGCCTAGCCAGCGGACCGGCTCTAGGCGGCTTACAGCATAAAATCAATCAGTACAAAGTTACAAGTTAAAACATAACATAAAATGGATTCACTTTAAAAGTTACAACAACTTCATCCCAATAGCAGCGTCATATCAGCACCAATACCTGCCTCTAGCTCACACCAACCAGGAGGCTGCCACCATGATGTTTTAGAGATGGCACTCATGCCATCTCCTAAGGGCCATTCCCCCCGGCGGCGGCCCCAAACGCCTGGCGGAAGAGCTCCGCTTTGCAGGCCCTGCGGAACTGCAAAAGGTCCCGCAGGGCCCTGATGTTCTCTGGGAGCTCGTTCCACCAATAGGGGGCCGCCACCGAGAAGGCCCTATTTCTGGTGGCTGCTAGCCTCGCCTCCTTCAGGCCCGGAAGGGTCAGGTGGTGTTGGCTACCTGACCGCAGTGCTCTTTGGGGTATATATGGGGAAAGGCGGTCCCTTAGGTAGGCAGGCCCCAGGCCATATAGGGCTTTAAAGGTTTAAACCAGCACCTTGAACCGGACCCGGTATGCTATAGGCAGCCAGTGCAGCGCCCTCAGCACAGGCTGGACATGGTCCCTCACTGAGAGTCCCATCAGCAGCCTGGCTGCGGCATTCTGCACTAGCTGCAGCCTCCGGAGCTGAGTCAAGGGCAGCCCCATGTAGAGAGCGTTGCAGTAGTCTAGCCTTGAGGTGACCATAGCATGGAGGAGTCTGCAGGAGTGCCCCCCCTGCTTTGCCATGACAACTTTGCTCATCTGGGCAGGTGTTTCTGCAGGTGCCACCCTGCAAATGGGCAAAATCAACAACTGCCTGTACTCACGCATTTTCTGTCCCTCCGCCCCCTTTCATGGAATGGTCTGGCTGAGGAAGTCAGGAAAGCTGCCACTCTCTTGGCTTTCCACAAACTATGCAAAACTGGATAATTCAAGAGGGGTTTTTACACAGCTAATAGGACTATACTGTAATGAAATGATTCAGAAAGATGCTTTGGATAGGCATTATAGACTATACTACTGTGTATATGACATACTGTCTGTTACTGTAAGTATGATCCTACTGTTTATTTTAAACATTTCTATGTCTCCTATCCACCCTAATAAGGTCCCGAAGGTGGCAAAGACTGAAAACATTAAAGTCATGTTAGTGCTTATGGCTTTGCTTCAACGCAGTTTGAGATTTCTGCTGGGGTTCAAAGTTTTGCAATCCAAATCCTATTGCACAGTTTACTGGATGTCCATCCTGTTGATAATACTGATTTACATGGTGTAATTTGCCTTGAGTCTCAGGCAGACAATAAATAAGGCATGTTAACTTAATGTAGCTGGAGAATATGTTTTATTTTATTGAATTTATGAATTTGAAATACCTCATTCTCTAATTAATGCTTGAAATGAAACACCCATATTGATCGTATGCTGATATTGTGATTCTGCCTACAAAACTAAATGCAGGAACCAAGGAAACCTCCCAAGTTCCAGTGATCTGTTTATGTACAGCTCTTCTAACGGGAGTCCAATAATTTTAGACTGAGGAGGCCAGTAGTTGGCTAATAGGTGACACCATCACCTTTGCTTAACTTCTGTTTAAGAAGAATTTGCTAATTTCTATGACATGCCTTGTTTTAACAAGGGAAGAAAGTCAACCTATGGGTAAAAATATCCCCAACAATGTCTATTGAGTTATCAGGGAAGTGATTAATAGCTTAGTTAGCAATCTGCTCAGCTAAGATGCCTGGTGCAAAAAATGGTCTGCTGCTAAGAAAGGCATGATCTCACTATAAATGGATTCATGAGTGTGTTGAGATGGGTTTTACTCAGAACGATGATAAGCAAGAAAAAAACGAGGCTGTAAGACAAAAGAATTTTGTTCTACTGGAGCAAGGAACTGACTTCCAGCTTCTGGGATATGTCATACTTGCAAAGAAAAGATGCTCTAGTGGAGAGCATTAGTAGCTTAGGTTAATACAGTATTGCATAAGACTTGCTGTGTTTTGTCATACTGGTGGTTTATTTCCCATTACCCTCTCTCTCAGCAAAGGACCGTATCTGGTGGGATCAAAGAATCACTACTTCGATACAGCAAAGATCCTTTCCCAGATAGACCAGAATACCTGGGTTGTATCTGTTGACTATTCTGGCTCAGAGGCTTATGAAAGAAACATAAACATCAAAAAGTGATGTATCTTTAAAAAATTCTAGCCTCATCCTACGCATGTATATGTGTGATCTTGTAGGGTAGACATTGCTGGAAAGAAGCCGATTTGAAACTGAAAGATGATGAAGCAGGGAAACGGATACCCATCTGTGGGTACTTAAATCTGGAGACTGGTGGCATGAACAGACCAGACAGAACTCTCTGAGCCCAGGTTTGCAAAAAAAATCTGAGACCTTAAAACAAAAACAGGGCGGTTAAAAATCCAAGATAATAGAAGCTGTACCTGTACTTTAAGAAACAATGCCCCAGTGGCTGTTGCTGAGCCACCACAACAGTATTGCCAGCCTTCAAGCCTTGGTGTCCTTCAGTAAATGGCATGGGGAGTGGCAAGACCTTTCCAGGTATGTTTTGACATTTGAGGGAGTACTTACTGGGCCAGACCCAGTAGCATTCACTGGTTGTGATAGCTTCTCACAACTATTCAACAGCAGCCAACGCACAAAAGCCAGTATGATATAGTAGAGTTTCAGATTAGGATCTGGAAGGCCCAGGTTCAAATCCCCACTATGCCATGGAAGCTCATTGAGTTCCTGTGGAGAAAGGTAGAGTATAAATGAAATAAATAAATAAGAAATACAGCTAAAGATGGGGGAGCAGAAAAAAAGATAGGTAGGTGAGAAGGAAGTAGGGAAAGTTGAAGATATGAGGATTGCCAGGAGGGAAAGAGGAAATAGTGTGGGAAGGTGCCCTCACAAGTCCTTGTGGGTTCCCCATCATGCCACTGGGACCCGCTCGACGAGTGGCACTGCACAATTTAATCAGAGTTTTCCTGGGGAGAGGCTTCTGGGGGAGGGAAAGCCGAAAACAGGGCAGAGGGGCAGGTGAAGGTAAGGCTGGCTCATGTGTGAGAAGAAAAGGACAAGGAGAGAAGCTATAGGAACTTTTAAGATACAAGAAGAGGAAATAGTGGGGGAGGGGGAAATGATACGTTCCCCACACGTCCTTGCAAGTCCCCCGCTTTCCTGTTATCCTACTTGTTTCTCCTTCTTAATACAATTTTCCTTTACAGTAAATTAATGGGGGGGGGGGTGTTTCCATGTATTATGCAGTAAAACATTTATTTACAAGCAAGTGGGGATAGACTGCAGCTTGCCTAGTATTTTTGGCTTTTGTAACCTCCATGAGCCAATCACTTTCCACTGACCTACTGCGCCCTGCATGGAAAATTTCATTCTCATGTTATCTGTCCAAAACATATGGCCTTACATCCGCCTGTGTCCTCCCATCATACATAGATTTGCTAGAAAAATCAGAAAGGTATTGAGCCCTTGCTCCCTGATGACTCTTCATATTACCGCCTTTTCAATACACATGTTCACTTTGTATATCAATGTACTATTGGTAATTTACTTAGCAAAAAAAAAAATGGTTGCTTTTCCATGGAACCTTTCCAAGGTGGCTTGCAAAACAAAACAATCAAAATATGAAAGTTATTAATTAAAATTGTAACACATTTTTTGAGAAGGGTTTTCAGAGCACATTGGCTGAGAGTTCAGTACCTAAAAGTAGTTTATTAAAACGCTGTGGAAAAGACAATAATACTAGGAAAAGTTGAAGATAGAGGGAAGACCCAGCATCAGATGGATTGACTCAATCAAGGAAGCCTCAAGGGCCCTCAGTTTGCAAGACCTGAGCAAGGCTGTTAATGATACAACATTTTGGAAGTTATTAATTAAAAGGAAGCAACTTGGCAATGCTTAATACACGCACACCCTTCAATTTCCTCCACCCTAATAGCTAAAGTTGCCAACCTCCAGATGGCACCTGGAGATCCCCCACTTCTACAACTGTTCTCCAGATGACCAAGAGATCTGTTCCCCTGGAGAAAATGGCTGCTTTGGAGGGTAGACATTATGGTATTATACCCTGCTGAGGCCCCTTCTCTTTCCAAATCCCACCTTCTCCAGGCTCCACCCCACAAATCTTCAGTAATTTCCCAATCTACAAGCAACTTGATCTAGCCAATTCAGTTCAATTTTAAAATGAAGCAGTTAGTAGGACAGAAATGTAGTCTTGGCAAGAAATGCAGCCTATAAAGAAAGTAAATAATAGTTTGTCCTAATGCAGGGGTGGACAAATTGCGACCCGGGGGCCACGTGCGGCCCGCCACAGAGTTTTTTGCGGCCCGCCAAGACAGTTGGCCACTGGCAGCACCTGAGGAGCTGCAGCTTGAATTTATTGACCTGCAGTCAGATCACACGGTGAAAGAAATGTTAAATGCTGTGACATTAGTTGACTTTTACAAATCTTTGTCCGCTGAAAAGTTTCCATGTATGAAGAAATTTGCTGGGAAAATGTTCTCTATATTTGGGTCTACATATATTTGTGAGCAAAGTTTTTCTTGCATGAAGATCAACAAGAGTAAATATAGGCATTAAGAGACATTTGACAGACATTAACTTGCAGGCTGTGATGAGAATCTCAACAAGCATGTTCTCTATATTTGGGTCTACATATATTTGTGAGCAAAGTTTTTCTTGCATGAAGATCAACAAGAGTAAATATAGGCATTAAGAGACATTTGACAGACATTAACTTGCAGGCTGTGATGAGAATCTCAACAAGCAATCTCACTCCTGATTTCAAAAAAAATTGTAGAAAAGTGTGATAGGGTACATTTGTCGCATTAAACTGATTCTAAAATTAAATGTGCTTGCAGCTATAGATGATATGAAATTAGCACAATAAATAAATTGAATAAAACGACCACTATTTTATTTAATTTATATTTATTGATTTTTATGATACAATTTATACCTTTTCTGAAATGCAAAGTTAACTAATGAATGCAATCATTTTAAAAGGTGCGGCCCTCCGCTAACCTCCGCTTCCCCAAAGTGGCCCCCGAGCCAAAACAATTGCCCACCCCTGTCCTAATGTCTTTTTCTTTGATACTGTTGTTTACTTCAAGTCACTTCCATCTAGCAAGGTATGTGAACATCACTGCTTAGCACAAAAAAGCAAGAGTCCAGTAGCACCTTGAAGACTAACAAAATATGTGAAAGGGTATGAACTTTTGTGAGTCACTGCTCACTTCTTCAGATAAGATATCTTCAGATAAGATACCTGAAGAAGTGAACAGTGACTAACAAACGCTCATACCCTGCCACATTTTGTTAGTCTTTAAAGTGCTCCTGGACTCTTGCTCTTTTCTACTGGTACAGACAGATGAACACGGCTACCCATTGTGATCACTGCCTAGGGTTGCCAACGTTCAGGTGTCAACCTGAGATCTCCCACTATTACAACTGATCTCCAGACAATCAAGATCTGTTCCCCTGGAGAAAATGGCTGTTTTGGAGGCCGGACTCTATGGCATTAAGCCCAGTTGATGTCTCTCCCCTCCCCAGGCTCCACCCCCAAAATCTCCAGATATTTCCCAGCCCAGAGCTGGCCACCATCACTGCCCTAAATGTGAAACTCTGATCTGTGCCTTCAGCTGGATAGGTGGGCATCATCTTTCTCATGAATATGAGCTGAAACTCACAGGTGGCCCTGCTGCCTTTCAACATCCTCAAGGTACAACTAGAAAGGGTCTTGAAGGTTTACTCTGTTTTTCAGTCAAAGCTGCTGAGGGAGAGTAATGGTGACCACATGTTGAGTAACCTGAGGAACTCCCACGGTTCCGCTTTTACAAGTCTACTGTTCTATGTTACAGGTGTCTGACAGTCATCCACACCTCACCTACTTCTGCAGACCTTGACAAACATCCCGTAGGCCGGGCCACTACAGGCAATAGTTTGAAGTTGATTCACAGCAGGACTGAATGTCACACAGAAAGCTCTTGGAAATCTTGCACTTGGTGGTTTACTTAGGGTTGCCAGCTCCGGGTTGGAAATACCTGGAGATTTTGGGGATGGAGCCTGAGGAGGGTGGGGTTTGGGGAGGGGAGAGACTTCAAGAGTGTATAATGCCATCGATTCCATCCTCCAAGGCAGCCATTTTCTCTGGGGGAACTGGTCTCTGTCACCTGAAGACCAGTTGAAAACTCCAGATCTCCAGACCCCACCTGGAGGTTGGCAACTCTGGGCATATTGCTTAGGGTCAGCTCACTTACTGCTGCCAAGTGAAGGATGTCAGTAGAGCAATCACCACAGTCAATCCGGCATCTGTTGATTTGGGCTGTCTCTTGCCAACAGTGCAGATTTTTGTGACTGGCCGGCCTGAGGATAAGGTTCTCAAACAGCTACCCTGTGTGTGGGGGGGCAGCAGATGAGACAAGCCCCTTCCCCACCCTGGCCCCTTATACAAAATAGTGCTGGGTGTTCTCTTCTCAGTGTTTCAATCCCCCTTCACAAAAAGTGAGTCTCTCTCCCCACCTCCCAAACTTGAAATGGCATCTTGTGTAATAATTTATCTGTCAATAAGGAATACTCAAAGCCCTTACCTTCAGTTCATGTTGTAGTGGTTAAGAGCAGCAGACTCTGATCTGGAGAAGCAGGTTTGATTCCCCACTCCTCCTCCACATGAGGCCTGCTGGGTAGCCTTGGGCCAGTCACAGTTTTCTCAGAAATCTCTCAGCCCCACCTCCCGCACCAGGTGTCTGCTGTGGGGAGAGGAAGGGCAGGTGATTGTAAGCTGCTTTGAGGCTCCTTAAGGTAGGGGAATGCAGGGTATAAAAACTTACTTCATATATATATATATATATAAAGAATTCACCCCTACCCACAAAACAGTTGCATTCAGGCTTTTAAAATTTGTATGACTTTGGGGAGGGGGCGGTAATTCTCACACCATGTGCCTCTGAAAAACTTGTATCTAACAGTTTTGTTAAATTTAGCAGCACACTGGGGCTGTAAATGGCATTTAAGGCACACATAAAACATAAAAAATGAATGTGCTCAAATGACTTGAAATATATAATTGGAAAGCTCAAGTCAAACAGGAAACAAGCACAATTACATGTTGTTATATAATTTATCTGTCAATAAGGAACACCAGCCTTCCTTGGTGGCCCTGCGTGTTGGTTCAGAGCTAAAAGGAACATATCCTTGCCAAAATGATGTGGCAGAAACTGATGCTGACACAGTTCTACTGAGTCAGGGCACTGATCTGCCTCATAGAAGCCTTGTCCTGTTATTCTTCGCAGTTCCTCTGTTTAAAACCACTCAATTGGAGTTGCCAGGGTTTGAAACTCAAACCTCACACATGCAAAGCTCTGACCTATAAATTCTACCTGCCATATAGTTTTTTTCCTGGGTGCTAGACACTCATTTCATGAACGGGGTCTTTGCTAGTGTCACAGCACCAGAACTGACTTTCAGTTTAGTTGTCCACGTGGCTGGAGTGATAAATTCAGCATGAAGAGAAGAGAACCCACCTGGTGTAATGGTTAGAGCACTGGACTAGCAGCCAGGAGACCTGTGGTTCAAGGCCTTGCTCTGGATGAGTGAATATTTGAACTTTAACATGGGAGAAGCCAATATACCCGAAGGACCACCTAGACCCTTATCATCCTACTCAATCACTATGGTCATCCTTGGAAGCCCTGCTTCGAGTGCCCCCACTTTTGGAGATTAGGCAAGTGGCAACCCAGGAGTGGGCCTCCTTGGCCGTGGCACGAAAACTCTAGAACTGTCTTCCCAGGAAGATCATTCATCTGCCCACTTCTGTTGCCATCTTCTGCCAGCAGGTAAAGCCTTTTTTGTTTTGGTTGGCTTTGCCTCTGAGATCCCTCCATCCTGTCCAGTGTTTTTAATTGTTTTTACATTTTAGTATATTAGCGCTGGTTTTAATTGCTTTGATGTTTCTGTTTGGTTTCAATGGTTTTAAAAATCTGATTTTATTATGTGTGTTTTAATTTGTTAGCTGTCTTGTTGGCCCTTGTGAGGACAGGAAGGTGGGAAATACATTTGGTGAAATGAAATAAGCATGCTAGCACCTCTTTCTGCATCGTATGTGGACTAACGTCCATCAAGGGGTGAGGAGGGGTGTCAGCAGAGTTGTGGTAAACATTGGCCTGGGTCCACCATTGTGAAAGGCGGGGGCAGTGGAAGGAGGAGGATTAATTGTGACAGGAAGTTCTTTTGGAGAGAGCCAAAGATATAACGGGGCATTGGTTTCCTAGGAAAGTGGGTATGGATGAATAGCGCTTTTTTTTTTGTTTTAAAAGGTGACATTTTCATAAGCTTGACTGATTTCCACCAATTCCCCCTCAGGACTTGCGACTGCCCCTTCCCCAAGGCCCCAAGTACTCAGGACCAATGCCACAGAAAAGCCCTGTGGGTCCCATTCATTGGGGAAAGCCAATGAACTATTGGAATATTTGGAGTTCTGAAGCTGGAATTCCAATTTCTTGTGTACATCATTGGTCTTCAACTCAGTTGTGTTGCACTTTTTAAATATTTGCTTAGTATGCTTTGAAAGCAAAGTTTTCTGTTGCAACTAGCCTTGGAAGCATCAGGATAGGATAAACCGCTAAATAAACAGCAAAATGGAGCTTGAGGGCTTGAAGAAGTCCAGAAAGTTACTGCAAAGGTCCAAGAGGGGTTTGGAGTTGTCAGACTTGCTGTGTGAGCCCCAAAACCCACTGGCAGCCCACCCGGTGGATGTACAGACTTTGTAAGAAACACTTTGTCAAGAGCTTATCTAAGTATTGTTAATTGTCCAAGATTCCTATTCAACTCCCTTCTTTATTATCACTTGGCAGAAAGTCACATTTCACAGTCCCATGATATATTGCAAATACTGTTTCAGACTAGGAATATTTTGGCCTAGACCTGTTTAACGCTTTGCACTAAGCATATTAAGTAACTACCTACTTGTAACTCCCTTGATGCAGCTTTGAAGATCCGTTAACTGTTGCCAGGATACAGCTCAGAGATTCACTATTTCCCTTTAAAAATGCTATTAACTGCACCACATGGAGAACCCATTCTAAGCAGTCGGCTCAGACTCTTCCTTGGGTGTGTTCAGTGGAGCTTACTCCTGAAACCATGGGAAAGGTTTTTGTTTTAGGGGGGAAAAATGAAAGCTGGGGGAAAGCCGGAATGTTTGCATACTGTTATCAGATCAACATTTATTTCACTTCTTTACCAGTATAAATAAATCATAGTGTAATTAGCATACAAAATTGTACTATTTGGCGTATTTATGGAATTCTGAAGTATAAAGGCCTGAGTTTTCTGCAAGCAGAATTATGACTGAACCTGGCCCTAGAAAGAAAGCTGCAAACTTTAGGTTTGCTTAGGTGGCTTCCAGACCACGGTCCTAAAATGCACCTGTACCATAGCAGCAAATGATATGAGAATGGGCGAGAAATGACCCCCCCCCCCATTCCTACACAACTTGATGCTGCTGTCACCCTGCCTGCCCCCCCATCGGGCCACTATTCCCCCTTTCAATGTTGGGCCTGCACAAAACTACAGGCATTAAGATGATTGCACTGGGCCAGGAAACCTGTGAAGAGTATGGACGCCAGCCTCCAGGTGGTGGCTGGATATCTCCTGGGGTTACAGCAACAGAGATCAACCTGGAGAAAATGGCTGCTTTGGAAGGTAGCCTCTATGGCATTGTACCCATTGAACTCGCTCCCTTCCCCAACCCCCATCTTCCTCAGGCTCCACCCCCAAAATCTCCAAGTATTTCCCCACCTGGAGCACGTGATAATTCAAACATGCAATCCCTTCTCTACTTGCAACCTGAAGTAGTATGGTACCCTGCCCTGCCCCCTGGAAAAGCTTTATTGCTTGCATCTCCTGGTAGTATCAAATGGCACTGTTAGGGACTTTTTTATACTGAATTGGATCCAGCACAGTGTTCCCATAGATGGAAGTATTTCCACCATGGAGTGTGACTTTCTTGTCTCCTTCTTCCCATAATAGGCCAAAATGCCCCCCCCCCCCATGCTGTTTCTTGGGGAAACACACATCTTGGATCACTACATGTTTCTCTCAATGAGTAGTGGCCTTCAAAGTGTGTTTGCAAACAAATATTTAAATACTGAAGTGGCTTGTTCGCAATAGGGTTAAGAACATGTATGTATCTACTTGTACCAGTCAAAGGTAGCTTGCAGCATTCCCAAAGGTGGCCACACAGTGATGAATGAAACAAAATTAGAACACAATGATGCTCAGAATCTAGGGTTCTGGCTTGTACAAGTTGGGTCTAAAGACAAATTACTCCAAGCCTTTATTTCCTGGCAGTAAAATGGGAATGATTAAATAACTTACCGTTCAATGAGAACAATCATGCTAAAGATTGTCAAACTTTATGTACATTTAATACCCTATTCCAGTTATATTTTCTAGCAAGTGAATCCCTTGTATTTTCAGGTTACCTCTGAGCAGCTGGAATGTTCATGTGCATTCCGTAACACTTCAGCAGCTGAGCCAATGGGTGGGGTGGTTTCATTTTAATCAACTGAAGTTGGAGAGCTCATTGTCAATAGCTGTGATCTGTAGCCTGCATTTTACTTGAGCATCTCTCCCCACCCCACACACACTTCTTGTCAAATGTACCTGACTGGGGAGGCGAACTGTGGAAACTGCTGTTCTCAACACTAGTGCCTAGTTTTGAAACAGACAAAACTCCAGGACTCAGGCCTGCCCGAAAATAAAAATGGAAGTCCTCCATTCTCATCAAATATGCACTCTTTACATGCTTAATCAACACACTGTTGTTCACTTATTATTCCAGGCGTTATGTTTAGATGCAGGGGTCAACTATGGGTTTGCTGGACTCCGGCAACAGAAAATCTTGCACTAAAGGCTTACAGAGAACAAGCTTCAGATCAGCACTAAATTCATACTCGGTGACCTCAAACAAGGTCTCCGCCAATGCTCCCTCTAAACTGTGGAGTCTTGTGAGAAAAAATTCTACTTTGTGAGCTACTAGCATTACAGTTGTGAGCAAGTGATTTGGCTACAGCATAAATTAGTTTGATCTGGAGCCATCCTTCCTGAGCTAAGACAAAAATGTGTGAACCGGAGGCTAAAAAACCACGAGCTAGCTCACACTAACTCAGCTTAGAGGGAACACTGGTCCCAGCATCACAGGACTGTTACAGAAGATGGAACTGAGATCCTAGGAGGTCAGGTACAATTAAGCTGGGAGATGTACTGTCTGCTTTGAACGTGTTGCTTCTTTACCTCTTACGTCCACAGACGTAGTAGGTGATTGTGATCATTTACAGATGAAGCCCATTCAGCAGACATTTAGAGGAATTCTCTTTAAACAGCCGATGTAGTGTAATAATGGTCAGAGTGTGTTGGACTACTAGAGGAAGAGAACAAGGTAAGGAGCTCTGGGTTCCCACTGGGGAGAAAGGCAGGAATACACATGAAGGCAACACTAAATAAAATAAAAAATACATGAAGGCTCGCTCTATCTATTTACCTACCTACCTATCTAAAGTACCCCTTGCAACGTTTCTGAGCTGGTCTGAATTAAGCACTGCTTAATAATCTGGGCTCCTGAGGTACTACTGAACTCACAATATTCTGCCTTGCTGTTCGTCTGAATCCAGTGAGCTTAGTAAGCCTGATTCTTTTTTAAAATTGTGTGTGTGTTTTTGTATGTCTGGACTTCAGGGTGACTTCTGGCAACCCCTAGTGGGGTTAGGACGTTTCAGAGAGGTGGCTAGATAACCTACCTCCATCCCAGACCTGGCATTCCTTGAAGGTCTCCCTTCCAAGTATTTGCCCGGGTCGGTCCTGCTTAGCTTCTGAGATCTGATGAGATCGAGCTTACCTGGGCTATCCGGGCAGGGCGACAAGCCTGATTCTATGCTTGTTTTCTCAGCAGCTAATCTACCCAAGTCTAGTCAGCCTGCCCCCCCCCCCCCGGAGTTTAGGGTGGACCCACATGATGCTCTTCTTGACCTTATCCTCACAACCACCCTGTGAGGTAGGCTAAACAGAGAGTGAGACTGCCTCATAACATGAACACACACACACACACATTTGATGCTCCTTTATACTGAACCAGACCTTTGATCTATGAAGGTCAGTTCTGTCTACTCAGACTGGCAGCAGCTCTCTCACCTCACTTACTGTTTGGTTCTTTTTTTACTAGAGATGCCTGGGATCTTCTGTATGCAAAGCAGAGGCTGTTCCACTAAGCCATGGCCCCCAAGGTCCCCCAGCAAACTTTATGGGAGAACAGGGATTTTACCTAGAAATACTGAGCTGGAAGGGACCTCAAGGGTCATCTAGTCCAACCCTCTGCACAATGTAGGAAATTCACAGATGCCGCCCCCCCCCCCCCCCCAAATGCCTAGAGAAAGGCCAAAGCCGTCCAGTATCCACGGGCCAATCTGGCCTAGAGAAAAAATTCCCAAAACCAGCGTCTCCCTGGTCATAGTCTGTTACTCTGGGCAGGTCCCTTCTTGACTGTTAAGGAGCAGGGGATACCTGGGAAGCCAAATGTCGCATCCGGACTAGAGGACCATAAGTTCCCTGAGCTTCCTCCAAGGTATCCAACCCCCTAATGCCTTTAATAGCTGCACGTCCGGCAGAAAACCAACCGGAGAAGCTTTCTCTTCCGTCCTCCAGCCGCTGAATGCCGGTGTGTTTGTGTTTTAAAGGCACAGGAGACCTCCCTTCAACCTGCCCTAGAGCCGGGGCTCTTTGGCAGGCGGTGAAGCGGCGGGTGTCTCGGCGCACCGATGCTGTGGAGGACAGCGCCACCTACTTACCACCGCCTCCAGGCCCTTCCGAGGTGCCTGCGGAATCGCCCTGAGTGGCAGACAGGCTGGGATTCGTAGAGCTCGTATAAGAGAAGTAGCGGGAAAGGAGCGGGGCAGCTGCGCGGGCTCACTCGGCGAGGGACTGGGCTCCTTTCCTCGCGCCCAGGCAGGTTGGGTCGGGTCCCCGCAAGAGCGCCGCCGCGCAGGGGCGGCAGCCAGTCCCCAGCGCGCGTCGCAGCAGCAGCAGCAGCTTCCAAACTTTGCTGGGCGGCCCACGTGTTTGCAAGCGCCCGCTGGCCGGGGTAGCCGAAGACGCGCTCGCCTGACGGGCTGCCGCGGGAGCAGCTGAGCCGGGGGAGGCGCACCGAGAGGGGCCGCTCGGCCGGGGCGAGGTAAAGATCGGCGTTGGGCTTCTCCGGCGGGGAGCGTTTGCGCCTCGTCAGCGCTGCTGCCTCGGAGGAGAGAGGTTTCTCTTTCGCTCCGTCGCCCGACGGGGCTGCTGCAGTGTCCGTTATCTGCAGGCGCCGCGTCTCCGTTGCGCGGAGCGCGTTTGGTTGCCCAGTTGGATGTGCTCAGCGGGTGGGTCCACGCGCGATCCTAGGCACGCGGGATTCGGGAGGGAGCCCATCCGCGGTGCTTACTTCTGAGTAAATACAGAGGCGGGCTCCCTGGCTCGTTGGGGTCTGGCGCGCTTACTCTCGAGTAGGTAGGCATAAACAGATTCCACGTGCTTCCTACCCACTACCCCGGGCTCATAACGGCTGCGATCCTATGTCCAGTCCTCTGAGAGTAAGTGGCTTCTTTCGGGTAAACCTAAAGTGTCTGCAAGACATGGTGACAGACAGCGACGGATTTACTGGAAAGTAAGCAGCGTTGAGTTCAAGGCGGTTTACTCTGAAGTAAAGGCGCGTGCCAGATTGCAACCTGGATGGAAATAATTCGCTTCTCTGCTGTCCCCGGCTTGCTTTTATGTCTCTCTCCCTCTCTCTTTCAGCTCGCAGGAGATGCCAGAAGTTGCTGGGACTTTGCAGGATCCGCGGAGGGGCGTGTGAGTGGCGCTGGGAGAGGGGCTTTGCAACTCCTCGGAGCCGGTACCTCTGGTTTACACCCCCCGCTCTTCCCGTTGCCGCGGCGAGTCCCCGCAGCCAGGAACCGAAGGATGCAGTTTCGCCTCGTCTCCTGCGCCCTGATCATCCTCAACTGCATGGATTACAGTCACTGCCAAGGCGGCCGCTGGAGACGCAGCAAGAGAGGTCAGTAGGCGCGCCAGCCAGGCCATTTCGCTCCAACTCGGCCCTTTTACTCCCCACCCCTGTTAAAAGTCTGCTCCGACCCGCCCCACCGGCCTTCCCTTTCCGCGGAGTTCCGGCGGCCCCTGGGTCTCGAACCTGGCTAGTTGGGAAGAATAGGCGCCGTCGCCGATGAATGTAATGCGCTTTAGCTTTAATGCAGATTAAAACGCGCGGGGGGGGGGGGGGGGAGTTAACACATTTCAGGGTATTACCCTATATCATTTTCTTCCTCCTCCAGGAGGGAAGGGGAAACTATTCCTTTTCTCTCAGACTACTTCCTTCGCCTTAACAGAGGATATCTTACTAACAGTGCAGTCCTAAATGGAGTGATATTTAGGTTTGCACTATACATGCCTTTTTAACTCTTCCAGTGTGTGTTCCCTATTTGAGTCTCCTCTCCTGTTCCTAAGTACAGTCTACTCATTAAGTCAGGTTCGTGTGCTTCAGTGGGAAATGTTGCTGGAAGCCCCATGGGTTCAGTAGAGCTTACTCCTGAGTAAATGTGCCTGCAGGGTACACAGCTTTAAAGATGCATGTTGAACGTACTGTATCTGAAGAAGTGTGCATGCATATGAAAGCTTATACCTTGAATAAAACTTTGTTGGTCTGAAAGTTACCACTAGACTCAAGCTTTGTGTCCTGCTGCTTCAGACCAGCACAGCTACCCACCTGAATGTAGACTTCTTAATTGCTTAATTATCTCACATTGCTGTAGTTGCAATCGAAATGGGTTAAACGGTTGTACAACAGATGTACCCCACTCCCTGGCTGTGTCCGTGTGGGCTTCAGGTTCAACTGTGTTCTAGTCTCCGCTGATGATTGTGGGAATGAAATGAGAGGATGAGGATGGGTCCAGGTAAACTTGCTTGGAGAAAAGGAACCAGTCGTTTGCATATAGGAACTTGAAGCACACAAGCAGCTAGCTCTAGCAAAGCAACGGAAATCTGAGCTAATTACAGATAATAAGTTTGCACTAGATGTCCCACATTGACAGTTCCAGGCCTCCCTGTCGGGCTGGTCCCTCTGGACTAGTTGAAATAGCAGAGGTCAAGTTTTTCAGTGAGACTCATTGAATAACATCTTTATTTCTGACTGCGGGGGGAGGAGGATGTGGAAGGCATGATGCTGTAAACATAGAGATCAAAGGGGTTTATAGGGCAAATCCACTGGTTTGCAAGACAACTCCTAGCATGCCTTAAAGAGCCATCAGTATATTAACCATGGTGGGACCACTTTCCCACCTCTGTTTTTAAAAAGCCAGTCTAGTCCTCTACGGGGGTTACTTGAAAGTCCTTTTGATTTCATTGGGACCTGCTTCTTGGGAAGAGTGCTTAGGATTGTATGGTTGGGGTTAGAGTGGCAATAATAATAGAGTGTCTTGTGGGGTAGGCTCCCAGCAGAACATTGTTCTCCCTGACAACAGATCTGTGCTAACATTATTCTGTGGTATTTTTTTGGGAGTGTGTGTCTTATAGCTTTCCTGTTAAGTTTTGCAAAAAAATTGTCCTCTTTTTTAAATTGGTCAATATTCAGCCACTGGTCAGACATGGTTTACTGCTGTCACTTACTCCTGATGTTCTTCCCTACTCTAGACTAGGGATGCTCAAACACTTTCCAGCTCTGCTCACTTCCTGTTCCATAGTAGTGATCAGGCAGCCAATGAGCTGATGGGCTTTTCATAACCTGTTCGTGTGTATTCACAGGAACAGGAAACTTGCAGCTATCAGGTGAGGGATCAGCTGGGAGTCAGCTTTTGATTTTCCCTGCTGGAGAGAAGTTTCGCTTTGTGCCCAGCAAATTTGGGGTGTGTATGTGTGGAGGAACAAAGAGCCTCCTGGCTGATCAGCTGGAAGTTGATTCTTCTGATCTCCCATCCCAGACTTGCTGAGATGCAGCAAGTTGGGGGGGTGGGGAGAGAGTGATAAGAATCCCAGCTGATTTCCTTTCTTCCCACTTCAAAACTGTTGGCTTGGGCTGCAGAGAAAAATAGAGAAATGAACTCCTTCCCTTCCCTTCTCTCTTTTTTTTTTTTTGCAATGCGGAAATTAAAAGCATTGCATTGGTCCCTGGCTAGCTTGGAGAGAGAGAAACAAGCTGTTTATATTCTCCATTTTGCAATGCAGACATCAAAAGGCGTTGCTTGATCAGGGCCTGGTTAGTTGTGAACTCTGAATGCAGAACTCTGTATGTTGTGGATGTGCTTGAGAGCATTGGTCATATGAGCTGAAATAAATAATCAGGGCTATTTTGGGGCAGGAACGCACAGGAACGGAGTTCTGGCTGGCTTCTGAGTTGGCCACACCCAGCAGGAACTCATTAGTATAATAGGCCACACCCAACAGCAGAAACTCATTAGGATTGGCTACATTAGGGGTATGTGGCCTAACATGCAAATTAATTCCTGCTACAAAAAAAGCCCAGGGTTTTGACAACAAACAAGGTAAACAGAATAAGAAGCAAAAGGTGGGTGTGGCTGGATGACCACTCTTCTGGTAACATGGGGGTGTGGCCTAATATGCTAATAAGCTGTGCTTTCAGTGGTGTGGCCTAATATGCTAATGAGTTTCTGCTGCTGGGTGTGGCCTATTATGCTAATGAGTTCCTGCTGGGCTTTTTCTACCAAAAAAGCTCTGCAAATAATAACAACAATGATATGCAGAACTCTGAACTCTGGATTTCAATCAAATTGCAATTTGTACCAAGTGTGGCTCTTGATATTTGAGCTCTCAAGCAACAGTTTGTTGAGCAGGACTGCCCTTTGGGGCTGTCTGACCTCGGACACAGCAACATCTTTGTGGCTGCTGGGGGGCAGAGGGAAGGCAAACCGGGGTTTGTGCACAAACCGCGTTTTGTTGCTTGCCCCAGCAGTAGCTCAGAGTTTGTAGCAAAAACCACAATTTAAATAAGACTCTGTTTGCCTGAAGCTGAAGGCCGTATGGGATCTGATGGACCTCAGAAGATTAACAAAGTTGACTCTTGGGGAAAACTTAGTGGTTTAGAGTGGTTTCGACAGGGTGGACAAGCTTGGGTGGTTTGGTTTCCGTGTTGCTGCTGCAGCTGCTGATACAGCACAGCATGGCAGTTTCCCTGCCCCAGTCCCTCAGCACTGCCCCCCCTCCCCTGGGCATTGAATATTGTTATGCTGGTGAAACAAAACATGTAACAGGTTCTCTGAATTCCCAGCTTTCATGTTAAAAACAGTCTCTAGCCTAGTTTGTTGGGGAGATATTTCTTTCCCTTTATGGACTTTTGTTCCAGCTTTGCTGCTTAACTGTTATTGGTTTTTCCCTTCCCTTGCACAGTATTGTTGTTCTTGCATTTTCCCCTCCTGATTTTTTTGTGTTCTTTTTTATCACATCCACCAAACTGGTCTGGAAAAATATGATGATGAAAACCTGGGAAAACAACTGTACTACATATAAAGGAGGGGGGAAACCAGTGCAGTTAAGAAGCCAACCTGGGGCAAAAAATAAAGAACCAGTGTGGAAACCCCCTTCATCTCCACAATGAAAGGGGCTAGAGACTTTCTTTTTAAAATGAAGACTGGGAGTTCACAGGACCTTGGTATACACATTGGTATAATGCTTGATCTAATGATATTCATTAGCCAGTTTTTTAAATAAAAGCCTCCAGTGGCGGGGGCAGGAAATGGCTGGCGGGGGTGGCATGTTTAGGGAAAATGGCTGCCATCTGGGCTGGAGAATCTACTCACCCACACAGCAGCTATCCAGGTTTCACTTTTATTTTCCACAAAACTTTGTAGTAAAGCAAGTTTGAGAAAGATCAGGGAAGAGTGGGGGAAGCGCCGTGAAGGTACATAAATGCACTACAATGTTGTGGGGAAGTAGGAAAATACCGGCTTCCCACCAGCAGCGAACCCAGTGCAAATAACCTATGTGGAAATGGCTGCAGGGAGGTAGTTTTCCTCCAGGTGCAATTCGGGACAGCAGTGCCGGATTTCCTCATCCCCCCCTTTTTTTCTTTCTTGCAATTTATAGCTTGGCTTGCTGACTTGAACTGTCAGATTTGCTTTACTGAAGCAACTTTGCAAAAAATAAGTCTCCAGTAAGCTTGCCTATATCTTGACTAGTCTACCTACCCATGTCTGAGTCTCCACGTTAGCATTTCAGCAGTCTGAGAGAGGGTTAAAAAAATGAAAACAACTGTTTACACCGGGTTTTCTAGCCCGTCACCGGGAAGCAGCTCCGAACTCGCCACAGGTGACCAGGTGAGGAGATATTAAATAGTTTATACTTAGATTTTCTAAAAACCATCTTTATTTTCTGTTTCCTTTAAACAAAGAAGTTTCATGAATTGCGCAGGGTGTGTGTGTGTGTGTGTGGGTGCGGTGTGAAAAAGAAGGCTGATCATTTGTTTCTGCCCTCCTTTATCATGTCTGAAGTGGGAGCGGTCCTTACATTGGGAACACGTACATCTCTTCACAGGAACCATGTCACAAGCCTCCGTTTCATATGTTGCAAATCAGTGTGGAAGCAGGAAGCGAGAGTCATTTATTGCTTCCTGTTCTCCCTCTCCCTGCAGATTCACACATGCCCATGCTGAGCGTGGTCCGGTGTGGGTGTGGCTGATTCTCAGAGATTCCTGCTTCAGGGCAGGACATTGGTCTCTCAGTAATACATGGAGTGTCTGCCAGAGATAGCATGATTCCATAATACTACATTTATATAACTGCGGTACTGGTGCTCCTAGCATAATACTTTCTTACTCTAAATGTCTTATCTCATCCAGTTGGTGAGGTGATCTGTTTATGCTCTGCTTTTTTCAGGAACAGTCTTGGTTCCATCCTTAGAGACGAGGCATCTCTGGACCTTAAACCACTTTACATTTCCTAATTGTTAACTTCCATGTAAATTCTTTTTCTGTTGATGCAATGCATTTCTCTTGCGCCCCCATTTTATTAATTTTTTAAATATATTTATAGTCCACCTTTCTTACAGAGACGCAAGGTCGATGACGCCATGTAAGTCAATACAGTCAGTAGGATGAGACCTCTAATAAGCAATGCACTAGGAGTGGAATTAGAGCAATCTGAAACGAGCGTGGAATTTTAGACATGATACAGAATGCAGATACAATGCAGAAAAATGGTATTACACCTGTAGAAAACAATGTGGTGACGCCAGGATAATACATACTGCAAACAAATAAGTCATTCTATATACAGAGGTATAGTCTGTAATCTCTTTCTTTTTATAAGTGTCTTCCTGAACCATTTTGGTATGGTATAACTTGGCCTTACCCGTGAAACCTCTCATTAGTGCTGGGTGTCATGGGGACAGCTCTTTATGTGTCTGTTAGAACTTTGTTTTTTTTAAAAAATATTCCTCATGTAAGAATTAAAGAGCACTAGATTTCTTTCCTTGATGGTAGTGTGAAAGATGGCCAAGGGAGCAGAGCTGAATCTGGATCATGCAAAACACTCTCTGAAGAACACTGTTGCCCAGAAGGCAATGCTTGAGAATGAGGTTAGGCCTGTGGTTTTGCAAAGTTAAGGTTTTGATTAGGCCTTTGATTTAGGGACAATTCTTGTTTTCTCTGCATGGATTTTTTTTTTAAAAAATGACTTTTATTAAGGGTTTTTAAACAAGGAATAAAAAAGAAAACAAAGAAAAGGAAAAAGAATCAGGTGGCTTTGAGGGCTGAGACCACATAGTGGGGATTAGAAAGATTCATGGAGGAGAGGCCCATCATAGCTACCAACCAGGCTGAAGGAAACCTCCACATCAAGCGGCAGTAAACCTTTGAATACCATTGCCAGGACGCAACAGGGGAAGGCCTTGACCTCTAGGCCCTGTTTGTTAGCTCTCCAGGGCAACTGGTTGGCTACTGTGTGAAATAGGAGGCCGGGCTAGATAGGACTGCTATTCTGGTCCAGCAAGGCTCTTACATTAACTAGAACAGTTTTTGTCACTAGATGCATGGAAAGGAGACTTGTGTTGGATCTAGCTGGTATTCCACCAGCAGAAGGGGGTCAGTCCCCTCCCCCTTCTCCAGCAGCACTTTGCAGCCCCTAAAAGTAATGCTGGGAGCCATGGGATCATCGTGGATAAAAAGCCATGGGGGGTCAGAGGGCTGTAGTGGGAAAGGGAACGGGGCACTATCACCTTACCCTGTCTTCCATCACTGAAAGGTTGTTTAAATGCAACCCTTTATCTGAAAAGGAAAGGGGCTTCTGCTTCTAGACTCTGTCACCTCTCTCCATGGGCCAGTCCCAGCGCTAAAATGATCCTTTGGTGTCAGTTGCATGAACGAAAGCCCGTACTCCTTGCAGGGTTGCCTGGTCTCTCCTGGCCACCAGTGGGGTGGGGGGGGGGGGCCTGGTTGCTACCTAAGCATAATGTGTTCTTTTTAAAAAAAACAGAGGGCAACAAAATTATCTGAGTTACTGCTGGGAAATAATTCCAGATGGGTAGCAATATGCTACCTATAATGATGCCTGTCCGATGTGTCTGTGCTAGGTCAGGTATTCTTTATGCCCTCTGTAGGGGCTTCCATGTGGATAGTTGTCCAACATCTGAACAAGGCCTGCATCTGGTATTCAAGGGAATCCTACCTGAAAGCTTGAGGAGAATGGCCCCAGAGGTCGCTTGAGAGCCTCATTTGTATGTTCAATGAAACCATGATGAGTTGAGATTTTGGTTTAATAATGACATGCCTGACAGTAATTTTGTTAATATCTTTGATATCTTGCTTCATGGTGTGGTTTGGTCAACAAAAGCTGTGGATGGTGGGTGAAATGGAATTTTCCTACAGCAGCAGAAGTGTAGACAACAGTGTTTTTTAATACATCTTCCTACGCCTTCTCACCTGTTTTTGAGAGTCCTGTAGCACAGCGGATGACCATCCTCCCCCCCCCCCCCCGGCCCAATCTGAAGGCCACATCTTGGTCTCTACTCAATTTCTGAGGGCCGTGAGTTGCTTTCTGCTCTTCCTGATTCCAGTGCTGGCGGTGCTCCGGAGTGGACGGAGACCAGGATATGGGTCTTAAACTATTATTAATAGCCCCTGAACTGTTTAATGTTTTTAGGAGTCTCAGTTGTCTAGTGGAATTGAAGTCCAGGAGGCTGATGGCTCTGATAAATTTTAACGTTTCTTGAGAGGAGAAGTTCCCACAAGCTGTAGACCACAATTGGTCCACCTCTTCTACCGTGAATGTGTAGGAATGCTTTTCTCCTCTCATCTCAAAAAGGTGGATATCCATTTAAGTGTTGTCTTCCCTGTAATAGGCTTTTCCTTCGCCTTCATATTTTCCCGTAAATATTGCAAAGCGGTCTGTTAGCAGTAAAGCATAATATAGCACAGCCAAAGATTTTAAGTCGTTGCGTTAACACTGCTTAGTAATTAACAAACAAAATTATGAATCCTAAGTAACTTTTGCTTTAGGAACAGGGCTATTTGTGTAGACCTTTCTCCTTCAAGTTCTAATTTTCTTCCGCGCTTCCCCCCCTCCCTTCCAGCCCTCTACTTCCCAACAGATGGTTTCAGAATTTTATTTTATGGTGTGTGGCTAAAATGACATCAGTCTTTTCTCTCTCTTTTTTTCTCAGTGACTGACCAAACTATCTGTGCTGACAAAAGCTATAGTGTGTCTTTAATTAAATGTGGAACTACTTTAGAAGCTGGGCTAGACAGCGAAGGGTGATAGTAATGTTTTTTGCCTTTTGCAAGACAGCTTAAGGACTGCATAGCAGGAAGACTGAAATGAATAGAGATCTAACCCACGTTGTGTGAATTATTCCACCCCCCCCCTCCTGTCTCAACTCACCAACCCATAAGCTGGTTTTAATTGAGCTCATGTTCTCCAGTTGATCTTAGAGCAACGGTTGTCCTCGCAGGACAACCGACCTGCCCCAGTGAGGCCGCGTCCCACTTAGCTCTCTGTCGGACATTCAGCTATTGGCTAAACAGAATCGGTGTTGACAGTTGACTTATTGAAAGTTAGTCTGTGCTGTCACTCCTGGGCTTTTATTGCAGTCTGTGGAAAATGCAGCTTGTTCAGCTAATTTAAAGAAATGTGCGCTAGGATGTTAATGGCTAATCCGTGCATATAGCCGAGGTTATATGTGATGCTGACTGTGTAAAGCCAAAATGCAGGATTAAAATTCCTGTAACAATTCTTCTCTCTCCCCCACCCCACATCCCATCTGCAAATAATCAGGCACGCACTGTGGGGTACTGGCAGTTAGAACCTCTCTGGCCTTCTGTTGTGTCTCTTATGTGATCTCAGATGCTCCATAATATCACTTTCTTAATGAAATAAAATTCCTGGCATAGGAGGACTCCTCTGCGTAGTTGCATCCAGTCGAGAACGGCAACCAGACCTACCATTTCTCTTGACTAATGGGTATTAAAATACAGTTGTTTTAAAAAAGAAAAGAAGCAAAATGAGCTGCACATTCATAGGTTTGTATGTACAAGGCAGGATTTTAGTGAGTATCGTTCTGGTAGGTGTGCTGCATACAATTTCTTAAATAGTTCTCCCTTCCTAGACCGAGCCGTACAAAATAGGGACTTTGTTTTCTTTGTCTCTTTAAAATTTATCTTGCTTCCATATTTATGATGGAAAATAAAAATGCATGGTTGAATCTGCGATATAGGGTACGCTACATATTGCTTGGTAAAGCTGTTTTGGAAGAAGGAAATTTAGATGGGACAGTGGCAAAACAGTGTTTTAATTCATTTTCACACTGCAAGTGGCTTCCTCCAGTGGCTTTAAATTTTTTTTTTTTTTTAATTTCAGAGATTTATAATCTCAAGCGCGGTGCTCACGCCAGTTTATGAAGAACATCATTAAGTCAAACAGTAAATCTTTAAAAAGTTAGCAATGTTAAAATTTCGATAGTAACAAAGAAACAGTAGAGCAAGACTTATGTAATAACAACAAGCAAGAGCGATTGAGCAAAATGACATGAATTCTCGTCGGAAGCCTGAAAAAATGTCTTCATTTGGTACCTGAAATGCAAAAGAGGGAAGCATCAGCTGAAGGGATGCAGCAAGGGCATTCAACAGAGAAGGTTCACCACAGAGATGAGATAGGAAGTTCCTGTCTTTAGTGCCCACCTGCTTAATCCTTGAAAAGCCTCTGGAGATGGTCTCAACAATTTGGCTGATTTGTGTGGTAGCAGAGGAGAATTTGCTCTGAAACAAACTGGCAGGTGTGGAAGTTCTTTCTGAACTGGCAAGTCGCATATCAGGGACTTCTACCAGTTGACTGGATTTTTGAACAGTGTGTGTTAAGTGGGTGCAGCGTGTGAAACACATTGCAGCAGACAAATCTGGCTGTGGTCAAGGCATGGAAAACTGCCACCTGTTCTGTCTTCACCACTAGCGAACCAGCTAGGTATTCTGAACCTGGGTGTCTTATCAACAGGAATAGCTTCAATAGAATCCCCAACCTGTTGATAGCCTCCACAGTAACTCCATCTAGAATCAGCTGATTTCTTAGCTATATTATATTACTCATTTAACATAGTCTCAAGCTCATGTTTGCACGTATTTGGGATCTGTATATGCATAGAGAGCCATTTTTGGAAGAAGGAAGTTGGGAAATGTGAGCAGTGACTCAGGAAAACTCCTACCCTGCCACAAATATGCTACTGGACTCTTACACTTTTCTACTGTTGTCCATCATTATCTTCTGGGCAGGGGTCACTGGGGGTGGGGGGGGGGGGAGGCATTTGTGAATTTCCTGCATTGTGCAGGGGGGTGGACTAGATGACTCTGGAGATCCCTTCCAACTCTATGATTCTAAATATCTTCTTCGCAAACAGGCCTCTGCTTATTATAAAAGATGTTTGAGCACTGTTGACCTATATAACATGCAGTTAGTATGTAGACCCAACACAGCACAGAATTAACAAAAGTCCATTAATTTCTTGATTTTATTGTTAGTGTGATTTATACTTACTAATCTATGAAATGCCCTTTATTTTGCCCCCCCCAATTCAGTCAGAATATGATAAATATCTTTTTTGTAAGGAAAAATGGAAATCATACATTGAAAAGACAGAGCCATTCAGATTTTAGTGATGTCGGTTCTGCAGTTGTGTCTAGCTAGTTCAGCAATTACAGAACACCCTTTTTTTTTTGCAGAGATCCCTTTAAGCTGGAAATAAGCTTTGCCTTTCTGAAGTATCAAAAATTGTTTTAATGTTAAACAACTGCTTCATGCCTGTTAAAACTTGCCCATCCATGTCTTCTCATGCTTGTTTAGTCCTGCAGGAGTGGAGTCTTGTGGTGTTGATGGTTTGGCGCTTAGAATGAAAACCGACCTCTCTTGGAGAGCTCCATTTTGATGCTGAATGTGTGTTCTAGTCACATTACATGGGATATTTTCATTTTGATTTACAGAGGTGGGAAAAGCTGATGAAGGGCGCAAACCAGAATTCACTCACTGCAGAGCAGCCCCATTAAATTGAGTACATTACTCAGTGGAAAGCAGGAGCAAAATTTCCATGAACATGGTGATGTAAATGTCCAATCAAGTAGGGTTTGGGCTACATGTATTCACATGAAAGCTAAGTATCTTTTTATAAGGCTGCAAGGTAAGGTCTTCAGATTGGCAAAATTTTATTACAGAATTTCTTCCATGCCAATATATCTTAGCATATATTAAGACAACATCAACAAAGGACTTAGAAAAATCTGGAATACCAGACTTCTGAAGACCATGAACAGGATCATCTTTGCTATCTTATTTCCTTCCCAAATAGAGATTGTACTCCATGGTATGCTGATGGGGCTGTTAGACCTCTGCTGTCAATCTTTGGGAATTTTTCAGGAGCAGAGCCTGGTAGGGGAAACTTGGGAAGCATCATGGATGCTGTGACAACATATCCAGGTGAGCATCCGGAAATGATGTCACAGAGTTAGTGACACCAGGAATTCCTACAGTCTTTATGGCCTTTACCATAGAGTGGCAGAATTCCTAGAGCATCATGGATACTGTGACATCACTTCTGGGTGCTCACCAGGATGTAATGTCATAATGTTCACTCTGTCATCCCTCCCCTTTTCGCTCCTGCTGTTCTATCAATCCAGTGCTAGGGATGGAGTATGGAATGGGAGGTTGGCTTCTGTAGTGGGCAATCCAGTAAACCTATATATACTGGTGAACTTAGGCAATCGACATGTCTGGAGTGTCCCTGGCAGCAAATGCTGATTTGGTGCTGATTCAGACAGAATGTGCCATAGAGTGTATTTAATTGTCTGTAAGTTGGTAGTTAATGACAGTCAAGAAATTTCTCTTCACTGCCAGTGTGGCTTGGATCCCACCCAGAATTTCCACATGTGCAAGAAGGGCAGGAGAGTGATTTTTGCTGATTGTCACATGGCAGGCTCTAATGCCCCCTGAAATGTTGTTCTTGCGGGACGGGCCCCCCTACAGAGATAGCTTGAGGCGGGGAGTCAGAGGTCTCCTGTGGCATGGCAATATCAGTGAAATCCACCCCTTCCACACAGAATCCAATCCGGTGTCTTCCCAATTGTACTGAATTAGACCATTCATCCACCAGTGTTAGTATCTGACCAGCAGTGGCTCTCTAGGGTCTCAGAGGTCTTTCACATCACTCTCTGCCTGGACCTTTTAATTGGAGATTTCAAATAACTGAACCTGAGATCTGCTGCATGCAAAGCAGATGCTCTACTAGTGAGCCAAGTTCAAGGCAGTATTTAGATGGATGTGGTTTGGCTGTAAACTGTGACAGTTCTGCGAGATTCCTTTGGATAAAGATCTCTCTAATTCGTCTGCCGATTGTGTAGCAGTGGAGTTGGATATACTGTCTGGTCAGGTTTACATGGATAGGGGTTTTTTTTTTGTGCATTTTTGCATGTGTATGCCTGTGCTCCTGCTTGGAAGTCGTGGCGACCTCTGGTGGCTCTTACTGGGGCACATTCAGAGAAGTGGCTTGATAGCCTGTCTCTGCCTCCTGGCCCTGGTATTCTTTGGAGGTCTCCCATCCAAATACTTGGCCCTGCTTAGCTTTCGAGATCTGACAACATTGGACTTGCCTGGGCTATCCAGGTCAGGTCTGGTTTATATGGATAGTTTTTGATGGGTCTTTTCTTGCGGCAGCTCCACTTCTTTGGAATGCACTGTCCAGTGAGGCGAGGGCTGCATCTCTGTTCTTTTTTAGGAGAGTTTGTATGGCACAGCTGTTCTGAAGGGCTTTCCATTACTAGCTTTGAATTCTCCGGTGGTAGCTTTTTAATGGCAATTTCAAACTTTAAGTAGTTTTATGGCATATTGTGTTGTATTATTTTTGGAAACTTGTTTAAGCTCTAAAGGAAAGGTGGTGTACAAGTGCTTCCAATAATTAAATATCTCTAATATTTTGTTGGCGTTGCAGGCCGGAGTATCAGTACATCTCTGGAGTGTCTGGAAGTGTGCTACTGCTCCAGCCTCTCTTTGCCCAAGCTTCTCTTTCAAAATGTATGTGGATTAAAAGCCAGCAGACCAATTACAAGGAAAAGCCCTCTGGATTTTCCAGAGCTGTTTTGATAGCACTTTGAGATGTGCGCTTTCCAAGATGGTTAATGCACTGATGCCTTTTTGAGCTTCTAATGCATTCTTGGATGGTAGTCACTTGGCTTGCAGTTGGGTACTTTGGATCACTTCTTGGAAAGCCGCATCTTTCTTATCAACACATTCGACTGACCGAATGAGCACTTTCAAGAGCAGAGGAGCATCCCCCCCCCCCCGAGTGAATATTGTGCCGCAGTTTCCAGCACAGCAACATAAAATCAGAGGGTTGGATTCAGTGGAAGGTCCGCACAAGAATCCCCATCTTTCTAGCCTTTTTTTTTTACCACCTGTGATCAGTTTTAACTCTTTGGAAATTTTATTCCCAGGCCTTGGGGCTGTGTGAAGTAATAGCCCTGTGGGTCAGAAGGCTGCAGTGGGAAGGGAAAGCAGGACAGGATTGCTCACTTCTTCCTATTCCATATTTATTTTATTTATTTTGCGTTTTGCCCTCTTCCTTTACCCCGTTGCCGCCTCCCAGCTGGCATGGCCATTACTCCATGTGTGTGCTGTGACCCTGGGAATAAATTTTCCTGGGTTCAGAAATGGCTGCTGGAGGGCGGGCCATGCTGGGAAGATTAGTGACCTACTGGTAGAATGCAGGATCCAACCCAGAAAATATTAAAAAGACAACCAAAAACAACGAACTTGTATCTTTGTGATCAGTTGTCAAGACAGAAGATAGTAGCCCATAAAACATTTTGCCGGTGTTGCTGAATGTGGATGGTGATCCTACGATTGGAAATGGGTGTGTATTCATCTCCTTGGGCAATTAAGATCCTTCAGAGGATAAATTCAAAGGGGATCCAGCAGGGGGGAAAGATCTCATATTAAGCTTTCCTCCACCACAGGGCAACTGTTAAAATACTTCCCACTTCCCAAGGTAACTCTCCCACTTTTTTTGAAATGGAAGGCCACCAGAATGTGATTCTTCCTGTCACTTTTCACAGTGATCATATACACAGGAGGCCCTGCCGTATGGAGAGATTAACCATGTCCTAGAAAAGATGAGCTTTTGATGCATCTGCAGGGAAGGAAAGGTCTTGGGTCACATCAAGAAGAGGGTGCTCTTAGAAGCCGTGTTCATCATGCCACAGTGATGGGTACGCTAGCCACTGGGAGACCTCACAGTGCTTGAAGAAAACACTGCCTTGGTAGAAGCTCGTTTTTCCAGTGGAAAGATCTACTGTAAAGGAGAGCAGATTCATGCTATTCAACCCATAATTCTAGGTTAAGGTATGTTTTGTTGGTGATTTGATGGGTTTAGACCAACAGGCATTTCTGGGGGGCAGGAGGGAGTTAAGGATTTATGGGGTTTCATTTGTGTGGTTTCAGTTTTGAATTGTAAGCTGCCTTTGGCCACATGGGAAATGCTCAATTTAAAAAAACAAACAAACAAAAGACATTGGTTTGGTTTGTTCTGGCTTGTACAAGACAGAATTGGCTACTGGGATCACTTCGCATCTTCAAAGTGGTACCTCTCCAAGAAGCCAGTGTACCATTCCTGCATTGCTGACTGCAGATGTCCTAGCCGGTGATGATAATGGGCTGGGGGAGCACTTTAGGCAGCTCACCATCCTAAGTACCCTCCCGAGAGATGCTGTGATAGCAACCTGTACTTAAGTGTTCTGGATGATGTCAACCCAACGGCACAATGCCAGCCATAATGTGAGACAAAGCATTTAAGACTGGTGTTCCAGCCACTTTACTGGCTGACGCAGGTAACGAGGGTGCCCAGTAAATTCCTATCGTATCAAGATTACAATTGTAAGGCTTAAATGTCTCAGGTTTTTTTTAAAAAAAGATGGTATCACCCACTGCAGAATCCAGTTAGATGCTTTAAACAAATAGCTCTTCAGTTTTATTGCCCATACTCATAACTGTCATTTTTGAGTCAACATCCAACATTAACGACACAGTTAAAAAGTACATTATTAAAATACAAGTGTGCATCGTTAAAATAAGTTCAAATTCACATTTAATCCCGAGGTCAAGAGTAAACATGAGCTTTCCTCAGGCACAAGGCAGAAGGGTTGTGGGACGTATTAACTGTTATATTTCATTCTGAACCAGACCATAGATTATAGTAAAGGTTTCCCTTGCTCGAAAGCCAGTCAAATCTGACTCTAGGGGGCAGTGCTCATCTCCGTTTCCAAGCCGAAGAACCAGTACTGTCTGAAGACTTTTCTGTGGTCATGTGGCTGGCATAACTAAATGCCAAGGTGCCACCGACCTTCCAATCTACAGTTTAGCGTCTTCTGAGCCACCACGACCAGACCACAGATTATATGATCACTAAATTTGCAAAATGGAGCTAGGGACAGACTAGGGGGGATTTCTCTAAAAGCTTCAAGAAAGTTCCAGATTTCCAGAAAAACCTGAAATCTAAAAACAGCAGGGAATTAAACTCCTCCATATTAAAAACTTTACGTGCCCTTGAAGACAATGTGACTGTCTTCAAGGCGGCCATAGGGCTGCCAGAGGAGCAATGGCCACCACTGGTGCATATGGTAGGTGGGCGAGAGGAAGGGAAACCTAGAGCCATCACTGAATGATGTAAGCAGAGGCAGCAGTGCTGTGAGAGGGAGAGAGAAGGATAGGGGAGTGGAGTCACTGCCAGTCATGTGAGCCAGGCAGCGATTGGTGGTGGCTCTGCAGGCAGGCGGGCTAGCTGGAACATAGGAGCCCCACCAAGGGAGGGGAATGATGGGATTCCCCTCCTGTAAGACTCACAGGTCCCTGCTTGTTGGATCTAATAATGTGAGTCCCCAAACTGGATTGGGCAATCTGCCAGTCCGGTGGAGAAAGCCAGAGACAACTGTAACTGTGTGATCTTGAGCAAATTATGGCCATTCTCCTTTTTTAACATGGGCAAAATAGTGTTCTGAGATTAAAGGCAACACAGATTTTTAAGTGCAATATAAGTAGTAGCTGGACTTTCTGGTTATGGGTTGGCTGCAGTGTTTTGTTGCGAATAATCCAGACGATGATAGGGCTGCCAAGTCACCTGGGAGGGCGGGAGAAACACCGATTTTTAATGCTTACCCCCAGTTTTTCAAAATTGGCCACCGGGGGAGGCAGTGGCTGCCAGCAGGAATGCAGGGGAACCTCGGAGCTTGCCCTGCCCTCTCCCTGCCAGGCCTGAACTCTTAAAAGGGAAATGTCTGCAGAGAGCCTGCCCTGCAGTAAAAAGCCTCACCAGACATTTCCCCTTTAAGAGCAGAGGCAGCAAGAGAAAGTCCCGCCCAGAGATTAAGGAGGGACTAGGCTCTTTGTACTGAAAGGCGTGCTTTTGCATGTGGCTTTCAAGGTTCCTGGGGTAAGTGCCTCTGCCAGCTCTTTTCCTTCTCTCTCTCTCTCCCCCTCCCCCTTTCTTTTTTCTGTCTGTCTGTCTCTCTCTCTCACTGTCCCCATCCAGCAGAGGTCTATCAGTGGCTATTATTAGCCACAAGGTCTAAATGGAACACTTTGTCTGGGGCAGTGATGCTCTGCATTCTTGGTGCTTGGGGGGCAACAGTGGGAGGGCTTCTGGAGTTCTGGCCCCGCTGCTGGACCTCCTGAGGGCACCTGGTATTTTTGGCCACTGTGTGACACAGAGTGTTGTACTGGATGGGCTGTTGGCCTGATCCACTGTGGCTTCTCTCCTGTTCTTACGATATGAAAATCATATTTAGCACTTGTGTAGCACTTAGTGGTTCATATTCTGCCAAGATGAGGAAGGATTCAGTAGGGCTGTTGCTCAGTGATAGAGCATCTGCTTGACATGCAGGAGGTATCAGCCTCTTCAGCTAAAAAGGATCAGGTAATAGGTGACATTAAAGATCTCAGCCTGAGACCCTGGAGAGCCACTACCAGTCGGAGTAGTCAATACTGACCTTGATGGACCAATGGCCTGATTCAGTATTAGGAAACTTCATGAGTTCATGTGTCAGCATGTGGAAGCAACATCACAGGATGTGACATCACAAAATGATGTCACTTCCTTTCTCCTGGCTCCACCCCCAAAGTCTCCTGGCTCCACCCCCAAAGTCCTCAGATATTTCCCAAGTTGGACTTGGCAGCCCTAGACGATGACCTTCAGATTAAAAAAGAGGGAAGATAGTTTTATCTGGGGGACTGACAAGGTAATGCTCAAAGATGAAAATCAGGAGCTGGTGTAAAATCAAAATGGCTTAAAAACTGGTGTAAAATGACAGCCCTAAAACCATACGTAAACCACACAGTTAAAGACAATGCATTGGCTTGGTTCTTGTGGTAACTCCCTTCTAGAAGAAAGCATTTCCATCAGTGGAACAGTGTTGCCTTGCAAGCATCTTATAAAGTATGGACTTGTAATATAACACTGTGTCTGGACTGTGCAAAGAGTGTGCCAGGGAGAATGGACTAATTGGTGACCGTGAGACAGTGCCAACATACTGGACAAAGAGACATGCCCAGCTGAGGGAAACCTTAGACTGACACGTGTTGAACCAGATGTGGCCCCATGGAAGAACCGATGCCATCCATCCCTGCCTCCCTAAGATGACTGCAAATTCAGGTAGACAGCATGCCAGCCTCCTTGCAACCCACAGCCACGTGAAACCAGCACCCAGAGTTATAGAGAAGTCAAACAGCACGTGACCGGATTAACTGGCTGACTCACCCTCCTGAGCCCATCAAGATAGCCAGCTGTTAAGCATTGGACCAGTAATGTTAATCATTGGCCAAGCACCTGAAAGGACTCCCTTTTCCTCCTGCTTCATCTTCATTCCTCCTCTTTGAAAAGTGTCACCGGCTAGACACATTCAAGTCAATTGCCCAACTGTTAATCCCTTCTCCCGGTTGTCTCCCGATCGTCCAGAATTGGTTTTTTGCTAGACTTCCTGGGGACCACATGATTGACCAGGCCAAGCCCACCCAGTAACTTTTAGTATAAAGGGAGAACACATGCCATGTGCTTTCTCTCCCACATCTCCTATCTGACCCTGCCCTACCTTACAGACTCTCGATCTATAGCTCCATATGCTCTGCTGGCCAGAACACGATTCCTTCCATTATAGTTGTGAGATTGTCCCAAAAGATGCAATCTGCAACAAGTCTTCTTAACCAGAAAGTCTTTTGCAAAAAGGTTCTTATTGGAATGGTTACACTTTTCCAGTTAGTAATGACTTTATTGTAAACAAACAGTATTATACTAAGTAGCTGGAATCCCCCTCACTGCATCTACACCAATCATAAAACATAAAAAGTTGTTCCAGCCCCCTGAACAGGTTTCACACAGAAATGGCGGCAAACAGGTGATTGTGCTTTTTGTTCCCAAGGAGCTTCTACTAAATGTTTTCGAGAACAGCTGCAAAAAGAATAACATGGTAGGGGAGGATTTATCCCCGACCTTGAGCAAGCTGGGAGCGAAGCAGGCAAGCTGGGAGCGTAGCAGACAAGCTGGGAGTGTAGCAGACAAAAGTGGGGTGTGATAAGAAAGCCAGACAGCTAAACAGCACATGAGCACATTCCAGCGGGTGGGGTCACTGGTCGAATCCCAACCCCTGGGGAGGAGATGGCAGCATAGCTGACAATAGTTCCCCTTACCCCTTTTTCCACTGCAGAATCACTTCGCCATGTCAGGACAGGTACGTATTACCCACCAACGAAATACCTGCTAATGTGAATGTCGCTGTACCTTTTCAGATTTGTATTTCTTAGATCTGTGTAAGTGTGTGTGTGTTTGAAGTATTGTTTGTGTGCAAACTATTCAGTAAAGAAACAATTTCATTAAAAACTGGCTTCTGTGTTTATTTCTGGGCTACTGGACTAAGTGGGACTTCTGTATATAAAGGTCTGATTATATAGTTATGCCAATTGTTTATATCGTAATTCCCCAATTTACTATTATGAAATACAGCAATTTGGCTAACAACAGAATTCCCTTGCCTTCCCTGAAATGCTGTGCCTGTAGAACAGTGGACCCTTAAGGAACAGTGTGGGGGGCAAAATGGCAGTCTGTAGTTGGAAGGGGGAAATCAGCAAATATCACTTCTGTGGGATCCAAGCCAATAGCTTGACTGCTCACTTTTATCTTGCACTTCCTTCTATGAGCTTAGAATGACGTACCCATTCTCCCCTCACAACAACCTTGTGGTTTGGGTGACACAGTGACTTGCCCAAAGTCATCCGTTAAGCTTCATGGGTGAGTGGAATTTGAGCCTGGGGCTTCCATGTCTCCAAAATCCTAGTCCAGCATTTTGGCCACTACACCACCCTGCTTGTACTGCAGAAATACAATAGAAATATAGTATGTGTACTGTTTAGCAGCAGTACATATCAAGCAGTGAACCAGGAAACAATAGTCAGCCAGGTTGCCTAACCCCACCCCCTCACCCCAGTGACCCCTCATTGCCAAATGCTTCCCAGGAGTAGCAACAGCCAGGTTGTGAGGATAAGAGGAAAAAAGAGGTGTCTATGCCATCTTGGGCTCACTGAAGGAAGAGCTGGATAGAAATGTGGTAGGTATATAGCTAAATCTGTGTTTCCCATTTGGGATGGATATAAAGGGTCACATTACACAATCCATGTGTGGTTTTTTGTCAACTCATGTCTCTTTTATGGCCCTGTTAGGTATGTGGAAAGAATAGAGGAGTCACACAATCCTCTCATGCACACATAAAGAGGCTGACAAGAGCAGGGGAGCCTATTGTCCCTATTGCTTCCTCTGATAAGGCTTGCCAGACTGGAGCAAAAAGAGTAAAACTTCTGTTTTACCATCAAATGTAGAGCCATACAAAGACCACAAAAATATTAAATGATGTTCTTTTTATGGAAGATGATGTTTTCAGTCCCAGAAGGAAGCCGTCTTGGAATCATTTCACTGACTGAGGAGCAGAGCAGGAGTAAATGTTTAATCTCTCCTATTCTAGTATCATGGCCTCAGGACACCCCCCCCCCCCCCCCCCGGAGTCTCTTTAACTGTCTGAACATCTGACCATGGATCTGGAATGTAATGTGAACTTGACACATGTTTATCTGGTTTTTCAACAGCTTGTTAAAGCTTTTTGGCAACTGGGCAAAAGAAACTGCTACTTGTAACCTGTTCAGTGGTGATTCCATCCTGCTCCTAGCAACCTTTGGGAAACCAATGGTTTGGATCCAGCAGTGCGTGAGTGGAAAGGAAGATGTACTTAGCACAGTTCCATTAGTGGAAGCAGTAGTGAAACAGCTGCAGCAACACAGAGCATTTTGATATACATGTTTAATGAAATAACACTGTGCATATGGAGTAATGGAATGTGCAACAGATGGTTCACATGATTTCACTTAATTTGGATTTGAACTTGTATGAGAAGAAATACCTTGTACTATGTTTTGTGCATGTAAAACAGGTAGTGGGGATAGAACCACTTTCACTTGACACCAGCAGACCTGGGAGAGTCATTTTAGCACTTCTGCTTGCAAATAGAGCTTGGTACACAGAAGTCTTCCATTGAATGACTTCAGCCAGGGTATGCATTCTGGAAGGCTGGTGTACCCTGAAATTCCTATTGCATATTAGATTATTTCAGTATCAAAGGCATCTTGGGAGCATCGCTTATAGACACATCTGAATGTAGTTAGTTTTCATTGATACCGCTGGATGTTAAGATTATAGCAGTTGTGGTTTCTTGTCATGGACTGGAATATTGTTGAATAAAAATGGGTTTCTAGAACTTTTCTCCTTACATTACATGGACTGAAATGTTTTTGATTGAATCCAATCTGTGTTGTGTTCTTAATTTCAAATACATCTTATCAACTTTTTAGAGGAAAGGTAGTCATGGAGGAAGGATACCAAAAAATGTGGTCACTGGTTGGTGACATCACCTAGCGAAAGTAACCCAAATTTAATCCATTGGTGGCATACAGTGTTTAGATGTTCTATGTGTTTGAAGCAGAAGCAGGTATAAAAAATAGTATGGTACCAACAACATCTAAATATGTCGTTCCGTGACAGTGATTAAATAGTAGTGGCCCCTCTTGATGAAACTCTCGTGCAGATGACATCTGGGCCCTGCAGGATCTTTTTAGCTTCCATAGGGCTTGTAAGACAGAGTTGTTCCACCAGACTTTTCACTGAGGATGGTCAAGGCCAATTTATTCCCACCTATTACTGGTGCTACCTGTTGTATTTTTTTATACAGCAATCTGGGGTTTGGTTGTTGGGTGCCAAATAATTGTTTTATTCTAATGCCTGAGTTAGCGTGCTATTTTATGGATTGGAATTTAATATTTTTGTGAGTATGATTTATCTTTGTTTATAGATTGTTTTGTTGGATGTTGTGGGCTGCCCTGAGCCCTGTGATCCAAGAGAGGGCTGGGGATATAGGTCAATAAATAAAGATGTGGCAAAAAATCTTGGGGTTGAGTTGCGTCAAAAGTAGACCCTATTCCTCATTTGTGGCCTGCAAGGGTAGTCTTTCCCTTCTCTCAACCCATCGTTTTCTTGTGAAAACAGTCTTCTTCCTCCAAAGCTTCACTTGAGTACAGTTGCATGTACAACTGAAAAACAGGTATTTCCCCATTTCTCCTCATTCACTTTTAGGTTCCAAGCTTGTATGGGTAAGGGCTGGGTTTGCCAACCTCCAGGAATTACAACTAACAGACACAAAAAAATCAGTCCCCTTGGAGAAAATGGCTGCCTCAGAGAGTCCTGTCCTCCCTAGACTCTACCCCAAAATTTCTAGGAATTCCATAACCTGGAGTTGGCAGTTATAGCAGGGATACATTTTATATTCTGTAAAAGTGTAATGTATATTGATGGTATTAAATAGGTTAGTTACTGTGCCATTCTAAGCAGAGCTGCACATCTCTAAGCTCATTAACTAATGGAATTGGAAGAGTATGATTCTGTTTGGGATGGCACTGTTTGGGATGGCGCTAAGGCTAGCCCAGTCTGGTCTGATTTCGAAAGCTGGACAGAGTTCTCACTGGGTTGGTGACAGAAAATGGCCTCAACATGATGAATTCTAGTCTAGTTGGTATTGTTTAGGATCAAGGGCTGAGTGAGATCAGCTGCTCAGCCCTGCTTCCCTGCTAACCTGCCTCTCTCTGTGTGAAATGCCAAGCTGTTAGTTTAATTTTTAAATGATTTGGTTAGTTGCTTAGAAAAGGTGTTTGATAATGAGAAGTGGAATGTGATTTCACTAAAAAATATATTCTTCAGACAGCCTTCTCCAGGGGGTATCCTCACCTAATTGTCCATATGGCAACAGTTAGGCTCCAAACTTTTCTGTGGTAGGTTCATTCTTCTGGAAGGGTGTTTGAGATTGGGGGCAGAGGGCCTTTTCGTTGGCTGCCTTCATGAAGATGTGTAAGACTTTTATTTTAGATGGCATTTAATAGAGGCTAAGGCTAGCCCAGTCTGGTCTGATTTCGAAAGCTGGACAGGGTCGGCCTTGGCTAATAGTTTCTTAACACCAAGGACATCCAGGGTTGCTATGCAGAGCAGGCAATAGCAAACCACCTCTGTTCATCTCTTGCCCTGAAAACCTATCCGTTTGCTGTGTTGAGGCCATTTTGGGTGGCATTCTGAGGTAAAATTTGTGACAGTGAAGAGTAAAAATGTTGAAGGCATTTGCAGGTGGAGTCTTGAGGCTTGGCTGTGACATGTTGATGTCTTTTTACCGGAATAGCCTTGAATACAGCTGTGTGCTGTGTAGCTAAGGAACTTGTGGTGATGGGGTACATGGAGCATACTGTTGGGAGGACTACTTCAAGTGGCAGAAAAGTTAGCTGTGTACTGTATGTTGTTATTCATTTGTGTGTGTTTTTAAACTTCTGTTATTAACAGAAAAGTAAAACTACTGTTTCCCTTCCTTTCCATCTTGTCAGGTCTGTTCTCAGATTTATATAATTGGATCAGAGTCTCTATGTACCTTCCCTTCCTCTAATCTAAAAAGGTAGCTTTTCTTCACATGGCTTTCTGTGCCATTTAGGACTTTTTCCCTGTCAGGCAATGATAGCTTTTTCAGAGAGCTAGAGGTGATTTTAAATAGGTAGTACTGCTTATAACATGTATGATTTTTTAAATCTCCTAAACCGTTTTCGCAGGGTTCTAAGTTTATTTCACAGACCTGCAAAACCAGTTGGACCAGAGGCAGTGGTGGCGCCAGCCCCAAAGAAATGTGTGTGGATGGCAGAAAGCAATTCCTTCCTTAGGTAGTTTTTAGCTCTCTTTAAAAATGCTTGTGTCTCACCGGTTAGAGTTGGAACCTGAATTCTTGTTTTTATTCCTTTTCTAAACTTCTTTCTGTCAGCCGCCTTGGGAAAAGTAGCAGTTCCCCAACCTTTCTTTGACTTATTGAAACATTAGCAGAGGAGTGAACACACAGTCCTCAATTTCTGGAAAGGCACTGAAATGCAACCCCCCCCCCCCCGCACGAATCCGAAGACGGCCCTGATCTTGTGATGGTTGTTCTTAATAGCTTTTACGAGGCAGCCAGCAAGTGAAACTTACGGCATGTTCAGCTGGGTGTAATCTGAGGCTCTTTGGGTAAAATAACATTAGTCTGTGCTACTTAAACACACTCTGGAAAGATTAAGGAGGAGAGGAAGGAAAATATTTGAGGAGATCAACTGGATGTGGTCGAATACAAGAAACGTCACCTGAGATGGATTAACGGTTTGCCGAGCTTGACCTGAATGAGAGACCTCCATTTAAAACTTGTGCTCTTAGCTGATCAGCTCCTAGTATTCTTTCCTTGTGTCAATTTCTTTCCATCCATAACTTTCTACCAGAATTCATATAATAGAAGTGTCCAATAATTTAAATGTCTCAACTGCTGCAAAGTCTTTTTAAAAAATCCTCAGTTTAACATTCCTTCTCATTATTAGCTGCAGCTGGCTCTTTCTAATTACAACAGTCCACACACACACACAAACACACCCACACACACCCCCACCCCTCTTTTATGTTCTGTGGATGTCATTCCATTTTAGAGCTTTAAAAATGCATTTGCCTACTCTTGGGCTGCTACCCGTATAGCTCATGCATTTTTGTTCAAGGAGTTTCAAACGTTTAACAGTGTTCATGCTTCAATATTGAACCCAAACCCAGTTATATAGCTACGCTAGAAACTCCTGTCAGTTTTGTACCAATAACTGTCATCATTTCCTCACTCTGAATAACCAAATTCTGGGAACTGTAGTTTAATGAAAGTGCTGACAATTCTCTGGCAGAGATCACTTTCCTCCTTATAAAACTACAACTCCCAAGGTTCCCTAGGAAAACGGAATTGCTGCTAAATCAGTTTACGCTGCAAGTATTTCTGCAAGTTTGGCAGGTACCAGGTTAAAATTGATGAGTGACCTTCCCCAGCCTCTGACTGGAAAGGGCTTGGCAGATTACAAGGAACACTGTAGAACTGTAGGGGGTTTAATGGTTTTTTTTTTTTAATCATCTATACTCCCTGAAACAGCCACTGCAGCCTCAGGGTGGAAGGGGACAGCCTTTCTCCTTACTACACAGTGCCCTTTCTCTTCTGATGATATCCAGAATGGGAAGAAACCTGTATTCGGAGCCAGAGAAGAAACTGGGTATGCCGTGCTTTGTTCTGAGTTGAAGGCAAGCGTTAAAAGCCACCAAGGCTCGGATTCTGAGCCTAGGAGCTACAGATTTCTTCATCGTTGCTATTCAAAGCTGTGCTTTAACTCACTTTATTGCATAGCGATGGAGTCTTCAAATTCCATGTTCTTAAAATTGTGGCGGCCCTGTTAACTGCTTTGCAGTGGACTCTTTCTAAAGCTGCTTGAACAACATCTTGGGTGATGGGCAAATTAAGCATTTTTAGAAACTAGATTGTAAATGGGGGTTCAGCAAAGTGAAGGCATGTCTTTCAGAAGTATTCTGGCATAAGGGTGAGAGGCTGCTAGTGTTCCAAGTGACTTGTACTGTAATCACAGGCTTTGTGGGACAGTGTACCAATGTGGAATTAACCAACAGGACTCCAGACATGATGAGGTCCCCAATCCAAGTAGTATCACTACTTTGGCACTATCTGTATTCAGTTCAACAAGTTCAGCTTTATGCAGTAGCAAGCAAATTTCCTGAAGGAAAGCATTATCTTTTCCTGGAAATTTACTGTAACTAGAATTCTTACCCAACCTGTCCTCTGTAGCTTTGCTGCATCCAACATGGACTTGTTTGAATTTTCCTCTGATTTGGAAGTGAACAGTGGAGTACGCCAGCCATATGAACTGTGCCCCTTCTAGCCTCTTAGCAGATAAGCACCGCTTCATATTTTATTAGAACAATTTGGCTCCTGACGTGAACTCAAGACTCATTAATCCTATAATGTAGTGGATAGAGTTGGAAAAATACAGGATGTAAATATGTTCTTCATTACACACTCTAATACCAACCAGATATGGAGTGTGCATTCTGTAATATGGTAGTCAGAATGTAGTAAGCAACTAGCAAATTGTTGACAAGGCTCATCTGTTCTTCATTTTAGTTTGGAGTCTTGAGCAAAAATTCTTAAAGTTTGACTGCTCGGCGTTGCTTACTGATGCTTATCTTAACTAGATGGAGCGATACTAAATACATAAGGACGTTGAGAAGGTTGCCCTCTATGTTGGCAGTACATGTTGAGGGCCAAACTACACAATGCTCCTGACACGTACTGGGTAATAGTTACACAGCCCAGCTCACAGTCAGATGTCCACTGGGGAACTCACCTTAAGAAGTGCCCTTTTGCTTGGCCGTGTGAGAGAGTGCTACAAGGAGCTTCCAGTTTCCCTCCCACCCAGCTTTTGCTAGCAGAAGAGGTGGCAGGGGGCAATGCTCCCTCTAAGCCGTGGAGTCTTGTGAGCAAAAATTCTACTTTGTGAGCTACTGGCATTAAAGTTGTGAGCAAGCGATTTGGCTGCTGCATAAATTAGTTTGATCTGGAGCCATCCTTCCTGAGCTGGGGCAAAAATGTGTGAGCTGAAGGCTAAAAAACTGCAAGCTGGCTCACACTAACTCAGCGGGAACACTGGCAGAGGGTCTTTTTGCCCTTTCCCCTGGTTCCATGTGGCCTAGCAAAGAGACATGAAGCCAGAGAAATGGAACAAAAACCCCTGCCACCCTTTCCACCAGTGAAAGCAGTACGGGAGGGAAACTGGAAGCTCTTTGTTCTCAGTGTTCTATTGCAGTACTGAGTACTTCTCAGGGTGAGTTCCCCTGATGTATGTCTGATTGCAAGTCCCACAGCATGGCAGGTGTATCGTTTAGTTATGCCTTAAGTTTACAATTTGTGTGGAGCAAGCCTGTGGAGTGGTGGTCTTAATTGCGCAAGCAACCCTCAATGGGGGCAGTATTCTTGAGAGCCAGTTTGGTGTAGTGGTTAAGAGTGCAAACTCTAATCTGGGAGACCCAAGTTTATTTATTTATTTATTTCATTTTTATCCTGCCTTGCCGGCGAACTGGCTCAAGGCGGCTAACAACCATAAAATACCACCAGAGTGGTTTACAAGTTAAAACAAGTTAAAACTAACATAAAACCAAACATTAGCGCCTACACAAATATAAGCAACAATATAACTGGCAGCATCAGAGTTCTCATGGTGAACAGATGGCAATACAAGGTTCTGCCGAAGGGACCAGGGTGATGTTATCCTGCAATTTCCCCCTGGTGGCGGCTCCTAATTGAAAGCCTGGTGGAAGAGCTCCGTCTTGCAGGCCCCGCGGAACTGTAATGAGTCCCGCAGGGCCCTGATGTCGCCCGGGAGCTCATTCCACCAGTATGGGGCCACCGCCGAGAAATCCCTGGCCCTGGTACAGGCCAGCCGAGCGTCTTTCAGACCGGGGATAGTCAGGCGATGTTGAGTGCCTGACCTCAGTGCCCTCTGGGGCATATATGGGGAAAGGCGGTCCCTCAAGTAGGCAGGCCCCAGACTATATAGGGCTTTAAAGGTCCTTTAAAGTTTGATTCCCCACTCCTGCACATACAACTGCTGGTGTGACCTTGGGTCAGTCACAAGTTCTCTCAGCTGTTCTCTCAAGAGCAGTCCTCGAAAGAGCACTCTCAGCCCCACCTACCTCACAGGATGTCTGTTGAGCAGAGGGGAAAGGAAAGGAGATTGTAAGGCATTCTGTGACTCCAAGTGAAGGGCAGGGTATAAATCTACTTTCCTCTTCTTTTTCTTTGGGATGTCAGTGACATGGCTAGTGGCTAGAGAGTTTCCCCCTTCTTAGTCAGTCATAAAATAAGCAGAAGTGTATTTCTTGGCTCATGTGGCTTGGCTGCTCAGAGCAGGAACATGTTTTGGGGTCAGTTATGGTTCCATTCCAAAAGAAAGTAACTTCAGATGGTGAGGGTTGTATTTCTGGAATACAGGAATAGCTAGGGGTGTGCTGTCAGTAGCCTTTCAGGTAGGAAGAAGGGGCTGTCTAAAAATCCCAAATGCTCCCCCATTAGCCCTGAAAATTATGAATGCTCCTGAGATCTGTAGATGGGAGGCTGAATATCCCCTATTTAGAATCACTGTTCTAGAGTATTTACTGAGATCTTGGCTGGCTCATTAGGAATGTCGACATTTGCTTACAAAATATGTACTGCAACAAAGGGAAATTGGTTTAAGTGCCTGGTGTTTGGGGTTTTCTGTTCTGCCTTCTTTTCCAAAAGTTTCTGAGTGGCCACTAGGCCTGGGAATTTCTTAGAAAGTCTGGTAAGCCTCTGGATTCTATTAAGCATCTTTTTGGATTCTGTGGTTATTGAATTACAACATGGAGATTTGACACTATGCCTGCATGGAGGAATTTGAACATAGTGAGGAAGAAGGAAGCCACAACCTCAGTCCATTCCTCCCCCCACCCCTTGCCCCGTGTCCTCCTTTCCCAGGACTCTGAGTATGCTTCATGTCAGGTAGGTGAGGGGGATGAAAAAGAGGTAGGTAAGTAAGTGGATGGGAGAAGGCACCAGTGCCTTATCTCCTATGTCATGGAGGAATTTTAAAGTATAGCGTCAGGTTCTTGGTAACCCTCAAGGCTGGGGTGTTGTGTCTCAAATACTGCTGACCAGATTATCTGAGGAAGTTGTCTCCCACAGTTTTCCCAGATTCAGAGACAGTGGGAATCTCTGCATATGGAAGTTGGTTAGCTGTAATGGCTAATAAATGTTGGTAACACTAATTGTAGAACTTGCTTCCCAGAGTATTTTGCTGTTCCTCCCTTACAACACGTCACCATCTTGCCAGCTCTTCCAACCTTCGCGAGAGGCAGTTTGGTATAGTGGTTAAGACCGGTGGACTCTAATCTGGAGAACCAGGTTTGAGTCCCCGTTCCTCCACATGAAACCTGCTGGGTGACCTTGGACCAGTCATAGTTCTCTCAGAACTCTCCCAGCCCCATCTACCTCACAAGGTGACTGTTGTGTGGAGGGGAAGGGAAGGCAATTGTAAGCTACTTTGACATTTACTAGGGTAGAGAAAAGTGAGGTATAAAAACCAACTCTTCTTCTGGAGGTATGGATATGCTGCAAGCCTTCCAGAGGTGCTAGCTGTATGCCGGCAATGGAAGTAAATGTGGCTTTTACAGTTGATATTAATGGTGAAAGTGGCTCTCTGTGAGCTGCGGATGAGTACCATTGTATTTGCACATCAGAAAAAAAAGTATTCTAGTCTGGCCTTTAACATGCTGTGCTAGCTTGCCATCTTAATGGAGCTATTAATTTCGGGAAACTTAAAGAAATTTACTGCCTGCAGGCTTATCAGGGCATTAAACCGTCTCATTCTGCCACATTTGTAGACCAGGACTGACAGCGGTGACGTTACAGAATGTGTGTTTTGTTTTATTTTACAAAATTTATATCCCGCTTATTCTGCCCTCACAAGGGTTTAGGGACATGGAGTGGCTTCTTACAATTGTACTGGGGTTTCTGGTGCACAGCAGCAGCTTTTAAAGCAAGGGAGGGCTTTTTATTGATAAGCACAAGGAGCCCAACAGGCATCGATAATATAATACACAATAGCAGCTTTGTGGTATTCCAGTTTTTCACTGTGCAGTTCCTGACTAAGACAGGAATTATATCAGAGAAACGCCGGCCAATGCGGAAGAGAAATCAAAAAGGTAAAATGAGGCAAACTTTTCCCCAATCTCTTTTCAGTCTTTCATAGGTGTTCATCACAAGCTGGCTCTGCAGATTTAATTTGCTAATATAATTGTATACTCATTTTCACATGGCAGACAGAAAGAGATTCTGCTGAAGAGGGGGAGAGCTGATAACATTTTTCCCTATAAAAAAGAAACCTCCTATTCATAGGGGATGTTAGGGGAGGAGTGTAGCATCTCCAGTGGTGTTCCAATCAGCTTTCTATGTGATGGAGCTAGTTTAACATCCTAATTTCATATCGGCCAATATTAGCAGGAATCCCATGGCAAAGTATGTTGTGACATTGCTTTCTTTGAAGCTGTATGGCCTGCGTCACTCCATCTTTTTTACGTGCTGGTGCTTAGTTGCCCCGAGAGAATGGTGTTCGGCCACTCCCAAGAGAACTTTCCTGTCTCTTATGCTTGTTAGCAGCCTTTATAATTATTTCTTCACTGGTAGCCAGCATTTAAGGCAGGGGTGTTGAACTCATTTGTTATGGAGGGCCGGATTTGACATAAATTGGACTTTGTCGGGCCGGGCCATGTGTGTCATAAAATTTAATGCAGGTAGCAGAGATAGAAACTTTATAAAGGACACAAACACAAAGTTTTTTTTTTAACTTAAAATAAAAACAGGCTTGAAGCATTAGCACTCTAGCAATATTTTGTTTATTTAACAGTCTCTGATAACTGACACTTCTTACTCTGAATTACTACATCAAAATGTCTGTGCTATCTCTCCTGAGTGACTGAGTCTAGGAAAGCAAGCTAGGACGCAGCTGCAGCAGTAGAACTGGAGGAAGAAGCAGGAGACAGCCAGTCCCTTGTGGGCCTGATAGAAGCCCTCTGGGGGCCTGATCTGGCCCCCGGGCCGCACGTTTGACACCCCTGATTTAAGGTATAAGATCTCTAGTTTTAGTTATGCATGTGGTCTCAGGTATGTGTGTGCGAACCTGCTGTGTGTGTGCAAACTCGAGGCTCAGCTGATGGAAGCATAGCCTGCGTTTTGATAGGTTTTGATGCTTTCTTAAAAATTTCTGTGTAAGCAAACCTGGCTCTCACATATAATTTCCTTGAGATTTCTGTGAACCTCAGAGCTCCTGGCCAGGGCCCCTTACGGAACCTAGAATGGACTTAATAGTGGGGGCAGAATGTTTCCATTTCCATTCTGTCTAGTGTTGGACATTTGGTTAACCATTGTTTTTTATGGTCATAATGGAGGTTGTCATATTATCTCAAATACCTTTCCCCCTACAGGCTAAGGGTGCAAGCTGATATTTAACTCTATTCAGCACGTCCTAAGTATTCAGGCTGTTCTAAACAGGAGCAGAGAAAGAGCTTCCAGATCATGACCTGAAACTTTTCCTTCTCACCCGCCCCCTTTAGTGAGTTAATACTCAGTCTGAAGAGTGCTGTAGAACTCAAAACCTTGCATATTGTTTTGAGTAATTTTTGTTGGTCATAATAAATGATATTACATGGTATTTTGTTTTTGGATTTTTCTTTGGCCTAACCACTTAACATTCATTATACTTTTAAAATATCTAGTTAACAGGATGAGCCATTAAAATAAGGGAAGTTTTTAATGTTTTGGCAAGGGAAGATCTTTACATTGGACCAGTTCCCAAGCAAGTGATAGTCAGGCTAAAGGGAAAAGTCTGGTAATGATTTTAAGAATCATACTTCCTAGGATCATCATTGAGAAACTTACATTTATGCAATTAATACTGTGCACAAGATGTCATTTGTCCTTTATGATTCTTGGTCATGCTACTTATGTGTCTAGGTGACATTATGTACTTGTGGAACAAGAAGGGCTTTTGCATCAGTCTTTTCCTTCATGAATTTACCTAATAATTTTTCTAAACCCATCTACACCAGTAATGATGATGTATTCTTGTGGCACTGCCAAGAAGTAGTCACAGTCTGTATGTTGTTTATTCCTGGTTGGCATGTTTGTTTGCTTGTTTACAAAATTTAAACCCTGCCTTTCTGTCCTCATCAGGGCTGCCAAGGCAGCTATCAAATTTAAAAAAACATACATAATAAAAACATGCCTTAACAACCATTAAAACCAACAAAACACATCATTAAAACAATTAAAATCAAAGCTAAAATACACATACAAAAGCATAAAAACAACAATCACAACAGGGGCAGGAAGAAGGGAAGGAAGGAGTGTTTTCCTGGTTTGCTTGTTCTAAAATTCTTCTTCTGATGTTGAACAGGCTTCACTCCTTATTGCAGTAATGTATAAAAAAGAAAAAGAAAAAAAGGGAACCAAGTCAACTTGATCTTGCACACTGCTTTATAGATGAGTACCTGTTGTCTTTAGTAGTACCTCTAAAAATATGTTACGTTGATATTGCAAGACTTAAATACTTTTAGTGACACAGGTTAGGTTCCGCCTCTCCCTTAGACCAACCAATGGGAGATGATGGAATGTTGGTGAGAAGATGACAGTTAAACAGCCATTAGTTGAGTTGGGATCAGAGCTGGCAGAGGAAAAAAGCAGTAAGCCTGAGCCATCTCATCTGTAGCAGAACAGCAGCATGACATTGACTGAGAGAAAGTCAACTTTATTTTTATTTATTTTATTTAATTCATTTGTTCCCTGCCTTTCTCCCCAGTGGGGACCAAAAGTGGTTTACATCATTCTCCTCTCTTCCATTTTATCCTCACAAGAGCCCCTGTGAGGTAGGTTAGGCTGAGATAGTGTGACTGACCCAAGTCACCCACTGAGCTTCCATGACATGGCTGGGGATTTGAATCTGGGTCTCCCAGATACTAGTCCAGCACTCTTAACTACTATACCCCACTGGCTGCCCTTGTAACAACAACTTTTAAAAGGTAGATGTGGAACACTTATGGATGGTAAGTATATGCTTTCTCAATATGTGCAGAAGTATGGACAATGGTGTTAGCTGAAGTTACAGAGCAGTAATCATATTAGTTTATCAATAGAATAAACTTGTTCGTTTCTAAGGTGTTATATCATTCTTTACTATTTATTTATTGATTTATTTTTCGTATTTCTACCCTGCCCTCCCAGCCAAAGCCAGCTCAGGGCGGCTTACATAAAAACAAATAGGATACATTAAAACATTTCTAAAACCATAATAAAGTGCTAGTAGTTGTTATTGTTTGTTATTGTCCATATGACGGTAGCAGCCATTGTTCAAAGTTTTCAGCTCACAGTTTTTAAGATAAATATCTTATATTTTAAGATAAACCTTTTTTAGATAAATATCTCACTATCACTCTTCTGCCATTTTCATGGGAACATAAAGTTTATGTAAAATGTTCAGGGAGCAAAGTCTTTTTTTTTTTTTAAGTGAGTTGAATCCTGCCAGCTTTTCATATGCTGAAAAAGGGTGGGGAGGGGGGTTCCCCATTGACCACCAAAAATACTACGCTGGGGATCATGGAACTTGTATGGACAAAAGTCACGTGGGACAGGAACTGTGGTAAAAAGGGGAGTTTTGCAGGATTGAGTGAAAAAAGCTGGCTGGAGCAATTGTGCTTATACAAGTTTTAGAAAGAATTAGCAGTAACAGATGATTTAGGGTTCAGAACTGATGAGTAATGAACTGATGGTCATTTTATGTTTCTCTGGAGACTGATTTATGTGATCTTTGGGGAGGGTGTTATTTCACGTTTGGTTGAACTTTGTTTTTAGAGTAAGTCAGTCTGGTTTGTGTTGGGGGCCAAGACTGATCATGTTAACACCCGCTGTGATAGGTGGGGCACAACCCTTCCCCATCAGCCCTTTGTATCTGTCTGTTTAGCAAACCAGTTTAAAGAACTAGTTCAGATGCACTAGTTTGAAGCAAGAGCAGCGGATGCACTTCACCAAAGAATGTGTATTTGCACATAGCACCAAGATACATTTATTTATCACTCTCCCAATGTTCGGGTTTCTTTGTTAACTCTTATTCTGTACTGCTATCAGAGAACCTACGAATGTGGATCTTGCTTGTATTTGGTGTAAGACTTGAGTGTATGGGAGAGGGCTTTCTTAATTATTATTACTAAGCTTCCTGTGAACTTAAAGATGAACTGTGTGAAGAGTCAACAGGACATTCTCACCTTTGAAGTGGTTTGGTAAAATTCATTTGCCCATTTTATGTCAAGGATTGCATTTAAGCTTTGGGACATTATGGCGCACACAGTACACAAGTGGGAAAATTCTTACAGCTTTCCAACAACAAAAAAAAGCAGATCCCTCTTCCTAGTGGAACACAGTAAAAGCTTTTTCTTGTGTCAGGCGAAAGGTCTGTCTCTAGTATTGCATTTAGTTTCTCAGAGTGGCCAACCAGATGCCTCCAGGAAGTCCGCAACGTGGAAGGAGGGCACCTCCCTCCTTCTGTTACTGTCCAGTAAGAGGAAGAGGAAGAGGAGATTGGATTTATACCCCGCCCTTTGTTCGGAGTCTCAGAGTAGCTTACAAACTCCTTTCCCTTCCCCTCCCCACAACCGACACCCTGTGAGGTAGGTGGGTCTGAGAGAGCTCTTTCAAGAACTCCTCTGTCAAGAACAGCTCTGACAGAACTATAACTTGACCAAGGTCATCCAGCAGCTACAAGTAGAGGAGTGCGGAATCAACGCTGGTTCTCCCAGAATAGAGTCTGCGCACTTAACTACTACACCAGACTGGCATTCAGAGTAGGGTTACCAACTCCAGGTTGGGAAATTGCTTGATATTTGGGGGTGGAGCCTGGGGAAGGCAGGGTTTGAGGAGGGGAAGCACCTCAATGAGGTATAATGCCATAGAGCCCAGCTTCCAGTGCAGCCGGGGCCGATGATCTCCATCGCCTGGAGATCAGTTGTAATTCTAGGTATCTCCAGGCCATCTCCAGGCCCTACCTGGCGGCTGGCAACCCTAATTCAGATGTGTACTGTTTGTGAACTGGAAGGTTTCATTTACCAGTAGGGCCTGTCATCTTTGAGGCAGGGGAGATGCTGCAAGAGCTTTGTGTTGTTACTGCAACTCTTCCTCGCAAGACCAGAAGCGAAGAGGGACAACCCAGAAGTGATGCAGCAGTGGCAGAACAATCTCCAACTAAAAGCTGATTATAAAAATGAACCCAAAAGGAAAACTTCCTGGCTGTGCTGGGGAAAGCATGATCCTTTCTTGAACGGAAGGATCACGCTTTCATGCATTACCTCAAGAGGAGTGTTTGGACTTACTTTGCAGGACCTACGCCCAGTGGCAGAGGGGGCTCTGGTCCGAGAAGTGAAAACAGGCTCCAATATGGATGTGTCTGACCTCCCTGCTTCTCCATATTTTCTTGGAATGCCTGAGGCATTTGAGCAGTGAGCCCAGGACTGTGGAGTAACAGCCCTGGATTAATATACTTGCCATAAGGTAACTTGTGAAGGAAGAAGAAGGAAAGACAATCAAGAAAAGGGGAAGGCCTGTGATGAATTCTTAACAGTCTCTTCTTCAAGCCTCGGGAGAGTAGGGCACATGGCTCATTCCAGACTCTGAGGCCCTTCCTTCTCTGTCTGCCACAAAAATAAATTTTAAAAATTGGCGTTGCCACAAAGAAAGCTCACTGTCCACCATGAGTTTCCATAAAGCTGTCTTGGTTAGTGGGGCTCCATACTTTTTTTAGTGAAATTAAGTGTCCCTGCTTGTGATAAACAAACAGCAAGTGTTGTGACTCTTACAGCTCTTCTTTAAAATGACTTTCCAAATAAAAAAGTCTATTTTTGAAGTTTTTTCTTTAAACTTGTCTGCGTGCTACTGTCAGATATTGGCCATTTCCACCGTTTCCTTTATTTATTTTTTGGTATTGCTTTTCTTGAATAAAAGCCAGTCATTTTCTGGCAGATTATTTTGTTAGAAAATAACAGTCAGCAATGTGGCTTACGGTTGCACTCTGAGGTAATAATGAGTTTAGCAGGTAGTTTGTGATTGCGCGCAATCAGTAATCTGCAGAAACTGCTAGGCCTCCCTGCACTTGAGGAGAGCCATTTAAATCAAGGGGTCCATGCACAGCACAGATGGCTTAAAGGATGGAATCATTACTGCCATGTGCTTTAATGTGCACTCAGATCTGTGGAGACTGGCTTGTAAAAGGCTATCAAAAGCACGAGAGAATTATGACTGACTGCAATAGAAGAGAACAGTTAACATGCCCTTGATCCCCACACTGAAATCTGTGGAATTACAACCCTAGTTTTATATTGAACTTCAGTTTTCCATCTCAGCTGAAACTGATTCAACTAGGGTTGCCAGGTCCTTCCTGACAACTGGTAGGGGATGGGGGGGACTTACAAGGAGAAAAGCCTAGGCCTCATCACTAGTGTCACACCGGAAGTGACATCAAGCCAGTGATATCTGGGTGACACTCTGGTATTTGGGCGAAAACTCTATGGTAAAACCGACTTTTACCATAGAGTTCTTGCCCAAATACCAGAGTGTCAACTGGACATCACTGGCATGATGATGTCACTTCTGCTGCGAGGTGGAGAATATTTGCATAGGATCCACTTGGCAGACATGCTTGTTGGAAGCTATTCTCCTTAGCCTGTTATAATGCACTTCCTTTAGTAGAGCTGACTGGTAGATTCAGGGGAATTCCCCGAGAGCAGAGGTTATGTCCCTGTGTAGCTCAGGTTGTAGAATCCATAACACATTTTAATTTTTCCTGCAAGATTTATGCTGGACAAAGAGTCATAAACTCTGCGTATGGCTACCTTGCTAGCCTGCTCTGTAGTAGACTGCAGAAACAGCAGCAAAAATTTATTCCATGGACATTAAGACACAGTGACCAAGTTGTGAAATCATCCTGACAGACTGGATTCTGAGGACCCTGATTTAATTTGTATAGTTGACACATGTGATATTTCTAGTTTATTTTAGATCTTTTAATTATATCTTGTTTCGTTGTATTATTCTTCTATGATTTCTGAATTGTGTTTGTAAGTGTATTTTAGTTTACTGTTTGTATTGGGTGGCCAGCCTGAGAGAGTCTACTAAGCCATTGTGCTTTATGGACTGTACTACTGAGAATCTCTCTATATTATAAAGCCCATTTTGGGGTGGCCATGTACAATGTGCTCCCTCAGCCGTAGGCTGAACAAGCTGCCGCTTAGCTTGGGGACCCTGGCCGATGTGGCACCAGCCCTAACATGCCCCGCAATTTGTCCATGCCCTGCTGTAGTCCCGCCCACAGAACCACGGCCCGCCTCAGTAGGCTGTGAGCCCACGGACGATGCACACACTCCACCAGCAGCTGAAAGGGGCGTCCACCGATGCCTGGATGTCACAGGATGACGGAGCCGGCCAGACGCCAAACCTCAGCTCGCTCCTGCTGCCGCTGCGGCCAATGCCTGCGGGGACCTCTCTTGATGGCCACTCTTGATGGCACTGTGATCAATGCCCACAGGTGCCTGGATGGGTGGTGGGCAGCCAGTGGGGGGAACACCAGTGGGCGCAGGTAGGGGGTGCATGAGCCCTGACGGCTACTAGAGCCCGTTGTATTGCTCTACAATGGGCCTTGCTCCTAGTAAAGTATATATGTGTTTCTTGTTGGAAGGCTCCCATGCCCCTATCATTTTGCAACACGTGCAAAACAGAGTTGTTCAGGAGGGCATTCTCAAGGATGGAGCAAAGCTGGGGTATAATGAATCAGCTCAGGAGATTATTTTTTATTAGGGATGAAGTTTTTCCTATGCTGGTCTTTTTGCCTTAAGCAGATATGTTTGCTTGTGTTGTGTTTTTAAAAATTATTATTTTCTCTGTTCTGCAATCCCAGCTAAAGTACATTATTTTGTTTTACTAGGAATTTTTCCGGTTAGATTCAGATATCAAATCTTACTGATTGACTGATCGTTATAATGTATGATCTGCTTAGTGATTGACTGGAAAGTTTATCATACTAGTGATCCACCTTGAGACTCAGCGAGAAAGGTGGGCTATCCTGGAAAATATTAGTTATTATTTATTACTAGTTATCAGGGCTTTTTTTTCCCTGGGGGAATGTGCCAGAATGGAGTTCCAGAACCTCTTCAACAAAATTCTTTTAAAAATGTTTAAAAGTTCATGAGTTCATGAGTTTTCAGTATGCAGACTGAAAACTTCATTTCCCTCTTGAGAGTTCCAGCATCTCTCTCTCTCTCTCTCTCTCTCGCTCACACACACACACACCCTCACACACACACACACACACACTCTCTCTCTCTCTCACACACACACACCTGCTAGTTGTTATTATTTGTTTACTTTATTTATAGTCTGTCTTTCTCGCTGGGACTCAAGGCAGACTACAGACAGCAAGTTAGTACCATCAACAGGATAGGCTATTCAATAAACAATGCAGAGGGATTAGGATAGTCTGGAACCAACCAGAAATCTAAAAGACAGAACTGAAGCAAAGCTTAAGTATTAACACATTAAATGGTGCAAAAATTACATAGTAGGATCTTACTTTTACAGTATGCTGTATGCAGTGGTATAGACCACAGTCCCTAATCATATATCCAAGTAACTTACCTGTGTAGAAAATCCCTCTTGAATAATTCAGTTTTGCATAGTTTGGAGAAAACTAGAGTGGGGACCTTTCTGAGCATCTCAGGCAGACCATTCCATAAATTGGGGGCCCACAATGGAGAATGCACGAGTAAAGGCAATTGTTGATTTTGCCCATTTGCAGAGTGGCATCTGCAGAAGGCCCTGCTGAGATGAAGGAGGCTGTCATAGCAGAACTTAGTGGGAGAGGCAGTCTTGTAGCTATGGGGAACCAAAGACATGAAGGCATTGTTGTACTTTTAGTGTAATTGGTACGCCATATGATTTCTTCTAGAAAATGTCCCTGCAAGCCCTTGCAGGCAATTGTGTGGGAGCTGCCAAACATCTCAAGCTAGTGATGTTCAGAGATTCCATGAGTTTTGTAGTGAATGTGTTTGGTTGGCAAGTATACTATTTCAATAGCCACAATTGCTCATGAACTGAGTCTCAGATCACCTCCCTCTCATTTGACTTCTGCAGCTGTCTAAGAGCTTTGCAGCTGCATAGTAGGTATGGATGTACAGTTTCAGCTTTGCAGATATAGTAAAATAGACTCTCCTACTCATGGTAAAAGTCATTTAAATCATGGGGGCGGGGGGAGAGGGACTATGACCCCCATAAGTCAATGTGAGAATGCGAATGCATGAAATAAGGCCAGTGACTTGGTGAGCACTGAGTTGGTTTGTTCACTTTTTAGTGAAATGAGTGTCTGCCAAGCAATGCACATCAACATCAGATCTCGAAGAAGGGAACTAGGATTCCCACTGGGGCTGTGTAAAATGTTGCCATTTGCTGTGTACTGTAGTTCTTGAATACACAGGAAGTAACTTGCTGAATGGGCTCAAACTGCCCTCAAACAGCCAAAGTGCTCAATGAACCAGCAGGTACTTGAGCATCCTTAGTGATATTACTAACAATATCATTCAGCTTGTATTTTTGTCATGGATATGTTTCTGGCCAGATAGAACACTGAACCAACAGGCATCACAAGTTACAGTAATCAGTCAATGGGTCTGGCTGTTGGGCCTCTCCACCCATGTGACATGGACTTGAATATGTGGTACGTGATCAGTTACATTCAAGTGGATTCACACACATGAGACTATTTTAGAGCATGAAACAGCTGTTCCAGAACTGACCAGTTTGTCCTGAGGTCTAGATTCTATGTCCAAATAAAGTAGAAGTGAGCAGTTTCTTTCCTTCCTGTTCCCCTGTCTCTTCATTTTAATCTGATTTTAAGGTTACCATCTACCCCAAATTCTGAGTCTGAAACTAAGTTAAATAAACGTAATGGAAATTTTAAGATCTGTGGTGTGTGTCTGTGGAGGAGACAGAGGGAGATTAAATTGTAAAGAATGACCAAGATTCAAAGACCTTTCAGATCATTGTAGGTGCATCTGGCAACTGTGAAATAATTTAGGCTTTTCATGCACAAATCAGTGGAATACAGATTATAGAACTTGGATGAAACCACGTAATTTACATCTGAGGAGTTTAGCACTAGTGAGAAGTGCTCTCTTTCTGCTCAGCAGTGAAATCCTGAGCAGGTCTACTTGGAATCCTACTGAAATCTGTTCAATGGAGCTTACTTCTAGGAAAGTGTTTTAATATTGCACTGTAAATGTCCCTGTAGACAGGACAATTCCAGTGTTCTAAAGTTAGCCTTAAAATTAGAATAGTGATTACATTCTTGAAGAATCCCACAAATTAAGAACAAAAAAATTGATAGTGAGTCATGAGAACATTTGCAATATGTTAACGTGTGGTTGTCACTTACAAATTATGTGATTACTGTGTGCAGGATTTATGGTTGTGGAACGGATGTTAAGTAGTATGTAGCATTCTTCAAGAGAAACTATCTGTTCTGATCCACTGCCAGTATGGATCTGTTGTGTAGTTGTGTTCTTCTTATATTCAAAATGGGTCTGGTAGATGGTCACGACCAAGCCATGGAGAGTCTTCACAGAATCTGTTTCTGGAATGTAGCAAGTCCTAAGAGGAGCAGGGGCAAGAATTTAAGGGCTTGCTAAGGAAACCATCTTTAAACAGAGAGCCCTGATGTAGAGTTAGACTATCCAGAAGGTTAAAGAAGATAGTACTAATGCTCAGAAAGAGGTTCATGAATAGGAAGAAGGGAATATAAAGAGACAGAGAAACTATAACAAGAGAAGTGTCAACTTTACAGTGCTAGGTCAATTGAAAGGGAGCATAGCTCAATGCTGAAGCAAATACTTTGGATGCCAGTGGTCCCCAGGTTCAATCCCTGCTACCTCCTAGCAAAAAGATTTTTTGAAATTAAAATATTTTTGCCCTGCCTTTCCTCTTGTCTCCAGGTGATTTAAGCAACAGGACTGGAAAACCTTCTGCTTAGAAAGTGATTGCCAGTCACCATGGATAGTACTGTACTAGATGGACCAATGGTTTTCTTTGGTGTAAGGTAATTCATAAATGGGACACAAGATGCCAGAAGTCAAGAACACTGAGAGCCACACAACAAACATCTGAAGCTAGCAAAGGGCATGAAGCTAGCATCTGACATGAAAATACTTACAGCTAGCTGGAGTAAGATAACAAGTTTTATTTCCAGTGCCTTAATTAAAACACATGGTTCATTGCAGCAGATGCTGGCCTAGAGGCTAAGAAGTTTCCCAGGTTGTGATTTTTGGGGGTGGTCTTAGGAAGCACGGAACAGTAAGAAACAAGTTTAAGGCCTATTCCAGAATTCAAAAAGGCCACTTTATATACATTGTGGCTCTTCCCACTTCCAACCCACCCCATCCCAAAGGTTTTGGGATAGATTGCCTATTAAAATAATCAGACCAGGAGAACCAACAGTTTAAAATCCTGTTGCCAAAATACCTTAACATTTCCCATACCTGCTTAATCCCAGCCATTAAAAAGCCAGACTAAACAAGGACTGTGCAGCTCCGGTCACTGGGCAAACTGCCATCTCAATGCAGCCTAAGTTATGTAGAACCTAAGCTGCTTAGGGTGTTTTAGGTCAAAATCAGCATCTTGAATGGTGTATAGGAGACAAGAGGGAAGTGGCTCAGATGTTAGACAACTGATGTTTTTCATGAACCACCCCTGCTGAGCAGTCAGTTACCAGCGCAAGCTTCTGAAGCTTAATGTAAAGATGAATTCTATGTCGAGGATGGCTTGGGAATTTTCTTGGTCTGTTCAGAATTGCCAAGTTGCATCAGCATCACTTGCCTTAGTGCTCCTCTTCACTGCAGGAGTCTGTAGGAAATTACATCTTTTTTAAAAAATCTGAAACACCATGTATGTTATCTATTTCCTAGCTTCTTCTTTTCTTGATTTTATTCATGGCTATATGCTAAAGCATGGGTTCTGACACCTTTGATGAGCCTGTGAGGACTTCTAGAATTCTGAGAACAGCTAGTTGGGTCTAAAATGGCTGCCATGGGGCCTGAAGCCAATCACAGAACATTGAGAGGTTCCAAGCCAAGCATCACCTTATGATGGAGGCAGGTGTTTCCAAGATGGCTGTTTCCAAGATGGATCTTTGTAGACATGGAAGTGATGTTTCCTGGGCTGTTCTAAAGCAACTCCTGCTTCAGTGAGGTTGAGGAAAAACAGGTTTTCTTTTGGGGAAGGAGGAAGTTGATGCCAGGAAATACAGTGGTGGGCACTTTTGTGCCCATGGGTGCCACATAGGGGACAGTGGTACTAAAACATCTCTGGATCATAACAAATAATATCCCATGGACCGAAGGACCAGTAGCTCATGAACCATGGGCAGGCCTATAAATGGAATAGTGTTTGTCACCATGTCTGTATATAACAGTGGAATGGTGGAAGATCTTTGTCTTTGCTTTTACTCTCAAAACTAGGGATTTTGCTGAATTTTCAACCCTGCTTATTTGGACATCATGGTGTAAAATGCAAACATGGCACAAAAGATCAGGGCCCTGCAGGATCTTTTACAGTTCCGTAGGGCCTGTGAGACGGAGCTCTTCCACCAGGCCTTCAACTAAAGAGCTGCCCTCACCACTACCACCAACAATCGTGGTTATGGGCCCTGGCCCCAGCTCTGAGATCGAGCCATACCACCGTGCAACTCAAGGAGATCACTGAGTTGGGAAACTGTCTGTTTGTTTATATCTTTTAGAATGCCATCTCAATTACTGAAGGAGGTATTGCTACCACTTTGAACTTATGTTTTATTGTATTTGACTTGTTTTTAATTGATTTTATGGTATTTATGTACTGACTACTGTAAGTCGCCCTGACCCTGCTCGCGGGGAAAGTGGGGTATAAATTGAATAAATACATAAAATAAATAAATAAATAAAAGAAACAAGTGAACTGAGAACACAAGCAAAATTATTATTATACTTGGTTTACTTCATTTATACCTTGCATTTCTTTCCATTGGGACCCAAAGTAGCTTATGTTGTTCTCCTCTTTTCCATTTTATCTTCACAACAACCCTTTGAAAGGAAAACTGGTTAAAAAAGGATCACAGCAGTGATGAACAAAAAGAAAAGCGCAAGGATGTATTTCTACATCTCTACTCAAAACTGCTTTAACCCCCCCCCCCCCGCCTCTCTCTCTCAACAGTGTTCTGTGACAGGAAGTAATCCTGCCAGGAGCAACCGGCCTTAATAAAGCGATTTGAAGGTGGAAAATTATGGCGGTAGGATAGGTCAGCAGTTTTTTTAAAGTACCACACAGCCACTTTTACTTCACGAGGTTTCAGCAGAACCTATACCGAGTCCTGCTGTTTATACTTTGTATGCTAGAGAAACAAAGATTAATTTATCTGAATAATCACTGTCCTGTCTTTTTGTGTAAATGCACTCTGGGTGGCTTACAAAGGGATGATTTTTTTTCCCTTCTAGCTTCTGTCGGCTTCCATTATTTATTTATTTATTTATTGCATTTGTATCCCGCCTTGCCAGCGAACCAGCTCAAGGCGGCTAACAATCATAAAACACCATTAATGTGCAGCGATGTTTAAGAAAATTAATCGTGTGTTCTCAGGGTTTTGCAGTATGCTGGTAAACAACACCAAGGAGTGCAACAGCCTTCTGTGGTATCTTGTGGCATTCTCTGCCGAAGACATTTGTGTAACGTGAACTTCAAAATATGAATGGAAGGTGTGGACCCTTTGTGCTTCTGTGATCTATTTTTGTAATATATTGGCCTATTGTTGGTTTCAGGTCCAGAAACAAAGGTGGAATGGAAACCTGAGTCTAGGTCTTTTCTTCCCATACCAGCACTGAAACCGTGCTGGCCCTCAAAAGCCTACTGGCTTGGATCCTCCCAAGCTTACTATTAGTAAAAGATAGATTCATGTGGGTAGCCATGTTGGTCTGAAGCAGCAGAACAACATTTCAGTCCAGTGGCCCATTTAAGACCAACAAAGTTTTATTCAGGGTATAAACTTTCCTGTGCATGTATGTGTGCACACAAGAGCTTAAACCTTGGTATTTATTGGTTTTAAAGGTGCCACCGGACTCATGCTTTGTTCTATTGATAAAAGAGTGAAGATGAGTCCCCTTTTGACCACCCAAAAGGATGTACTGAGGATCATGGGCCAATTCTAGGCAGGATTGGGACTGAAGTAAGGTTGTCAGCCAGTGGTTGGCACCTGACAGGAGACGGAAGAGATATCCTGCCATTTCTGGATTAAACCTAGAAGTGACATCATGCTACTCTAGGATTCAGCAGAAACTCTGTAGTACTATAGAGTTTCTGTTGAATACTATAGTGGCGTGAAGTCTCTTCTGGGTTTGCCGTAGAAATGATGTTACAACATCAATGTCATGGCAATTTCCCCCTTATTATTCCCCCTGCCAGCTTACTAGGGAGCTGCTGGAGAGGTCTCCCACTGTAGCAGCTCTAGATGAAAATAAAGAGGGGAATGTGGTGAGATAAAGTGAAACTGGAATTCTACAGACAGAAGAAGGGAATTTTTACTAATTCTCTCCCTTGCAGCAGCCTTCTGATTCTTCTGCTGTTGTTGGGAGTCTCCCCCAGGAGCGTCATGTCAGTGTATTTTGGACTACAGCAGGAGGGGGAAAGGCAGGGAAGCTTCACTCCATGGTCACCCCCCCATCCCTTCTGTCTATGGCAATCCTTTGATGGATATTGTAAAAAGGTGGTTATTTGAAACCGGATGATGCAGACTTAAAAACTAATAAAAACTGTGTTCTGTGATCTGTTAAAAACTATGCAAATATTCTGAAATATTTTGCATAATTTGGACAGTTATGCGGAGAGCACAGCCCTGAAATGCTTGCAGCCCTTGACTTCTGAGGTTTTTCCAGGCTTTGTCCGTGTGTGTTCAAGCATACTTTTGTGTCCATAAGGGTAGATGGTACATACCACGTTTTCTTTTGTGTTTGCTTGTAACTTAGACATAGTTATCCTGAAACAGCTAAGTGGTTTTACGTTAAAAACAAATTCCATTATATAATATATAGATTAAAATCACACATTCAGACACCAAGAGTCTAAAAAGAAAACCATTGCCGCAAAGAGCAGTTGTGTTTGCCGGCTATATGGCAAGCCAGGACATTGATTTTTCCCTCTGACTATTTGGGGGGGGGGGGGGGGGAGAGACTCTTAACAGAAAATATAGACAGTACATAGCCTCAGATGCTTCAGTGTGAGGCAAAAGAGTGGGTGAGAGAGAAAGGGGCCACTTAACCCTCCCCTTTTCTTCTGTTAAAAATACCTTCCCCAGATGTTTTTACACTTGGGGAGGAAAGCTATCCCAGCACAATTTTTTTTTAAAAACATAGGAATAGAGGAAAGTGACTTTTCAGGGAGGGGAAACCATTCTTATTCTACATCTATTCAAATTGCAACCTCTCTATTGGCAACCTCTCTGTCGGCTAAAAAAAAAAAGAGATAAAACAACGGAGGGAGTAAATGTAACGTGTGGTATAGTGGACAGTGCAGTCAAGTCTTACAGCAACTCCGAAAGGTTTTGAAGGCAAGCAACATTCAGAGGTGCTTTGCCATTGAAGGATTTCAGACAGCCTATCTATTCTGTTTCAGGAACTCATTACTAATGTTTTTTCCCCTGTCATTTCAGACAAACCTGTTTTAATAACCGGCTGTTAATGGAATATATTTACCTGTTCATACAATGCTGGTTGTCTCCCGTTCGGGAAGCATGTCTGAGGCATTGTTGATGAAAACTGCTTTCCTCAGGTCTTCAATCCCTTCTTCTGGATCTGAATCGCTACAGTGGGCTGTGTAAAATGCCCCGTAGCGCATCCTCCTGTGATGGGTTTTTCACCCCCTTTCCCCTCCAGCCTCAATCTCTGCTCTTTTTTTAAAAAAATGTTCTATTTGGGAGCGATGTAACAGGATGTTAAATCAATGTCATATCGCTCCCGATAAAATGTTTTTAAAAAATTCTCTCAGGGAGATCATGTGCGTGGAGGAAAATGGCGGGAAAAGAAAGAGGCACCGTTTGAGATGGCCACAGTGCCTCAGAGACGGCTCCTTACCGGTAGGGAAATGCTGTGTGAAACAGCTGCCTCTGCACCGGTTTCTTCCATACTAGCTAGGGTTGACCTTGCTTAGCTTCCAAGATCTGATGAGATCTGGCTAACCTGGACTATCCAGGTCAGAGTAAATGTAGCATGTAGGGCTTCCTATAATTATTGCCACTGTATGAAAAACATTGCTACTGCATGGATCCCAACCTTCATTGCCTCCAAAACTGGAACACCGACTGGGAAATTGGTAGGGCTTGAGGCCTCTTCTTTATAGTTGCTATAAAACTTCCATTCAAGAGAAGTTACTGTAAGGGAGGAGGTGCTGATCTAAACTGATATTCTTCTTTGTCATGGCCAGCATCGATGAAGAGGGAGATCTGAGGGTTCTCCCTTAACCGAGTTCAACTGGCAGTTTTATTGATTTATGTATTTACTTGTGGAATATCTATTTAAAAAAATAGAAAAAAGCCTATTTGATAATTAATAGGCAAGACGTATCCCCTTCCCAATAAAGCTGGATTTAAAGTCATGTAAACATAGCAAATTTGCAGTCACAACTTTTTCATTGGCTTCCCTGTTTCCCAGTAGCCTCTTATACCTCATGAAAGGATTCTTCCAAAACGGTGTGCTGTGCAACATGGGTGGCTGCAGCAAGGAGCAGGAGGACATGGCAGGAATTGTCCTTCCTTTCCCTGCAGTTTTTACCTGCATTACTGCAATATGATGACATTTGCAGAAAAGGTAGGGAGGGTTCCTCCTCACTGCATCCCCCAGTGCCCCAGAACATTTTGTTCAGTCCCCGACCTCTGTCCTACCTAACAGTGGCATGTCTGGCGTGAATGATGAAAAATCTCTTCTTCCATCTTACTGTGTTGATATAAGTTTTGATTCTGCTCCTTGTTAGTTTTTACATATTGCCCAGATTGTTAAGATTTGGTTACTCTTGGCAAGATGCCCCTGTAGTGACTTTTAATGATGGCGACTAAAGAGTGCACATATTATGTGCCAGTTACACAGTGCTTTTTCTTCCTCACTGAATTGAGTAACTTGGCCAAGAAGCTCAATCATTTGTTCACCTAGGTAAGAAAATCACATTGGAGTAGACACATGACAGCACTCTAAACTAGTCATTGAGAATGTAATGGGATGTAGGAATGAAGTAGTCACCAAGACCCCCTCCTAAGGGTACCTTAGTGATATTGCTCTTTCCCATACCAGGATTCCTCCCATTTCTGGATGGGCTGAGATGTTAGGAAGCACCTCACATCATCCCCACATCCTATACCCCCCACGTCATGTATCCCCCTCACGTCATATATCTAACTCTGAACCAGGCCATGGAGTGTAGATTAATAGATATGCAAAACAGCAAGGGGACAATGGGAGATTTCTTTGCATACTTGAAGGAAGTCCCAAGTTTGCACACAAAAAAATCTTTAAAAAGTACACAGGAGATTAAAACTCCCAAAATTAATAGCAGCAACACCTTTAGATATAAGAAAAGAATGTCCACCGTGTTCTCTGTTGCCATTTTGGAGGATGCTAGACAACCATAACAATATTGCTGGGCCTTCCAACCTTTGGTTTCTGTAAAGCAAAGCCATGGGGCTGGGGTAAACAGGGATGGACTTGAAGGCCAAATCAGCCTTGCACAGGTCCTGTTCTCCTTCCCTGATGGAGGAGGACTCACTGGGGATGGGCCTGGCAGAGACCACCAGAGACTCACGACCTGTTCAACTTGGCCCAGCCCGGTGGCCACCTTGCTACTGGGCCAGACTTCTCCTGAGGAGAGGCTGCTGGTTGACGGAAGGAAGGAAAGCTGAAGAAAGGGGAGCTGATAAAGGTAGGGTGGCTAGTGAATGGGAAGAAAAAAAGGAAGCACAGTTATGGAACAGCCTCTCCAGCGAGGTGTGCCTGGCCTCCTCATTGTCGATCTTCAGAAGGCAGTTGAAAACAGTTCTGTTTAGGACTGCATTTTGATTAATGTAGCTCTTATTATTGGCAATCCTATTTGGAGTTTTCAAAGGGTTGACTTTTATGGGTTTGAGAATTGCTGTGTTTTCATTGTGTTTTTATATATTTACTCATACTGTAAGCTTCCTTCAGTTCTGCAATGGAGAAAGGCAGTTAATAAACCTTTTAAATAAATAATAAATTAGTAAGCAGGGAAAGGGGAGAGACTATGGCTGCTGCTAGGGTAAAGGAAGAGGAAATAGTGGGGCAGGGGATGTGAACTAAAATGAGATGTCCCGAGCCTGGAATCTCATATTTCTGATGTCACCAATTTGTTATGAAAAGGTAATATGTGACAGAAGTCCATACACCACCAACAGTGCTTTCCTAAACAGAATTATATCCTTCCAACCCAAATCACTTCTATGGCCTGAGGATAGTAATGCAGTTTAGGATTGTGCCAAGTCAGAAGGGACCTAATGTATCTGTGTTGCTCTTCAGGGAGACATGAAGGACCTTTACCTATAGTTCGCAGTATGTATTAAAGGAAATCAACAAACTGCGCTGAATTGTTTTAACAAAATTCTAGGCAGCTTTTTTTGGTGTTGATGAAATTTCTTGTGCTGTGTGTGACATGCCAAATGTGTGGAGAGCTTTTTAAAAAAATGGTGGTGAAGGTTAAAATTGTTTTTTTTAAAGAGTGGCATAATGCAGCCATTCAGGGTTGCGCCACAAGAAAGGAAGGGGTTTAATAGTCTCCATATGTACGCTCTTAGTAATGGCAGGATAAAATTTTGCTATACCACATAATGGTAAACCATCAGCACTCTAACATCTTTGGGGGCTTTTAAGTGCCTTCTTTTATAGACACCCTTCTATCCCAGATTAATTCACTCAAGATTTAAGCCAGCAGCAAGTAGGCAGGGATCGGATGCCTTGTGCAGCTGAACCAAGCAGCTCTTAATTCCTTAAGGAATTAGCACTTTTTAAAACTGAAAAGGCAGCAAGCAGTTTGCAATCAAGTACGGTATTAACTGCACTTGGAAGCAGTTGTTTCATATGCTTCTAAACGCATAGCCACTTCAAAGCCCATTGCTTTGCGTGTGTTGCATGTACCAGTATTTCCACATGGGAATGCAAGTAGTTTTGAAGCCTGCATTGTAAACCTGGAAGAACTCTGTTGGGCTACTTGATAAAGAGGGGATTCTGGTTGTGATTTTTTTACTTTAAGTGTGTTCATTTGCAGGTACACAAATCCTTTGCAACTTTTTGTAGCCTGAGCAATGAAGCTCTTTACATCTTCCGACATAGGTTCTTTTTAAAAAAAAACAGCCATCTGAAATAACTGTTGTAACTAGTTATTTAAAAACACAGTTACCACTTTTTTCTGGCAAAAGCTGTGTTAACAGTTGTCTGATAGGCAAGCATTCAACAGTTGGCTGTGTATTCCCTCCTCTTGGAAAACCTGTACATGGGGAGTTCCTTTTTACCAAGCAGTTATTTAAAGGCAATCAGTCTTTGTCAGAAATTTAAAAAAAGATGATGTCAAGATACTGCTTAAGATTTCATGGTAGCATTTTATCAGATGCACGTTTCTTCTCCCTTGTACTATTATAACTTCATCCTGTTGCAGTATACAGGTGTTTTGATCCTTTCTTTTAAAAGATGAAGAGGAGATTGGATTTATACCCCGCCCTTCTCTCGGAGTCTCAGAGTGGTTTACAATCTCCTTTCCCTTCCCCTCTCCACAAAAGACACCCTATGAAGTAGGTGGGGCTGAGAGAGCTCTGAGAGAACTGCCTGTGAGAGAACTTGTGACTGACCCAAAGTCACACCAGCAGCTGCATGTGGAAAAGTGGGGAATCAAACCCAGCTCTCCCAGATTAGAGTCTGCGGTCTTAAGCACTATATCAAACTGGCTCTCTGGAGTAATTCTGAAGCATTAAAGTGACAGGGATCTAAAGACTTGTGACAGAAGTTCTACTGCTGAAGCTAAGTAGGTCTGATTTTACATGTTGCTTCAGTTGCTGTGAATCATATATAAGTTGATCTAAGATCTTCAGAAAAAGACTAGGGTACATTTTAAATATAATATTTCCAACTTTAAAATAATTCTGGATATTGAAACACCTTAAAAACTAAAATGGCACGAAAGGAAACATAATTGCAGAATGGCCTGAAAGCCCTTCTAAGAAGAAAGGCCTTCGCACATGCTTTCTAAATGCACTGCATATTGGGCAGAGCTCACTCTCCTAGAAAAGTAGTTCCTTAAGAACCATCCCATTATTATTTGAATGCATGCCATATAGACGACAATTCCATATGGACTTATTTTTAGATATTTTGCAAATCTTGTATAGTAACTTATGTCTAGATATGCCATTACTGTTATATTTTGTGTCTACTTTATATCTTTTTTTGTCTTAAAAAACCCTATTTAGTTGCTGGAGTTTGGGTTTTTTCCTCTTGTTTTTTTTCTGTTTTTAAAAAAGAAAGAATAACAAAGACCCCTCCCAAAGCCTACAGGAAGTTAAGAAATGGGTCCCACTCAACCAAAAAAAGAGAAAAGAACTACTTCCCTAATATAAACTTTCCAACTTTCGATGCTAGTAGCTGGCTGATTGCTAGGGCCAGAGCTCAGGAGATTTTGTGCATGGAAACAGACAGCCAATTTTTGGAAAAGCTCAGAGCAAAAGCAGTCTTTTCATTTAAGATCAACAACACTTGTACAAAGGCTGAACACTTGTACAAAGGCCTTGTCATTAAAGTAAAACAGCCCCCAGATTTGGCTAACCTGACTTTTCCACCTAGTTAATGGCAACCTGACCATTTGTTACCCATCCCACGCAGAGATGTATCAGGTTTAAATTAATACTGATTTGCTTTTCAATACTTTAAAACCTGTTTTCAATAATAATCTTGAACCTCTCTTTCATTTCTCCAGCTTATCTGTTGAATATCAATACATTTTTAAAAACTTCTTGCTTTGAAAAACAGCTGTTGAAGTAGGGGTGCCTAGCTGTCAGCAGGGGATGTAGGGGCATAGGTTTGCCAGATCCAGGTTGGGAAACTCCTGGAGATTTGGGGATGGAGCCTGGAAAGGACAGGTACCTTAGTGGGGTACAATGCCACAGAGCCCACCCTCCATAGCATTCATTTTCTCCAAGGGAACTGATCTCTGTAGTCTGGAGATGAGCTGTAATTTCAGGGGATCCCCATGTGTCACCTGGAAGCTCGCATCCCCATTTCTAGGTTCAACTGAGGATCCTCTGAGCGAGTATGGGAGATTCTTCCCATTCACTGTAGTTGCAACCCAGTGTACTGCTGAACATAATACAGTATAGAGTTCATGTTTGACTGGATTGACTTCCATATTTATCAGAAGAAAAACTTCCTGTCATACCACATTATTGGTCTGATGGAGCTTTAAAGGATCAAATAAATGCACATTTGCTGATGTTAGAGTGAAATAGATTTCTTATTGAGAGTCCATGTGCTGCCTAGTGCAAGAGCTCTTATTGGCTTGAATCCAGCAGTGCAAAGACAGAAACGTAAATGGACTTAATGCAGTTCGACCTGCACAAGATATTGTGCAGCATCTAGTATTATACCATCCAGAAACAGTTGCACAAGGTCTTGCACAAGCAGAAACCCAAGTGGGGATACCATGTTTCACTGAGTACAAGCATTCGTTTTCTTGCATCTTTGCTTGCTCAAGAGCTCTGCTAGGGTTGCCACCTCTGGGCTGGGAAATTCCTGGAAATTTGGGGGGCGGAGCTTGGAGAGAGTGGGGTTTGCGGAGGGGAGCGACCTCTGTGCAGCACAATACAATAGAACCTACCTTCCAAAGCAGCCATTTTCTCCAGCGAAACTGATCCCTATAACTTGAAGATCAGGTGTAATTCTGGGAGATCTCCAGTCTCGACGTAGAGACTGATAAGCCTAGTTCTAGTGGAAGCATAAATTATGTGCTGGAGAAAACCAATTGTGTTTTTCTTGGGGAAGGTTTTCTTAAATCCCAGTGATGGCCAATGTTTTCCAGGGGTTTTTTTTTGAGACCCCATCCAGCTGATCTTCAAACCACCTATCTTTTCCTGGTGTGTCATAAAAAATCTTTGTACTATTTAGCAAGACAATCAAGTCTTGGCAGGCTTGGGAGCTTACCCTGGGGCAGTTTGTTCATTTGTATGGGCCTGGAGGATGTAGCCACTTGAGAGTCTTGGCCTTTGAGAAAAGCTCTGTGTTAATAGGCCTGTTACCAAGTACAAGTATTTATTGACCATTGTAGCTTTTGGCCATAAAAGCAGCTATGGCCAATAAGATGCACTATAGATACGTGGAGGTCTGTAGAACCTTGTGTATTGTGGAGAACTCATCCCTCTTTTCAAGTGGAGAAGAGCCACAAATATGAACATTTTGAAATCCAAGATGAAATGTTCCCATCTCCCAGTTCTTTAAACTCTGTACCAATCTTACCTAGCCCTGAAATGCTTAGAGGGGATTTTTTGATCCCCAGTTTTCACATCAGGTGGTGTATCAATGATTCAAGTATCTTTGCTGATCACATACACCCCTCCTTTCTCTTTCTTTAGGATCCTTTGTTGACTGTCTGGGCCTACAGTGTCATAGCTAGTGCCTCCACCCCCTCCCCCAGCTCAACACTTACTAAGCAGGAAAACAGTTAAGAGTAGCACCTTAAAGACTAACAAAATTTGTGGCAGTTTTTAAGTTGCTCTTTTTTATTGCTACAGACAGACTGACACAGCTACCCATATTGAGCAGGAAAAGTGTGTCCACTGGACCAGACTTGATGAGATGGTGTTCATCAGTAATTTGATATTTCCTGCATTCCTAAAGGAGTGGGGGGCATGCCAGACACTCGTTTGGATTGTGACTGTGGTCTAGGTTTAAGACTGGACAGGGTGTAACTTATTCTGCCTGTCCCCCCATCCATTTCCGAGGCTAATAAGAACTCCAGAAGGACTGGTTTTAATAACCAGAAACCATGCAGGATAGAAAAAGTTAAACACCTCTCTTCTGAACCAGGGGATCCAATCTGAACATGGGCTTCTGCAGCATAAAGAAATATCCCACTTCCTTCCTCCTAGGAACCCAAAGTGGCTCACAATACAAGAAAAATGCAGCCAAACAGGAGAAAAGGGAAAGGGGCTTCAAAAAAGGCATAGCAGGTCTTCATACCTGCCTGTCTCTTCCCCTGCTGGCAGATCTTCCTCCTGTATCTAGGCTTTTATGCTCAAGCTAAGCGGACAGTAGCTCTGTTTACGTGTTACAGTGAATTTGCAAACAACTTTCTGTAAGAGCCAATGTATGTTCACGTTACAAATGAAACGGGGGGCCAGTACTTGTATAATTGTGGTGTTTGTATCTCTTGTTCAGCTGTACACACGCTGACTGTAATACGAGAGTTACTTCATGTAAAAAGAAGAGTAGCTTCGAGTGTAAATTGTACAGTGTTCACTGTAAGGAGGCTGTGTCTCAGTGGCAGAGTATTTGCTCTGCATTCAGAAGGTCCCAGGTTCAATCCCTGGCTTCTGCAGTGGAAAGGATTAGGTAGCAGGTGATATGAAAGATCACTGCCTGAGACCCTGGAGAGCTGCTGCCAGTCTGAGTAGACAATACTGACCTTGATAGACCATGGGTCTGATTCAGTGTAAGGCAGATTCATGTGTTTATGGGAACAGGTCTACTGACTTTTGTTGTTTTCAAATGCCTTTAATAAAACCCGAACTTTTTTGTGACGGTACTGAGACTGGCGCCTTTTGGGGAGCTCTCCCAAGTTCTGATCCTCATGTGCCAGTCTACCCCACTCAACCAGAGGAAGAGAGAGGGAACTCTAAGGAACAGCCTAGTGAGGTTCTCCAGAGGGAGGGGGAAATTGGTGGAAATTAGCGCAATCTTTCATATGAGTACTGGCTTTTTTAAAACAAACAAACAAAAAAGCACTGAATAAAGCCATCAATGTATTCAGCATGCCGTATTGCTTATTTGCCTGTGACTATTGGTCTTTGCAAATCATGGAAAGAAATGATACACTTGCAGGTCACCAAGCGACATGGACTATGGAGATTTAAAAACCAGAATATTGTAAATGTTTATAATGTCAAATTAAAAACTAAAAATGAAGTCATCAGACAACAGGCTAGCCCTAGAAGGTGAGAAAGTTCCCATACCGTGTCACGTTCTGTGCTGCAAACTTAAAATAGTTAGCAGGAACTGCACATAACAATGTGTTGTCCTAACCAATGTAGAAGTTAGTTTTTCAAGAACTGGTCATCCTGCCATTATTTGAAATGAAGGTTGAAGGTGAAATAAGGAAAATGATTACTGTTGGCAAATAGTGATAACACTTTCCAGTGATTAAAAGCATTGTAATAATTATGCATTTTTGCTGCCATTTTATTTGACTCAAAAACTGATGTTCTGAGCCTTCTGGTCATTATTTCGGCCCTGTAGAATCCTGCAATGTAGCCGAATAAATTGTCTTTGTTTTCTAAGAGCGCTGGGACTGTCAGACAGCCTTTCCCTGAAACACTGGTAATTAGCTTCATGTTTAATGTGTGTGCAAAGGAACCCCTTTGGCTTCCGAGCTTAATTCCCTTTTATTATCTTTGTGTAATCTGAGTAGGTTCTAACTAGGAGTTCTCTAAGAATTTGGGTAGCTGGTTTTTACAGCTATAATTTAGGCGTAGTTACACATACCTCTGACAGTTCACCACTTCCTGTTAACATATTCAGGCCATAAAATGTAAAGATGTTGGGATAGTAAATTGTTTCTCAAAACTATTTTCTTTTTGGACCTCTAATACCTCAACTCCCCCTCCACAAAAATTTTATGTACCATAAGGGGAAATAATCCTTTCAGAAGTGGCATTTGAAATCCTAACCAAATGCAGAGGAGTGATGCAAACATATTATGAGGGGTTGATCCTATTCTTTTGTAGAATCCACCTAATCTAAAATATTACATCTGAGTAAATCTTAGGACTTTGATTATACCAAGATGTGTGTGTATCTATATCTATATATAGATACACACATGCATATGTACATACGCAAGTAGGAACCCGTGAGAAACTCATGGGAATATTCCCTCATGAATTCTGTGTTTGAGTCTATGTCCCTGCGAAGGACTTGAAGCACAGTGAATGCTTGTCACGCATTATTATATAGCTGCCACTTCTGTTTCCCCCCTTTGGCTTATAAGTGCATCTGTTGTACACTTACCTTTGTCTCTCTCCTTCATCACTAGCTCTTTGCCTCCTTGTCAGTTGCTGAACTGTAGGTGCCTTGCAGTCTGAGACCTGCCTGTTTTCTTTTCTACGTGTAAATGTCTGTCAGGTACATACTGATATCGCTGTAGACACAATTAAAAATAATAACTGGCATGTAACACAGGAGGTCATCTTCTTCCTCTGCTACCCCATGAATCTGGTTCCCTTGACTTTATGTGCTCTGAACTGTGGCATGCTGAAGATGCTGCTCTGGCTACACTTCTTCCCCCATCCTCAGTGCCTGTCATTAGAGCTCTTCCTGCTTGCCTTCCTTCCATCCTCAGTTTGCTCCTTGTCTAGCTTGCCCCTCCCATTGTCAGTGCGGTGCTTGCTTGGCTCCCCCCCCCCCCCCCCCGTTGGAGCTCTGCCCTCTTGCCTCCCTCATCAGTGCAGTGCTCACTCACTGCTGGTTTCCCCCCATCATCAGTGCTTCCCTCCCCCCTGTCAGATTGCTGCTTACCTGCCCACTCCCTCCCTCCCCCCTTCTCATCACCGAGCAGCTGAGGAAAGAGGAAGAGACCTCGAAGGCAGGGCAGGCCGAGCAGGGGGTGACCTCCACGGCGGGTACAGCAGTCATTTCTCTTTCCTGCCACACTGCCGTTGTTCCTGTACTGCCTGTGCTTGCAAGATGGAGGGCTGTGGCAGGTGCTGCATGCTGCAGCAGTGCTGGTAGGAAGGGGCAGGATTTGAGGGCTCCTCTCCCAGCCAGGTAATGTGACGGCTGTGGCCTTCCCTGGCTGGTGCTCTGCCCTTCCAAACTCCTCACTTCACTTCCCAGCTGTCACCTGCCTGAAGTGCTTTCCCTCTCCCAGCACTCCAACAGAGAAGTGTTTTCTGCACATGCGTAGATAACACTCCTCTGTTTTAAGGGAATTTAACCCCCCCAATATATTTTAAGTTTTCAGAATATTTCTGCAGACCGAGGGGGTCACCCAAGTTTGCAGAAAAACTTTTTTGGGGTAAGTATGCCCTCTATCTGCGGGAATAAGTATCCACACATAGGGGACTGTTGGAAATATATATATGTATATGTAAATACTTTACAGCTAGAAATGGAACATAAATGGAATAAATTTGTGAGAGCAAACATACTTTTCAGGATTCAAGAGAGATTCCTTGAATAAACTTCTGCTTAAATATCACAGTCAGAATTGAAATAGGTAGCAAATGAAAAGCCATGCGGACCTTTCAATTGAAGACTGCTTTAGCATGTGCAGTTTAACTGATTACAAATACCTTGTTGACCAGTTTTGGAAGATGGATACAAAGATCTGGTAGGTGGAAATGTGCCGTTGAAATACGGAATTCATGTATCGTTTAATAGGGTGGTCTATTTCACCAGAATGTTGTTTTGGATGCCTAATCTTGTACTCATTTCTGAGGATAAATCCAGAGGGTTACGCCAGTATGTTGCAGTGAAATCAAAAAGAAATCCGGCCACACCTTAAACACTTAAGAACAGTAGTTTCAGCATTTCTGGAGAGTTTGGGGATCCTTTGTGTTTAGTTTCCTGGGTGTATGTGTGCACAATAATTAAATACATTTTGGTGGGGGAAATCTAAGTATACTCCCTGGGTTTGTTTTAGCTTCTGAGCATCTGATTTAGATACTTTTTTTTATGCAATCACTTCTTATCTAAGTAGAAGCATGTTGCTTTGTATACTTTTTTTTTTTTTAAATCATTATCTGATCCGTATGCATTTGAACTTGGGCTTCTGTGACAAAGACACACTTGTTTTGTGCATTCATGGATTTTAACAAGAAGCCGGTGTTCTGTAAGTGAGAGCACCTCATTTCCTATAATAAGGCATAGTAAAGTAACTTGAAATGCATATGTGAACGCGCAGAGAAACTGAACACAGAGGGACCCACTTATGCCATCAGAAGCCAGGAAATTCAATTTGAAAAGGAAAAGGGCTCAGCAGCCTGATCCGCACAACTGAAATGTGTGTCTGCAAATCAAGCCTGCACTACTGGGTGACCCAACCAAACTGACGCAACGGAACTCTGTCTGTGGCAGCCAACCCGATCTTCAATGCCTTGCTTTCTCTGTACGTTTGAGACTAGGTTGTCATGTACTTGGTAGGGCCATCTGTGTTTAGCTTGCTGGGTCTCAAGTGGAGCAAGCCTGATTGGCAGACATGCATGTGAAGCCGTTACCTGGTCGCTGTGCCTTAGAATTTGGGTTCCTCATCTAATAAATGTCTGAAAATGTCATTCAGTACGAAATTTGAAGCTGAATAACAATAACTTAGAAGATTCGGGTGTGTCGGAAACTGTGTTACATACACCATTGCCGATGATGATGATATTGTCAAGGACTGAAATATGAGTCTGCCCTAAACCATATACTGATAGCCAGTGTGGTACAGTGGTCAGAGTGCTGGAGACCCCACTTGGCTTGTGAGGCTTATTGAGTGACCTTGGGCCAATCACACACTCTCAGGATTGTCGTAATGGGGAAAACATGGGTCCACGACAATGTGTAAGCCGCTCTGAGCCTGCTGTGTGGGGAGAGCGGCCTAGAAATTGAATAAAATACATAAATAAATAAATCACTGCAGCCAGGCACAATATCTTGAGCTCATAGGCAGAATGAGTCAATGAGTCTTGTGCAGCTCTGCCATTCTGTGGCAGTGATACTTATTGCCCCAAATTTTTGTGATGTTTGTACTCCCATGAAGTAAGGGAATACAATTTACTGTTAATACATATCTTCCTTTCAGAACTAAACTGGCTTAAATGCTGGAGGAAGGAAGATACAAGCACCATAACTAGGGTTGCCAGTTCTGGGTTGGGGAATACCTAGAGATTTTGGTGGTGGAGCCTGAGGAGGGCAGGGTTTGGAGAATTTCCAGGGGGGTATAATGCCATACAGACCATCTTCTCTAGGGGACCTGATCTCTGTCACTTAGAGATCAGTTGTAATCCCAGGAGATTTCTAGCCTGAAGGTTAATCTTCTGTGGTTCTCTCTGGTTGTACCACCTGGAGGTTGGCAGCCCTAACCATAAGTGATACTTGTTTCATGCATGAAGCTCTTCAAGCCTACAAACAGGAAAGGAAGTGCCCACTGTAGTATGTGAATGTCAGAAACCTATTCTGCCTGGTGTGTAGACATGTTTGGCATTCTGCAGCAAATAATCTGATCACCACAATGACCAGTTACAACTTTAGTTAGAGCTGCAGGCTGGTACAAGGAATCTGCCAGATAGCTGTCCCACCTGTTCTTCTGTTTAGAAAAGAAACTTTAATTCATTTGGAAGATATAGGCTGCAGTCACACGCACAGTTAGCCCCAACGTAGGCGTGAATGCCGGGCGGATTTAACGTGCGTGATCAGACCTCAACATCTGGGAAGCGTCCTGTGGCCGGCAGCAACCCATGTTGCTCTACTACAGAAGTAGAGTAAACAGGCACTGGGGAAAGTCCGGTAGTGATTGGGTTGTTATGGGGCATGGGCGGACTTTCCCCTGTCTGATTGTTCCAGCGTGCTCTTCATGGCATTGGGATGGTCTGATCAGGCCATCCTAATTCCGTTCCGTTGTTTTTTCCGCCTTCTCAGTATGTGAATCATTGCACACTCCCTAGGGAGCCCTCAGGTGCGAATCATCGATCCCTTGTTTAAGTGCATCAGGAACAAACAGCAAAAATAACCACTGCAGACTCACCTGCGGTTGTGTCTGATCATGCAGTGGTGGGCTGTGCCTGCAGCTTCAAAAGACTGTGATAGCACAACCGCGGGTCAACTTTTCTTTTTCAAAAAGGAGGCCTTAAACATTATGGAAACCAACAGAATGTTCTGTTTTTTTGTAGCGCACTGTAGCTTTCAATAACACAGGGTTCTCTTCTCCATCCCCCATTAGGCCCAAGGGAATACCCTTGCTATGAGTACTTGAAAGGCTTCAGAGTGTAAGATGTTGACAGCTAGTATGAAATTCTTTTTTGTTGTTTTGTCTACGTAGAAAAGTTTTCTCCCTTGATGTTCCCTACTCTGAGCCTTCTCTGCTTTTGACCTTGTAGGTAGTTAGGGGCCATCTGTGTGGCCATGAGGGAGTGTCTGAAACAATTGGAGAGCTTTGGTGAAGCTTCACATTGTATGTGCAGGAGGCTGGCAGTCGAAGGGCCTTGTGTGCGCTGCATATTTTTAAGCATATGCCTGTGATGTTTCAAGTGTGTCTAAAAAACCAACAGATGTGAGGTTGGAAATCTTTGTGTTATACACCTGTACTTTGCTGGAAGATGCAATTAATTGTGTGCTTGATGGCAAGCCCAAGTTTGTTTGAAGTAGGATATATATGCCAGTTGCAGAAAGGTCAGCTCTCCCTTACTAAGTCTTCTCGTGTGTATGTGTGTGGCTTGCATACAACAAGATCTGTTCTCAGAGTGGATCTTGTAGAGAAGGACTCTCCCATCCTCCTGCACTGCATCCCACTGAGCAACCTGGAATTTTGATGGAGGGGGGTCAGCAGATTCTCTGGAAGAGCACGGGGCAAAGTGGGGATTTTTGGTGAGAGAGGAGGGCTGGCAAAAATGGTCACTGGCAACCCCCGGGAACTTTCTGTGGATGGGGCCTGGGGAGGGGACAATCGCGAGGGCAATGTGATGTCAATTCTGGGAGAGCATCTAGAAGTTATGGTACAGCAGTCACATTTCTCTCTAGAAATTCCCCAGTCTCTGTAGGAAAAACCATAAAGATGTGGGGGAATTCCTAGAATATTGTGAATCTCGTGAATCACTTTAGGTGCTTTCCCAGAAGTGATATCACATTATCTGTGCTGTTGTGCTGTGCTGTTGAAGCAAGAGCAAGGGGGCAGGAGGTTGCTCACCTGTGGCAGGCTTACCCTTTTCTGAAGACAGAAGATTCCTTAAGCCTTGGAACAGCAGATACAAGTCTGTGTGTATTATGCACTGTTCTTGCATGGTCTTCCAGAAGTCTCCCAGGTAGGTGATTGGCTGGGTTTAGGCCTCCTCGGTTTCTGCTGTGCTTATTGCTCCAAACTGCAATTTCATTTATTCACTTACTTTATTTATAGTTTGCCTTTCTTGCTGTGACTCCAAGCAGATTACACTATTAAAAGCAATGCAGTAGGAACAACATAATATATACAACCAACAGGGAATAAAACTGGGTTCAAAATAAGAACACTGTGCACTAAAACAGTATAATACATACAAATAGTGTAACAGAGCTGTCTTGTAAACCTGGCAAGCAAAGTGTAATATAGTCAAGGGGAAAAGCATTGAAAACTGAAGTCTCCTCAACCTTATTCCCTTCAGCACTGAGATGCTTTGGATCAGGCCACCTTTCTTCTCTTACATACAAAGGCACGAGGTGCTTCCCCCTCCCCCCCCCAACTAAATAAGCTTAATTTAAAATATTAGTGCTTGGTAGGAAACTGATCGCTTTTATTCCAACATAAGCAGTCTACAACGCATCTTGAACCTGTGCCCGGCATGATACTGGGTAAAGATTCCGCCTGTGCACGACTGCCAAATTTAGGCCAGCGGAAAGAACAGCAAATCAGACCAAAGAAGCCTGTTTGAACAGCAACACTTTTGAGATCACCACAGCCGCTATATAGACAATTAATGCCTTCTAGGATTGCATTATTTCTATAACAAGAAAATACAAAAGGCTTGTCCTGCTTTGATTCTGGCATGATTTTGCAAGTGCTGAAGTATGGGATTATTGCTCCTCTTTGTACATTAAGAGTACACAGGTTGGGTGGGTTCCCATGGGTTCTCACCCTGCATCAGATGTAACGCACTCACATGTGGGTTGTGGGTTCTCCTCAATTTCTGTTTGTGTGGTGCCCAGTTAGCATCAGGTACATGGCGCATGTGGGGAAGGCTTCAGCCTTCCTCCCCTGTTCCATTTCCCAAGCTGAGAGTCCCTGATAGGTTCAGTTTTGGGAAACCCGCATGTTCCCTGGGATTCCCTAGCAGGACTGTTTCCAGGCCCCAGGCATGTAGGAGTTGAGGACGAAACTCAAGTGTTGAGTGTATTGTGTGTGACACAGGGTAACAGCCCAGAGCTAGCTTGTGAAAAGGTGTTGGATTTTTTGATTAGAGAAAGTAAGAAGAAGAAGAAGAAGAAGAAGAAGAAGAGATTGGATTTATATCCCGCCCTTCACTCACTTAAGAGTCTCAGAGCGGCTTACAAACTCCTTTCCCTTCCCCTCCCCACAACAGACACCCTGTGAGGTAGGTGGGGCTGAGAGAGCTCTTTCCCAAGCTGTCCTTGAGAGAACAACTGGTACAGAGCTATGGCTTGCCCAAGGTCATCCAGCCAGGTGCAAGTGGAGGAGTGGGGAATCAAACCTGGTTCTCCCAGATTAGAGTCCGCGCACTTAACCACTACACCAGACTGGCTCTCTTTATAACAGTTGGCTTCTCTTTATAACTGCCCTCCCCCACCTTTTTTGTTGGTTCTTAAGTATAAATCCATCTGCCTATAGATGTACACTTCATGCATCTAATGAAGTAGACTCTGGCTCACAGAGCTTATGCAGGAATAACTTTTGTTAGTTTTTAAGGTGCCATTGAATTCATGGATTTGCTGGGTACATGCCAGCACTTCTGAAAGGAATGCTGTTGATGATGTTTGCCTGGATTTCAGTAAAGCTTTTGACAGGGTTCCTCATGGTGTTCTGATGGATAAACTAGAGGACTTTGGACTGGACTCTAGAATAGTTAGGTAGATAAGGAACTGGCTGGAGAACCGCACTCAAAGAGTAGTTGTCAATGGCATTTCATCTGAATGGAGGGAGGTGTCCAGTGGGGTGCCACAGTGCTCGATTCTGGGGCCTGGTACTTTTCAATATTTTTATCAGTGATCTGGATGAGGGTGTGGAGGGGCTACTCATTAAATTTGCTGATGACACCAAATTGGGAAGAGCAGCAGACACACCGGAAGACAGAGGTAGAATTCAACGAGATCTGAACACACTGGAAAAGTGGGCAGATGTGAACAAGATGCAGTTTAACAAAGATAAGTGCTGAGCAGTGTTCCCTCTAAGCTGAGTTAGTGTGAGCTAGCTCACAGTTTTTTAGCCTCTGGCTCACACATTTTTGTCTTAGCTCAGGAAGGATGGCTCCGGAGCAAACTAATTTATGCAGTAGCCAAAATCGCTCACTCACAACTTTAATGCCAGTAGCTCACAAAGTAGAATTTTTGCTCACAAGACTCCATAGCTTAGAGGAAACACTGGTGCTGAGTAACAAAATCTAGGTAACAAAAATGTGGAACATGCATACTGGATGGGGGATACAATTCTGAGTGGCAGAACAAGATCTTGGGGTATGGGTGGACCATAAGTTACATATGAGCAGCCAGTGTGATGCAGTGACAAAAAAGGCTAATGCGATCTTGGGGTGTATCAACAGAGGCATAACATCCAAACCGCAAGATGTCATTGTCCGGCTATACACTACATTGGTCAGGCCACACCTGGAGTATTGTGTGCAGTTCTGGAGGCCCCACTTCAAAAAGAATGTGGACAGAATGGAGCGGGTGCAGAGGAGAGCGACGAGGATTATCGGGGGCCTGGAGACCAAGCCCTATGAGGAAAGGCTGAGGGACTTGGGAATGTTCAGTCTGGAGAAGAGGAGGTTGAGGGGGGGGATATGATTGCTTTCTTATTTGAAGGGCTGTCACTTAGAGTAAGGCAGGGAGCTATTCCTGTTGGCAGCAGAGGATAGGACTCGCAATAATAGGTTTTAAATTAAGGGTGGGAGAGTACCAGCTGGATATTAAGGAAAAGCATTTTTACAGTAAGGGTTGTTCAGCAGTGAAATCAATTACCTGGAGTGGTGGTGAGCTCCCCTCACTGGCAGTCTTTAAGCAGCATTTGGACAAACCCTTGTCAAGGATGCTCTAGGGTGATCCTGCATTGAGCAGTTGGTTGGACTAGATGGCCTTCATGGCCCCTTCCAACTCTGTGATTCTAAGGTGAGCTAGAAAAGACCTTTTATGTATCTATTGGGTATTGATGCACAAACATTCTCCCCCTAAGACTTTTCTACCACAATAGACTGGATTGCAGGTCTACATGGGTGGTTAAGGGTTAATTCAGAATTTATCACCATTGTTAAACTTAATTTCTGCCGTAAATGGGCTTGATAGACAATTAGCAGTGGCTTGTTGCTGTGATGTGTTAACTTTCCCCACAGATCTCAATAGATGGAACTGCATTTGGTTAAAAGCTGTAGTGATTTGGGCTACCGTTGACCATGCTCCACTAGTCTGAGGACTTTAAGATGACTCTCAGAAGCCTTTTATGAATTATCTCTGTCTTTTAAGAACCAAGCAAATTACTTTAAAAACATATGATTAGATTTCTTTTTTTGATGGAATGCCATAGATGTGTTTAGTAATCAGCTAAAAGGAGGGGAACATATCCAGTTCTGAGCAGCTGTGTGCAAGATGTCCAGTCATTTGTTTGGTGTTTGCTGATAGCTTACTATTAGCAGAGTGTGCTGCAGGGCTGAATAATCAGGGCCCCTCCCTCGGCAGCCTCGACAAAAACCATCTCCTCCCACGCGCTACCATCCTCAAGAAGCCTTTATCTTGAAGGGCGAGGAAGTGGTTTAATATTGGATGCAGATTGAAAAGCTGTAGTGTAGCCAGCGATTAACACTCAATGGTTTGTTTTTAATTGAGCGATGATCTCTTGCACGCAATGGGTATGATCCTATGAACAAGGCTTTGTGCCGCTGCCCTGCTGAATTCACTGGCTCTCTGCATATGTGGTTGTGGTCAGGATTGTAGCATGTGTTTTGGGAAGCTTGCCAGCCCAGCTGCCACAGCATGAAAAAAGCACTGACAGATGCCCATTGGGGTTAGGCTAGCAAACGTTATCCTTCCCTCATTTCTTCTGTGAATTTCAGCAGAACACACATCATTTCTCCAGTTCATCATCATCATCATCATTATTATTATTATTATTAATATTATTATTATTATTATTATGCTTTCAATAACCTTGTGAAGTGGGTTAGACTGATAGACAACAATTGGCCCAAAGTCAACCACTGAGCGAATACCATGAAGCTGAATCAGACTATTGGTCTGTCAAGGTCAGTATTATTTGCTCTGACTGGCAGTGGCTCTCCAGGGTCTCAGGCAAAGGTATTTCACATCACCAAGTTCCTGACCCTTTTTAATTGGAGGTGCCATGAGCTGAAACTGTGGCCTTCTGCATGTAAAGCAGATGCTCTATCACTGAACCAAGACTGTGGAGGGGCTTAGTCTCTGAGTGAGCCATTGAGTAGTGGTGCAACATGGCTTGGTCACCCTGAGGTGAATACTCCTGGGCTGGAAGTGAGATGCTACAACTGAAAGCAGCAGAGATAGACGTCCATCCAGGCCAAGGAAGTTATAAAAGCCAGGACAGGAGCAGCCAGATGAAGGGAAGAACCAGGAAGAAGCCACTCTGCAAGGACTGAGTAAGCTTCTTTCCCAGCTCCAGCAGATATCATGGGAGAAGTAGCAGGAAGAAACCACGGTGGGAGAAGACTGAGCAGTGTAAAGTATGTGAGGGTGTGTTCTGTGTTTCAGGTGGGAGCAGAAGGGACTCAAGTGTGAAACAAAGATCCAAGAGCTCCATCTTTTCATACTAATTGCTGGGCAATATTGTTTGGTTACAAAGAGCTTGATGAACCTCAGAAGATGGACACAGGAATGGTTGAGGTGGTTTTTAATTCTTTGCTTCGCTTGAATAAGAGACTTGGGATGTCCTGCCAGCAATACGGACGGTTGGAGTTGTATCCTTCAAAACCACCCTAAAACCGTCAACTAGTGACAGTAACTCTAGCACACACAAGAATAGTTCCATGTTTGCTTTGTGTGAAAATGTAGAAATATCCCAGTGGCACAAGAGACTGGATTTGCAATAGGGAATTTGAATGTATAAATTCTTGTTGTTGTCTTTGGTTGCAAATGTGGGCAAAGTAAGTTTACAGTAAACTGTACACCAAACCTCTGCAGCCTTGATCCGTTTCCCTCGTGGCTCATAAAAGCTGGCCGCGAGGGGTTGCGAGGTGCCCTTAGGGAGATTATCAAGAAGTCTTTTGAGGAGGGACTGTTCCCGGGGGCACTCAAGGAAGTGATGGTACGCCCCTCCTGAAAAAACCATCACTGGACCTGACCGAATTGGCCAACTATTTGCCGGTGTCCAACTTGCCCTATTTGGGCAAGGTCTTGGAGAGGGCAGTGGCGATTCAGTTGCAGAGCTTTCTGGATGACTCTTCCGCGCTAGACCCATTTCAGTCCGGCTTCCGGCCAGGTCATGGGACGGAAACGGCACTGGTCGCCCTCACAGATGATCTCTGTCAGCATCTGGATTGGGGTGGTACGGCGGTGCTGGTGCTGTTAGATCTGTCAGCTGTGTTTGACACAGTCGACCACCAGCTACTGATCCACCACCTCGCCGACACGGAGGTTCAGGGGCTTGCCTTGCAGTGGCTCGCCTTGGGACGAAGAGTGGCGCTGGGGGAGCAGATGTCCTGGAGGAACCTGCTGGTGTGCGGAGTGCCACAAGGAGCGGTGCTATTCCCGATGTTGTTTAACATCTATATGCACCCTCTTGCCCAGATTGCCTGGAGGCATGGGCTGGGCTGTCATCAGTATGCCGATGACACCCAGTTCTATCTGTTGTTGGGCGGCCGGTCCAAGGCTACCCCAGCTGACCTGGAGCGGGCGCTTCAGGATGTGGTGGGCTGGCTCAGGCTGAGCTGACTGAAATTGAATCCAGTGAAGACGGAGGATCTGTGCCTGAGTCAGAGCGGGCCGGGGGTAGGGATCCCACTGCTGGCCTTTGGGGGGGCGCCAGTGGTGCCAGTGCCGAGGGTCCGGAGTTTGGGAGTGCTCCTGGATGCCTCCTTAACCATGGAGGCCCAGGTAGCAGCCACTGCCAAGGCAGCCTTTTACCATCTTCAGCTGATTAGGCGGTTGGTTCCCTTTCTCGAACACAATGACCTGGCGACAGTGATCCATGTTATGGTCACCTCAAGACTGGATTACTGCAACGCTGTCTACATGGGACTGCCCTTGCCCCAGCTCTGGAGGCTGCAGCTAGTGCAGAATGTCGCGGCCAGGCTGCTGATGGGTCTCTTGGTGCGAGACCATATCCAGCCTGTGCTGAGGACACTGCACTGGTTGCCTATAGCGTACCGGATCCGGTTCAAGGTGCTGGTGTTAACCTTTAAAGCCCTATATGGTCAGGGGTCTGCCTACCTAAGGGACCGCCTTTCCCTGTATACACCCCAGAGAGCACTGAGGTCGGGCACTCAACATCGCCTGACCCTCCCTGGCCCCAGAGAGGCCAGGCTGTCAACCACCAGGGCCTTCTCAGTGGCGGCTCTTTACTGGTGGAACAAGCTCCCGGATAACATCAGGTCCCTGCAGGACCTTCTGCAGTTCCGCAGGGCCTGCAAAGCGGAGCTCTTCTGCCAGGCCTTCAATTAGGAGCCACCACTGGGGGAAAGGGGTCACTGGAAGGCGCTGAGTTATTCTCTGGCCAGGGAAATCTACTGGTGCGGTCTCCTGGCTTGGGTCAGATTTAACTACTGTGCTGTGTGTTTTGGAATGTAATGTTGGCCGCCAACTTGTTTGTGGGTATCAGCTGTTTTATGTAATTTTAAGCAGTTTTTTATGTTATAGTGTTGGTTGCTGTACTGAAGTGTTGTGAGCCGCCTTGAGCCGGCTAATCGCTGGCTAGGCGGGATATAAATCTAAATAAATAAATAAAAGGGCTCGTACTTCTAGGAGTTGTATGTCAGCTGTCAGTCTTCATAAGCACCCTATTGGATGGACTGAGTTGAAGCACATTTCTTTACTTGAAGTATCCTGTCCAGGATTGGCAGCACTTGCCCGGGTGTTGGATCTGTCAGCCTCATTTGGAGAGTCATGGTGATACACAGTGTCACAAGTTTATACTTGCTTATTCTGGATTTAGAGGAGCAATTTTTCATCAGTTTTGTATGTCATCCCAAGGTCTAATGACAGATGTTTTCATTGCTTGCCAGTGTTTCCTCACTAACTGATGTCAAAGTCTCTGAAGTCATGCTTTACAAACATCCTTCTGACCAACATTTGGCTTTCTCAGTGTTGACTGCCTCCGGGGGTGCACAATTTTTGGCTGGTTTTAGGGGCTGGACAATATTTGTAGGTGCCACAGACCTCTCCCCAGCTCCAGTCATCTGGCATACACAGAGGGAAAGACAAGGGCGGTATTCCACGCCTGGCTGTTGTATCCTCCAAAAGAGTCAGTTACTCTACTTTTGCCTTACTGAAGAACACTGAAGAACCTATGAGGATTTCAGCTGTTCCTTCCTTCTACAAAGCCTGCCACAAATTAATAAAGAACTTCTTGTCCCCTTCTGAAACCCGTTGTAAGATGACTTGTAGCAGAGCCAGCATCTTGTGTCTGCATGCTGAACTTTTGAAAATAAAAGTTGAAGCAGCTGGAGCCCTAGTGCTGGTTGGGATTGCAAACATGGATTACACATATGAAGCATAGGTTGTCAGTTCTGGTAGCCAGCTTTGTTGATGTACAACAAGTGCAGCATGTCACAGCAAATGGCAGTTCCCTGACTGAGACATTAGATACTTTGTTCTTGGTGCTTAGAGGAGCTTGACGTGCAGGTTCTCTGAAGGAAAAAAAAACATATACAGTAGGCACTACAGAGGAGACTTTTTCACATGCTACAATCATGTGTAAATAGGTACACTCCCAGACTTCCATGGTACATGCAGTTGCCATTGCGTGTGAAGAGAGCAACACATGGATTTTCTGTATAGCATGGGTGCCTGCTACGTGAAACCCTCAAAATAGAAGATCCACAAATCTCTTCACACAGAATGGTGACCATACATATTTAGGCATATCAGGAATGTCTCGGGTTGTACGTACTTCCATTAGTAGGCTCCCTGTACACATGGTTGTAATGCGCGAAAACAGCTAGAGACTGACTTATGAATGATAAAACTATGGCACCCAATGTATTTCATCTGCTCTTCTTTTGGCTTTCAGCTGTGTGTGTTTCTTCACTTTTTCTTCTTATGCACATGGCACTTCCTTCTTGCCATGCTCTTCATGTTTCTCACTTCTGCCTTGCTTCCTGTCAACATTCGGCAGCTCCTCCAGGACATCTGTTGTACATGGCTTCAGCTCTTCCAAGTTTGGCTGACATTTTGGCTTTTGCCAGCTATTCCGTCACAATCTGCTGCTGAGCTGGACATATGACTATGGAAATTTTGTTCAGCTTGACTGAGTTTGGCTGCATATCCTTTTTGGCTGAGGAGACGAACAGTGCCTGAAAGCCCATGTAGTGTAGTTTCCAATGCCCAGTGCTTGAAAACTTCCTTTTCTACAGCCAGGTGTTTGCAAAGTCTTCTCTTACAGGCTTGAGGAATATACCCTTCTGAGTTTGCTTGAGGCTAAACTTGAAAGCAAGGGAACAGAAGAGTCAACTAATGGGCATCTTACCTTGCCAGATTTCCTCATTTACTGTACAGAAATGTTGGCAAGATGGGTGAGATTTTTAAAAAGGCTACATCCAAGGATGTATTATCCTTTCCTGTATTTTTAACCCAAATGTGTCTCCAAGTTTATAATACTTAGAAAATTCACTGAAAATTAGATTTGGAGTGCCAGCGTAAAACAGCCACAAGGTTCAGACATGATATCACTGCAACATATGACAGGGCTTACTTGTAGATGACGATTGAAGTTGACTGCCTTATTTGGTTTCAGACACATCAAAACTGACATAAGAATATAAGAGAAGCCGTGCTTTATCAGGCCAATGACCCATCCAGTCCAACACTCTGTGTAACACAGTGGCCAAAACCCGGTGTCATCAGGAGGTCTACTAGTGGGCCAGAACTCCAGAAGCCCTCCCACTGTGGCCCTCCAAACACCAAGAATACAGAGCATCACTTCCCCAGATATAGTGCTCCATCTATACCTTGTGGCTAATAGCCATTGATGGACCTCTGCTCCGTATGCTTATCCAGTTTCCTCTTGAAGCTGTCTATGCTTGTAGCTGCTACCACTTCCTCTGGCAGTGTGTCCCACATGTTAATTGGTCTTTGGGTAAAGAAGTACTTTTTAAAATCTGTTCTAAATATACTGCTCATCAATTTGATTGAGTGCCCACAAGTCCTTGTATTGTGAGAAAGGGAGAAAAGTACTTCCTTCTCTACCTTCTCTATCTCATGCATAATTTTGTAAACCTCTATCATGTCACCCCTCAGTTGTCATTTCTCCAAGTTAAAGAGCCCTAAGCTCTTTAACCTTTCTTCATAGGGAAAGTGTTCCATCTCCTTCATCAGTTTAGTTGCCCTTTTTTTACCTTTTCCAATGCTAGAGTATCTGTTTTGAGGTGTGATGACCAGAACTGTGCACAGTATTCCAAATGAGGCCACACACAGATTTGTAGATAACATGGGACACACACACACAAAAGACACATTTAACTTTTAGTGGATGGTGTAGAGGTGAACTTTCCCCTTCAGTTGTTTCATAGTCTATATGATTTTGTTCCAATGCAGTGATTAATAACCTTGGTTGATTTCTTGATTCTCTTGGAATGCCTTCTCTGTGAATAAAGGAACAGTGTAGCCCATGATTTCTCTTGAAGAAATTGTTCCTGGATCCTTCACGCACAAAGCTTCTTCTGAGGTAGACAGTTGTCGCTAGGACTTCATTTTCTGAGGGTCCTCACCACATCATTTCCACAAAAAGAATGTACGCAGAATTTAGTGGGAATACAAGGAATTGTTCCTCTAAAAGTAGGAATGATGGTGCACTATGATAGGCATGAAAGCTCCTGCAGTTTTGGCACTGATCTCTCATTCTGGAGATCTTAAGAGGGGAACCAGTAGCGACTGAAAAAAGTGTAGATTCTTTATGTCTGTTTTGCACTTTTTATTCTTGTGGTGCAGTTCCATTCATATATGTGTATTTGAGTATTCTATTGCCATGTGCTGACCAGGATTCCAACCATGTTATGGCCTTTGCAGTCATTATTTTGGTGTCTCTACCTCATGTGCAGCCCTCTCAGTATGCACAGTGGCCATCTCCCGTTCACAGGGCAACACAGGTATTTTCCAGCATTGGTACACGTGACTGGAATCCCACATTTTTGAGGCTATGTATTTACACACTCTAGAGATGGACAATATGCACTTTGCATATTTGCACAAAAGAGATAAATGTATGTATTGAGCACATGGAGTGTGTTCTCCCGGTATGCAAAGTGAGAGTGCCAAAATTGTAACAACTGACCAAGGGCTTATGGGACAAGAATTTTTGTTGAAAACGGAAGAATCTGCTTCCAGGCAGTGTTTCCAGCTCAGAAATGTTTGAGGTTCTTCAGAGCACACGTGAAACTTTCTGCATGTACATATGCATGTACATATGCATGAAGGAGTTCTCGTTCACCGAAGTAAATGACAAAACATGAGCACAGAGTATGTTTTCAGAAATCGCACATGGACAATCAAGTAACATGGCTTTGAAATCTTGTGTCAGTCAAGTCATTTTGTGAGTTTTGTTAAAATGCTATGTACATTTTTAAAAAGTTATAGTGACTGTTATTTAATAACAAATTAGGACTTTTAAATTAATTTCTTTTTGGCTTCTATTTTCTCAGATAAACTGTTTTCACAGAAAATTATCTGGATTGAATTTTGTTAAGTATCTCAAAGGAATGTCAGTATAATTGACATCCAGATTATAAATCCAGTAGCACCTTTTAAAGACCACCTAGATATCCAGGGTATAAGCTTTCAAGAGTCAGAGTTTCCTTCAGCAGATACCTCTGGCTATCGAAAGCTTATAAACTGGAAATCTTTGTCTTTAAGGCGCTGTTGTACTCAAATCTTGCTGATCTTCGACGTGGTCTCTGTGCTTCACACTGATGGGTTACAGCGCCTGCGCTGGAATCCATCGGTATGTAGAAAGCTCTAACGGATTTTCGCGCCCAGCAACACCGGGCATGCGCGGGAGCCCGACCGCGCATGCCCAGAGGAGCGGGCGCGGGGATCCCACCAGTTCTCTTCTGACCGCCGTGCTGTTCACAGCTTCGTCCGTCAGCTCCGTAGTGGAAAGCTCTTCGTTCCTTTCCTTCGTCTTCGCTTCTTCTCTGCTCTTTTCCTAGTTCTATCTAAAACAAAAACAAACAAAAAAAAGATTCTAGGATTATTTTCTGGGTGTGGGCTTTATTTTGCCTTCGGGCGCTGCCCCCCCCTCCCCCCCTCTTCTTCTTTCCCGCTTTTGGGCTACTGTATGGCTCAAAAGTGGGGCTGTTTTAAGAGGTGCGCAAAGTGTGGGAGCAAGCTCGCGGCTCCTGACGGCCATTCACTCTGCATCCTTTGTTTGGGGGAAACGCACCGTCCTGAGTCGTGCCCCCATTGCGCGAAGTTCAGTAACCAGACCCGCAAGAACAGAGCTGCTAGATTGAAGGTCGCCTTATTGGAGTCCGCGTTCCTCCCATCCCCGTCGAAAGTCATGCAGTCGACGAGCGCCTCAGCTCCGACTGACCTGACATCGACATCGATGACACCATCCCGGTCCGTCACCGACAAACAATTGGCGTCGAGACTGGCGTCGGACACTACTCCCTCGGGGTCGAAACGCCCGGCTATCCCTCAGTCCGCAGCATCGACACCGCTAAAGAAAAAGGATAAGTCCCAGAAGAAGCACAAGGACGCTTCTGGACTGACTGGGAAACCGCCTAAGAAGGCCTCCGTGCCTCCAGCTTTGCTGCCCTTGGAGCCGCCGATAACTGTTCAGGCTCCACTGGCCATGCCGTCTACGTCGATGGAGATACCGACCATCCATCTCCTTGACTCTCCCATCTGTCAGATCGAGACTGACTTACCTGACACCATTTTGGAGATGCGGCGGTTCCCCGAGATCGAGCACCGTGGCCTGGATCGACATCGACCACGCTCCATCTCCAGATCTGCTTTGTCTGCCAGGTCTTTTTCACCTGAAGTTAGCGAGCCTGACTGCCCGCCCGACCAGCCCGTCGATGCTGAGCGCCCACCATATCGGCATCATTACCAACGAGACTACCGATCCCGATCTCCATGATACAGGTCGCCGCATCGTCATCAGGCTTCCCGTAAGCGTTCCCCTGGTCCATCGCGTTGGGATCTCTCTCCGCAATCCCTTGCTCCTTGGGATCGCCACCGTGCCTACTATCTCAACACTCACCACTCCGTCACGTCGAGACCATGGTCTCCACCTACCACCTACCCGGAATGGGATCGGTACGCCGCTAGATCGAGGTCGCCTCCTCCGCACCACCTGCCGTCGTCCTCGTGGGTCTGACCACCTTCACACCGGCCTGCTGACGCTCGTCCACCATCGCCACCCCGTCAGCCACCACCGCCTCCGGCAACCCACCCACCACCTCGTTCTCTGGCCACGCAGACATCGATACCAACTCCGGCTCCGACACCATCGATACCGATTACGGTGCCTCCACCCCTGACACCGGTCCAACCTTTTGACCCGCCTGCATCCTCCTCGTCCCAAGATGATAGCGATGACAGCGATTCTGACCAGGGTTCGCCTTCTCACCCCTCCCCTAACCCAGATGGGGCGGACAACCTGCCAATCTCACCCTCTGAGGACATGTCCTCCTACGGGGAGCTGGTAAAGCGCATGGCACTTTCCCTGGGCTTGTCGATACTACAGCCCAAACCTGCTATAGACGATCCTATCTACGACATCGTGCAGGCTGACACTTCCACCGCTGTCTCCCTTCCGATGTCGGCGGTTCGGTTGCAAGCTGCAAAAGCACCCTGGGATAAACCTGCATCTGCCCAAGTGTCGTTGAGACGCCTCGACCACATGTACCGCATACAGGAGGCAGGAGCTGAATTCCTTACCTCCCACCCTAAACCTAATTCATTGGTGGTGAACTCTTCTACCAAGGCCAAGAGGTCTCTCTCTACTCCCTCCGATAAGGAAGGTAGGAAGCTTGACGCCTTCAGCCGTCGCTTTTACTCCGCAGGAGCTCTGGGCGTTAAAATGGCCAACTACCTCGCATGTATGGGACGTTACAACTATGCGCTGTGGGAACAACTCTCTAGAGCTCTGGCCCATCTTCCAGAGGAACACAAGCTTGCAGCCCGCCGTTTGCAGAAAGTGGGCTTAATCTTGTCTAAACAGCAGCTTAATACATCTAAGCACGCGCTGGACACCTTCTCTAAGACAATGACCTCTGGAATTGCACTGCGACGTCACTCCAGCAAGACACCAGATCGTATATTGAGGAACTACCGTTTGACGGCCTCGGTCTCTTTCACTCCTCTACCGACACTGCTCTACAGGAGTTAGATAAGAGCATTAAGGCCTCCAGGACCCTGGGTGTCTTGACTACCACTAGACAGTATAAACCACGATCGTGGACCAGACCATGGTCGCGCCGCTCTTCCTCTAGGCGCTCCCCCGATTGCACCTGGCGTCCTCGCTCCTCACCTGCTCAACAGCGTACCCCTTACCCTCAAAAGCAGCGTTTTCCTGCTCAGCAGCCTAATCGCTCTAAACAATCCCGGCAGCAAAAGCAGGGTCTTTGACTGTGTGCCTTCCAACCTTCCGCGTCTCGCGCCTTACCTTCCGGAGTGGCGCCTTATCATGACAGACTCTTGGGTCCTCTCCATTATCACCAGAGGATACCTTATCGAGTTTACCCAAACACCTTCCACCCCAGTATTCGTCTCCACTCCACCTTCCGCCCCTCTCCTTCAGGAGGTCGACACTCTCCTCCGAAAGGATGCCATCGAACCCGTTCCTGTGCAGTACCATCAAACGGGCTTTTACTCAAGGTACTTTGCAGTACCAAAATGGGACGGCGGAACCAGACCAATACTGGATCTCCGGGACCTAAACTGCTTCATCGAGTACCGTCGTTTTCGAATGGTAACCCTGCTTTCTCTCCTGCCACTCATCCGCAGAAATGCCTGGATGGCCACGCTCGACCTCCAGGACGCATATTTTCACGTCTCTATCTGCCTCCCTCACCGCAGGTTTCTCCGGTTTGCGATAGGACCCCATCACTTCCAGTACAAGGCCCTCCCATTTGGCCTTTCTACCGCCCCCAGGGTCTTTTCAAAGGTCATGATTGTCGTCATCGCCTTCCTCCGCCTTCAGGGCATCTCTATTTTCCCTTACATCAACAACTGGCTCCTTGTTGCCAACTCCAAGCCAGCCCTCCTCGACGCCATTTCCACAACACAATCTCTTCTTCTGGACTTGGGGCTCCGCATCAATTCCGAAAAGTCCCACCTCATGCCCTCCCAGCGGGTCCGCTACATTGGAGCAGAACTCAACTCCACACTACTGACTGCCTTCCTACCTTGGGACAGAGCCCAACCTATTATTGCCCTAGCCGTCCAGGTGCGCTCCCAGCGGCACTCCACGGCTCTCACCATACAAAGGCTGTTAGGCTTCATGGTGGCTACAACATCCGTCATCCCGTTCGCCAGACTACGCATGAGAATCCTTCAACTCTGGTTCCTGCGTCACTTTCGCCCGTCACATCACCGACAAGACAAGCTGATGTTGCCCACCACCGAGGTCAGGGACTCCCTCGAATGGTGGACCGCCCCGACTCGACTACTACAAGAGGCCCCATTCCACATCCCAGCACCCCGGCTAACTCTCACGACCGATGCCTCCAACTGGGGCTGGGGAGCCCATCTCCGGGACATGAGAACAGGTGCTCCTTGGGACAGAGCCCTGCTGTCCCACCATATAAACTACCTCGAACTGTTGGCTATAGTCTACACGCTGCGCGCCTTCCTTCCCATTGTGAGAGGCACCTGTGTTGCAGTCCTGTCGGACAACATGACAGCCGTCAGCTACGTCAACAGACAGTGTGGCATCGTATCTCGTTGTCTTTGTCGACTGGCAGTGACCCTCTGGGATTGGTGCATCGCCAACGGCATCTACCTGCGGGCAACACACATCCCGGGAACTCTCAACACGCAGGCAGACCTACTCAGCCGCGGCCAGGCGCAAATGCACGACTGGGAGCTCTCCGATGTCTACCTCCAGCCGGTTTTCCAGGCCTGGGGTGTTCCTCAAGTGGATGTCTTTGCCACCAGACACAACTCCAAATGCGACAAGTTCTGTTCCCTCGGCGGACGAGACCCACTCTCCCTAGCCGATGGCCTCCTTCACCCCTGGGACGAGGAATTCCTGTATCTCTTCCCACCCTTCCCGCTCCTGACGCGTGTCGTTCAGGTCTTGCCCATTCATCCCTCAGGGTGTACCTCGCTGCCATATCAGCCTTCCATAACCGTGTCGACAACTGCTCAGATTTCGCACACCCGCTATCAAAGCGCTTCCTGAAGGGTCTCCTACATCTCTACCCCCCACGAAGGATGCCGGCGCAGCCATGGGACCTTCCGCTTGTCCTACGCACACTCACAAGAAAACCTTTTGAGCCACTGGCCACTTGTGCTCCGCATCTTCTGGCGTGGAAGACTGCGTTTCTTGTAGCCATCACATCCACAAGGAGAGTAGGTGAAATTCTGGCCTTCAGGCATGACTCACCTTATCTTTCATTTCTACCGGACGCCGTCCGCCTGTTACCGGACGTCTTCTTTCTCCCCAAGGTGGTTTCAGAGTTCCACCTACATGCAGAAACAATCTTGCCTGACTTTTACCAGAACTATTCCTCTCAAGAGGAAAGACTCCTTCATACACTAGACGTTAAAAGAGCCCTCCTCTTTTACTTAGCCCGGACTAAACCATCTTGCAAGACCCCGAGACTGTTTGTGGCATACGCACGTAGCAGACTGGGCTCCCCTATCACAGCTCAAAGACTCTCGAAGTGGATAGTAGCCCTCATAACTCTCTGCTACCAGTTATCACACACGCCTCTTCCGGCCCAGGTCCATGCCCACTCTACCAGGGCTATTGCGACTTCCACTGCGTTCCTTAAGGGAGCTTCCCTTACAGACATTTGCAACACGGCCACCTGGGCCACACCAACTACGTTCATGAGGCACTACGCCTTGGACACCCGGGCTGCTGATAGTTCCTCCCTGGGTCGTCTGGTTCTCTCCTCTGCCTCTCAGTGACAGCCTGCCTGCACCCACCTCCAGGTAGGACATTGCTTGCTACTCTCCCATCAGTGTGAAGCACAGAGACCACGTCGAAGATAAACAGGTTTCCTACCTGTAACTGATGATCTTCAAGTGGTCATCTGTGCATTCACACTACCCACCCGCCTTCCCCTCTGCTGCCAGGCTTTCTCTCTCTCTGCTTGGTCGCAGCGGTCAGAAGGAACTGGTGGGATCTCTGCGCCCGCTCCTCTGGGCATGTGCGGTCGGGCTCCCGCGCATGCCCGGTGTTGCTGGGCGCGAAAATCCGTTAGAGCTTTCTACATACTGATGGATTCCAGCGCAGGCGCAGTAACCCATCAGTGTGAATGCACAGATGACCACTCGAAGATCATCAGTTACAGGTAGGAAACCTGTTTTTCTACCATGTACCAGCATGGCTCCCCACCTGAAACTATAAATGGCATTGATATAGAATACTTAATGCTTTTTACTGGAAATTAATTCTTGTCCAAAAAATCATAATCCAAGGAAAACTTATATTTTCAGCATGAAAAAAAATTGACTGGACTGCATCTTAGCTGAAGTAGATTATCTGTTGCCTCACAGTTCCTAATGTTTAAACAGCATTTATCTGTTGGAAAAGCAGCTTCTGCTCTGCCTAATTACTGGCAATAAAACTTAAGTAAGGGATTTAAGACTTATGGCATGTTCCAGTTGGAGGAAAGCATAATTAAACTTGGCTAGAGACTCTTGTTTCTTTTAGGATATAAGGTCTTCAGAGTGCTTTTAAAAGACACAGTGCTTTTAATGTCGCTTTTCCGCATTGAACATCTTATGTTCACGTTTTGAGCATTTTCAAATCTAAGCATTTAAAATAAACTCTAATGTATGCTTTCTAGAATAGTTGTCTTTTAATTTTTCCTTCCCTGTGTTAATTATAGATTGTGTCGAGAAATCGTCTTCCATTCTCTGCTTACACTTCAGTGTTGATGTTCAGGAGGCAGGAGAGAGTTCAAAAGGAATATGGTTCCAAAGGGAAATCGTACATGCTTTATGTATCCATGGAATTTGGCTTCAAAGCAGTAATAATTATCCTTTAAATGAAAAGGGGTAGGAGTTTCAAAGTGTCCTACATCAGCCTGACTTTGATACATATGAAGTACTTTGAACTTAACCAGAAAACCTTTTTTGGGGTGGGGGTGGGGGGAAATCTTGTGCCTTAAATTTCCTATTGGGACCAAGGCCTTCCTAAGGAGCAGTTACAGAACAACACAGTGAAAAATGGGCAGCAAGCAAGTAAAATGTTATCCCAGTCATTTTTACTTGCTACCCGTTTTTCACTGTGTTGTTCAGTAATCAAGCCATTATCACTGTTGTTAAAATGTTTTTTCTTGGCCTCTGTGAATGATTTATTTTTACCCTATTAAACCTGCCTTATCCCTCCCTCCCTGCCCCCGTGATAGCAGCAGATATCTAAATAAAATATATACACACAAAAATGTTTCCCTATGCTGGCTCTATAACCACTATCAGTGCAGCGTTGTTGTTGTTGTTTTTTTAAATGCTTCTGAAACATGTGTGAGTCTTGGCTTGATCATACTTGAAGAAACAGACATCATCCAGGAAGCCTTCTGAGGTAAAGGACTTCCTGCTTTGCTGCTGAAAATCAGAATATAGAGTAGCGGTGTGCTCTTAAATTAGTACAAACTGACTGGGATAACAGTTATGCTTGCTACACATTTTTCCTGCCACTTATGAGAATATCCTTCTATCTGAGGTAATGAGTTAGTAATGATATGAGTGAACACTAGAATTGCCAGATGCAGGCCTGTAGCTACAGTGGGGCATTTTGGGGCCTGCCTCCCGACCTCCTGCCAAGCCCCCCCCTTCCATCTCCCAGCCCCCTGGCTCTCTGGGCCACCCAGAGGACTCCCCATTGCCTCCCCTTCCCCAAGTGCGGCTTGCTTCCCTGCATAGGCAGGCAGAGTGTGAATGCTGCAAAAGTGAGTTTTTAAATTTTTTATTTTATTTTATTTTGTAACGTCAGGGCCCTTTGACTTATTTAAAGGCCCCCCCAAATTACAAAGTCCTAGCTATGGGCCTGGCCAGGTGTGATAAAAACCGTGTATGAAAGACCAGGAAAATTCAAATTCTGCCCAGTGTTACCCAGAATGTACAAACTTATGTCATCTTTATAAACCACTAGTAATAAGGCCCTTTGTAGAAATAAATACAACAGGCTCTAGGAAGAGGCTCTGGGAGAGTGCCAAGGCCTTGGGCACTCAGCATCAATTTGCTGTGGAAGCCTCAGCAGGGTATAAGGACACAGAGTCCACCATTTTCTCCAGAAGAACTGATCAAGCCAGTTTGGTGTAGTTTAAGCACTACTAAAACATACCATCCTAAGCATTCAGATCTGAATCGTTTTTACGTCTGCAACAACTCTGTAAAGATGAGAAACTTTCCCAGGGAGAATGTTATAGCTAGCAGGGATTTGAATCTGGATTGCCTTCCTGGTTCTTCCCTTTTGTCTAGTGTCATAGTAACAAACCTCTGTACCAGTTTAAGTATCATGGCTTCCCCCCAGGGAATACTGAGAGTTATGGTCTGGCTGTATGAGAAGTTCTGTTGCTAGGTTTCCCTCTGGTAATGGAGTGATTGCCAGTTGAGCCAGTAATCTCTTTTCTGAGAATGACTAGAACATGAGAAGAGCCTTGCTGGATCAGGCCAGTGGTCCATCTAGTTCATCCTGCCTCATACAGTGGTCAATGTGGAGAGAAAACAACAGGGCGTAAAAATCAAGGCCTTTCCCTGACACTGCCTCTTGGCACTGGTATTCAAAGGTTTACTGCCTCTGAATGTGGAGGTTCACTATAGTCACCATGACTAGTAGCTGATGATAGACTTGTTCTCTATTAATCTGCCCATCACTATATCACCTAGCAGCTAATTCCACATTTTAATTACTCACTGAATCTCTCTATATTATAAAGTTAATTTGGGGTGGCCACGCTCAATGCGCTCCCTCAGCCTATGGCCTATGGCTGAGGGAGCCGCCACTCACACCAGCGACACTGGCCACTGGCTGCGGTCTCTTCCACGCGCCCACAGACGTGGCGCTGGGGCGAATGTGCCCTGCGATTCGACGCAACCATGGCGGAGTCCCACCCAGCCCCAGTAGGCTGTGAGGTGATGGATGGGGCGTGCGCTCATACTGGGTTGACATTTTCATTGAGTTCTCTACTATGACCCCAAGGTCTATTTCCCTTGCAGTCTCAGCAAGTTCAGCCCTTTGTTAGGATGTACTAAAAGGGCTTTTTTTTTTTTGTCGTTTTGTTCCAGTGTGCATTTTACACACTGAACTTCATTTCCCTCAGAGATCATCACTGACCAGGGAATTCTCACTCTTGAGGCCTAACACATTATCTGTTGAAAGCAGTTTGTAATGTAAATATAAAACCTGCATTGCTGACCTGCATGTACATTCGATTTATGAATGTGTCTCTTTGCTTTCTCTCTCACTTTAATGCATATACATAAACACCGAAACAGAGAGAGAAGTGCTGGGTAAAGCCCTTTTGCTGGTTGGCCAAGAATGAGCCCAGTCTATGTTCTATCTATTATGTGTTAATCCCACCTTTTCATTTGCCCCAAAGGCATTCTTTTGCTCATCTGAGGTTCTGGCAAATGCTTTCAGCCATTCTCATTGACAGTTGTCCCATCGACTCACAGTATTTGTGGAACTGATTTGTTTCTCATTATTTGCTTGTGCTATTCACAACCTGGGGGTAATGCAAAATGCAAGCATAAGGCTGTTGTGATGCTTTTCCTTTCCTCCAGCAGTCTCTTAAGACTCCCCCAAATCTATTGCTGGAGGGTCTTGGTACAAAATAGCAGGACATGGGGGGGGGGCCTGTAATAAGGAGAAGGAAGTGAGAGAAACTGCACCAACCTCTTGCACCAACAGAAAGCAACTCTGCCATGTTTTCTTTGCCAGAGGAAGGAGATGGGTCTGTTCCCTCCGCTCCTTATTGTAGTTCCCAGTGCCGCCCTAGGCCTTCCCTAACTCTACCGATGCTTTTCAAGAATTTAGGGAGAGCTGATTGGTGGAAAAAAGGATGAAACTAGATTTAAGTGTTGTTGTTTTTCTCAGATACAAACCATTTTTATTTCTGCCCCCCCCAATGAATATTTGTTAGCTTCTTTTATAGGAATAGCTAAAAAAAATCAAGCAGCTTCAAACTCCATTTATGTGATAGATTGCTGCCCAATCTTTTTAATTCTCTAGGCTTATTTGATAGTCATGGTTTAACTAAATACAGATTTATATCTGTTTTCTTTCAATGGTATATTTGGTTTGTTGTGACCTGTGGTCGGGACAATGTAACCAGTGTTTGTTTATGGTTGAATTGATGGTTTCATCAGTGTCTGCCAAGGGCCCCTCTGCCCAGGAGTTGTCTGTAATCTATGTTTGGCTCCAGTAGCAGATGTGGAAGCCCAAGAAGTTGCCTCTTCCTAACACTCGGAATGATGTTATCTTGGAGGACCTCTGCCAATGTATGCTGTAGTTCTCAGTGTGAAGTGCACCTGGCACATCTGGCTATTGTTTGTGGGGAAGAGTGGTGTGTTTTGCAGCAAGGGAAGTGTGACTGGAAAACTGAGTAGACAACATATTGGGTGCATAACAAACACCTTCTTTGCAGTGGATTGTTGAACACCTTTACAAACTGTATTGCAAAGCTGAGCCAATCTCTGTAGAGTGTTACCGGTGAATTTTCACTTATTCACATACATTTTACATAGCATCCTTTGATAGGTTTTCCTGTGACAGTACTGTGAAATACAGCTAAATCTATTAACCATTTATCTCGTGCTTCTCTGTGGATCAAAGCAGTGCACAAAGTAAAATACATGGCCAGAATAAGTTAATTGTCAGAAGCTAGCTAGTCAAAAGCCTGCTGGAATTAAAAATATTTGGTAGACCTTGAAGAATAGTGTTAGTGAATTCCTGCTGGAGAAGCTGGCCTCTAGGAGCATGCAGAGTGCTTTTCAGCCCGTATTTCCTGCACTCCTAAACACATGCTCTCTTTTGACCTCGCCATGCGTTCAAAACCTTTAAAAATAATGTTTCCACCATCTAGAATTTCAGATACCCAAACTATTTACAATTCAATCCTAAACAGACTTACTCACTTCTAAATTCATTCAAGTCAATGGGATTAGACATGAGTCACTTTGTTTAGGATTGTACCATTTTAGTACCTTTGGTTAGGGCACTTTTTATAATCTTCCTCTTTAAGGAACAAAAGAAACTCAATGTTTATGGGTAAACCACCTGGTAGATGCAGCTAGAGTGTAAAAATACAATTCTGTATCCAAAATGTAAAACATGTTTAATGTAAAAGGTAAATCAGCAACTACCATGTCATTATAAATGGTAAAAAATAGAACACGTAACAAACCCCGTAAAAATACACTGTCTATATCCAGATATACATCCAGGTGGCATTCAGGGCTTACAGATACTGAACGGTCTGCCCTTTATTTGTAGAAAATTTCTAAGATGGTTTCAAACCTTGTGTCTTCCAACATGGAGAAGATCAAGAAGAGTGGCGTGCTGACTGTCTCTCTAGAAAGCTACAGGCATATCCATTGCAGCAAACAAGTAACCAGTTCTCACCTTCTTTCTCCTTCTGTCTCCAACAAGAAAGCAAAAATATGGATTAAAATCTTGCGGTTTGACCTGGCCTGCATATGCTTTTTTTAGTAAATGGGGGGGAAAATGACAGCCATTCTCAGGGAATAATGCTCAGTTTGATGGGTAGAGGTGGTTGTCCGGTTATGCCTAGGGACAGTCTAGATGGAAAGGAAGAGCCTTCCAGCAAAATTTTACATTGAAGTTTATCTGTTAAACTAAGAAGGGCTTCTAATTCCCAGTGGAGGTGTTGGGCACATTGGGGAAATGTTGTATAATTCCTAGAGCGGGAAGGAGACTTAGAGGCCAACCAGTCCAACCCCCTGGTTAATACTGGAAATCTACAGCTAGAGCATTCCTGACAGATGGATGTCCAGCCCCTGCTTTTTTCAGTGACAGAGAGCCCAGCATCTTCTCTAGGTATTTGTAAGAATGGATAAGTAATTATGAACCTTCTTCTAATGTTTAATGAAAGTCTAGTGTCCTGTAACTTAAAGCTCATTAGATCTAGTATTGTTTTCTGAAGCATCAGGGAGCAAGTCTGTTCTCTATTCCTGTCAAGAAAGTGGACCTCCAGTTCAATTTGTTGTTCTTTCATTAAAATATTGGTTCAGGCTTCATATCAAGACTTAGGACTGAAACATGGGGGAAGAGATCAAAGGGAAACATCTGGGGTTTTGTCATGAAATAGTTGTCAAATCTGACTTGGTGCCTTTGAGTAACAGTGACAAGGAAACACACCATTTGTCACTGAGCACACACCTCACACTTTCTGTTGAGGCTTGTTTTACACTTTAGAGAGAAGCATCTTGTCATAAACTGTTTCTTTGTGGAGCTGTTTGTTGTCACAGATCCATGTCAAGATAACTTCATTAATCTGAGTTTTGGATTGGCTAGAAGGGCCCTCACCCTGTCCAGATCCTAGACTTCTAAGAGTTAGCTTTTCTGTTATTTTGTGTTAGTTGGAGCAAGCCAGCTTTAAATCTGATTGAGGTAATGGTTTAATCCTACATTGGATTAGGCCTTGGCCTGGCACACAAAGAAGACTTGGAATGATTGCCTGATTTCACCCAAGAAGCGTAACATGGTAACTATGTATTAGGATTTAACTGTGTAGCTAGAACTTAAAATGTAGCTTTTCTTGTTTTCATGTTCATTGCTCTGTTCTTAGAAATATTCCTGTACTCTTTAGTAAAAATATTGTTTTACGATATATGTTTGTTCTGTACTTACGAAGTTGCAATCTAAATTCAGTACCAAGATCAAAGTGTCTACCTACTGGTTACTTGATGGTGGAAACTCATTCTGCAAGTGGCCAACCTTGCAAGGTCGACTTTCTGGTTTAATCCGCTGGCTTCGGATTGTAGGGATAGTAAAATGGACTGCTGGCAGTCTATCCTTCTAGTTTGTGAGAGCTCACAGTCCAGGTTGGTTGCATAATTTTGAGTTTAGGATGGCACTGTTGGAAATACAGCAAAGAATCTTGCATGTCTGAGGTGTGCTCTTCCCTTCGTGTTTAATTTTCACTTAGTGTTAGTACTCACTATTAAAGCATCACTGCATAGTTCACAACTAGTTTGTGATGAGACTTTTCAAATCACAAAGTTCAGGGTTTTTTTAAAAAAAATTAATTGTGCTGTACTAAAACAGTGTTGGGTTTCTATTGTTATATCCATAGCTGACATAGATAGGAACGCTAACTATCTGTTAAAAATGTGTTTCTATGCAAACGTGGCATTTGCATTTAAGGACACATTAGAAATAAAATGGTCAGCTTTTGAATTTAATGAAAACAAAAAAAAGAAGGAAAATGCTGGGTCAAAATAGAGAAAACTAGGATCAGGTTGGTTAAACAAACAAATGAAAGGGAGAATTCAGACTAAACGTCTATAAATATTTATGGTTGATTACTTTTTAATAATGTGTGTATGAACAGAAATTCTAAGTACAGTTGAGCATAAACCACTATGTGAGGGTAGAGGTTGGCCACTGAATATGATGGCCCCATGCCATTTCAAACATCAAAACTTAAGACCAGAATTAGGCCTGAAAACACACTGGGTACCAATATAATCAGCACAAGATGAAAGTAAGGTAGTCATTTTGGCTGGACCCTGAAAGCTGCATGTTCTGGGCTAATTGAAGCTTCTGTATTGTCTTCATGGCAGCCCCATGTACAACACATTGCAGTACTCCAACCTGGATAATACATTATGTATTAATGTGATCCCAGGTCTTCCTTTTCCAGGAAGGGCCACTGCTTGCAAAATAAAATAAGTTGGAAAATCACAGTCCTGACTACCTATGCCCCCTGGTCTTCTAGGCCCATGAGTCATGCAGGAGTATGCCCAGACTGAACTCTTGCTCCTTCAGGGGAGTAGACCCCATGCAGTACAAGTTGACCACCAGATCAGCCCCTCACAACACTTGTGTGTTGTCTGTATTTAATATCCGTCCGTACATGCCTTTATACTCACTTCCAGAGATTAGTTAAGGCCATACATTGGAAGGTCACCTGTATACTGGTAACAACTCATCCCAGACCATCAGATGATTTCTGTACTGTCACAGGTAGAGAACTGAAGCCAAGAGAGTGTGTCTTGTCTCAGAGTTCTGCTCAAAGTGTTAATGACTTATGGGGAAATTGCTCAAAACTTGTACACAGATCTGGATTCAGTTATGTGGGCTATGCATTTGCTTTTCTACTAGTCTACTATAATGCCTTGAGTGGTTCTGCCATTCTTATTGTACTTTGTAAATACTATTGAGAGACTATAGTCCTTGTCTGTGGATGCTTTTAATTTTATAATTTAAAGAATAGATGTTGGGTCATGTACATCTATTCTGTGGATTATGTGTATGACTTTTCAAAATAAAGGATTGTGATTTCAGAGGTAGTCATTGGCGAGATGTGCTTTGGGATGCATGTTGGTCCTGCTCTATATCTTTCTCCTCTTTGTTGGTTTTCATGGATCTTGGGGACTGAATAGTTTGGATGTATGTATGGGCCGCGGTGGCTCAGTGGTCAAGACACTGAACTGCCAACTGGAAGGTCAGTAGCTCGGCCGTTCGAGACCCTCAGCAGTTTGAGTGAGCTCCTGTCTCTGGTACCAGCTCCTGCCAACCTAGCAGTTCGAAAGTAAGAAATTGCAAGTAGATAAATAGGTACTGCTTCGGTGGGAAGGTAACAACATTCCGTGCACCTCAGTGTCTAGTCATGCCGGCCACATGACCACGGAGACATCTTTGGTCAGCGCTGGCTCTTCAGCTTGGAAACGGAGATGAGCACTGCAAACCTAGAGTCAGATTCAACTGGCTTTCGAGCAAGGGAAACCTTTACCTTTACTATATATGTATGTATGTATGTACGTACTGTTTTTCTCCCAAAGGGGGACCCAAACTAGCTTAGGTCACAATACATAAACAAAACAAAACCGACAAGAGCATCTCAGGTCGGTCCAGGCCATATTGGCTAGATTGAGTGACTTATTGGCTAGGAGCCTTATGGCTAAGAGCCGTTAGCTTTTGCTCTTTGCCTCTCTCCCAAGGGTTTAAACCTCCAGCCATGCCCATGCATCAGAGTATTCCATTTTTGGCTAATACTTCCACCCCTTTCTAAACCACACAGCATTCTGCTGTTGCTTCCTGTTGGGTGGATCCCGAAGCACTTCAGTCCATGAGCTGAGAAGGGAGCTGCCAGATGAAACAGTAATCACTAAGAATTAAGAACACCATCATATAGTAGATTTGTGAATTGCCATTCCATATAGCCAAGAATCATGTGATGGTTGGTGCTAGGGCCTTGTGAAGTGTATTTTCTCACATCACACTTCAGCAGTGCAATATGACCCGTGTTACTTTCACAGTGAGGGGTTACTGCAGGAATGTACATGAAGCATTTTGAATACTTGTGGTGTAATCTACTGAGGACACCATCCTGAGTGCACTCACAAGGGGTTAAATTCCCCCAAGAAAATATGGAGCGTATCAGACTGCACAGTTGATAGTTCTCACCCTGGTTGAGGGGGCACTGATCCTTACAACCCTGACTGTCTTTGTAGGGCTGGAAGTTACAGCAGTTGTACCAAGCTCTCACTTTGGTACATGGGGAGTGGGGAAGAGCTAAACTATAAGTCACAGCCAGTGCTCCCTCTAAGCTGTGGAGCCTTGCGAGCAAAAATTCTACTTTGTGAGCTACTGGCATTAAAGTTGTGAGTGGGCAGTTTGGCTACTGCATAAATTAGTTTGCTCTGGAGCCATCCTTCCTGAGCTAAGACAAAAATGTGTGAGCCGGAGGCTAAAAAACTGAGCTAGCTCACACTAACTCAGCTTAGAGGGAACGCTGGTCGCAGCATGTGCAGAGATCTTCAGAACATCCCATCTTTCTTCTGTTTTCTTTTTATCAGCCTAACCTGGGATAAGCAAGGTGCCTATGAAATCATGTTTAAACTATCTAGGATTTCTCTCTCCCCCTCCTGCTCTCTCTCTCTCTCTCTCTCTTGTTTTGTTTTATGATTAAGGGCTCCCAAGCATGAAGCATCTGACCGCAGTTTCTATTACAAGGTTTCCTTTTCATACTGCTCCATTCCTTTAAGCATCGGTCTCTCTCCCCTCTCTTTTTTAATGCTTGAAACATTTGTTTTTTTCGTCTTTGGCTGTTTGGGTGGATCTGGGTTTGGGCCTGTGTTTGTGTTGGAATCCCGTGTGGTTGGATCCCTGTAGATTTCGGGGCTTGGAAAAAGTTAAAACTTACAATAAAAGACAAAATAAACAAGCCATCAAAGGAGGGAAAAATTAAATCTCTGTTTATTCACCTGCCTGCGAGACTAATGTTAGTCCAGAGCAGCAAGCTGAAATATTTCAGATATTAAAAGACTGACAAAAACAAATTAAGTTTTCAATATTTGAAACATAAGTTCACAGCAACAGTGCACAGAATGGAGTGTTCTGTAGTCAGCAGAGTATGTGGTAAGAAGCTGGAGTGGGGGGATAAAGAGATTCAGCAACCAATAGTTATAGGTACTGCCAATCAGGATAGAATTGCAAGTATATCTTTTCGATGTCTCAGTATGCATGTGCATGCAATTAAATTAAATGTAATGACAGCCGGTGCATTTCTGAGCGATTATACTATGTCTCTGATGTTGAAAGGCATAAACCTTATGACCAAGTCAGTGTAACCACCCAAGAAGTATAGTAATCTCCTTCAAAAACATGCTGCCTGGAGTGTCCTCCTGACCAAAACATTTCCTGGTACTTTGGGCATATCCTGCCCGCACCCCACCCCAGTCCCTGTAGTATCTAAAATGAGAGAAACAAGTTGCCTGCCGTCTCTTCAATTCAAACAGGCTCTGAAATCCTGTTGGGCATGGATCATCACTTAATGTGACTGAGAGCCAGTTTGGTGTAGTGGTTAAGTGCGCGGACTCTAATCTGGGAGATTAGAATCACTGAGAGCCAGTTTGGTGTAGTGGTTAAGTGCGCAGACTCTAATCTGGGAGAACTGGGTTTGATTTCCCCACTCCTCCACTTGCACTTGGCTGGATGACCTTGGGCAAGCCATAGCTCTGTACCAGCTGTTCTCTCAAGGACAGCTTGGGAAAGAGCTCTCTTAGCCCCACCTACCTCACAGGGTGTCTGTTGTGGGGAGGGGAAGGGAAAGGAGTTTGTAAGCCACTCTGAGACTCCCTTGGGGAGTGGAGGGCAGGGTATAAATCCAATCTCTTCTTCTTCTTAATGTGACATCCCCTGTTTTCCATGTGTTGAGTATGAGGCTCAAGTCCTCCTCTCTTCAGCTAAAGGATTTCAGTAGCAAGGCTGGGAGAGGCGGAGGTGAGGATAGTGGGCTGGAACAGTGATTCTTAGCCAGGGCCATACAGCTGCCCATTGACAGAAATGGGGGCATTTGATATTTTGTGGTAGAAAGTGCAGTCAAGTTGCAGCTGACTTATGGCAACCCCATAGGGTTTTCAAGGCGAGAGATGAACAGAGGTGGTTTGCCCTTGCCTGCCTCTGCATAGCTACCCTGGACTTTCCTGGGGGTCTCCCATCCAAGTACTAACCAGGGCCAACCCTGCTTCGCTTCTGAGATCTGGTGAGATTAGGCTAGCCCAGGCCATCCAGATCAGGGCTTTGGGTTTTTAGACAGCCTCTTTCCCCTGCTTGCAATGTCCTCTGACAGACTGTAGAGGCGAAATCTATGTACTAATTCTGAAGTGGCCCCCTCCATGCAGATATCTAAATCCTTGCGGGGGGGCACTTGGGGGGAGGGAGATTTTCCTACACACGTGAAGGAGTCTTCATATGTGCAGAAAAATACTAAATGTTAAAAAAAACTTTTGGGGGGGATATTTAAATCCCCTCAAAAGTAAAAGCGTTCTCTGTGCAGGCGCAGAGAACGCTTTGGCTGGGTGGAGGGCTTGGTAGGCAGTGGGCCTTGACGCCGCTGCTGTTTTCGGGGAGGGAGGGGAAGAGGCTCGGCACGCGGTGGGTCTTGCCTCCGCCGCCAATTTTCGGAGGGGGAGGGAGGGGAAGAGGCTCGGTGTGCGGCCTCCACTGCCGCCGATTTTGGGGGGAAGGCTTGGCGCGCAGCCGCCACCGATTTTCGGGGGGGGGGGGGAGAGGCTCGGCGCACAGCCACCGCCGCCGATTTTCAGGGAGGGAGGGGGGAGGGAAGGGAGAGAGGCTCACCTGCTCCCCCCCCTCCCGCAAGTATCGTGGGTCCTCCTGCTTGTATTTTCTATTGCTCACTCCATTTAGAGGATGAAATCCTACAATTTCTGTGATGGGTCTTTTAAAAAAGTGGCTCATTGCTAATCGGAATAAAGCCCAACATTAAGATGTTGGCTAATGGCCGCCAGCCACAGTGTATGCCTGAAATCTGAGTTGCCTATATCATAATTATAGTACCTATATGAAAGCTTTGTTACCTAGATTGCTGTTTATATGTATACATACACACACACATACACACACTTTTTTATTGTGGCTTGGGAGGGGGGCATTTGATGAAGATATTGGACTTGATGGGTGGTAATTGCTTAAAATTAAGAACCACAGGGCTTTGAAATACAGATGATAGGTTGCTTTTTTATGCCATTCCTCCCCGCCCCCCTTCTGAAAATCTCTTAAGGCAAATATGGCCATGCCTTTTACTTTGGTTATACAGGCCAAAATCTGTTTACTTTTATATTTTGTTACCCAAACCGGACCCAGAGAAGGGGATATTGGCTTTAAAAGGGTTCCAGAAAGGAATAACATGAGACCTTTGTAGCCTCTGTATACCATAGGGTTGCCAAGTCTCCAGGTGGGGCCTGGGATCTCCCGCTTTTACAACTGATCCCCAGCTGACAGAGATCAGCTCCCCTGGAGAAAATGGCTGCTTTGAAGGGTGGACTCTATGGCATTGTACCATGCTGAGGCCCCTCCCCTCCCCAAACCCCACCTTCTCCTGGCGCCACTGCCAAAGTCCCCAGGTATTTTCCAACCTGGACTTGGCAACCCTAGTATACCAGGGTGGATCTCAGTTGGGGTACCTCAAAATAAAATTATGAAGAAAGAATGAGAGTGATTATAAACATAAACACATAGCTTTATTATATACAAAATGAAATAAAAGAGTAAAAAATTAAAGAATCTACACTAAACAACAGAGCTGATTTCCGAAGTACTCTCCCTCTCTCACACACACCAGCAAGAGGACACACCTATAAAAGGTAGAAGGGAGGAAATTGGGAAGTTTTAGGGAATTGACATACAGCCTTAAATCCTGGGCTTGAGGTCTGGAGAGGTCCAGGGGCAAACACAACTGAGGTCCAAGGAGCACCACAAGGAAGAAAAGCCCACAGAGTGTAGCAGGGGGTCATGGTGGGATAGAAGCATAATTATTAATATCAGAAAAATTCCTTTTCAGATTTCCCCTACATTGTGTGTTGTAATAAAACCCATCTTCATAAACGATTCATATGAATTCTAAAAGTCAAGAAGTAATGAATATTTTAGTTCTTTGGGTAACTAACTAAAATGTTCTTAAGGACTTAAAAAATCAATTTGGCAAAAATAGATATTTCTGGCTTCAAAGAAAATAAAGCTATCTAATGTTATAACTGTAGGAAGGTCAACGATCTTGCATTAAAAAAATTCAAAGATGAGATATTATTTGTTTTTCATAAGGCCAGCAATGTTAAGGGCCTCTTGCACTGATGTGCTTTATTCCTCATACACAGATTGTACCACATTAGGTGGCCAGCTAAAGAACTGTATACATTTTCCAACCAATTGTTCAGACAAGATGGAGCAAGAGTATGCCACCCTTTTCCCTACTTGTAACGTTACTGAATGTATGAATGTATCTGTGTGTGTAGGTTCTATCTAGGCAGCTGGGAGTGCTGAGAAAGGAGTTCTAATCATGTATACAAAGCCAATATGTGTACAGTTTGTATACCTATAGGTATTTCCACACAGGTTATTTGCTCCAAGTTTGATGTTGCTGGGAAGTGGTTTGTTTCCTGCTTTCCCAGAGCATTGTGGCGCATTCATGCACCTCCAGTGGTTTTCCTGGCTTTTCTACAATCTTTCTCAAACCTTGCTTGCTCCAAACTGAGCCCGCTTGCAGGGAGGGCGGGATATAAATGTGAAAAAATAAATAAAAAAATAAAATAAATATACAACAACTTTCTGGCAGCTCCCAGAAATCTTTATCTTTTGATAGACCATGGAGTGAGCAGAGTCTTGAAAGGGGAATTCTTTGAGACATATGACAAGAAAAACAGATTTAATGGAAAGCAACTTTTTTATTTAATAGAAATTCACAGTAAAAATATAGGTCAATAGAGAATGAAAACCTATATTAAATAAGACTAATGGGTGAGAACAGAAACTGAAAATAAAGGTTCAGGAATTCCTAACACTTATCTCACTTTAGGCCGCTGTTGTTATGCAGAGATTTAAATAGTGCTTGACATGCCCTGGACCATTTGTCTTGCAGTCATGTTGGGTATGGCGGTTGTCTGTCTCATACAATTGTGCCTTTCTTTATCTTGCCTTCCTCCGAGGAGCTCACAGTGGCCTACAGTGTTTTATCCTCAGAACACCATATGAGATAAATTAAGCTGAGAGAAAATGTTTGGCCCTGACAGTATGGTCCTGAGGTGTTACCCTTCTATGCCCATTGGATTAAGTATGTTGTAAATTTACCTCAGGCTGCACTGCAAGGCCATAGTCACATGGTCATTTTGATTGGGTTTCACTGCTGTTCCCTCTCACATTTAAAATTGATGTTTGGACACCCGCATCCGTCTCCCGCACTAAAGTGGGCTTATTCACACAATCCTCCTGGTTCTCTAGTGAGTTTTCCGACACCTGGAAAATCAAGTACTTTCCAGATATTGAATTCATGATTTCACCGATCTGGACAGCCATATCTTGCAATAATTGCAATTAGGTCGTCTGAACGTCCTCCTTGCGATGTTTCCTCCCAAGCTTTCACCGTTGTGCGCATGAGCAATCCTGCGCTGAATAAATTCAATGTATAAAAATGTTCAAGTGCACAGATAGACTCCAGTGCTTGGTTGTATGTCACCGGTTAATTTTGTTCGGGAGTATGGCAAGTCCCAGTGGGAATGGTGATTCAGCCATGTGCATATGCACATGTGTAAAGCCATTTTTTTAAAAAAGAAGACGACGATGACAACGGTGCCCAGAGCCTCATTGCACAATGCAAGCGGTTCGGGAAGGGATGTGTGATCATCCCAACCTGAAAAAAAAGATTCACAATCAAATCTATAGTGTAAACAAATTGGGATAAGCTTGCCGTGTGACCACGGCCTAAGTGAGCTTTGTACTTAGTGGGGATATGTCTTCTTATTTCAGCACTCTTGACTGTTACCACACTGGATCTCTGTTGTCCAGTACCCTCCCAGCTGTCCTGTTAATGTCTTGGCTGGGGGACATTCTGTTGACCGATGGATCTTTCAAGACCCATAGAATTATGGGACTGGTATTGCGTTTCCAACATTTTGGGGAGTTCTGTTCTGAGAAGGTTTGATTGTTTTGATTTTGAGCTTGCCGGAGATTTGGGACAGGTCTCCTGATTGGCTGCTGACTGTTCTAGTGGCAGTGGTGGGGGAGAGGCAAGTTCTTGCAATTAAAGACCAAACTACATGTGATGTTGGAACTTTGTGACAGGAACTCTAACATGTGCTATTTTGCCCTTAAAAGCTGCTCTGGGGGCCCTGATACGGATTGGGACTTTAGTGCTGAGGAAGAGGGATAACTCTGCCTATGTCATTTCTCTGATTGAAATAGCCTCTCCGGCTTTCTCCAAATCCTGATACAGAATATACCTGGTACCTGCATCATGCCTGTTCTTTTATGCTCTGAAAGCAACTTGGGAAAGAGCCTATTTTAAGATGGGTATGTCATGGGGGAGTGTTTTGACCTGGCTCACTCCCCTTCCCATGGCTAAATTTTCAAGGCCAATAATGTGTCTGGAGTGTCTGGAATGGTAGGATATTAAATTTTATTTAAAAAAATTAAATCATTTTTGCTTTGCATCACAGTTGAACTACGGAATGAGCTGCTTTACTTCAAGATTCTTTATTTTTTCTTTTCTGTTCTTAGTACTTATGTGTGACTTGCCTGTTAGCTATTGAGGAGATTAGAAGTTATTGAAATAATATGCACAGGTGTAAGTTTTATTTGACTTAGAAGAGAATGGCTTAAAATCATATTATGTTTTTGTTTCAGACAGAAAGATTGCTCCCTTTCAGTATACATATTACAATTAATAAATGGTCTGACGTATTAAACAGGGGGAGCTTTGGACAAAATAAAGACATTTTCCCCATTTGAACCCATTTGTCTTCCAGTGCTGGCAGAAGGGATACATTAATATGTATACTATATTTAAAGTGTAGTTCACTGGATTCATTTAGCAGAACTGTGGCTAATTTTGTTTTGATCTCCAGCTGTATTTAATATCATGCATTTTATTAATAATCTTGGCTTGTTAAATCATACCACATGGTAATAAAGAAATGGAACTTTCCCTTCCAAAGCAAATTTCCCATCTCACTCTTGTTTCTCCCCAAGATTTCTCTAACACTGTTTTTAAGAAGGGAATTCTGTGGTTGTTCTTGGTTTTTATTAATGATCTCTCTCTTTTTCTCTCTCTTTTAAATTTTTTTACAGCTAACTATGGACCAAATCCCATTTGCAAAGGTTGCCTATCCTGCTCCAAAGACAATGGATGCATCCGATGTCAGCATAAGTTGTTCTTCTTTCTCAGAAGAGAAGGAATGAGGCAATATGGTGAATGCTTGAATTCCTGCCCTTCAGGGTACTATGGTCTACGAGCCCCAGATATGAACAGATGTTCAAGTGAGTTTTTTTCTGCTTTTGTAAAGTCTGCACTCTGCCACAGAGAAAGTAAAAGTGATATCTTCATAAGTAACACGAAGTCATTGCAAGCTGCCTTTCCTGAAATGAATCACCAGTTATCTTCTATGGAATGCGTTGCATGTACCAGTTATCTTCTGTAGTCTGAGCAGTGTTCTGAAACAAATTTGTCCTGTAGTTGTCAAAAAAGAAGTAACTATCAGTGACAGTACACCCATGATCTCATTATGTGTTTTTGTTGACTGACTTGCCGAAATTGACATGCCTGCTCCCTGTTGCACTTTGTGGGCACTATACATTTAAGATCTCTTTGCCATGCCACTTCTGTTAATGGGCTGGCTCCAGCATAAAATTTCCACTTCTGCTAAAGTTCTTGTGCAAGTGGAAACACAGGAAAAGACTTCAGTAACCTCTTGTAATAAATCATACTTAATGCATCTCCTCTTGTGTTTCTGCTTGTACAACCTCTTGTACCAATTTTCAGGCACTATCATATATAAAGAGGAAGTTGCTAGGTGTTTTACAAGACCTTGTGCAAGTGGAATGGTGCTAAGTCCACTTATGTTTCTGCCTGTACACCACTGGGACCAAACCAAAGTCCCCTTTATCAGGTTTATACCCCGGAAATCTTGTTGGTCTCTAAGGTGCTACTGGACTTGAATCCAGCTCTTCTACTGCAAACCAACATGGCTACCTCCTGAAACTACTTCAACTTAAATATTTCATTTTCTTTTTTTTTAATATAAGAGCTGTATTTGGTTCTGTATTCTAGAGTCATAGGCTGCATAATAACAGAATTTCTTGCTCTTAGGCATTAGCACATCCTCAGAGCATAACAGTGGGGTACACAAAACCTTTCCCCCCAGGTAAAATGTCACATTCGTAGGTCTGGGGAAATTGTTAAAATTTCCTGGAAAGAACACTTAGCTTGCATGCTCTGCACAAGTTCATAGATATGTAATTCTCATATTGCCTGTTTTTACTAAACTTGCGGTATCTGTTTGAGGATGATGTTCCTTGCTTTGCATTCTCAAGTGTTGCTGTGCACTGCCTAATATTTACCATGTGGCTGCCTTCGGCTGGGAGATGAAAATGATCCCAGGGTATAGCTTCTATATTTCATTTGTGAAGCACTTTGGAATCTTGGCCTAAGCTTTGCATGCTTTAATTGTGATGTCAGGAACTCTGCCCATTTTGAGACTCGCCCCCCCACCCCCTCCACAACATTGGAGTTTATTTTCTAGGCTGTTTTTTGTTATCACTTGCTTATGTTGTGGAAATAATGCATTTTGGAAAGGTATGTTCAAATATCAGTGTGCGATATATGGAGTTATAACAGTAATTCTAGGAATTGGGAGGGGAACTTGGAAAATACCTTAATTAAAGGCATGTGGTGCTGTCCTTATGGTAGAGATTTGCAACCTCTGCCCCTCTTCCATACCTGTACACATTATCTAGAAATAAATCCCACTGATTTCAGGGTGATTTACCACCATGCAATCTGTTGGGGCATTTGTCTGATGTACTGGAGCTTGTTTGGAAATACCCAAGTCTACAAGCTAGAGATCTGGAAACAAACTAATAATTGGGCCAGGAAGTGATTGGCTCCTTTGTCACCTACCCCTGCAGAATTTGATGGTGGGGTTGAAGTAGGGCTGCCATGTCCCCCCGGGGGGCAGGGATTCCCCCGCTAAATGGGTCCCCAATCTGCCAGTCGGGATCCGGCTGGTGGGGGGAACCCCACCCCCGAAGTGGCTCAATCAGGCTGACGTGCCCAGCATGATGACATCACCTGGAAGTGACGTCATCACTCTGGGCACGTCGCCAGGCAACGCTCTAGCAATCACCCTGAAAACTCTATGGTACCATAGAGTTGTAGGGCAGTTACCAGAGCATTGCCCTGGCAGTGTGCCCAGCGTGGGCGCTTTGGGTGTGGGCGGGACTCCCAGAGAGGGACTGGGACTCCCCTGCTGTTATGAAGTTAAGACTTGGCAACCCTAGGTTGAAGAGCAGCAAAAAACAAACAAACCAGTAGTTCAGACAGTAAAACACACAGATTTTGCAGCTAGATAGCCATGATTAAGATTCCTGGCACTGATTATCACAAAGGTTTATTTTCCCCACCACATAATCATACATGACTGTAAACAGAACTGCCATGGGCCATTTGTCTATCAAGGTCTGTTTCCTACTCTGACCAGTGGGGGCTCCAGAATCTCAGGCGGAGGTCTTTCACACCTGCTTTCTCATCCTTGTAACTGGAGATTGAACCTGAAGACTTCTATGTGCAAAGCATATGCTCTGTCACGGTAGGCCTTCCGCAATTGTCCAATGAGTGCTTCATTCAGCCCTCCTGAATAATTCTAAATGCAAAGTACCTCTGACAACTGTCCCACAAGCCTTTCCTTTTCAATTTAATATGATCATTCAAGTCAACAGCTCTAGCAGACTACATAGAATGAAATCCAATAGGTGTTGGTCTGTATATTTGATGGTGATCTTGATTTGTTAATATTTCAAATACACATCCTCATTTTAAACAAATCAATTTTAATTAATGTAATGCTCAACGTTTGAACTTCTGTAGCTGCTCTGGTACACGGCTGTCTTTTTTAGAGATGGAGGTCAGAGGGTAGGAAGAAAGTGGGTGAAGGAAGAGGAGACTACAAAACAAAACAAAATTCAAGCTTTCTGTTAAACGCTTGTCCCAGTGCAGGTTGACATCAGAGCTTGAACTGCTGCCAGTTAAGCCAGGAAGAGAATAGCACAGATTTGTGTGTCTGTGTGTGTGTTCTGTGCCGTCAAGTCACTTCTGACTTTAAAAAAAAAATATTTTCCTTTTTAAATAACTTTTACAAAATAGTAGAAACATACAACAAAACTGTAATATAGCGATTCTACAATTGTGTCAAACGCTGAAGTAGTTTCAATGAACATTAACAATAAACTTTCATCAGCAAGTCACTTTTAACTTTAGTGAAATTAATGGCCCCCAAAGTGTTCTATCACTAATAGCCTTGCTAAGGTCTTACAAACTGAAGGCCATAGCTTCCAAATTTGCAGACAAGAAAATCTCTCTCCCCGTCACCCTGGACACTGTTTGTGATGCATCCCAGGCAGGCCAGGGGTGGTGATGGAGTGAAATTTTTGGACCAGTCCAGTTCATGGCCTGACCAGGCAGCTGCAGCTCAGACCTCTGATGTAGCATCATCAGCTTGGCTAATATGGTAAATGGGGAAAAAAAGGATGAGAGGAAAAGCAACCAATAACAGGGAAAATATGGTGGAGAAAGCTAATGACATTTTCAGAAATGAAAACAAACTGAAAAAGAAGGGAAAGACTGTGCACACTCCTAATCTAAATAAACCCTTCACTTGGTAAATAAGGCGAGATAGCCAGTGAGGTTTTGGCTTGCATAGTTGTGGGTGGGTATCAGTGTCCACCTGTATGCAAGTTATGCAAAATGCTGCATGCAGAACTATTTTATTTATTTATTTATTTGGACTTATATCCCGCCTAGCCAGCACAAAGAGGCTCTAGGTGGCTCACAGCATTAAAATCAGTAACACAAAAAAATTCAGATAATAATTAATTACAATAAAACCAGAGAACCCACTAAAAATGGCAGCAAATATAAAATCCAACACCAGGGCAGCAACTACATTCCCACGGCCCGGAGGCTACCACCTGCAGATCTTCTTCGTGGTCTCTGTGCATCACACCTCTGGGATAATGTGCGCCTGCGCCGATCCCGATCGGTAACTTCAAAGCCAAACGGATTTTCGCGCCAACTCCCCGATCACGCGCCGGCTCCACTGCGCGTGACCGGGGAGGGGCACGAGGATCCCGCCAGTTCTCTTCTGACCGCTGCGTCGTGAGGATCCTCTCTCTCCTGCTCCGGTCGGTAGTTTACTTTTCCTATCTAAAAAAGCCTTGAACTCGGACTGTTAACTGGACTTGATTCTGGAACTCCCCCCCTTACTTCACCGCTCGGCCTATGGCCCAGCGGTGGGGGTTCTTTAAGAGGTGCCTGCAGTGCGGCAGCAAAATAGCCCCACCGGACAAGCACTCCTTGTGCCTTCTCTGTCTGGGCGAGTCCCACCGTGTCGACTCCTGCGCGAGCTGTGCGGCTTTCTCGAAGCAAACTCGTAAAAATCGAGCTGCGAGGCTCCGGGTTGCCCTCCTCGAGTCGGCATTGTCTCCAAAGATGTCTTCTTCCGAAGTTCCGGCGTCTTCACCGACGGGACCGACGCCGTCTCCATCCCGAAGCATCAGTACCGACAGACCGGCACCGAAGAGATCACTCCCCTTGCCCGATACTCCTGCTAAAAAGCGCAGAGAGGGCAAGGAGGAGAAGGACAAGCTGAAGCACAAGAAACCCTCGAGTGCTTCGTCGACGCGCGTGCGCTCGACCAGCTTGACCCGAAAGATCGCGAGCGATCCAGGGGTAGATCAACCTCCCCGATGCCGCGACCGATCACTTTGATGGACTCCGACCTCGACATAGACCTTACACAGGTCCCTCGAGACACCCCCGACGCCGAGGCGAAGCCACCATCGGCACCGAGAGGGGACAAAGATTACCGCTCCCCGGCACCACCAGTGCCGTGGGATGTTCAGCAGTGGAGATACCTTTACGGCTCCTACCCACCTCCACCCCAGTGGTACCCCACCGAATGGGATCGGCAATCCACCTCCTCTAGAGTGTCCCGGTACCGAGAACCTGCATCAGTACCGACACCGACACCGGCACCTCCGAAACGGACGCCCGACATCGATCCACGCCCGTTGCCGACATCTCAAGACCTTTCGAGCCCGACCCCCCTCTCTCCGTCCGAACACTCGGCACCGAGGTCTCCGGCATCTTCTGTGTCAGAAGACGAATAGCTCCCGCACCCGTCACCTGACACGCAGGTCACCGAGAACCTTCCAATCTCCCCCTCCGAGGACGTAAAGCCCTATGGGGAACTCATCAAGAGAATGGCACACTCGTTGGCCCTAGCCACGGCCCAGCTGACCCCAACGGCCACAGATTCCATCTTTGATATAGTGCAGATGGATACATCAACACCGGTAGCCCTCCCACTCATATCGGTCCTGATGTCTGCAGCCAAAGAATCTTGGCCGCACCCTTCATCTACCCCCATCTCCAGCAAACGCCTAGACCATATGTATAGCATCCAGGAGCCTGGGGCAGAATTTTTATTTGTCCACCCTAAACCTAATTCAGTGGTTGTGACGCCCTCCACCAAGGGTCGTAGTGGGCACTCTTCCCCTCTCGACAAAGAAGGACGCAGAATAGACTCCTTTGGAAGATGCATTTATTCAGCGGGCGCATTGGGTTTAAAGATAGCAAACTACACCGCCTGTATGAGCAGGTACCAGTACTCACTCTGGGAGCAGATGACCGCGCTCATTGCCCATCTCCCAGAAGATAAGTTATGCAATGTCAGAAAGATCCAGAGGGAAGGTATGTCTCTGGCCAAGCTCCAACTTTCGGCCTCCAAGCATTCGGCGGAAGTAACCTCCAAGACGCTCACATCAGCAGTGTCCATCAGACGCCATGCCTGGTTGAGATCCACTTCTCTTCCTCAAGACACTAAGACCTTGGTGGAAGATCTTCCGTTTGAAGGAGACGGACTCTTCAGCTCGACAATGGACACAGTGCTTCACGAGCTTGATAAAAGTATGAAGACATCCCGCAATCTGGGAGTGTCTCAACCTAAACAACAAAAACAGAGAACATGGCAAAGATCATGGCCCAAGAAGCAATCGCAAAGACCTCCCGCTGAACCCCAATGGCAGAGGTCACCGCCACCCACCTACCAGCATAAGCCTTACAACAACAAACCTCGCTTCCCAACTGCTCCAGCGTCTAAGGTGAAACTCCCCAAACCGAGCAAACAGAGCTTTTGACTCCCACCCCCGCTCCGACACTCCTACCCGTCTATCACCTTTCCTGACAGCATGGCAATCCATCACTTCAGACAAGTGGGCACTCTCGGTCATCTCCGAGGGATACAGAATAGAATTCTTCGAGATCCCTATGGAACCTTACTTCGTGGTCACTCCCCCATCCGATACCCTAACATCCGAGGTCGAGACTCTGCTGAGCAAAGATGCGATAGAACCGGTAGTAGTCCAGCAATCCCAACTGGGATTCTATTCCCGCTACTTTACAGTGCCAAAGAGAGATGGGGGCCTCCGACCCATCCTGGATCTTCGGAACCTCAACGCATTCATAACGTACAAGAAGTTCCGAATGACCACCCTCCAGATCATCTTACCCTTGCTGGAAGAAGGCTCTTGGATGGTGATGCTGGACCTCAAGGATGCATATTTTCATGTGACCATCCATCCTTCCCACAGACCCTTTTTATGCTTTGCGATCGGTCCGCGTCACTTCCAGTACAAGGCACTCCCATTCGGTCTCTCAACGGCACCTCGTGTCTTCACGAAATTAATGGCAACAGTAGTGGCCCACCTCCGCCTGCACGGCATCCACCTATACCCTTACCTGGACGACTGGCTCCTGATTGCACGCTCAGCATCAGACCTACAAGACCACGTCTCCCTAACACTCCACACCCTGGAGACTCTGGGGTTGATGATAAATACAAAGAAGTCCATGCTCACCTCCTCCAGACGGGTACAGTTCATCGGAGCTCTTCTCGACTCCCTACAGTGCAGGGCATTTCTGCCTCCCAGCAGGGTCTCGGATATTGTTTCCCTCCTCAGTGCTCTGAGAAGGCACCGGGAGGCGACAGCTCGTCAAATATTGCGCCTCTTGGGACTCATGGCGGCCACCACCATGGTCATTCCCTTCGCAAAGCTGCACATGAGGCCCTTGCAACTGTGGTTCCTCCGTCGGTTCCGGCCAAGCCTACACCCTCTGTCCAAAAGATTCCACCTCTCGGATCCGGTGGTTCAAGCCCTGGAGTGGTGGCAGGTGCCACAAAATCTCCAGACAGGCGCCCCCTTTCGCTGCCCTCCTCCGTCAGTCACTATTACCACAGACGCCTCCCTATGGGGCTGGGGAGCCCACCTGGGCGATCTGTGCGTAGGCGACAAGTGGGATCTGTCAGTAGCCTCCAATCACATCAACTTTCTAGAGCTACTAGCGGTCCGCTACGCGATACGGTCCTTTCGACACCTTTTGTCGGGAAAGACAGTGGCCGTCTTCACAGACAACACGACCACAATGTACTATATCAACAGACAGGGTGGTACAGTTTCCCGCAGCCTATGCCGCTTAGTGATAGAACTCTGGACGGAATGTCAGTCGCTGGATATTTATCTGGTAGCGAACCATCTTCCTGGCCAGCTAAACACGCAGGCAGATTTCTTGAGCAGAGGGGGTGCATCCTTACACGATTGGGAACTCAATCCTTTATACCTGACCCCGATCTTCAGCCTCTGGGGTCAACCTGCTGTGGATGTCTTTGCGTCAAGAGACAACAAGAAGTGTCCCCTCTTTTGCTCCAGGGCGGGCATGGATCCGATGTCCTTGGGAGACGGTCTCCTTCTCTCCTGGTCGGGGTTACACATTTATCTGTTTCCCCCAATCCCACTGATACTGAGGGTAGTACAGAAGTTACTGGTGGAACAACCACTAGCAATCCTGATCACACCTTGGTGGCTGAGGCAACCGTGGTTCCCCACCCTTCTTCGCCTCTCCAACGAGTCTTACACTCACCTTCCGATGAACCCAGACCTCCTTTGGATGCACGAGGGTCTGGTGCTGCATCACGACATACCCAGACTGAAGCTAACAGCTTGGCTAATTCGTCCTCCGAAATAGACCCTCGTATAGCTGATGTCCTCCTCAATGCCCGTAAGCCGTCTACACGTCGTTCCTACGAGGCGAAATGGAGTAAGTTCCTGTCTTTCCTGGCTTCAATAGGACGACCTTCCATTCCATCCACACTCAACGACATCTTTGGTTTTCTATTATCGTGCATGGACAGAGGATTGTGCCATGCATCACTGCGTGTCTACCTCTCAGCTGTTTCGGTCAACCATCCTTCAATAGATGGTTACTCCGTGTTTTCCCACCCCACTACGAAGCAATTCCTAAAGGGAATGTACCGTCTCTTCCCAACAGTCAAAACCCCTGTTCCGGCGTGGGACCTGCCACTAGTTCTGAATAAACTAATGGCTAAACCGTTTGAGCCTATGGCTTCCTGTAGCCTGCAGCTTCTTTCGTGGAAAGTAGCGTTTCTTGTGGCTCTCACCTCGGTTCGTAGGGTGAGTGAGCTGTCGGCTCTCCGTTGTGACCCACCCTACCTCACCTTTCATCAGGATGCGGTAACCCTGTCTCCTGATATTACCTTCCTGCCGAAAATAGTTTCGGACTTCCACATTAAAGCGGACATCACCCTACCAGTGTTTTTTCCTGAACCCAAGGACCAGGCACAACGTTGCCTACATTCTCTCGATGTTAAGAGGGCCCTGTCTTTCTACTTGCATCGGACTAAATCCTTCCGCAAGTCCCCAGCTCTCTTTGTCGCGTATGCCTTGCCCAGACAGGGACAGAAACTGTCGTCTCAGAGACTGTCTAAATGGATCGTTGAGACGATAAAACTCGCCTACCTACTGGCCAAGCGGCCATTGCCGGCGTCCCTGTGGGCCCACTCTACTCGAGCAGTGGCTGCCTTGACAGCCTTTCTCAAGGGCATTCCCCGGGGAGACATCTGCAATGCTGCTACATGGGCGTCTCCTCACACGTTTGTGAGGCACTATGCTTTGGACGTCCGTGCCCATCAGCGGTCGGCGGTGGGCCGTGCAGTTCTGCAGACAGCTCAGATGTGAGACCTTCAGCACCCACCTCCAGGTATGTGGTGTATTTATTGCTCGCTATTCTCCCAGAGGTGTGATGCACAGAGACCACGAAGAAGATATACAGGTTGCTTACCTGTAATTGGAGATCTTCGAGTGGTCATCTGTGCATTCACACCACCCGCCCTCCTTCCCCTCTGCTTTTGGTCTCCCTTGTACTTTCTTGGAGGCTGCTTGCAGCGGTCAAAAGGAACTGGCGGGATCCTCGTGCCCCTCCCCGGTCATGCGCAGTGGAGCCGGCGCGCGATCGGGGAGTTGGCGCGAAAATCCGTTTGGCTTTGAAGTTACCGATCGGGATCGGCGCAGGCGCACATTATCCCAGAGGTGTGAATGCACAGATGACCACTCGAAGATCTCCAATTACAGGTAAGCAACCTGTATATGTACCGGGCCGGTACCTCAACTGGCCACTTACCCGTGGCCATTTCCCCCAGTGGCGGCCCCAAAAGCCTGGTGGGAGAGCTCCGTCTTGCAGGCCCTGCAGAACCTCAAAAGGTCCCGCAGGGCCCTGATGTCTTCCGGGAGCTCGTTCCACCAGTGGGGAGCCACCACTGAGAAGGCCTGTTCCTGGTGGTCACCAGCCTGGCCTCTCTTGGGCCAGGAAGGGTCAGGCGATGTTGTGTGCCTGACCATAGTGCTCTCTGGGGTAAATACGGGGAAAGGCGGTCCCTTAGGTAGGTAGGCAGGCCCCGACCATATAGACCAAGTATTCTCTTTCCCTGCTCATTAGAGAAACTTTAGAGAAACATTTATCTGCTTACTTACAAAACTTGTACCCTGCCTTTCTGCCTTTCCCAGGGCCTCCAAGGTGGCTAGCAAGTTAAAAACATACATAGCCCAAGCATGCCTTAAAAACCATTAAAACCAAACCAAAATACATTATTAAAACAATTAAAAACAAAGCTGAAATACACATACAGAAACATAAAACTAGCAACTAAAACATTAGGCCGGAAGAGGAAATCACCGGGGGGGGGGGGAGTTTTCAACCACTTGTGGAAGATAGCAACAGAAGGGGACAGGCAAGTCTCCCTGGGGAGAGAGGTCCAGAGTCTTCATGTCCTATTATTTCATATGCTGTTATTAAACTTATCTTGCTTGATGATAGATACCCTCTCTGACTGAGGTTTTTTTTGTTTTGTTCTGTCAGTGTTTACTCTGTGTTAAAAATTTCTGGCTAGATTGATATTCCCTACTGGTGGTTGTTACTGTGTGTATGTGTGTGTCTGTGGGGGGGGGGGTAGTGCTTAGATAAGTTGATTCCAAAATGCCTGCACCTTTTATAAAATAACAATCTTCAGTGGTTTTGTTTCTGGAATGTCACCCCCCCACACACACCAAAGAAGTGCTAGAATGTGTATCTGTCAGAAAATGTTGACATGGATTTTAAAAAGCATAGCTCTTGCCAAGCAAAATGCTGTGAAGTACCATACAGCCAAGTGCAGCAACTCCAGAATTCTGATTTTTTTTGCATTTCAAAATTAATTTTCTCTGCTAGCTGTGATTTTAGGCATCTCAAATTTGTAGGATTGTTTCTTTTTTTCTCTTGCAGCTTGTCTTGTAACTTAATCTCTAGCACTGCCTAAAGTGTTTTCTTCTGGTAGAAGGAAACTAATCTCTGCCCAAAGCTACATTAACTATTAGTTAAGCATTTGATTAGAGCATTATAGGTGAGTGGATCCATCCCAGTAACTATCTGGGTGGTACTTTATTTAAATCATTTGTATCCTCAAAGCCAGTTTGCACCATAACAGAGGTTATCTCTTTATTGGTCATGGCATAGAAGATATTTGCAGTCTTTGGATTCCTCTCTTATTAAAAATTATTCTGTGTCTCAGGCTCTGCAGAAAAAGTGGACATGATGAATTAGGGTGAGAAGCACACACAACTTGCAAAGAACCTAGGGTTACCAACCTCCAGATGGAGCCTGGAGATTTTCAGACTATAGAAATCAGTTCCTCTGGAGAAAGTGGATGCTTTGGAGGGTGGACTCTATGGCACCACATCCCTCCAGAAATTTCCCAACCCAGAGATGATAACCCTTTGGGGATATAGATGCCAGCCTACAGTTGCGACCTGGGGATCTCCTGGAATTACAGCTCATCTCCAGACTACAGAGATCAGTTCCCCTGGTGAAAATGGATGACTTGGAGGGTGGACTCTATGGCATTGTACCCCACTGAGGTCCCTGTCCTCCCCAAGCTATTTTTAAGTAGACTACCCAGGATCAAGCCTGGGAGTTTCTAAGCCAGTCAACTGCCCTAGAAGGGCAGAATACAGATTTTGTACCAGTCTGAGAAGCTTGTGTCAACCTTGTCAAACCTAGTTGACCCAGTAGTTACTGGAGATCAGAAGAGGTACCTGCTGAATGAGCAGCAGCATCTTAAGCATTCCTTGTGGGATTCAGGACATGGGGAATCCAGGTTTTGAAATGTATGGGCCCTGTACATTAATGATCTGATGGGATCAAGCTGGTGATAATTAATTGTCTCTTCATAGTTACTACCGTCAGAAAGAGAAGATTAACACATCTGTTCCTCCCTTCACGTGTGTGTACTTGTTTAGCACAACTGACGCCAGGCGAACATGGCAAAGACTGTTCCTTATGTGAATGTACTTCCCTTGAAATTCACCATTCATTGACTTATAGATTGGCATGTGAACTGCTTTAATAGAAAATAGAAACTTTAATAGAAAAGTGATGAGGGAATTTTTTTTCCAAAACAAAATTTTTATGGAAAATTTTATTACGTTATATTTTTCCATGAAAATTTTCTGCCCTACTTATTTGAATATAGTCTGTCTATATATGTCAGGGCTGCTGTGCTGCAAATCCATCATATTAGATGAGTTAAATGAAGCATGGACAAGCTCCTGTGCTTGTACATGGTGTATTTGCCTTCTTTTACTAATAGTATTTAAACTTTACTTAACAATATTTAAATATTTAAATTTGCATTGGAAAATTTTCCAATTCAAACTTTTTTAGAAAATCCACATCAATGATGATATAGAAGAACATCTTATTACATAAAAATGAGCTTTTGGGTTTTGTTTGAACTCAGAAAAGCCTGTTCTTAAAACTTAATTTTGTTTTTAACTTAAGCCAATAATACTAGTAGGCTTTCTGATCGTGATTTAATATATTCAGAATATCTTAGAAACTTACAAGGGAACTTAAATGAGATTTATGTGGTCGATAGTCAAGTTGATGTTCTTTATTATACTTTATTGTTTAGACTGGGTTGGATCCAACCTTTAAAAAAACCCCTCTTATCTAATTCCCCTCCTTAACTCAATCTGCATGCAAGAGAAGTGAATCCCAGCGTAGCCTTTTTGATGGCCAAAGAACAACCCCTGATAGTAAAAAAAACTGGTTGGATCCAACCTATTGTGCTCAATGTTTTAATGTTCTATGGCTTGTTGTAAGTAGTTAATATCTCTTTGGTTGACCAGTAAATTGAACTAGATAATTAAAAAATACCCTAAGATATTTTGATGCATGACCTAATGCACATTTGTGTTCTGAGAACTTAATTGCTATGAAACAAACTCAAGTTTATATTTTGTCTACCTTCCAGATGTCATACTATTTCTTCCAACAAAGTACTTTTATGTGCTTAGTAGTAACAGTCTAAATTTGCAAATTGTTTCTTTACACATGTTGGAATCCGAAAGATGGTCTTAAATTCTCTCTTGGTTTAACCTATCTGGGTTCAATGTACATTTAACATAGAAATTTAAGTCAATTTTATATTTGAAAAATGCAATGATACTTGCAAACAGCTTGCATGCATACTGAGATTCCAGGAGTATTTATAGTCTTCCAGAGGGTTTTTTTTGTGTGTAATCCATACTAGTTGTAAAAAATCATTACTTTTCCAGAGAAACTGGATCATTTTGGCCTTGTTTTCAGAAATTCATAGCTCACTTCTCTCTGTCTGAAATGTTTTTGTTTGTATTGATCATTATGCGCTTTTATATTTCTGAAATGGCTTTGGCAACGAAAAAGAAACATAATCCCAACTTATTTTCTTTTTAAAATCAGAAGTCATATTTCTGTTTTCTTATTTTGATATACTTTACATATTGGGAAAAGACAGCCATTTTTTCTGTGAATGATGGGCAATTTTCTTTTCCATGTATACTTTTTCATCCTTCTGTCCTACCATGCCCTGGGGGATCTAATTTCTAGCATCCCATGGTACAGTTCATTTACATATGGCCACGAACATGAAGAAATTAAGCCTGATTCACATAAAACTTATTTTTCACTTATTTTCTTCTGAGCACGAAGGAGGAGTACAAGCCCTGGGGTACAGGAATTCTCTGGGAATCTGACTGAGTTAGCAGATTTGGTGCTTAATGTAGGGGTCCATACTTGTTTCCATTATTTTCTGTTTAATATTTGCAGAGAAAATCACTATTACAAACTATAGAGATACCAGACGTCCCCAGCTCTTTCTCACCCAAAGGAATAATCCTTTGCCCAGCCAACTATAGGAACTACTACTTTAGGTTTGCTGAGCATTTCAGCTTGCTGGTTAAAAAGGCCCACAAGTATGGTAAGGCCAAGGCCTGTAACGTAGGTGCAATGTGAGCCCTTCCCCCTTAAATTATGAACTTTAAAAGGCTGAATACATGCTTTCTTTGCTCTTGTCTGCCTTGCAATTTGATTTCACATGTGAAAGACTTTCGGCATTCAGACCTGTGTCCACAATGAAAGCTGAAATCCTAGTTCCCATGTTAACTATATGAGAAAGAACCATTGATGTTGTCTAAAATGTAATTCTAAACATTCCAGTAAATACGATTCATGCAAACACGCAAGAATGGTTACCAGGAAAGTTTACCACAAAATATGCTATTTTATTTAGCTATATATGGCCAAATAGTGACAATTAAGATGCCACACAGGACAACTTCATATGCATTTCTATTAAATTAAGTCAGGGAAAGGGCAAGAAAGTCCCCCGAGGAAGAAAGATGTAGGAAACAACTTATGGTTTTTTTTTGGTCCAGGTGGTTAAATGATGGGAAAGAGGGGTGCACCAAACACCCAAGAAGATGATAATAACAAAACCAAAACAAGTGTGATAAAACATTTTAACATGAAAATTCTTTTTTAGTCATCAGAAGAATGTTATACCTGCCCCAAATTTATTTCAGCAGTCTTCCTAGGGAATTCTTAATATTGTACACATGTGGCTGCTTCTTTCAGTACAAGAGAGGACCTGGTATCTCAGGAGATCCATCTCCTCTGTTAGATTGGAAGGAGAACAAAGTTTGAGTCCAGTGGCACCATTAAGACAAACAATATTTTTTAAAAAACTGAATAAAATGGTTGAAATGCGATGATGATTTGATTGACATATGTAACTGTAAAATCATTGTTTTGAACCCTTTTTTTGGGGGTGGGGGGTTGTCTTAATTTTTTTGATGTTAACCAAAATATTTCCAATTTTTTTTTTGTGCACCCTGTATGAAAAAATAATCAGCTCCAAGAATGTTTTTGCTCCAGTTATTGGAAGTAGTGGTGCATGGGTATTTGTTGGAAATGACAGAAGATCGTACTATGATAGCTTTTCCTTTTTAAAACTGAACTGCTTGATTTCTGAAGAAGCATTTATCTTTTCAAAATATTAGAAATTGGTGAGCAGCTGCTCTCTGACAATTTAAATGCAGGTTATTTATTTATATAGTTTTCTGGTTGCTTTCTCACTAATTTGGGCTCAAGATGTACATTATGTTCCTTTTTACATACTCAGAAGTAGTATACATAACATCATACACTAAAAGTCTGAGAAGCTTAAAACCTAAAATCTGGCAAGTAAGAAATCTAGGTCCTGGAAATCAAAACTATACTGCCCCAAATGTTGTTTACCTGAACACGTGAGTACATGAAGCTGCCTTGCCTATTAATAATCTGACCAGCAGTGGCCCTCCAGGGTATCAGAGGTCTTTCACATCAACTTCTACCTAGTCCTCTTGCTTGGAGACTAGGATTGAACCTGGAACCTTGCCAAACAGATACTCTACCACTGAACCACAGCTCTACCCTCTTTCCTAGCTGATGCCACTAATGGGTGTTAAGAGTGGACCTAAATATTTTGAACAACAATGGCATCCCATTGATGAGTTCTTCCACTTATCCCTCTCTAATGTGTGTTAACATTTCTCATGATGTTCCCATGCACATTTGGTGCACTTCTCCACACCATCCCAAGCATCAGATGTAAATGGAATTGAAGCAGCGCAATGCATCATGTTCAAGGAGAAGGGAGTCCTGGTCCTGCATCATGTTGTTGAGATTTACACCTTCCTCAGTTGTGGAACCTTGCTTGGATTTTTTGGGTGGGAGATGCTATTGTGTTGTTCAAAGTGGTGGAAAAACTGACATTTTGTGTGTGCTTTGTCCCCCCTCCCCTTTCAGGATGCAGAATAGAGAACTGCGATTCTTGCTTTAGCCGAGACTTTTGCACAAAGTGCAAGCCTGGGTTTTATCTCTACCGAGGCCGATGCTTTGTAGAATGTCCTGATGGCTTTGCGCCCTTAGAGGAGACAATGGAATGTGTGGGTGAGTGCTTGTAGGATATGAGCTCCAGATCAACAGCTTCTTTGGTATTGTTGTTGCAGTCTTTGTGTGACTTCAGAGTGCCGTCTGAATTTATTCTTCGCTTTGCCCATATGGGCTGTGTGTAAGCTCTTTGGGTTATAATGTCTTTTTTATGAGTCTCTTGTGAACTTTCTAACCCCTCTGGATATTGAGCTGAGGTTTACAAGTTCACACATTACATCACTACATAAATTTTTTGGCTGGGGTTCTTGGTGCATAAGATAGATGGAAACCGTTAATGTGCCATAATTAAGTTAGAGCGATGCAATTCATCTTCTTACCGTTAATAAATCAAGAGTAATGGTTCCTAGGGAATCTTGGTTTCTGAAACCTGATGGCTTTCCTCCAAGTAAATTGCAGGGATGCTCTAAGCTATCCTCTGCTTAGTTGTTTTGATTTTCTTTGCACTTAAAAAAGGGGGGAGGGACCCTGTATAGCATCTCTTTATGAAATCACCTCCTAAAAATAAAAAAAAAAGTTATTGGAGTTTTGTGACTTGCAAGTCTGTTTGAAACTTAATTAACTGAGGAAAAAGCCTTGACTGTCCAGCCATATTGCTATATATTCTTTTCATATCTGTGTGCTACTAGCGATGTGTGGCCCCCATCTGCAGGTACCTATATCTGTGGATTGGGCCACATGGACACTAAACAGATTTGAAGAAAAATCTTTTTTAAAAAACCTAAAATATGTAGACAAAAATGTAAGATAGCTCTCTTTCCAGCTCAGAAGTGCTCCAGCCCAGCCAAAGCAGAGAAGGACAGCAGGCCCAATTGTTGGTGGTGAGGCCTGGAGCTGCATCAGGCTCGGCAACGGGTGGGATATGGGATTCCCCCCTGCACTGAGCTGTGTATATGGCTTCATTCAGAGGCAACAAACTTCTGACCTTACTAGGCCCACACAAAGTAACGCATTCCCATGAGGACAATGAGACATTGTCAATTTCTGCTCTCTTGCTTCCTCTCCAGCTCTCATTGGCCACATACAATTAATTTACACTGTCGCAAAACGATGGAACGACCTTTCCTTCCCCTAGTGCTGTCAAGTTGCAACTGACTTACAGCAGCCCTAGCAAGCAGCTTTCAAGGCAAGTGAAAAGGAGAGGTGGTTTGCTATTGCCTTGCTCTGTAGAGTCTTCCTTGGTGGACTCTCATCCGACCCTGCATAGCTTCCAAGATCTGTTGACACTGGGCTATACCATGCAGTCTCCCCCCTCTCACACTTGATTGGTTTATGTTAAATAGAAGCGTAGTACGTCTCAACAAGAAAATAGGGGCAATATTAGAATTTCCTGTAATTTAAAGGAATATGAATGGTAAAACGATTTGTTTTGGAAAGGATGATGGGAATAATAGCAAACAAATTAGAATGTCACTGAAGTATAAAGATCACTGTCCCTCCCTATTTCAAGACTGAAAGGAGTCCTATTCATTTGACAGTGGTCAGGATGAATAAAGTTACACAGTGGTGGTTTCTTTACGTGGTATTAAAGCCACACAAGATAGTAAAACCTTCCATTGCTGATGTTGTGAGTCCCCTTAACAGCGTGTGTATGTGTGTGTTTTGAAGGCCAACACCTTGGAACTTCAACCTCAGAAGGGTGCTAACTTGTTATATGTGTGTTTTTTATTGGTTTCCTCAGAAGGCTGCGAAGTGGGTCCATGGAGTGAATGGGGACCTTGCAGCCGAAATAACAAGACGTGTGGATTTAAGTGGGGTTTAGAAACAAGAACAAGGCAGATTGTGAAAAAGCCAGCAAAGGACACGATACCATGCCCAACAATTGCAGAATCCAGAAGATGTAAAATGGCGCTGAGGCACTGTCCGGGAGGTAAGCTTATTGAAGGTCAAAGCAGTCTTGATGGGCTCTTTTCCTTGCTAAAGCCTCTCTTGTCAAACTAAGGTTGAACATTCTCTTGTCCCCCCCCCCCCAAAAAAACCTTGTACATGCTGTTGATCTCTTTTGCCACCTTGTTCGTATGAGTGCTGAAAGAACTGCCTCAGATAGTACACTGAAACTACCTTTGGAACTTCCTTCTGTGATAATCAGTTGGAGCCACCAAATCTGTTTTGCTAGCAGAGGCCCTTTCCTCCAGTGGAAGGAGCCTTCCCCGATCAATCGTCTTGCATTAGGCAAGACCTCTTCCATTGGAGGGAAGTACCTTCAGTAGTAGAATGGATCTACGGGAACCAGCACATTAAGGTCCCTGCTGTTCAATATAAGATACTATTGAGAAATACAAGAAAATGAGTAGGAACAGGATCAAAGGGTGCCCCCTTTTAAATGTGCAGGTTGCAAGTGGCACGGGGCACACAACTGCATACTTCAGCTTCCTGGTCACTTGTCGTGGGGCTAGGTCATGGTCATTATTCTTTGACTTCTTTGGAACTATGAAGTCAAGTGCAGTTTGACCATATTGCTTAATTTATAAAACATTAATCTATTGTTTGCTCTCTGATCGTTTTTAAAACTGTGGAGAAAATACAGGAAGTAGTAAGTTAAATACTATTCAAAGACTTTAAGAACAGTAATCTCCATAAATGTCTGTTCATTTTGTTCACGTTTCATTTTGCTATTTATGTGGTCTGCCTTATATACAGTGATCACTGGGGAAGCCACATTTGTGGATCCATGCAGCAAAAGCTAAGTCAGCAGGCATAGTTTTTGTGCTTTGACATCCCTATCTACTGCAGAATGAGACATTATTCATATGTCTGTGTGGCTTTAGAAGAATTGTGGTACTCCTTTCCCTTTCAGAAAGAGTATTGCTGTTGCTACAGCAAAATAACGAAACACTGTCAAGGTCCTTTCCCTACAGTAGCATTTAATGCTCTCCTTGATATATTATGATGCTATAATGCAACAACCAGAGCCTAGATTTGCTAATCCAGAAGGGTCCCTAGCAAAAGACCCTTTTTTGATTTTTTTTCAGTATGGCCCCTAAGCAAGTTCCCTCTTCCCATTCCTTGCTACCTTCTTTCCTTGCTAAATATTCACACACCCCTTTCCATGAGTCTGGTGTGTGTCTTCCTGTTCAGCTTTAACAGTTACTAGCAATGAAACTTGCCCCATTTTCCCAAGGCAGGAATATTGTGCAAACTTAGTGAATCTTCCTGCTTAGGGTCTCCCCAAATCAATTCTAGCTGCCAGAATCCTTTCCATCCCATTATTCATCCTAGTGTCCTCAGGGATCTACAATACATACTCCTGTTCCTCTGCGGCAGTTTTCACCCTTCAGATATTTGTAGCCTGTCCTTATGTCCCCTTATTAATCACTGCAGTGCAAAGCTGTAAATTTTTATTGCAGTTAAACTGTTATTCAAAAATCAGCCCCTTAAGGTCTTGCAGAAATGCCTTTGTATGTAAGCCCAAGTTCCTCTAACACTAATTGCACAGGCATCCTTCTTATTCTTCTTTTTTAAAATGTGATTTCTGAAGGGGGGGGGGGAAATAGATGGGATAAATATTTGCATCGAGTTTTGAGCACAAAATAGGGAAGGCCAATAATGAGCTTTCAAGGAGAAAGAAATGTTGAGGACAATTACCTGGACAAAGAGCCAGGGGGAGGTAAATGGTGATACCGAAGAATTGCTTGCTGTATTGAATCCTTGAGTGCACTTCCCCAAAATCTGCCATGGATGCAGAACAATAGTTGAACCAGCAGTAAAACCAAAACCAATGCAAGGTGAGTCCAGAACAAAGTGCAACTCTAAAAAGGGTGTAAGCGTGCAAGAGGCAAAGAGGACTACCCATTTTCTGCCTCCCTCCTGATTAATACTTCTATTCTTGCAACATTACTGTTTAAATAGTAAGAGCATAGATATCTCAGACCTGGCTGGATTAATGGCTGGGGCAGGATAGCCATTGCGTGACTATTTGTTGTTAGTCATGAAGTCTGGAAGATAAGAAAGAGATTTAGTGGTATTTTTTATAAAATTATCTTTGTATCTAGAACTTGTCGAGCTCTCTCTCCCCCCCCCCCCCCCCCAAATCTGGTAAGCTCAACTTCTGGAGCTGAAAGCTCATAGCATCTCTTCTCTCCATGAGTTCATTGCTCCAAAGTAAGACATTTCCTTACAATGACTGTACAACTTAATACTACTGAGGGTTTTCTATATCTTTTTTATGACTGATTCCCCCTCCCCCCAATCGCTGAAATATTCATGAACGTTCTGTAGCATCACACCAGCTCTGCCAGTGGTGACATGAAACTGATAGAACAGCAATTTTATAGAAATTTACTTATTTACCTTACTTACAACCATATTTCCCACTGCAACTCAAGATGGATTATACAATGTAAGTCACTGAAGTCAGTAGGATGAGACATCTAATAAGCAGTACAACAGGACTGCAGCTGCAGAAATCTGAAACAAAGCATGAATCTGAACAAAGGATAAGTGTTAAACATGACATGTTAAACAACCAGTAAGTGGTATCACATGACAGTCCTGCAGATATGAGGGTTCAAGGGCATGAAGGACTTTGTATGTGATAGCCCCTACTTTGAATTGAACCTAGTAGCTAGTGGGCAGCAAATGGAATGACTGTAGAATGGGTATAATATGCATGATCCAACTAGCTCCTGATAATAACCAAGCTGCAGTGTTCTGCACCAACTGGAGTCACTGAGCTGACTTCAAGGGGAGACCTATGTAGAGTACATTACAGTAGTTTACTCTTGATGTTTCCCTGGCATGGTGGACAGACTGGCCAAGTCAAGGTAGAGCTAAATTAAGTTGGAAGAACGCATTTTTTTTGCATCTGCATTAACCTGCTTCTCCTATAACCTCTAGACTCTTGAGTCAGCAAGGGTCAGCTTATCGCATCCCAAAAGTGGAAAGCATGATATCTTTCAAGACCTCAGACTTCCCAACCAGCATTACCTCAGTGTAGTCAGGGTTCTGTTTCAATTTGTTCATTCTTATCCCCACTTAACCATGAGAATCAGGCAGTGGCTTAAGACCTCTGTCATATCACTGTGGGACTGTGATAGACAGATATAGAGAACTGCAATGAGCTGTAGTCCTCCACGTAGGTCTTTTGATTATGTGACTCTTTAAAGTTTCAATTTCTATCCAACCAGGGATGGTATATGCCTCCCCACACCCATCCCCCTGAGCAAAGCTATGTAACCCTACCGTATAAAATTAAAATTCTACTGAAAAGGAGATATACACACACACACACACACACACACACACACACACACACATATACATATATATAATGTTTCAAAATGTCTCACTTTCTCAGTCAAGAAATAGTTCATGAAACTGTGAAATGTTGATTTAAAAACAAACAGTTAATGCTTTTTTTCAGCTATTCCAAACATTTCCAAAGTGATGATTTCTTGGGATGTCATCCAGGAAAGGATTTTCCTTGGGAAGAAAACACTTTAACAGGATTAATAGCCTAGCCTTATTTTTACATCGTAGCTCTTGCTGCTACCAGAACCTTCAGGTTCTCCTATTCTTCTAGCTTGCTCAAAATGATGGTTAATTTGTCAACAGGAGATTCCATGTGAGCTAAGCCAAAGCCCTTTCCATTTCACAGCTGAAAGCATCCTGCTTATGAACAGTCATCTGTTTTTGTGTGTGGCTTGGTTACCAGTGGTGCCCACTCTATTTTTGATACCAAAGGACAGATATGTAGTTTTTCTGCCTTTTTCTTCCAGACTCAATGTTGATTTGGTTGTTAAGAGAGTTGTGAATAGGAGGTCATTCTCCTTGATTGTTGAAGACAGTGGACAAAGGTAGTTCTTACGTGCATAAAAATTGCACAAAGGAGATGACATTCCCTGTTTTGTTCTCAGCATCTAAGTTTCAGACCTGAACTTCTTGCTTCTGAACATTCGTATAAGAACTATATGCAGGGCAGGCTCTCCAGGCAAACCACCTGATCCAAGTTAGTCTGCTTAAGGAAGCACAGTGTTCTGCACAGTCTCCGCTTGCTTCCAGCCACCAGTGGCATGGAAGATGACTGCCATCCCCTCTGGGGCTATGTTCCTAGGTCCAAGTCAAGCCTCTGTGGCAACATGGGGCTGGTGGATTTACAGGCCCATGAGGGGATGGTTGTCCCTTGCTTGGGGTGACAATAATATCTTGAATTGGGCTCTACCTGCATGATTGTGTCACTGAGATCAATAGTACACTGCAAAATGAAATGGGAAAAAAAGAGAGAGAAATGAAGTGAAAGAGATCAGTTCCCTTTGAACACCAAAAAAGGTAATACTGGGGGTTGTTAGACCTGCAAGTAAGTACCACAAACCTCGTGAGATGGAAACTGCAGTAAGGAAGAGAATTTGGGGAGATTAAATGGAAAAAAATGTCTGGGTCCAACTCAGTAGGATCAGGGGGCTATTTCAAGTCAGGGTGATATATGTTGTGTGATTTCTGTGATGAATTGTAGCAGCCTTTGGCCATATATATATTAAATGCTACCTATGAAAGAGGAGAGCGCAAAAGTTGGTTTGAAACTCAACTTCAAAAAAACTAAAATCATGGCATTTTGCCCCATCACTACTTGGCAAATAGAAGGGGAAGTCATGGAAGGAGTGACAGAATTCATGTTCCTGGGATCCAAGATCACTGCAGATGGTGACTGCAGCCATGAAAGATCACCTGCGCCTTGGAAAAAGCGATGGCAAACCTAGACAGCATAATAAAAACTAGAGACATCACCATGCCAACAAAACTCCGTATAGTAAAAGCGATGGTATTCCCAGTATGGCTCTGAGAGTTCGACCGTAAGGAAGGCCGAGTGCTGAAGAATAGATGCTTTTGAATTATGGTGCTGGAGAAGACTCCTGAGAGTTCCTTGGACTGCAAGGAGATCAAATCAATCAGTCCTAAAGGAAATCAACCCTGACTGTTCCCTGGAAGGCCAGATACTGAAGCTGAAGCTCAAATACTTTGGCCACCAAATGAGAAGGGAGCACTCGCTGGAGAAGACCCTGATGCTGGGGAAAGATTGAAGGTCAAAGAAGGGGACAGCAAAGGATGAGATGGTTAGACAGTGTTATCGATGCAACGAACATGAAATTGAGCAAACTCCAGAGGACAGCAGAAGACAGGAGGGCCTGGCGTGATGTGTTCCATGGGGTCGTGAAGGGTCAGACTCGACTGTGTGACTGAACAACAACAACATACCAAGTCAAGAAAGCCCTCCACGAACATCCTTCAACCCAAACTGAGGGGGCTCACACAGCCTCTTAAGATTTTGAGGTAGCAGGATCTTTTTAAATAAAATTTTCCCTACACCTTTTCCCATCAGTTAGAATGTACAGTAGTGCTTGTAAAGGCTGTTTAAGCTTGTTGCCATGAGGTTGGTTTTGTTGTGTGTGAGTAGGGCACTGGCACAAGAATTTTAAGAGCTTAAGATGAGCAACAAAGATGGTTTACAAAATTTTAAAAGAGCACTTCAATAGATGTGGGTTTTCTAACACAGCCAAAGAAAGCCTGGCTGAAACACTTAGACCGATTTCCCACAAGGTGCTGCCCCGGCATCGTTCTTCCCTTTTTCCCAATTGTGTGCTTAAATTTCCCACTATTTGCTGCGGAGCGCATTTTGACCTGTGGCTCTGCCTGATTTTCCCCGCGGCTTCAGTGATCCTCAAAAAACTTATTTAGTGGGAACAGCTTTAGGATAGAATTTAAGTGCACTAATGCTTGACACTGTAGAATGTATGCCTTCAACCATAACAGAATATTTGTTCAACCTTTTATCATTCATGGCCTTTTCCTTAAAATGGATTATTTCTGACAGGCTTCTGCAGCCTAAACACCAGGTTAAATATACTCACAGAAATATTTATTTTACAAAATTTATATCCCAGATTTCTGTCCTCACAAGGGTCACATCAGATTCTAACCACCTCAGTCTATTCTTTTCTCCCAAGATTCAAAACTATTACAAGTCTCCCAATCACCAGATGCAGGCCTAAACTGGTTACTCTGTCCTCTCCTTGGGGTAAACCTCACTCCACTCTGGCCTTTCCTTTCAGGTAGAGCTACCCATGAAACAGTCTGCTCTCTTGGAGCAGATCAGAGACTGTCAGCTTCTCCGCTTACTCTCACATTTGGTCAGCTCCCTCAGAGTTGATTGCATGTTAGAGCAGCATTCAGATAGGCTCAGGTGCTAACAGTTGTTTGGCTGTTACACCTTTCAGGGGCAAGACAGCCTCCTGTGCTATATCCTCCCAACGTCATGGTCCCAATCCCATTCCCAACTGGGATCCCATTTGTCTCATTTGGCCCTTAGTTCTGTATAGAAGAGTATCAGAAGTGCCTTAGCAGATCACATCAAGTATCTAGGCCAGCCTTGTTACAGCTGACTATAAATGCCTAGGGATGCCAGTCCCCAGCTGGGGGCAGGGGATCTCCTGATTTGGCAGGCTCCTGCCTGCGACCGGATAGCTGGCCGATGGAGGAAGCCCACCCCTAAGCCCCACCCCCAACAGCAACCGGTGACCACCCCCTTCCTCCCCTCCTGCAAGATTTAAAGGGCCCTCCAGCTGATTGGTGGGAGCACGTGACCTGCCGACCAGCTGGAGGGCCCTTTAAATCTTGCAGGAGGGGAGGGAGGCGGCGGCCACCGTCTACACGCCTGAACTTGCCGCTTGGAGTACAGTCGTGTGGGGCACCAGTTCCCAACATGATGACATCCCTTCTGAGTGAGGTCATCACATTGGGGACATCACCACCCCCTCCAGAAATGCCCCCCCCCCAAGTCCCTGGCTGGGGATTAGTAAGGACCTGGCAACCTTATATATGCCTCTGGCACTTGGCAAGCATTGTGTGAAGGAAACTGTCTTCTCTTTTTGTCCCCACTATGGGATCTTCAGAACTATGCAGATTGTCTCTGAAGGCTGTTGATAATGGTTGTCAGTAGATCTGTTCTTGAATTTGATTGAACTTATCTCAATCCTTCTCCTCTTCTAGCTTTTTTTTAAAGACTCTTCTGGTCTTGAATTAGTGAATTGTGTAAGTTAAATACACATAGTGTAATGAAAGTGGCTGTCTCAAGCCTACTGCCAGTAATCTGCAAGGGTGACCCTGAATTCTGGTTTCAGGTGGGTAGTCATGTCAGTCTGCAGTAGAAGAGCAAGTTTCAAGTCCAGTAACACCTTAAAGACCAACAAGATATCCAGGGTATGAGCTTTTGGGAGACAAAGCTCCCTTTGTTACTTGCTGCTGAATTCCAGGTTTATGAGAGAGGAAGAAAAATCCCCCTCTCCAAAATGCCAATAATCTTATCAGTTCTTGTCATGCTCCCATGTAGTCATTAACTTTCTAAATGAGTGAAAAGGTCTGATGAGGTCAAAAAGTAAGTAAAAAACCGTCAAAAATTATTGTATTCTCATTTGCACAAAATTTTGTGCAAACAATTTCTGGGCACTGTGATATCTTGAGAGAAAAGCACTAGGTGTTGCATAAAATCTTGGGCAAGCAGAACTGCTGTACGATCATTTGTTTTCTTTTGCACATTGCTGGATCAAAGCCAATTGTGTTAGAAGGGTGTAACTCTGTTTAGGATGACACTGTAAAGTTTTTTTTTAGCATAATCGTTATGGGAAGTACTATTTTATGCTTCTGACATTCATTTCTCTTCTGTAACCTTTTCCCGCCTTTTCAGTATATCTTCAGAAATTGATATGGCATCTCAAAGAGAATTCATGATGGAGCTGGTTGATAACAAATGAATTGAACTACTCTCTTGTCCAAGAATGGCATTTTAGAGTAAAAAATTCTTGTGAGTTAGGCACATGTCTTCAGACAGGCAGACAGTAATAAATAGTTGGAAACTGTATGTATAGGGCATGACCATGTTTTCTTAAATTCAGTATTTACTTATTCAGGAGAATAAATTGTGAAGAATCATGGGGTACAAGATAAATGGCTGAAAAATGTCTTCACAACCCAAATCCTTTCCAGAATATTACCAGTAACAGGGTTGATAAGGCCAATTTAAACATCTTGATGTTTATTTTTCATTTATATAGTTTCTCAAGTGCCCTCAACAGTCTGTGCTCCATAAAGGGAAGTAAACATGCCTGTTTTGTTAGGCCACTCACTGATGACATCCTCTTGTTTTTGAATTTGCAAAGTAATATTCTCCTAAATCATTCAAGTATGCAGAAATCTCTACTTTGTGTGAATGAAAGGCCCTCCTGGTAGACATTAGACCATCAGCTGTGCTATTGGAAAGGGTAACAGTTAATAGAACATCTTTTATTTCACAAGAACTGAGTAATGAAACTCATCATAATGTGGGGTTGCCAGGTCCCCGCAGCCACCAGTGGGGAATGGAGGGGTAGGGTTAGAACATAAGAACATAAAAGAAGCCAGTGTTGGATCAGGCCAGTGGTCCATCCAGTCCAACACTTTGTCACACAGTGGCCAAAAATACCAGGTACCATCAGAAGGTCCAGCAGTGGGGCCAGGATACTAGAAGCCCTCCCACTGTTGCCTCCCCCCCCCCCAAAAAAAATATCACCAAGGTGTTTCCAGATCCAGGTTGGGAAACTCCTGGAGATTTGGGAATGGAGCCTGCGGAGGACATCCCCAACTCACTCCATCTTTTTTAGAGTGTCTGCAGACAATATGAGAGAGCCTGTTCTTCATTATCACCTTCTTCCTGGTCTGCTCCTGCAGCAGAATGTAGTGCTGATATGGAAGAAAGGCCCATATACTACTTCACAGTCTCAGTGAGGAATTATGTTTTCCTAGGTTCCCTACATTAATAATTCTTTGTTGAGTGGGGGTATTGAGGCCAGTGATAAGATCTCTGAGTTGAAACATAACTTAGCCTCAGTTACAGAAATATGGGAGTAAGTTGAACCTTATGAGGTTCTTCGGCTGATTCATCACCTAAAACTTGGCAAGGCTGCAGGTCCAGATGGCATTCCCTCTGAACTGTTCCTCCTAAGTCCCACTTGGTCGGCTTCGTCTCTGGCTGGTTTTTCCCCACTGCAATAGATCAAACAGGTGAAATCCCTGCATATTGGCAGTCATCAGTTGTGGTACCCATCTACAAAAATAAGGGTACTTGCTTAGATGCCATGACTTACAGGCCCGTTTGCTTTCTGTGCTGGGCAATTGTAAGCCATGCATTTGGAACTCAAATCGAAGATTTGGGTGGACAATTGTAATATTTTGTAACCTGAACAATTTGTCTTCAGAAAGGGCTATTCTATAATGTATAATGGATAATCTTGTCACATTTGACTGAGAAATATTTAAAGACAAATGGTCTATATGCTGCCTTTTTTTACTTAAAATTGGCATTTGATACTGTAAGCAGAGAAAAGTTGTGGGTAATTTCAAAGGTAGGTAATTTCAAAATGTTTATTGTATTTGATTCAATTACTGTACACTAGCACAACTTTACAGGTCAGGTGGTTGAGGAAAGGTCTTTTAACAGTTAGTATACTTGTGGTAAAAGGAGTGCGGCAGAGTTGCATTTTGGCTCCAACACTTTTTGCTCTCTGCTTAAATGATCTGAGTCACTTCTTGTCAAAAGTGAATGTAATGGCTCCATTGTTAGGGGGACATCAAATAATGTAATGCTTTATGCTGATGATGTCTTAACTACAATCACTGACTCAGCAGGGCTTACGAAGTCAAATCAATCAATTTATTAATTATTGTGAAATGGAGCAACTGAGCGCAAGTCAGAATAAATAGAAAATACTGCTGTTTGAAGACTGTAGGAAGACAGGGCATCCTTGGAGGTTGCAAGGAATGGAGTCTGAACAAGTTCATTCTTACAAATATCTGGGTATCTGTTTTGATGCTCGAATGACTTGGAAAATTCATCTATAACATATCATAAATAGCTTTCAGCTTCTGTCCATATCCTTGAAGAAATTTTATTTTACAAAAGGTGGATGGTCTTTCTCAGCATTGCTCAATTTATACAATTCAAAGATCTTTTTCAGCATAGCACAAATTATACAATTCAAAGATCCTACTTGCAAACTTATATGGGGCACCATTTTGGCAGCATGTAATAGCTAAAGACCTTGAGAGGCTGCAAACTAACACCTTTCAAACCATCTTGGGAATTCCCAATTGTGTCTCCAACTCAGTAATTAGATTAGAAATTGGACCGTGCTCCTTACAAATCAATCACATGGAAATATGCCGTAAAGATGTGGTTAAAAATATTCTTATTAGAACCTCTGAGTCAACTAATACATCAAATGAGGCAAGACTTATTATTATCATGCCTTCTTTGACAAATTGTTTGAACTGGGTTTTTCATTAGATGGTAACCTATTTAATTACTATGCAGATCACCTACTGGAAACTATAACAGAAGCAATTTTGTCACATGATTGGTCTGGGTTACTTACTGATTCATACAGGAAGTGTTCTCCCTTGTATTATGGCTATATTGCTACAACGTCCTTTACAGTTGCTAATTATTTGATCGCAATAAAAAATTGCAAACACAGACGTTTAATTCTTTTGGCAAGATGTAATTAGAATCATAGAATCACAGAGTTGGAAGGGGCCATGCAAGCCATCTAGCCCAACCCCCTGCTCAGTGCAGGATCAGCCTACAGTATTCCAGTCAAGTGTTTGTTCAGACGCTGCTTAAAGACTGTCAGTGAGGGAGAGCTCACCACCTCCCTAGGCAGCTGATTCCACTGTTGCACAACCTTTACGATAAAAAAGTTTTTCCAAATATCCATCCGGAACCTTCCCGCCCTTAATTTAAACCCATTATTGTGAGTCTTATCCTCTACTGCCAACAGGAACAGCTCCCTGCCCTCCTCTAAGTGACAGCCCTTCAAATACTTAAAGAGAGCAATCATGCACCCCCCTTCAACCTCCTCTTCTCCAGACTAATTCACTCCCAACAGCCGAATACACAGAAAGGCAAGGTATTCCCTGAACTGAAAGAAATTGCTCTTGTGCGTTTGGAGCAATAGAGACCATCTTTCATGTGCTGTTACACTGTCCTTTGTTTATTGAAGCTAGGTGTGGTATATGGGGATCTCTTGTCAATTCTGACATTCAGTGCTCTAGTAATTATATTATTCTGAAATTGTTGTTTTCAAATGATGTGGGCTGGTTGGAAACTGATACTAGACTTCATGCATATATTTTAAAACATTGTTATTTATTGTTTTATTAATTTGCTCTGTTTTTCATTTTCTCCATAAACCCTTGGCCACTGATGGGGGAGTAGGGTTGCCAGATCCAGGTTGGGTAACTTCTGGAGATTTGGGGAAGGAGGTAACTCAGTGGGATCCAATACCATAGAGTCCATCCTCCAAGCATCCATTTTCTCCAGGGAAACTGATTTCTATGGTCTGGAATTGAGGTGCAATTCCTGAGGAGATCCCCAGGTGCCACCTGGAGACTGGCATCCAGATTGAAGGGATTGAAAATGAAATAAAGAAGTAATGTAATAATTCTCTGTAAGTGGAAGCACTGGTAGAGCATGAAAACAGGTAGGCTTTATTATTTATTTATTTACATTATTTGTAGGCCGCCTTTCCCACTGGGAGCCAAGGTGGACTATTGAGCTATAGTTATGTATTCTGGGAGCTTGCATATGGATGAATGTTCAGAAGGGGACCTTTGCAGACTGATGTGGGACTATCCATTCTTCCGGTTTATCTCACTGCATCAACCCCTAGTCACCTTCTGTGTAACAACCTTGAAGCAAGAATATCCTTCAAGTCATACGCTGTTGCATCTCCCTGAGTTAATTTCTGGTCTAGCTGCCTTGAGCGAGTGTTGTCTGCAGTATGCCACTCTTCCTTTGCCTGCAGTTCCAGTGAAGGAGAAACGCCTCCAAGGTGGCACTGGAAAGGTTTCTTAATGGTGTCAACATAGCATGGGTGTTATGTCCTATGTAGGTAGTCATTCTTGCATATTTTGAGCAAGTCCTATCCCATTTGCACTCTTTTCTTTATGGGAATGAGCCACCGTAATCTCTCAGCTGCTTCATTTTCATAAATGTAGACTTTTAACTTTTAGTCAGATGTTGCTAATCTTTAGAACTCTTCAACCTGTTGAATGCCCTTTCCTCTCAGGATTTCAGCTGCTTCATTAATCCAGTTTTCTAGTTTCACAATCTTGGTTTGAGCAGCATTTCCCCCCCTAATCTCTCTGTGTTGCAGAGGCAAATACATTTAGATCTAATTTTGCTTCCTAATCAGCAGCCGCAAGACTATAGCATCTTCAGTGTCACAAAGTGATAAGACAGAGCATGTGTGTCCTCTGTTTACTGCTGTCCTAAGCCTATCTAATTTAATTCTCTTCTAATACAGTCTAATTTGCTTAAACATGATCTCATTTCACAATGACTGATAAGTGTTTCTTTTTTTCATTTGCATATAGTGAACATGCTCATCCTGCCGTCATATCTTTTAAAACTAATTTTTGAAGCAATTAAAAGATGCATAACTTGTTTGTCCACAAGAGTGGGACAGAATATTCACGTGAAGAACAGTTGCTTTTATTCAGATGTAGTGATAAACTATGCTTTGCTGTTACACAAAGAATGAGAGACCTTCAGACTTACATATTCTTTTACCCCTTCTCATCCTTTCACATGTGGCTTCATAATCATATACTTCAGCATTCATAACATACCATAGTTTGTCATTCCTTCCAAACCACAAACTATTGTTTGTTCTCTGCTTCTAATAAGCCATAGTTTAAGCCTGGTTTGGAATCTCTCTACTATTCCCCCTTTTGGTACAGTCATCTTGGTAATTACCAAGATAAGGCAGACAGGTCATCATGCATCCTCCTGGGCCCTTTTTGGCCCAGAAGATATGGTTCCCCACACTATGGAAATTTGACAGAGGGAGACACATGACATTACCCCCCAAACAGGACCTACTTCACATCGGACCTGTTTACCATCTCCAGGGAAGATCATTAAACCTGACTGCCTGGCAAATCCTACAGTAGAAGGTAGAAGGATTTTCACAAAAGGTTGAACAGGTTATAACTGCCTCCTGAAAGCCCTCAACAAGAAGGGCACATACTTATAAATGGAAAATATTTGTACACTAGAGTAAGAAATGGGGGGTTGAACCACAGTCATGTAATTTGAGTAAAATTTTGGATTATTTACTGGAACTACAAGAAGGAGCTATATTGACCTCGTCTATAAAAGTTCACCTGGCCACCATCTAGGCGTTTCATGTCCCAGTTAAGGGGGATTCGGTTTTCTCTGCCTCGGAGTCCGAAGAATTTCTCAAAGGTTTATTTAATATGCTCCCACCTGTCGTACCTCCAGTTCCACAATGGAGTTTGTCTTCAGTCCTTGCAAAGTTAACATATAAAACACTTGAACCCATGGCCAGTGCTGATTTGTCTGTTGTCTCATACAAAACCACCTTTCTGGTAGTGATCACTTCCACTAGGAGAGTGAACGACAATGGGTGCTGCTCTGCTGCCTCTCTTTATTAAATTCCACCCAGATGATGTAGTACTCAGACCAAGCCCTATGAGAAAAGGCTGAGGGACTCGGAAATGTTCAGTCTGGAGAAGAGGAGGCTGGGGTGGGGGGACATGATTGCTCTTTACTCTAAGTGTTTGAAGGGCTGTCACTTAGAGGAGTGCAGGGAGCTGTTCCTGTTGGCAGCAGAGGATAAGACTCGCAATAATGGGTTTAAATTAAAGGTGGGAAGGTTCTGGCTGGATATTAGGAAAAAAATTTTTACAGTAAGAGTTGTGCAGCAGTGGAATCAGTTGCCTAGGGAGTGGGTGAGCTCCCCCTCACTGGCGGTCTTTAAGCAGCATCTGGATAAACCCTTGTCAGGGATGCTCTAGGCTGCTCCTGTGTTGAGCAGGTGGTTGGGCTAGATGGCTTGTATGGCTCTTTCCAACTATGATTCTATGAACTGCTGCCACCACCTGACCTTTGTGGGAATTGTCCACTAGGCAGGTCAGGACTCTCAGCTTCCCTTCCAAGCTCTGAAGCCTTGCCTCTGTGTCTTCCACGATCCAGTGCCTGGTTATCATGGGGACATCTTGCTGCCTTGTGCACCACTGCCATTCCCTTCCTCCTGGTACTCCTTTTAAAACAGCATGTCCAAGACAGTGGAAGTCTGTGTAGCACAGAGAACCACTACCAGAATTAAGTTATAAAGCATTTGTTAAAAAGAAAATGTTCACAAGCATATTCTTAGCACAGCACCACACTGAACAAGGGATTCAGAAGGGTAAAATCCAATTCCTCTCTCCCTCCCTCTATACATTTCTTATATATTGTTAAATATAAGGTAGGCTCCGTAGTTTAGAAAGTTACAGATATTTTACAGGAGGTCCATTACCTTCATGCCTCTTTCAAGTGTGCAGGCCAGCACATGGCAATAGCTGCCTCCTCCAGGCTTCAGTTGAGTTCTGTCTGCTTTGATGAAATCAGCAGCCAAGAGACTGTCTTCAGTCTCTTGCTCCCAGGAGTTTTATCATCCTCTTTTCCCCTCCCACTGACCAGGTCTGGCTGGGTCAAAGAAGCTTTTCCTGAAGTCTCCGGGAGTTTCTTCCTGGGTCCTTCTAGTTTTAACGTCTCCAGATCTCTGTTCACTGCTTGGAGCAGGGTTGGGGGAGACTGGACCATCCAATTGTCTCTAGCTGGACCTATTAGCATTTCTTAAGAGGTAGCTGAGGTGAGGCTGGAAGGCCATTGAACTGACTTGCTCCTTCCTCCTTCCACCCAAAAATTCATTTCTTCACAGTTGCCATCCACATGAAGGTTCTGCCTGATGAGGCCAGTAACCCAATATGGGAATATTTTGGTCTGACACCATACCTTGCAATTCGTAACAAAAAGGTGCCTTATCTTAAGTTAGTCATACAAATCGCTCTTATCAATTTTAACCAGTTGCAGCTTTAGTGAATGCAAACAGGTTTAGTAGTTTTGTCCACCTAATAAATTCATGGATGTGTGAAGATTTGAAAACTCAATTTGACATCCTAGCATGAAGGTGAGATTCTGCTGCTAAGCTAACAAACGCATTCAACTTCTGTGTCCTAAGCAAATACATGTCCAGTTTAAGGAAACTTATTTGACCTGGCTACAGGCCCTGAAAAAAAAATCCTGCTAGACTTAAGGCAGGGTTTGTGAGAATGGCTGGTGCTTTATGCCAAAGAAGTACCAGCCAGCTCCCTAATTATACAAACCTCATGTAGAACAAATATAGCTGTAGTCTCAGAAAACCAATGAGAGGATGCCACTGATTTTATCCATCTATGGGCCATAGATCTGTACTTAGTTGAACTAACTGAACAGAGAACAATATATGCCCAGTTCTTTCCCTGCATAGCCTAGCCTGTGCCTATCCCGGAATTTCATCCATGTCACAATCTTATGAGACCTGTACACTTCAACATGCAGAAGTGTTTTTTTTTTAAGTACAGCTGACATTTGAAGGTGCCAGAAATTATCCATGTTGGTAGGAATGAAAACACACACATACACAAGGGCTTGTTGCATTAGCATGTTCTGACTGCATTGTAACCTTTTAAATCTTCTACAGAATCAAAGGGATTATTTCTACTATATCTGGAAAATTTAAAGAAAATAATCAAATTAGTCGGTGAAAAGCTGGTTATAACCTTCACCTACAATGGCACAACTTGTAAAGCCATTGCCTGGTATAAATTCCAGGTTCCCCCCACCCCTAGTATCAGTTTCCCAGAGATCTTGGGAGGCTGCTGAGAAAAGGAAGAGGTAAGAAAAAAGTCCTACATCTGCCCCCTTTTCTTGTTCACTGTTTTGTAGGATCCATTGCATTGAGTATATTTAACAGCAGTAAACCATTTCTGAAATCTTCTGTGCAGCCCTTTTTATTAATCCCTTCTTACAAAATAAACCTTGCAACTGCATAGGTGACTTGCATAGATAAAGCTTGATTAGACCAATTTGTAGGACTTTTCAGTTTCAAAAAGAGATGACTAAAGAGGGGTCATGATAGAGGCTTTAAAAATTATGCATGGGAGAGATAGAGAGTTGACAAAGGTAACTTTCTCTCTCTCTTCCAAAATACTAGAGGGCATCCAATGAAGCTGATGGGGAAGAAATGGCAAAAGGAATGGACAAAAGGAAATACTTCTCTGTACAGAGAGTGGTTAAATATGGAATTCACTGCTAGGTGATATATACTGATGGCCACATGAATCAATGGCTTTAAAAGGGGATTAGGAAGATTCGTGGAGGACAGGTCTATCAGTGGCTACTAGCTGTGGCAACTAAAGAGAAACCCCCACATTTAGAGGCAGTCAGCCTCCAAATCTCAGTGCCAGGAGGCAACACTAGGGAAGGCCTTGGTTTCTACGCCCTGTTGCTGGCCCCCCTGAGGATCTGGTTGGCCCCTGTATGAGACAGGATGCTGGACTAGATGGACCACTGGTCTGATCCAGCAGGGCTCTTCTTATGTTCTTGCGTCTGTATGCTAAGTGGGCTTTTCAGAAGTACTGTAAGGATCATGTGATCCACTAGGTTGCTGCTGGAGCGGTCTGTTTTTAAAGACTGGTAATGAAAATCTTTGCAAATGACCAGAGCACGAGTTTTAGAGCGGTCTCTGAGCAATTCTGCCATGGACAGTCTTTTTTTAAAAAAAAAAAAGTTGAAAGGCAGCCAAATACTAATCCATATTTAATTTCTGGTACTTAACACACTAGTAGCTGATCCGTGAGTGTCCGAATTAGACTTCTTGGCTTGAATTATCCATCACTGGCTATTTTTTTCCCATTGCATGTGACATTGTTGGATTTGCCCAATTAGCTTCACCTTTTGACCACACCGTGTAAGTGAGCTTCTCAAGAGGAGCACAGTGTACACTGCAGCTTCTCTTGGAACAAGGTGGCAGTCTGTTATCACCAGCTGCAAGACACACATGGCAATTTCTAGAATAATTAGTCTTTAAGGACCAGCAAAAGAACCTTGTATGCCTTAAATAGGATGTAGCATTCTTGCTAAAAATGAGCTGTGGTCTGGAAGACCCCAGTTCCAATCTTGCTTCTGCTGTAAACTCATTAAGTAACCTTAGACTAGTTACTTTGCTGCATTTTAAACCCCCCATCCATAATGAGATAGTAATGTTGGTCACCTTCACAGGGTTGTTGTTAGCATTACATAAGATACTGTATTTCCCCAAAAGAAGTACTATTCCCCCCTTCCCAGAGTGCTATCAGGAAAAAAAGGTATGTGACAATGTACAGTAATAAAAAAAGAATCTTGTATGTAACTTTTTTTTAGACAGCATCATGTTACATTCAAGGCTGTCTACCTTTCAAGTAAATTGTGTGTGTGTGTGTGTGTGTGTGTGTAGCACACCGAACACAAAGTATTATATAAACACTAACTGTTATTGGCATATATCCTGCGGCTTCATTCAGCAAAGGTCAATGCCTTCCTCCAGCCAAAGAAGATTCCTTTGAGCAGAAGAAGCACCACTTCTGTTAAAAGGAGGTTCCTTGGAATGGAGGAAGGCCTCAGATTTTTCTAAATTGAGCAGTAGGATATAAGCCGTACATTTTGTTTCTTTGCTATTTTATCAGTTGCCCCTGTATACCTCTGAAGCCTCTATAGCCATTCTTACCACAGAAGTTCAGTCACGCTAATTGTTGCTGGTTAAAATTGGCTTAGAGACTTCAGGACTGAATTGAATCTACTTAATCAGTGCAAAGTTGCCATGCAAGCGTCTCACAAATGCCACTTGGGGGTACACTCCCTTTCTGGGGGTAGGGAAAGGAATTATAATTCTAGAATTAGAGGGAAAGAGTTGAAAACCCCCCAGTGTACAAGTATTCAGAAAAACCAAAAAACCCACAAAATTCAGCATCCCGGACATTGTTTTTTTAAAGGGATGCAGGTTTCTAGTCCTTATGCTGCAGAGATTTCTTTTAAAGTAGATGGGCGAAATCTAGTAAAACCTCAGAAGGAAATTTCAGCATTCAGGAAGTGAAGCGTATGTACTGCACATGCCCTATGACCCGCAGAGTGAAATAAATTATGTAGATGTCTGATCTTGGATCATAACAATAAAAATTCAAACTCAAAATTGGATTATATAGACTGAAGAAATAAATACCCTGTGCACTTAATAGGCACAATTTATGTAGATTACAGAATTTACTTTGTCTTGATGGAAGATTTTGATTTATTTTTTTTTAAAGGCACACAGAAAATAAAGGGCTGCTTTAGCAGCTTGTTTTATATTAAAATGCAATTGGAAATGAGGGCAACAGTGTGCAGCAGATTCAGGACAAAGCACTTGCTCACACAACAAATAATTAAGTAGTGGAACTCACCGGCACATGATGGAGTAATGGCCACTAGCTTAGATAACTTCTGTCCATAAAATATTCAGGGCAATCATGACTTTATATATCTCAGTCAGTAGTATACAGTGGTGATGGAGGGGCAACAGTGTCCTGGGCAGAACATAAGTCTTCCATTTAGTTACCCTATGGGCAATAGGATATGGGACTGGATGGTCCATCGGTCAGATCCAGTGTGGCCATTTTTATGCTCTTTCTCACCTACTTTGTCAATATCACAGATTTACTGAAACTTCTGAAATTTCTTTCCATTTGTAATTTTTTTAAAAAAATGATTGAATGCCGTTCTTTCCATTAGTATAAGCATTGTTTGTGTTCCAAGTAAAATAATTTTGCAGAAGCTTCCCCCCTCCTTTTTGCTTGCATTAGCAATATTTATTGCTTTCTTGATAACCTAGAATGATATATTGAAGTATCCAGGTGGGTTTTGTGTATGTCTTTGTAGGGGGTGGGGGAAACTAGAACGGAATTTCTGAAAGCCCTGTATGGAGTCGGACACGGCTGGGTAGCAGACAGGCGTGCAGGTATCTGGTTGCACGGATTTGGCCACGGCAACAGTAGGGTGCTCCTAGAAGCGGTTGCTTTATGGAGTGTCGGGTTTATTCTGAACTTGGATGGAGAAGTTCAAGCTTGGGGCATGACTTCCAGACACCCACGTTAGGAGGAATATTTGCCAAGCAGCTTCTCAATGGCTGGCATTTCCATGTGGATCAATGCTGACTGAGAACATCCGCAATGGATATTATCCAGAAACCACATATTTCAACATGATTGGCAGGTTTTTTTAATAGCAATTTTCTCCCTGTAGAGATATACATTTTAAGCATTTGCTGTTAACAGCATTTGAAAAAAATTGTGTAGTATTACTTGAGCTGAAGGGGGGAGGGGGAACCAGTGGCTAATTTCTCTTGAACACTTGCCCAGCTTCCCCCCCCCCCCCAATATATAAATGGCTGCCAGCTAACTTGGATGAGCCAGAGCCAAACTATATCTCTCAGCTACAGAACTGTATATATTTTGTCTATCTTTTAATAAAAAGTAGTGCCCAATAAGATAGGTATACAATAGAAGCATCCTAAAACAAAATAAGAAATGTGCCACAACAGAGATTTCTTTTATTCACTTAAAGTATATATAGAGGGTAACAGTAACCTATACTGAGTGGATTGCTGTAATCATTTTCTATCATGGATTTCCAGAAGCAGAAAGGTGTTTTGAAATTCCCAGAGAGCTATTGTAGCTTTGGTGGAGGACTGTGAAGTTCCTGGCTTGAACACCTCCTGTCAAATGTCTACCAGCTACTTAGTCCAGTATTTCCCAGCTTGTGGGCCGGAAACCTGTGAAAGTAGGTCCCAGAGTTTTGCAGGTTTATGTATTTGAACATGCTCTGATTTTTGTAACTGGGTCACTGTACTAAGCTAGACTTGTGGGTTGCCATACCCAAAAAGGTGGGAAGTACTGTATATTAAGAAGTCCACAATCTCTCATTCTCAGCCCGGATACTGTAACACTGACCTTCTTACTGAGTGAGAGAAAAGTGCTGTGAACATTGTAAGACCAAATATAATTGTGAAGCATTGGTATTAAAGCTCAGTGGTCCTGAATTCAGCTCTAGTTGCAGTGGTGTAAGGGGAGGGGGGCAAATCATCCCAACAGCCTCCAGCATATTGGTTTGTATTTCCCAAGGTTTAACTGACAGACAAGTTATTTCCTATCTGACCTTTGACCTTCAGTCCAATAGAAAGCTTTTTTGCCTACCTAGCAGTTGTGGTTACTCATGAGTTCATAATGGTTAGATTGTAAACTATATAATGGAGTAGATTCAACCAGCATTTCTGGTGTAAAATGGAGCAGAGGATATTCTTCGTCTCCCCAGAAAGCCTGGGTTGTTGATCATGGGAGGGACCTGTGTGGACCAAAGGTGTGTAGGATGGGGGCTGTAGTAAGGAGGTAAATTAAGTATGAGCAAATGAAAAGAAGTGGCTGGATCCAACCTGTGCATCTATGATGTTGATATTCCACATATTTAAATATTTTGTTGTATCTGCTAATCACCTGAGGGGAGCAGGAGGTGGGCCCTGGGACCGTTTTCTACCAGATTACCTGCCGTGGCCCCATCTAGTTATGTGCAACGCTGCACGGCTAGCAACAATAGAAACACAGCATAATTGGAGCCACTCAGGGGTTGTGTTTTAAGAGTTTTCTTGCCTCCTCCCTGTGGGAATGCTGACCTTTTTTCTTGGGCAGGCTGAATGCAGCCCAAATTTGAAGGAAGAAGAGGGAAATTTAAGAAATTGGACTGGGGTATGAAAAAGGCCAGCCCTTAGGTGAATTGTTTTAGAAGCCTGTCATGTTGATCAGGCTTTATGCAGGGTTGGGTTACAGCAGAAGGAGAGATGGGGGTCTTTGATCAGCACTGCCTGCAGAGAGGCTTTTGGACCAAGTAGCCTGATCTTCCTAGGAAAGATATACTAGGCAAAGCTGCACATCAGGTATCAAAGAGATTTTAGTGGGCTAAATAGAGAAAAAATGATGATTGAAGCAGGATTTGGGGCCCAATGAAAGACTAGCAGTGGAAAAGACTAATAGGAAAAACATTGCAAAGAGCATATGGAAGAGAGAAGCCTTGGGGCTTTCACCAGAAGCCTTCTGGAATAACGTATCGATAATCTGATACCACGCGGCTGAGCAATCACATCAATAGGAAGCCTAGCAAATACCAGTCTCTTTTGACTGTTCCTGTCAAACTCCAGTATTCAAATAACAATCCCCTAACCTTTTTGACTTAAGTGCTAAATTTGGCTGTTTTGGAGGTCATTAAATCTGAAATGGGCAATCACTAGCATCCCCACAGATCTGAGTTTGGATAAGATATTTTGAAGACTGAAGTGGAAAGTCCAAAGGGACATGGAAAGTGGGCCCAATTGATCAGTGGTATGACATCACTTTGTGGGTAAAACCATAGAGTGTCCAGTGATTCCTAGTGTGTCATGTCAATGCAATGATGCCACTTCCAAAGAACTGGGAAGTGATGTCACACCATGGTGTGATTTTCAGGATATTTTCCCCCTTACCGAGCAGTAGGAGGGTCAAGGCTGCTGAAGACCTGGCAGCTCTAATGTGACTCAATACGTTTGTAAAAAATATTGTTCATGCTATGTTATGATAAACTTAATACTATTCAGTTTTTAAAATCCTTTACAAGACTATTTCCTTAAAAATAAAGAGCTAGGAATGATCTTACTGAGATGTGAATTTTTTCAGAGATAACTCCAAGCAGTTTTCATCTTGTTTGGAGCTTTGCTCATGTTTTCTTGCCAGGCCACTCTGTAAAATAAAATATAGTAATAATTAGAACTGGATCGTTCCTTCTTGAAACATCATCCAGTGTTTATAACTGTCTAGGTTTATTTTTTGAGTGGGAGGAAAACAGCAGGAAGTTGAGTAGTTAATTATGGATGTAATTCTAAAAGCTGGAAATGTTTCTGTTTTGAATTGTAATAGTTCAGGAGCCAACACTCACAGCACACTTTCATTTTTATAGTCCTCAAAACACATTTGGCTCAGGAATCTGAAGACTTTTTTAAAAATTAAGTTTCTTTCGAAGGTTTGCTGATTTATTTGTTTTTGTTTGTTTTTAGCTTATTCCTAACACTGGCATGGTAGCAACAATTTACACTGTGAATTTTATTTATTCGTTTATTTACTTCATTTATCCCTGTCTCTTTCCCTGATCAGAACCTAAAGCCCTTTGCATAGTTCTCTTATCCTTCATTTTATCCTCAGAACAACCTTTGAGGTTGGTTAGACTATGTGACTGGCCCAGGGTCATCTAGCAAGCTGCCATGACAGAGCAGGGATTCAAACCTGGGTCTCCCAGATCCTTGTCTGAAACTCTGAGCACTACATACACTCCATTGGTTCTCAGCGAATCTTAATGGATCTTCAGTACGATTCCCTAGTCCCATCTGGGTTACTTCCATATGGGGATGATTCCCTGTTGTGCTATCATTGCTGCTGGGAATGCAGAGACATTTTCCATGGCAACTGCGCATTCACATGGGAGTATTCTGTGTAGTATTCTCTCATGCTTGCCACCACCACCCCCGGCATCAATAGTAGCTATATCACTATAGCATTCTGATTCAGTGGAGATATACCTACTACTGATAAATGATGGTGGTGGGAGAAGGGGTGGTATGAGGGGATCAGTGGGTAGGTGGCACCAGATATGAGTAGGGGAGATCCAAGAACCTGCAGTTTCCCATCCGAATAAGTAACCATGGACGCTTTAAGCATGATCTTTCAGGAAAGATCATACCAAAGCATGCTTTGGGGGGGGGATTAAGTGAAATTGGGGGAAACCTGGAAGGTAGATACAATACTGCACACAACGTTGTGCCACAGCAAATAAAATAAAATGAAAATTGGGGGCAAACAAAGCCTCTGTACGAACCCAACTCGGGTTATAGTTTCAAGGATGTTTGGAGCTCTGGTTTTCGTGTTTAACAGAGTTTCCCATGCAAAGACTACCTACCAAAACTGTTGGGTTGCATGCAAAAATACCCTTCTGTCAGTAGAAAGATCCTGTGGTTGGCAGAAGGAAAGATTCCTTCTGTTGAGTCAGAGTGACCAGAACTTAGGAACCAGCCTGCAGCCTCCCGAAATGTTTTACTGTTCATGTTCCTGGGCAGTGGGGATTGGCCATTATTTCCACTGGGACCCGCCTTGGTAACGGATGTCCTCCCCCCCCAAATCTGGGCTGGGCCTGCCCAATGGCAGAAAGGACCCAGGGGAGACTGTGTCTGGCCTACATGAGCCCCACACTGGGTATCTTGGCCTTGTAGGAGTTTTAAAATCACAGCCCCTTCTTTTCAGAAGCTTCAGCCAATGCAAAATACCAGAACCTGTTTGAGAGTAATATAGACAGTTGCCTGTTAGCTGCCTAGGCCCATGTCAAGATGCTAGTCCCTAATGCAGACCCTTCACAGCCTAGGTCTGCATTAATTAGAGGCAGCACTAACTCTGGTTAAATGCTTCTTTGCTTGTGAAAGACATCTAGAAAATAAGACCTCAGTCCTTACAACACTCTTCCTTGAAAGGTTAGATTGTCTCCTTCCTTGTGTATCTTACTTATTTTTGCCACAAGTGTATTAGGGTCTGCTAAGCTTGCTGGCTTTATACTTCTGTGCAGCAGTTCATTTGTATTTAGTTTAACTTTACTGTGGCAATTTTAAAGGTTTTATTGTATGTCACTTCTTTATGGCTAATAGCATTTTGTAGTTCTGGCCAGCCAGAAGACCCACATGCAGAGCCTGGAGTTGTTGCCCTCCAACAGCTGGTATTCAGGGGTAGATTGTCTCTAATTGTGGAAGTTCTGCTTAGCTACAGTTGGCAATAGCCATTGAAGGACTAGCCTCCATGATTGTCTCAAAACCATCTTGACCAAGCAACTTTCACTACACCCTGTGGCAGTGAGGTCCACAAGTTAAGAACACTAGAGAAGCTATGCTGGATCAGGTCAGTGGCCCATCCAGGCCAACACTCAGTCCAAAATGCAAGTGCCATCAGGAGGTCCACCAGCAGGGCCAAAAAAAATGAATCACATGCCGTATGAAGAAGTTCTTTCCTTTTCTCTGTCCTGAATCTACTTTGCTGAGTGCCCCCCAAACAGTTTCTAGTATTTTAAATAAAGGAAACAGACAAGCTTCTACCTACCCCAGGGTTTACCAGTCTTTTCTTTAACGAGCTACTTCTGCAGATGCCCCAAGCTATTTGTCACTCCCCCGCCCCCCCCGCATGTTTCCAAGTTTTGTTCTGTCCTAGAAACAGAGTAGGGACTGAGAAGAGTACCAGAAACAAAGCTATCAGCGAAGCAGCACAGGGAATAATCCTATGAAATAAAAGCTTTGCTGTTGATGTTGTTTTAAATAAAGCCTACGGTGGATCTTTTCCCAGGTCTTCTAGGGGATGTACAAGAGCTAATCTAGTGCAGCTGGCATGCTAGTAGAGTGCCAGCCCCCTAGCAGGGGCAGGGATTTTGACGTGCCCACTTCTTGCACCCAGCAAATAGGTTTTTTTTTTAAAATGGTCACCAAGCTGACAATGTGACATCATTTCTGGGGAAACCCCAGAATTGATGTCAGTCATCTCTAGGAATGCTATGGTTTTACGAGCGTCACCAGAAATGCTATGGTTTTACTCAGGGGTCATTTCGTAGAAAAAAAGGTGCAGGAGCTCATTAGCATAACTTATTTGCATATGGTAAACCACCTGACATCACCATAAGTATGTCAGAAGGCAAGAAAGAGAGAGAGAGAGAGAGAGAGAGCTGGCAGAGAGGGGACGGTTACTAATCCAAGCCTCAGAAATGCCACTCTTCTGGGAGGATAGCTTCAGTGGTGGCTGAAGGCTTCAGAAGGCTGGTCGGAGGAACAAGGACCTTTCCAGGGGGTGGGGTTATTTTGCTGCAGCCATGACACAAGCAGGCATTCCCCTGCGGGGGGGGGGGGGGCTGGCACTAACTCCCAGAGCTGAGCTCCCCCGAGCTCCTGCTCGAAATGACCCTTGGTTTTACTACAGAGTTTCCAGCGATTCTTAGAGAGGTGTGACATTACCTCCAGGTTTCCCCCAGAAGCCATGTCACACTCTTGACTCCAGATGTAGAGTCATGCTGTTACCAATGGCTACCCCTACCTTTTTGCATCCCTTGTTAGTATAGCGCAACATGAATGCTGAGCATCAAAACATCCCTACATATGCAATTTATTTTGTACATTTTCATTGGATTTATTACATTGATGTTCAGCAGCCTATCCAAGGAAGCACCCCAAAATATTCTACAGCAGTTTTCTTTGTAAGTTTTTATAGAATTGGTGTTGCATGCATTACTCAATTATGCTATATGTAACTATTTTTGCTAAATGTGGCTTGCAGTGCAAGCTCAGAATGAACTTAAGGTTAATGCAATAATTTCAGTACAATAACACAGTCTGAAAAAAAAGGCAGCTGGCAATGTTCCTTCTCCCTACCTCGCCTTGATTTTTGGGCATAGTTCTTCATTGTAGCCACAGCAGTCATAGAGAGCTGGAAGTCATCCTGCAGAGAAGAAAGCAAGCACAGCAATATATTTTTATAGTGGGTCCGTCATGGTCCTTTCTGTCAAAGATTTATCAAAAATTGCTGCCAGCACTCATATATCTTCAGGCCACAGTACATTTGATCTGTGCAGAGAGAGATGCCAGCAAATGGTTATAAAGTTACAGTTGCATACATTTATATTTTATTTAATTATGTGAATTCCTAAACTTTTAGCTGCATTACAGTGCCATCCTAAGCAGACTTAACAACCACATAGGTCCCTCAAATTCAGTAGGCTTAGAAAGGTATAATTCTGCTTAGCTTGGGACTGTGGACTTCTAGTATCAAAATGGTAAGAATCCTGCAGTGCCCACTTCTGCTGGCAAGACCCTGCTTTTTCAGATGGACTTCATGAAGTGAACTGCTGAAGCAGAGACTTGCACCATAAAGGATGGGGCAAAATAAATGTATTAGTCTTTCAGATGCCATGATAGGATTCCAGGTTGAAATCCCTCGTATTGGAAGTATTATCCAGTCTGAACTCCATGGGCTCTACTTATTTTTAAGGATTATCAGCAGTGCAATTTCTTTGCTTAGCAGCTTGGCCCATTACATACCTTGAACTGCCTCCATTATTGTGACTACCTGCAACTGGAGTGCTTTTGATCAAGAGTGTCCTCTTAATATCCCCCTGTGCAGTGAAAATACAAGTTACAGCAAACTTGGGCATGCCACCAAACTGGCATCTCTGCTTCTAGTCCCTTCCCCCTTTCCATAACTTTTCAATTGCCTTATTTAACAATGTTGACACATGCATTTCCCTGCCAGTAGAAGCATATAAAGTGGAGCTGGAGCCAGGAAATATGCATCATTGTGAAGATGTTACATAAGGGTGAAGGGGGAAATCAACACAGGGATGCCATTTTCAGTGGCAGCTTCACATCCATCCTAAAAAAGAAGAAGAGTTGGTTTCTATACCCTGCTTTTCTCTACCTTAAGGAGTCTCAAAGCACATTACAATCACCTTCCCTTCCTCTACCTACAACGGTCAATTTATGAGAGATTGAGAGAGTTCTGAGAGAACTGACTGGCCCAAGATCACCCAGTAGTCTTCATGTGGAGGAAAGGGGAATCAAACTCAGTTCTCCAGTTTAGAATCCTGCCACTCTTAACCACTACACCACATTGGCTTAACCCATGACCAGCTAGATAAATACTATGGACCAGCATAGCTACCCTCTGGAACTTAACCTATGAAATATCCCCACTAAGAAATATAATGTAGCCACAGTATGAGTATCATCTATATGTGATCACACCAGTTGATTTTCATGTGTTGTGCTGCATAGTCTCGATGCAAAAAGGACTCCTAGCTCAGTGGCAGAGCACATCCTTTGCATGTTTAAAGTCCCAAGTTCATCATTCATATTATCAACTAATGACGGTTGGTGCTGGGAAATTCTCCCTGTGCTTGAGACCCTGGGGAGCCTCTGCCCATCAGTCCTAAGCTTAGAGGGCTAGTGTTCTTATAGGAGGAAGGAGCACCTAGTCATGTTTTATTCCAAAAACTATCACTGTTTGAAGTTCAGTTCCTGATTTCTTTGCCAAAGATCAAGCAATGTGACAAGTGCAGATCCAGTTCTGGAGGTCTTTCTGGCCAACCCCTTGGAGATCTTTTTAAAGTGTTAGTTTTCGTTTTTGCAGGGGTGTGTGTGTGTGTTTAAGTCACATGAAAATTTGATAAGGGGGTGAAAGAAAACCATGCATGAATAAAAATGTGCTAGGATTATTTTGGGACTAAGTGAGAGAGAAAATGAATTGAAAAGTGGCATGGAATTAAAATACTGCTAATGCAAACATGAGCTAATAGCTAGATGGCTAGAACTTTTTATACTTCAGATTAGGTTGGGATGTAAATTAAAACCAATGCATTAGGGGGCTGGGATTGTAACACCAATAATGATAAGCAGTGGTGGGTATTAAGAATAATCGGTAGCAGAAGTACTAACAGAATCATTAATAATAATGTATTAAGTCCATATGGTTAAACAGGCATATAGTCTAGGAACTAATCTCTGAAATGGAGACATGTACATTTAGGCAGCAGAGACATTTGTCCCAACGGCGCTGGAGTTTTCTGTTGGATCCTGTGTCAGAAGAACTGGTTCGGTGGGCTGTTATGCTAACCTTTTGTATCCCAAGGGCCGAGTTCAAATCTTCATATTTCATAAATAAGTGATTTTTGTTGGCTGTAGGATGTCAGTTCTGGGATGATAAATTTACTTTGTTACAGCTGGAGCCGTTCTATGATTGGATCAGCTCGGTGGGTTTTTGGCTCCTGTCACAGAACAGCTGTTGGCCTTCTTTTGTTGAGTGCATATGTGTGCGTGTGTGTGTGTGTGTTTTTCATTGCTTTGAGCACTGCTTGGGGAGCACGCATGGTGCTTGGATCAGGGGCCGAGGATTTCAGACTGATCTACTGTCTAACTTCTGAGACATTAATTTCCTTACCAGTAAACAGTGCATTTGAGAGAGGGGGAGAGAAGGGATCAACTTTCAGAAATCGGCAGTTGCCAAAAAAAAAAAAGCCAGGACCTGTATGGAAGTAGTATATGCTACTTGTATATATTGGGTCTGCTATTAGTATAGTATACACATATATATATATATATATATATATATATATATATATATATATATATATATATATATATATATATATATATATATGTCTGACCGCAGCTTTATTGCTTGACCTGCTTGTCTGTCTATCTGTCAGGTCAAGCAATTAAGTCCGGGTCAGATTTTAAAAAGTACTTTGCAGTTTTCATTTATGACTTTCGTTGGTGACTTGCAAATAAAGCAACAAAGTACAAGTAGCGAACATTTTAGAGGGCCATTGCATCGTTCATTGATGACATATTTGCTCCTTGCTCTTTTTTGCGTCCCCGTATTCTTTTATATACAGCCCATTAAGGTGGTACCCACTTGCATAAAAGCCATTTAAAATTTTCTAGGTACTCCAGAGTGGTTTTGAGGATAATTTCTTTAGTAATTAATAATTCATAGCTAAAATTTAGCATAATAGAAGTTGTCTCATACTTGTTATTTTATGGGGCTGTAAGGGAGGAATTCTATTAACAGGGTGGGTTAATCTGGTGTGTGTGTGTGTGTGTGTGTTTCCCCAGGCACCTGTCTCATTCTACATGGCAGGGGAGCTAATCTAACGTTTACATATAAAGAGGGGAAAGGCAGTCATTTCAGCCACATGATCAAACACCTCTTGTTCCATTAATTTTTGATCCCAAATATTTTGAGTTCCAACCCGCTAAGATGTCCTAGGCAAGCAAATACACACTTGGGATTGTATGTATACAATGCCACATGTAGGATGGACACTATTGATATTAGAAATTAGCCCTTTTCATACTGGGGGGTTTGGACTGGGCACCACTGTCCGTCTTCTTGCAGGGGACAGTGTCCAGAGTGGGAGGATGTGTTTTTGGGGGTGGTTCAAACATTGTTTTGGGGTGCAGCCTGGCCCCAGTGTGTGCATGTGTGATCGTCCTGAAGGTACCCCATTTTGGAGCCACTAATACACGAAGTGGGCTTTGGACCAGGAAATACCATATATCTTCTCGAAGGGGAGAGTCCTCTGAACGTGAAGGTGTATGATTTATGGTGGTCCAAACCTTATTTTGGGGGTCAGAGCTTTCAAACTCTCCTCAGTGTTTTTGGTTGAATTCACAAATAAGTCATGAATAGAGAATGAATAAGGAACTGGGAACCAACTTCAGCCTCTTGCTGCAGCATCAGTTTCCTCATCTCTCTAAATATTTATTTTCTGATAAATGTTCAGAATGAAGTCTGGGAAATCAGCTAAACTTCCAAAATCATGGAAGAAGTTCAGTAAACTAGCCGAGTTCATTCTCAGGCTCTCCTGAAGTCTGCAGATAATGAGGAAACAGGCTGCTGCTTGGAGAGCAAAAAAGAGACATTAATAGTCTGGGATTGAATCCTTCAGCAGAAGACAGAAATATCTAAGTACACATTACAGATTGAATATATCAAACCTGTCTTTATAAATAAGTAACATTTACCCAAGTCCAGAGGTCTTATATACTGGATATTTTCTCTTTTGAAAGCTCAGATTGAAGAAGTGACCGCATTTTAAAAATCCAAGGGGTGGAGCAGGGGATTTACGGTGCAGTCCTAAGGAGAGTTACACCCTTCTGCCCAGGAAATCTCACTGGATCTAGGAAGCTAAGCAGGGTCAGCCCTAGTTAGTATTTGGATGGGAGAACACCAAGGATGTCCGGGGTTCCAACACAAAGACAGGCGACGACAAACCACCTCTGAACATCTCTTGCCATGAAAGCCCTATGGGGTTACCATAAGTCAGCTGTGACATGACAGCACTTTCCACCACCACCAAATCCATTGAACTCAATGGATTTACAAGGGCTTAACTTTGTCTATTATTGCACTGCTCACCAAATTCAGATCTGAAACATACCAGCTTCTCTCCCTATGTTGTCCTAGGGGGATCAAGTGTCTCTTGGTGCTGCTGCATTGCTGGCTCTGGCCAAATCCTGATATTGCCACTATTGTCACTATTCAGAGTAAGGTTGGGTGCTGCTAGCTCTTTTTCCTTCTTCGCACTCTGTTTCTCTCATTAAGTGTGTCTTGAATAGTTTATTTGCTTCAGGCATCAGTTGCGCAATATGCACAAATTTATTCCAAGAAATAACCAGAGCTGCAACCTTCTATCAGTTACTTTAAATCACAGATTCTGTCAGCTTGAGCATCAGTTGCTTGACTGGTGAGCACTCCCCATGTTTTGTTTCAGTGCCCCTTCTACCATGGGCTACGTCAGAAATTTTAAAACTCTATTTTGACTCAGTTGGAGGAATATTCTGATTGTCTTAAAGATTCTTACTCTTCTTGATAATTCAAATCCTGAGATAACGAAAATTGTTGCCAAATTTCTTTCTGCTGCCATTTCTATTTGCCCTTTATTTAATTGATTGGTCTTCTTTGTTGGTATATTTACATGGCAACTCGTTTTACTTTTGTTCGTTTTGCAAGTACTATTTTCTGTTGCTGTTGTTCTTGTTCTGTATGAGTCTGTAAGTGTTACATGCCAATAAAGGTAATTTGATTGGATTGGTTTATAGAACAGTTTATTGGTTTTAAGCTTTAAAAAAAATTCTGGTGGGTCCATATGTGATAGAGGGTGAAAAAGAAAATATTCAAGAATCATTGAATATAATTTGAAGGACTGGCTCATTCTATATACCCTTGTGCGCTGACTGCAGTCATCAGGCAGCCATCTGTTGACTATCCCACTGCTTAGGGTGGCCCATCTGGCACTGACCAGAGCCCAACCTTTTCCATCATTGCCCTGGCTCTGAGGAATGGGCTTCCAGAAGAGGTGACAGGGGCTCCCTCCTTGGAGTCCTTTAGGAGGTGCTGCAGGACTGCCTGTTTGCCAGGGCTTTTGTGGGGGTTTGAATGGCAGGCATCTTTTAAGGGGGGGAAGAGAGATTTGGGATTTGCAATTTTCTTCTGGTTTTAACTGGAAATGTTTCTTAACTATTATTGTAAGCTACTTTGAACCACAAGGAAATGTTTTAATTATTAAATTAACTTCCAGTTCATTACATAGTAGGTTTTTGCAAAAAGGCATTGTGAAATGCATGTTGTCCTGCATGGTTGGCAACAACCAAACCTCCACTTGGCATTTTAAAAGTTTATTTTCTAGGCAGAGGAGGAAGTCACTCCACTTATACCTTAACCCACCTTCATACAAATGCTAATGGACTGAGACAAAGGAAGGGGCAAGCTACCCTCTTCTCCCCCCACTCAAGCAGGGAACATAGATTTGGAGGGATGAAATGCTAGCGAGAGACCAGGAAGGAGATGTCTAGAATTTCCAGGAAATGCTTCTCTGACCTGGCATGACCTGGATCAGGAGGGTGAGGGAAAGGAAGGTTATATAAACTCCTTGCAACAGGAAATAACTCTCTTTTCTTTGGGATGTGGGGTTCAGGAGGAGGCCATTGATCATGTGGCCAGCCTGGACATCTGAAGGGAGCCTGAAGGTAATGGAGAGGCTTCAGAGATTTGTAACTTCTTAAACGTAAGGAACCTGCCTTACATTAACATCTGATAGGGCACGTTTAGTGAGGGGAACAGAGGATGTGTGTTTTTATCAATTTCTTTCGTTTTTCTTGCTCAGTCAGGCATTGTGCTAAAAGTATGTTGTAAACAGTTTCTTTTTAATAAATATGTTATAACTTTGGATGCTGGGAGTGGTTCTTTGTACCACATAGACTTCCACAGTTTTGGACTTGCTATTTTAAAAGGGACTCAGGGGGAGAGGGAGGCAAGCTGTTGGCAAGCAGCTATTCCTCCAGGGGTGTCTGAGGCATTAAACTGTCCCTTTGGTAGCCAGGTGCTGGGCAGCAGGAGACACAGAGGCAAGATTTCTAAGCTTGGAAGGAGAGCTGGGAATCCTGTACCTCCCAGTGGGCAATTCCTTGAAAAAGGGCAGGTGGTGTTAGCAGCTACTCAAGAGAGAAAGAAAAGTCCCTCCAGGGAGTTGGGAACCCCTAGGAAGGCAGGGTGGAATGGGGCCTACAGGCCAAAGTAGGCTCATTCTGCCACAGGCACAGATAGGTGGAGTTTTTAATTTCTCAAACTTGCTGTCTGCACATTCAGAATTCTCTTTTTCAGTTTCATTTCTCCCATATGTAAATCCAACCTGTAGTTCTTTAATGTCATTTTCAGTGTGTTTTCATCATATTTTTCAAGATTATTTGTGTGCCAATGAATTGATCATTTAAACAATCTATAAAATGGGCTGGACCCCACCTACCTCTCTGATAGTTAAACAGGAAGAAAAAGATCCCCTTTAACCGCCCAGAACTCTATGCTGGGAAATTTCTGGAGATTTGGGGATGGAGCCTGGGGAAGGGCTTGCGGAGAGGGACCTCAGCAGGGTCTAATGTCATAGAGTCAACCTAGGGTTCCCAATTGCGGGTTGGAAAATACCTGGAGACTTTGGGGGTGGAGCCAGGAGATGGTGGGGTTTGGGGAGGGGAGGGGAGGGGCCTCAGCAGGGTACAATGCCATAGAGTCCACCCTTCAAAGCAGCCATTTTCTCCAGGGGAGCTGATCTCTGTTAGCTGGAGATCAGTTGTAAAAGTGGGAGATCCCCAAGCCCCACCTGGAGGCTGGCAGCCCTAAGTCAACCTCTAAAGCAGCTGTTGCACCAGGGAAACTGATTTCTATAGTCTGGAGATCAGTTGTAATTCTGAAAGACCTTAAGGCCCCACCTAAAATGGGTGGGGCAGCCCTAAAATGTGAATATTATGGGGCTAATGGGGCCTGCATTTCCAAAATCCATGTGAGATGGAGGCTGTAGTAAGGATGAGAATTGTGTGAGATTGCTTGAAAAAAACTGGGTGGCTCTAACACTATACATAATAATGGCATATAAATTTCAAATAAATCCACACGGTATTTGTACACAATAACAACAAATCTGCTTGACCAAAAGCAAGAAGAAAATCAAAATCATTGTAAAAAAATGAATATAAATATAAGTTGAACTGAGAATATTCACACTCCCTGAGGCTCTGATATTGGTGTTTCAACAACATGCACATTTATTTATATTTAATTGCCCAGTCACCCACCTTTTAGCACATTAATCAAACACTGAATTAGTTATTTAATTGGTTGATTCCTAGTAGTAACTAAAGCAAGGCCTTTCATAGAACAATGAGCTGTAGATGGTAGTAAAACAGTGGGGAAGATCCTACTCCTATCATACCAGTCCACTGAGCAAAATTCGAAACCTTTCTCCAACCTAAGGAGCCTCCTCCAACTCCAAGGGGTTCCTCTTCCAATGAAAGTTAAAGGAAGGCTCCTTAAGGCTGGAGGAAGGCTCCTTGGAAGATTGTTGGATCCACTCTGATAGCTGCCATTATAGGGCAAAAGGTTTAACATAGGCTGCATCCATAGGGTGACAATTCCATTGTGCACCCATTTCCACTGAGAGGTGTTCATGGTGGCAATGGAGTGTCATACCAGTGATCAGGGCATTTTTTGTAGAAAAAGCCCAGCAGGAGCTCATTAGCATAATAGGCCACACCCAACAGCAGGAGCTCATTAGCATATTAGGCCAACCCCTGACAGCGCAGCCCCCTTCCTGGATCAGCTTGGCTTCCCCAGGCGTCCCGTGGCTTACGAGGCACCTAGAGAACCCGAGGGGGGGGGGGCTGTAGGCGTGGCCAACTCGGAAGCCACTCCATTCCTGCGTGTTCCTGCCCAAAAATAACCCTGCCAGTGATATTCTTTGTATATTCCTCAGCATCCCCTTGTACCTCCCACTCCCATTGCATTGGTTGTGTGGGGGAGGGGATGGGCAGAATGGTGTTTTCTTGGAGATACCAAGGGGAAAGGGTACCAGTGTGGGTCAGAAGACCTGAAAATCTGCTCCTTCCTACCCACACAATGGGCAAACTTGCTTTGACCACCATCTTGCTGGAAAAATCCTGCTAAAGAAGGTTTTGGGAAAGATTGCAGCCAAACAGGGGGAAACATGGAAAGTTGATGACTGTATATCAGTGTTGTGTGGATGCTAAAAAAAATGGTCCAGTTTGGGAAGCAAACTAAAACAAAATTTCCATGTGGAAATAGTCATGGTTGTAAAATACCCGGAAGCATTGTAACCGACCACATTGGCCTATGCAAAAACCAAAATCCATGTAATTAGTAACTTTTATTAAGACCAATAAAAATGAATCAAAACATTAGGCATACTTTCAGGTCCACCAGAACTCTTTGTCAGGCTAGATGTTACAAATTTTTGTAAAAATCAGGGACCACAAAAAATCAGGTCATGATCTTCAGACTGCTTGCATTTGTTGTGATATACAGAGGTAGGCTTGTTTTGAATTGTTTGTGGTGTCAGATGATTTGCATCTTGGGAAGATGTAAATAATGGAGGGTCATCTCATATTGTGTGCATGTGTGCGTGAATGAGAAAGCAGACATGCCAAGGTCTTGTATCTAGTTAAGTGGGCTATGGGCTATGAAGCTAGTCCTCAAGGTGCCACAGGGTTCTTGTTTTTCTTTTCCACTGTGTACTGTTGGCAGTGGTTTGGAAACCCTGTTTTTTTGGATTTTTATTCAAAAGCTCCATCTCTGTAATGAAATTTTGTATGATGGAAAGAACTGATACTTGATTAAATGAAACTTTGATCTTTTCTAACTTAGACAAGCCTGACAGCCAATGGGCAAACATTCATTGACCACCATCTTGTTGAAAAATCCTACCAAGCAGGTTTGGGAAAGATTGCAGCCAAGCAGGGGAAAACCTGGAGGTTTGATTACTGTTTACCAGTGTTGTGTGGATGCTAAAAAAATGCCCCAGTTTGGTAAGCAAATCAAAACAAAATGTCTATGTGGAAATAGCTATGGTTGTAAAATACCCCAAAATACAGTAAAGTTTACTGGGTTTCATCTATGGCCATAGACATCTGTAAAAAAAAAAAAAAAATTTTTTTTGCCCAACACATCCTACTAAAAAAACTGCATAACACTTTATGTTCATAAAACATGTGGAAATCTCAAGCATGTTTGGTTTAATAGTTCTGACTAATGTTTCCATGTGGACCCTGTCCATTCATGATGTGGACCTCCCCAGGCAGTGTCACCATGCCAAATGCCGTTGTAGAGGCTGGGCCAGAAGTACAGCAAAGCTCTAGGCTCAGGGCATATGGGAGAAAGGCAGACTTTAAGTTAAACAAATAATAATACAAATAGCTTCTGGCCGTACGTATTATCTTCCTTTTCCTGTTTGCATAGCAACCTGTAGGAATAGCCACTATTTAGCGGTTCCTCGGCACGCAAGGCTCTCCGTGGAAGTGCATCAGAGAACGGGTGTGCCTTTTCAAAAGAGAAGTGCCTGTTGTATTCACCTAAAATCCTGGAGTCATATTCTCTCTGATTGCGAAGTGAATTTCCAGGATAATCAAAACCACACATGGCTAAACACCCAACTATATGATCACGGGGTTTGAAATTGATCTTGCAGCTGGGTCTTGCTCTCTGCCATGATGATAGTCTGTTGATCCTTATCTTGGTGGCAAGAAATGACCATTTTTGGAGGGCAGATTACCTGTTCAGCTCTTCCCCTCCTGGTTGCAATTAATACAGTAATAATTGTCAGCAGGGTTTTCTATTTTCTATATTCTTCTTTAATGTCTTTACCCATTTATGGCTATGTCCTTGGTCCATGCACTCAAGGGCATTCAAGGGGTTTTCCTTTCATAGAATCATAGAGTTGGATGGGACCTAGTCCAACTGCCTAGTCCAACTACATAATGCAGGAAATTCACAAATAACTCGCCCCCCCCCCCCCCCCCACACACCCCAGGGACCCTTGCTCCATGCTCAGAAAATGTTTAAAAAAAACCCCTCCAGGGTCCCTGGCCAAACTGGCTTGGAGAAAATTGCTTCCTGACCCCTAAGTGGTGATCAGCTTTCCCTGGGTGTGTAAGAAAGGCCCAGATCTTTGAGGCCCTTCTTCTTGTTCCATATTCATATGCTGCAAGTTTTCAAAGGAACCACTGTTACATATCCTAATTTTCCAGCCCTATTTCTATGGTTGACAACCTCTAGATGGCTCCTGGAGATCTCCTGTTATTACAGTTGATCTCCAGATAACTAAGAGCAGTTCCCCTGGAGATAATGGCTGCTTTGGAGGGTAGATTCTATGGTATTATGTGCTGCTGAGGTTCCTCCCCTGACCCTGCCCTCCCTAGGCTCCACCCTCAAAATCTTCAGGTAGTCCCCACTCTAGAGCTTGCAGCCCTACCTGTTGCTTTTCTGCAAAGTGCAAAAAAATCAGATCTATACCCTGTGATACCCATGGCAGGAAATTCATGCGGAGAGGAGCCAGCACCATAGATACCATTATGAAAATGTGCCATTCAAATACTTATCCCTTGAAAATTGATCCATTTGTTTTACACTACATGAGAACAGCATGTCATGCTAGGAAGGGCATAGCTTAAATTCCCTTCTTTCCTGCAGGGTGGAAAAATACATTTTTGAAGTGAATTTATGATATAAATTAAATTATATATCTTTGATTTAAATCTACTTTTTAACAATAGAAAGTTTAACAATAGCAAGTTTCTCTGATAATATACTAGTTTAAAATGGAAAATAAATGTAATACAGAATGTTATACAAAGCAAGTAAAAGCTAGCATTTGTCTCTTAAACTTTAATCCTGTATACGCGTGTAATAGCCAATGTGATATGGTGGTCAGAGTGCCCAATTAGGATCTGGGAGAGCTCAGTCTATATCCCCACTTTGCCATGGACACACTCTCAGCCAGACCTACCTCTCAGAGTTGTTGTGAGTGTAAGATGGAAGAAAAGAGAATGATGTAATCTTTGGGCCCCCATGAGGGAGAAAGGCAGGGTATAAATGAAGTAAGTAAAGAAAGAAATAATAGCATATTGGCAGTGTGCTCCTAAACACACTTACAAATCCAGTTGCTATCAGTGGGTTCAAGAGAGCGTAACACTTTTTAGGATTGTATTGAATTAAGGATTACTTTTTATGCAAAAAGAGAATAGAAGGGAAGATAACTAGAGGTCAAGCACTATCAGTATCATACAAGAATTCATGTATTGCATTTATTACTGAGGACTTCCTGCTGATATGGGGAGGTCATCACAGTTGAAAACCTTGATTTTTGCAACAGACTCACTCAGCCCAAATGGGTGATGTTATACTTTTCATCCACCCTTCTTTTGTAATATGTCATTTTGGTTGGAAGCGCTGCAGTCCAAATTTTCCTGAGTCATTCTATGCGGATTGGTGCCCTAGAAGATTTTCATTTTTGTGTAATGTGCACATTTGCTGCAGTTGCTAAATTCTGAATCTGTAAATTTATTTATTTATTTATTTATTTATTGCACTTATATCCCTCCCTATCCTATGATGGGCTCAGAGGGGTTTACAACAGAAATAATATACAGTGAGTATATAATTAAAAACCAGTTAAATAAAACAGGATGGCAGCCAAGAGCTATAACATTACTTCACAGTAGCCCAATATGCCTCCTGTTAGATGTTAGCAGGATAGTAGTCATCTGTAGGCCTACTATGGGCAGGGGAGGCTGAGATGGTAGAAGAAGAAGAGAAGAAGAGATTGGATTTATACCCTGCCCTTAACTCGGAGTCTCAGAGTGACTTACAAACTCCTTTCCCACCCCACAACAGATACCCTGTGGGGTATGTGGGGATGAGAGAGCTCTGATAGAACTATGGCTGCCTTTCCACCCAATCAGGGTCTACAACGTGGCAGACGTTAAAACATTAAAGCAAGTAAAAATACAGTCAATTAAAAGCACGTAAAACCGCAGCATGAGAAGGAGGGCCAGATGAATACCATGGGGGTATGCCAGATGAAACAGAAAGGTCTTCACCTGCAAGCAAAAGACACCGATAGCAGCAGACAGACTCATCTCCCCAGGGAGGGAGTTCCAAAGTTTTGGTGCCATGACTGGAAAAAAGGCCCTTTTTTGGTCACCACTAGGGGCATGCATTCAACTTTACTGAGCCCAATGAATACCTGAAAAATACCCTGTTGGTATTTTTTTGGGTATAGTGTAAGCTGAATACAGATCAGAGATGTTGGGGAGGGGGTGACACTTTAGTTTTGAAGCAAAACTCTATGGGGTTTTTTGCCCTCAAAACCATAGGGTTTGGCTCAGAACTAGTATGTCACCCCCTGATGTTGACAACATGATGACATCACTTCTGGGTGACATCATCATGCGTGACATCCCTGTTTGGGGTGGTGGTGGTTCTTCCGCTGGCCAGCAATGAATTGGAGCCCTAAAGACTGGGGCCTGGCAACCCTACAAAAGCTCAAACCTGGATAATCTTGCTGGTCTCTAAAGTGCTATTGGATGTGAATGTAGCTCTTCTACTATAGATCAACATGGCTACCCTCTCAAAGTAATTACACCAGGTTTTAAATGATGATTTCAGATCACAACATTGGTAGCCCAACGTGCTTCCATGGGTAGGCTTTCATCATATATTTAATAGCCATGGGTATCCTCACCATTCCCTGCTTGGATGGCCCAGTCTTGCCATGTGTTACAAGTAGAAATTTTCTTTCTTGCAGTTTGTTCGACTTCTGCAGCCGTCCGGTGTGTTCTCTGCTGTGCCTGGAGGCACTGCTGCAGCTGAACCTACGGAGGCAAAGGGGAGCCTTGATCCCGGAATCGCCATCCTGGGAGAGACTGCCCCTCACGCCTCAGGCAGGGCCCCCCTACAAGGGTCCCTGGGGGTTCAAAGCCAGTTCAGGACCCCTTCAAGCTGCCAAGTCCGGGTCATGTCTCCCAGAGCATCGGGAGATTGCGCCCGCCATAGAGCCCGGCGAAACCTGAAAAGCCAATCAGATCTTCAGTAGCCAGTCAGAAGCCCTTCTGGGCAAAAGTCCCACATGGCCATGCCCGCTTTCTAAAAACACTTGGCAGGCACCACACAAGGTGGTGGCAGGTACCACGATGCCTGGGATACCATGTTGGGGACTCTTGGTCTCTTAACTTGGAAACCCTATAAGGCTGCCATAAATCGACTGTGACTTGACAGCATTTTACACACACATCCTTACCATATGGATAAAAAATCCATACAATGGGGCCAACCAGGGTTACAGTAGAGCTTTCTGCAAACCTGGGAGCGGGGGCTGTATTGTTTGTGCTTGCCTTGGCAATCCGAAAGGGCTGCTAAATTATGCTGAGATAGTTTTGAAAGATTTTGCTGTGGATCTAATCAATTATGAAATGAAAGCAGGTGAAGGCAGAGATGGAGGTGGGCATTTGTAGCATGGAGAAGAGGAGACTGCTGTCTTCAAATATCTAAAGGGCTATTGCCTAGAAAGTTAGAGCAGAGTCATTCTCTCTTGCTCCCAAAGACATTCCTAGCACTAATGGATGGAAACCACCCGCATTTTGGCTAAATATAGGATAAATGTCCTAAGCCATAGTGGAGTAGACAGCCCTGGGAGTGGACTTTTCTTCACTGGCGGTATTTAAGTTTAGGCTGGATGGCTATTTGTCGGGGATGGTGCAGTTGCATATTCCTGCACTGAGCAGGACGTTGGATGAGTTGGCTTTCAAGGTTTTTTCCAACTCTAACACTTTGTGATAAAATACTAGGAGTCATCTTGTAGTTTTGCCATTTTACAGGAAGAAAGTGTGAGTTTCTCACTTCATCAGCAAAGGAATTTTTAAGCGAGGTCTTAAGTGGGTAGCACATTGCAAAAGCAAACTTGGCTACAGGCAAGTACCTTCCCAACATTGGCTGTTTCACAGGAGAGCCCCTTAATGGAAAGTAATGTAATTTGTATTGTAGAAATTAAATTTTGCAGGCGCCTCAATTGTTGGGGTTTTTTTTCTTTGCTGTGTATGGGGAAAAAATATCTAAAGCGAAGCCCAGCAAGAGGCAGGTCAGAGCAAGCTATTGAGTTCTGAAGCATTAACTTAAGAGAGGGCTAAGCCAGAGCAGTGAATCTGATGCAAGAAAGCTTTTATGCATCTTTCCGACTTTTGATGGAAGGCCTGTATAACTGATGCTGAGCTATCAGCAGGGACTGGCTTTTAATTTAGTGCCCTGCTGCAAGGGACGAACATTTTTACAGCTGTAAATAGTGGTTACTTTCAGAGAAGTCCCCTGAAGCTGTGTAGTAATCACAAAGGACTGGTGGTCATTGCTTGTGTTTGGAACAGCCCACTTAATCACCTCCGCAGTTTCCTAGAGGTAATGACCCAAAGTAGGCTAATAAATGCTTTTGCGGTGTGGCGGGTCTTTCATCTCCATCCTTTACTTTATTGATCTTCATTGAAGCGCTGAAGAGCTTTGTAGTATAATGGCACTTAAGGAGCTAAGTAAGGATGCTGTTGAGACCCCCAGTTTGGGAGGGTTTTTTTTGGAGTTGTTGTTTATTTAAAAAATCCAATCTAAAGGCTACGATTTAAAGTTAAATGTGAGAATTTTCAGAAATGGAAAACATTGACTTACCTCTTTGCCAGTGTTGAGCATGCAAAACAGGCTTGGTCAGGGGTATGTAAAGAGCTCCCCCCCCCTCCCAAACTGGCCTCCCCTTAGCCTGAGATCATCAGGAGAAGCCTGCTCCAGTGCTGGTGCCTACAGTAGGGAGGTTAGCTTCTTTTTAGGAGAAGTGCTTCTGGAATGCCTTCTTTATAGAAAGTTCTCTTCAGAGACTCCCACCAGCTTCCATCATCCATATTGTAGAACATGAAGATCTTCCTGGTTAGGAAAAAAAATTGGGATATAGATTTGGGGTTGGATCCTATGACTCCCTTCCATCAAGTCTTCCTCCAACAGAGAAAGATTTATGTCTGCAAAGTTTCAGAGGGTAACCATGTTGGTCTGCAGTAGAAGAGTTAGATTCAAGTCCAGTAGCACCTCAGAGACCAATATAATTTTCGGAGTAAGAGCTTTCAAGAGTCAAAGTATCTGATGAAGATAGCTTTGACTCTCAAAAGCTTATAATACCATAAAAATCTTTTTGGTCTAAGGTACTACTGGATTAGGGTTGCCAGATCCCCTGGTGAAGATGGGGGTGCCCTACTCCTAGGCCCAGCTTCCCTGTTGCCAATCAGCTGGCTGGGGGGGGAACTCACCCAGAAAAAGAGAGAGATCCAACATCATTACCCATGTGACCCAGAAGTGACATCACTTCCAGGACATCGGGGGTGACACTCTGCTATTTGGGCAAAACCTCCATAGAGGTTTTGCTCAAATACCAGAGTGTCAGCCCGCCATCCCAGAAGTGATGATGTCACTTCCAGGTCATGTGGGCAGTGATGTAGACACATCACTGTACAAAGGCTGGGCCTCCCTGCTGCTCCTGGTAAGCCCCGCTCGTTGCCAAGAGGGACCTGGCAACCCTATGCTGGATTCAAATCTACCAGACCAACATGGCTACCTTCATGAAGCTATCTTCCACATGGAGTGGAAATTTGTTAGCCTCACAGAAATAAACACTTAACACATGTACAAACTGATACTGTCTTTCTTATCAAATGCATAAGATTGGATATTATACCTAAGAGACTCGTCTCTGAAGAAGGGAGCTTTAACTCTCAAAAGCTTTTACCCCAAAATTTTGTTGGTCTCTAAGGTGCTGCTGGATTCTAATCTAGCTCTTCTTTCAGCAAAGCATGACACCAAACTATTCTTCCTTTTCTCATCAGAAAAAAGTCATTCTCTATATCAGAAAGTCTTAGCAGAAGAGAGTCATAGATGTTGGCAGAGTAATTAACACAGCAAAATAAATAATAAACAGTGCACCACCTGATAAAAGAGTAGATAAAGGTTTATTTAGGAATTAACATACTTGAAAGGAAAGAGGAGAGACAGAGATGGGTTCCTAACTACATTTCTAGCTGAGAGAGGGGGTCAGACTGAGTGTGGCACTTCCGAGAAGAAGGGGGAAATTGCTCTGAGAGTAGAAATCTGGAGACAGACAAGGAATGCCAATTAAAGGAGAGAAGGTGCTGACCTCACTATCCTATCTAATTGTCTTCTTGCTGCCCCCTGCAGGGTCTTCTCTTCTTCTTTGTACACCAGGTATTGCCCTTTTCAACAACAGGATCCAGTTAATGGAGTCCTAGAATCCAACCTTTGGTCTCTGTCTTCTCTGTTTTTAAGTCATAATTCTGAGCCCCTATGTTGATTACTATCTTGTACATCATGATTTTATTATCTCAATGTGTTGCAGTTCTTGATTTTCTTGTCAGCCTCTTTGAAGGCTATAGATGTGGGCTCTAGCTCATCTGTTTTAATTCTCCATTTTCATAGATGATTATTTTTGCATTGTATTTATTGCTATTTATTTCCTACCTTGGGTCCTGACTGTTTCTGGAGACTGGCAATGTTTTGGGTTTTTTTTTAAAAAAATATTCCAAATAACTAAATACATAACATGTGAGGATGCTGTGAATCAAGTCACAGGCTAGGAAGATGCTAACAGAGGCCACATGAGCTCAGCACTTTGCATTCTTTGGATTATTCATTTTGGCAACCATGTTTTAACTTAAGGGGGGAGTACATAGAATATTCTCATAAGGGTGGGGGGGGGAGTCAACCAGGCTGTTAAAGAATTGCTTGTTCTCTTGTGAGCCAGCCTTAGGAGCCTTTCCAGCGACCTCTCCCTGTGGAACTGAGGTACGTAAGAAAAAGCCGCAGCAGACAAGGTCTTTTCTGTGGTGCCACCTCAACTCTCAAACTCTGTTCCACTGCAGCTCAGTTGGGTCTAGTTTTGTTAGCCTTTGGCATAAGTTGAAAGATTTAATCATTCGGGATTTGGGCCGATTTTAGTTAAGTGCGAAGGTGTGCCTTTTTCTTTTGCTATTGCTGGTTTTAGAATTTTTTTCCCCCAGTACTGTTGGTGGCAGTATTTGATTAATATTGTTTTAAATATTGGTTTTATGTGTAAGCTGCCATTGTCAGTGAGGCAGGGTTGAAATGTTTTTTGATTAATTTATTGTAAGGGGTTTTTTTTAATGCTGGCAATTTGAAGCAATGTTCCCTCTAAGCTCCAGTGTTGTGAGCAAAAATTCTACCTTGTGAGCGAAAAAAGCTAGTAGTCTTAAAGTCGTGAGCAAGTCTACATTTGACTATTGCATAAATTATTTTAGATTGTTTTCATAACCTTGTAAACATCTCAGAATGAATTCTTTTAAACTATATTTAAAGTATATTTTAAAAATAATATAAATATTATGAGAGAAAACAGAATCAAGTCAAATTTCATTACACAAGATGTTGTCCCCTGCAGGGGTAGACCAGGCCTCCGGAGAACAGGTCTGCCTGCCCCAGTCCACTATATTGGTAGACCTGGGCTTGGACCATTACCTTGTGCTGACCCTTAGAAAACATACCAGCACTTAGGGGAGAAAAACTCTTGCAGGCTACTTTGGTTTTTCTAGTGAAATATGACAAGCAGCATTACAGGTCAAGTATAATAGAGGTGGAACAATCACGGTCTGAACCCTGCCTAACCTAAAACAGAAAGTTGCTTAAATGTTATCAACCTGCCCAAACTATGTATTTATTCAAATATTTATATCCCACTTTTCCATGTGATTCAAGGTAGATCACAAATCATACTGAAAAGCACAATAGGGGTATGGAAAAAAAAATCATTTTCCCCAGCCCCATTGTAGTCTATGGGGACCATTGTAGTCAATAGGCGCCATAGGCTATAATGGATAATCGATCTGGGACTATCTGGGGCTCTAAGGGGGCTGTTTTTTGAGGTACAGTAACTAAATTTGCAGCATGGCTGCTGGTGCCTCTCCTACCCCCCCAAAGTTTAAAAAAGATTGGACCTGGGGGTCCAATTCTATGGGCCCTAGAAGGAGGTGCCCTATCCTTCTTTGTTTCCTATGGAAGGGGGGAAATGCTGTGAGTTGAAGCTGAAATGCTCTGAGCAGCTCTCTGAAATGTTGTGCGCCAATGCCCCCTAGCACAGCTTAGAGGGAACTGTGGTTTGAAGGACTTAGCTTAGTATAATTCCTCTTCTGCTGTTATACAAGCACAGGTAACTTTTAAAATATAGTAATAAGTAAATAAAACATAGATAATTTGAATAAAGACATATAACCATGTGGGTAACAGTTATATGATCTAACATTCAGGAGGAAAGTATCTGCGACAGATTAGGGCTTGTGGGGGGAGACAAAATGCACTCTTAAGTTAATACAAGTGAAATAAAATAAAGTATAATAAACTTGACTCCACAGCTATAAAAATGCACAGAGGGTAGACATGTGGAAGAACCCTGCCCAAACCGATTCCAGTGCTTATAGGTCAGTTCTCAAGAAAATCAGGAGTAACTCAAGCATGTGGAAAAGCTTATTTATTTTTCTGCTTGTTTCTTCAGAGAATGTATATGCTGCCTGTCCAGAGGCTGTTCAAGGAACTTGATTTCAGTAGACAGTTAGAGTCCAGTAGCACCTTAGATACCAGCAAGAGATTCAGGATATAAGCTTTCGAGAATCAATGCTCCCTTTGTGATTTCAGTAGAAGCTTTAAACTGGTACTTAAGAACTTTGGAGTCCCATTCAGACTGGGGAACCAGTGTGCTGCAGTGGTTAGAACGTTGGACGAGGACTGGGGAGACCCAAGTTCAAACTTCCATTTTGCCATGAGGCTCACTGGGTAACATTTCTTAGTACCTCTTTCTATCTCTACCTTATGAGAAAAAAATGGGGGGAAGGGCACCACTGTAGGTGCCAAACAGAGTTGTCTGAATAATTAAATAAAATTCCAAAATCACATTTAGCTACCCCTTTTTTTCTATGTAAAAAAATTAGAGGACTAATAAATACATGTAGTCTTCCTACCCAAAATTTTCAACTCCAGTTTTAAACTCAAACATCTACTGCCATCATGTGGCCAAAGCAAGTCATTTTTAACTCCCAAGTTGCTACATGTGATAACTGATAGATTTGAACTTGCCCAGGTATGTTAGGACAAGTTTTCTATGAAAGGAAGGGCCCTTTTAACAACAAAACCCCTCATTGTGAAAGTGCTTGATTGTTTAGTGCACCCCTTTGAAAACATGTGGGTTAAAATGAAGCTATTATAGTTCAGGGGTTCAAAAGTTGGATTTGAATCCAGATTCAGATCGGGGCAGAGGTTCAAATCCTTGCTGTGCCATGGAAGCTCACTAGGTAGCATTGGGCCAGTCACACATTCTCAGCCTAACCTGCCTCACAGGGTTATTCTGAGTATAAATGGAGGAGAGGAGAACAACATAAGCCACTTTGGGTCCACATGGAGGGGAGAAAGGTGGGGTATAAACAGGGGTCCTTTGGGGCCGGAGCTAGGCGGAGCAGAGCTCCGCCAGTCCAAGAGTGGGCACTAGGACAGCCACAGGCCGAATCAGATTCTCTGATCTGATTCAGCCCGCTATTGAATTGCCACCGATATTCGGCAGCGGCTTAAAAAGCAGTTGGAGGGGAGGGGATATGAGAAAGAGGCTCCAAACTTGCAGGGTAGCTGCTGGAGCCTCTCCTCGAAGTACCCACCAAGTTTCAAGAAGGTTGGACCACGGGGTCCAATTCTACGGGCCCCCAAACAGGTTGCCCCATCCCCTCCATTGTTCTCTATGGTGGCAAAAAGTTACTTTTTTCCCACCATAGAGAACAATGGAGGGAATGGGGCAACCTGTTTGGGGGCCCGTAGAATTGGACCCCCTGGTCCAAACTTCTTGAAACTTGGTGGGTATTTCGGGGAGAGGCTCCAGCAGCTAACCTGCAAGTTTGAAGCCTCTCCCTCAAACCCCCTCTCCTCCAGCCCCCGTATACCCTGTTTTTGCCTTTGACTTCAGTGGCTCATAGGGTATAATGGGGCTGAAACTGACATTCAGCCGGTGATGTCAGTCAGGGGGTGTGGCATATGATAACAAGTTATGCTAATGAGCTCCTGCTCCTCTTTTTATACGAAATGACCCCTGGGTATAAAGGAAGTAAATAAATAAATATGCCTATTTGGTGATCTTTCGTTACGCTCCCTCATTCTCAGGGATCAATGTTCACATGAGGTAGAGTCTTCTGTTTATTACTTTTCAGCGTTACAGCGTTAAAATACTGAACAACCCCTGCTAGAAATTCATAAAAATCAGTCACAGGCTGCTCTCCAAAGAATGCTCTTCTGAGAATAAGACCTCCTGGGTACAATAAGACTTTTGCGTTGACCTGCTTAGGACTGCTCCCACAAATATCCATATAAAATTGGGGGGGGGGGGGGCACAGAAAGAGGTATATTCAAATTGCTTCTACCCAGCCACTGAAAGCATAATAGAAGTCATGTTTGTGGGGAAAGTATGATGGTTCATAATTGATAACAGTTTGAAAATTCTATTCTAAATAATATTCTCCACAAACGTAATGTGCAAATCAAGTTATTATGCAAAGAAATCCTTTAGAACAGTGTATCAATTTAGCTTTTTTTGTGAGCCTCCAAAGCCCTGAACAATGATGACAAATTTAGAGTCCAATGGTACCTTTAAAACCAACAAATATTTATTCAAGGTATGAGCATGCACACCTTATTTAAAAAAGGCCCTATCTCTGGTAGGTGGCCATGTATAGTGGTTAACCACATATTACATACAAGTGCACCTATTAGAGCCCTGGCAACATGCTTCTGTACACATGAAGTTGCCTAGGGTTGCCATTTACCAGTTCCAGCCATTTACCAGTTCCAGCAGACCTCCTGGCTGTGCTTTCCAGCAGACCTCCTGGCCGTGCTTTCTGTCCCCCACTCTCACTTAATAGAGCATCAGGGGAGTGAGAGGGACAGCACTGATTGCACCTGGATGTCACTTCCTGTTTCAGAATTGAATGATGTCATGAAAATAGGAATTTTCAAATTTCAGTGGTTAAAAAACATTCCTTGAGTATCATGATGTCACTTCCTGTTCCAAAACAGAAAGTGGTGTCCCAGAAGTCTCTGCCTCCCGCCGCCCCCTGCTCCTAGTAATTTTCAGCTGACAACCCTAAAGTTGTGTTAGAATGAGCCAGACCTTTAAGCTTAGGGAACATTATTTTAATCTGAACGTTGTGAAGCATGTGTAAACAGTTTAGTCTGTATATATATTGGGCCTGTTACGCGGAAAAGCTTCAACAATTTCATCTCTCTATGGGTCAGTGCATTGTATAGCTCCTGTAAAACAGTTTTGCCATGCTCAGTTTGCACTGAGTTGACAGTCTTCCATTTTTAATTTTCTGTATATGTTTAGGAAGGGGAAAATAAAATCTGTTTTTTATACATTATTCTTGATCCCCGGATGAAGCAGCATGCGAAATGTGCAGGGATATCTGAGTGAAATATAATAAATATCCCCCCCCCCCACTTCTTCGGGTTTTTTCTTCCCTTCTTTCTCCCAGAAGTCTTTGCCCCCTCCCCCATACTCCCAGGGATTGCCAGCCAAGGGCCAGCAACCCTAAAGCAAACTTAGAATGAGTCAGACTATTGTATCACTTATATCTAATCCTTTTAACTGAAGGTGCCAGTTATTGAACCTGGGTCCTTTGGTATGCAAAGCTAGGAGCTCTACCACTGAGCCCCAACCCTGTCCCCCATATTGCTTTGGTAGGATCATTTTGAGTGGAAATGGAAGAGTGTACTTTTCTCTTTCCTTCTGACTGTCTTTCTGCTTCAGTTCACACAAATGCCCAGGGGTCTGTTGGAGCGGGAGCGCACAGGAGTGCAGCTCCGGGAGTGAGGAGCCCAGGGGGCGGGCACATGACCAAGCCCCGCCCCCTCCTCGGCTTCCCCGAGCAGTGCAGAGGCGCAGCGCCCCGGGGAAAGCCCTGCTAGGGTCTTTATTGTTTATTGTTTTGTTTTAATATTGATAATTTTATCATTGTTCCTTTTATGACTGTGTGCTGCTTTTCCAGAGACTTGCTCAAGGTGGCGTATAAATTTTCTAAGTATATCATTTTTTATCTGGGCACATGGCACATAAGTACTGGAGAAATTTCACCAACCCTTCAGCAGCTTCCACCCCATCAGTTTGGTGTAGTGGTCAGGAGTTAGACTCTAATCTGGGAGAACCAGGTTTGATTCCCCGCTCCTCCACATGCAGCTGCTGGTGTGACCTTGGGCCAGTCACAAGTTCTCTCAGAGCTGTTCTCTCATGAGCAGTTCTGAAAAGACCTCTCTCAGCCCCACCTACCTCACAGGGTGTCTTGTTGTGGGGAGGGGAAGGGAAAGGGATGGGTGGAGCACATGTCCTGGGTATCTCAAGTGTACTTGAAACCTGGTGGCTTCAAGGGAGCAGGAAGAGAATGAGGGTGTGTTCTTTACGCTTATTTTTATTGCACAAAGTATTGGAAGGGGAAGGGAATGGAGGAAGAGCAGGTCAGTTTCACTCACCTGTGGAGTGGAGCCTGAGGGGTGGGTGTTGCCTTCTGGCACACTTTCGGCATGTTAGGGAATGTGGCATATGCAAATGAGTTATGCAAATGAGTTATGCTAATGAGCTCCTGCACCTCTTTTTCTACAAAATGACCTGCAAATGCCACATCGTTATCAGGATCCAAACTTATGTTTCTGTATATTTTGAATCCTGTGAGGAAGGTAGATTCCATCCCATCAAGCACTGCTTTGTGCTTTGGAAAACTGTTTAATTATCGTTGAAGTTTTGAGGACCTTTATTTTAGGAGATGTGGGCTGTCTTTGGGATCATTGTTTATATGGTTTTACCTATGTTATAATTGTTTTGTTTCATCTTTTGTAAGCCAGCCTGAGCCTGCTCTGGCAGGGAAGGTGGGGTAAAAATCTAAATAAATAAATAAATGAGCTGTGTATGCCTTAATGAAAATGTGGTAGATGTCTGTATTCCAGCCTGCTGTGTGTTTTTCTGATAAGGATGGTTATGGGAGTTACTGGATCCCTGATTGGTTGCCACAATGCTGAGTAATATGAGTTTTAGCTTCATTGGGGGTGTGGAGTGGCCAAGCATGAATTGAATAGAACAGGAGAAACACATCAAATTCTGGTGTTTGCTGTTTGTTGGCTGGAACCATCAGTGACACTGAATCTCTTCAGTCTATTACATTTCATTGCTCTCTCACCAGGGATATTACACATTCTCGAAAGCACGCTGGCAATATGATCCGGCTTTCACAGAGAGGAGGCGAAAATGACTTTAGAATGTTTAGATAATTAGATGGGGGGGGAGGCCCAACTCCGAATTTCTTGCTTAATTTGTTTAAAGAATTACAGTGGGGAAAGGTTTAGATTGTTCTCCTCTAGGGCTCAGCTCATGTCATTTTGTTTAACTTTTAGTAAAGAGAAATGGTGGAGTGGTGATCTTAATGTTAAGCTGTCCCCCCTGAATTTTGCATCAGTTTGACAATAAGTGGAACCCCTCTTGAAGGCTTTCTTTTCCACCCCCAACCAAGTTTTTCATTATACCTTCTTTGGTGGGCACCATACGTCATCCATATCTGTAACATACACCAACAAGCACACGCACACACAATCTGTTTTGAAAGACAACTTTGTTCATATTTAATTGCCTTACAGATTATGTGAAGAAAAGCCAAAATTACAGAATGAGGTGATAAGAGGCACAAAAGACCAGTAAGAGATAATATATTTTATTGATAATACAGCTCATTGCAAAGAAATGCATTAGTTCCATTCCATCATATCACTTGGTTTTGATCCCCTAAGGATGGGCGATAAGCTCCTGTCGAAATATTAATAATACACTCCATGAATGGGTTCCAAATTTGTATTTGTTCTTGTTAAAAGAGTATATTTTTCAGGAGTGACACTTGGTCATGGTGACAAAGTAAGCCCAGATGGGACAGCTGAAAAGGGAGAGCTTTTGTGACATATCCCCCCACCCAGCCCCTAATGGGGGGGGGGTCTTCTGGTTCAGTCCTGCTTTATATGGTCCCTGGTTGGTAGGACAGTTGTACACATGTGAGATCCTTCTGGCATTACATCTGTTGGGGACCAAGACAAGGTGGCTAGCTATAAGCCTGTTGAAATATCCAAGGCAAACTAACATGACTGAATTTATGGTCAAAAGCAATATTCTGTGCAATATTATGTTTACCAAAAAGGAAAACTAAGTTTCTTCTACCTCAGAAGTGCCATCAAGAAAATTAGGGGCCATTTTAAATTCCTGTGGAAGTTGATAGTTACGTATGATACTGCAAAATCTTCTGTGTATAACCTTTTTTAAAAAGTGGGGAAAGAGTCATCTTATGTTCAGGATTGTCTTACTTTGAGGTAAGTATAGCCATTCAGCCATTTTGATCCATTGTTTCAGTCACATTCACAGTACATGATTGTAGTCTAGGGTTGCCAGATCCAGTTTGGAAAATTCTTGGAGGTTTAGGGGTGGAGCTTGGGGATCAAGGAATCTGGGGAGGATTAGGAGCTCAGTGGAGATGTGATGCCACAGAGTCTGCTTTCCAAAGCTCCCATTTTCTCTAGGGGAACTGATCTCAGTAACCTAGAGATCAGTTGTAATTCTGGAGATCGGTTGGTAACCCTAAGTGGTGCTGTCAGACAGATCTATATTGGCCAATCTGGGAACTGAAGCAGAAGAAGAAGTAACCTGTCCAAGCTCACCAAAAGACCCCATAAATGGGAGAGAGTTTAAAACCAGCAGTTCCCAGGCCCAGTCACCGTACTGTCCCGAGGCAAGTGTGTTTTCTTCTTCTGCAAGGCTGCAGTCCCCAGCTTCCAGTCTCTAGGAATTTCCCAAGCTGGAGTTGAAAAAGCAGCAGAGTTCTCTCCCTGGCCTGGGCATACCATTGAGCTTTCTCACGTCCCTGTTGTCTTTCTCCAACTCAGGAGGAAAAATGGTGTGCCTTACATAGTTCTCCTCTCCTCCATTTGATCCTTACAACAACTCTGTGAGGTGGTTAGACTGTGAGAGTAAATGACTGGCATAAGATTACCCAGCAAACTTCCACAGCAGAGTGGGAGTTCAAACTGGAGTCTCCAAGATCTTAGTTCATCACCATCATCACAACCTTTATTGGCATAGCAATAACATCAAGCTTACTTCAACACCCTAACCACTACACCACATGGGCTTCTCTGAGTCTGCACACTTCCCTTTCTCTGTCAGCAGCAGCCAATCATATAGAATAGGAAGTAATGGGATGGTGTCATGACATGATTAAATGGGCCAACGTTGCACGGAGGGCTAAGGGAGAAATAACATGAAGGTGCCATTTTGACTAACTCTATTTTCAGCATTGATACCTGTCATATTGGGAGGCACTGGGATGTTTACTTAAACTACATTCAGCATGCATGGTAGATAACAAGGTAGCAGTTTTGGGAAACCCTTGAGAAGCAAAACTACATTATGTTTGGTCACATATACGAATCTGAATTAACTTTCGACCGTACAACGTTTGTATAATTTGGCGTCAGGTGAGCCAAATCCTGCTGGGAGGAACTGAAATCTTGCTCTGTAAATCTGGACCTTGGTTTCTACCAGTACTGTGGGTTTTCCAGGAAAATTTGAAGTGGAAAATTTTCTATTCAAATGTAAATAATTTAAATAATGTTAGCAAAAGAAGGCAAATACATTACACTAAAACAGTGGAGTTTGTCCATGCTTCCTATCCCATGATTAACCCATCGAGCATGATTGATTTGCAGCACAACAGCACTAATAATTATTGATATTCACATGTGTCAGGCAGAATTTTTTCCACAGAAAAATATAGTACTGGAAATTTTTCTGGAAGAAAATTTGCTCCACGTCACTGGTTTTGGGCCTTTCATTACATCTTATTGGGCCATTTTCAATTAGTAAAGTAGTACCAGAATGGGTACTTGGCTGTCTCCTCATTAGTTGCTCTTGCCCTGCCCTTCTCCTTTGCTGGCTGCCACCAGATGGAGCCTGGAGAAACATAGCAAGACTGAAGTTTCATCCACTGAGCAACAGTAACTTAAATGGGCAGGGATCAGTAGCTACATATAGGCCACTGCTGGCCGAATCCCTGTGGCAACTTGTCTTATATTTGCCAACCTTCAGGGAGGAAGAAAATTGGTGGTGGTGGTTTGAACAGCACTGTAGTTTGGGAAACATTCTGTCCTTTATGAGGTACAGTTCTATACTTGTATGTGCAGCATTTATATATTCTTGCATGGTTCTTTTCCCAGTGGATATCAGTCAACAAGGCAAGAGGTCATTTAGTACATGTGGAGAACCTGGATTCAAAACAGCTGTATCTGTGTGTGGCAGATGGAATTGGATTGGGGCTGATTTAATTTGCAGCCTCAGACAGTTCGTTTTGAAGACCAGAATAGGGTTCCTGGGTGAGAAGGGCTATTTAACACTTTTCCTTCCATGCTTCTTCCAGGTACCTGTGTTGGTGGAGTTTTTTAGCAAGGCCTAAGGGCAGCTCTGGAGAGGTATTTTAAATTGTGGAACAAAAGGCTGGGAAGGCATTTTTCTCTGGGTCTTTCTGACTAGCAAATGTAGCAATCATACTAAATGCTGCTGGAAAGGAATTTACATATCCCATCTCACTCTCAAGAAAACATACAGGATTCCTATGGACTTTGCGGATCTCTGACTTTTTATCGTTGTTTCCCCTCTTTAGGAAAGAGGACACCAAAGACAAAGGACAAGAGGAAGAAGAAAAAGAATTTAATGGAAAGAGCACAGAAGCAGCACAGCCTCTTCCTCGGCACAGACCGAGCTGGTCAATAGTGACTTTGTTGTGTGGGAATCCATTTGGGGATTTTTGTTTGTTCGTCTTTCCATATTTTTGCAAAATGCACAGAAGCTGCTACCTGCTCCTGCACTGCAATTCAGCTGCTTTGACAGTATTGGTTGCAAATAACTTGTGAAAAAAAAAGATGTCCACAAGCTTGTTTGTGTGTGTTTATTTATACTTTTGTTGTTGTTGTTGTTTTAAAAAATTTCTTTCCCCAAGCCTGGAGACTAAAGGGGCAGAAGAAGTACACTGAGTTGAATCAGTGTGTATGTCTGTGTATGTGCGTCCAAAGCTTTTTGTTGTGCTGTTCTGTTTTAATTCAGTGCCTGCGAGATGGAGATGGCCCACTTCTCGGCACAGAAGTCTTGCAGCCAGATCTCAAAAGCTGCAAGTCACCGTTGGGCAACGGACTTGTGCATATTTATATAAGAACAAGAAATGGGGGAGTTAGAATTGCATTTATGGCCTTTGTTTCTCATATTGTACTTTTCAAGAATAAATAACACTAAGCAGATATTTATAGAAAAAGGGTGGAATCCAAAGTTAGGTCTACATACCAAACTTTGCAGAAGTGATTTTTCGTTGGTTTCCCTCCTGTGCCCCCTGAAAAGCCACTGTTGAGCACTAAGGGGCCCTCCTGAACAGGATGTGGGATGGGGGGGGGGGGTTCCAGTGGGGTGGGTACTCAGTAGAAATTGCCTTTCTGTGAACATAACTTCTGTTAACCATGCCACACCTTTTGTGAAGAGGGAATGCAGTTTCTTCTTGTATAGCAATCCTGTTCTGGAAGTCCCTCAACAACCAGTGGCAGCATTTTGAGAGGCACAAGAGGCTTGACCGGGGGGGGGGGGGATCACTTGTGCAAACTTGCTTCACTGACAAAACTTTGAATTCAACCTTCCATATTTGGTCCTCAGCACCTGTTATATTGGAACAGTTGTATAGTAAAACTGCTCCCAACTGATGTACTTCAGGAGTTGCTTCTTAGTATTCCAGGAGCCCAGCAGTTCCCATGTGTACATATTATGCTGTCTACATATAAATAAACCTATTTACAATACACGTGAGTCTATTTTCCATATATGCAGCAGATTGTTCATGTTCTCTGTTACATCACTTGAGTTCCTGTTAGGCACGCAGGTGTGTGTATGTGCAGATCTTAAGCGCCAGTGACTTGGAGGGAGAAGAAAGAGAGACTTGGGCTGCGGTCACGTGGTCATTTTGATCAGGTTTCACCACTGTTCCCTCTCGCATTTAAAATTGCTGATCACACGCCCGCTTCTGTCTCCCGCACCGAAGTGGGCTCACTCACACAATCCTCCCGGTTCCCTAGCGAGTTTTCCTACACCCAGAAAATCAAGTACTTTCCTGGTATTTGCGCTTTGAATCCGTGATTTCGCCTATCTGGACAGCTATATCTCACAATAATTGCAATTAGGTCATCTGAATGTCCTTGCGATGGTTCCCCCCACCAAGCTTCCGTCATTGTGCACATGAGCAATCTTGCACTGAATAAATTCAATGTATAAACATTCAAGGGCACATATAGACTCCAGTGCTCGGTTGTACGTTGCCAGTTAATTTTGTTCACTGTTGGGGAGGGGAAACCTGCAAAAACAAGGGAATACAGCAAGTCCCAGTGGGAGCAGTGATTCAACCATGTGCATATGTGCATGTGCAAAGGCAATTTTTTAAACAAACAAACAAACAAACCAAGCGGCGTGGCTATCTGGACGGTGCCTGGAGCTTCATTGCTCAATGCAAGCGGTTCAGGGAGGGATGTATGATCATCCCAACCTGAAATAAAATATTCCTGATCAAATCTATAGTGGAAACCAGTCAGGATAAGCTTGCCGTGTGGCCACACCCTTAGTTCACACATAACAAATTGGACTGTCACCACTAGAATAAACTTGGAGATTGGTGGGCTCGTGTGCCTCCTCCCTTGCCATGGGAATCAAATGCTTCTACTTCCACAACTAGCTATAGTTTGCTGCTACATTGAAACGAGAAAAACCATGGCTTGCTCCTTTTGCAAACCAGAATTCCATGAACCCAAAAGTGACATTCGGTCAACACTGCAGGATTCCACTGGTATCTATGGCAGAACCATGGTGTGTGTTTACTTGTTTGAAACCTTGAGCATTTCCTCCAGTATGATGACATCCCTTCTGGGTTCACATGCCATCAGTGATTTGAATCTCTGCCCCCTTGAGCCTTCCACTAGTTGCCAACCCTTGGGTGACAGCCCTAGTTGGGGGGGAAACCCTTTTGCCTATGATCCTGGGAGCTGCTGCCAATTGAAGCAGACCCTACAGAGCTTGATGTACCAAGGTCTGGCCTAATGTGTAAGAGTGCTTCAGATTTCCAAGCATATGCCAAAAGAAAGCAATGGAAGGAAAAAGAGCAAGTGAATTAAATGGAAGTGTTAATTCTGAAGAATGGGGCAACAGGAAGAGGCTATAACAGGCAGGTTCGATGAATGGTAAGGATGGTAATTCTGGGTAAGGATGCTAATTCTGGGCAGGGAAGTACCTGGAGATTTGTAGGGTGGGGCCTGAGGAGGGCGGGGTTTGGGGAGGGGGAAGGCCCTCAGCAGGGTTCCATGTCCTAGCATCCACCCTCCAAAGCAGCCATTTTCTCCAAGGGAACGGATTTGTTGTCTGGAGATCTATTGTAATAGTGGGAGATCTCCAGGCCACACCTGGAGGCAGTGTTCCCTCTAAGCTGAGTTAGTGTGAACTAGCTCACAGTTTTTTAGCCTCTGGCTCACACATTTTTGTCTTGGCTCAGGAAGGATGGCTACAGAGCAAACTAATTTATGCAGTAGCCAAATTGCTTGCTCACAACTTTAATGCCAGTAGCTCACAAAGTAGAATTTTTGCTCACGACTCCACAGCCTAGAGGGAGCATTGCCTGGAGGTTGAAAATTTTAGCACTTGAGGAGGGGGCTATTCTTGTTCTTCAGTAGCCCAAGTCTTTAGGTGCTGCACGTGAGTAGGCGCCAGGAGCATTGTATAGTTGTGAAACAATGGGTCTTTATAATAGTTGTGGCGACTTTAAAACAAACACATTCATTGTGATATATGAACTTCATGAGAAATAGCTAATGAAAAAAGGAGCTAACTTCTACTAAATAAATATCTTCTGTCCACCTGAATTGCCATGACATTGGCCACAGCTTAGCACAATGTAACATGCCTTCTATTAATCACTGGTGCATCTTTCTATAACCCTTGTGCCAGAAACTAAGGCCATGTTCAGTGTTTCAGAGCATTATTTGTAACTTATTTGTAACTAGATCTGTCTTTCTTGCTTTTTAATCAATGGCTCTTGGATATTTAAATATGCACCTTAGTTTCCGTTCATGATTTCGAACTGACAAGCACACTGTTTACTTGGAATGAGTCCTAATGTGTTTAATGCTACTTGCTTATGAAAAAGGCATGTGTAAGAGTACAGCCTTCACTGCAGCTAACTTTAGCTGTATTCTGTCTAGAATTGCCCGTTCCGGTACTATTGATAACAGCGTGAGAATGGTCCCAAAATTACTATTATAAAAATAGCCGACTCGGCTGTGTGTCATTGTGGTTGCCTTTGGGTTTGTCTCTAAACCAGAAGTCAGCATGACATAAAAAAGTGAACGCAATCTAAAAATGTTGTTGCATCATACTTGGCTATTGGAACCTGGACATTATAAAATTAACGACTATGGTACATAGGCTCCTTTCACGTGGGAAATCTCCATGTGGTTTCCTGGCTTCTGCTACTACCTTTCCCAATGCATTTTAAATCAGTTGCAGTTTGCAGTTCCTACAGCCCTGTGGCTGTTGGCAAATGATGTTGTATGATGTAGATGAGGGTGCAGGGGCCCCCCTCCCCATACCATGTGATGTGGGGTCTTCTCACAGGAACGCAGATAGGTAGGTGTCCAATTTGAATGATCTTCCCTTTTGCCTGTAGGAGAATAATAGTGTCACCTGTTCTGAGGTTCAATATGGAAGGTCCATGTCATGCATGTTTAGGGACCTGGTGGAGGTGAGAACTCCATATTGCCTTCTCCAGTTACCTACGGAAGTGTCAGAACCATCCTGTAGCACCTGGGACTGGGGCACTGAATGCCGGTGGAAGCAACACAGTAAAGTTGATCAGCATGCATGAAAGGGGAAGCAGGGGGAGAGAAGAAATACCAGGCTCGGTCTATAAAGGGAGCAGAATGAGGTGGCAGCATCCTAAGGCAGGAGGACAGTACTACTTTCTTCATAAGGTAGGGAAGGCAAATTTTGAATGTTGTCTCCATGTAGAAAACAGAATCTATCACAGTAGTGCTGGACTTCTCCCTGCTATGTTAGGTAGGTTTTCGGTGGGTGGGGCTTTTAAAAAAAATCTAAATGTGAAGTGGTCCAGTCCATCAGGGTTCCACCAGCTGTATTACTGATGTAGAACAGGCTTTGGAACTTATGAAGAAGGGGCTATGCAGGTCAAATCTGATCCTTGGGCTGCCTGTTGATGACTACTGAGGTTCTGACTACCAAATGGCCTTTTGTACCAAGTCTTTCCCCACTCCTCCACATGCAGCTGCTGGTGTAACCTTGGGTCAGTTACAAGTTCTTTTAGAGCTGTTCTCTCAAGGGCAGCTCTTGAAAGAGCTCTCTCAGCCCCACCTACCTCACAGGGTGTCTTTTGTGGGGAGGGGAAGGGAAAGGAGATTGTAAGCTGCTCTGAGACTCCTTTGGGTAGTGAAGGGCAGGGTATAAATCCATTCTTCCTCCTCCTCCTCAGAAAACTGCCCCTATTGATCACAAAATTAGCTGGTATTGGCCCCAGCACCGGGGTGCTTCATATTATGCATTATGACAGTGTCTGATCATGTGCTGAGTCTTGTCTTCAGACTTTCTATATTATTTCTGGATCCCCTGGTATTTGGGCTGAAGTCTTCCTCCCAAACATGCCTTTCTAAAGTATGCACTTTGCATGGATGAAGAAGAAAACTTAGAAATTTTCCATGTGAAGCTCAAACTAGTCAACTTCAACACATTGTGTTCCACAGAGGAATGAGATGGGCACTGGGTGAGTCAGATGCAGGCTACCATTTAGATGACTGCTACCATCGTAATTGTTGCCTGGGTCTCAGAAAGGTCACGAGTCTTTAATTCGTACATTCCCCTCATCCCTGCCCTGAGACAAATATTTTCATTTAACAAACTGCTTGCTTGGCTGAATGAATCACACCAGGAAGATCTGCATGATGATTGCTACTTGCTAACCAGAATGTACTTCGGACCCAGGACTGTCAATCAACAAAATCCCCTTTGAAATTGCAGGGAACCCACTTCACAGCAAATCAAAAGGATGGGCTGGAACCAAGAGGCCTTGGGAGTGTGAAGCATCTGGATGCGGTGTAAATATTTAGACTTTGCTGAAGCACTATTTTTGGTTTCGTAGAAAACTGTCGTGTATAATTACTATCTCTGCTTCATAAGTGGTATACTCCAGCCTTTCCTGTACACAGAGTGCAGAAGGAATCCTCGGAGAACAAAACAGAAACTGAAGTACACCGAGAATATCAGAAAATCCCAGATGGCTCAGACCAATGATCCATCTAGTCCAGCATCCAGTTTCCCCACAATGGCCAAGCAGCTGCCCCAGAAGTCTCCCCAATGGCTCCCCTTTTGGCAACTGGCCTCCAGGGGCATACTCCCTCTGAATAAGGACACCCCATTGATTCATTGTGGCTAATAGCCAATGATGGGCCTATTCCAACAGTGGCTGAATTCAGACCCCAATACAAACCATGGCTTGTCTAAAGCATGATTTGTGCAGCAAACTCTCGTTTGACTACTTAATTAAGTAGAGCTGTGTTGTCTGCTTTGTGGCGGTTCTCCACTTCCCAGCAAGACAGCATCTTCTTTATACTTCTGTGACCAGGTAACCATATACATTTCAGCAAAGGAAGAGGTACCTAGTCCTTGTAAAGGTAAAGGTTTCCCATGCTCAAAAGCCAGTCGAATTCGATTCTAGGGGGTGGTGCTCATCTCCGTGTCCAAGCTGAAGAGCCAGCGCTGTCTGAAGACATGTCTGTGGTCATGTGGCTGGCATGACTAGACGTCGAGGCGCACAGAATGCTGTTTCCTTCCCACCGAAGTGGTACCTATTTATCTACTTGCAATTTCTTGCTTTCAAACTGCCAGGTTGGCAGGAGCTGGGACCCAAGATGAGAGCTCACTCCGTCACGTGGCACTCGGGTCTCGAACTGCCAAACTACCGCAGTCCAGCGTCTTAACCACTGAGCCACTGCAGCCCCTTACCTAGTCCTTGTACTGAAGTGTAAAGGCACAAATAAAGGTTCCCTTGCTTGAAAGCCAGTTGAATTTGACTCTGTTTCCAAGCCAAAGAGCCAGTACTCTCCGAAGACTTTTTCCACGGTCATGTGGCCGGCATGACTAGACACCGAGGTGCACGGAACACTGTTACCTTGCCACCGAGGCGGTACCTATTTATCTACTTGCAATTTCTTGCCTTCGAACTGCTAGGTTGGCAGGAGCTGGGACCAGAGACAGGAGCTCACTCTGTAACGCGGCACTCAAGTCTCTAACTGCCGAGCTACCAACCTTCCGGTCTGCAGCTCAGCATCTTAACCTCTGAGCCACTGTGGCTCAGAATGTATATGGCTGCAAAAACAAGGCACTGCACTCCAAGCACAGTTTAGAAGCAATTGTCTGAGAGCTAGATTCAAGCCCAGTAGCCCCTTAGAGACCAACAAGATTTTCAGTGTATGAACTTTGGAGAGTCGATGCTCCCATCTGGCAAAAGGAGCTTTGACTCTCAGAAGTTCATACCCCGAAAATCTTCTTGGCCTCTAAGGTGCTACTGAACTTGAGTCTAGCTCTTCTACTGCAGACCAACCTGGAATTGTCCGAGAGTACCCTTACAATGTACTATCCTGACATGAAAAAGCTGACACGAAAAAGCTGAACATTTAATTGATGGTTTCTGTTTAATTCTGCTATTGGAGGGGCTTTGGGGGATATATTCTCCTTTATCTTCACAGAAGGTCTGGTAGAAATATTAAATAGTAAATGAAATTTGCAGGTGATGTTAAAATGGAAAAAATTCCAAATGCCAGACTGAAGGAAAAAACAGAAAAAGCACAAGTTGGAGAAAATGTACTCAATGGTCTTGAATGCCATTGAAATCCAGTCCACAATTAAGGCTGAGATGTTATATGCACCTAGGCAATCCTATACATATTTAGGGTCCTGACATTTCATGTTGGATTTCCATGATTTCACCCCCTAATGTCTGTGTATGGAGGAAGGGGTGAAATAATGGAAAGCTATTAGGGTTAAAGCTATTAGGGTTAAACTGTCCCGAAGAGCCCATTTCCAATACAAGAAGGCCTCTGGGGGTACAAGTTAACCTCTTTTCCCAGGACTGGGAGCCCAATCCAAACCACCCAAGCTGTTTTTGGGTAACACCTGGAGTTTCACTTGCAGAGCATCACTATCATGTGCAGTTATGCAGTCAGGCCCTGAGACAATGTTCCACACATGAACATCCTATGTGTGCTGAGGCCATTAATGCATAATGTTCACACATTCAGTGGAAGACATGAACAGAATATTCCAGTTAAATTGTATGTTACACATACTGTCGCCCCTTCTGCAAATCAACATCTGTGGTTCTATTGTCCCCCAGGTACCTTGTTGTGGTTGTCCTGACAACTCTTGCAGAAATGGGGGAAGGATTCAAGGAAGTGTATTTTACTTGAACCCATGATAGAATTTGCTTGTCCTTCTTTCTGGGGGGCAAGCAAGCAAAGACCATGGTTCTATTAGAAGCACAAATAGAAGCTCCATGGACTTTTTTTAGGCCAGCTGTCATGGGTGAAAGAGTTCAACCTTCCCCCAAACCACAGTTGTGGGACGTGCCATCAAGTCACAGCTGACTTATGGCAACCCCACAGGATCATCAGGACAAGAGATGAACAGAGCTGGTTTGCCATTGCCTGCCTCTGTGTAGCAACCTTGGACTTCCTTGAAGGTCTCATATCCAACTTCTAACCAGGGCCAATCCTGCTTAGCTTCCAGGATATGATGAGATTGGGCTAGCCGGGGCCCTCAAGTTCAGGACCCCCTCCCCCAACCCTTGTCTGTAAAGTGCTGTCAAGTTGCAGCCAATTTATGGCAACCCCAAAGGGTTTTCAAAGCGACTGAGTAAACTGAGGTGGTTTGCCACTGCCTTCCTCTGCAACGTCTTTCTTGGTGGACTCTTATCCAAGTATCTATACTACTTAGTCTCTGAGATCTGATGAGATTGGGCTATACTGTTCCACATCCCACCCCCAAATCATGCTCCATTAGGGTTGCCAAGTCCGGGTTGGAAAATACCTGGAGACTTTGGGGGTGGAGCCAGGAAAGGGTGGGGTTTGGGGAGGGGAGGGGCCTCAGCAGGGTACAGTGCCATAGAGGCCACCCTCCAAAGCAGCCATTTTCTCCAGGGGAGCTGATCTCTGTCAGCTGGGGATCAGTTGTAAAAGCAGGAAATCCCCAGGCCCCACCTGGAGGCTGGCAACCCTATGCTCCATTCTAAACCAGGGCCCATGCGCTGCTCTGTTTACCAGGTCTTATCCTGAATCAAGATGCCTTGGAAATCCATGTCTTCTAGTTGTGACTTGCACTGGATTTCCATAGACTTGCAAAAGGCAGGATCAATCCATCCCTAGCAAATTGAAACAGCCCCAAATGGATGCTGCTCATTAAAACAATGCCTGTGTCAGAAAGGGGGGGGGGGGGCAAACATATTTCAACAAAGATACCACATCACACAAAAATGTTCAAAAGAGTGCAAAGAGGTTGGCATTGCTAATTAACCGCTTCTGCTAATTAGCTGGTTGATCTGAACTGACCAGTGTTTCCTTTGGATACTGATAAACAGAGTTTGTGGGTTGAAAACATCCTGTTGAGGAAGTTGTTAGCAGTTGCTTTTTTTACACACACACACTGTTTTCCTTCCCTTATGCATTGCTAAACATTGCCTGGACTCTCAGAAATATAAGGACCCTTTCCAAAAAGTACTGGTGGCATAAGACTTTTCATCAGGACCAACCAAAAGGGGGGTAATTAGCAAGAAAACTTTTGCATTCCCCAGAATTATTAATCAGGCTAGATATGAAGTAAAACCAAACCCGGGGGGGGGGGGGAATGTTGAGGAAGAAGGCTAAAATTCTTTGTCTACAAATTGCTACAGTCTTCAGATGGAGCACAAACTTGATTTAGTTAAGCCATTCTAGGTGACAAAGAGATATCAGGCTGACTGAAGGCTATTACAGGTAAGATGAATGACTGCCTTCCCTTTGAAAATGTAAAAACCTAAACCAAGTGTACCACTGAAAACTAATCTCCAGTTTTGCTAGTTATAAAACACTTCTCTGTTATTCTTTATGTTCATTCTTTACTCGACAAGGGACTCATAAGTTCTAATTAGAGTTTGAGAGTGATCTGTCTCTCAACTGCAAGATGAAAGAAGACCCTTCCATGTGTTTGCAAAAGTGTGAGAAGAAAAAGGTACTATCAAATTGCAACCCCATCCATGAGTTGTGCCAGGCAAGAGATGGGCAGAGGTGGTTTCCACTCCCTTCCTCCAAACAGCATTCCCAGTCTTCCTCAGTGGTCTCCCATCCAAGTACTGATCATAGACAACTAGGGGTGTGCATTCAGTTCTTCTCAGGAAAACCAATCCCCCCCCCCCCCAAATCCCAGATATATTCAGGAATGACCGGGTAGATCGAAAAACAACAGATTGCTACCACCTCTCAGTTGTTTGTTGGGCTTCTACTGCAGTCCCTTTAAAGTTTAAAGGGACTGCAGAAGACAGCTCAAGGATCAGCTGTCCCAGTGGGGAGCAGACTGTTCCCTCCGGCTTGGTTTGGGCCTGGTTTAAACTGGGCTGCAGAAGAAGCCAACCCCAGGATCTGCTGTGTCTCCAGGAGCAGATCGCTCCCTGCAGGCTGGGCTTTGCACTGGCTTCTCCTGCCACTCAGTTTAAACAGGACTGCAGGAGAAGCAAACCCAGCCAGGATCCGCTGTGTTTGTGGGGAGGAGATTGTTCCCTGCTGGCTAAGCTTTGTGCTGGCTTCTCCGGTGGCCTAGTTTAAACTGGGGGGCAGGAGAAGCCATGCCAGCCCCAGAATTTTTTAATAGGTTTTTTCTTCTTCTTGGGTCTATTGGACTTGAAAAATTCGGGATTTTTGAAAAATCCCGGATTTGAATACCATACCAGTATTGAGAGCCGGGATTTTTTTTGGAAACCTCAAAATTTTTTCAGGTCCAATAGATCTGAACTGAAAAATACTGACTAACAAAATATTGCACACCCCTATGGACAACCCTGCTTAGCTCCCAAGCTCTGACAAGTCCAGCCTAAGCTAGGTTATTCCACTGTTCCCTAATTGCGGGGGGTGGGAGAAAAACAAGATGATCAGTAGCCCTGTCCAGACCTTTGAAATTGTACTGGTTGAATGTGTGGTGGTTATGTTTAGGATCATACTTGAGTGCCCTTGCCATCAGTCTTTGCATATCTATCGCAAGCAAAGAAAAGAAATCTATGCATGTCTTGGAGGTCTTCAAGAAGAGGCTGGGCTGCCATCCATTGGGAAAGCTCTGGTTTGGACTGCATGGAATTGGGGGTTGGCTTAGATGGCCTATGAGTCCTCTTACAACTTTGTGATTCTAGGATCGAACCCAACAGCAGCTAAGGGCAGAGCCAGCAGATGTGTGATCCTGAGCATACAAACCCCTGCATATTCAGCCTACACAGTTTTGAAGGGCTGAACACAACAACTTATCTTATCAGATGGGCCAGACTGAGGGGAGGGCGAGAAGGGAAGGGATAAGTGGGAGATAGACATTGCATTTGCTTTAATACTAATACACAAATCCATATAGCCCATGTACAAATTTAATGCAGTAAACCTGCTTCATAAAACTGGTTGTTTTGGGGTGTTTTTTACAAACAGGGATGGGAAACAAACAATGACATGTATTCAGCCATCCACCGATTCCCCAGAGCAGGAATTTCTGGAGATCAGTTAGAATCTGTCTGGAGAGGAGTTATAATTCTGGGAGGTCACTGGGCCCTAATGTACTTTGGCAGGATTCAGCATGACCATTTCCCTTCTGTCTTGAAGAGAGTTTTTAAGGCTCTGAGGATCCAGTCCCTAGTTATTCATATGAATGCCATCTTCCAAGATACAGCAACTAGGGTTGCCAGCCTCCAGGTGGGACCTGGAGATCTCCCACTTTTACAACTGATCTCCAGCTGACAGAGATCAGCTCCCCTGGAGAAAATGGCTGCTTTGAAGGGTGGACTCCATGGCCTTCTACCATGCTGAAGTCTCTCCCCTCCCCAAACCCTACCCTCTCCTGGATCCACCCACAAAGTCTCCAAGTATTTTCCAACCCAGACCTGGCAACCCTAGTAGCAACTGGGCAAGAAGAGCCTTCCAGGGTAGTCATGACTGATATTGTGCGGATACTTTCTGTGTGCATTTCAGCTTGGCTACTCAGCCTTGCTGCTTGCCACTGGTCTTGGTGGGAGGGTTTTACACTTTTCTTCTTTTAGTACCTTGCACATGGGGAACCACATTTAAAATGGCCGCTCTGCCCAACAAGGCCAGCATGTTAGTAATTATCATGACTCAGGGACCAAGGATCTGCAAATTTTTGCTCAAACAGCTTTCCAGTTTGAAAAACGAACTTACACATGGGAGAAGTGAATTAACTGGAACAAAACTTCCCTCCCAGAATGGTTCTCGTTTCCACTTTTGTGGCATTGCCCTAGGGGCATCAGCCTCTTTGCATGGAGGGGAACTGTCTCTCCAGCTCCTAATAGAATCACAACTTGGAGGTCATAAAACATTTTTTTTTAACTGTGAAAAGAGTCATGCCATGACTGGAAAATCTGGCTTGAGTTTCGGGGTTTATATGTGTATCTTTCCTCATGCTGCTGTTAGTAGGCCTGGTATATTTTGGAATCAGGAAAACAGTCCCCATTCACAGGACATTTCCAAAAGAAGGCCCAAACTATTTGTCCCCCCAATTTGTAGATGATAAGCTAGTAGGAATGTGAAAAAACCGAGCCAAGTTTCCGGTCATGGTAAAGCAATTTAAGGGCCAATTCACACAAGTCCCTACTGGGGAGTTTCCAGACATACAGAAGACCAACTTGGATCAGGACCATAAATTACAAGGAGAAGGGACTATAGCCTCTACCCCCATGCTTTTTTCCCAACCTAAATGGACCCATGTTTACTATGTGGACTTCATAAATATTTAAAATATTACACACACACACACACACAATTGGCCTTGGGTCTCTTGTTCCTAAAACAGGAACTTTGCTCTCATGTTTTCAACTTTTGTTTCAAGTATATTGGCAATGCCTAGTGCTTTATCCTTGCTTTTCATATTTATTCCTGTATCTCGCATCTGATTCAGTTTGCAGTTTCCACCTTGTTTTTGTAATGTATTGTGCAGTAATGTCTTCCAATAATTCATGTAATTCATGTCATTAACATTTTGGAGTCTGCATCTTCCTACTGACAATTGTGTAGCCCCTGGGGTGACAAGAGCCCATCTTGCTTAAGGGGACCAAATGAACCAGGAAAACAGTGGCAAGATGAATAATCACACAAATATACCATTCTGTTTGATGCATCAGTATTGACACTACTGGAGCAATATCTAATATCCACAAAGCAAAATGCTACTGTGCTAATATCTGAAGTGGGGATAATTTTTACCTCAGGGAAAAAACCATACAAAATATGAGAGGATAATTCAAAAGTTACCATCTCTGTGACAGGCTCTGTCCTAGGCAAGCCGGTCAATTTGCAATGCCCAGCATTCCAAGGCTAAACTGTGAATTGGCCTTAAGGGTACCAAAGTTAGCCATTTCCATTCTGCATAGCTTTTGTGTCCTTCTTGCTCTTCTCCTAGCAAACCAGCTGAACCTGGTATGGGTTTCTTTTCCACATGTCTTTCTGGAACCTGGTATAGACTTTTGGCCAGATCAGTTCCTGAACTTTAGACCCAACTGGGCTGTATTATTCCACAAGCTTTCCCAGAATAATTAAAAACACATACACTGCATACTGTGGAAAGTTACTGTCTGTCATAGTTACATAATTTGTTTTCAATGGATCAACTCCACACACGGTTCACAATTTTTTTTTTAATTGTCCCATCTTCTTGTTGGCCAGCTGGAAGGTTCACACTAAATTCCCGTCTCCTAAAAATCCAAAACTTCTATAAGGGGGAAAAAATAAGGTGGGATCCTGCTCACAGGCCAGGCTGCAATCTCACGTCAAATTGAATTGAAAATCTTTTAAATTGGATTTGGGGTTTTGTGTTCTAAACTGAAGTTGGTCTTGGCAATGTTAAGCCCATAGCTGGCTGGAGAAAATGGGAAGAAGTTTATCTCCCTCTCTTTGGTGTCTTCTCTCTCCCTGTTCTTGACAAAGCGTATAACTCGCCACGTAAAGATGTCAGAACTTAAAGACACCGGTTTATCAGTATCCTCTCTAAAGGTCCAGCTAGTGGTGTTGTCAGGATTCCCCAATGAGATGGAGGGCACTTCTGTTTTTTATAATTCTGTGGTTAAATGAGTCCTAAGAGGACCCCCTGACCTAAATAGCTCAGACTAGCTGGATCGTGTCAGATCTTGGAAGCTAAGCAGAGTAGGACCTGGCTGTTATTTGGATGGAAGACCTCCGAGAAATACCAGGGGCATGGCATGGAGGCAGGCAAGGGCAAGCCACCTCCATCTCTTGCCTTGAAAACCCCATGGAGTTGCCATAAGTTAGCTGTGACTAGACTTGCCATTCCCTTGGGGGGTGGAGTTTTGTCCACTTTAAGGGCCCCCAATCCACCAGCCCAGATCTAGCTGGTGGGGGAACCCCACCCCCAAAGTGCCAGGACTGCATGAACATGCCCAGCACAAGGACATCACCTGGAAGTGACTCCATTGTGCCAGGCAGGTCACCAGGGGGACACTCTAGCACTCTGCCTAAAAACTCTATGGTACCATAGAGTTTCTAGCCGAATGCTAGAGCATCCCCCTGGTGATGTGCCTAGTGCAATGACATCACTTCTGGGTGATGTCATGTGGTGTATGTGTGCATGCCAGAAGATCCAGGAAGAGAAGCTCCATCCCCTGCTGGCAGCAGGTAAGGACCTGGCAACCCTAGCTGTGATTTGACGGCACTTTCCACTAAGAGGGTTAAACGATCCTTCCAATCCCCATCCCCGATTGTTAATATAAACCATTTGAACCCATGGCCATGTTTGAGTTGTCATTCCTTTTGCAGAGTGAGGGAGCTAAGAGCCCTGAGGTCTGATCCCCCCCCCCCTCACTAGATTCCATTGAGACAACGCAGTGCTCAGACGAAGTCTAGCATTCCTCCCTGCTCAGTACTTCACAACTGGCAAAGCTCAATGTTTCCAAGGTCACCCAGTGTGCAGGTTACCTGTTGCGCAGTTACCTCTTGTTAGGGTTGCCAGGTCTGGGTTGGAAAAATACCTGGAGACTTTGGGGGTGGATCTGGGAGAGGGTGCGGTTTGTGGAGGGGAGGGACCTCAGCATGGTACAATGCTATAGAGTTCACCCTTCAAAGCAGCCATTTTCTCCAGGGGAGCTGATCTCTGTCTGCTGGAGTGTTGGCCCAGCAAGGCACTTGTACGTGCTCCTATGAATTGTGATATTCATAACCCTGAACTTTGGGCTGCCTTGAATGGAAGGGACATGTGCTTTCTTCATAATAGGAGCTAGCTCCAGCCCAAGCCAGGAGGCTGGCACCCTAGATAAGTTCATCAGAGACAAAGGGCTCCTCTTGCCATGAGGTTTCCTTCTGTTTCAACAGATGCTGGCCAAATACCCTACCCCCCTCTCATACACATCTGGATAGATATGTTAACTAAGCTGCCTAGCAACTAATGTGCCAGACATTAACCAACAGGCCAAAGTCATTGATTAACAATGGACTTGGCCAGGTGAGTCACCGGACCCCAGACTCAGTGTCTGTTTCCTGATGAGATCATGCTCTTGCCACACAGACCAACCCCTGGACCTCCTCCCTTAACCTATAGAAAGGTCCAAGAGGGACGGACCGCCTAGTAGGTGTGTTAGTGGGTTGTGGTCTGCAAAGCCCGCCCCAAGACCCCCCATAAAAGTCCAAACTGAGAGTCACTCGGCCTCTTGAGCCGTCGCCCTCTATCTATTCTATTGACCCTTCAGTCCAGCTTTCTGTACCCAACCCTTGCCTTCATCTTTGAACCCCATTTTTCTCTCTCTGGACTCGCGATCCAGGAGAAGCACGTGGTCTTGCTGGTTCAAGCCTCGTGTCCCCATAGTCTTTTCAATTCTCTCCCCATCCAATTCATCTTGACATCGGACAACGCATCTAAGGTATTATGCTTTCCCCACCAACGATATCCTGCTCATGCAACAGTGCTATTTTCTCTCTTTATTTCATTAGGCCTGTAAGATCGTGTGTGTGATTACGTTTTTGGTATGCTTGATTACATGATCCAGTAAACATCATTGAACTTGATACCTGCCTCACGTGCCTCTTTCCTTGAGAACTCCCGGAAGGGGTGGGACCCTGGTATAGTTGGGAAGAACCCGTGTATTTTGCTGATTGCTAAATATAAATTAAAGCAATTCGGCTAACAGGAGATCAGTTGTAAAGCATGAGATCTCCAGGCCCCACCTGAAAGCTGGCAACCCTACCTGTTGTGTGTTGGTCTGGAGCAGCAGAACAAAGTTTGAGTCCTTTCATGTGGTAAGCATGTGGTAAGCATATGAAAGTTCACCTCAAATAAAACTTTGTTGGTCTTAAAGGTGCCACTGGACTCAAGACTTTGTACGTAAAGGCCTGTGTGCCATGAGAGGAAAATCTAGGAGACTTCAACACACTCATTTCCTTAAAGGAGACTTCAACACCCTCCTACACCTCCCCAGGGATTATTTAAATGTTTTTATCCCTAAGGAAAGGCAGAAAAGGAGAAGGCCAGGCTAAGAAGTGGGCACTACCAGCTCTTTCTCAAGTGGCCTAAGATAGGCAGTTCTGAAGAGACAGCACCTAGGAGCCTAGCCATGCGCTCCAGAAAAGTCTCCCAATGGCCTGAGAAAGACTGTAAAAAGTGTGCAAATAAATGAATGAATGAATATTCAGGCTCCCAGCATACACATGGCCTCCACACTCATACCAGCTCTCTGAAGGTGTTATTTTGCCAAGAGCAGATGGTGATAAGAAGCATCTATTGTTATCTGCCTTGACCTGGATGGCTCAGTCCCTTCAGGTCTTGGAAGTTAAGCAGGATAGTACTGGAATGGGAGATTGCCAAAGAAGTCCAGTGTCACTATGCATAGGCAGGCAATGGCAAACCACCTCAATTCAAGATTCTGGTTATGACCTTCATGGCCCAAGACACACATCTGAAGGTCTTAGGGATGTCAGCCTCCAGGTGGGACCTGGGATCCCCTGAAATAACAGAGATCAGTTCCCCTGGAGAAAATGGATGCTTTGGAGGGTGCACTCTATGGCATTGTACCTAGGGTTTCTGACATCCCTGTGGTAGCTGGAGATCTCCCACTATTACAACTGATCTCCAGTTGACAGAGATCAGTTGACCTGAAGAAAATGGCTGCTTTGGAAGCTGGACTATGTGGCATTATACCCCACTGAAATCTGTCCCCTCCCTATACCCTGCCCTTCTCAGGCTCCACTCCCCAAATTTCCAGGTATTTCCCAATCCAGAGCTGGTAACCCTAATTGTACCTCACTAAGGTCACTGTCCTCCCCATGCTCCAAGTCTTCAGGAGTTTCCCCAGCTGGATCTGGCAGCTCTACCCCCTACCCCCACTGGTGGTCAAGGAGGACCTGGCAAACCTAGAAGGACTGTCTCTCCTTGTTTGTCCCCATGCCTCATCTGTGGTTTCCAGGTTGCCACCTGCTAAATGTTCCCTCCTTTAGGATGGCCTATCTGGTACCAACCAAGGCCTATGAGATGATGGGGGTACCATATTTCAAAAGTTTTCAGGAGGCACAGCAAAGACATTTTTATTCATTATGACATTTAGGATGATTCCACACTAGACCTTAAATCCTGGTTCAACCCTGTCCCCAAACTTACATTCTACACTACACTCAAGTTTACCCCTGTAATTATCTTGGGGTATTTTTTGTTTCCACATTACACTGAGGTCACCCCAGTTTCGCCCCACACTTGTCCCGGGATAAACGGATAACCAGGGATAAATGCAAGGTATTGTGTGGTGAGTCAGCGCTGCTCCAGGAGCTCAGGAGCCAGCACAAACCCCTTCTCTCTTCGCTCCCCCCTCCCCCCGCCTTGGCAGGCCGGCTGGGGAAGGGAAGGCTTTTGAAGATGCCTCCCCCCTTTTTGCTTCCCCTTCTGACACACTTCCAGTGATGTCAGGGGGCGTGGCATATGCTAATGAGTTATGCTAATAGCACATATGCTAATGAGCTCCTGCACCTCTTTTTTTCTACGAAATGACCCCTGTGGCGAGTTGAACTCTGATAAAACCAGGGATGAGATTCAAGTGCGGAAAGGACCTTAATGGGGTATAGGCTGCAGGCCCTTGGAGGGAAGAGTTATTTGGGTGTTTTGTATAGTGGTTAGAGTTTTGGGCTAGGATCTAGGAGACTCAGGTTCAGATCCCCACTCAGCCATGGAAGCTCAGTCGGTGACCTTGAGCCAATCTTACACACAGTCACCCTAACCTACCTCACAGGGTTGTGGTGAAGACAAAAAAGGAGGAAAGGAGAACAATGTAAGTCCCCACTGGGGAGAAAAGCAGGGGTATAAATGAAGCAAATAAATAAACAAACATTGTGCGTTATATGTTATATGCTGAACGATTTCTCCACATGCATCAATTAATAACAAAATTGTTAGCTGAGCGCTATTGATATGATTCCATTTCCAAATGCTAAGATAATAAAAGGTTTGCATCACTTTGTAGTGGCAGGATTAGTACCTGTAGAATAAATTGTATAATAAATGGGAATGAATGATGTTTATTGCATCTGGACTCTGGTTACAACTGTCTCTGTACCTTATAATGCATTTTCAGCACACTTTTAGAAGGCAGAATGTGCTTCTTTGTTTCTGTCCCTTTTTGTATCTATCTGGATTCAATTTTGACATTAAAGTTGCATTTGGTCTTTAATTTGGACTACGCTGACAGCTGATTCTAATTTCTATCTGTTTACACAGGAGCAAATGAAAAATGCGCATACACACTTTAGCTCCTGTGCCAGCTCGGAAGATCGGGTTGCTCTCTGTGTCGACTATTCTAATTATGACATGAAGTGCTACCCACAGGACTTAAAACAAAACTCGGTTGTCAAGAGAACCAGTTCTTACTTAAACAAATATTGCATTTATAAGCATAACCAGGAAAGATCTGTTGGAATCAACCGCAGTTTCAAATAGTTTCAGAACAGGGGTCTGAATGAATGGGACACTCAAATCAAGTTGCACTTTAAAGGCTTCCACAACTGTTTGTGTGCATGATGCCCTACCTAGTTGTTGTGCTCGTCTGAGATTCTTTGGGTCTCAGCCAATAATGGATGCCGCTCAGAGACTCTAAGAATCATAGAACCACAGAGTTGGAAGGGGCTATACAGGCCATCCAGTCCATCCCCCTGCATCCCTGACAAAGGTTTTTCCAGCTGCTGCTTAAAGACTGCCAGTGAGGGGGAGCTCACCACCTCCCGAGGCAGAGGATTCCACTGTTGCACAACTCTTTCTGTTAAATTTTTTCCCCTAATATCCAGCCGGTACCTGCCCGCCCTTAATTTAAACTCATGATTATGAGTCTTATCTTCTGCTGCCAACAGGAACAGCTCCCTGCCCTCCTCTAAGTGACAGCCCTTCAAGTCAGTCATGTCCCCCCTCAACCTCCTCTTCTCCAGACTAAACATTCCCGAATCCCTCAGCCTTTCCTCGCAGGGCTTGGTCTCCAGGCCCCCGATCATCCTCGTCGCTCTCCTCTGCACCCGCTCCATTCTGTCCACATCCTTTATGAAGTGAGGCCCCCAGAACTGCACACAAGATTCCAGGTGCGGCCTGACTAATGCCGCGGACAGCAGGACTATGACATCTTGCAGTTTGGATGTTATGCCTCTGTTGATACACCCCAAGATCGCATTAGTTTTTTTTGGGGGGGGGTCACTGCATCACACTGGCTGCTTATATTTAACTTATGGTCCACCCATACCCCAAGATCTTGTTCACACATGCTGCTACCCAGTAGCGTATCCCCTATCCAGTATGCGTGTTCCTCATTCTTGTTCCTGGTCATTTGAGTTCCTGGTCCTCAAGCAGACCAAGAAGCATTTCTCAGCCTCTGGTTTTACTTATTACATTTTCCTGGCTGCCCTTTCTTTTAAGGAGCTGAACAAACACATTCTATCCCCTAACTTCATCCTCACCCTGACCTGGATGGCCTCAGGCTAGCTCAATCTCATCAGATCTCAGAAGCTAAGCAGAGTTGGTCCTGGTCAGGTCTAGGATGGGAGACCACCAAAGAACTCCAGGGTCGCTACACAGAGGCAGGGAATGGCCAACCACTTCTGTTCATCTCTTGCCTTGAAAACCCTACAGGGTCACCATGAATCTGCTGAGGCTTGGTGGCACTTTCCACCATCACATCCACCAATTCTATCCTCACAGCAACTGTAAAACTAGGCTGAGACATGAGTGACTGATCTATGGTTGCCCTGCAAGGTTTATGGCTGGTCTGGGATTTAAAGATCCATTCCCATGGTCTAAACCCAACACTTAGCATTAACTTTGAACCTGTGGGCACAACCCATCTGCTTCCCCTACACCACAGCTGCCACAAAGAAAACAATGGACTCAGTGAAGTCTTCATGCAGAAGGAGATATGGGAAACTTGTGCTTCGGGAGATGGGGGAGGACAGGGAGATCTATATGCAAACATATGGGAGGCTCACATGCCTGATGACCCATGCACAGGTGGTCAAAGTCTAGTGAGAGAAAGCGGGGAAGGCTATCTCTGTTCAGTCTCTTCCCCTGGATGCAGTTGTGCCTGGGAAATACTAGATATCAGCAATCAGATCTAAACACTATTTGTTACACTACTAGTAATGTTCTTATATCCATGGGTCATTTCAAGCAGGAGCTCGGGGGAGCGCAGCTCCGGGAGTTGGTGCCAGAGCCCCCCCCCCCCCCAGGGGAATGCCTGCTTGTGTCATGGCTGCAGCAAAATGACCCCATCCCATCCCCTGGAAAGGTCTTTGCTCCTCCGACCAGCCTTCTGAAAGCTTCAGCCACCACTGAAGCTATCCTCCCAGAATAGTGGTATTTCTGAGGCCTGGCTTAGTAGCTGTCCCCTCTCTGCCAGCTCTTTCTTTCTCTCTTTCTCTCTCTCTCTCTCCTTTCTTTCTTGCCCTCTGACATACTTCTAGTGATGTCAGGTGGTGTAGCATATGCAAATAAGTTATGCTAATGAGTTATGCTAATGAGTTATGCTAATGAGCTCCTGCACCTCTTTTTCTATGAAATGACCCCTGCTTATATCACAGGTGGCCTCAAGTTCCAGATTATCTGTGAGACCACAACCAAAACCAGGGGTCATCTCATAGAAAAAGAGGTGCAGGAGCTCATTAGCATAACTCATTAGCATAACTTATTTGCATATGCTGCATTACCTGATATCACCAGAAGTATGTCAGAAGGCAAGAAAGAAAGAAGAGAGAGAGTGAGAAAGAAAGAAAGAGAGAGAGAGAGAGAGAGAAAGGAAGGAAGGAAGGAAGGAAGGGAGGGAGAGAGGGAGGGAGGGGACAGCTACTAATCCAAGCCTCAGAAATACCACTATTCTGGGAGGATAGCTTCAGTGGTGGCTGAAGCCTTCAGAAGGCTGGTCAGAGGAACAAGGACCTTTCCAGGGGACGGGGTCATTTTGCTGCTGGCATGAGACAAGCAGGCATTCCCCTGTGTGTGGGGAGGGTTTGGTACCAACTCCCAGAGCTGCACTCCCCTGAGCTCCTGCTCGAAATGACCCCTGACGAAAACTATCAAGGCCAATGACCTTTCAAAGTCAACAAAGATGGGCATGGAAATAAAATTTAATCCCTTCTACACTCCTGTACAGCAAAACAAGATAGATGAGGCAACTGGTAGGGTAAGGGTGACATCATTCGTAGTGATGCCAGCCTCCAGGTGGGACCTGGGGATCCCCTGGAATTACAGATCATCTCCAAATGAGAGAGATCAGTTCCCCTGGAGAAAACTGATGCTTTGGCTCTGTACTCCACTGAGGTCTTTGTCCTCCCCAGAATTCATACCCAAATCTCCAGGCAGCCTTACCCCATCATCCCCTGCTGGTGGCCAGTGGGGACCTGGCAATTCTACTATTGACTAGGCATTGTAACTTTGCAGCTGGAAATTTTGGGAGATTTAGGAGTGGTCTGTAGGGTCGTCAGGTACCCCCTGGCAACCAGCAGGGGGTGGGGACTTACTGGAAGCAAAGAGAGGTGTGGCCAGCAATGTGGTGAGGTCACTATCAGTGCACAGCAGAAGTGACATCATCATGTCACTGGGGCAGTCTGGTATTTGGACAAAAACTCTCCGGTAGAAGTCATCTTACCATAGAGTTTTTGTCCAGGTACTAGAGTGTTCCTGCATTCCTAGTGATGTGATGACTGATGTGATGACGCTGAGCGACGAAAGTCACTTTACTGCATTGCTGGCAAATCAGGTCTAGGCCTCCTTTTGCTGCCAGTCAGTCTCCCGCCAGCCAGCTGATCAGCACTGGGGCAGGGGCCCCGGAGTGGGGGATCCCCCAAGGCCCAGTGAGGGCCTGGTAAGCCATGGAGCCTGGAAAGGGCAGGAAGCTCAACAGGGATGTGATGCCATAAAATACAGCTTCTGAAATGTTCATTTCCCCCAGGGGAATGGATTTCTATACTGGGGATTGGTTGTAATTCTGTGAGAACTCCAGGCCCTACCTGGAGATTGGCAACCCTAAGGCATTGTGAGGATTGTTGGCTGGAGGTGTCTGGCAGTAAAGACATTGCTGTGCTTGACCAGTTGCCCCAGGGGAAGCAGGCTTCCATTCGGCAGCGGCTCCATATGCAGACAGTCACTGCGATCCAGTGTTTTCATTGTATTGTATCATCTACTGTGGGTTTTTATTGCAAGGTTACAAATTCTGTCCGTTATTATTTACTACTTGCAAAGAAATCATTCCCTTAAAGTTGCTGCAAAAGGACTTCCGATGGAAAAAAAGCCATATTCTTTGCTACCATCTTGTGGCTGATTATGCAAATAGCACGGAAGAACTTGCAGAGGGTGCAGTTGGGAGAAGCCTCCCACGAAATTATCAAAATGAAGGCATGAATCTATTCTCCATGAGCTAATTTAAAATCTGGTGGTGAGGGATACATAAACTGTCAGACGGAGATCAGTTGTAAAAGCGGGAGATCTCCAGGCCCCACCTGGAGGCTGGCAATCCTAACAACAATGAAAAAACAAAAAATCAGCAGCAAATGCTCTTAAAAACAAGAATATGAGCCCCTCACAATAAAAAGCTTCCCATTGTCCTGTAGGTGTGCATGATACCCAACATTACTGTTTCTTCTCTGTATCTGGCTCTTAGTTTCTTTTCATGTAAGGGAGATTGGGGCCTTTAGGAGTGGCTCTAATAAGTCTGCAATGAGTGGGCAGAGCCGGTGCTACCATTAGGTCAGCCTAGGTGGCTGCTTAGGGTGCATACCTCAGAGGAGCGCAGAACTGATAGTCAGCATTACTGTGCAGGAGCCCCGCTCACCAGCCCTGTGAGCAGGCCAGGGAGCAGTGCAGTACAGAAGGCTGCTCCAATACAGAACAAACTCCCAGTCTGCCCAGCGAACCCCAGTGGCATTTATTCTGAACAGCAGCTCCATGGGGACAACCAACTCAGATGGGGGTGGGGTGGGGGGTTAGCCAGTAACTAGTATGTTTCCCCCAAGTTGATCAGCTAGGATGTTTAAGGCCTGGAAGTAGTGCAGAGGGAAGGGTTGTCTGTCCCATGCCACATCTCCCGATTCATTTATTTAGATACTATTTATATTCTGCTTTCCTCCCCAGTGATTACCCCAAGTGGCTTCTTTCTCTAGGGTTACCAGCCTCCAGGTGGGGCCTGGGGATCTCCTGCTTTTACAACTGATCTCCAGCTGACAGAGATCAGCTCCCCTGGAGAAAATGGCTGCTTTGAAGGGTGGACTCAATGGCATTGTACCATGCTGAGGTCCCTCCCCTCCCCAAACCCTGCCCTCTCCTGAATCCACTCCCAAAGTCTAGGCACTTTCCAACCCTTACCTGGCAACCCTATTTTTCTCCTCTCCTCTGTCCTTTTCCTCTCAACAACCCTGTGAGGTAGATTAGGCTGACAGTGTGTGACTGATCCAAGGGCACCCAGCAAGCTTCCATGACAGAGTGGAGATTCGAACCTGAATCTCTCAGATCCTAGTCTGACACTCTACTACACTATCTTTGTTCTCATTACCTTCCCATGCTGCTCTTTGACAATAAAAGACATGCTGGAGATCTGAGCATGGGTCTTTCAGCATCTCACCTGGTTTGACCATTAGTTTGCAGGCCCCATAGTAATGTATAGCTGTGAGAGTTGGACCGGTCAGGAAGGCTGAGCGTTGAAGAATAGATGCCTTTGAATTATGGTGCTGGAGAAGACTCTTGAGAGTCCCTTGGACTGCAAGGAGATCAAATCAGTCAGTCCTAAAAGAAATCAACCCTGACTGTTCCCTGGAAGGCCAGATACTGAAACTGAAGCTCAGATACTCTGGCCACCAAATGAGAAGGGAGCACTCACTGTAGAAGACCCTGATGCTGGGAAAGATTGAAGGTCAAAGAAGAAGAGGACAGCAAAGGATGAGATAGTTAGACAGTGTTATCAATGCAACGAACATGAAGTTGTGCAAACTCTGGAGGATGCCGGAGGACTGCGGAGGGCCTGGCATGATGTGGTCCATGGGGTTGCGAAGAGTTGGACTCCACTGTGCGACTGAACAACAAAACTGCAGGCCCCAGCTGCAAGCCAGTGCATCAGTATTATCCAGCAGGTGGAACCACTCCCAGAAGGTGAAGAGAACTCGATAATATTCAAGTGGCTGTGTTGACCTTTTTCTCCAGCATCTTAGAACCAGCTTGGTAGGACTGTTAGTGTGTAGAACATCCTCGGGCTACCAGGCTGTGACAGGGCTGGCAACTGGCAGGAGACTTGGGAGCTGTCTTCTGCTATGTCATTTCTGGGGGAAACCCAGAAGTGATGTTGGGTAGCTCTAGGAATCGCAGGAAACTCTATGATTTCCCCCAAAGTGATGCAGCAGAAAAGGCAATGCGGGTGTTTTTAAATTGATTTTTCTCCTGCCACCACTCAGAGTAGCCGTGGGCAAAGAGGGCTGCTGGCTGGAAGCCTCCTGCCACAGTGGGAGGGTTAGCAGCCCTAGAACATCCTCTCGGTGGTCCCAATCTTGGTGCTAGAAGTTAGTTTCAAAATGTATGACAAAGCATACCAAGTTAGCCCTGACCTGGATAGCCCAGCCAAGCCCAGTCTCATCAGATCTCGGAAGCTAAGCAGGGCTGACGCTGGCAAGTATTTGGATGGGAGACCTCTAGAGAATACCAGGGTCAGGAGGTAAAGACAGGCTATCAAGTCCCTTCTCTGAACGTCCTCCTTGCTCCAGTAGGAGTCATCAGAGGTCACCATGACTTCCAAGCATGGGAACATACACACACACACAAAAGGCAAAAATACCCCCCCCCCCCAAGCATATCAAGTTTTGAACCCTGGATGACTTTGTTGCTTATCTTGAGCAACTTCACATCTTCAGCTTTCAAAGGGACACCAAGAGCCATTGGCAGAGGATAGTAGCAGCTCACTGACTTGAGTGTGCCTCCATTTGGAAGTGCAGAGAAAGGATGGGATTTATGTGGCCATTGTTCTGCCAGGTGACACATGAATCACTACTTCAGTAAGCTATAAGGAACAACTGCCATGACTATCAGAGAGATGGGGAAGGGGTACAGTCAAGGGTGGAGGGGCTCTTGAAGCTTGAGAAGGTGGTCCATCTCTGTGACATTTTAAACATACAAAGTGTCTTTACACTGAATGTGATGATTGCTCCGTTGAGGTCTGTATTGTCTACTCAGATTGGCAGCGTCTCTTCAGTATTTCAGGTAGAAATCTTTCACATCCCCTTTTATTTGATAACTAACTGGAGATACGGGTAACAGAACCCGGGACATTCTGTGTGCAATCAGATGCTCTACTAGCCACAGCCCATCCCCTTCCCTTAACATAATAACATCAAATTGCAGGAAGTGGCTGTCCCTTCTCTGCTGCCCCATTTGCCAGCTGCGCCCCTAGGGGGCCGTCTAGTTGGCCTAGTGGCTGTCTAGTTGGCCCTGGCAGTTCCTCTAGAGAAAATGGATGCTTTGGAGGGTGGGCTCTATGGCATTGTACCTCATTAAGGTCCCTGTTCTCCCCAGGCTCCATCCCCAAATCTCCAGGAGTTTCCCAACCTGGATCTGGGAACCCTACCCTCCCATCCCCCACTAGTGGCTGGGGGCACTTGGCAACTCTAATTAAATATCCATAATGTGAATTGCTTCACTGATTAGAACTATATCTAGCAGAACTCTCCCCCCCCCCCCGAAACACCCACTAGGAATAAACAATGAGAAAGACTATCCTGCAGATCTTCCAGTTGGGTCTGGTCATTCTTTCCATACTAATACCACTGTGTTCTCTACTCCCTTTCCTCCCCAAAGTACAATATCTCTGGTCTGTTGATGGATAGCCTCTGCTGGCTTAACATCTAGCAGCTATCATACTTCTGTTGAGATTCCTTGACCTTTCCTTGTTGCTGAAACAAAGTCTCATTCCTTGGCTCAAGATGAAAGCTTTGTTAGAGAATTTCCACTCCTGCTTCTTAGGTGTTCTTCCTGCCTCGTTGCATATTTCTAAATATTTTGTACTATTCTTAGCATCTCCTCCACTGATTTGTTTTCTTACCCGTCTTGTTTCTGATCCTCTAATTTCTGCTTGTTCCAGGGCTGGGACTTGTAGGGCATCTAAATTTCTAACTAGTACATTTTCATCACGATCTTTCTCCCATGAGCTCAGTGCGGCACACCTGGTTCCTCCTCCTCTGTTGATCCTCACTACAAACTCTGTGAGGGAGGTTAGGCCAAAGGTCATCTGGTGAGCTTCAGGGCAAAGTAGGAACCCCAACTCGGCTCCTGGTTTGACACTCTACCCATCTCACAAGGCTGGCTCTCAAGGCTGCCTTTTGTGTCAGTTGCTTCAGAGGAAATTAGTTTCATCTAGGGAGGTTCTTTTCATAAAATTCAGCATTGATAGCCCACAAACACATCCTCATAGCTGTGCCCCACACGGTGCCTCCCATAGTGAATCCCATACTTCTCAACTCAACTCTGATCTTTAAGTCCAACAGGGGCTGACTCTGATAAAAGGAAGCCCGCTTCAATTTGGGATTTCCATTAATGGAATCCCATTGTCAGTTATCTAGAATATTGCTATACTCCTATGGATTTGCTGTTTGGCTGCTGAGAATGGGTCTGTCACTTGGTGTTGGATGCTGGTGCATGATGCATGAGTCCGCCCCAGAAAACTCCAGCAGGTTGTCAGTCCTACTGATTCTCTATAACTGCACAATTTGCATAACGGAGAGGGGATGTGAAATGCAGTGCAAAATTGTGATCCCTGTCTTCCCAAAAGCCAGGGCCGGCTCTATCACTAGGCCAACTAGGTGGCTGCCTAGGGACGCAGCTGGCAAATGGGGCAGCGGAGAAGGGATGGCCAGCGGGTGAGGAGGGCGCATTGCAGAGGGAAAGAACGTGGTGAGCCTAGCTGCATGTTGAACAGAGGGGAGCGGTGCCTTCTGGGAAGGGAGTCCCCACCCCAGCCCCACTCCATCCTTAGCCCTGTCTCCCCCCCTTCCTACAAGCATGTGAGTTTCCTTTGGCTCGCAGTGGCTGTTGAGAACCAGCTTTGCCCAATGTGTGTGTGGGGGAAAGACGGGCAGGCAGATGCCCCAGATCCCCCCTCTGGCTCATGCCATGGGGGGGGGGGAGTCAAAGGAAGCAAGAGGGAGGGAGGGCAAGAGAGGGGTCATATCGATGGGGTGCTTGGGTTTTCTGTCCAAACCACTCCTCCCCCTCCTCATTCTGATCAGGAAAGATGTTTTGGCTGATCAGGAAAGAGCGGGAAAGGCACAGAGCGCATGCACCCCTCCCCTCCTCCACCTCTCCGCCTCCACCCCACCCCACCACCGCTCCTCCCACCCCCACTCCTCCTGTGCCCACCGGCCACTGCACCTCGCACCTCTTGCCTCATGCCCCACGGCAGCCTGTGGCTGAAGGGGAAAGCCAGCCCCCCAGAAAGGAGTGCACCCCCAGGCCTTTCTGCCCCCCGGGCTGCCTCCGTGCTGGCTTGTGTGCAGCCCCATGATGGGATGCCCCAGCCGGATCGGGGACCCGGCCCACACTGCGCCCCCCCATCCTCTGCCTGCCGGCCTCTCGGAAAGCACAAAGGCACCCTGACCGGCTGGCTGGCTGTCTCCAAGGGTGAAGAACGGCCTGGCAAGTTGGCTCCCTGGGCTGCAGCACCCCGTCTCTTGCCAGGCTGGCCTTCTCTTGCTTCCCCCTTCCAAGCTGCATCTCCTGGGAAAAGGGGGGGCACAACCCAACCACCCCCACTAAGGATGCAGTCATCTGCAGTTCTGTTTCAGCTGAATTAGGGTTTGGCTACAAAGCAGAGGAAGGTCTTTGCATGAGGGGAAAATGCTGCTTTGGGGTGCAAGGGATCCAAGCCCTTTTTCTCCCCCCTCTCCCAGCCCGCACTAGCCTGGAAGCAGCAGCCATGTGGCTGCTGTGGGGGCGAAGGGGAGATGGTTCACCAGAGTTCAGTCTTTATTGTTTTTATTAACTTCATCCCCCCCGCCGTCGCCGCCTTTCTCCCCAATGGAGATGCAAAGTGGCTTATTGCAGCCTTCTCTCCTCCATTTTATCTTCATAACAACCCTGTGTAGGTGAAGAAGTATGCTCACGCTGAGGCCCCATTCTTGCATGTACACGGGGTTGAGCCTGGTTTGTCTTGGGGGTGCTGCCTGCTGGAGATCTCCAGACCCCACCTGGCGGTTGGCACCCCTTTATGTTTGAAAATTGGTGGGTGCATGGGGGGGGGGGGGCAGAAGGTATCCTTGCCTAGTGTACAAAAAACCTGGGGCCAGCCCTGCCAAAAGCAGAACACACAGAATGGACAAATGTAGCTCAGGGTTGCCAGCAGGCTGGAGAAAAGATGCCCTGTTATTTACCAGGTGTTACTTACCATCATACCGTGAGAATCTTCAGCTGCCCGTTTCCACACATTAAGGCTCTGGGAAAGGGCCAGAACATCTGTCTCCAGGAATTCTGGTGACCCTATGAGCATGAAAACCACACAGATCACACTGTGACACAAATGACATTTGATAAAATTTATATTACTTATCCAAAATAGCAATTTGTTCAACCAACTTAACAATATTAAAAAATTACAATACTACAATGAGCACCCGGTTTAAACTCATTTCCACAGAAGTCTTCCTCAGGAGTAATTCATTATTGTATTTTGTAAGGAGGTGTCAGCTTCTTGATCCAGTTCAAAAATATATATAGGAGCAAACTTCTTAGTTTCTTCAAAGTATCCTGGAAAAACCATGGTAATTAATAAAGCAACATGAAGCTGAATGAAACCCAATCATTATGAACTATAATGTATTATTATTTATATGTTTATTATAACTTACTTATGGTTCCTTTATAAGTGTTTATATTGGGAGCTAGCCTATGCTCTCTTGGTGCATAAAGCCTCCTCATAAAGCCTCCTATGCTCTCCTCGGTGCATAAAGCCTCCTTTCCTTTATTATTTTAACAACACAGTTTGGAGCCCACAAGAAATCATTTGGTGAGCTATAAGTCTTTTTAAAAATGCTGGTCACACCTGCTCTGACCTGGATAGCCCAGGCCAGCCTGATCCGGTCAGATCTCAAAAGCTAAGCCGGGTTGACTCTGGCAAGTATTTGGAAGGGAGACCTCCTTGGAATCCCAGCAGTTGGGAGGCAGTGGCAGGCTTTATTCAGCCACCTCTCTGAATATCCTCTAGGCTCCCAGTAGGGGTCAGTCACCAGAAGTCACCATGACTTCCACGTGCACATAAAAATACAAAAAAGGCTGGCATGGTGGATCACTTCACATCTTTTTGAGCCCTGCAGAAACCAAAGTAGTTTCAAATACTTGAAGGACCATCTCTCCCTGTATGAACCTGTGTGGCTCCTCAGTTCATATGCTGGAGGTACAGCTTGGCGGCACAGCCTTATTAGCTGACAAGCTTAAGTATGCCATTCATAAACAGACAAGAGACCAATGGATGGATGCCCTAAAGAAGTCTGTGATCATGCAAAAACAAAAATGGGGATCTGACCTGGAAGGCAAGATCCTGAGCATCTCAGTTTTCATTTCAAGGGCCAAACCAGAGATGATGGGAGACCCACGAACTGATTGCCAGACCATTTTTACTAGCAGCCATGCAGGGCCCGAATTCAATCAGGACCCGAGTGCTGGGGAAGAAGGAGTTTAACCCTTTCTCCCATCTGGTTTCTCTGATTAAAACTGAACTCCACTAGGCTAGCTTTTTTTCTCCTAGAAGGAAGAAGACAAGCAGAGAGAGGATTAATTTGCATCCTGCTTCCCCCCCAGCTGACAACAGACACCTCCACCTTATCCTCACAACACTCCTGTGAGGTAGGTTAAGCAAAAAGAGAACAAATAGCCAAAGATCACCCAGGAAGCTGTCATGGCAGTATCAGGATTTGAACTTGGACCTCCCAGATGCTAATCTGATACTCAAACCACTACAGCACGATGGCTTTCCAGAATGTCTTTTCTTCCTGCTCAGAAGATAATAATGGATAGTGGAGAGCAATGTTCCCTCTAAACTTTCATCTGTTGTGAACAAAAATTCTACTTCATGAACGAAAAAAATCTATGAGCATGAGAGTTGTGAGAAGGTTAATTTTTTTTTTTAAAAAAAATAATTTCAGTTTGGAAATGGAAAGCAAGGGAGAGAAAGCAAGGGAGAGAAAGGGAAAGAAATGGAGAGAAAGAAAGGGAGAGAAAGAAAGGGAGAGAAAGGGAAAGAAATGGAGAGAAAGAAAGGGAGAGAAAGAAAGGGAGAGAAAGGGAGAGAAATGGAAAGAAAGGGAGAGAAAGAAATACAAAGAAAGAGAGAGAAGGATGGAAAATGAAATGGAAAGAGAGAGCAAAAGGGGGGGGAAATGGAAAGAAAGAGAGAAAGAAATGGAAAAAAGAAATGGAAATAAAGAAATAGAAAGAAAGGGAAAGGGAAAGGGAAAGGGAAAGGGAAAGGGAAAGGGAGAAAGAAAGAAAGAAAGAAAGAAAGAAAGAAAGAAAGAAAGAAAGAAAGAAAGAAAGAACACCAAGGGCTATGTCTGCCCCCCACCCTTGCCTCACTTGCTCTCTTTCACATGCACACACAATGGCATGGGAAAAAAGAAGAGGAACTGTGTGGCCTGGCTGGAGCCCTCCTTCACCCTCCCTGGCAAAAGGCTCCCCCCCACCTCACAGTGCTGGCAGTGAGTGTTCCTTGAAGAGCCTTGCCACCATGTTTTAGTTAAAGATCCATGTGTGTCTGGGAAAGGAACCATGCAGCCTGGTTGCCCCCCCCCCCCCCCCGGAAAATGGCTTCCCCCCAAACCCCCCCCCCCAGTACTGGTGATGAGAGGCCCTTGAAGAGCCTTGCCGCCGCATTGCAGTTAAAGATCCATGTTGGGGGAGGAACCACGTGGCCTGTCTGGGGCCCTCTCCCTCCCTCCCTCTCTGGCAAAGAGCTTCCCCCCAATCCCCTCCTGGCAGAGAGGGTTGATTGACTCACTTGATGTGGGGCAGGGCAGCAGGTCTTCTTGGGTGACAGCGGGGCCTCCAGTCCCGACTCTGAGCTCTCACTACTGGCTGGCACAACAGGAGGGCTGGTGCAAGCTCCTCCTCTAATAGGGCCCACAGCCAGGTCCCACCCAGACCTCCAGCCAAAACAGTGGACTGGCTGAGTCAGGCCAATCACGGAGTGGGAGGAAGGGACAATGGGGCTGCCTGCTTCTTGGACCTGCTGTGCTGGGATGAAAATCCCAGTGCTGAGGTCTGCGAAACTGTGCTCCAGCGCACCCTAGTGCAGCCTATAGGGAACCCGGGTGGAGAGTCTTTTTAGATCAGCAAAACTCCATGGGGAAACAATTCCCCTGCAGGTTTCAGCTCCATCCCAAATTTAGGCTTTGCATAGCTGCTGTTTCCTTTTCAGAAATGCTGGGAAGATCTAATTGTAATCCTAGGTTTCTTGCCGCAGGTTTCAACAATACACAGCCGGGTGGAAAATAACTATGTGATGATGAAGACCCCCACACTTGGTGTCTTAGGGTCAAGCTGATGGAGCTCTGCCTGCTTGAAGTGTGTTTTGGAATGAACTCTGAGCATTTCTCCCCATCTTCTTGGCACTTCTTGTTGTCTTGGTTGGAGCAGTTTCCAAAAAAGCCAGTAAAAATTCTCATCCGGAGCTCTGTGTTAACCAGCCGGATAATGTGGACCTTGCAAATGGAACGGATCTTTTGACCCTAAGAGGTTGTTGCTATGATACATACTGTAAACAGAGAAACAACTTTCTGAACATTCAGTAGTGTTCTCATGGTCAGATGCTGCCGAGGAGCAATAGGGGTTTGTGTTGACAATCAAAGCCAATTAGAAAAGGATTAGTCAACAATAAGAGTCTCTGTCATTCCTCCTTTGGAGAAATTCCACTTTCTTGTTGATATCTTGGTAGGGTAACAATAATGATTAAGTGCTGTAAAATCTCAACTGACTCGTGGGACCCTTCATGGGATTGCTAAGGCAAGACATAGTCAGAGATGGTTTGACGTCATCTTCCTCTGCGTAGCAACCCAGGTCTTCCTTGCTGTTGTTCTCCTATCCAAGTGCCAACTATGGCCAACCTTGCTTAGCTTTTGACTCTCCACAAGCTTGGGGCTAGTCTATGGATAAAGCTCTGGTTTTTATGCAGCCATTGCAGTGACTATGTAATCATCTGCTTGTTAGAAGTGTTCGGAACAAGCTGTTTCTCTCTGAGATAACTTGTCTTTAAAAGGAATAAATGAAGCAGCTGATTTTTTGCTTATCCTGGTATACCTTCATCTGCCCCAGGGGTATTTTTGGGCAGGAACGCACAGGAATGGAGTTCCGGCTGGCTCCTGAGTTGGCCACACCCAGCAGGAACTCATTAGCATAATAGGCCACACCCAACAGCAGACACTCACCAGGACTGGCTACATTAGGGGTATGTAGCCTAACATGCAAATTAATTCCTGCTGCAAAAAAAGCCCTGGGTTTTTGACAACGAACAAGGTAAACAGAATAAGAAGCAAAAGGTGGGTGTGGCTGGATGGCCACTCTTCTGGTAACATGGGGGTGTGGCCTAATATGCTAATAAGCTGTGCGGTCAGTGGTGTGGCCTAATATGCTAATGCGTTTCTGCTGCTGGGTGTGGCCTATTATGTTAACGAGTTCCTGCTGGGCTTTTTCTACAAAAAAAAAGCCCTGATCTGCCCAATATCTCCATGTTGTTTGCTATCCAAGGTGCGGAAGCTAGGCAAAGAAAATATTTAGCAGTGCTGGTTGGTGGAGGCTACACACAGAGAGAGTGCTCTTGTTGGAGTTCCCAGGAAAAATCACACTGTCCCATTGGTTTAAGTTTTGGTGGTGGAAAGTGCCATCAAGTCGCAGCCAATTTATGGTGACCCAGGAGAGTTCTCAAGGGAAGAGATGAACAGCAGTGATTCTCCATTGCCTGCCTCTGCGGAGCCACCCTGGAATTCCTTGGTGGTTTCCCATCCAAGTAGTAACCATGACTGATCCTGCTTAGGTTCTGAAATCTGATGAGATTAGGCTAGCTTGAGCCATCCAGGTCAGAGCACTCTAAGTTTTCACTTTATGTATTTAAAATATATTTAAAAGTTTTGTAAGCTGGCCAGAAACTTTAAAAAATAAACATCCCCCCCCCCCCCGGCAGCATTTTGAATGGGTAATAATAATCAACACAGGTCAAACCATAAACCATTTATTTTGTTTAAAGAAAAGGCATTTGAATTTTTCTTAACCTCCACATCTAGTACAGAGGCCCCTTATTTATTGCTTTATCGGGTTTCCACCTTTTCCTGTACACCCCCCCCCCACCCGGCTGTGACCTTTACAGCTGCAGCATATAGAGAGTCTATAATTGAAAACCTTCACCTGTTGATTCTGCAGGCAGCACTACTGTTAAAGGCACAGGGCTCCCCCCGCCCCCCGCCGCCCATCTGCTGCAAATCCAACTGAGGCATTTTTAGTCCACCCTTTCTCTTTCACAATACAAGAATTTGTGGGCACTCAATGAAATTGCCGAACAGTCGGGTTAGAATGGATAAAAGGAAGTACCTCTTCACCCAAAGAGTGATTAACACATGGAATTCACTGCCACAGAAGGTGGCGGCAGCTACAAGCATGGACAGCTTCAAGGGGGAATTAAATAAACATATGGAGCAGAGGTCCATCAGTGGCTATTAGCCACAAGGTATAGATAGGATCTCTCAGTCTGGGGCAAGTGATGCTCTGTATTCTTGGTGCTTGATTGGGGGGGGGGGGCAACAGTGGAGGGCTTCTAGTGTCCTGGCCCCACTGCTGGACCACCTGATGGCATCTGGTGTTTTTGGCCACTGTGTGACAGAGTGTTGGACTGGATGGGCCATTGGCCTGATCCAACTTTGACTTCTCTTATGTTCTTATGTAGGAGCTCAGGGTGGCATAGATGGTTCACATCTCCTCCATTTTACTCTCATGGCAACCCTGTTGGGTTGGTGAGGCCGAAAGGGAGAGAGTAACTGCCTGATGAGCTTCATGGCTGAGCAGAGAGCTGAGGACGGGTCTCCCCGAGCCCTGACTAACACTTCAACCATTACACCTCACTGCTGCTTTCTTGGTAAAATGGTCAAAATGACCAAAACTAGAGAGCTGAGTGAAATGATCCAAGTGTCAGACTAGGGCTGGGGAGACCTCAGCCCCCCATTTATGTACACAATTAGTATGCTGCCTTTCTGCCCAGTCGGGCCATCAAAGCACCTGTTAGAATGATGCTATACTAAAAAACTGAAGATTGAAAAAATACAACACCGTGTAAAGCTAAAAGATTATTATTATAACAATGATAATAGTGACAACTGACACACTGTTATATCCAGTGTATATTCACAATCCCAAAAGGTCAATTTCCAAGGCACAATGAGCATATAAATACACCAAGTGGCATTAGTTCTCACAACTCAAGTTTTTTTTCTTCTTTTGGAAGATTGAAGCAGTCAAGCTGAAAGAGATGAGGCAGCTGCTAAACCCGTTTAGAGACTTCTGTTCTACTTTATTGAATGCATGAAGTCTTTGGCTCCAATCAATTTGCTGTCCTGAGGAAGTTCAACTGAAACTGCCTGTAGTCTGGTATAGTGTGTTGACTACTTCAGTCTTCTAAAAGAAGAAAAAACAAAGAGACTTGAGTTGTGAGAACTAATGCCACCTGGGGTATTTATATGCTCATTGTACCTTGGAAACTGACTTTTTGCAATTGTTAATATGTATTGGATATAACAGTGTGTCAGTTGTCACTGTTACCATTGTTATAATTGTCTGTTAGCTTTACATGGTGTCGTATTTTTCAGACTCTTAGAATGAGGTGTAATTAAAAAAAAACAATTAAATCCCAAACTAAAATGCATATGTCAAAACACATAAAGTACTAGTTAAAGCACAGGACAGGATTGAGGGATTACTGAGGTAACAACAAAAGTACATGGGTTTATTTGTGGGATTACTGAGGTAACACCAGAGAAAACAGTGTTCACTTGCTGATGGAAGACAGTGACAGAAGAGGACAGGCAAATACCTGTGAGGAGAGAATTCCACAGTTTTGGTGCCATGACTGAGAAGGCCCTATTTTGGGTTGCCATAGGGTTGCCGAGCTCCAGGTGGGGCCTGGAGTTTTCCCAGAATTTCAAGTGATCTCCAGACTATGGTGATCAGTTCCCATGGAGGGAATGGCAGCTTCAGTAGATAGACTGTATGCCATCACATTCCCAGTGAGTTCACTCCCCAAACTCTGCCCTCCCCAAACTGGCGCTGGCAACACTAGGTTGCCAGCTGTCTCATCTCAGGGTTGCTGTGCAGGTAAAATGGAAGGTGAAAGGACCATGCATGTTGGGACTGTGTGCGTGTGTTTGTGTTGCTCTTAAATGACACCCCTGCAGATTCACTGCTTTCACTGTTCTAAGGGGAACTCTTGAGAGGAAGAAACAATGTCTGGTGTTCTATAAATTGGTCAGTAGAGGGCAGTGTTAGAATGATTAATCTCAGACAAGACCCCTTTAAACTTTAAAACACACATTTTGTTGCTGAGATTGGGCCCTAGTATATAGAAATGTGTTTCTACTGAAAATGTATTTCTAGTGAAGCCACTGCTAGGTCTACAGACCACATCTGCATGCAAATTTCAGTTTTGGATTTTTCAGAATGGACCTTCTTTCCCTAGTGATCTAGTAAAATCATTTTGTGATTGTGTCTTTTTGCAACTGGAATCACAGACCATCTGCCTAAAACCCCAGGAAGGCTCCTTATTACTCATTCATGTGATGAAAGTTTGTTTCCAAATTAGGCATCTACAAGTGGAAAGCACAAGAAAGTGTGTGTGTGTGTGTGAGAGAGAGAGACAATAAAGCTAGAACACTCTGTATAGCAGAAGGTGTTATTGAATGCCATTCAGAGTGAAGGAAAGACAAGCCAAGCATGAGGAGATGTTAGTGTTGCCAACTCTGGTCTGGGAAATTCCTGGGGATCTGGAGCTAATGCCTATGGAAGGGGAAATCTGAGAGGGATTTCACATAGAATCTATGGTATACCATTGAGTCTGCCCTCTGAAGCTGCTGAAGGGTTGCCTGTGTGTGCACACATGTATAGTCTTTGCCTGTGGAGTGCCCCCTTTACAATCTCTCCCCTCAAAAAAAAACTAAATGGGGTTCCCAACTGCATCTTGGGAAATTCCTGGAGATTTGGGGAGGGTAGGGTTTGGGGAAGGGAAAGAGGTTAGTGTGGATGTGATGACATAGAGCCTGCCCTCCAAAGCAGCCATTTCCTCCAGGGGAACTGATCTCTGTCATCTGGAAACCCATTGCAATTCTGGGAGAATATCAGCCCCTTCCTAGCAGCTGGCAACCCTTGCAGATCATAGAATCATAGAGCTGAAAGGTACCTCAAGGGTCATCAAGTCCAACTCTCTGCATAATGCAGGAAATTCACAAATAACTCCCCCACATCCCCCCACCCCGTGACCCCTGTTCCATGCCCAGATCAATCCTCCATGATTTCCAGCCAAACTGGCCTGGAGAAAAATTGCTTCCTGACCCCAAAGTGGCAATCAGCATTTCCCTGGGCGTGTAAGAAAGGGCCACAAGAACTAAGCACTGAGGCAACCCTCCCTGCACTCCCTCTCACAATTTGCATAATTTCACACAATCAGCACTGTTGTCAGATGGCCATCTAGCCTCTGCTTAAAAACTTCCAAAGAAAGGCGAGCCCACCACCTCCTGAGGAAGCCTGTTTCACTAAGGCCGATTCCACACTAGTTGTTGCCCCAGCATCACTCCCCGATAAAATCCGGGGTACAGCAACAGTTCTCCACTTGTTGCTCCAGGTCTGCAGTTGGCCCGAATGTAATCCTCGGTTTTCCCGGATCTTCCGTTTCCAGGATTTTCAGGGGGTTTTTTTTGCCACGGGAGTGAAGTTGGGGCATTCAAGTGGGGAACTCCTTTTGTTGTACTTTTGTTGTACTTTTTTTGTTGATGTCTCCACATTTCTGTGTTGCATTGTTTGCACAAAAGTCGTGCCTGAGTCATGCCACTATTAAAATATGTATTGATGGCTTTGAGGCACAGCGCGAGCTGTTTTTCTTGTCGCCCCCCCCTCCCCGTTGCATTACAACAACACGACACGACATTGATCCATTGTTGTGTGGTTAACATTTTTTGCGGGGCCAATGTATTGCGGGTGATGTGGTGGTGTGGACACAATTTTTGCAGGGGTGACATGTGTTGTGTTGCATGTTCCCACTCCATTTCCCCTCCCTTTCTCACCCTCCCTTTCCCCTCCAACCCTGGCGCAAGCTTTTTTTTCTTTTCGCGGGCATTTCCAAATGGCGAAAGTGATAACATGATGCAGTAATGGTGGCATGGAGGTCCGCCTATGTTAAAAAAGGGGGGGGAAGGGGCGGGTGCATGATGTACTTTCCTGGGAATTATGAAAAACCTTGGCCAATCATGACTTTGTTGCATCACAATGTCATAACGAAACTCTGCCTACATTTTTTTAAAAAGAGGGGGGAGATGGGCGGGGGCTCAAGATTTGGGACAAGGACAGATGCGGAAATGAGGAACTGGCATCAACCCAGTTCAGATTCCTGCAATGCGGAAATGTGCACACTGATTCGGACCAATTAAACCCGGGAGGAAAGGGAAGCAAAGCACTTGTGTGGAATCAGCCTAATGTACCATAACGAGGAGCAAGCCAAAGGTCAGAGCCATGGGGGAATCTTCTCCTCCTCTGAGTAGGCATGCCCCCACCTGGAGATTGGCAATCCTGTTAGAGGGGCATGGAGTGGGCCATGGTATTTTCCAGTTCACTCCCTCCATTGTTCTGGAGGCCGAACAGAAGCAGCTGCAAATCATTTGTTCCTTTTTGGCATGACTACCAGTAGTGTGGTCATGTACCTGTAGGGTCCCTTTAGCCTCCAGTGGGAGATGGGAGGTAGGGTTGCCAGCTCCAGGCTGGGAAACTTCTGAAGGTTTGAGGATGGAGCCTGGGGAGGACAGGGACCTCAGCAGGGTACAATGCCATAGAGTCTGCCCTCCAGAGCATCCCTTTTCCCCCAGGGGCATTTATCCTGTAGTCTGGAGATGAGCTGTAATCCCAGGGGATCCCCAAATCCCACCTGGAGGCTGGCATCCCTGTGCACCTGTTTTCTGGCTCCTTATAAGAAGCAGGCCTCATTCTGACCTTTTTTGAGAATCCAGGGGAAAATCCTATTCTCTTTCCCCTGAACTCGCTTTTCAATGTTTGACCCAACTGTCATTGATGGAGACCTATTTGACTACTGGATGGAACGGCATTATCTGCATCGCATTCCAAGACAGCTAATCCCTGCTAAATTCTTTCTGTTGTGGAAGCAAAGCAGACTTCTGTTCTAAAAATGAAGCCTCAGCGGATCAGGGCTGGTGTTTGGAGAGGGCTACATAATTCATCATCATTATTACCAAGCAAGATGGGATTTTTTGCAAGCAAGAGAATGGGAGATATGGTTCATTACCAGAGTGCCAGTTTGACTGTAACATCCTGTTGATTTTGTACAACCATCCTGGAAATCTTCAGACATCTCCTGATGTCCACTTACTATGCTTCATTTGATTGCATGGTTTTAATGGATCCATTTCCTCTAAATGCTTTACCCATAGAGCAGTACAGAAGAGAAGAGATTGGATTTATACCTTGCCTTTCACTATCCGAAGGAGTCTCAGAATGTCTTACAATCTCCTTCCCTTCCTTTCCCCACAACAGACACCCTGTGAGGTAGGTGGGGATGAGAGAGCTCTTTTGAGAACTGCTCATGAGAGAACAGCTCTGAAAGAACTTGTGACTGACCCAAGGTCACATCAGCAGCTGCACATGGAGGAGTGGGGAGTCAAATCCAGTTTTCCCAGATTAAAGTTCATGCTCCTAACCACTACACCAAACTGGTATTATGGGAGGTGCAGCTTCATTGCCTACTTCAGTTCAAAGCCACCCAATGCTTCCAGTCCATTATAGTTCTGCCATGGCTCAGTGCTAGAACACCTGCTTTGTACACAGAAGGTCCCAGGTTCAATCCCCAACATCTCTACTTAAAAATATCAGGCAGTGTGTGTGTGGGGGGGTCTCAAACTATGGCTTGGGAAACGTTGAAGATTTTGGGGTGATGCCTGGGGAGAGAGCAGTCTGGGGAGGGGAAGGAGCGTATTGGGAATGTGATGACATACAGTCTGTCCTCTGAAGCTGTTGTTACCTCCAAGGCAACTGATCCCAGCTGCCTGGTGATCCGTTAAAATTTCAAAAGAATTCCATTCTCCACCTGGAGACTGGCAACCATAATAGCAGGTGATGTGAAAGACCTCCACTTGAGAACCTGGAGTGTTGCTGCTGGTCAGAACAGACAATACTGACCTTGATAGACCAGTGGTCTGATTCAGTGTAAGGCAACATAATGCGTCTACTTCCTCTATTGCTTCTCTCCTATCGTATTGGTCATGGCAATCATTAACACTACTTACACAAGATGGTTTCAACAAAAAAATTCATCTTTAAAATGCCAGTTAATGTTATTCTTTAACATAACTAATGTGCTTTCTGCATGTAACACTAAAACCTACACGTAATTTCTAAAAAAACTGAATCCATAGTCATCTAGCAAGCACATTGATTTAAAAGCCTGCAGAAGATCTTAGAGGACAAACCCCATGCAAAAATGTGTGACTTACAGTCTAATATAAAACGCTGGGCTGTGTGTTTTCTGTTTTATGGTTCGTATTGTGAATACTTACTCTTTGTCAGCTATAATACATAACATATATTAACATAGGTAGACAACTCATACTGAATCAGAACATTGGTCCAGCTAGCTCAAATATTGTCCAGCACTGGTGGTAGCCCTCCAACATCTCAAGAAGAAGAAAAAAATCCCCGGTACTGGCTACTTGAGATCTTTTTCACTGAAATGTCAGAAAATGAACCCAGGACCTTATGAATGCAAAGTTTGCATTCTATCACTGAGGCATAGCCTCTCCTCTCATCTCATGGTTACTGTTTGGGTCATAAACAAGCTTTGTTCTGCTCAGCAACTAGAAGCCCTTGCATGATGGAAATTCTGGTCACTTAGGGTCAAAGTAGGCGTGGCGCTGGAAGGTGTGTGATGGGCCTTTAGAATGTTTCCCCTAGAATCATAGACGCAGCATGAGCAGAGAGGGACTTTACTCCCCCTCCCTAAACTGTTGTCCCATCCCAATTTCAAATGTTGTCATTGAACTGCTCTTTGACCCACTGGAGGAAACATAAAAGTTGCTTGTATGGTACCCATACATTTCCCCTGGTGGAGAAAACATCAACTCTGCAACGTCATGTCAGTGGCAGCAGGAGAACGAATGACTGCTCCCATCCATCATGCCATGTTTCCGAGGTCAACTGGGCATCTGGCTATTTCTATAGGAAATCCACATTGACGGTCCAGCCATGGATCTTTCAGCATCTCATCTGGCTTGGTCCCTGTTCCCCAAGTATGTGATCTGCTTTGTTTCTTTAAAATATGTGTGCAAAGAGCCAAACACGAATCTTTAATTTCATAATTGGCTCCCTGGAGAAGTTTAAATTCTGTTGTACAAAAGGGCGTGTAGGAGACATGACCAGAGGGTTTAGATTATACTGCTGGGTTATATAAAGAGCCTCTTTAGCAACCATTGAGCATGCATGCTTATTTAAGAAATGCATGAATTAGGAAATTGAAGGCTTGATTTAAAATGGTAATTTAGATATACACCCTCTCAATCTGAGTGGTATGTACGCCCCCCAGTGTACTTCCAACAGTTTCATGTATGGCTCCGTTTGCCTTACCAGAGGAAATGCAGAAGATCTCATCTTTAGAAAAGCCATCAAGGTGGTTCTTTCTTGGTGTCACTTTTCTTAAATGGCCTTAAAAAAAGAAGCTAATGGAGCGCTCATTTCATACAAATGTGTTTTCTTCTCATTTGTGTTTGATGGTATTTACTATTGTGTTTTTATGATATTGTGATTTATGTTTTTATCGCCATATTGCTTTGTAAACCACTTTGAGCTGTCTGGAAAGGCAGGATAAGAAAAACCTGAAAAATAAAAAAGATGCTCACTAACCAGCTTTGATCAGCCTGTTGGTCATTGTTGATAGACTCATCTAGCTGCTGAGTCCAGCTGTCCAGTGTTTGGGTACACTCTTTTATGGTTACAGTGTTTGTGCTGTAAAGCAGCTTGCCAGGAGAAGTGTGAGCAGCTTTGTCCCTTCTTGGTTTTTTGGAGCTCTTGGATGCTCTTTAAAGAGGGCACTTAAAGCCCAGAATGAAGACACTGCAGACTGTTTGCCATTTCTGTAAGTTCATGTTTTAAATGTCTTGGCAGATGTTTCTTTAATGATATGGGAAGTACTATAAACAGTTTGAATTTTACATTTCTTTGTTAGCTGCTTGCAGCTGCAGAGGGGCAGGATGAAACCATTTTAATGAATGTATTTACTAAATTATTTTTGTCCGGCTTTTCTCCCACGCTGGTGTCTGACTCTCAAAGTTACACATAAGCCCCAAATCCTATTTAAACATCAAAAACAACAAAAACCCAGCAGACACCTTTCCATTCAATGCTAAAGCAGATGATGGCATGAGGCTATTGCAGGCTGGTGCTGATTTTACTGTTGTAGCTCCCAGAAGGCCACAGGCTAAAAGCCACAGGCCATGGACCCTTTGACTCTTCCCCTTTAGGTTACACCAAAGGCTCTCACCTTTGGCCAATATGAGACTTCAAATAATTGCAAAAGTGGGAGATGATCAGCCCAGGTGTCACTCAGCTGGCTCAGAAGTACCCAATCCCCTCCCCTTTGCCTAATCCCAGGCTTCAAAAATCTGCAAAAACAGGGGAGGCAGATGTTCATCCTAGGTCATTTTCTTTTAATTTGTTTTTATTTTCTCAAGAAAGACTGGGTTACAGAAGGAAAGAGGGGGTAGGGGGGAAATATGAATTAAACAAAATTATCAAATATAATGGGTAATTACATACAAGAAGTAAAATCAACTGTATTAGTATAAATACATGTTTCAAATATAGAAGCAGACAATAAAACATCATTATTACCGTGTTCTGGAATGGGTTCTCTTTTTAAAAGAATAGGTAGGAACTTTCCTAATATTACTGATAATCTAAGATTAAACCATCCTTAAAACCTGAATATTATCTTAATCATTTGTCAAAATCTAAGTCTTATTCTTACTAAGTATTTAAATACTAGTAGATTACTAAATAAAAAGATTAAAACTATAATCCATATCTTCATCATCTATATATAAAAAAGAAAGTCCCCTCACCATAAAATCAACGCCAGGGCCAAACTGCTGGACTTAGAAACATGAAATTTGGGGAGAGCACTCCTACCATCACTAAGAAGGGATTTTCAGAAATTCAACCCCTAAGTTGGTCAAAAGGGAAAAATGTGCTCCCCCATTGATTTCTATGAGGCTGCCAGGCTTTCTACTTGCACCCCCCCCCCCCCACTCTCTGATTTGTTAGCTACAGAGCTCAGCGTTCTGAGGTTAAAAAAACAGTTACAGGAGACTGCAGAGAGCTGGCGGCAGTTGAGGAAATCAGGATTGCCTTAGCCCTGCTGTTGGCCCAGCCTCCCGGATGGCTTTAAGGCCTGAGGGAGCCTGCCCCAGCACTAATGCCTTAGTGATCCTGCCAGCCCTGCTTCCACAGTGGCTTCTAATACTCCCCCCCCTCTTTTTCCTACACAGGACAGACAGCTGCCTGTCAGGTGTAGGAGAGGAAGTGGAATGCTTACAGAAAAACAATCCAGGACACAAGTAGAGAGGCCGTCACTTTCGTGGAAGGTGGCAGGAGTTGATTTAACAGACAACTGCTTCTTAAATGGACAGTTCTATGTTGCCTACTCCAGAGTGAGCTCACCAAGCAGCCTGGTGATCTTAGCACCTGAGGGCAGAACCACCAATGTGGTCTACAGAGAGGTCCTTCAGTGGAGAAAAAAAAAGTACGTATGTCTTACTTCATTTTTTACACTACAATCTTCCCCATTAGAATTCCGACAACAAATCTTACGTTTCAAACTTCACATCATCAGTATTGTAATTGGATTTACGTACCTTAAATACCGTAGTGAAGCACAGGTATCAGGCTAGTCTTTAATGTACTATTCAGATAATTTCAAGAAATTTAACTATTCCAGTAATATGAGTACTAAGCTTGCTATTTCTGCTGAAATTCTTTCATTGGCCTTCTGTTTATACAATTAGTTAGTTTTGCCAGTGTTGCATACTCAGCTAGTTTTTCTTTCCAAATTTCTGTTGTGGGACAGTCTTCTGTCTTCCATTTCATTGCAAATGTTACTCTGGCTCATAGGCGTCAACTGTGGGGGGGCTCGGGGGCTCAGGCCACCCCTGAGATTTCCCGGGGGGACTGAGCCCCCCTGGTGAAATGGGCTGCCCGCCCGCTGCCACCACCACGCTTCCTTGCCTAGGCCTGCTCCCCCCCAGCTTGCTTGCTTGGTTCCTCCCTCCTTCCCGGGGCCATCTGGCTGACTGCTGGGGTGACGCTCTAGCAATCACCCCGAAACTCTATGGCACCATAGAGTTTCAGGGTGATTGCCAGAGCGTTGCCCTGGCAACGTGCCCAGTGTGATGAAGTCACTTCCGGGTGATATCATCACACTGGGTAGTCACCCTGAATGGCCCAGGGAGGGAGGGAGTAAGCGAGTGAGTGGGTTCTTGGGAGCTGGGAGCCAGCTGGGCGGGTGGGGGAGGAGGCTCTGGTAGCGGCAGCGGGGACATAGTCCCGGTGTGTGCATGCAAAGCGCATGCACACAAGAGCCCCTCCTGGAAAATCACAAACTCTACGCCCCTGCTCTGGCTGACAACATATATCTAAGTGGATCTTGTGAGGTTCTTTCTATATTGTCTGGCAGGATTCCCAATAACATAGTCTCTGGCTTCATCAGGAATTTGTTTTTTTTAAATATTTTGGATCTCTTTATGTACACTTTTCCAGTATCTTTTCATCTTGATGTAAGTCGACCACATATGATAAAAGGTGCCATCTACTTCTTTACATTTCCAGCAAGACCATTCTTAATTCTTGTCCATATTTTCAATATCTTTTGGAGTGACATACCATCAGTAGAACATCTTGTACCAGTTTTCTCTTAATGCTTTGCTAGTAGTAAATCTAATGCCCATCGACTGTATTTCCTAACTGAAATTTTGCACCCATTTAATCATGCAGGGTTTAACCTGTTCTTTCTCAAAATCATATTGAAACAGTAACTTGTACATTCATCCTAAAAATGGTCTTTCGATTGTGAGACAATCTTTTCAAAATCAGTCAGTTCTTTAATAATACCTCTCTTAGTACAGATATCATTTTTTAAGCAGGAAGCAATTCGAAAATATATCCACCATTGGGTCTATATGATTGCAGCAACATTGGGTCATTGTTCTTTTTATATATTGTTATATGAGTTTCTTGCCAGGATGGTGGCAGTATATTCTTTTCTCTTACATAATTCATAACTTTTTGTAAGGGCAGAATTAGCTTCTCTTCAAACGTTTTGTAATAAATTGTAGTTAATCCATCTGGTCCTGATGCCTTGTCCTTTTTAGTTCCTTGATGGCTTGTGAGACCTCTTGAATTGAAATGATTCAATTTGATTCAAAATTTCTCTGTCTTTGTTTGAGAAGTAGCAAGTTAAGGCTAGAGGGGTATAATCAAATGCACACATTATATTTCTAAAAGAGGTTTTATGTTCAGCAAATAGGCTCTGTCTGTTAACAGCAGCAGCACATTCCTTAGCATTGGCAATAACTTCCTCTGGACATCCCCTTATTTTAAAGTGGCGTTCCTCTCTCTTTCAAAATCACTGTACTGAGTGGAATCTCTCTTCAATCGTAAAAGCATTTGATTATACCTCTCTGGCCAACCCTGTTAGAAGATTGATCTTAAAATATTGGCATCTTACTGAAGAGATTCCTGGATGTGAAAGAAATTTCTTAGTGTATTCTAGCTAACATGAGATTTGGTGAAAAGGCATTTGACGACTCAGTTTTCTAATGAGAGTTTCAACAGATAGAATGGAAATATTGTGTGCTGAACTGGGTGAAGGCTTTTGGTTAAGACATGGGTGAAATAATTCTCATGAGTAACATTCAGGTATTCTGGGCTTTTAATGCTTGCTGTTAGTAGGCTGTTAGTATTGTATATTCAAATATATACTTTGTTATTATTACAGAATTGTAAAAGAGAAACTTCTTGAGTGATTCTGTCTTCGATAAAAGAAGACTGAAATGGAGTTTCCAATTTAGCCGTTCGTTGCAAAGAAAAATTACTGTATTCTCAAAGGATTTAAACTACGTAAGAAAATATCACAGCCTACTACTGTTGTCTTGAAGGATTTTTTTTCATGAAATGGACTGAGGAAAGCATTGTACACATTATCTCACTAATGAGAGATACTAATTGGTAACACATCTCCTAGAGAATGAATTATTGCTTTTTAGCAAATCAGTAAGAATGATTGTGTAAATGAAATTATTTTGGTTTACAGTGAGTTGTTTTACATAAGTTACATAAGTTTACATTTGACTTACATAACAGTGAGTTTACAGTCCTGTTCCTTTGATAAGATGAAGAGAGATATTAGCCTACAGGTTATGCAACTTTTAATTGTTGCACTCTTTATGAAAATTCATATATTATATATACACAATATTTATATAAAGAAGCAATTTGATTGCTTGGTAAGTGTTCATGGTTGTATATTTTTGTGACCTCTTGTCCCATGAGCCTCTAGGTGAAGCCTGGAGGTCTCTAGAATTACAACTCATCTCCAGACAAAATGGAGAAAATAGCTGCTTGGGAGGGTGGACTTGTGGTATTCTGTCCTGCTGTGGTCCCCACCCATCCCAAACTCCACTTTCATCCAGCCCCAGCCCCAGATCACCTGGAATTTGCCAACCCAGAGTTGGTAACCCTGCTGCCCAATGAGGGCCACCGAGGTGGCTAACAATTAAAACAAAGTACTATAAAAACAATTAAAACCAAAATTAAAATACTTATTATATTATTATACTGGTATAATTATGCTGTAATTATAACTATGGTATAATTATATTATTATGCTGTAGAAATAAGATTCCTAGACAGCATAAATGACTGTGCACTGGAGCAGTTGGTCACAGAGCCAACCAGACAGGTTGGACTTGGTTCTGAGTGGGTCTCTAGACCTGCTGAAAAAAGTAGAGGTTGTTACACCAGTTGGGAACAGTGACCACAGTTCTATTAAGTTCAGCATTCAGGTCAATGGAAAGTTACTCCTAAAGTCCAAAACTGTAACATTTGATTTCAAAAGAGGGAACTTTACAAAAATGAGGAGAAAAGAAAAAGGAAGCTGAAGGGGAAACATAAGAGAGTAAAATCCCTAGAGGATGCTTGGAAGCTATTAAAAACCACACTAAATGAAGCCCAAATAGAATGTATTCCACAGTTTAGGAAAGACACTGCCTAGTCTAGGCTTCTTTTTGAAAGTGGATGGTCTGCCCTAATTAATTGAACAGGAGAGACCACAGGCTCTGGCAAAAGAAATGTAAGTCAATAACTAGGTATGCAAAAAGAGATTTTGAGGAGTGGGTTGCTGAAAGCATCAAGACAAACAATAAACATTTTAAAAATTATATCCGAAGCATGAAACCAGCCAGAGAAGCAGTGGGGCCTTTGGATGACAAAGGAATGAAGGGATTGCTAAAGGAAGATGAGGAGATGGCAGAGAAGCTCAATGACTTTTTTGCTTATCTGTTCACTGAGGAAAGTGTGGGGCACATGCTCATGCCGCAGCCACTATTTTCAGGAATGGAGTCTGAAGACCGAAAGACTGGAAGTAGCAAATGTTACACAAATTTTAAAAAAGGAATCCAGAGAGAAACCAAGAAATTACAGGGCAGCCAGACAAATTAGTAGTAACTGTTCCTGGCAAATTGGTAGAAACTGTAATCAAAGACAGAATGGATAGGCACACAGAGGGACAAAACCTGCTGAGGGAAAATCAGCATGACTTCTGCAAAGGGAAGTCCTGTCTCACCAACCTTTTGGAGTTCTTTGAGAAAGTGAACAAAAATCTAGACAACAGAGACTTGGATTTTCAAAAGACTTCTAACAAGGTACCTCACCAAAGACTCTTGAATCAACTGAGCAGTCATGGGATAAGAGAAAACTGGTTAAATGATAGGAAGCAAAGAGTAGGAATCAATGGACAGTTGTCATAATGGAGGGAAGTAAGCAGTGGGGTCCCACAAGGATTGGTATTGCGGCTGGTATTATTTAATTTATTCATCAATTATCTGAAACTAGGGGTGAGTAGTGTAGTAGCAAAGTTTGCAGATGACACCGAACTAAGGCTGACTGTGAAGAGCTCCAAGAAGACCTCCACAAACTGGATGAGTGGGGACAATGTGGCAAATGAAGTTCAGTGTTGGTAAGTGTAAGGTGATGCACATTGGAACAAAAATTCCCAACTTCAAGTATAGGCTAATGAGGTCTGAACTTGCTACTAGCCATGGTGACTGAGGGGAACCTCCATATTCAGAGGTACTAAGCTTCTGAATCCCAGAGCCAGCAGGCAACATCAGGGAAAAGCCTCCGCCTCTATGTCCAGTTGTTGGCCCTCCAGAGGAACTGGTTGGCCACTGTGTGAGACAGGATGCTGGACTAGATAGACCATTGATCTGACCAGCAGGACTCTTCTTATGTTCTTATTAAAACCACCTAAAACAGTAATAATAAAAATAGAAACAGGTTGAACATATGTCCCTAGGCTTCATTTCTGTAGGTGTTAGAGGATTAAGTCAGAGAATTAAGTGAAAAAATTCATAGAAAAGGTAGATTTTAAGGAGCAGGGTGAAAGCGATACGGCATCCCATTTCTTTTATTGGAGGTAGTTCCTGACATGAGGGTTAGCTGGGGGTAAGTGTAGCAGACACACTTAGCTGAGAAGAAGGCAAAGGTGAAGAAGATGAATTTCATTTTTTGACTCTCCCATTTGTAGTAGTAAGGTTGGAGAACAGCAGTTCCACATATTTTCTGGTAAAGTTAGCTTTTGGAGAACACGGTTTTTCCACCTGAAGATTATATTCAAACCACTCCAAGAGAGAATTAAATTAAGTTTTGGTGTTTCATACCTCCTTGGTGAATTGATACCATGCCATGGAAACTGTATAAAGATTCAATCTAGCCCAAGAAGAAGTTGATTATAAGTATTAGCAGCATTTAAATTATGCATGGCACAGAAAGGCAAATCCCTTGATGCCCTGAAAATTTGGATTTGTATGCATAAGACACGGCACATGGCAGCCATGCAAGAATTAACCCAGCAAGTCCAAATGGCAAACAGCTTACGACAGAACAATAGCTTGTTCCATTCATAGGTCTGTTTCTAGTACGTGCCTCTTAATAAAGAATCAGTGGCGAAGACTGGAACCGTATGAATCCTTCTGAAGGCTGGAAGACAGACAAAGGCAAGGGAGGAAATACACTTTAAACAGAATTCACATAATTTTGTACTCATTATAGATTTGAAAGACGGCCTGGGGGTTGACACGGGGTCAGGGAGTAGACCTCAGAATGTCATCTCCAGTTACAGGACAGGGGAGGAGCCAATAGATCCCAGCAAGATTTACAGCACGGGCCATGACCTTCTTTTGGCTATATTCACATGTTACAGGCTGCTCCCATGTAGAAATATGCAAAACAACATCCATTTGTGCTTACAATGAAGTAAATAGAAATAGATGGTCAAAAGTGCTGTCAAGTCACAGCTAACGTATGTTGACCCTGTAGGGCTTCCAAAGTAAGAGGTGAACAAAGATGGGTCGCCATTTCCTGCCTCTGCATACTGACAGTGAAATTCCATGTGTTAATCAAAGCCGATGCTGCTTCACTTCTGACAAGACTGGTCTAGCCTTGGCCATACAAGTCAGGACAGAAAGCTGTGTAGTGGTGCAAAGTGCCATCAAGTTGCAGTTGGCTTGTGGTGACCCCATAGTGTTTTCAAAGCAAGAGGTGCTTTTCCATTGCTTGCTTCTGCACAGCAACTCTCAACTTCCTTGGTAATCTCCCATCCAAGTACTAACCCAAGCTGACCCTGCTTATGTTCTGAGATCTGATGAGTATTATTTGGCATCCTAAAATGCTTTGTTTTTTGCATTTCTTGTTTCTTTTTATATACCTTATAATCACAAATTTATTTATTTATGGATTTAGGAGATTTTTACGCTACAACTCCAGATTCCAGTTTGAGGTGGCTTACAAACAAAATAATAAGAAATTACCCATACAAAACAAGCCATTAAAAACAACCCAAAGCCAGAAAAAACAGCATAAAGCTATCCATAAAACAGACCTCAGACTAGCAGGAGACCATAAAACAACTAAAAAGATAAACAGCTAATATGGTGACCCTGTCCCCATCTCCAGCTGAGACCCCTTTGGATAGAAGGGTCACTTTTTTATTTTGAACTCCGTTGTTTTAATAAGGCACCCCCTTTCAGAGCCTAAGTGCCAAGGGGATCTGAAACTTGGGGAGTCTCACAAAGGCACCTGAGTTCAGCCATGACATTGGAAATCTCAAGAAAGAAGAGGAAGGGTGTGCAGCAGTTAGAAACTGATTTAAGTGCAATCTCCCTCAGCTCAAGTGGTGTATCTTTCTCAAGAACAAAAATCCTTTCAGCGCTAAGGACATCTATTCAGTATCCTGACACACTCTGCATGTGTCTACCCAGCTCCAAGGCATGCCCAATATAATCATATCCCTTGCTCCAAGGAATACTTCATCAAGGCAATGTGAGCCATTTTCAGCTATAGACAGCTTGGCGACCCTTAAGTATTGCTAATCCAATCCAGCCATTGATAAAGACAGCCTGACTTTTGATCCACCCAGGAATGGCCACCGAGATGACATTTAAACCCATCATTCACTCCTGGTTCTTTGTCAATATGGTAAAACTGTGCAACCATCTCCCCACCTTGGAACATCAGGTATTTTCCCACTAATCTTCCTGCCAGATTTTAACAACAGTTATCTTCAAATTGCTCAGTCAAATTCAGGTTTCATACATTGGGCCAGTCATGTTCCCAGGAAGATGGGTTCCCATGACTAGCTATGGGACTCTTCCCCATAAAAAGACCATCCCAGGTCAGTGAAAAGTGTGTCAGGTTCTCTCACTACCTGAACACCCCTGCAACTGCTTTGCAGACTCCTTTTTTATTTGCTCTGCTCCTTGGACCTCATCTGTGTCTGTCCCTGGACCTCTTCAGACCCCAAACCCTGGATTTAAGGTTGTATGTCCCTTCTCTAAAAATTACCAGTTTCCTCCCTTCTACTTATTATAAGTGTGCCCTTTTGTTGGTGTGTGTGTGTGTCTACTTAGGGAGTCAGTTCTCAGGTGCCTAAGTGTAGGTTTTTTGTATTTTTACACTTTTTATTTTGTCTGTAATACATGCACATGCTTACAATCAATCTCTCACTCTCTTTCTTCATAATTTTATTTTGGGGTATCCCTGCCAAAATCCACCCTGGTATAAAAAGAATTACAAGGTCCTGCGTTATTCCTTTCTGGAACCACCTTAAATCTAAACCCGCCTTCTCTGGGTCCAATTTGGGTAATGCTAAGCCTGGGTGAAATGAAATGTTTCAGCCTGGTGCCTAAAATGATAGTAAGGCAGGTGCCACAGGAGCCTGGAAGGGAAGGCCTTCCAATGGCAAGGTACCACCACCTGCCTCACCTGCGAAGGTAAGGTAACAAAGAGCAGGCCATGGGAGGGTCTGGACAGTATTTTGCTTTTTGAACCTGTATTTTTTTTGGGGTGCTCATGCCATATGGAGGCCTGGCCTTTTGACTAGGCTAGTGAGGTAGATAAAGCCCATAAAGTCTACTCTAAGGCCCAGATGTGCTGTTTTTTAAACTAAACTCTGTTTCCCCACAGCTACACTGTACCTTGAAATGCCACTGCTGGGGGAGGATGGGCTCCCGCTCCCCCAACTGTTTTCCCATGCCAAAGCAGCACATAAGGGGGAGAGATATTTCCCCAGTTTTGCAGCTCCACATTCACAAGATCATGAGTTGGGTTCCTTAGACCTCATTGTTTTTTAAAAAGAACATGTCTACTTTGTCCCTAAGGGGGCAGTCTCAGCAGTCTCAGCAGGCAGCTGACCCCACAGTGGTCCCACAGAATGGAGTAAAAATCTCCACTTTCTTCCAAGTATATCACAAGCTGGCAAGTCAGTGGCTTCCTTCAGGCTACCAGTAGGGGTGGCCAGCTATCCTCTTTTTTTTTTTTTTTGAGGACTGTCCTTTGAAAAGTCTGCGTTCTCTTCCGGTCCAGTTAAATTGGCTGCAGTGCCCATGGAGGCTAGAATCCTGAGCAGCCACAGGGCACCCCAAGCAGCCTGCAGTTGGACGAAAGTTGAAGTGGATCTGGGGTGAATTTAAGAAGATGAGCCATACGAAGGAACCATGGGGGCACACTGGAAAAACACAGGAGAAATGCCCTTTCAGGAAAAATCCAGGGTTTCCGGTACATGTAACACTGTAATATCTGTAGCGGAACGGCCACATGGCCACCACAGCACACATGGCCGGTCTTGAGCTGGAGCTTCGATCCGGATAACAATAGCCGACTGGATCATAATGTTCCCCCCTGTGGGGTGCAGAGGATTTTTGAATGGTCCTATGACAGGCTACCGTGGGAAACTTAACCTATCTAGCAGATTGGGCGAGATCAGGGGTGTGGCTTTACAGTGTGTATAAACAGGCCCCCTGACCTCTGTTTCCTATGTCATTTTCTCCTTGCGATAAACTACATGTGGTGATTTCACCGATATGCATCTCTTGACTCCAGTACTTTTCAAACACAATTCCAGAACTGTCTGGAATTACAGATATGCATTCTGTAGAATTATCTCCTCCCTGGATTTTCCTGATTTGAGCCATGCTAGATAGACGTTTTTCTTTGCGTCTCCTGATTCCCAGGGTAAGGAAAGGGAAACTTTCCCCCCTTTCAATGGAATCCATGGGAGGCATCAAAAGCTCGGTTGCCAGGTGACTCCTGGCAACCAATGGGAGACTTACCTTACTGGGGGGGGGAGTGACATCACTAGTGATGTAATGACATCGCTGGTGTAATGTTGGAGGATAGGTCTATGAGTGGCTACTAGCCATGATGACTAAAGGGAGCCTCCACATTCAGAGGCAGTAAAGCTCTGAATCCTAGTGCCAGAAGACAACATAAGGGGAAGGCCTCGGCTTCTATGCTCTGTTGTTGGACCGCTAGAGGAACTGGCTGGCCACTGTGTGAGACAAGATGCTGGAATTAGATGGTCTGATCCAGCAGGGCTCTTCTTATGTCCTTATGCTGATGCCACTCCCATGTGCCCTGAAGTGACAACAGCAGTTCTTGGGGATGCTCTGGCATTTAGGCAAAACTCTGTGGTTTAACCACAGACTTCTGCCCAAATCCCAGAGTCCCGTAGTGATGCACTAATGTCACATCCAGACACATGAGGAATGACACCATTGCATAGGGATGCTGCTGATGTCACCTTCAGGTTCTCCTGTTGGCCACTGAGAGGTAGGGGGAAGTGCCCACTGGCAGTGGGGGATCCAGCAAGGGCGTTGTAAGCCTATCAGGGAGAGCCCTTCCTGGCTAATCACAGCTTTGCCATGTAAAGAATCCTGCAGTAACCCCCCTTCCACCCCAAAGTACACAAGGCAAGGCACTGTTACTTTTTGTGCTGCTGCTTACTTCTCATCCTCCAGTAATCGTACCATGGCTGGGCACAGCCTCAGAGGACACTGCCTCCACTTCCCCTGGGGCTTCAGAGATGTGAGCCGCCGCCACCACCTGCTCCTCCTGAGTCTCTTTCTCTATTTCTCAGCGAGTCACCAGTGTCCACTCAGAACAGTGCACATAATAAGCCTAAGCAGTGGGTGGGAGTAAGGATGATTGACAAAGCAGCATGAAGACATGGCATAAAGCAATGGGATGTTACTCCCCCCCCTAATTTAGAGGAAAGAAAGATTGTCATGACGAGTCTATTGGATTGCAATACATACAAACATGTATTCTCCACTCCCCCATCTTTCTGTAGACAATGTAAGTGGGAGAATGTCTGCTATGTCTAGCTTTCAGAACAATGAGGCGGCCCATGGCTAAGTCAACATTCTGACACATAATGTTAGAGTCTGGAGTGGGAAAAAAGCAAAACTATTTTTGGTCGCTTCACTTTTTAAAAACTATGGAGATGAGGATGCAGGAGGCACCTTGTTCAGGGGTCCCTAAAACTGGACTCCATTTATCCAATTTATGTGAAATGTGGGGCTTTATTTTAGTGCAGAGGGAAGATAACTTCCAGTTCATGTTTGGTGCCATTCCCTTTAAAAAAGATAAGAAAAAAGGATGGGTCTTTAAAAAACAACAGCAGCCAAACAAATTGATTCCCCCATGGTGGGATTATGGAACAGTAACAGGCCAATCCAGAAATCTGAGTCCACAAAAGTATTTGTCTCCTACATCTGAAATTAAAATGGCATTTTTTTTTGCAGTGTACAACTCTAGCAAGGACCTTGAAAAGTTCCCCAACAATCGTTATCAGCTTTAGTGCAGATAACTCCATTTCTATTTAGGGCATAATAATCATGTATACATTTGCATTTAAGAATGTAAATCAGCACATGCAGATGTTGTGCAAATGTCCTCCTTTTTTGGCTGTTGTCCCCTTTTTTGGTCATATGTTGATAGCTACCCTACTGCCTTCCTAACAGAGGTTATATTTATACTATGGAGTTCTTAACTTGCCTGCTTTGTATTACACCAGCTAAGCTTTCACAAGGCCCCTCTCTGTTTGATAATCTATCTCTGGCTGCCATCAGCTTCATGTCTGCCCATCTATCCTTCCCTGTGCCTGCCTCTTGAATCGGCTGCTGAAGACTTGCTTTGGTCTGCAAATTTCACAGGAAAAAGGAAAAAGAAAAGACTGTGGCTGTCACTTTGCCAGAGGGACACCTATTACCATTTTGGGTTCATCTATAAAGAGCAGTAACGAACCGTGGCTGTTTAACTAGGGCACAGAAGACATTTCTTTGCAGTAGGGAACAACAACTATTCCAGAGGTTTATCTTTGGTTTAATTTTCCCTGATTCTTTTTTATGCCTCTAGTATGAGATACTGGACAGACATCACATTTAATAAAAGTCTACAATGTGTTTGCATTTCTTAGATGTTCCTTCTTAATATAATATTGGCAAAGCCCTATCAACATTCTGGGAAAATATTGGCAAGGCATCTGTTGGCAGGAGTGTTAAAACAATATTACTTAGGCAGCGCTGTGCTGAATGGGGGATTAACATGGGAGATTAAAATAACTTTGTGCTTTGATTTCTTGAGTAGGTTTTCTCTTTTTCAGCCACCAAGTGTTTTCTTCATTATGCAGCTGAAGGCTGCGATTTTAGGCATGCTTACAGGGAAGTCAGGCCTCACTGAAACTGTGGGACTTACTCCTGAGTAGAAAATACATAGGTCTGCTCTTTGAATTAGTTAGTATATGGCTGTGTTGACGACTGTGGTTTAGTGGTTTTGGGATCCTTGAAAATATCAGGTTCTTAAACTGAACCGGCCTTGCAATGTTCATTTGTTCTTGAGTGAAGCACATAATGCACTCGCCTCAATGGCTCCTTTGCTGGTTAAATGAGCAATGTTTTGTGTGCTTTTGGCTCTGGGTAGTTGACGGCATTTGTTATCAGACCAGCAGCTGGCCGGTAGCCACTCTTGGCGCATGCTCAGACTTTAAGGGGTTGCTGGCGCTGAATGGAAATTCTAGTTTTCTCAATATTTCGGTTCAGATCTGAAGGCCACGAAAAGTACAAATCCCATCAATTCTGGCAGGATGTCATGCGGGAAAAGAATGGGAAGAGACATACACTGGGGAAAAATATGGACACGGGTTGAGCATTTTGTGATTGTTTGACAGTTCCCTGGATCGCTGTCAGTGGTTTGGGGTCACGCATTGGGGTGTTTGTGTGTGGAGTGGCCCTCACCCACTTGGAGTCAACTGGTTGTTCTTTTTATTGGATCTCAGTTTTTACCAGCCTTTCTTTATAACATCTTTCCCCCCTTGCCATTTTTGTGAATATAAAACCGTTGAGAAGATAAGAGACACTGGAAAAGACAATAATGTTAGGAAACGTTCAAGGCAGCAGGAAAAGAGGAAGACCCAACATGAAGGAAGCCACTGCTCTCAGTTTGCAAGACCTGAGCTAGGCTCTTAATGATAGGATGTTTGGGGGAATGTTCATTCATAGGATTGTTATAAGTCAGAAGTGACTTGACGGCACTTAACAGACACAACAACATTGATTTAATTACCGGCAGAAAGGTACTGGCTGGATATTATGAATTTTTTTTACAGTAGAGTAGTTCAGCAGGGGAATCAGCTGCCTGGGGAGGTGGTAAGCTTCCTGTCACTGGCAGTCTTCAAGCAGCAGCTGGATGAACACCTGTCAGGATGCTTTAGGCTGACCCTGCATTGAGCAGGGGGTTGGCCTAGATGGCCTGTATGACCCCTTCCAGCGTTATGATTCTATCATTATCTAGTTTGGTTTAGTGATTAAGTGTGTGGACTCTAATCTGGGAGAACCGGGTTTGATTCCACACGCCTCCACTTGCAGCTGCTGGTTGACCTTGGGCAAGCCATAGCTCTGTCAGAGCTGTTCTCTCAAGGACAGTTCTGAAAAGAGCTCTCTCAGCCCTGCCTACCTCAAAGGGTGTCTGTTGTGGAGGAGAAGAGAAAGGAGATTGTAAGCCGCTCTGAGACTCTGAGTGAAGGGTGGGGTATAAATCCAATCTCTTCTCCTCTTCTTCTTCTAATTGATTTACACTCCTGTGCATCTGACAAAGTGAGCTGTTACTTCCCAAAATTGATGCTGGAATAAATAAGGCTAGACAAAAGGTTTATGGTGTCATGGAACTCCAGTTTTATTTCACTGCTAGAGACTCATACAGCAACCCACCTGGAACTGCTATAGTCAGGTTGCAGAGCTGCACTTTTGGTCCTCTGCAAAAGTATTATGCCCTGTTTCTTTGATGTATCTGGGCACTCAAGGTGGCTCACAAAAGAAATGCAAAAGTACAACGAGAGCAAACAGGCAATCTAAAATCTACTCAGTATGATGCTTCAACATCCTGAGCTGATGCTATTTATCTAAAAGCTTAGGTAAACAGAAACGTTTTGGCCTGGCAACACAAAGAGAGTGGTATAGGAGGCCCATGAGCCTCAGGGGGAAAGCCAGTCCATAAGTGAGGCATCGCTACTGAAAAATCCCCCTTGATGGTTGCCTCCTGCCTCACCTCTGAGGTGGGGCATCAAGAGCAGGATTTTAGAGGCAGGTATTAAACGGTGAGCTGGACAATATGGCTCCTGGTGTTCAAGTTAATAACCAGCACTTTGAATTGGCTCTTGCCAAGTGGCTTGCACTTCTGGCCACACTCAGGTAATGGGGAAAGAAACAAAAGCTCAGCCCAGATTCAGTTGGCAAACAGATGTTCCCATCATCCTCCCTGGTGACTTTCATATGAGGGAAGGTCATATACCAGGGATCCCCAATGGTGCCTGCCAACACATTTTCAGGTGCCTGCCAACTGTTTTTAGAAAGTGGGTGGGTCCAGGTGCATCTTTTGCCCAGCAAGAGTTCTGATTGGCTACCGGAGACTTGATCGGCTGTGCAGATTTTTTTTTTTTTTTAAAACCCCACATTGCTTTAGCAGTGGCTGCCACGATAACACAAAGATCTTAACTGCGTGGGTGAAGGTAAACTGCGGCAGCCATTTTGTGGAAAACAATTTGTAGCTGTGCCAGTACTGTGTCAAAGGTGCTGGCAGGCTCAAAAAGATTAGGGACCCCTGTCATAGATTATTACTCACCAACAGGGATCAGAAATTATTCCTTGGATAACTGCGACCCTGAAATCCTTCTTCCCTTTAAAATTTGCTGCCGATTTGTCTGTAATTGTAGAACAGCTCATTCCGCACACTCTAATCTCTCTGTGGTTTGATTTCTGTTTAAAGAACTGCTAACAAAGGCCAACGGTGGGAGATTTGTGACTGAAACCTCATTTTTTAAAAAAGTTAAAAGCAACTGAATGGGGGGATAAGTGAAGTGGGGGCTACTGTGTGATTAGAAAGAGCTGATCCCCTTTCCCTAGTTCCATGGGGCCGATTTAAATAAGCCCTCCACTCAGCTCCTTTAACTTGTTTTTTGAAGGGAGATCTGAATGTGGACCTCTTGTTGTCTTGTCTAGTTTGGCCTTAAATTTAATCTCATCAAAATCTCAATAAATCATTTCATGCAGACTAAGTGAAGGATGGGGTAGCTGGAGTTTAGATAAATAGGATCCTGAATTTGGGTCAAGAGTCAGTCAGAAGCCTTGAAATTTCCTTCAAAACCCGACAAATTTGTCATTATTATTTTTTTATGATACACTTCTTTTAACACTGATGTGTTTATAAACCACATACAGTTTCCTCAGAGCGATTATGAATCTAGTTTCTGGATTGGGAAGAGGTCTGATTTAAGTAGGTCTGGATTTGCTACCCACTTGTGCTGGTTTCCCCCTCCAAGGTCTCGTAGAAATAATATTGCTTTCCATACTTTTATGAATCACTTCCAATTTATTATTTCTTGGAAAGAAATAATGTTATGGCTAAGTCCTGCTGCCTTTTATGAGCATATCTGATACAAGACACCTTTATAACTGCTTTTTAAACATCCTATATACACTGTAATTCTTGTTAGCTCTAGAGAATTTTTCATCTGGAAATATCCCTCCATTTTTTTCTGATATTTCAAGTTGGGCAGTGGCCACAAATGAGTTATTATTTCATTGGTCTAGAAGAGCATAGCCTCCTACGAAAGCAATTCTAGAGTATTCTATTGCATGGAACCAGATTACTTTTATATTCGATGTTGCAAGATCTCCAGAAATCTGATGTAAAGAGATCCGGGGGGGGGGGGGGGATCTAAAGGGAGAATGTCCAATGAGCTCCTCAGTGATGTGGGTAGAAGCTCATATATAGTTTAAATCACACCCTAGAAGTAAATCTCTGCCTTAAAAAAGGTTCAACTTACCAAAGGTGTTTGTCAAGAAAGAAAATGGGTGCCAGAAAAAAAAGTTTGTATTAATTTTGTGATCTTTAATATGTTACTAATTAAAAATGTCATGTCCCTGAGGATCACCATCAATATCATTAAAAACGCCCTGACCTTGACAGCCCAAGCAAGCCCAATCTTGTCAGATTTCGGAAGCTAAGCAGAGCTGACCCTGGCAAGTACTTGGAAGGACAACCGCCAAGAATTAACAGGGCTGGGCTGCAGAGGCAGGTAATATCAAAGCCACCTCCCTGAACTGTCCTAACCCCACTAGGGGTTGCCAGAAGTCACCATGACTTCCAGGCTCACAGGCAAACACACACAAACACAAATGCAAAAAAAAAAATCAGTAAAGACAACACCTGGTGTCTTGGCAGCTATAACTGCACCGTACATTTGAAGGACTAGTGGCGGTGAAATGATCACCAGGCGATGGGCAGTACGCAGTCATCTCTGGACAGAAGTGTTCTGATGTTCTTCCCCATTCCTTCAGCGACTTCTTACTGGGGATACGTATTCGTCTGGCACAGCTGCAGAGGCAGGAACGTGTGGCACCACGTGCAGTAAACAGACTCCAAGCAAGCATATTGCTAAAAGGTAAAACTTACGTTTATTGAGGTAAATTCAGTTCACATCCATGTTGCGGCTGAAAGGAGAGACAGAAGTATCCAAGTAATCCAGCAACACCTGTGTGTAAGTACGGTGGCTTGCTTTCTGCAGGAGAGACCTGGAGATGCATGCTGCTTCATGCAGGCCCATGAGGAGAAAGAGAGAACACAAAGTGCACAGGAAGAGGAGGAAGGAAAAGGGCTGAAACGGCTCCTCTTTCTTGTCCCACAAGCACAGCTTCATTAATGAATGGGATCAAGATCATCCCCTTGTCCCTTTGCAGTCCAGTCCTCGGACTTGCACTGCTGTTTTTCCGTGCAGATCCTATAACCCAGGAAATGATAGTTCTCAGGGTCAGAGGGGGATACAAGAACAGAGAGGAAGATGGGAGAAGCTCTGTGCACAGATGGTTGGATACTGCCAAATATGCCTACAAAATCTCACATTTGCCAGTTTATAATAAATGTTATAGATAACAATCAAGTCTGGGGATTTTGCTTGCAAGAGGAGGGGAATACCAAACCCCTTTTCCCCCTACTGGCAGAAGCAAAGTGGGGTGAGAGGGATGGTCCGAAATTTCAAGGCCACGCAAGTGAAAAGTGTTTGTTTCTGACATTTAATCTCCAGTCTCTGGCTCTCTCAGAGCTGTTCTCTCAAGGGCAGTTCTCAAGAGAGCTCTCTCAGCCCCACATACCTCACAGGGTTTCTGTTGTGAGGGGGGGGGGAAGGGAAAGGAGATAGTAAGCTGCTCTGAGACTCCTTTGGGTAGTGAAGGGTGGGGTCTAAATCTAATCTCCCCCTCCTCCTCTTCCTCCTCTTCTTCTTCTCCTTCTCCTCTATTAAAACTGATATCTATTTTTATAATAAACTAGGGTATGCTAGCCTGATCTCTTCAGCTCTCAGAAGCTAAGCAGGATCAGCCCTGGCTAGTATTTGGATGGGAGACCTCCAAGGGTTATGACGCAAAGGCAGGCAAACCATCTCTGAATGTGTCTTGTTTTGAAAATCCTATGGGGTTGCCATAAGTCAGCTGTGACCTGAACGTACTTTCCACCAACATGAAACATGAATGTCATAGTGATACCATTAAAAAATAATGATCCTAATATCTGCAGTGAAAACTACAAAGTGAAAAGGACTACAGTGACTACAAAAAGGAACCCCAAAGTGGCACCTTTGTACATCCCTGGACACAATCTTCTCAACTGTAGCCCCAAGCCTCTAGAATTCCTACCTCCTTGCAAAGGTTCGCCACTGGCTGTATTTTCAGTGGCATCCCCATGGTAGACCAGACATCTGCTCCATGTCTAAGCACTGGGGCCCAGAGAGAGACTATGCAGATGAAGAACTAGAGCCATTCTCAGTGGCTTCCATTGAGTTCTGTTCAATGTGGGCTACACTCTTGGACACAGTTAAGGGAAAGGGCGTGACAACAGCTTCTCATTTCAGATGTCACCCATCATTGGGTCCATTGCTGTTATATCCTGCTACAAAGTAATAGTAGGGATCATGTTTCTACTTGGAGGATCTGTGATGGTGAGTAGCTGGGTGGAGGGAGGGATCTGGGGAATGGCGGTTCTGTCTGTAGGACCTTGGGGGATGGGAGGGAGTGTCAGGACATGGAGGCATGGGACTGAAGTGAGATAAAGAACTGGAATCCTCTATTTCTTTTTCTCCTCTGTCTACCAGCTTGGAAGGATCTTTAGGCAGTGAACGTCCTAAGAGTTATGGATCAATAAAATGAACATTTCTTATCCTTTTTTAAAACAATTTTTGAAATTTTACAAAAAAATCACAATGCAAGTCAATACACACACACACACACACACACACACACTACAAACTGATATATATATATACTACAAATATATACTACAAATTATATATATATATACTACAAACTGTATATGCAATAATTATTACACAGCAAATCTATTAAATAAACATAACACAAAATACAGAATCATACAAAACTACTTAAATTAAAACTAACTATTGAAACTAAATGAACGTTTCTTAGTGGAAGATTGCTGAGTGTCATGATGAGGAGACCACACAGAAGATACAAAATCGACTGGATAACTTTACTGTAACCAAGAAGATATGTTGGAAGATAAAATGGAACTGAACTGGCTACTAGAAAGAGCCAGACTGAACTGGAATGTGGAAAGTGAAACTTCTCTTACTAAACTGTAGTTCAGTAGCACCTTAAAGATCAAAATATTTTCCAAAGTATAAGCTTTCACAAGTCAACTATCTCTTCATCAGATACCTCTTACTACAATGCCGATGTCCAGAATTTCCTAGTATGGCAAACTGGAAGGGTTACTACATTGCAAATACGTCATGTTTCTTTGAACTAGAGAACAAGGATTCCTTTCAACAAAACTTACAGAAGAAAACTCTCCAGGAGCTAATGCCCAGACTCCCTACTAATAAGATCTGAAAGAGCTTTTGGACTGTAGCAAGCACTTCACCAGCAGATTTTTTAACAGGATGTCATTCAGCTACAAATGCCAGCAATCTGCAAGGAAGACAAGAGGTTCCAAAAATGCAATTTCTGTGTTGGGTTACCATCTCCCATAAGTTAACAGCAGCTTTCGTTATGAAGGCAATTGTGACCAAAGGTACATGTCGTGGAAGTCTGTAATCTGATCTGCAGACTGAAGACTCTGGACTTGAACCACTCCTCTCCTTTTAGACTTAGCATGGTCCATTAACTTCTCAGACCCATATCTTTGAGGTTTTGTAGTTTAAAATGAAAAAAACACCCTGATTTTAAGAACCATTTCATAGCATCCCTCCAGCCTGTTGCTAAGACTGGAGATTGGATTTCAAGCAACCTGTATGCTGTGTTCAAACCTTGCTGATATACACACAAAAGCAGGAAGCAATAGACTTTATTAATGGATCCGAGAAACTTTAGAAGGCTGGTGATGTGAGAACCCCAGGGTTTTATCTTGATGCTTTTTATGTTACAATTTTCCCAAGATCCTTGTCTCATAGCAAGTAAGGACGAAAGGGGTTTTTCTGCCACTTGCAGCAAAATCCGAGTTTGCTGTGATCTTTATTGTCATATGCAGAATTTTGGTGAAATGCCACAACAGAGTGAGAAAAAATTGCTACTGTATTCCTAAAATGTATATCTATCTCTGTGTATATATTTACATGGAGCTTGATTGAATTGTTGGGAAGACATTGGACCTGCAGATTATCCAGTGTCGTAAGGTATAAATATTAGAAAGGACGACTCTTGTTAAAGAAAGTATTTCAGCATTTGCAAAAGAACCAGTTCAATACTATCCTTCGCACCTCAGCCTCACTATAAATTGTGCAGAAATATGCCTTAACCCTGTTTATCTTCAGAGCTCAGGTGCAGCATGGGTGGGCGTAACACGATCACTCACTTGCTGCTCTGCAAGTGTTCTTCATTTACAACTTCAGAGGACCTTCTGGGGCTCAAAGATAATTTATTTTTTTTTACACTTATTTAGCTGGTCGATTTTATTTTCTGCCACAGCTTTATCACGACATCCTTCTCATCCACTTGCTTAACAGTAAGAGAAATGTATTTACCATTCTCAGCTCTGCCATGGAAAGTTGAAAGGCTGATCTCCAGGACATAGTTGCCAATAGATGGAGTGTAGTATGATGGTACAATTGTTCCTGGATTCTAATGGTGAAATGATGGCCGAGGACAGACTGGCAATCTGCCCGGGAGAGCTCCGCTTGGAAAGTGAGGGAAGGGAGACCATTCAGACATCCACAGCTGTCCCTCGGCTCCCTTCTGCACTTACGCGCTTTGAAGCTGGTTTCCTCTCGCTGTAGAAGGACACCGGGAGAAACCGGTGTCCAGGGGCCGTCTTCCGCATGCCTCCCGCTTTCAGGCAGTGTGAACCGGGAAAAGGCAGGATTCAAGCAAAGGCGGCTGTGTGAACGTGCTGTTTCGGCAATTTGCGCATGAGCGCTCATGCGTACATGTACATATACACACATTGCCAAGACAGCCCTGCCACAAGCTGGGGAGGCTGGCCCACCTGGGGCCGCTCTGCAGCAGTCTGAATGCTCCGTAACAGTATCCTTGCGCAATACACTGGCCAGTGTGAACGGCCAGCCCCGGGGAATTTTCCTCCCGCAGCTTTTGCCTCCGGATTCCTCCCACTCTAGATTGCCAGTCTGTCCTCGGCTGATGTCAAACGAAAGTTAAAAATGACATTGTCGTGATTAAATCTGCATGAGGTTTACCTTTGTTAACTACACGCACAATGTTGATTTGTGTGAGATATGGCTCGCAGGATTTCGGTCATTCTCGCCTTAGCCAGAGATAGGCACAAGTACAGACATTGCCTCTCCATTGGGGAGGCTTAAACACCCACCTGGTTTTCTTGTTGTCATTTGGAGAGGTTTCTGCACACTTGAGGATTTCCCCAAGTTTGTAGAAGCATTGCCCATTTCTATACCTGGCCTCACAGTGTGAATTCTTTGATTTGTGCCCTGCTGCCAAGTTTAGAATGAGATATAATTATGATTATTTTAGATGATGCATTTTGAGATGATGATCTCTGTTAATAATTCAAAATTCCCTTATCCAGTTCAGATTGCAAAATCAGAATTACTGCCTTATGTGCAATATCTCAAACAACAGGACTCTGTCACAATCCATACAACCAGTGCACAGGCAAACACTGAACATGGTTGGGTCAGGAGTTTTCCATGTGCATGTGGATTGGTGTGTGTGTGTTTGTATGTATGTATAATATAATAATAATTATACCACTGGAAGTATCTACACAGCTTTCTTTACCAAACATCCATCTCCCTCTGCTAATATGCTTTTAATGATTCCAGGCCAGAAATCAGGATTAATGACACAGAGTTGATTATGGTGCCAGCAAGTAAAATAACAGGAAACAGAGGAGCGGCCTGGATAGGGGGATGGCAGAGAGTGTATTTCTCTAATGCAAAGTTATTTTTGCAGCGTGCTTTGAAGGACTGCCAGCCATGTGGGAGAAGACATGCCAATCATAGGTTTTGTTTATGGCTAATGGGAATAGTATTTAAGGCTAATTTCCAGTAATGGCTGAGTGGGCTGGAGACTATGACATCTGCCAGAGTGTATTGTGAACACTCTGTTTCATGGAAGGAAGCACAGTGCCCCTAACAGGTGCAGAAGAAGCAAAAATACCAGGAGGAGCTCTGATTGATTCTTTGCTTTATTGATTTCCTTGGACTTTTAGCTCATCGTATCATAAAAGGCTTAAGAACAGGAGCAGCAGTGTACAAATTATTTGGCTGTCTCCTTGCTTCAACTATGACTTCATAAGCCAGTTTGATACCGGAGCAGGTTTTGAAGGGATCAATCTGCCGGCATCTAAAGGACAACTTGGTGGTCTGGGGAAGTCAGCACGGATTTGTCCCCAACAGGTCCTGCTAGACCAACCTCATTTCCTTCTTTCATCGAGTGACAAGCTTACTGGATCGAGGGAATGCTGTTGATGTTGTTTACCTGGATTTCAGTAAAGCTTTTGACAGGGTTCCCCATGATGTTCTGATGGGTAAACTAAAGGACTGCGGACTGGACTAGGTTAGTTAGGTGGATAGGGAACTGGCTGGAGAAACGCACTCAGAGAGTAGTTGTCAATGGCATTTCATCGGAATGGAGGGAGGTGTTCACTGGAGTGTCACATGGCTTGGTTCTGGGCCCAGTACATTTCAATATTTTTATCAGTGATCTGGATGAGGGTGTGGAGGGGCTGCTCATTAAATTTGCAGATGACACCCATTTGAGACACCCAGAAGACAGAGATAGAATTCAACAAGATCTGAACATGCTGGAAAAGTGGGCGGATGTGAACAAGATGCAGTTTAACAAGGATAAGTGCTGAGTTCTATATCTGGGTAACAAAAATGAGGAATACACATACTGGATGGGGGATACACTTCTGAGCAGCATTGTGTGTGAACAAGATCTTGGGTGGATCTAAATATGAGCAGCGGAAGTGTGATGCAGCGGCAAAAAAGGCTAATGCAGTCTTGGGGTGTATCAACAGAGGCATAACATCCAAATCACCAGATGTCATAGTCCTGCTGTACACTGCATTGCTCAGGCCTCGAGTGCTGTGTGCAGTTCTGAAAACCCTCAAAAAGGATGTGGACAGAATGGAGCAGGTTCAGAGGAGAGCGACGAGGATAATCAGGGGCCTGGAGACCAAGCCCTAGGACAGTGACGGTGAACCTTTTAGAGACCGAGTGCCCAAACTGCAACCCAAAACCCACTTATTTATTGCAAAGTGCCAACACGGCAATTTAACCTGAATACTGAGGTTTTCGTTTTAGAAAAAACAACTCATACTTTAACATCTTTTGTCTTAAAAGAAAAACACAATAACAGAGCTTTCAATGGTACAAACAACTTTTTATTGAAAGGTAAAAGTTTGCATTTGGCATGCTTTTGAACAATTAATGTGATTTTTGCTGTCCAATCTTGTGAACTCTGTGCTGGGGCGATGCCGTGCATGCCCACAGAGAGGGCTCTGAGTGCCACCTCTGGCACGCATGCCATAGGTTTGCCACCACTGCCCTAGGAGGAAAAGCTGAGGGACTTGGGAATGTTTAGTCTGGAGAAGAGGAGGTTGAGGAGGGACATGATTGTTCTCTTGAAGTATTTGAAGAGCTGTCACTCAGAGGAGGGCAGGGAACTGCAGCAGAGGAGAGGACTCACGAGAATGGGTTTAAATTAAGGGTGGGAAGGTACCAGCTGGATACTAGGAAAAACTTTTTGACAGTAAGAGTTGTGCAACAGTGGAATCAGCTGCCTCAGGAAGTGGTGAGTTCCCCCCTCCCTGGCAGTCTTTAAGCAGTGTCTGGACAAACCCTTGTCAGGGATGCTCTAGGGCTGATCCTGCATTGAGCAGGGGGTTGGACTAGATGGCCTACGTGGCCCCTTCCAACTCTGTGATTCCATGATTCTATATTCACAATGTGAGCAGGGTCCTGAACACTTGAAAAGGGATCACCGATTTTGTTATTTTGAATGTCCGAAATTGAATCACAAACTATGTGTGTTTTCATACTTCTTTTCCCCTCCCTCTTCTAGAGTTTTCAGAGGATCTTCTCACTGAAACCATCACATAGTATGGGGGAAGGGAATGCCCCTTTCCCTCAGTTCTCCAAAGCCATCAAAGGAGCCCACATGGCAGAATTAAGGAAGAAGAAGAAGAAGAAGAGAAGAGATTGGATTTATACCCGACCCTTCACTACCTGAAGGGGTCTCAGGGCAACTTACAATCTCCTTTCCCTTCCCCTCCCCACAACAGAAACCCTGTGAGGTAGGTAGGGCTGAGAGAGCTCTGAGAGATCTGTGACTGGCTCAAGATCCCCCAGGTGGCTGCATGTGGAAGAGTGGGGAATCAGGGCATGCAAAGCTGAATTATTTAGGTTGGCCTTTGGAGGGTAATCACATGTTTGAGCTGTTTTAATAGTGCTTTGGTGATAGCCATGCATTTTAATATTTTAATGTTAATATTTTATAGTCATTATTTGTTTTTACCTTGTATTTTACCTTATTGGTTTTAATGTCGTAAGTCATCATGAGACCCTTCGGGTAAGTGGCGACTAAAAGAAAATCAAATAAATTAATAAAACTCCCGTGAGCATGTTCATCAGGACATTGAACCGTGCCTGTCAAGGCTAGGAAGGGATTAAGATACATTGGGAACCCACAGGCCATAGCTTGCATATAACACCATGTAGACAGTAGAAATTTGGGGAAAGGCAGAAGAACTTTCCCACCCACTGCTTTCAAAAGTAATCTCTAAGTGACCTGGGATCTCTTAGTATTGGCTTAGTGTTATGTATTGGCTATGGACACTGCGACATGTCTGGGCATGTTCGCCTGTAATGGTGTTAGGCATGGGCTATGGACACGGCAACATGTCTGGGCAGGTTCGCCTGTAATGGTAAGCAATACCAGCTGAGCTTCAGTCCCCAGAGAACAATGGACCCTAGGATCCTGATTGTCCCCCTATCAGAGACTTAGGATATTCAAATGGTCCTATGATAGCCTCTGGTAGGAAACTAATCCCTGCTTACCCAATCCCCCACAGGGGGTGAGGTCAGGGGGCAATTTACCTGTGAATATAAGCAGGCTCCCCAGTCCCTCTCCCTCATGTTCCCTCTTGACCCCAATGGCCTGATACTTGGAGATTTTAAAATTTAGTGCAGATGAGTAGACCTTTTGCCCAACACCATCGAGTTTACGGTCCTTCTGATCAGTGGGGGCATTATGAGAGCTTGGCCCCGATCACACGCCAAATTAACCATGCGAGAGGCATGACTCCCTGCCGGATTTTAAGGGCGCGATCACAAGAGCACGTCTGTGAAACATCCCACACTTGTTGGCAAGCTGTTGCTCTCTGCTGAAGAAGTGCAGGGGAAAAAAAACAGTAGGGAAAATCCAGTATCAAACAGGTTGCTATGGCCATAGACGGACTTTCCCTGTGTGATAGCTCCAGCACACACTTGTGGCATCGGGGGTAGTCTGATCAGGCTATCCTGACGCCATGCTGTTGTTTGTTTCCCCTTCTCAGTATGCACATCATTGCATACTGCCATTGGAGGCCCTCAGGGGGGAGGTGCGATTCATTGATCCCCCATTTAAATGAAGTGGAAAGGAACAATCCCCCCCAACTTGCCCACAGTTGTGTCTGAGCACACAGTGGCGAGTTGCGACCGCAGCTTCGCAGAAATGTGTGATCGCGCAACTGTTGGTCAGAGTACTCCGGCGCAAAAAGCCTCACTTCCCCCCTACTTAGGGTTGCCAAGTCTGGGTTGGAAAATACCTGGAGACTTTGGGGGCGGGGGTTGAGGAGGAGAGAAGCCTTAGCATGGTACAATGCCATAGAGTCTACCCTTCAAAGCAGGCATTTTCACCAGGGAAGCTGACCTCTCTCAGCTGGAGATCAGTTGTAAAAGTGGGGGATCCCCAGGCCCCACCTGGAGGCTGGCAACCCTAACCCCACTTAATCTCACTCATGTGGCCGGGGCCCTTGTGTATCAACAGTGGCCTCTGGGCCAGTTGTCTTGCTGACTGCTATAACCACAAACACTGCAAACACATTTTGATATGAATTGTCTGCAGCTCGCCAAAGCAATCCTATGATAGGCTCAGCTTGACAGCAGATGGGAACGCCTAAAATTTTAAACTACCTATTTTGCAAATATCGACTCAACATTCGTTTGGATTTTTTTAAATGTATGTTGTTGCTTTTTGGTCTGTCATTGTGAGTCTCCAGGGGAATTCCAAAGTTGAAGTTGTGAGAACCAAAGAAAGTGGTGATGCAGTGATGGGGAAAATGTTCTTCCTTCCTCTTCCTTTTTCTTTTTTAAGTTTCACAGCTGTTCAAGACACTAAGCCTTCACTAGTAAAAACACAGCATCCCTTTCTGAATTGCACAGAAATGCCTGGAACATATGAGCATAAAAACTATCCTGCTGGATCAAATCAAAGGTCCTTCTAGTTCAGCATTCCATTTCCCAAATGACTTTACAAAGCTTGCAAGCAGCTTTGGTTGAATGCAGCTGTCGTAATGGGATTAGAAAGATCCTCCAGGTTCCCCCAAAGAACTCATTCCAGCCTCCTATGAAGGAACTCGGTATGTTTATTTACATATCATCCAGCTTGGGCCTAGAGGCCCTAACTGTAACCATTCCATCAGGCATTGTACAACACTTAACTCCTGGTTTTTTCTCCCAGACTCCACCAGGAGGCAGATGAGCTCTCCTCCCAACATCATTACCTATATATAACCCTTGCTTGTATCATTTTTGTCAAAATAACCACCACATATGTCATCAATACCTAGCAGTTGGTACTGAGAGATATACTGCATCTGAACATGGAGGTTCCACTTAGCTGTCAGAGCCAGTAGCCAGAGCAAGTACATATGTCTAGTCCTTCTAAAGGTCATTCTAAATTAATGGCCATCACTGTATCTAATGGCAGTGAATCCCTCAAGTCAGTTGAGAGATTGTGTGTGTGAAGAAGTACTGTGTTGAATCCAGCCAGCTTTTCAGCTGGTGAAAAAAGAATGAGGGGTCCCCTTTGACTACCAAAAAATTGCTACACTGGGGATCATGGGACCTTTATGGACAAAAGTCATGTGGATGAGTGCTGTTGTAAGGAGGGGGATTAGGCAGGATGGAATGGGAAAAAATGGTTTGATCCAACCCTTGTCCTTTTTGGAACCCACTGCCCATCTAGTACACTGAGTGATCCCTAGTTCTAGCATTATGAAAGAGGAAAGAAATTTCTCTGTGGTGGAGAGGGGTTGTGGCTCAGTGGAAAACCTTCTGCTCCATATGCAGAAGGTCCCAGGTTCAATCCTGACCCTGGCATCTGCAGTTTAAAAGATCCGGTAGGAGGTATCGTGAAACATAGGAGATCTCTGCCTGAGACCCTGGAGAGCCACTGCCAATCTGAGTAGGCAGTTTTGACCCTGATGGACCAATGGTCTGATTCAGTATAAGGTAGCTTTACGTGTGTGTGTGTGTGCTGAGTTCAGAAAGTTCTCTTTCGATAGCCTGAAGCTTGGGCTGCACACAACTTTCTCGTCAGATGCAAGAATCAGGCTGAAGGAAATCACATAATCCACTAATGACTCCATGGTATGTCTTTGTCCCAAGTTAACATAACAAAAGGTAGTTAAATTTCAAGTTGCTAAGAAGTTGGCATATTTTTAAAACATGAATCACCTGCTTGGCTGACTGTCCCGCTGCGGCAGTCTCTTCTTACTTCCATGTAGTAGGGGTTTCTCCCCTCTTGGATCCAGATTTTGTGTCCTGTACGATATAAACCAATTTAAAATAAAGTACACAAAATTCACTGCAGGATGGGCCTGACAAGTTAAATTATGACAGAAATTCATGTCAGTGCCAAACTCAATTCACACTGCTTGCCAAAAAACATTGCCAGGACTTGGGCTTGTTAGAACTTCCATGAATGCTCTACGGATCTACCTCTGACAAATTCAATTTTATTAATACTTCAGGTTGGTTTGTTTAGTTGTCCTTGTCTGCCAGGAGCCGTCACGGTTCATGGAGCAGAATGAACATGGCGCTAGAAGGAAACATCTTCCAATATCTGTCATGATGTAACAGGATGAAATAACAGAAACAAAGGCCTACATTTTTATGACTTCTCTTATGCGGCATGACAGGGGCCGTAAAGAAATCGTTCTGTTTCGGCTTCTTTATACTTTCATATTGCACCCTGGGAGACTTCTTCATTAAAGGCTGCTTGTTGTGAGCTGATACATTGAAAAGAGTGGTGTTCCCCCCTTATGGTCCCTCTGTTACTACCATCTCCAGTTTGAGTGAAGCAAGCAAATTGCTCCTGTCAGCTTTATGATCCATGCTTGGATCTTCTAGGCCAACGTGTCATGAGGTTGCTGAGTCAGGAGTTCTGATCAGGAACAACCACCTCAAAATGGGTTTGTTTTCCAAAGCTGCATGAATATTCAGGGTTATGTGACAAAGAAAGATCTCAGCCCTTATGAGGGATGTGAAGAGTCAGTAGGGATGCCAGCCTTCAGGTGGGGACCTGGGGATCTCCATGAATTATACCTTATCTCCAGACTACAGAGATCAGTGGCCTTGGAGAGAATGGATGCTTTGAAGGGTGTACTTTATAGTATTGTACCCCTCTGAGATTCCTGACCTCCTCAGGCTCCATTTCCAAATCTCCAGGAGCTCCCCAATCTGGATCTGGCACCCTACCCCCCCATCCCCTCCCAGTGGCCAGAAGGGATCTGGCAACCATAGTCAGTAAAGTGTCCCCCACCGAGACAAAGGTTTGGATACGCATTTCCATAGGTGCGAGGATTTCTGCCCGTGGACCATGACTCTCTCACTTCCTCCCTCTCACAGAAGCCCCAGATGCTCCCGGTCCTTTTTTGGGGAGGGGGGCATGCGATTAGGGTTGCCAACCTCCAGGTAGGGCTTGGAGATCTGGAATTAAAACCGATCTCCAGATTACAGAGCTCAGTTCCCCTGGAGAATATGGAAGCTTTGGAGAGTGAACTGTATTGGCATTATACCCCACTAATGTCCTTTCCCTCCTCAAACCCTGCCTAGACTCCACCTTAAATCTTCAGGTATGTCCCAACTCACAGTTGAGAACCCCACAGGAAATATTTGCACCCATGGGAATGCTAGTCTGGATCGAAGCCAAAGATTCCTTCTGAGATCTACCTCCTGCTACCCAGACTCCACTCAAACATTGGATTGGATCCATCTGCAGTGATTGCCTATAAGAGGGTTGGATCTTGATCTTTCCAAGATCCTTGAGTCAAAAGGACAGTAAGATAAGAGAGGATTCAATCCAGACTAAATTGGCAATTTCCACTGATTCGCCCTTCCTGCTGCAGACCCTCCCCCATGTAGTTCCTCCAAGTCCCCTGTCCCCCAGAGCACCATTTCATGGAGATCAGGGGGAAGGGAGAGGGCAGAGAAGTTTCATTCTGCTGATGGAATTAGTCTGGATCCAACCCGTTACATGAAAACAAGCTACATGAATAGGCTAAGAAAGGGTAATATGGCTGGGCATTGGTTTTCCAAGGTACTGGGTTATCAGCTGGTGGTTGCTGCCTCCCAGGGACTATTTCAGGCAAGGAGAACCCAACTCCCACCCTTGCCTTCCCGGTGTGCGCAAACACAGATGGATTATGAGGTGTGTTATCTGCAAGCTGGTGCTCAATTTATAGTGGCTCATCAGCAGTATCCTATCTGGTTACCCAGGCCACCAATCATTTATGTATTTATTTAGATTTCTAGACCACCAGTGGCTACTAGCCATGATGACTAAAGGGATCCTCCACATTCAGAGGCAGTAAACATCTGAATACTGATGCCAGGAGGCAACATCAGGGGAAGGCCTTGGCCCTCTATGCCCTGTGGTTGGACCTCCAGAGGAACTGGTTGGCCACTGTGTGAGACAGGATGCTGGACTAGCTGGACTCCTTGTCTGATCCAGAAGGGCTCTTCTTGTGTTCTTCTGTTCACTCTTCTATGGAAAGAAACACCCTTATCCAGCTGTCTTGGGTTTGTATCCCTTCTAGTTACAAGAACAGAAAGTAAGGGTAGGAACATTTGTTCCCTTAAATGTACTGGACGTTGCTAAGTAATGCAGAGCGTTGCAGGAAACAATGGAGGAGGAATGAGAAAACCCTACTGAGGCTTTGGTTATACTCCAAGCGCTGCACTCTATATGCTCTTATCTAGACCTAGGCCGTAGTATGCTTCAGGGTTAGGACTCCTATGGACTCTCCGAGATCTTCTTACAGATAGTAAATCAATGCATTATGAGCCTTGCAGTGTTGATGTTATGAAACGGAGCCAAACACTTTTCAGTGTAACACAATGCAACTCTTAGCTAAACACAGAACTGAATAGACAAGATGTACTGTGAGAGGATAGCGCAAAGGGACCTAAATTTAAACCATTTCTGCTAATCTCCTTGCAAGCATTACGACGAAGGCAACCAATAAAAAACCATTCATGTGGAACGGCAAACATGCTCGACTCGTGTAAACACATTATTGGCCTGGCTTCGTTTTAAGTAATATCCTTAACAAAAAATAAACAGCACTGGACAAAAAAATAAACATGCCATATAAGAGAAGAGCAGAGCCACATAAACCAGAAACAAATAACGGGTAATCTTCTTCCCGCAGTGTTCTGGAGACGGGCCATTGCGGGAGAGGTACCTTGTTTCGGGTGAAAGTTTGCTGCAGAGGCACTCTGGGGAACTGGAAGGGGGGCGGGAAGTGTGTTTTTTGATGTTCAAGTTTGCAGGCACGATAAGCGACGTTTGCCACTGGAGTTTCTAAACAAGGAAGCTTCTCAAATTTTTTTAAGAAGAGGATGTATGCCTAACTGTTGACAGTACTGCGGTTTTTCAAACTTCTTTTGTAAAGTTAAAGCAGGCAAGAGCCTAGCGTTCACTGTCATGTCTACAGCCAAACAACACATGGTGCTGGAATTCCATGTCTGAAACAGTTGGCTTGTACTCTGCCTCTAAATAGCAGCCACTGAGGACCTAAGTCTGGATCAAGTGGGCCCAACCCCCCACCCCTCTCTATTTAAAACCCTAATATGGCTTATTGCAGCCCAAGGAGGAAATGCTTGCAGTGGGGAAATGGCATAGGGAAAGAGGTAACACCTCCATTCCCTAGTGTTGGGGTCCCAATCCAGATCGTGGCTCTTTTGTCACTGAGTCAACTAACTGGAGATGATTGTATTCTTACAGATGCATTCCATTAGCACTTTTATTCTACTCAAGAAGATTCATTATGAAGATGTTCCATCAAAGTGATCCCCTGCATCCTCCTATGAATCTTCATGCTCACTGTACATGAGTGCTGGTTAGTTTATTTCTCATACCATTTATTTATGAATTGCAACATTCACAACAGCAAAATATCTCAAGGCTGCCAGATCTTAACACAGTCCCCGAGGAGTTCCCTGTAGCTTTCACAGGTCTCTGAAGCAGCAACCACAGAGTATTCTGCCTCTGTATCTAGTCCACTGATGTATCCATTCTTTACTATTGAAAAAGGCTTCAGTTTTGCCCAGAAATAGACAACAGTGAATGGTAGACAAAGGCCAATGGCATCAAAAGGAGAAAGACACTGTGATAGGGTACTCTGATGTTGTCTTGGAATTCTAAAAGTTACTGATAGAATCACAAGGCTAACAGCTGGAATCCCTATTTTAAATTCATGTTCAAAGTACACAAATGGTAAGCCATTATACTGGGGAAAGCTCAAACCTGGTGCCACCACAGAAAATGCCCTGCAGGGTTATCATGCCATTCAGAGTTTCTCTCAGGGGTGAAAACTATTAATCAACTGAATTTTAATTATTAATTAATTCTAATTGTTATTTTTAATGATATAAACCACCTATCACTTAATAGCCAGAAGCGACTCATCATACTAAGGGAAGAGAAGTTGTCTGGCAGTGCAGGGTGGATAATAGATTCTTTTCTGTGGTCGCTCCAAACCTACCAATGTATCTGCTAAGATCTACCTTATGTTTAGTTTATAAGGGGATTCTCTACTCTGTCTGGTTTGAGTTCTCTTTAATCACCAGTTTTTATGTTGTGCTTTTCAGTTGTGTTTGTTATGTAATTTGTTAGGCACTTTTAAAATTAGGGAGAATGTGTGTGTATGGCTGCGGTCACACGGTCCTTTAAATCAGGATTCAATGCTGTTCCCTCCTGGATTTAACTAGGCTGATCAGACCGGCTGCGCCTATTCTCGTGCTGAAGAGGGCTCACTCCTGGGTCCCTAGCGTATTTTCCGACCCCGGGAAAATCAACTACTTTCCCGGAACTTGTGCTTTAAACCCGCGATTTTGTCCATCTGGACAGCCCTCTCTCGCAGTGATTGTGATAAGGACTGTCTGATTGTTCTTCCGGGTTCCCCCCTTCTTTCACTTGAGTGCATGGGCACTCAAGCGCCTGGTGGCCCTGGTTCCTCGAAATGCCCCACACTCCACTCCAGGCCCTGAGCTTTGCTGGCTGCCACCTGGCACCCCCCCCCCCCCCAGCATGCTGCTTCCTACTTTTCATGAGGTGGCGGCCGGCAGGGCTCGGTGCCCGGAGTGGAGCAGAGCGCGGGGCGAGCCAGCCAGCCAGCGGGTTGCCCTCGCCTTGCCTCTCCCAGCCACCACTGCCTCTCCCACCTCCTCCTCCATCCCAGAGGAGATTGGAGGATGGAGGGGAAGGGGGGGAGCATCGCCAGCAGTGGCAGGAAAGCAACAGGCCTCATCCAGCAACTTCAGGGAGGGATGTATGATCATCCCAACCCGAAAGAAAAAAAATCCCGATGTTAAGTACAGCCAGGGGTCCGTTGGAGCGGGAGCACACAGGAGAGCAGCTCCAGGAGTGAGGAGCCCAGGGGGCGGGCACATGTCCAAGCCCCACCCCCTCCTCAGCTTCCCCAAGCAGTACAGAGGTGCAGCGCCCCGGGGAAAGCCCTGCTGGATCTTTATTGTTAATGTTTTGTTTTAATATTGATAATTTTATCATTGTTCCTTTTATGACTGTGTGCTGCCTTTCCCGAGACTTGCTCAAGGTGGCATATAAATTTTCTAAGTATGCCATTTTTTATCTGGGCACATGGCACATAAGTACTGGAGAAATTTCACCAACCCTTCAGCAGCTTCCACCCCATCAGTTTGGTGTAGTGGTCACTCTAATCTGGGAGAACCGGGTTTGATTCCCCACTCCTCCACATGCAGCTGCTGGTGTGACCTTGGGCCAGTCACAAGTTATCTCAGAGCTGTTCTCTCATGAGCAGTTCTCAAAAGACCTCTCTCAGCCCCACCTACCTCACAGGGTGTCTTGTTGTGGGGAGGGGAGGGGAAGGGATGGGTGGTGCACATGTCCTGGGTATCTCAAGTCTACTTGAAACCTGGTGGTTTCAAGGGAGCAGGAAGAGAATGAGGGTGTGTTCTTTATGCTTATTTTTATTGCACAAAGTATTGGATGGGGAAGGGAATGGAGGAAGAGCAGGTCAGTTTCACTCACCTGTGGAGGGGAGCCTGAGGGGTGGGTGTTGCCTTCTGACACACTTCCGGTATGTTAGGGGGTGTGGTATATTCAAATGAGTTATGCTAATGAGCTCCTGCGCCTTTTTTTCTACGAAATGACCCCTGAGTACAGCGCAAGCAAATCGCAATCAGTGTGCCGTGTGACCACGGCCTTTGTTAAATGCTGTTAAGTTGCTTCCAATTTATGGCAATTCTGTGAATTAATGACCTCCAAAATGTCCTATCATTAACAGCCTTGCTCATGTCCTGCAAAATGAGGGTTGTGGCTTCCTTGATTGAATCAATCCATCTCATGCTGAGTCTTTCTCTTTTCCTGCTGCTTTCAACTTTTCCTAGCATTATTCTCTTTTCCAGTGACTCTTGTCTTCTCTTGTCTTGATGTGACCAAAGTCTGATAGCCTCAGTTTAGTCATTTTAGCTTCTAAAATTTTTTAGGTTTGATATGATCTAGAACCCACTTGTTTGTCTTCTCGGCAGTCCATAGTATCCGTAAAACTCTCCTCCAACACCACACTTCAAATGAATCAGCTTCCTTCCTGTCAGCTTTCTTCATTGTCCAACTTTTACACTCATACATAGCAATGGGGAATACTATGGTATGAATTATCTTGAACTTGACGCAACCTTACACTTAAGGATTTTTTCTAGCTTAGAATCATACAATCACAGAGTTGGAAGGAACCTCCAGGGCCATCTAGTCCAACCCCCTGTGCAATGCAGGAAATTCACAAATACCTTCCCCCCCCCCCCCACATACCCAGCGACCCTTGCTCCATGCCCAGAAGACAACAAAAAACTTCCAGGATCTCTAGCCAAACTGGCTTGGAGAAATTTGCTTCCTGACCCTAAAGTGGTGATCAGCATTTCCCTGGGGGCGTAAGAAACAGCCACGAGAATTACGCACTAATGCAACCCTTCCTGCCCTCCCTCTCATGATCTGCCTGAGTTCACAAAATCTGCATTGCTGTCAGATGGCCATCCAGCCTCTGTTTGAAAACCTCCAAAGAAGGAAGAAGGAAGAAGAGAAGAGATTGGATTTATACATCACTCTTCACTGTCCAAGGGAGTCTCAGAGCGGCTTACAAACTCCTTTCCCTTCCCCTTTCCACAACAGACACCCTGTGAGGTAGGTGGTGCTGAGAGAGCTCTTTCAAGAACTGCTCTTAAGAGAACAGCTGTATCAGAACTATGGCTTGCCCAAAGTCATCCAGCAGCTGCAAGTGGAGTAGTGGGGAATCAAACCCAGTTCTCCCAGATTAGAGTCTGCACACTTTACTACTACACCAAATTGGCTCACCACCGCCTCCCGAGGAAGCCTGTTACACCGAGGAACCGCTCTAACTTTCAGGAAGTTCTTCCTGATGTTTAGCCGAAAACTCTTTTGATTTCATTTCAGCCTGTTGGTTCTGGTCCAACCTTCTGGGGCAACAGAAAACAACTCCACACCAGAACTTCTCCATGGCTGCCCTTCCCAGTCTCCTTCTGATTTCATGGTTGCAGTCTCCCTTTCGGTTGACAGTGGAACCAAGGAACAGAACATCTTAGCAATTTCAATTTCTTCATTGTCAGTCTTAAAGCTGTGTCTTACTTCTGTCTTCTTGATGTTCAGCTGTAGTCCTGTTTTGGCACTTTCTCACTGAACCTTTGTCAGTAGCCATGTCAAATCCTCACGGTTTTGTGCCAGGAATGTGGTGTCATCCACATAACCTCACAATATGCAGTTTTCAATAAAGTGAAAAATGTTGAATGAGCACAAAACTTTGGGATGACTTTTCAGGCTGCAACATGATCGCATTGCAACAAAATAACGTCAGCTTTACTTCTTCCACCTGGCTGTAAATGGGCTCCTGCACTCCCCGGCTCTGCTTAAGTAACCCTGTAAACTTCAACACAATTGTAAACTGCTCTTTTAATGACAAACAGTGTTAGGGATTATTAGGAGGGCAGTATAAAATAACAGCAGGAATGGAAACTTTGGAGTGAGTGTTGCTTGAGATAGCCCAGAGTTCCTGACCTCAGCCAAACCCAGCGAGATGACTGGAATTGCTGCAGATACGAGCCTTGAGAAATCACACATTGGCCCTAAATTAGAAAGCATGTGTAATAGATTTCCTCTGGAGTAAGTCACCCAGATGTAGGACTTGAGGAAAAGAAGGCCCCAAATCTGCAGCTCTGAAGGAAGGAATTGTATGAGTATTTTTTCCCCAGTATATTAAAGGGGAAAGTGTCTTTCCCTGGTTATTCTTACAGCTCTCCTTATGGAAGCTAGCTCATTTTGTACCACCTTTGCCAATTAGGGCCATGCCTGTCTTGAAAAACACACTTTTAACCTGAGTTAAAACCTGGTCATTTTAATCAGGTTTCACCGCTGTTCCCTCTCACATTTAAAATTGCTGATCCCATGCCCACTTCTGTCTCCTGCACTGAAGTGGGCTCATTTGTGCAATCCTTTAGGTTCCCTAGCGGGTTTTCCTTCATCCTGAAAATCAAGTAATTTCCGGATATTTATGCTTTGAATCCATGATTTCGCCAATCTGGACAGCTATCTCTCACAATGATAGCAAATAGGTTATCTGATTGTCTTTCTTGTGATGTCCCTCCACAAAAGCTCCCGCCATTGTGTGCGTGAGCGATCCTGCACTGAATAAATTCAATGTATAAATGTTCAAGCGCACATCTAGACTCCAGTACTTGGTTGTATGTTGCCAGTTAATTTTGTTTGCTGTTGTGGGTGTGTATGTGCAAAAACAAGGAAGTACGGCAAGTCCCAGTGGGAGCAGTGATTCGGCCATGTGCATATGCGCATACGCAAAGGGAATTTAATTTTTTTTAAAAAGCTATCTGGACAGTGCCTGGAGCCTCACTGCATGATGCAAGTGGTTTGGGGAGGGATGTGTGATCATCTGAAGCTGAAATAAAATATTCCTGATCAAATCTATTGTGGGAACAAATCGGGATAAGCTTGGCATGTGACCACACCCTAATTTTTTTATTAGGCTAGCAACATTTAGCCAGTTAACTGGTTAGATGATTGAAATAAAAATCTTCTGCTCTCAGGCAGCAGATTTCTCCTTCCACGATTGTGTACATCTGCAGGAGCTTGGATCCAGCCATATGCATTCCAAAACATGTTCCTAGTGTCTCTGCATAGCTTTATGATACTGCTGAGTATATAAGAAATCAGCATCTTTAGCCCTGCCTTTCCACATCTTCTAGTAATGGCACAGAACTTTTCTGAACTTTTTTTTTTTTTTTGGCAAGGATATAGTACAATTGAAATAAATTTTTATTCATAATGTCTGAGTACTGGAAAAAACTCAGCCATCTTAACTATAGGGGCTTTCATGCTTTTTTAATATTAAAAACACATTATTGATGGTCACATTTGTTGTTATTGCAGGTCCCTTTGTACAGGTATGCTTTGATGGTGTAAGACAGGATAAACCGTGCTCCCAGCATCTTCTGTTTTTATAGTCATGAGGCTGCAAATGCATCAATAGCCTATTTTTATATGCCCCCCCCCGAATATTTTCCATTTGACAAGCATTAGCTCAAAACAGGGTAGATTCCAAATTACCACTTGACCTCTTTGAACTTTTATTTATTTATTTATTTTTCACATTTATATCCCGCCCTCCCTGCGAGCGGGCTCAGGGCGGCTTACATGGGCCAAAGGCCTGATCAATACATTAATTATTTAATTATTTTATTTATTTATTTATTAAAATAATTCTTTGCAAAGTCTGGATTCAAGGCTGTGTTCAGACTGGCATTTTGGCCCGACACAGTTGCCCTTCCCAAACAGATTAAATGGGCTCGGTCACACATCCATATCTGTCAGCAGCTCTGCAGTCGTATGCATCCTGTCATATGACGAGTGGGAAATGGAGTAAACAGTCACCACACAACAGGGTGCATTGGTTCCCCGCACATTTATCATGCGTGGGCAGATGTCTGAACCCCCCTCTTGCAAAGTCAAGTTGTTTGGGAAGTCTGTAACTTCTCTTCGATTTCTGCCCCCCCTCTTTTGGATCAGGTAGCGATGTGTGCATAAGTACATAATTGCTCCTTGGTGTTGTCAATCACCTTGGCCAAGTAGTCATTCTGGATCAGGACTCTGCATGGGAGTTGTTTTTGAGTGATGAATCCCCCCCCCAAAAAAAACCCTCTCTCATGTTTCTGCATCAGAGTCTGAGAGCATCCCATGTGTGACACAAGGGTAAATGCACTGAAGTCAATGGAACTACTCTCGTGTAAATCTGCACTTTACCCCCCCTATGCCTTTTATGGAAGAAAGGTGATGGGAGGGAGGCTGAGATGGGCAAGAGTATCTGGCAGATAGATTGTGGAGCTGTCAAAAAGGAGCCGGAGCTTCAGATACACGTTTATACGCATGGGTGAAAGAAAAAAGAATGCTGCAACAATCTGAATGATGGACCATGGGACAAACTCACAGTGAAGCCGGTTCTGAGGGGGATGTCTGATCAAAACTTCCCACAACTATTTAAACTGCCACAAATAGAGACACAGCCAGATATCACCAAGACTCCAGTGTGACTGCAGCCCAAGTGGCCCTTATTCCATACTTCATCTGAAATCACAGTTTCATTAATTAAACTCTATCTATGGCAGGTCAAACTACAATCTGAAACCAATGTTTGAAGACAGTTTATTATTGACAACAGAACCTCCAGGACTTAAGAGAGAGATTGGGTTCTTACATTATTACATATGCTAAGTCACTCAGTTCTTGCACCTGTTTGTTAACTCTTTTATTATCTGTATGCTAATTTGCTGCTATTTGTGGGTCTTACCAACTGCTTTAATCCAGTCTTAGCTATACTTATTGTTCAGCTATGCATCTTGACTCTAATGAGCCCTTCCTGGCAACTAACCTCCCCACTTATAGGTAATGGTTGGTGAAGTCTGTTTCAATGTATCTGAAGAAGTGTGCATGCACATGAAAGCTTATACCCAGAATTAAACTTTGTTGCTTTTAAAGGTGCCACTGGGCTTAAACTTTATTTTATTGCCTCCAGTTAGCCTTACATGTGATTATAGGTAATGTATGAATGAGAACATCCTGGAATAATCCTAGCTTGTGCCTCCCATGATGCTGCAGTAGCAGCCAGGTCTTGCAGCAGGGCAGATGGAGTGAAAAATGAAGAGGGTGAACCTGCATTAGTCAAAGCAGCCATAGTTAAAACTAGACAATGGTTTTGTGTTATGCCTGAAATGAGCTATTGTGTCATAATTTGATCTCTCCTGTATGTAGACCATGCGATCTAGGACAGCTGGCTCTTTCCCATGCACTAAAATTACTTACCAATTGTGAAAACTTCACAATAAAGAATCAAGGCGATGGGTGAATTTAATAGTGCAGAATCGTCTTTATACTTATCCCACGAGAGTGTCATGCCTCCCAAAAAGACTTTTGTCTTTCACTTAACTCTTTCATGTCCTTCTCTTCATGGGTTCAAAATGCTGAGTTGTTCCATAAGAGAAATTGCCGTCTTTCTGCTCCCACACCAGTAGCATCATGCAGCCGGTTTATAATGTTTGGGAGTCCAAAGAGCTGCTACGGAAGCTCCTGGAAGCTTTAATACCCTCTGAGCCCATCCTGACAAGGCAAAATGAATTGAATCGTAACTGTTGTTGAAAGCAGCGCTCCGTAGAAACCTATAATAGGGTAGGATTACCTTGTCAGACCTGGATTATTATTTTCACCTGGGGTGAATTAGATTATGTTCTGGTTCAAAGACAAAGAAAAGCAATTTCTCTGGGCAAACAGGCACAGCACATCTTACTCCTGGATGAAGGAACAGCTGTGCTCGCTCCCTGTGGAGCCAGATTCTTTAGAGCAGTGGTGAGGCTCTGCGCAGATGGGACCAGAGGCAGTGTTCTTTCCTGAGTGGAGCTACCACCTTTCTAGGTGGACTTCAAAAACATGAATGAAAAACAATTAACCGACTTCTAGAAGCTAGCTGCCAAACAGCATGTGTGTAAAGGGTCGTCAATTCACAGCTCCCTTGTGGTGACCCCCAAGGGACTTTCAAGGCCAGAGACAAACAGAGGTGGTTTACCCTGGTCTGACTCTGCATAGTGACTCTGGAATTCCTTGGTGGTCTCCCATCCAATAACTAACCAGGGCTGACCCTACTTAGCTTCTGAGATTGGATGAAAATAGGCTCGCCTCAGCCATCTAGCCTGGGGCACAGACAACTTAGTATTTATGAATTATTCATCATCAGAAAGGAGAGACGAATAGCTCATGTTTGGAAACATTTGTGCCCTTGTAATACACACTCTGTTTATACATAAACAGCAGCTTCCTGAAGTCTCCTGCCCTCTTATAACCACCCTGCCTGCCCTGCTCAGTCAGGATTTTCAGGCTCACTTAGGCATTAGGGTGATAGTGATCTTGAAAAAAAAAACCCTGCTAATGGAAGTCTTGGATAGGTCATAAGACTGAAGCACTGGGCAGGTCACCATGCGTACCACTGATCCCCCTTTTAATCAGATTATTTTCCTGTTCTAAAAACAAACTCTCATTACTGAATGGAAGCTTTCAGATTTAAAAGCCTTGTGTGTTTATCTTTTAAGCTCTTTTTAATTTTTGCTGTCAAGCCTCAGCCAACTCGTGGTCTTCAAGGCAAGAGATGAACAAAGGTGGTTTGCCATTGCCTGCCTCTGTGTAGCAACCCTCGAAAAAGTGGTTCCCCATTAAAATGCTGAGCGGGGCCAACTCTGCTTAGCTTCTGAGATCTGATGAGGTTGGACTAGCCTGAATCAGTAGCTGAGATCTGATGAGGTTGGACTAGCCTGAATCAGTAGCTGTGATGGGGCAGTGCACCCGAAGGCCCCAGCCTGTTTTCCTGGAAAGATTGGCCCCTTTTCTAATACTGGCTGCAGGTCCATTTGAGAAAATCATTGTGACACCAAAAATGCAGAACCTGGATAAAGCAGGCGGCAGAGGCTAAAATGGCCCTGGAAAGGGGCTATGCCCCCTCCTGCTGCCGCCATGCCCCCTCACATCATGGGGGGTGGGCGGGCGATGAGCCCGTTGGAGAGAAATGAGGCACCTCTGTAGACCTCCTTCTGGCTGCACCTTGTGCAAGCCAGAAGGGCAAAGGTGAGCACTGCCATACCTCTGTTCTACGGAAACACTAGACCTCTGCTGGCACAGTGTGAAGCAGGTGGTACCCTGGTAGTAGACCTATATTGATTTACAATGGACTTGGGGATGAGTGCTATTGGGCTTTGGAGAGAAGGTAGCTCAACAAAGCCAGTGTGGTAGAGTGGTTAGCGTATTGGCCTGGGATCTGGGAAACCCAGGTTCAAATCCCCACTGTGTCACTGGAAGCTTGCTGGATGATCTTGGGCCAGTCATACATTCTCAGCCTAACCTACTTCACAGGGTTGTTGTGAGGATAAAATGGAAGAGAGCCATCTAAGCAGCTTCAGGTCCCTATTTGGGTGCAAGGCAGGATATAAATAAAGTGAATAAAGAAATAAAATGCACATAGAAATCTAGTATACCAGGGAATACGCTAAGCAGAAACCCAAGCAATGGATTTCTGCACCTCTGGACCACTTCATTGGTTCCTACCACACTGCACCACACATCTTGTATCCCTGCAGAAGGAAGTGGGGAAATGGAAGCAGGACTAACATCTGGATGCAGGATCTCGGCATGTAGGTTGAATCTCTTTGTGAGTAAAATCAGGAAATAGCACTGTCAGTATTCTCAGGATTATTGTAATGTGAAACAAAATGGATAGTAAACAACACTCTGTAAATGAGGATTTGGCCAACAAGCCGGTTGAAACAGTTCATCCCTTCTGATTCCTGAAGGCCAGGACAAGTTGATTCTTAGTGCTTGGGCTTAACTGGACTTGTGCTATGTAAATACTATGAAGAGCAGATTTTCTTTGCAGCTGCTCCATTCTTTCAAAAAGCGAAGTTATTTACAATTGATATTCTGAACCTTCATAGACAAACAGGACAAATTTGTCCAAAGGAACTCCAAGTAGGCACAAAAATAGCTTCTAACTTGTTTCTTCCAGTGCTAGAAAAGCTACCAGAGTAACCCCCCCATCTCCTAGTGCTTCCTTGCTCAAAACGCTCTATCTGTGTTCTCACACATGCTAACAATCACTCCATTTCCAGCTTAATAGACTCAAATGTCACTCTCCCGCCTGTCAACACCAAGCATACCCGTCATACCCTCGGAGGTCATCAACCAGCTTCATGCAAGCTCAAAAGCCATTGCTCAAATGTTCTTGATTTGTTTGCTGAACTAAAGCCCATAACGCTCATATGCCTGGCTTCTATTTTGTAATTTAAAGCTAAAGAGAGTGATCAGTTTCTAGCAGAAATACGTTAATTTCCCCCCAGTAAGGTAGATTGTTTAGGCTTTCCTTTCTAGACTTTTATAAGTGCAACACAATAATTCAGCTTCATCTAACAGTCCTATATAAAAGATGAGAAGCCTTGCAGTAATTCATCTTCCCAGAACCTGCTGCCAATGATATCAATACATCTGTAACTATATATCTACTGAAAGTTTATCAGGCCCTTCCTACACGAACCTCACGGTGCCACACGTGGATGCCTGTCTGTCTATTTGAACCTCGTAACAAGCCTCTGAGGTAGGTTAGGCTGAGAGAACATGGGTCCCAACAATTCTCTGAGGTAGGTAAACTGAGGGAACATGGCTCACAACAATTCTCTGAAGTAGGTTAGGCTGAGGGAACATGGCTCACAACAATTCTCTGAGGTAGGTTAGGTTGAGGGAACATGGCTCACAGCAAATCTCTGAGGTACATTAGGCTGAGGGAACATGGCTCAAACTGATGGTAATAACAATAAGAGACTTTTGAAGATAGATATTTGAGGGCTGTCCTGAATGGCTGCCCTGGCAACTGAAGATGTTGAACGGCCACAGCGTGGATGCTGACTGGAGGGCAGTCCTTGACTCTTCCTTTGGCTGGTGATGGAAAATGTCAAGATGAAGCTGACTTATGGCAACCCGGGAGGGTTTTCAAGACACAAGATGAACAAAGGTGATTCACCATTGCTTGCCTCTGTGCTGGAACCCTGGACTTCCCTGGTGGTCTCCCACCCACCTACTAACCAGGGCCAACCCTGCTTAGCTTCTGAGATCCAGTTCAGCACTTTCTCCTTGGCTTACTGGCAGTTTAAATTCTTTTGCCATGAGCATAGATGGGTTCAGTCTTGTGAGTTATGCCTAAGTCTGCTGATGCAGGAAAGCGTCTTATAAGAAGCAGAACACATCTACACAGCCAGGCTGGATCTATAACAGAAAGGCCTTGAAATCTAGCCAGTCTGGTATAGTGGTTAGGAGCATGGACTCTAATGTGGGTGAAAGGGGTTTGATTCCCCACTCCTCCACGTGCAGCTGCTGGTGTGACCTTGGGTCAGTTACAAGTTATTTCAGAGCTGATTTCTCACAAGAAGTTCTTGAGAGAACTCTCTCAGCCCCATCTACCACTCAGGGCATTTGCTATGGGGAGGGGAAGGGAAAGGACACTGTAAGCCACTCTGAGACTCCTTTGGGTAGTGAAGGGTGGGGTATAAATCCAATCTCCTTCTCTTCTTCTACCACAGTTAATGAACTGTTTCAAACATTTGTATCCTCCCTTTCCCATCACTTGGGTCTCCAGCAGTGCAATTCTGAGGACACTTTCTGAGTAGAGCTTCTTAGGATTGCATTTTCAGATATGTTTGAATAGAGTTGTTTCCAGTTTCAGTGGGTTGGGATTTCCCATGTAGATCTTCACCCCAGAACAAACCGTCATTCTGTTCCTGAGGTCCACATGTCAGGGGGTCAGAGCCCTTTGGCATGGACGAAGCAGCGGCAAAAAGCAAGAGCTATTCTGGCTCTCCCTCTACATTTTCACACATCCTCAAACGTGGGTAGGATTTGATAAAAGTATGTTCATGGTCTCTTTTTCTGACCAGGTGCTGCGACACAGAGAGAAAACAGAGGAGAGGGGGTGGGAAGAAGGGAAAGGAGGCTGGCCGGCCAGTCCCCTTCCTTTCCATTGCTCAGTTATCACTCCTTACTCTGTCTGTTGTAAATAGTAAGATGGACTTTAGCCAATGCTATTTATATTAACTGCTTGCCACAAATTTAAATGATGGACTCTTTTTAAGAGCACAAATGCTCACATTTGTCATTCTTTTTCTTTCTTTTTAAAAAATGTGCAGTTGTTTCTGAGGTTTTTTTTGTCATTGTTTACTTGAGTGGGAAAGCTGTGGGACAATAATTGAATTTTTTATTTTGGTACCTTTGTTGCCGATGAAGTTTGCTGGACTAGTTCACACTACCCTTTACTGGTCTCTTGTTGAATTGAATTGATGTCGTTTTCTCAGCAAACTCCGTGTTTAGAGGGAGAAAGCAAGCCCTGTTTAAAACAAATACTGTCAGGTGTACAGCCTTCCAGTCTAATCCCAAGACAGCTCTATTGCCGCACTGGAATAATAAAGCCATGGATTCACAACAATTTTGTCTCTGTGCATTACAAAAGAAACGGCTATCTGGTTGTTAACACCTTCCCCTGAGCTGTTCGGCCCACCCAGATGAAGCTGCCACAAATCAAAACGGAGCTTGAATTTTTGCAGTTAAACACTCCCGGGAGATAAGAGCAAGAGGACTGTTACATCAATTATCTCTTTGGTAAGAGACAGCAACGGGAATTCACAATATCACGTTCCATTCTGTTGGCAGTTAATATCGACCATGCTAAAAAAAGAACTGTGAAGGAATGAAGATTTCCCTTTGAAAACAAATAGAGCCATCCAGGATTCCGACAATGTTTGGCCACTGTGGAAACAAAATGCACAGGACTGATATTGTGTCTTATGCCCATAAAAAAATCACCATATTTTAAGTAGGGTTACCAGAGGTCCTCTTTTCAGAGGACACATCCTCTTTTTTGGGTTTCTGTCCTCTTTCGGGCTGTATTATTTTTTTAAAAAGAGAAAACTGATGAAAACATTTTCTTTTTGGGTTGGAAGGTTAGGAATATTCCTAGTTAGTAGCAATTATCACAGCTTAAATAGTATGAATATTTAAAATGAGATTTACATAGTGATCACTTGTTTGAAGTAGTCAGTTGGGAAATATGTCCGCTTTTTTTGCTTTTCAAAACATGGTAACCCTATTTGAAGTCAGATACCCACAGCCATGGCTACAAAGGTTACTACTGCAATACCCCAAACCCTTGCCTTTGCAATTCATACATTTACCATTGTGCCTTAAGAGCAGTGGGAGTGGTCATGTTTTGGATGCAACCAACTGATTCAGCAGAAATAACACACATTAATTTTGTTGCTGCTGCTGCTGTGATACATTTCAGATCCCCATTTGAAGGGCAAAGTGGGATATGAATTCATAAATGAAATTAAGAGGGGCCTGAGACATACAGAAGTGAACCCCAACCTGGTGCCCATCAGTATGTTTCCAGGTGCCCACTCCCTTCTTCCTGACAACAAAGAGCCAGCCCAGGCCTTCACCCATCTCACTGGAGAAGGAACTGCTTCAGCAGAGTCAGGCTGCGGTCATACTGGAGGCTTGGCATGATCTGGTGGTGTCTCTATTTGCTGTGGTTTAAATTGTCACAGGAAGGGGTGACCAGACAGCACACCCTGAAGCGGCTTCTCTGCATGCCGATGCCGTGCTGAAGCATCCGCATTACCAGCACTTCAACCACAGAGCGAAGCCCTTGCTGGCAATGAGGCTCGCTTATGCTCATATGCGCTTATGTGCACGTCCATACCAGGTGAACCAACCCTCTCCCACACAACTGAGATGGAAGTGACATTCACACTACCCATCTGGCATCCATCCATGACAGGGGGGTTCAGACATCTGAAAAAGTGAAGTGGAAGCATTGGCATACGTAAAGACTGGACCTTCTCTGGTGTCAGCAAACTTTGCTTCCAGAACGGGTGCTGATGACTAGGGCACGGAAGGAAGATGTTGTTGTCTGATCTTGCTTTTTAAATCCACAAAGGTAACACAACGATATCAGTGCAACCTGCTTGTGTGACTGCAGCCCCAGTGTGCTTATTTATTTAAAACATTTTTATGCCACCTCTTTGCAGGGGTGCCAGGCCTGCGACTATCAGGAACTCTTGGAAGGTGGTGCTTGGGAAGGAAAACTGTGAACCCTGTGATGTCACTTCCTCCCCCAGTTTTCCTCCAGCTGGTCATTTGAGTACGTAGCAACTGTACTCTTCCAAGGCCTGATCAATGAGGCTCACGACATACAAGGTAAAATAATAAAATGCAAATTGTTTAATATTTATAACTGTTAAAAAACAGCTAAAAAAATCCAGAAGCAGAAAAGCAACACAAACCCAGAGCATAAATTGTTAGGCTTAGTATTGCAGCCTCAATGATGCCTACCAGTATGTCAAGAGAGAGGCCATTTTAGGAATATTCCAGCTAGTTCCAGCTAGGCTTTTTACTTTTCTCTGATTCTTGGCAGGTGTCAGCCAGCCCCCACCCCCATATTGGTTACCAGGGGTCATTTTGAGCAGGAGCATCGTTCCGGGAGTAACAAGCCCAGGAATGGCACATACGGTGATATGCTGTGGAGAAAAGCAAAAGCATACTAACTTGATCATGCTTGTTGTAGGGTAGCTTCCCTGCAAGAGCAAAGGAAACCTAAAGTATCTTTAGTCAAAGTGTAAAGCTGGCTCACCAGCTCTTGAGTTGGGAAATACCTGGATATTTTTGGGGTGGAGCCTGAGCGGTGGGTGTTTCCTTCTGACACACCTCCGGTGATCTCAGGGGGTGTGGCATATGCAAATAAGTTATGCTAATGAGCTCCTGCACCTCTTTTTCTATGAAATGACCCCTGGTGGTTACTAGTCAAGATCATCTATGCAGGTGTGTTAATTAGCTCACACAGTTCAGCTGATATGGGAGGCGAGCTTGCTCTTACCCTAGAAAGTCCCCTGGATACTGCCAAGTAATTGATTGAGGAGGTCAGGGGGTTATGTCCCACCATTTTCTTTGAAGTGTAGCTTATGTTAGAAAGGAAGATCTGCGGTTCCGGTCGCGGCGACAGCAGGGGCTTCGGTGTCTCTCCGTTCCCTTTTGCAGTATTCTCCTCTCCTTCTCAGTGGTGGCAACTCGCTAAACCCCGCCGGGTACTCTTGTAGGGAGACCCGGGCATAGCGCATCCCCCCGAATGGGCAACGGGCAGCGGTCTGTGCCGTATCAGAGGCAGGGCTGAAGCGAAGGAGGGGGACAAGGAGTTCAAGGACTCTATTGAACAGTAGCGGCGTACCGGTAAACCTTTGGAAGCTTACCTTAAACTTAACTGTACGACTTAGAGACGGTGTGTTGTTATTCTTCTTTCTCCTTAATTTTTCTTTGAAAGTATACATGGACTAACGATGGGATGCGTGGAAGACGCCAGGGCTTACAAGCCGAGTACCGATTACTGGAGGAGCCAAAAGGAGGCCTCCAAAACGTGGCCAGGAATTTTGAGAGTTGGGATCGGCTGGAATCGGCTGGGGCCATTCTAATCGTTTGGAAAGCAATTGGAAATTGCTTACTCTGGCCTGGCAACGGACTAGAGAGCAGAAACTATATCAAATTTTGCAGCGTGACTAAAGTTTATCTTCAACATTAACTGCACCCGTGGGGAAAGTAGAAGAAGAAGGAAGATTTGAAGAGGAGCAAGAGGCTTGGAGAAAGAAAAAAAAAACATCCGGAATTACCCACAGTATAGACTCACAGTATAGATTATAGACTATAACGAAGAGGGAGAGTTGGTGTGCAGCGGAGCTCTTACTCTCAGCGTCATCGTTCCAAGGACCTTTGTCTGAGTTTATACCTGGGCTAAAGACGGGACGAGTGGAAGACACCAGGATTTATAAGGACTATGGGTGTGTGGGAATAGAATGTTTGTTAAGAGGAGGCTAACTGACAGAGCACATTAAGGTCCAGAAATTGAATATAGAGAAGGGTAACCCATAACTTCTAGAAAATTAAAAGCTTAAAAGTTTAACTAGAAAATTAACTTAGTATTATATAGAGTCCATAGCTTATAGTATATAGAAGGTTGGAATATAGTTTAGCTTAGAGGGGGGGCAGATATAGGTAGTATAGAGTAAGTTATAAAGATAGAGTGTACGGTAAATAGTGTTGGGTAATGTAACATAGGGTAGAATAGATTAGAGTAGTGGTAGATAGATAGTGTAGTGTAATGGTACATAGATGAAGACAGATAAGGTAGGATAAGATAGTGACCTAATAAAAATAAAAAAACCCAAGTAAATAAGAAACAAAGAACCACTGCCACAAAATACTGGAGAAGGTTCTGAGACTCTGAGTGAGTGATATTTTTTACTGGCATAGACCCCCTCAAGAGTTGATATTCTTGATTTTTGCCCTTGTTCTTCCTTCCCTTTCCCCCCCCCCTTCTCTTTGGCTGATAAGATGGCCACGGGGGGGGGGGGGTAGGAAAGGCTCTATATCGGGTATTCCCACTGGTCAACCCAAAACAATAACCCCCAGTATGGAGTTATCAAGTTTTAAAGAAATAGGCAACCAAATACAAGAAAACATTATGGAAGCAATGAACCAAATGGTTCAAAATACCTTGCCTGAATTGATAACAAAAACTATAGAACCATTACAGAGTAAACTAGACCTTTTCACTCAAAAGATGTCCTCACAGATGGAAGAAATTAAAACCCAGATAGTGGAAAATAAACAAGAAATAGCCAATCTTAAAGAGACAACAGAGAATAGATTTGAGATGACTGACCAACAAATTTCTGACATTAAATCCAAATATGAAATCATTGAAAATTCCCTGATAACTTTGGAAATGGAAAAGGCGGCTCATACTCTCAGATTTCAAAATATTCCGGAGTCTAAGGATGAAAATATAAGAGAGATTATGGGAACTGCCTTAAATGAACTTTTAGGACAAAAAATAGCTATAGATATATATAGTGAAATTGAGACAGTTTTCAGGAGAAATTCAGCCTACGCTCGTAAAAATAAGGTACCACGGGAGGTACATGTAAAATTCTATAAGAGATTCATAAGAGACAAAATTTTAGAAGCCATTAGGGACAACTCTCTGAAGATTCAAGAAACAGAGATACCAGTACTCAGGGAGGTCCCTTGGAGAATCAGAGAGAAAAGACACAAATACTATACTCTGATTGGTCTACTTAAAGACAATGAAATTCCATATAGATAGTTAGTCCCGGAGGGGGTCTCCTTCTTATATAAAAGTAGGAGATACAACCTTACCTCTATTTTCAAAGTAGAGGACTTCCTTGAGAAAAATGGTCATGATTTAGGCCTAAAAAAAGACTGATGTGAGTGATGAGGAAGAAGAAGGATGCTCTACTCTGGACCAGGACAAAGGAAAGATAGGAGACAAAAATAGTAGGCCCAAAAAACGGATACCCTTGGCGGTAACAACTAGGCTTCAACATAGCAAGGAGGGGCGGAAAGGGAACGACAATAACTATCATGGCCAAACAGAAAATTAAAATAATTTCTATAAACGTTAACGGACTCAACTCGCCACAAAAAAGAAGGAAGATTTACACACAATTATCAAAACTGAAAGTAGATGTTGCTTGTCTACAGGAGAAGTAGGTGAGAAATTTGTATCATCTGATAGTCAAAAGAAAAAGAGGGATGTGGTGACCTATGTCAAATCCTACTTGCGGCCCGAATTAATCTATGAGTCCAAAGATGGTAGACTAGTGGTGGTTAAGATTTTCAGGAAAACTAAATCAACCGTACTTGTAAATATATACACACCAAATAAAGGCCAAGGGCAAGAAAAATTTTATCAGTCTCTACGAGAGTTATTGGCAAAGTTTGCTGGGGAAGAAATTTGTTTAATAGGAGACTTCAATACTGTCATAGATGGAAGACTAGATAGGAGGAAGAATGGAAATAAGACTGCAAAAGGAAGTGAACCTCCCCAATCTTTTAGACTACTTATTGAGGAACTTAACATTTTTGATGTTTGGCGTGCTAGAAATATCAGGAAAAGCGATTTTACCTTCTTTTCCGCCCGACACAAAACCTGGTCACGTATTGATATGGTTTGGGCACCCCTGTCAATCTTTCCTGACCTTATAGAAATAGAAATTCTTCCCTCCACGTTTGCTGACCATAACCCCCTCTTAATAACGCTTCAAGACAGACCAAAAGTAACAAGATGGACGATGAAAAATTGGATACTGAATAATGAGGCCTTTATTGAAAAATGTAAGGAAGAGTTTAGAACCTTTTTCTCCCAAAATATTATACCTGAAACAAACATAGCAATCATCTGGGAGGCCTTTAAGGCCTTTGCAAGGGGCCGGTTAATTAGTGAAGAGATTTGGTGGAAAAAGAAAAATAGAGAGAAATACTTGAGCGTGGTTGGGGACATCAAGAAAGATGAACTTCAGTTCAAGAAAAATCCCTCATCCGAGCCCTTTAAAATAAGACTAATGAAATCCCAACATGCATTAAATAATTATCTTACTGAAGAAATAGCAAAAAAAATAAATTATACGAAACAGTCCTTCTTTGAGAATGCAAATAAGATTTCCCGGTGGCTGGCGTACAAATTAAAAAAAGACAGGGTTGATAGATATATAAAAGCTCTCACCAACGACAAAGGTGCAGAATGCTATTTGCCAGAGGACCTAAAAAAAATTATTGAGAAATACTATTCGCAACTATATAAACAAGAGGTACAAGATAAAGTTAAGATTAAAGATTACCTAAATAATTATGTAAAAAAACAATTTACAGAGGAACAAAAAGAGATATTGAACCAACCAATTATCCTTAACGAAATTATGGAGGCAATTAAGAGACTTAAGAAAGGTAAAGCTCCTGGGCCTGACGGTCTTCCCATTGAATTTTATTCGAAATTTTTAGAATGTGTTGTGACACCACTAATGAATACAATACATAATATACAAGAGGAAAGGAGAGTACCCGAGTCTTGGAAAGAAGCTCTAATTGTATTGATTCCCAAAAAAGAAATTCCCAACATAGACATTAAAAATTACCGTCCAATTTCACTTCTCAATGTCAACTACAAGATATATGCCAACGTTTTAGCAGATAGGTTTAAAAGAGTGTTGACACAAATAATACATCGCGATCAGGCTGGTTTTCTACCCTCCAGACAGATAAGACACAATATGAGAATTATTTTGAATGTCTTAGAATTTTATGAAAAACACTTGGAAAAACAAATGGCCCTTCTCTTCGTTGATGCGGAGAAGGCTTTCGACAACGTGAGTTGGGAATTTATGTTAACACAATTAAGACAATGGGGCTGTGGAGAACCCTTCTATTCTATGGTAGAGGCAATATACGATGAACAGGTGGCCAAAGTTTCTTTCAACGGGGAATACACGATGCAATTTCCAATCCAGAAGGGCACGAGGCAGGGATGTCCCCTCTCCCCCCTCCTTTTCATTTTTGTTTTGGAAACATTAAACGAAAACATTCGTGAAGAAAAAGAGATAAAATGACTTTGTATAAGGGGGGAACTGTATAAGCTCCAGGCTTTTGCCGACGACCTGGTGTTTATTTTGGAAGACCCAGTACATTCCATAGATTTACTATTATATACTTTATCTCAATTTGGTAGTGTGGCAGGTCTTAAAATAAATTCACTAAAATCGAATATTCTTACTAAGAACTGTCCGATGGAAATCATCAATACATTGAAAGACAAAACTGGATTCGTGATATCTAACAAAGTAAAATATCTGGGCGTTACTCTGACAAACAAATGTAGCTCTCTATACGACAATAATTATAAGAAACTTTTACAAGAAATACAAAATGATTTGGAAAAATGGAAGGGTCTACAACTTTCCTTACTGGGTCGTATAGCTACGATCAAAATGAATATTCTTCCCAGATTAATATTTATGTTTCAAGTATTACCTATCTTAAAAAATCAGAAATTCTTCTTAGAATTAGGGAAAATTATAGCACGTTTTATTTGGTCTGGTAGAAAACCCAGAATAAGGTTAAAAGACATGCAGGACAAACAGGAGAGGGGTGGATTGGGGCTTCCAGATTGGTACCTCTATTATAAAGCCTGTGCATTGGTTTGGTTGAAAGACTGGGCAATTTTAAAAGACAGGAGATTATTAATCATAGAAGGTCATGATTTAGCATTAGGATGGCATTCTTTTTTTTGGTACGGACAAGAAAGAAATTATTTTAAACACCACATAATCAGAGGTTCCCTTATAAAGATCGGGAAGGAATTAAAACCTATTGTTTATGTTAAAATTCCATATTGGGTCTCACCTATGGAGGCATTTATCATTCCCATCCTATTAGTAGACAGAAAGAAAAACACTTACCAAGAGTTGCTGGATAAGGACAATAATTTAAAACCCTACCAAACATTAGCCAACCAAAGTATCTTATTGACCTGGTGGGAAAGGAACCAACTACAATCTCGGTTTAACCTAGATAAGATACAAGGATTTGATAAAGAGCCTACAGGTTTTGACAAAATTTGGCTGAATACAGAGGCAAAATGTATAAAGAAAATATATAACTTTCTCTTGGAATATAAGATGGTTGAAGAAACGGTCAAACCCACAATGGTGTCTTGGGCCAGAGATTTGGGTTACAACATAGAATTGGAAAAATGGTGCAGGATATGGAAGACCAACATAAAAATAACAAGATCCTCCTCATACAAAGAGAACCTTTATAAAATGTTTTATAAATGGCATTTAACACCAGTAAAATTAGCAAAATTCTCACACTCTTCAAATAACTCTTGTTGGAAATGTAAAAAAAACCTTGGTACATATTTCCACATGTGGTGGCTTTGTGAGAAAGCACGTAAATATTGGAAAACAATACGGAAACTGCTCTTTGAAATAACTAGAGTAAACTTACCTTTTGAGCCTGAAACTTTCCTTTTAAATATTTTACCCGAGACATGTAATAAAGACGATAGGAAACTGTTTCTGCATGCATGTACAGCGGCAAGAATCATATATGCAAAATATTGGAAATCAGATAAAGTTCCTGATAGAAGTGAATTTGTGCAGAAACTACTGGAAGTAGCAGAGATGGATAAACTTACCTTGATTCTAAAAGACAAAAAGGATGAGTTTCTAAACTCTTCATGGTCCAAGTTGTACAGTTGGTTAAATACGAAGTTATGAATTTATGTTTATTGTTTATCAGCACACCGCGCTCTAAGTTACTTTTTCTTTTGGTTATTGAAATGTAAGTTTGTTTCTTGAGGATGCTTTCATTTATATATGATAACAGTATGAGTGTTATATTTTGGAAAATGTATAAATAAAAGAATTAAAAAAAAAGAAAAAAAAAGAAAGGAAGATCCTTACGCTTCTCCTCTCTACCTGTTCTTTGCTGCCAAAGAACAGCAAAGAAGATATTCGTATTATACTCTGGAACTCCATGCTTAAAAACCAACTTTGCTGCTGCCAGATAGCTTCATTATTTTTGTGCATTTACACTGCTGCTGAACTATATGCCCAGTTTTAATACCTTTTCTTGAGTTTCTTCAGTAAATCCTACTTTGGCTTTATGGTCGGTGTTACTCAGGGAGTTACTGAGACCAAGCTCAGCAAAAGCTTGGTTACATTATTGCACCAAGACAGGGTCACCCTTGACACCGTACTGTATTCAACCTGAAAATGTATAGGTGCAGAAATGAACTGCTGTCATCTCTATTCTCAATATGAAAACAATATTCCCAATATGAAAATAATAGCATAGGTTTGGATCCAGGGTATCAGGAGAATATGGCCAGCTTTTGTCTCTTCCCCCAAGCCCTCAGATGTTGATAACATATTTCACAACCTTGGAGTCTGGAAAGAGTTTTCCTGATGTAAGTCAAGTAGGTTCAGCTCACCCTTGGGCGAGCTGTAAATATTTGTCTGGCAGCCTGATGTATAAAGTTGTTCTGAAATGTCTGTCCTACATCCCTTTTCATTCATATATTATGACAATATTTTCTTAGGAAGCCTGGAGGCAATGTTATACTAAAATAACTGGTTCAGTAGCTTAAATCAGATTTGTCCAAGTAGGACACTCTGAGGAGTACTAGTCTTTTCAATCAGTTTATGGGAAAGGCTAAAACAAATCGATGATTGAGCAGTGGGTGGCAATATTCCCTAGTGATGTCAGTAGTATACTTGCTTATATTTTGATCTGTTGTGCTACTGAAATGGTGAGAAAGAAGGTACTTTTTAATAAAGCATTTTATTTAAACTATCAGTGGTAGCTTAAAAAATGAAATGGCATGTTCTTACACAACTAACAAAGGCATCTATGGCATAGTTTTAGAAATACACACACAATCTGTGTTTAGCCTGGAGAAGAGGAGGTTGAGGGGGGAACAACTGGGTTTGATTCCCCGCTCCTCCACATGCAGGTGCGGTTGTGACCTTGGTACAGTCATAGGTTCTTTCAGAGCTGTTCTCTCAAGGGCAGTTCTTGAGAGAGCTCTCTCAGCCCCACCTACTTCACAGGGTGTCTGTTGTGAGGAGGGGAAGGCAAAGGGATTGTAAGCCGCTCTGAGACTCCTTCTGGTCTCTGAGACACTCTCTCTCAGCATTTGAAGGGCTATCACTTAGAGGAGGGCAGGGAGCTGTTCCTCTTGTCAGCGGAAAATAGGATTCACAATCATGGGTTTAAATTAAGGGCGGGAAGGTACTGGCGGGATATTAGGAAAAACTTTTTTATAGGAAGAGTTGTGCCAACAGTGGAACCAGCTGTCTCGGGAGATGGTAAGCTCCCCCTCACTGGCAGTCTTGAAGCAGCGTCTGGACAAACACTTGTCCGGGATACTGTAGGCCAGTCCTGTAGGCCTGGATGGCCCCTTCCAACTCTGTGATTTCATTATTCTTTTTTCCTATTAGGCATTCCTAATTCACTGAAGCATTTTTACATCTCAGCAACCAGGAGGTTGAAAATGCCCTTTTCATAGGAAATCTGTTGTCTGCAGGTGAGAGGTTATCTACTCTGGTATCAGATGATATTAACATCCAACTCTGTGATTCTATGAGCGCGCAAGCGCGCGCGCACACACACACACACACACACACACAGGAACTATAGGCTATGTTGGATCAAACTGAGAGTTCATCTATTCCAGGATTCTGTTTCCAAAACAGCAACAAGCCAGAATCCATGAAGAAACTTACAAGCAAGGCATGAAGGCAATAGCCCACCTGCATTGCTGTACAAATGTGTCCCATTCCCTCTGTTTAACCCCTCATTTGCAATATGAGGGTAACGCGGACCACTTTGAGAACTAAAATATTATTAAAATAGTAGTAGTTGTAGTATTATTAAAAATTGTAGTAGTAGTAATTGGTCATTCTGGAGTTAATCACTATCTGCGTTGTATCTCACCACTGTGAATACTTTGGTATCATCTGCAAACTTGTCTACCTTAGGCCTTGGTCTAGACAATATAGCCATCCAGGGAGACTTCTATTTCATGGGGTACATTTATTCATTTGGAAAGGTTACCACGTGCATCTTGTATGCTGAGTTGTTAGCTTGCAACTTCAGGAATCCACATCAAGATATGAGGGTCCAAGGCCATGAAGGGCTTCGTATGTGATAGCTAATACCTTAAACTAAGTCTGGTAATTGATGCACAGCCAGTGGAATGACTGTAGAATGGGAGTAATATGTATGCTCCATCTAGCTCTCGATAATAGCTGAGCCATGATATGTATGTTGTATCCAGCCCGCTTTCTCACTCACTAGCAACTAATTCTGAGCCTTATCCTCAATCCCTGTTCCATCTAGTTTTTGTCCATGCATGTCCCATGATGCTCAGCACAGCTGGGGGGGGGTCACTGGGGACCCTCTCCTGCCTTCTTCAACAGTGGGAAAGCTGGTTGGATCCAAACCAGTTTTCCCTGTTTATATGGCTTTTTCACGTATCATTTTGTTATAATTCTTCTGACTGTTTCATCGGCTCTCCACCGCTGTTGTATTCTGACCATCATTCCTAAGGGCATTTGAAATAGGTGCTTCTCAGCTCCTGTTGGGTTTCTCCCACCCCAGTTTAAAAGGTGCTCTTAAACCTTTCTGCATTTAATCAGGAAATTCAGGGACTGATCAGCTGGAAGAAAAATGTTTATTCAACAAAAGTTCCTTAATCAATTGTCTGTCCTAGGATTTAGCACTTTGGTGATAAGAACACTGTTGGATTAAGCCAAAGATACCTCTAGTCTATCATTCTGTTTCCCACACTGGCCTAAAAGAGAAGGTTAAATGAATGCTAGAACTGTGACTCTTATAAAATTAATATTTTAATTATGATGGAATCTCAATTATCCATATATTTTCAGTAGCACCTGGCATTTTAAAGCATGAAGATGTAAGCATTTGAAATATCCTTTAATTAACAAGGTTAATTCTCCCTCACAGAAATTGGTTGAAAATTTGTGAAAATGAAGTTATTTTAACATGGCACCTCAAGATTAGTGCACAGTGGATATTCCTGGAAGAAGAATTCCACAGTTGGGCTGTCACCATATAAATATGGGGTAATATTCAACACTTTTTTGATTTTCCAGATAACTGAAAATGTCATTTGCATGAATACATTTTCTACTGATAGAGTAAAAATAAACAGATTCACATAGAACAGCCATTGTTGGAATTCAGCACTTTGACATCAAGTCAAGGAGTAATTTAGGACTGATTCACATGTGCCTCCCCATATGCAGGAGCCGTATTCTGATTTCAACTGTGGCATATATGCAGAAGGGGCTTCAGCTCCCTGTCCCACCATTTTCACAAACTTAACTGGCCCTGGATTGCTGCCACTTGCTCCAACTGGAAACTTACATGTTGCTGTCATTACATATACATTTTCCAGAAGAGCCAATAATAGCTCTCAGCTGCCATTTCAGTTTATGAAAGTGGCATGGTAGGGAAGGCTAAAGCTGGTCATGATCAGAATACAATCCTCCTACACCTAACAGAGAGCCAGTTTGGTGTAGTGGTTAAGACCGGTGGACACTAAACTGGAAAACTGAGTTTGTTTTCCCCACTCCTTGACATGCAGCCAGCTGAGTGACCTTGGGTCAGTCACAGTTCTCTCAGAGCAGTTCTCTCAAGAGCATTTCCTTCTGAGCTCTTTTAGTCCCACCTACCTCACAGGGTGTCTGTTGTGGGGAGAGGAAGGGAAGGCGATTGTAAGCCGCTCTGAGTGAAGGGTGGGGTATAAATCCAATTCTCCTCCTCCTCCTAGTACACATGTGATAAAAGTATTTATGGCAGCCACAAATATTTTGTATCATATGAATCTGCCTGTATTTATTTGAATTTTTTTTGCAATTTAAAAGAAACACAGAAAGAAAAGGATTCTCCTGTATCCTTTCCTCTGACATGCTAGAATACCATGTAGTTTTTTTTTAAAGAGTTAAATGTAAACATATTCTCCCTAAAGGCTAAAATGGCTAAACTGAAGCTATTGTACTCTGGTCACGTCATGAGAAGATAAGACTCATTGGAAAAAAAACAGTAATGTTAGGAAACATTGAAGGCAGTAGGAAGAAGAGGAAGACCCAGCTTGGGATGGATTGACTCAGTCAAGGAAGCCACAGCCCTCCGTTTGCAATACCTGTTAATGATAGCATGTTGGGAGGTCATTAATTCCAAGGGTCTCCATAAGTCGGAAGTGACTTGGTGGCACATAACACACACATATGTTAACATGATCCTCCCATTTGAGAAACTCCATAAAAAAACTGGAGGTTCCTTCAGGCTAACCAAAAATGCTTCCCTCCAACTGTGTCTTGCCTGAACATTCTCTTCCCTCCTAGACTTAGCAAATTTAACCACGCTTCTGTTACCTTGAGGCTGGACTACAGCAGTGTGGTTTATGAGGTCCTGTCCTTGAAGATGATCCAGCGACTTCAACTGGAATAGCACACTGCTGCTTGTCTTTTGGTCTGAGCAATGGTTACCCATTTGTTTCTGGATTCAGTTCAAGGAGCTCATCCATGACCCAGGACCTTTATATTTGAAAGACTGCCTTTCTTCGTTCAGACCTACGTACTATCTTTGTTCATTCCCGGCATTCCTTTCTATTAGGTCTGCTTTGTTCACTGGAATACATGAAAAAGCTTATGCATGCATATGTAGAGGGTTCTGCCCCACAGTCAGGAACCTTGAACAAGCTGAGAGAGTCACATAGGCATGCAGGCTCTGCACTCACGTTCCAGGGCGCTTGCTGCTTCCCCTGTTCACTGTTTATCCTCAGTACATCTGAAAAAGGCTGTTTATTCCAAGAGCACACAGCAGCTGTTTCCCTTTACACTGGTGGGCTTGAGGTGATCTGCAGATACTTTGCAGTGGTAAATCAGCAATTTGCATTGGAGGGTCACCTGGGGGGGGGGCCTTGTCAGTAGTTTCCTTTTGTTTTCTTAAGGAGGGGGGGGGGAAAGAGTAGCATTCTTAGCATTGTGTCCGTTTTCCCTTTGGGATTTCATGTATCTTTATTGCTCCCTAAAGATGCAGGCTTTGACAGACCTGATGTCTAGAGTTTCCTGTTTGTTGACAGAAAAGCTTTGACAGACAGCCCAAGTGTAAGCTTAGATATACAGGGCCTGGTAATAGCTCAGCTTTAATTTGAAAAAGCTGCTCCCTGAAGGACACCTCCAGTGGTATTGTTTTCTATTTGGGTGAGCAGGCGTTTCTGTCAGTGGAAACACAACGACTCGGTCTTGCAGGAGTTGTCATTGCCAGTTGTTAAAGTAGCCCTAGACTGCCATGTAATTAAACTCAGGGACTGACTTGACATTTTGCAGTGCCTTGCTCAGAAACAAGAATCTCAGAGGAGCAATTACAAACTTAGGAGAGGAATACCATTGTCCAGCAGTCTCTTTAATAAAGCTTAGGCAGAGGTCCCACCAGTTAAGCTGCTATTCAGTTTGGTGTAGTGGTTAGAGGTGTGGACTCTAAACTGGGAGAACTGGGTTTGATTGTGACCCCTCCACATACAGCTGCTGTGTGACCTTGGGTCAGTTACAAGTTCTTTTAGAGTTGTTCTCTCACAAGCAGTTCTCGAAAGAGCTCTCTCAGCCCCACCTACCTCATAGGCTGCCTGTTGCAGGGAGGGGAAGGGAAGGAGATTGTAAGCCACTTTGAGACCTCCTCCTCCTCATGCCTTCCATGGCCACCAAAGTGCAACCCATGTAATGCCATCCCGCTTGAGGCTTGCCTGATGCCTACCTTACTTTTCTTTAGATACCAGGCCAAATCCTTTCTCTTTAACCTAGCTTTTAATTAAGGGGGCTGGCTAAATCTCTATTACATTTCCACCCTGTCATCCTTCCTCCCTTAAACTGAAAAATCACAGGTTCCTGAGCTCTTCCACCCCTCGTGCCTGACGAAGAGAACTTTGATTCTCAAAAGCTGGTACCTTGTAACTCTTGTTGGTCACTAAGGTGCTACTGGACTCAGCTGCCTTCTGAAATGATTTCCTTGCAAGAAGACGTGCTCAGGGGTGGTCTTAGACAATGGGTAAAAGGCAGCTGCTCCTGGCCCCATGTGGGGGGGCCCTGCCCACCCCCCCTGCCCCTGCCGGCTCACAACCCTGCCCCCCAGTGGAGGGAGAAAAAAGAAGATGCTCCCATCACTGCCACTCACACCCATCCTGTCCAGGGCTTGGCCCACCTGCTTGTTGTGAATGCAATTGGTGACTGCCTCACTGAGGTCACAGGCAGCTGACTCAGCAGGGGTCACTTGCACTCCCTCCATTGGAACCTCAGGCACTCAGCTTCCACTGATGGCTTCCAGCTGCCTCACATGGGGCAAGGGCCATCGCTGCCTTGGCCCCAGCAGGGGTTAGAGGAGGAGCGGTGGTGGCAGTGAGTCTGAGGCCCCATCCTGGACTTTTTTCTACCCAGGGGCACAGAATGACTCCCCTTGTTCCCCCCTTTGTACATATTTTCCAGTCCTACAAAATCCTTGCTGAGATATGGCAACAGAACTGTATTCCAAATGCAGCGGTGCCTTAGATTTATACTAGTGTGTTGTAATGCTTATTGTCTTAATTTCAGCACATTTCCTTGTTCCTAATTATCCCGAGCTGGGAAATGGCTGCAGATGTACATGCTTGTAACGTTCAACAGGTCAACTGCAAGTCGGAGAAATGCATCTTGTAAAGGTCCCAGAAGATGCTCTGCCTGACGTTCATCATATGTATGTGCCTGATAAATCAGGAACATGAATATCATGGGCCATTACTTTGCCATTTCCCTACGTGGATTTTGTCAAGGTCAACTAAGAGCCAATCAGCCATGGCCTTACTCTGGATGAAGCCACATACCTGGACCGTTTGTAGCTCATGCTGAATCTATCAGTCCAACAGCATATTTTGGCCTGCTTCCATCCCCCCCCCCCCTTTTGCCACCCCAAACTAAAACAGAGGGTTTACTGAGCCACTGGTGGGCTGCCATACCTGGCTATTTTAGTGGGTCACATTTTTCTGTGAACCTGCTGGCATTAATCAGGAATGCCCTGTTACATGTATACCCCATTGCACCAGATTAGGGACTGGATCTGAGCAGTCTATTCCACTGGTGCATTCTTCTGGCTCAAGAAAGCTTTTAGCAGTGCAAGAGACTCTTCTTTCAGTGGCGGAGGCTCTTGCATTGGCAGAAGAGGACTTCATGGAAGACTTACTGAGCAAACAAACTACATTTTCAGCAGCTACAATCACTCCTGGGCCAAACCTTGGATCTCCTAGTCTTGCAGCCATTCAACATGTGCAGTGTGTGCTGAACAGCTTTGCCACTGCACACTAGCTGTGATGGTGGAGTTTCATGTCCTTCTGCCTTGCAGCTGCTTGTGTACGTACCCAGAAGATAAAATCAATACCTCCCCCCTCAAGGGCATGGATGGTTGGGTCATGGAATTAAACTTTTCTACAGCTTCCATGGGACTTTGCAAAAATGTGCATGTGCAAAGTGCTGCAGATCCAGACGCATTGCATACGTGAACAGATGACGCTGCCTTATACTGACTCAGACCACTGGTCCATCAAAGCCACTGTTGCCTACTCTGTCAGTGGGCCTCCAGGGTGGAGGATCCAAAGCTTCAGCAGTGTCATTCCCATTGAGCCATTTTGACAGAGAGGGAAAAGACAGGGTCTTCCTGGAGTCATGTGTTGGGCCCTTGGGATGTCCCCCAGGGAATCCTTCCCGACTGGCAGTCATTAACATTGATCAGACAAACTCAGATGGCCACCAACCAGTTAGACCGTAAGAACAAAAATTACAGAGTTTATTTATATTTTACTATTTTCGTTCATTCCTGTTATCAGCTGGCAGCAAAGCACAGCAAGGAGGCTGCAATGTGGGTGGAGGTTAATGTGCATCATGTTAGTGGGAAAAATAACCAGCTTAAGCATCCTTCATTGAGGTGGGTGGCCCAGGCTAGCCTGATCTCATCCAGTCTCAGAAGCTAAGCAGGGTTGGCCCTGGTTAGTACTTGGATGAGAGACCACCAGGAAAGCCCAGGGCTGCTATGCAGAGGCAGGCAATGGCAAACCAGCTCTGTTCATCTCTTGCCTTGAAAACCCTATGGGGTTGCCATAAGTCGGCTGCAATTTGGTGACATTTTACACCACACATACACAAGCTTGTTCCTAAGACTGCAAAGCACATTGAAAGATGATCTTGCTAAGTTGCCAGAGTAGGAGTATGCATCTTCCGGAAGGGATGGTGAACTTTGTGAATGCTTTTGGAGGCCAGAGAGACGCCATGGTGAAGAATAACATGTTTTAATCTATGTGCATCTTTACACCTATATTTTTAATAATTTACTCCAAGCCTTCATGATAAGGGCAGGCAACAATCTCAGTATAGAAATAATTCTATAAAGCAATAAAGCTCTAGGTAAGGATATTTATTGATTCGGTGTAGGGGGGAACTTAGTAGTCCTTTGTTGATGTGAATCACTGGCCGTTCTCTTCTGCCTCTCATTCCACTAACTCTTCAGTCTTGATTTATCAACTCTCTGAAGAAACAGAACTCTGGATGACCTCCTCCTACAGCGAGGTGCTGGGAAAATCTTCAGAGTGCTTTATAGGGGCATCAGCAGTGCACATCCAACTTGAACACTGAGTAATCCCAGTGGAAAGACTTCATTGCTTTGCGTCCATTTGAGAGATACAGAAAAAGAACCTTCAAGAAATAACGTGCACGCAGAAACATATATTAGTTCTTTGACAATTTAATAGAGGTGGCCATTCAGAGAATAATAGGTAAATAATGGCTCAATTAAAGAGTGCAGCTATCTTTAGCATTCCCCTGCTATTATTTTAGCTCTGTTTTTTTTTTTTTTTTTTTAAAAAGATGCCATGGTTATTTTCAAACTTGCTTGACATTGTGATATTTATATTAAATACACATCTTGTAATGATCATTTCCAAAGCCAAAATTACAAGATTACTTTTTAAAAATGATATTTTGTGTATCGGCGCCATCTCTATATATACATTTTTGCTTTTCGGTTCCAAAAGACAATCATGAAGAATGGATGGTACTGCTTTTTCCTGTGTCTATTGAGGAGGGTATAAATGCCACAACATGTCTTGACTGGGTTACATAGATTCAGGCCCAGTAGCATCTTGGAGACTAACAAGAGGTTCAGGGAATAAGCTTTTTGCCAGCGGAGACTGTGTCAGCATAAGGTAGAAGACCATAAGTTCCTCTTTGTTCTGTTTTCGGTCTTTGGTATTAGTGCAGCAATCGTTCCATTTGGGGGACAAAAGTACGAATGAATATTGCCAGGCTTTGTCAGGTCTAAGGGTTGAGTTTATTCAGGGTTTGGACAAACAAGATGAAGATTATGCTGCTTATTCTATCCATAAAATGCAAATTGCAGGTTCATGCAGCCTCTGTTTGCCTCAGGGCTGTGCAGGAGAGGGAAAGGCGTTTAAACCCTTCAATCCCCATTTGTTTTTGTTATTTGAAAGCAGAATCCCTGCTTTTAAAGGGCAAAATACATATCCTTTCCAAACATGTGTTTTCTCTTTAAAATGCACAGCACCCACTTCTGAACAGTGACATTGAATAGGGGTTGAAGGGTTAAACCCATTCTGACTTCCATGCATGGCTCTGAGGGAAACTGAGGCTGTACAAGACTGCAGTTTGCATTTTGTGAATGGAATAAGATGTGTGATCTTTGTCTCTTCTGTCTGAGTCCCCTGCCAGACCCAGCTGTATGTGTTTAAATCCACATTGGTCTTGGATGGTTTTCAGTTAATCCCATGTCGTGTGAAATGTTTCTACCACAGTTTCAAGCAGCTCTTTGACTTGAAAGATTCCATGGTTGCTCTGCAGTCTCCATGGTTCTTCTTTCATGGAGTCAATTCCCCTCTTATCAGTCGTTACACACAGAACTGAAAGAGCTTTTTTCTAAACACACCCATTGATAATGAGGGGAAAAGTTGTTCCGGCAGCTAAATAGACCTCTATGAGGCATAAGGTTGCATTTTAAACATTAAAATGGTTATTCTGGAAAGGAACGAAAGGTCACCTGGACCAACGTCATGCACTGAAGCAGAATACATTAATTAATTAACTAATTTATATCCTGCTTTTCTCGATGAGGATCCAAAGTAGCTTATATCATCATTCCCCCCTCCTGCATTTAATCCTTACAACAGCCGTCCTGTGAGGTATGTTAGGGTGAAAGGGAATGATTGGCCCAAGGTCACCTAGTGGGTTTTATGGCAGAGTGGGGATTCAAACCTGGATCACTCACATTTTTGTCCGACACTAAACTAAACAGACTTATCTGGGTTGTTTCTAAAGAGAAGAAGATTGTAAGGTCCTTGGTGCTTTGAAAAGTACTCCACAAATATGGCAAGAAGAACAGGTCAAGAGATCCAGTTCTAAAGACTCGTTCATACCTTACCTCGTCAGAATCTAAGGCTGGTAGAACCATGGGTGGGACTCAGTATTTGCCTCACAAAAGAAAGTGGTGGAGTGACACAAACGTTATACTGCCTGTACAGGCAGTGTCTGTGACAGTACCTAATCCTTGTGTCGAGTTAATAGATGACACATTATAATGAAAGCCTTTGACACAATGTGTTATAGCAATATTGGAACCACTGTTCTCTCTAAGCTGAGTTCATGTGAGTTAGCTTACAGTTATTTAGCCTCTGGCTCACACATTTTTGTCTTAGCTTAGGAAGGATGGCTCCAGAGCAAACTAATTTATGCAGTAACCAAATTGCTCACTCGCAACGTTAATGCCAGTAGTTAACAAAGTAGAATTTTTGCTCACAAAATTCCACAGCTTAGAGGGAGCACTGAACACCAATCAAAAGTGGGGGATACTAACAAATATTTGTTCTAAAGCTGTTGACCAAGCAGCCACCCATATGGAATCTGTAAATGTACCATTACTTATTCTCAACCAGGCAATGATCAGGTATGAAGGATCCATGAAATTGGCTGTACCAATATACCTGTATTTAGAAAGTACCAGATCAATATGGGCAAAGCCATTAGGAAGCAGTTCTCACACTGACGTTGTGCCAGTGTGAGATGTGTTGCTATGACCGAGTTCACAAGATATCCTTCTGTTCCAGACAAATAGCATGGTGACAAGAAATTTATCACTGAGTTCCAAATGTCTCCATCTGCCCAATATCTTCCAACTTTGTCCTGTTTAAGACAAACCGTATGAAAATCAGAGCAAACTCTATCAGTACCACTGTAGACTATAAGTGCCAGCAGACCGAAGAATCACTTTTGAGAATTGCTCCTGTTCTTAAACTATGTGAACTAATGGATTTAAAGTCAGCAGTGCTCCATCTAAATTACAGCCCCCTATTTGCTTAGGGATCCTTTATCATTGCTTGTATCAAATGCAGTCGAGGCCAGAATGCAATGATATATTCTCACTGGTCCATTTCAAAGATTATGTATACATGCTGTAGATATCAGTTTACAGTTCTTACTTTTGGCTGGCCATAGAGGTCCTTATTTATTATTTTGCTGTTCCAGTAACGGAACTCACTGTAATGTGACTCTGCCTAGGTGAAAAGTGAAGAATTGCCGCAGGATTTGGCTTCGTATGTTGCTGTCTTTTCACCAAGCTCTGGGTCCCAAATTCTGAGTGGCCTCACAAATTTCTTGTGGATCCACTTTTCACGTTTGAATATTGCATGTTCTACTCCTGGTTATATTGTTTAAAGCCTGGTTATATTGTTTAAAGTTTAAAACTGTGAGCCAGTTTGGTGTAGTGGTTAAGTACATGGACTCTAATCTGGGAGAACCGGGTTTGATTCCCCACTCCTCCACTTGCACTTGCTGGATGACCTTGGGCAAGCCATAAATCTGTCAGAGCTGTTCTTGAAAAACAGCAGTTTCTGTCAGAGCTTTCTACCTCTGTTGTGTCTGTTGTCTGTTGTGTCTGTTGGGGTGTCTGTTGTGGGGAGAGGAAGGGAAAGGAGATTGTAAGCTGCTCTGAGACTCCTTTGGGCAGTGAAGGGCTAGGTATAAATCCAATATCTTCTCCTCTTCTTCTCTTTTTGAGGATGAGATCAGAACTTTGCATAATAGTAGATCATATTCCACCCCCATCTCCAAAAACACTCAGATGAGCCAATCACAGATCTCCCACAATCTCATCTTGTTTGGACTTGTTTTCTATACTGTAATGTGCTTTATGTCCATGTAATTGTATGCTTAATCCTATATTTATTTGTTATTTCTGAATTTTATATCTAGCGTTTCTCACCTGAAGCAGTTTGTTTCCTGAAGCAGTCTGTGACGTTCCCTGTTCTAAAGCAGCCAGTCCTACATACCAACTGGCTCCATTGATGGGACTGAAGGCTGTTGTATGGAGGAAGTTACTCTACCCCCTCATACACATACCTACCCACACAGGCCCTGGAGGTCAGTGCCAATGAGAAGCCTGTCATAACATGCTCCTACCAAGAGGAATGGAACCAAGCATTGGTATGTACAGGGGTCATTTCGTAGAAAAAGAGGTAAAGGAGCTCATTAGCATAACTCATTAGCATAACTTATTTGCATATGCTACACCACCTGACATCACCGGAAGTATGTCAGAAGGCGAGAAAGAAAGGGGAGAGAGAGAGAGAGAGAGGGAGGAAGGAAGGAAAGAAGGAAGGAAGGAAAAAAGAAAGAAAGAAAGAAACAAAGAAAGAAAGAAAGAAAGAAACAAAGAAAGAAAGAGCTGGCAGAGAGGGGACAGATACTAATCCAAGCCTCAGAAATGCCACTGTTCTGGGAGGATAGCTTCGGTGGTGGCTGAAGCCTTCAGAAGGCTGGTCGGAGGAACAAGGACCTTTCCAGGGGATGGGGTCATTTTGCTGCAGCCATGACACAAGCAGGCATTCCCCCCACAAGGGGGGGGCTGGCACCAACTCCTGGAGCTGAGCTCCCCTGAGCTCCTGCTCGAAATGACCCTGGGTATATGGTCACCTGTAAAATGTTTGATAATCCCTCTGCTTTTGTAATTCTAGGTAGGTGGCAAAACCAGTCATTTTTGAGTCCCCTGGAGGTTGATCATGAATGACAGGCACTTTGTATTCAGCAACATGCCTTAGCATTGTGGAGACTGGACATGAGATGATCTCTACAGTGCCATTATATAGCCCGATCTTGTCAGATTTTGGAAGCTCGGCAGGGTCAGTTTCTGGAAGGGAGATGACCAAGGACAACCCTTCTGAGAAAGGCAATGACAAACCACCTCTGCTTCTCACTTGCCTTGAAAGCCACTTGCTGAGGTTGCTGTAAGTGGGTTGCAACTTGATGGCATTTCCGTACATACATAAAAATGTTGGCCTATCAATGTTAATCCCTTGAGGGGGAGGAAGGAAGAAATGGATGCCGGGCTTAGGTGAACAGCTTTTCACTTGTTGCTGTAAACACCCATCAGGTGGTCAGTGATAGCAGCTTGGAGAGGGCTCCCTGAATCTCATTTTGTGACTGAAGGAGCAGACTGTACCTTAGACTGTACCTAAGCTCAGTCTTAGACTGTAGACTGTACCTCAGTCTTAGACTGTGGTTTTCTGGGTTGGAGCCAAAGCATATAAATATGTAAGGACATAATAATAGCTCTGTAGGATCAGAAATGATTTCCCATATCCTGTTAACTACAGAGACCAAAGCTTAGCCCTGTTGCTGTCCCTGAGCAACTGGCATTCAGTGGTATACTGCTTCTGAAATGAAAGTCCCATTTAGCCATCCTGACTAACAACTGCTGGTAAATTTATCTGCAATAGCATGACTGGGTTTTGTCTGTTTTTAAACTGGCTTTCTATTTTGTTAGGCTGTTTGAAGGCCTAAGGAAAGTATGTTTGTTAAAGCAAACTGTAGATTCCCCTGTTCCTTCATGCATCAAATGAGCCTGCTAACAAAATCTCAGGTTATTTCACCTGCAATGACCAGTTTTGCTTTTGTTAATGCTGATTAAAGGATACAAAAATGGAAATGGAAAATTTAGATTAAGCCTCCTCATTTTGAAGGGCTTTCTTTCCTAGCTCAGTTATTCCATAAAAAAAAAATCAATCCAGGCTACCAGCCCTTATTTTTTTTTAATGATATTTATGAATATACAGAGTAAACATTATGTAAACAGATATGCAGTTGCAGGCACATATGAAAGGATGCTCTTGAAATGTGGAAAAACGTTCGTTTTCAAAAATGCTTCTTGAAGATGGAAATGGTGCCTTTCTTTTGCCTCTATTTAAGCATACAAGAAGAAATGTATGTTTTGAGAAACTGGTTCTGACATCAGAGGGAGGTTTGTTGTTATGCATTAGGAAATTTGGTTCCACCAGAGGATTTTGCAGAATGCTGGAAAATGTAATATATATCAACAAAGAACTATCATGAACAAAAGAGTCTTTTGTTTCATTTTCAAAATGCCTAGCTTCATAAGGAGGACCAACATTCATGGTTTAAATGTTGAGTTTTTTTAAAAAAAATCATGTGGATTAGAATATGAAGAGGGGGCTATCTAGTGGTCTTGTTCTTCTGTACCCTCCACTGTTACCCTTTAAAGGGATTTGTGCACATAAAATACCTAGTGGATTCATCACTTTCTTCAGTATTATGATCCTTTCAGTGCCATCCTAAGCAGTTACACCTTTCAAAGACATTAACTTCAAAGTACTTAAAAGGGTATAACTCTGTTTAGGATTACACAGTTAGCTTAGTTACTAGGAAGGAGCTTACTTCTTTCTTTCCACTTGATGCCTGACTTTTAAAAGATAAAAAGATATACCTGAATTTACCAGAAAGGAAGAGGAGGGGGAGGAGAGGAGGAGGAGGAGGAGAAGGAGGAGGAGATTGGATTTATACCCCACCCTGCACTACCCAAAAGGAGTCTTAGAGTGGCTTACAGTCCCTTTCCCTTCCCCTCCCCGCAACCGACACCCTGTGAGGTAGGTGGAGCTGAGAGAACTCTCTTGAGAACTGCCCTTGAAAGAACAGCTCTAAGAGAACATATGACTGACCCAAGGTCACTCCAGCAGCTGCATGTAGAGGAGTGGGGAATCAAATCCAATTCTCCCAGATTAGAGTTCCCGCTCTTAACCACTACACCTTGGGCCCTGGTGACCCTGAATGATCCACCTAAAAGAAGATTATACAAAAGGTGTTTTAAATTACTGCCCATAACTGTAACTGATATGCAAATTTAAGATGGCCTTCTCTTTTTCTTGAGGGCACATGTGGGGAAAACAAAACTTGTCTGAGGGAGTCTGTGGGGGAATAACATGAAACAAGAGAAACAGGCTGTTTTCTAGGGTTCCCAAGTCCCCCTGGGGGTGGGGAAACCCCCCGCTCCAGCAGCCCGCTCCCCACTGGCCCGGATTGGGCCGCCGGGGGGAACCCCATCCCCAAATTGCCAGGCTGCAAAGACGTGCCTGGTGCAATGACGTCACCCAGAGATGATGTCATCATGTCAGGCATGTTTCGGGGGGGGGTGCTCTCTAATTCGAGGGAAAACTCTATGGTTTTCCCTCAAATTAGAGTGGTCCCACCCTAATGTGCCTGACACGATGACATCACTTCCGGGTGACGTCATTGTGGTGCACGCACTTCGCCTGCATGCCAGAAGAACCCCGGACTGGCAAGGACTTCCCCCGGCCAAACCACAGGTAGGACTTGGCAACCCTACTGTTTTCTAAGCATTATGAAAGCTACTCAGAAGGTATAAAACCAACAGGTAACTTCACTGGAATGACAAAGAATGTAAGGAGGAAACTTTGAACTGAAATAGCTGTCAGCTAGAGCCAAACTGATCTAAAACTAGAAAGTGAAGCTATACTTGTCTTATGACATTTGCAAAGCTTTCCTGACCTTCACAGGGAGCATCCAAGGGGAAGGCGAGAAAGGTGTTTCCATGAATTCTGTTCCATTCAGGCATCATAGTATCCAAGCCACTGTACTGAATCAATAAGCTGGACAAAAGTATACAAGCTCTTGTTGAATAATAATATATGACCACAGTACTTCATGGTACTTTCCAAAATCTGCCTCCATTCCTGAGGACTGGAAAATAGCAAATGTCACTCCCATCTTTAAAAAGGGTTCCAGAGGAGATCCGGGAAATTACAGGCCAGTCAGTCTGACGTCGATACCAGGTAAGTTGGTGGAAACTGTTATTAAGGAAAAAATTAGTAGGCACATTGATGAACAAAATCTATTGAGGAAGACTCAGCATGGGTTCTGTAAGGGAAGATCTTGTCTCACTAACCTGTTAGTGTTCTTTGAGGGAGTAAACGAACATGTGGACAAGGGGGACCCAATAGATGTTGTTTACCTTGACTTCCAGCAAGCTTTTGATAAAGTTCCTCATCAAAGGCTCCTAAGTAAGCTCACTAGTCATGGGATAAAAGGACAAGTACTTTTGTGGATCAAAAACTGGCTAATTAAAAGGACACAGAGAGTGAGCATAAATGGGCAATTTTCTTAGTGGAGGGAGGTAAGCAGTGGGGTACTGCAGGGATCAGTACTCGGTCTGATGCTTTTTAACTTGTTTATTAATGATTTGGAGTTGGGAGCAAGCAGTGAAGTGGCTAAATTTGCAGATGACATGAAGTTGCTCAGGATGATGAGAACCAGGGAGGATTGTGAGGCACTCCAAAGAGATCTGTCGAGGATGGGTGAGTAGGCGTCAACATGGCAAATGGGGTTTAATGTGGTCAAGTGCAAAGTGATGCACATTGGAGCCAAAAATCCTAACTATAAATACACATTGATAGGGTCTGAACTGGCGGAGACTGACCAAGAGAGAGATCTTGGAATCATAGTAGATAACTCAATGAAAATGTTGAGACAGTGTGCGACTGCAATGAAAAAGGCCAATGCTATGCTGGGGGTTATTAGGAAGGGAACTGAAAACAAATCAGCCAGTATCATAATGCCCCTGTATAAATTGACGGTGCGACCTCACTTGGAGTACTGTGTACAGTTCTGGTCACCACACCTCAAAAAAGATATAGCATTGGAAAAAGGGCAGAAAAGGGCAACTAGAATGATAAAAGGGTTGGAAAACTTTCCCTATGAAGAAAGGATGAAGCGCTTGGGGCTCTTTAGCTTGGAGAAACGATGGCTGAGGGGTGACATGATCAAGGTTTATAAGATTATGCATGGGATAGCACAGGTAGAGAAAGAAGTACTTTTCTCCCTTTCTCACAATACAAGAACCCATGGGCACTCAATGAAATTGCTGAGCAGTTGGGTTAGAACAGATAAAAGGAAGTACTTCTTCACCTGGCTAATTAAAGAGTGATTAACATGTGGAATTCACTGCCACAGGAGGTGGTGGTGGCTACAAACATGGACAGCTTCAAGAGGGTATTAGATAAACACAAGAGGGGACCTGCAACAAAATGTTGCAAAATGTGTTGTGGCCCTGCCATAATCTTCGTTGCCAGCAGTCCCCGCAAGGAATTTGTGGGGAGGGGGCATTCCCCCACCTTTATTTCCTTCTCCCACCTTGGTTGTCAAAGTTCTCTTCTCTGTCTTTCTGTATGCACCCCTTATCTACCAATCTTCCCTCCCCTCCTCTTCACACCCCTTCGATGTCAGCTTTCTCCCAACCCCCATCTCTAGCAATCTTTGGCCCCGTCCACACTGTCACTTTTGCTGCTCATTTCTCCCTATTGCTTTGGGTTCCTCCCCCTTTTCCACATGTGTTTTGCTCCCTCTGGGACTACTAGAGAGAACAAAACATATGGGGGGGGGTGGGGGAACCTGAAGCAATAGGGAGAAATGAGCGACAAAAGTGAAAGTGTGGATGGGGCCTTCTCTTACCCCCTTTGTCCTCTCACCTCTTGTATGCCTCACCCCCTCTTACCCCTGCCCTTCTCAGACACTGTCCTCTTTCTCCCACCCCCTGTCTGCCCCCTCTTTTTCTCCACTATTTCTCTACCCCCCACAATCTCTTCCTCTTTCTCTCCCCTTCCCTCAGGCAACCCTCAGAGAGTCTCCTGTTCTTTTTCTTTCTCTCACTGCAACAGACAATCCCATATTCTCTCTCTCTCTCTCCCCCTTCTCAAAGAACTCCACTTCTTTCTGTTTCTGGTGAGGGAGAGGGGCTGATGCAGGCTTCGCCTCCTCAGACTTCAGCTGACCAGCGGTAGGGCCAGCTTCCCAGTGGCAGCATGGATGGTTCTTGCTGCTGCAGTCCTAGCAGCGGCAGGGACAGTTATTGCCATGGCGACTTCCCTCGCGGCCCCAGCAGCTTTTCCCATGCCTCCCGTAAGTCCCTTCTCTGCGCATGTGCAGAGTGGTTGCGAGTAAAAACCCTGCCTTTTACTGACAGAAACAGTTAGAAGCCTGCCCCTCCCCCGAACATTCTAATCTCCTCACAGTTGACGCCTGGAGCTGATGCCATTTCAAAAGGTATTTGGGGGAATTCAATGGTCCCTGAAGTTTTTTTTAACTTTTCGGATTTTTCTGCAGACCGAGGAAAGGGGCCTGACTATGTAGGAAAAGCTGTTGGGGGAGAGTGAGCTCTCTTTCGGCAGAAATAAGCATCCACACAGAAAACCCCCCCTCTTGGAATTAGAATATAGATATGGAGCAGAGGTCCATCAGTGGCTATTAGCCACAAAGTATAGATAAGAACTCTCAGTCTGGGGCAAGTGATGCTCTGTATTCTTGGTGCTTGACGGGGGGGGCAATAGTGTGAGGGTTTCTAGTGTCCTGCCCCCACTGCTGGACCTTCTGAGGGCACCTGGTGTTTTTGGGGCCACTGTGTGACAGAGTGTTGGACTGGATGGGCCACTGGCCTGATCCAACACTGGCTTCTCGGATGTTCTTATGTTTTCCCCCAACTGGTACCCTGTGCTGGTTTGCAGAGATTGCTTGAACTTTTCCTATATGATTAACCTGCTATAAGAGAGCAGAGAGCCATCAGGCCGGGTGAATGCTCCTTAAAGCAGTTGCTGTGTTTTCTGGCTTGAAGTTTAACGGTCTTACTGAAATAAATAGATGATACACTGTGACATTTCGTATGCACATCGTGCTCCCTCTGGATGGTTTCCCAGGACCTCCTAGAAACAAGATTTTTTACCATCAAGGGATTGCCTCTCATTAAATAGCCAGAGATATCAGAAATATATTCCAGTTAATGGCTACATGCTTTGACATCTAACCATTACTACTGAACAGATGGTTTAGTAAAAATCTTGCACATGTTTGCTCGGCATCAATGAAATCTCTACAGATTAATGAAAATTAGGTCTGGAGAAGTCATTTTGGCATGGGGTGTATCCCAATTAGACCAAGGCCTTGGAAATGAAATAGGAGGATGGGCGAAGAAGCTTGTTATGGTGGGACCATTTCATTATTCCTCTGAGTCTTCTGGCCCCTTTTATGCCAATACAGGGGAGCCCTCTAGTAATTCATGCTAAAGATGGGGAGATGCAGTGCTGATCACTGCATTTTATGATTGAAAAAATTGTGTAGGAAAGTTATGTTGTGGAAAAAACTTTCCCCAATGATCCTGCATATCGAATGCAGATGGAGCATGAAGGTTTGATGATGTGCATGAAGGTTATGGAAATGTTGATTGTGTTCATGGACTGTGAGTGATAGGTACTGCTTGTGCCCCAAGTCTTGTGGATATTACACTATTGTGCTATAGCATTCCTTAGTGGATTGGCTTGTTCAGAATGGAAAATCCAGCTGTGAATGATTGCTATAGTCTAGGGGGTCCCCAGTGTGATGTCCATGGGAGTTGTGGTATCCATTGATGCCTTCCTGATGCCTGACAACTGTTTTTATCAAGTAAGTGGGGCCCTGTGGGAGTTCTGCCTAGTAGGGCTTTTGATTGGCTGCTGGAGATCTCATTAGCAGTGATGTTTTTGTTTTTTTAAAAAATTGCTTCATCTGCAGCCACCACACACCATCTGCATGACTGAAAGTAAACACTGTGCATGTTGGAAAATATTTTTAAACAATTGGTTCATTGTTAAACAGAGCTTTTGCCTGAAAAGTTGTGACTATTAGAGTTACACATAATCTCATTCCCTGACATTTTGCAGTTGGCTCTGCCTCTCATGGCAGCCATTTTGTACTTGGCTCTGCTTTTTTCAGCCACCATTTTGTGGTTGAACCCATCACCTTGTGTCAGAAGGTACCCCTAGGATCAAAAAGGTCGAGGACTTTTGCTGTAGTGGGATTGGAATGCAATACCCACCACTGTGTATTTATAATCCAAGGCTTGGATCCAGCAATGCAAATGTGGTAAATTCTCACAGGAAGGGCCTAAAGAACCTTCAGTTCAGCCATGAGCTTCATCTGGAGCAGTGGATGACTGAGCATAACCTGCCACCTTTTCCTACGTAAGTTTTTGGACTTTATAAAAGGACTTGATACACAGATCCTCTGTGCTTGGATGCCATTTCACCAGGTGAGGTTCACAGCTGAGAATATTTGGGCATGGGCAGCTGTTGATCTTATTAGTTTGCAAGGTGACACCTTCAAAAGGCCTTTCTCAGATGAGTTGTCCCAATCAAGCAAATTGGGGGAGTCAGTGCTGCAGATATGCAGGTTCCAGGTCATGATGGACTTTATAGGTAATAACAAGCACCTTGAACTGAATTGGAAGGGTGGAGATCCAGTATTTCATACACACTACCATCCATGAGTTTATAGAAGTTGTAAAGGAAGAGAGAAGTGTTTTTCTGCAATGAACAGTGGCCCTCCAAAACAATGAGGACTAGAGAGTCCCTTTAAAAAAATAAAGCAGTGATTTTTAAGGGTCCTTAATTAGGCATGGTGTTCTGCCCTAGACATCTGTGTTCTGTGGCGTGCAGCTTCCATCTTGGCTTCAGCAAGCATGTGCTCCTAGTAGGGGATCTTTCTCACCAGCTTGAACTCATTAATCAAATCTGATATCAAGATAAACAATCGATGTATTATGGTGGCTGTGTTATGAAAATAGAACGGCCTCACAAAGGCTTTGGGTTTCCCCCTCTTGCACATTTTTTTGCAGCTCATTCTTCATGTTTTCATAAAAGCTTCCTGCTTCCCAGATCTTATTCAGCGTCGCTTTTGCACAATCTGCTTTTCATGGGCTGCATTCCTCAAGGCCCCCTTGCCATCCACATTAATCAAGGCCAAGGCATGACTCGCATTGTGCTGAGTTTCAGACCTGCTGGAAGAATAATAAGACGGAGAAGTATGAGAATCTAAAGAAGAATCTGAATGGCAAGCAGCTATCTCCTTGGGAGCAATGAAAAACCAGCCAATGGAAACTCAGTCTTCAGTCAGTGATGGTTGTGAAAAGTGCACTTGAAGGAGCTTCATTGGGACCTGCTAATCTTTTTGGAAGAGAGAGCCTGTCTCTCCCTAACCCCTTAATGAAATGGTGGAATTAATCCCCCTTCAAATGAATTTGCCCCACGAGCTACAAAGCTCAGCATCTCCCCCCGCCCCGCAGGAGATAACTCTGACCACAAAAATATATATTAGAATAAAATCTTGTTTGTTGTTATGGTACCTCTAGACTCTTTCCCAGCCCTCTTGCCCTCATCTCCTTATTCACTGGTCTAGTACACACTGGGAAGAGTTTTGATTCAGAAACTCTCTCCACAACATAGTAGAATGTTACATATGTTAAGTGCTGTCAAGTCACAACCAATTTATGGTGACCCCAGCATGGGGCTTTCAAGGCAAGTGAGAAGCAGAGGTGGTTTGCCATTGCCTTCCTCTGCAGAGTCTTCCTTAGTGGTCTCCCATCCAGGTACTGAACATGCTTGGCTTCCATGATCTGACAAGATCAAGCGATGTTGTAACAGTCCACATCCTGCTAGCAGACCAAATGCAGAGAACTTCTTCTTCTTTTTTTTTTGCCAGTATGAAATCTCTGCACCTGCAGTCCAGAAGTCCACCGCCATCTTTGTCCTGCATAAATATGGTGCCATTATTTATTTCAATATGTTAAGGTAGATTACAGTTATGTGCGGACAAAGTCTGTCTTGAATCGATGTTGGGTGGGCTTCCTACATACAGATCCTCCACCCTAGGACAAACAAACTGGCATGCCTGGCATCCATGCTGCAGGGTCACTGGCATCTTTTGAGATCGTCTTTGAAATGGTCGCAGGACAAAAAATAAGCTCCCTCCCACACAATGCAGAAATGGAATGGAAACCAGAGTTCAGGTCTGCTATACAGTTACTGTCCCAGTCAGCTGTCTTGGTACCGGGTAGAATCCACACAGAAGGGGCCTTCATAGAATTGCCCTCCACCATTGCTGATGACAGCGGTGAAGAGGTATGCAGACTTGGAAGTAGCCACCCCAGTCTACAAACAGAACAGTTAACATGGCCTGGAATAGCTTTCTATTATTCCCGAAATTCTTCTTCTATATGAGAGCCTTGCCCATACATGTCCCAGACACTCTTTCTGACAGCTGGCAGAGAGAATTCACCAAATTTATTTGGCACTTTAAACATTCAAGAATAAATCTAACTATGATTGAGAGACCTACAAAGAATGGCTGTCTGTTCCAGATATTAAAATATACTATCAGACCAGACTCTTAGTAAATCTAGTAAAATATTACAACAGCTCTTTTGAGGCAGTCTGGAAACACAGAGTACTCGTACATTGCTCCTTCTTCCTTTCATGAAATTCTATGGTGTCAATCTAATGCTCATCATCATAAATACTACAACAACTTATTTCTTGATGGTATGACAAATGTAACTCATTATCTCCACCAACTTTGTTACTTGCCAGTTTCACTGCAAAACACAGCATTTCCTCTTTGGCAAAAGGCAGGTCTTAACTTGATTTGTTGATGTTACCAAGCATGGTCTGTTACTAGATAAAGCAACATTGGAGGAGAGTAACAACATCAAACTCCCCTGGTATGAATACCTACAATTTAGTAGACTTCTTAACTCTTTGAACATTCATTGTTCCTTATGCACATCTTATACTGATTTTGAAACTCAATACTCCAAAAACAGCTTCCCATTAAAAATCTCACTTCTAAAATGTATAGATTTTTGACTCAACCCAATAACTCCAAAATACTGAACTATCAAAACGCCTGGCACAATGATCTCCATGTAGAGCTTTCTGATGCACAATGGACTCAGATTTGGACTTCTCCTGTATTCATTTGTAGATGTTACAACATTCAATGGTTGAAATTTAAAGTTATATCTAGGTGGTACCACACACCAGCCAAACTCTCCCATGCAATCCCATCAATATCACCACTATGTTGGAAAATGTGCGGAGAGAAAGCCATTTATTGACGTAATTTACAAAAAAGCAATTAATGTGTTTTGGAGTCAAATATTGGAAAGGATTAAAAACTATGCAGGTTACAACATTCCAAAAACTCCAGGACCTGTTCTCCTTAATTTATGGGATATTCCAAGACTCTCTAAACCATATAAAGAATTGCTCATGATCTTAACAGCTGCCAAGTGTCTTGTAGCTATACATTGCAAAGACAAAACTGTTCCTAATATACAGCACTGGCCCAACAAACTCAGAGAATATTGTATTCTTGATAAAGTTTCTGATAGTATTATGAACTCAGAAAGTACATTGTATCACACTGGAATGTCTGAAAAATGGTCTCTTATTCTAGATAACATATGGACAGAATTTGCAGATTGTTCTTCTTTATTATAATTTGTTTCTTCCATTCTAGTTCCCAATGAATTCTGATTTATGGCACCTACAGCCAGAAGTTGTTAGGTCATCTGTCCTATCGTACGTTCCGACTAGATGCAGTCAACTGTCTCATGTTTGTTTGTGCTTTTGTTTATGTTGGAGTTATTCTCTTCCTAATGTATTAAATGCCATTGGTTCAATATTCTATAAATTTAAGCTATGCTTATGTACTTTTACAGCTCTTGATGTTTTCTAATTGTGTTCAGTATATCTCAATAAAGTTTTTTTTAAATGGCCTGGACCATAGAGGGGTTTTTGAAAAGGGGTTTTTGCCAAGGAGTCCCAGCATGACCCTCATGGGTTCCCAGGGCTAGTGTACACAAGAAATCAAACTCTGGTAAAAATATATGAAATCTTAAAGATTAAATCCATTTCTAGGCAACACAAACTCTTAAAGCCAAGCAACAGAGAAAAATAAAAGAAGCTAACTTTCTAGCTAACACATGAATACCTTGTATTTGATGGCACCATTTTAAAGTTTCAGAATGAAAGGCTGAGGCTTGAGCGGTCTGTATGTAGCCAAGCATATCGTAGCCCAGGCCTCTGTCTACCAGAATCACAAAGTTAGCATGGTCTCTCTCTGGTTCCTAGTCCAATTATAATCTCGAGCCATTTGACGCCAGCTGATGGTTGAAATCCAATCAGGGCATGTTCTTGCTGGAACCCTCTAGAAGATTACGCCATCACTCCTGCTTCCCCCCTCCCTTCCCGCGGGCCACAGGTTCCCAGCAAGAGCTAATTATCACATTCTTGACTCTGGCCTTGAAGATGATGAGCCATGTTGACAGAAAGGCCCAATTACTGACACCTGCAAGCTGGAATAGGCCCGTTAGTATTCATGTTAACCCTTGGGAGGAAACAGGGGTGCTTTGCCTCATAGGGCGGAACAGATTAATGGAACTTTGCTTCATAGCTACTAGTCATACTGATGAAAGGGAACATTTACATCCAGAAGCAGCAGACTTTTGAATACCAGTGCTAAGAGGCAGCACCTTGGCCTCTGCGGGCTTTTGGTCCGTCAGGACAGCTGCTTGACCCCTTTAGGAGACAGGATGCTGGACTGGGTGCCTACAGGGGGCATCTGGAGATCTCCTGCTATTACAATTGATCTCTGGGTGACCATAATCATTTTCCCTGGAGAAAATGGCTGTTTTGGAGGGTGGACTCTATGGCATTATACCCTGCTGAGGTCCCTCCTCTCCATAAACCTCGCCCTCCCAAGGCTCCACCCTCAAAACCTCCAGATATTTCCCAACCCAGAGCTGGCAACCCTAATGCTGGACCAGATGGACCACCGGTCTGATCCAGTAAGGCTTGTTTATGTAATTCATATCTTGGCCAGAGGAAAAAGTTTTATTTATTCTGCTGGTATCTTGCCTTTCTTCCACCATGGATTCACTAACAGGGTTCCCTGGAGGCCCACCATCCAGACATTGGTCACAGCCGACATTCTTAGCTTTAGCAAGGTTACCATTCATGTGTCCTACAATCATACCAGTGAACCAAGCTGAATAGAGAAGAGCTGTGGCTGAATGGAAGAGCTGCTTCTTTGCATGCAGAAGGTTCCAGGTTCAGTTCCCAGCATCTCCAGCTAAAAGGACAGGTAATACTGGATGTGGCAATACCTCTGCCTGAGACCCTGGAGAGCCACTGCCAGTGTGGATGGACAATACTGACCTTGATGGACCAATGGTCTGACTCAGTATAAGATAGCTTCATGTGTTTGTGCTTTTTTTCACCATAGACAACAGGTCTGATTGCTGCTAGGGAACATCACCCTGTAGAAACAGATGCAGACTGGTACTATGTAGATGTATATACTGGCTTTCATAAGATTTGGTGTAACTAATCCAGAACTGTTTGGAATTAACTAAGCTCCAAAAGCTTCTTTGAATGGCATACCCCAGAATGTCAGTCTGTGTCTGGACTTCTTTATCCTGCTTGCTGGATAATCCTCTCATGCTCAACTGGCAGTAACCATCTTTCCTAGGAGAGCAAACTGTGTTCGTAGTGTGATAGCTTGATAGCAGCCATTCTGTTTGCTTGGGGAGCGAGAGGAATTGTCCAGAACAAACTACATGGCAGCCTCAAGCAATTTCTTGGTAACAGCATGTGAAAGAATGTGTGCTTACAAAAAAGCAGATCTTTCCATAATGTGAATTCGAGAGAGCTATACAATCATGAAAGTTTATCAGAATTAAAACCATAATGCAGTGTGACCCTTCAGGGAAATATATAACAGACTTCTTTCCTGATATTCAGCCAACAATCTAGGCAGATATTCTAAGAAAATACAGATACATGGGGGGAGGGGGATTCAAATAAGGCTGCGGAAATAACATTGCACAGGCCTGTATGTCTACAGTCCAACACAAATATATAATAGATCGGGGACCTACAACCAATGTTTCAACAGCATTTTGCATTAATGTGTGACTTTCAGGCATCTGCACCCATTCCCTAAAACTGTTAAGTGGCCCCTCATGATCCTACGTGCAATGTCCTCACATTACACCTAGGATCATCTTCTCCCTTTAGGTACTTTGCTCTTTCTCAGTTCTCAGCTTCAGTCCCTTCTGCCTTGTCAACCAGTTCTTTCTTTCAACATTGCCCGTATTTCTTCCAGACAAACCAGCATCTATTTCCTCACACCACCTGCACTATTTGTCAGTGTTCAGTCATTCTTCTTCCTCTTTCAGCAGTTAGAATGCTGATGTAACAGCTCAACCACTGAAGTGTTAATAGCAAGAGAGATTTTAGCCTTCTGCTTTCTAAATGTTGCTGATCACAGGGAGGGAGCATATGTGTGGACTCTTCTTCCATGTGTTCGCACCAGATGGGGAGTCAGGCATGTACACTCATGCCTGCTCTTCCCTCCCTTGTACAATCAGTCAACATATGGTTGAGTAACCTGTACAGGGCTAAAGTTCTACCACTTCATTAGGAGACCAGGCTTCAGACACCATGCAGGCACAGTCTGCTGTTTCACATGCAACAGGTGCTGTGGTATGTTTTAAACTGTTGATACCATATTGTAGGAGAAGTACACATTGCCAGTATGTCTCTAAACGAGAACTATATTAAATCCAGGCTCTAGGAGAGGCACTGCACAAGAACAATGAATATAGCAAACCTTGATCAGAATTGAGCTTTTGACAGTGCCCAAAAAGGGCGTGCTCAACAGTAATCCTTGGTATTAAAATAAGAGCAGTACAAGTATATCCCTATGAAATGTTGGAGGGCTTATTTTTATGCACACTGATTATGTTTATCTAGTATTAGCTATAAGACCCTTTGTTTCAACGGCTCTTTCTTTCTGTACAGTGTAAAAATCAAGGCCTATTACTACAATTCCCAAATTGTATACCTGGGCATGACCTGGATGGCCCAGACTAGCCCAATATCATCTGATCCCAGAAGCTAAGCAGTGTTGGCCTTGGTTAGTACTTGGACGGGAGACCACCAAGGAAGTCCAGGGTCACAACTCACTATGCAGAGGCATATAGTGGAAAACCACCTCTGAGTGTATCTTGCCTTGTAAACTCTACAGGGTTGCTATGTGTCAGCTAGGATTTGAAAGCACTTTCCACCACCATACTTCAGGTGCTTGCATCCCATGGGAGGAGCATTCCAGCTGACAGGGGCGGGGGAAATTCATAAGCATCAGCAATGGTCTGAGCAAAGAGGATGCCTGGAGGCAATATTAACAGGGCTATCCCATCCTGCAAAGGCATTGCCGGCCCATTGCTCTTGGACTTGGTCAGGTAATTGTAACCCAAGGAAAAGACTGTGCCCCAGATATCAATATTTGAGAAACATATTGGAATAACTGGATGCTCCATGCATTGTGTTGTGTGTGTTAAGTGCCATTAAGTCACTTCCAACTTACCCTATGAATCCGGGATCAGATGATATTGGGCTAGTCTGGGCCATCCAGGTCATGCCCAGTATACCTTCCAGCCCAGGCTAGCCCAATCTTGTCATATCTCAGAAGCTAAGTAGGGTCAGCCCTGGCTAGTATTTGGATGGGTGACCTCCAAGGAATACCAGGGAGTGTGATGCAGAGGCAGGCAATGGCAAACCACCTCCGAAACATCTCTTGCCTTAAAAACAAGTCTAGCTCACCACCTAGTGGTGCATAATGCTAAAAGAGCTCGAATACCAGACAATCTTAGGATTTCCTGGCTATTCTACTCACACTGCCATACTATAATTATTAGTGATTACTAATGACCTTCCAAACATCCTATCATTAATAGTGTTGCTCAGGACTTGCAAACTGAGGGCCGTGGCTTCCTTGATAGAGTCAATCCATCTCATGTTGGGTTCTCCTCTTTTCCCGCTGCCTTCAACATTGGCTAGCATAATGGTCTTTTCCAGTGACTCTTGTCTTCTCATAATGTGATCAAAGCATGATAGCCTCAGTTTGGTCATTTTAGCTTCTAGGGAGAGTTCAGGCTAGAATCCACTCATCTGTCTTTTGGCAGTCCAAGGAATCCATGAAACTCTCCTCCAACACCACATCATCAACTTTCTTCCTGCCAGCTTGTCCTTCTTTCACACCCATATATAGCATCGCAAAGCATGAATTGGACATTTCAAAATGTTTGGAGAAGTAAAACAACCCAGGGCATTGTTACCTTGGCTGAAATGATTGCACATTGAAAGTAGAACTCAGTTTGTCACCAGCAGCTGATCAGATAAGAAGGTATCCCACCCATGCATGGACATGTTTGGAGCACAAAGAGAAGCAAGGGGTGGGGTGGGGGAGGGAAACCACTTACATTGCTCACTGCTGCATGCAAATTTGTGCAAAATTTGTTTTAATCATGTTGGTTTCCTAGGCATTTGCAGCTGCCAGATGTCTTTCCCCTTTCTCAGCATCTGCAGTTAATCACAGTGATTCCCATTCCAGCTGTCATTTCTTGGGGAGATTCAAATGTGCTAGTTTCATTATTAGGCATTCAATATATATAATTTTCTTCAACAAGAAGGCCTTTGCATCATTTGTTCCCTGAGTTTGGATTGGCTCTTTCAAAGGAAAGGGACAATTTCATCACTTGCTTTATAGGAAGGAAACCGGAGCATTCAGCCTGCTGCGTATGCTGCATTCTAGACTTATTCATCACAAGAAGTGAAATGACATTCAAGTGCACAAATAGGCTACTATCATTATCACTTTGGTGCACTCTCTTAAGTCAGGCGACATCTCTTCTTTCCAATGAAACCAACTTAGTATCAGTTCAACAGCCTTGTGAAAGAGTACAGTAGTAATTATCCCTTTCTACACATTTCCTTTACCATTTCTAACTTTTCAGGTACGTAGTAATTCTGTGTAAACCACAGCCCAATGGAGGGAATTCAGTAAATGACTCCATTTATTCTAGCCCAAAGTAACAAATTTTCATGAAAAATATGTTGTCAGAAAACCAGCTCCCTTGGTTTTGTCTGCATTCCCAAACTTCTTTGTTTTTTTTAAAATTTACTTAATATTATCTAGATCCAGGATGTTTTCCTATACATTCTTCCATACATACATTGTGTATGTTATTTGATTGGTCTTTGACCATATTAAACTCTTGTTGTTGTTGTACATTCTTTCAAGTCTCACTGTATCATAGATTTTGTAGTCTTTACTACTGCCCAAAGCAGAGGATGGTCCAGCACTTCAGTCCTACCCCCAATGCACAAAGTATACATGCAGAATTCCCCTACTTCCAATCCATTCCCTTTTTAGCTCACTTGTATACATAGTGAGCTCTGCTTGGCTGGATCATCCCATCCCCACACTATTTATCTAGCCTTGATGTACGAGATGGTGTCCTGTAATGTCACAAGATTACAAGAGATAGTCAGGGTCAAAAGGTTAGAACATTGTAAAATTGCTGTATGACCACCAGAATATTTAGAGAATATTTAGAAAAGATGTGGATGATCCAAGTTCTGTTTTTTTTTAAATAACATCTTGATATTGGATCTAATAATATTGAAAAATATAATTTTCATCATTTGTATTATCCAGTTAAAATGAATTATAGAAAGGTAATGTTACATCTAATTTCATTTGGTTCTTAGATCTTTATTCATTTTCAATCTCATTTAGGGAATCCGTAAAGATAGGGTACGGTTCTGCCAGAAATTTCAAGTCTCTTGGACTATATCTAGTTTAATTAACTTACAAACAATATCTCAATGAGATTTTGATAAGTAACCAACATTTTGGAAATTCTCCAGGGTAATCTACTTTTGGAGACTAGCCTATAGAATATTGAAGTGCTTGATACATGCACATCATTAGTGGGAAGCATGCTCTTTAAACCCAGGCCTTGCTGTCTAGACTGGCCCAAACTCTGATAACTCAGATGTTTTTTGTTTAGTTGTTGGCTTGGATCTTGCCAGCTTTTTTTTTAATGCCACCTTTCCGCCTGATGAGGCACCCCAGGACAGTGAACCAGAAAAAAATGTTAAAGCGCTCGAACAATTAAAAAGAGTATTTAAAATGATAAAATAATTCAATAAAAACACATGAAAAAATAGAACAAGGGAGGAGGGTCAATAACTATTATTGGGGAGTATGCCAAACAAAACAAATGAACAGGCAAAAAAATGAAACCAGCTGGCAGAAGACATCAATAGGAGACCAACGAATCTCCCTGGGAAGGGAGTTCCAAAGTTTTGGTGCCATGACTGAGAAAGTCCTTTCTTGGGTTGCCACCTATCTAGCCTCAGATGGCAGGGGAAACTGAATCAGGGCCTCCAAAGATGACCAGAGTGAACCGATACATTCATATGGGAGAGTGGTACTTAAGGTATGTTGGTTGCAAGGCTGTACAGACCTCTCCCTGAGCGTGCATGTGCACTTTCTCATTATGTACCTGAAAAGATGTAAGCTGAATGAAAGAAGATGACTGACGGCCAAACAATGCTGTCCTGCAGGTGAGGAAATAACATAAATGTTAACTATTTAATGACTTTTAATGTAGCAGTTACTCTAATATTATTTTCACTGCTGTAATAATCGGGGCATTCTTTGTTTGGCAAAGACAACCTTTTTCTCAGTTCTGGATTCAGATTCAGAAATTTATTGTAATCGTAGATCAGAATACCTCAGTTCTGTATGAACATGCACAAGACACAGCGAGACTGACATGTTTAATATATTGTAATGAAGCCAGGGTCTATGCAGCATGTTCTTTTTGTGTTTGAAATTTGGCATGGTCTTGTGATTTGCAGTGTCTCAGTTGTTAGCATAGCTGTGTGAAGGATTGATGAACTTCAAACATCCTGTGGGAGTTAAATCTAGATAGTCAAAACAGCAAGAATTCATTGGGGTTTCTTTCCAGGGCATGTCTAGAGGGACCCCAGCAATGTCAGAGTGCATGACTTCAACCTAGGCCTCTTCCCCTTTTGTTCTAGCTAGTGCTCAGTGGCGTAGCAGAGCTCAGATGCACAATTTCCCATTTCACCCTTTAGGAAATGACTCTGAAACCTTTAACAATTAAGGAGCCAAATGATGTCAGAATTCAGAGCAAGAGGTCCACAAAGAACCAGTATAAAAAAGCCAGTCTGCATACAGCTTAACATTACTGATAATCAGCATGATGATGATTAATCGCCCCTTAAGTTTCCACAGCTCAAACACTGCTTGTTGTAAGTTCTAAGAAGTGGCTCACACAGGGTCTCATGATGAGAAATAAATATACATGCAAGCACCACGTGCAATTGTTTTAGTGCACCAGCACATGGTTCACACTTGGATTACTGGCAACTGTTCACCTCTATAATTTCTCTTTCTGTAAAGCATTTCTGAGAAGCTGTTTAAGTAAAGTAAATGGGGAGAGCTGTGGCTCAGTGGTAGAGCATGCAGAAGGTCTCTCCCAGGTTCAATCCCTGGCAACTCCAGTTTTTTTTTTTTAAAAAAAGGTTCAGGATGCAGGTGACATAGTAGATGAGTAGATAAAACTGTTCCTAGTGGATCAGTGGTCTGACTCAATATAAGGCAGCTTTATGTGACTCCAAAGTTTGCTGTTGGGTCACAATTGACTTATGATGACTCCCCCCTTCCCCCCGGTGGGGTGTTCAGGGCAAGAGATGAGCAGTGGTGCTTTGCATTTGCCCTCTTCTGCACACCAGCTCCAGTTTTCCTTGGTGGTCTCCCATCCAAGAATGGATCCCACTTCGCTTCCAGGTTCTGATGAGACTGGGTTAGTCTGAGCTATTAAGATTTTAGACCCACAAACACCTTTGCCTGCCATTCCCATCATATGCTGGTTATTTCATCACACATGAACCTGCCTTATACTGAATCAGTCTGCCTGTGAAAGTCAGTATTATCTACTCAAGACTGGCAGTGGCTCTGCAGGGTTTCAGGCAGAGGTATTTCACTTCATCTACTGCCTGGTCCTTTTAATTGGAGATGCCAGGGACTGAACCTGCGACCTTCTGGATGCCAAGCAGATGCTCTCCCACTGAGCCACAGCCCCTCCCCTGAATCATCCCACCTAACCCTCCAATGTACTTTAGAGATGTCGTTTTCTTTTTGAAAGAGCAATATTTGGTTCTGTATTCCACTTTTGGCTCTTGGAGCCCTATGAAGCAGAGCCCTGATTTAGGAGCTCACTTGGCTTCTGCTGGACACCTTTCTTGTCTGGGAGGTGTCACTGGGAGCTCTCCCAGGTCCTGCAAATCTTATCCAATTTGAGGTCTATAACCTGCTGTCAATTTTCTGTCTGTGCTGAATGCCAGATAAATCCTGCTACAAGCCTGTTATTACTCATGACTTTTGTCTGTTGAATTAACATTAGTTCCAACTTTTTTGGCATCATGAGATAGGTAACCTAGTCTGTTGGCATTCTCAGATGCATGTAAGATTCTGTAGATCAGCACTGCAATTCTTCTGAAATGGTTAGGGCTTGTTCCCAAAGAGCAGATCATCTCACAGGGATTATGCTTTCTGGCATCACCAGCTAGTTTGGTAGTATGCACAAAGACCATTCAACTAGACCATATGAAAGAAAGAAAGAAAGAAAGAAAGAAAGAAAGAAAGAAAGAAAGAAAGAAAGAAAGAAAGAAAGAAAGGCAAAGAATAGACAGAAAGAGACAGAGGAATTTTGAAACTTTTGGTTGCTCCAACGAAAGTTCTTGCTTCAAGAGGAAAGGGAAAGCTGGATCAAAATATCCAAAAGAATGCAAGCATTAAAATGTAACATTAGATATCTTTTGAAGACTTGAAACATGATGCAATTTATGCAGAAAATTTCCTAGAACACTGATATATACAACACATTCAAATAATACGATTTGGTTAATCAGATTTAAATTCTGAAGAAGAACATTCACCAGCCCTTCAAGATGTTATTTCAGAATGTTCTGTCAAAGTGTTGTTTACATTGTGTAAAAGTACATGAGATATTTGACTACGGCATAAAAAATTGTAATGCAGCTTTGTAAATACAATGAAAGATCTCTCCAGGCTCAGTGGAGTGGTGAAAAACTCACCATTAAATAGAACATGTAGTGGATTAAACCCTTCGGTAAGGAAATGATTTGGCAGAAGCCAAGTGAACAAAATAATATGTTATGAGGAGAATATTTGTTCTTGCATTTGCATAATATATTGCCGCTGAAATTGTGGGAGACCACTATCTCTTTGATTAAGCTACTGAAATATATGTGTTGTGTGTGTGTGCATGTGGACTTTAGCACAGGAAAAAAAGGAAACATCCATTGCTCAGCATACTACAGCCAAGATCACTCTGCCTGCAGAAGCTCAGAAAATAAAATTGTGTACACCACAAAGGTGAGCTTAAGATACACCTGCAAAGCTGGATGAAATATGCAAGGAATGTAGCAAATATATAGAGTTTTTTAGCTCCTGATTAAAAAATTGCCAATTCCACACTGTCTTTAAGGAAACCAAACAGGCAATGGTTTGATGGTAATCATGGGTCTCTCCTTGTGTATGTACAGGTGGGGGTGGCATTGTATGAGAAAGAATGGAATAACAGTAGCTAGCCAGGTCTGTAGTTGAGACACTTTGCAGTTCCTCTTGGACCAAGATTCTTCTTCAAATGAGCTGTTCCCATCCATTCAGCAGCTATCACATGGACACATGAAGCTGAATCAGACCATTAGCCCATCACGGTCAATATCGTCTCCTCAGACTGGCAGCAGCTCTTTGGGGTCCCAGGCAGAAAGGTCTTTCATATCACCTGTTGCCTAGTCCTTTTAATGGGAGTTGCCAGGGATTGAACCTGGGACCTTCTAGATGCCAAGCAGATGCTCTACCACTGAGCCTCAGCTGCTCCCCTAATGACATGGCATGGCATGCTTCAGCTTTTGACTTTTTGTTTGATTGGGGTGGTAAGGAGTTCTTCCTCTGATACACAGTGAACTCTGTCTTAGTGACTCGATTGCTTCCCCCTGCTCTTCATGGTCAACCCAAGTATCAATGTACCTCAAATCACTTTCTCTGTCTTCTGTAGCCTCCAGTGACACTGTGAGTGGTGTGTGTGTGGTTTTTATCATCAGGATCCTAATGCAAACTAAACCCCAAAATGTTTTGCTTATATAGCCTGTAGCCAGTGGCTTCCCCTGCTTCTGTTCATAGCTCTTTGGCTCTATTACAGTGCCAGGAACCTGGTAATATCCACTGGGCGGAGGAAGGACCTGGAACATTTTACAGTGCTTTAGAAATTTTAGATGCCAGTGCAGGACTTGATCAGAGTTTCCAGTGTGCAAGCATTGGTGTTCCCACACAGCTCTTCCCTGCCTTGACATGCCGTAATAAAGAGTCTAGCCAGTCAACAGTGCATGGCAGTGCCATTATAGTGCCAATTTACCAGCATACATCACCAATCACAGCTGGCCACACCCACCATATTGCACTGTGCCACCTCTTTTTCTTTTTCTTACTAGCTGGGAACAAGGCCAGAGCCACCCAGCAGGCAGATCAGACAGTGATGGATGGTTTTCTCCAATCAAACTGAAAACTAGGGGTGTGTATATTATTCTAGTATTAATGTCTCTTTTCTTGTTCCCACACTCTCCCTCCAAACCCTTCCCTATCTTCAAAGCCATCGTTGGCAGTCAAATTAACAAACATGGATACCAAATCCTCTTTTAGCAGACCCATATTGCCCCCTTTTTTTGTTTTGTTTTCTGGTGCATGACCACGTTAATCAGTCACACCCATGATTAAGGACAGGAAAAACATAAGTAAATATATGCACACTTGCCTTAATTAGATTGCTGGGGTTTTTTTCTTGCATGAACTGAAAAACTGGAGAAAGAAAGAAGCCTCTTGTTAGAAATACATCCACTGAGCTAAGGCCGAAGACAGACTGGCAATCTGAAGCGGAGGCAAAGCGGAGGGAACTGGAGCGGGGGAAAAAACTCACGGAGCTGGCCGTTCACACTGGCCAGAGCAATGCGGATCAGCGGCGATACGGAGCATTCAGACTGCCACGGAGAGTTCAGACTGCCGCATAGCCAGCGCGCAGGGCTCGCGCGTGCCGCTGCACTTTTTTTTTGTTTTCCTTTGATGTTTTTTGCATATGCGCATATGCACATATTTGCATATGCGCATATGTGCATATTTGCATATGTGCATATGTGCAAAACTTTTTGCCGGTGCGTTCACACTTCCTCCGGATGCCTCCCGCTTCTTCCAGTTCACACTGTTTGGAAGCGGGAGGCATGCGGAGGAAGGCCCCTGAACACCGGTTTTACCCGGTGTCCGGGTAAAGCGGAAGGAAAGCGGCTGGGAGACGGGTAAGTACGCAACGGAGCCGATGGGCAGATGCGCATGTCTGAACGGGCTCCTTTCCTCCGTTTGCGAAGCGTGCCTGCCCCGCTTCAGATTGCCAGTCTGTCCTCGGCCTAAATTTATATTTCCGACATTGCTTTCTGTACCACTGAGCATAATATCCATTGAGGCAGGCTATTTCAGATGGCTATCATGGATACTGCTCTCTAGTGGTTCCATTCCTGGTCTAGTGATTGGAGTGTCAGAATATGATCTGGGAGATCCAGGTTCAAAACTCAACTCTGCCACGGAAGCTTGCTGGGTCACCTTGGGCCAGCCATACACTCTCAGCTGAAACTTCTTCATGAGATTGTGAGCTTAAAATGGAAGAGAGGAGAATGATATATGCTATTCTTGATCTCCCCTAGAGAGAAAGATGAGGTATGAATTAGAATTATTTCAAAAATTATTCCGCAGGCGATCAGAAGGTGGCAGTGGAGGAAAAACTGCTTGGGTGCATTGCAGTAATTTAATGGGGACATGACCAGAGCTTGGATAAGCATGGCCAAATCTTGGTAGGCGACAACTGGAATAGCAACCAAAGCTGGTTTTAAAACTGCTTGGAATTATAGAAGGCACCCAGGCCTCTGACTGTGCCCCTGAGGCTAACAGTACCACCAAGCTGCAAACCTGCCCTTTAGGGCAATATCCAGAAGGGGTGACTCCTGAACCCATAAGAGAGGCCAGATAGTCATGATATTGATCAGCTGCACCTCTGTCTTATCTAGCCTCATTGTGCTTGAAGACCTGCAACTTTGGCTCACATCATAGAATCCTAGAATCACAGAGTTGGAAGGGGCCATGCAGGCCATCTAGTCCACCCCCCTGCTCCATGCAGGATCAGCCTAGAGCATCCCTGACAAGGGTTTGTCCAGTTTTTAACTTATTTAGCTTATAGAATCACAGAATCACAGAGCTGGAAGGGGCCCTACAGCCCATCTAGTCCAACCTCCTGCTCAATGCAAGGTCAGTCTAGAGCATCCCTGACAAGGGTTTGTCCAGCCGCTGCTTGAAGACTGTCAGTGAGGGGGAGCTCCCCATCTCCCTAGGCAGCTAATTTCACTGTGGAACAACTCTAACTGTCAAAAAGTTTTTCTTAAGATCCAGCCAGTACCTTCCCGCCCTTAATTCAAACCCATGATTGCGAGTCCTACCCTCTGCTGCCAACAGGAACAGCTACCTGCCCTCATCTAAGTGACAGCCCTTCAAATACTTAACGAGAGCAATCAATCCCCACCACCTCCTCTTCTCCAGACTGAACATTCCAAAGTCCCTCAGCCTTTCTTCACAGGGCCTGGTCTCCAGGCCCTTGATCATCCTCGTTGCTCTCCTCTGCACCCGCTCCATTCTGCACATCCTACTTACCTGTTATACATATTATATTGTTTTTGGTATCCAATGGGTTGAATCCTATGCCTCCCATCCACTGAACGACAAGACTTGCTTCGAAGGAGTTGTGTACTGAAGGCAAAGACTCTTCCCTCACTTAGCTGAAAGGATCCAATCCTGTGGTTTTTTTTAATGATTGTGTAGGTCACCTCAAGAACCTTCTGGTGAAAAGCACGGGAAAATGTCAGGCTTATAAGAAGAAACAAATATATAATGATAAACACTGCTTTGTTTGTATCCTTTCAAAGGTGTTATTGACCATCACATCACAATGGGAAAAAAACTCCAGGAATTTCCCTGTAATACATACTTGTTCTCTTGACGCATGCTAAGAAACATAAGCGAAACCTGCGACATGACATTCTCCTGGAGAATAGAGGGCATGACTTTTCTTATTTCTCCAGCATGACAGGGGAAGCTTTCAGCTGCACAACACAAAAATACAACCTGAGCTGTGAAGAAACAAGAGAGAGAGAGAGGGGGGGGGGCGGGAAACCAGCTCAGCTTTCACCACTCTTGGAATAAGCAGGTCAGCCACAAATATGGAAAGAGGTTGGATCTCCTTACACCCAAGGTGGAATCTGATAGCCTTTCACCTCTGACATTAAAACAAATCAAGAGGAGATGGGGGATGAAGAAGAGGAGAAGAAAACTTTTGTTTTCTATACAGAAGAAAGATGCATCAATAGAAGGAAGAAAAATAATTTCTAATTTAAGAACTCATTCCCAAAACATCTGAATATAACCATAAAGCCTTAAAGTAATAATCAGATGGTTATGTTTCAGTAAATAGGATGTAGTCTAAACAGACACTAATCCATGTTAGACTTAAAGAACTTGTCAACCCAGTGTGCAGCAGTGAAAAAGGCAAATTCTATGTTAGGATTATTAGGAAAGCGTCTGAACATAAAACACCCAATATTGTTGTAATGCCCCATATAAATCTATGGTTGTGAAGAAATGGGGGTTTTTTTTGGTCTCCTGGGACGTTGGCAAAGAGCAAAGCCTCCACTTTGCATTTTGACAGGGTTCTTTTTCCTGAACAGAGAACAAGCAGGGAAGAGGAAATCAGTCAGTGGCTTTCCTGACTCACTTCAGCAACCTCTTAAGAAATGCCAGTAGGTCCAGCTAGAGACAATGGGGAGGCCAAGCTCCACCCTTCTCCATCCTCCAAGCAGGGAACAGAGGTTATGGAGGACTTTAGACTAGAACAAACTCCAGGAAGTAAATGCCTAGAATTTTTAGGAAATGCTTTTCTGACCTGGCTTGATCTGGGTGGCGGGTGGGGGGTGGGGAAAAGGAGAAGATAAAAACTCCTTGCAGGAGGAAGAAGGTCTCTTTCCTTTGGTTGCTGTGTCCAGGAGAACAGAATCAGACCTCTCCACTGAGCCACTGACCATGTGCTCACTTGGAAGAGTTGGAACAAGTTGCAAGGTAGTGGTAACTCTGTAGAGGTCTAGAACATCTAAGCTAAAGAGCCTGTCCTATATTTTACCATCTGATAGGGCATGTATATAGAGAGGGACAGATGATTTGCATTTTATATATTTCTTTTGGTGCCCCTTGCTCAGTTTGGAGCAGTGCTAAAAGTGTGCTTATAAACATTCTCTTTTTAATAAACACTTTAAACTTTTGATGGTGGGAGTGGTTTTCTGTACCATATAAACCTTCACTGTTGCACACTATTTTAAAAAGAGCACCAGGGGGAGGGCAGGCAGTGGCAAATGGCTATTCCTCCAGGGGTGCACAAGGCAGTAAACTGTCTGTGGGGTGACACAGAGGCAAGGCCTCAAAACTTGGAAGGGAAGCTGGGAGGCAATTCCTTGCAGGTGATGGTGGCAGGTACTCGAGAAAGAAAGAAAAGCCTCTCCATGTGTTGAGAAAAACTGAGGAGGGCAGGGTGGAATAGGGCCTGGAGGCCAGAGCAGCCACGTTTTGCCACAACTGTGTACAGGTTTGGTCACCATATCTCAAAAAGGACATTGCAGAACTGGGGAAAGTACAGAAGAGGGCAATCAAGATGATTAGGGGGTTGGAGCACCTTCCCTATTAGGAAAGGCTGCAGAATCTAGGACTTTTCAGCTTAGAAAAGAAATGACTAAAGTGGACCATGATAGAGGTCACTAGAACTCGAGAGCATCCAGTGAAGCTGATGGGCAGTAGATTACTCAGAGAGAGATTAAAATGTATAATTCCCTACCAGAAGATGTAGTGATGGCCACAGGAATAAACAGTTTTAAAAAGAGATTAGATAGATTAATGGAGAATATGTCTATCAGTGGCTACTAGCCCTGGTGACTGAGGGGAACCTTCACACTCAGAGGCACTATACCTCTGAATCCCAGAGCCAGTGGGCAACATCAGGGGAAGGTCTTGGGCTCTATGCAATGTTGTTGGCCCTCCAGAGGAACTGGTTGGTCACTGTGTGAGACAGGATGCTGGTCTAGATGGACCATTGGTCTGATCCAGCAGGGCTTTTCTTATGTTCTTATGTTCCATAAGCCACCTGGCTTTGATACTTCAACAGTAATGCATGGCAGTAGTGTGGCTGGCTAGGGCCAGCCTTATCCAAGTTATCAAGAAAGAAAATTTTAATATAGATAGTAAACATTGTATACATAAGTGTATACATAAGTATACATCTTAATCAGTGTGCATGTTTGCCCTCCTGTTTGATATCTACCCTCCAAAGTGGCCTGAAGAAGACTCATGCCATAGTAGAAGTCAGAGGACTCCATGTCTCTAAAATGAAACCTATATAGACTTTGAATTTAGAATTTTAGAGTTGAATTTTTCTTCACTGTTCCAAATGTCTTGTAGTTTGCTAGACGTACATTGCTCAATATATGAAAATTAACCAAAACAAGTTGCTTCAGATATGAAAGTCCTATTGATTACTTGCTTCTCCAGCCATCCATAGCCTGAGGTCCCTCAGCCGGGTAAAAAAACAGCTGAGAGATAGCATTCAAATATGAAATAGAATCATTGCTGAGACATAAAATGCCATAAAGTAAGGCCAATGTGTTCTCCTTTGCCCTCCATAATTACAAATACAGGCAAGGTGTTCACAGTGACACAGCCCTGTAGCTAAATCTAACTGGCTCATTGGCATCATGACATCATAACACACACTACAGGGTCTCTGACTGAATGGAACCATGCAATGAATCACTTCTAAGTTAAAATTGGATGTTAAAGCAATGGCCAATTGGGGAAAAAGGGAACGAAGAAAAACAACAAAAGCCAGCTACTTATAATGTAAAACGTAATTTTATCAGAACCACCAAAGGATAGCTCACAAGTCACATACATCTTCTGAGAGGTGCTTGGGATCAGACCTTTGTGAATGTCCATAGGGCCGATTATTCTGTCATTGGGAAACAGCCTTCAAGTATTGCTAATTTCATATACATGGATTTGAACCAATAACCCATTAAATTTCAGGTCCCATCCTGCCAAGACTCATTCTGGATTGCTATAGTGTTGGCTAAGACTTAATGCTGACAAAAAGGAATAACTAGTGGAAAAGAGCAAATCTAGGATTAAACAAATGCATGCCATGTCCTTATGGAACACAATCCATGACTCTGCTTTAAAACCAGCCCAATATTTGGAGAACATTAAAAGCCTCTTAGAAAGTGAATGAATATGTATTTCCTATCAGAGCTATTCAGATGCGTGCTGGATGGCAAGCGATATTTGTTTGTCTTTGATTCTACTGCTATTACAAAACAGAATCAGCCCTGAAAGAAATCCATCTTGGATGTTTATGACTGAAACATGGACCTAAGGGGCTCTAAAATTTCTAAGAGGTACCCAGAGCATATTTTGCATAGCGGCAGCAAATTCCCTTTCTGTATGTTAGTTCACGACAGGAACACCTCTCTAAGCAAAAGCGAGGCCAAACTTCTAAGGAGGAAATGGAATTTTAGTCACCTAATTCCTGTGGAGTTACATGGGGGTTGCCGAGTTAAACCCTTTAAATCCCACTGAAAATGTTAGGGTTAAAGGGGTCTGTCAAATTCATATAATGGGGGAAATTCATATTGATTGATGACTCTCCAAAGGTTTGGAATTTGGGCAAGGTTTGGTCAAGCATTTGAAAGTACAGATCCTTATCGAAAGATCTAGTATCTGCAAAGCTGGGCTAAAAATCTTGCAAGGCTCGGTTTCTCCTGGGAATGGCAGAAATTCTTGGGTTATATCACAGAAGTCTTTTTGTTCCTGTATTTTGATTTCTCATCCCTATTGCATCTGGAAGGTGCATGGGAATGGGAAACAGAAGTTTTTAAACTGTTCCTCTTTATATTATACACGTTTTCTTCCAAATCTAGAAATACTTAGTTGTTTTTATTAAAGTAAAACATTAATGAAATATCTTTAGAATCCACAGTGCTTTTGAAAGCAGTGGTTACTTTTGTAAGGGGTGCTTGGTAAGCAACGATGTGCAATCTTAAATGGAATTACACCCTTCTAAATCCATTGACATCAATAGGCTTAGAAGGCTTTAACTCTGCTCAAGATTGGACTGGATGTGATCAAAATGGCACCCCCCCCTCAAGAACTGGGCAGCCATATTCAGGACCAGATGGAGATTCTAAGAACCTTTTAAAAAACTACCTTATTTAGAAGAAAGACCACTTTAATAGATTTTTCTGCGGCTGTCATAGGGCTGAGTGCTTTTGGGGCTCTATATCACAAGACAGCACTGCCATTTTAGTTTGCCTGTTAAAATTCTTTCTTGTTGACATAGTTTGTCTACAACTCATAAGGGAATTTGTTAATACAGCTGTCAGTCAAAAGGGTTTTTTTTAGTGGATCTGCAGTGGGGGATCTTCATATCCTTCTCTATGTGGCTGTGTGTTTTATACACCCAATACAGGAGTAAATTTCTTGCTAACATTTTACAGCCTCTCGCAAATGAAAAGCTTAGTGCAAACATGTACTTTCCTTACAAGCAGTGATCTGTTAATTATACTGATGCTTGCAAATTTTGCTCTGGCAGCCAAGAAAATCTGAACTTAGCATATAAAAACATTATACAGTGCTTTGTCTTTCAGATCATCTTATTTGATAGTGAATGTTTACTTAGAGGTACATTTAAAAACCTCTGCTCGTGTTGCAATTTATGTATATTAATATATACGGAAGATGGTTTAGTGAACATTACAGCGCAATTATTTATTTAAGTATTCATCCAGATGTTATATTTTATTACACTGTATGGATATGGGTGGCCTTTGGCCCTGAATAACACAATTATGTGTATGCACGTGGGAACCCGCAAGGAGTTGAGGGGGGCATCTACTTTCCCCTTCCCTCAACTATTTCCTCTTTCCTTTCCCATGAAAGCTCCCTGGTTCTTGCTTCCTTCTCTCCTTCACATCCAACAGCCAACCTACCTCAGGAAAACTATGACGTAGTTGTGTGGTGCTGGCTGCTGAGCCAGGTCCATTTGCCAAGTAGAGAACTTTCAAGGACTTGTTGGGGAGGGCACTTCACTTTCTCCTATATCCCCCATCCCATGCTTTCCCCCCTTTCCATCCTCCAGGAAACCCCGATATCCCCTCACCTTTCCCTGCCTTTCTTGTTGTCAGCCATTCACCGACCTACCTTTTTGCTGCCTACCATCTTCAGCTATATCGATTATATATTTACTTCATTTAAACTCTGTCTTTCTCCACAGTGGGGACCAAAGCAGCTTACATCATTCTCCTGTCCTCCTTTTTATCCTTACAAGGACCCTGTGAAGTAATTTAGGCTGAAAGTATGTGACTGGCACAACATCACTGAAGGAGCTTCCATGACAGACTGGTAAGCAAAGAGAAAGAGAAATGTCCTTTTAATTGATGCTGTCTCTTCCAGATTACATTGCCCTCCTAATGTGATGCGACACGCAGGAACATGAAAGCAGAATACTGTCTGTGCACATCGTGTAGGAGCAGGACTGTTAACTGAAACTGCAACTGTATTTCAAACACAGCCATGGGCCGCCTGTGCCATAAAGAACCATGTGAAGATGCAGTTGGCTTGGGTAAGGGAAAAGATTTTTCCCAGTGTCCAAGATATAATTTTGTTTGTTTGACCATTGCAAAATGATTTAAAACAATTAGCTCAGATAAATAGTTGCAAAATGATCAAACCACCCAACTGTAAACCCAATAATCTCTAAGTAAGCACCGGGATAGATTGCTGCACTTAGCGGTCCAAATAACACTCTGTCGCGTTAGCATCCAATAATTTTGCCACCATGTTGCCAGAGCCAAAGCAAGCATCCAAGGTGGTGTTTAGATTCATTGGAATCTCGGGTTTCATTTAAAAAGAAAAACCACATTCTAGCCAACAGAGAAAATCATGTAAATATTATTGCCATACAGGTTAAGTGGAAATAATTCAGTAAGCGCCCAGATAGCTTCCATTGCATACTCCAAATGTCAAGATCAAGCAGCTGCCTATTGATTGCATTCTGTTCTTTCTCAGAAGAGTTCTGGACAACCCACATATGCTTCATGTGTGGATTAAAGCTTTTTGTGTCACTTTTTTATATATATTGTATGCCCAACAACCCTGTGAGGCAGATTAAACTAGACAAAGACTGTGATTTGCCCAAGGTCACATAGGAAGTTTTGTAGAACAGCAGAGACCCGCATTTTCATAAGAACATAAGAGAAATCAATGTTGGATCAGGCCAATGCCCATCCAGTCCAACACTCTGTCATACAGTGGCCAGAAACACCAGGTGCCATCAGGAGGTCCACCAGTGGGGCCAGGACACTAGAAGCCCTCCCACTGTTGCCCCCCCCAAGCACCAAGAATACAGTGCATCACTTGCCCCAGACTGAAAGATCCTTTCTATACCTTGTGGCTAATAGCCACTGATGGACCCCTGCTCCATGTTTATCTAATACCCTCTTGAAGCCATTCATGCTTGTAGCTGCAACCACCTGCTGTGGCAGTGAATTCCATGTATTAATCACTTTTTGGGAGAAGAAGTACTTCCTTTTATCTATTCCCTAGACCAAGTTTAAGACTTTAATTACTATGCCACTTTACACACTACCTAATCCTGAATGAAGGGCCATTCTTTGTTCATTATTGTATTACTAGGAATTAGGCCTGTTGTGGAAATAAATACAATGGGCTCTAGAGAGAGGCTTTGGGAGAGTGCCCCAGCCTTGGGGACTCAGCGTCAATTTGCTGTGGCGACCTCAGCAGGGTATAATGACACAGAGGCCACCAGGGGAAGATCTCCAGGGGAAGATCTCTGCCATCTGAAGAGCAGTTGTAATTTGGCATGATCTCCATCCCTCCCCTGGAGATTGGCAACAATGGTTCCCCATGAGGGAACGGTGGTTTGGAGGGTGGAGTCTATGGCATTGAACCTGTCTGAGGTCCCACCCCTGCTAAAACCTCACCCTCTCCAGGGTCCACCCCTCAAATCTCCAGGAATTTCCCAACCTGGAGTTGGCAACCCTATCTCCCTCCCAGCCAATCGTCAATGTATCATTATCTGCCTCCTGGCTTCAGCTTTCCATGTTCTCCCCCTCCATCCTAGAGAGCAGTTGTAATTCTGAGTGACCTCCAGCCCCCACCTGGAGATTGGCAACAATTGTTCCCCATGAGGGAATGGCTGGCTTGGAGGGTGGAGTCTATGGTATTGTACCTGTCTGAGGTCCCACTCCTCCTCAAACGTCACTGTCTCCAGGCTCCATCTCTCAAATCTCCAGGAATTTTCCACCTGGAGTTGGCAACCCAACCCAAGTTCCGCAGGGCCTGTAAGACAGAGCTCTTCCACCAGGCCTTTGAATAGGAGCTGCCACCGGAGACACTGGTCATGCCGGTGATATCACCCATCATATTAACTAGCTGTGATGGAACCTGACTCAGCACAGCCCAAGCAAGATAGCTCGGGGCTCGGACCTGCCATTAGGTTGTCATCAGAGGTTATACTATTGGAAGTTTTTAATATGTATTAATTATGTATTTATCTAGGAATGTATTTTAATCGGTTTTATGTGTTTTAATGTAATATTTAGGCCTTGGGCCCATGGAAGCCACCCTGAGCCCATCTGCGGGGAGGGTGGGATACAAATTCAATAAATAAATAAATAAATAAACAAACCCTATCAGGGCTGGCCACAATGCGTTTTCTCCCAAAGGCCAACATAGGTGTGGAAAGGGCCTTTTACTGACAGAAGCAAGCTTGGTTGCCTAGCAACAGGCACTGAGGAGAAAGTACAGTTGCCAGCTCTGATTAGAGAAATACCTGGAAATTTGGGGGGTGGATCCTGTGGAGGGCAGCATTTGGGGGGGGGGAATGGAAGGACTCAGCAGGGTATAATGCTATGGGGTCTACCCTCTAAAGCAGCCATTTTCTCCAGGGGAACTGATCTCTGTCATCTGAAGATCAATTGAAACAGCGGGAGATCTCCAGGTCCCACCTGGAGATTGGCAACCCTAGGGGAAGTCAGCTGCACAGCAGGTTTGATGGTCACTGGCCCACCTCATTAGCCAACCAGCCATGGTGGAGCTAAGCAGGAGAGAGCCGTTTTCAGTTTATTCTGACAGGAAAGTGGGCAAGCTGGCAGTGGGCAGGGGAGGGGGTTATGCTGAAAGTCCATTGTCTTTTTACTGACAGAAACAAGCTTGGTTGCCTACCAATGGCCACTGAGGGGACAGCTAGACCCATCTGGCAGTGGGCAGAGGAGAAGAGTGGACCCAACACCCAGTCCGTCCCCTTCACCGGCTCCCTCCAGACTGAGGCCAAGATGCTGGCCGGCAGCTCTGTGGGTGGGACTGAGTTAACGCAGTGAGGGAATGTAGCCAGTGACCAGGGATCCCTTTTGAGTGGCAGTTCTTGCAGCCAACTGATTTTGGCGCCCCATGGAATGTTGCCACCCCAACTGGCTTTGATATAATAAAGAAAGAATAATAACAACTCTCCCTGACTATCAACATAACAGAACTGAATTGCATGTCCATTACCTTTTATTTATTTTAGAAAATGATACAATGGTACAACTCTGAGCTGTTTTATGGCCTCTGTGGAGGGTGTACGGGGTCACTCGGAAAAATGGGTCAAAGATGAATACTTTAACCGAAAGCCAATCTCTGAGACCAAATAATTAAAAGAATCTAATTTCCTGTCTTCATACTACAATCATGTCCAAATCCTTGTTCATAGGGTCACCACTTTTTAAATATGAAAATGAAGTCTCCTGAAATGTAGTATATTATTTTATTTTGTTAGATGCTGAATTTTTCCTGCAGTGAACTAGCTGGGCATCTATCATTCTTAATATGTTTCATGCTTACCACAGAAATCAACTTCCAGCTGTAGACAAAACTTTCTATCCATGAATATCTTTTAGAAACAGTTGGTGCTTACCTCGTATCACTTACTTATGAGAAAGCAGCACATATTTTCACATCCCCTGGATATCTGGCAAAAGATAACTCAGCCTGGAAGGATATTCATCATTATTTGTCAAGGATTATTTGAAAAAAGTTCTATAGAAGATTCACAGAAACTGATTTCCAGAAACAGTTAAACCATGTTTTGATCCAGTAGCTTAAGCGTCTGTTATAACAAGCTCCAGGCTACCATATAAATGAAGTACGTAACAGATATAAATGTATACTTGACTGCATTGTGTTTCTTTGAGGGAAAATAAAATTTGTCAGGTGTGTCAAGATTTTTAAGGTAGTTTTCATTTGAAACAATTGATGTATTGTATGATTCAGTTTACGGCAGATCTTTTGACTGAATTGTCGGCGTGTGACTGAATTGCTAAGCAAGACCCAACAAACAAAATCCAACCAACAGGGATAGTCTACATATGAAAGGGAAGAATGTTGTGTGGATTACTGACTTGGTTACTAAACCAGTGGGTGTTCTTAGGATTTGTTATTGGCATTCAACTCTACCTGGCTCAAGGTGTGCTGCAAACTCATCGGCTTTGGCTAAGTCTTCTGTGTCTGATGTGGCAAATGACAGCACCATGGTAAGCAGAGTTACATCCTTAGAAGGCTGTTGATTTGGAAGGATGGGACTCTGTTTCAGAAAGGATACTCTGCAAGAGTATTCTTCAAGAACCTCTTCAAGTTCTGCCATTTTGCAGCACCCAGGCTATTTAGCAAATGTTGAAGTGGAAAAGGAAAAATGAGATTCTGAAGAAGAAGAAAAAGAAGAAGAAGAGGAGGAGGAGGAGTGTGGATTTATACCTCACCCTTCACTCGGAGTCTCAGAGCGGCTTACAAACTCCTTTTCCTTCCCCTCCCCACAACAGACACTCTGTGAGGTGGGTGGGGCTGAGAGAGCTCTGACAGAAACTGCTCTTTCAAGAACAGCTCTGACAGAACTACAGCTTGCCCAAGGTAATCCAGCAGCTGCAAGTGAACGAGTGGGGAATCAAACCCGGTTCTCCCAGATTAGAGTCCGTGTACTTAACCACTACACCGAACTGGAGAGAAGGACCATTGCTTTCATTTCTGGATGGGGAGTGATCTGTTTAGGAGTTTGTTTCTGAGAAAAATATACATGACATTCATACTGAGGCTGAACAAAAAAAGTGCTCCTTCAATGGCTAAAGGAGAAGGAGATGAAGAAACATCTCTGGAATGGGTTATATATCGGGATCCAGGTGCCTGCAGAAAACACATTTGTCTTCTCTCCCACAGAAATTACAAGCGGATTTACAGATCTGACTGGGAAAGGAGTGTCAAAGACAGCTGTAAGACCTGACTCATGCGAGACATTCTTCAGAACACCATTCCATCTGCTGAAAGCTTTCTTGGCTGGGGTCTCTCATCACCCGAAGGTGTTCTAAGAAGGGGATTCGCTCCAAGCTGGCAAGCGGCAGTGAGGCTTCACAGGCACTGTATGCTTTTTATTAAACCACCTCAGTAGTTAAGTGATACCGCTTGTTACTTTCCACTGTAATTAGGTCTCCAAAGTAATGAGTGCTGCTAGTAAATGAATGCTCGTAAAAAGGTATTTCTACCTTCTCAGGTGACTGCAGAGGAACAAATTAACTCAGATAGGTTTTGTTTGATAGATTTTTTTGCTGGATTCAGGTTGCAAACGGGCAGGGTTTTTTAGAATCCAGAGGTGCAGATTGGTGGTAGAAAATGCTGTCACTTCGTGGCCAACTTGTGGCAGCCACATAGGGTTTTCAGGGCAAGAGGCAAACAGAGGTGGTTTGCCATTGCTTATCTCTGTGTAGCAACCCTGGATTTCCTTGGTGGTCTTTCATCCAAGTAGGGCTGACTCTGCTTAGCTTTTGAGATCTGATGAGATTGGATTAACCTGGACCATCTAGATAAGGGCAGGATGCAATTTGGAGGTAACAAATAAATCTAAAGGAGAGAAAACATTCCCAAAATAGATTTAAAACTACCATCTTATGTAGAGAGTGCTGCACCAACATCAATTGTGTAGAGATTAGCAACTGTAGACAAGCAGTGACTCTCAGCTTTTACTGTGCTACCAGTAAAAGGAACAGAATGCAGCCAGTTCTAAGTAAAAACATGTGGGACTCCACCCCGTTCCCCAATATCATTAGAAACACCCATTCTATTTTTCTTTTATTTACAACTGTGCCTGTTTTCATTGTTTTTGAGACATTAGGATTAGCCAGATAGTGTAGAATTTGCTGAAGCAAATCGGCTTTCCCCTCATGATGGCCTGGAAGTTCATGATTGGCAGACTGGGGAGTGAAGTGCCCCCTGTTCAGAACCCATTCAACCCATTATAAATCAGGTTTAGACTGCTTACAAAACTAGGCCTTGTTCATAAAAGGATTGGCTCCCATAAGAGCATTGTCTCTTCTCTCTTTCATACCAAACTCACCTGATGGCAGATCAGGGCACATTGTGAGGCTTCCATTAGGCCCTAGACACTGCCACAATGTTCATGGATGTACCCCCCCCCCCCCCCCCAGGTATCAGGAACTGTGGAAAATAATGCTTTTGACAGCTCTGGATGCTGCTGCACATGTGTCTGGAGCATAAATTGTGGGTGATCTAGATAGAGGGGCTGGACTCTTGTTGGCCTGAGAAGGGTGGGGGTGTTTCCTGCCTTGAGCCTGCCATGGCGGGGAGGTGAAGGTATAAATTGAATAAAACAAACAAACAAATAAATAAATGAGATACCACTGTGAGCAGTCTCTATTACTGACGTCGCTAGGTACATTTTTACAAGAGGCTTTGCGTGTGGGGCTTGGGAAAAAGAAGTATGTAGGGAACCAAGTAAAGGGGATGCGCTTATTGCCCCCCCCATGGGACTATTATCACTGGAAGTCAACATCTACACATGAAGACAGACTTCTACAAGGGCAGCCAGTGAAGATGTAGAGAAACATATGAATGTGGGTGAGCATCTTCATGGTCAGATCGAATCCACTGAAATACTTGGATGTAAGTTTTGATGCAAATGTGAATGCACGACCCACTCAGGGCTACTGTTTACACACAACCAAAAGAACTGAGTCCATATAGAAAAGTATGTTTTGGCCACACTCATTAATTTAGAAAAGTATCTAAATGGTCGGTGTGATTCTCCACCAGATAGCAAGCTCGAGCAAGTCACAAGGATAGATGGGTGTGGAACATCCTCCTTGAGACTACTCCACCATCCTGGAATTTGGGAGTAAGAATTTGCTGTGGAAACCAGGAATATGCCAGTGCTTGCACAATGCAAGCTGCTATTTACCGGATTATATGAAAGCATGCATATTAAACTATGAATCTACCTATGTGTGGATCCTGGTGGATGCTAGTTCATTAATTTATTAAAACGTTTATTATTTATTGAAACATTGATATCCTGTCTTTCCTTGTGGTTCAAGGTTGCTTGCAATAATACTTAAAAAAACCCAAATCCCTCCCTCTTCTTCCTTAAGAGATGTCTGCCATTCAACCCCCCTCAAAAGCTTCGCAAACAGGCAGGCCTTGCAGTGCCTCCTGAAGATCTCCAAGGAAGGGGCCCCTACCTCTTCAGGGAGCCCACTCTATAGAGGTGGAGCCATGATGGAAAAGACTGACTCTGCTCAATGCCAGGCAGGTGACTCTAAGTGGTGGAATAGCCAACAGATGGCTGCCTGATGGCTGTACTTGGTGCACAGAGATACGTGAAAGGAGACGGCCCTTCAAATGTAACCATATTAAAACTTCAACCACATATTACCATGTCAACAATTACAGTCAGATAATCTCCCTTAATGAATGCCTGAAACATAGCACAATATCATACTTGGCCCTTGATGAGACTCCAGTGTATACAAGTCCCACAATTACAAAGCAACAATTGACAATGTCACTTTGTATATTTTTGCATTCCTAACTTGCTGCACGGATGATAAACTTACAGTAAATTTAGAGATCATAATGGAACACTGAACGAGGGGCATAGACTCAGCCAAGTAAAGCCCGAGAAATCAAAGAGCTTCTTGGTCAACAACGCTGCCTTAAAGTGATCCTAGAAGGCAACAGGGTATCAGGGTATGTAGTGAAGTACTAAAGAAATATACACCTCCGGCATCCCACTCTTATTGGGTGCTTTATATGGAGCCCCCTCCCCCCCCCAAGCATACAGAGCACATTACAAAGGTATAAGTGACATAACTGAAAAGGGCACAACTATCCAACATAAGTTGCCGGGTCTTTTTGTCTACTACAGCTAGGATTGCCAGGCCACAGATGGCAACTCCCAGAAGGAAATGGCGAGCAAAGCCTTGCTGATCATAGTTTTTGCAAAATGCTAGAGCATCCACAGTGTCGCTTCTGGTTTTTACTGGAAGTGAAGTAAGTGTACCAGCATGATGCAGGCATTCCTTTCCCCACCACATTTCCTCCCACTGGTGCGACTATGGAATGAGAAGTCTATTATTCCTAACTACAACACAGCTCTAGGTGCAACGTTTCTTCCATGAAAACCTAAAGGCTGCAGTAAGTTCTGTATTGTCCTCTGAAAACCAGCATTTGCCAACCAACCATTGGGAGAAGAAACCTGGCACCAGCCTTGCAAATACTTAATGTCAACCAGCTCTTGCAGATTGTCACGACAGATGGTATATCTTCTAGAGAGTGAAAGAATTCAATGAGCCCCATGAGTTTTCAACAGTGGTTCTATTATTGGGAGGTTTTGGCAACGACCTTCTTGAACAGCAGCTACTCCACTGGGAGGCCGATGTCACAAGCCCTCCCAGAGCTGCAGGGAAAAGAGAAGCCATTTGAGAGGCTCCATTCACTGCCTGATTGGGGGCTGAAGGCCGGAAGAGGGCCAGGGCTTGTCATGGCTGCCTGGGCTTTTCAGGCAACTTCTTGGCAACAGGGCTTTGCAACCTGCCACATGGTGGATCAACTGAGAAAGGACAGAAGCTGTGGGGGAAGTTGGGGCCAGTTGCAAAAGCAGTGCTCATAGGGCAGAGTCCAAAACGGGACTTGTGCTGCATTGCCCAGTGGTAGGTGCCTGGAAATTGGCTTTCTCTTCCCCTCAAGATGCCCTCCTCCCACAAACGGGTGAGAAGCTCCATAGGGCTTGTGCAGCCTTTGAGGTTGCCTACACAGGCGGGAAAGGCCTGGCTGATGATGACATGCTAGTTATGCTCTCCTGATGAGAATGGAGACCGCCAGAGAGAGGAGAATGTGGGTGTCAGTCCAACCTCCCCCCTGTCAGTTATGAGATCAGAGGGGTCTAGCAGAGTGCAGCAACAGACTACTGGGAGACCAAGAACTCTCTCTCACACACACACTACCTGTCCACAGCTCTCTTAGCTGGCCCGACTCCATTCTGACATTAATTCAATTTACACCTTTTCTCTCCCTCTTCCTTTCCCCAGTATGGGTAATGAATGTATGCCTCTCACTACAGCAGATGGGTACTTTTCTCAAGACCTGGGGAATATTTCCTTCTGGCCACTTCTCTGGAAATCTGACATGGGTCGGAAAGGAACAGATCAGGGATGCAGCAGAGTAATTAAGCTGTTTCAGAAACTATCGCACAGTGATTTTCTGGATGGCAAGAACTGATCTCCAGGCAGCTTTATGTTTAAACCCCGAAAGCAGAGCACTCTGATCACCTTGAAAGTATATAAGAATTACGGTCCAGATGATGGGCTTCCTTCCAGCAGCGTCTCTCTTGCCTGTCGTTTCAGAGGTCAATTGTGTTTGCGCAAATGGTTCACAGTTCTTCTCAGTTCAGATCAGTAATCGCAGCTCTAACCATAGAGAAAAAAAAAACAATCCTTGTTTGAAGAGAGCAATGGTGTCCCTTCATTAGCATGCAATGGGAAGACAGCTATGAACCTTGGAACCTTACCAATGGTGGCTGCCAACAAGGTATTCACATCTACTCCCAGATAGTTTGCCAACTGTGGCAGATGTTATGGCAAATCCACTAATGGAGCAGGTATTAACACATGTTTTATCCTATTATGTATAATCCCAGAGAGTTTCCAGGCAAATTTGTACTTGCAGTACTTCAGGAGTGATTCACCACTTGCAAATTTTATATGTGAATAATTTTTGAAGTAGCCAAGGCAGGTTCAGCATGAACCCTAAGTCAGAAGCTAGACAAATAAAGACCTAGATAATACATAGCATCCAAGGAAGCCTGGAGTCATGATGCCATCTCACCCTCAGTCATCTTGCCTGGGAGTGGAATGTTTGATACAGGCCTAAAATCATCCAGGTTAATGCTATGAAGAAACAGGCTCTTGAAAAGTGCCAGCACCATAGTTCTCTTTCCCATAAGAAAGTGTCAACAGCTTTATACATCCAAATGATCAGTACCTTCTTGCTGATCTCAATAGCCAAGTATGCATCCAAGGATCTTGTCCACATTCTCAGGCTCCACAAACTAAAAAGTGAGCAACAAAGTCAGATATGCAGGAGGAATGAGACCAGTTGGTAGAACCATTTAGTATGGTGTTAAGATCAGAGTGGATTTTTATGACTCAGTCTCTAAAAAAACTGTTTCACAAAGAGGTTGTGACAGTCTCCTCTCCTTCCGAGCACCCGTATGAGTAAGGGACGACATTTTGTGTAGATGCATCATCGCACTTTGATTGCAGCTTGCAATTGATCAAATTTGGTTCTGATCAGGGTTTCCCAACCTTTTTGAGCCTGTGGCCACCTTTAGAATCCAACACAGCATGGTAGGTGCAAACACAAAACGGCTCCCACAGATGGTGTTTGAGAAGTACTGGAGTCGGGAGTCCATGGAACAGTGAAACAGCTAGATCTTTATTGCTGGTCCGGATGAAGCATACAACCCAGGGCTCCGAGCCCTCCTTTTATGCTGGTCAGGGATAATCCCCTGACCTCGCCCAACTGGCCTGATAGGCTATTATCAGTCTATTTACATTTCATAGGCTCCCTGGGAGAAACCTAGGTACATGATTGGTGACCGGTTTGAATCCACCTGGCCTTTGTTCTACCTGGCTGAAGCTCAGGTAGTTTCTTGGCCATGTGCTCTGGCCACATGGCGGTTGCCATTACTGGAGCACATGGCGACCGCATGGTCAATACATAACAGTGTTGCCAGCCACAAAATGACTGCCACGGTTTACTTTCAGTCACACAGTGAAGGTCCCTATGCTGCGGTCAAAGCAAAGTTTTTTGTTTTTTTTTTTAAATCAGCACAACCACCAAATCTCCAATGGCCAATCAGAAAACTTCCTGGGCAAAAGCCCCATCTGGCCCTGCCCACTTTCTAACAATACTTGGTGGGTGCCAGAAAAGGTATTGGAACCAAGTTGGGCACCATGCTGGGGACTCTGCCTTAGATCCTTCAAGTCTAAGCCACATTAAACAATATTTTAATCACAAGAGTGGGAACTACTAACTGTACCCCTAGAGATCCAGGCATATCTTTTTCCCACCCAGACCCTCCCCCCCAATAAAAACCCTGAACAACAAAACAAAACAAATGAAGAATGGGTCCTGCTGAATATGTTGAGCCAGGGTCAAAAATGATGGCTGTGGTGACCATGAAATCCAGAGCTGTCCTAGAAGTCCTCAGTATGGATGCTGAAATCTATTGGGCTTGAGATTTACAATACACTTGGTGAAAATGATTCATCTACGAAATGGTGCTTTCGTAAATAACTCCCATTGCACCAGAAGGATTATTCATGGCAGTCAAGTGAAACATCTTGTAATAGTTTTGAAGAATCTTAGCCTGGTAAATTGAAAACAGTAGACTATTAAAGACTGATCCACTCAGAATATGTTCTAAATGTTTTGCTCAACCTGACATCCCCACTAAAAGATAAGATTAAAAACTATGAAATGTTTTATTTGCATCATAGTAATTAAAACAAAACTCTGAACATGTCTTTTTTCATAAAACACTAATCACATTGTATTTCATTTTTTTTCCTGTTTATTTATTTATTTACAGAATTTACACCCTGCCTTTGTGCCCTCATAAGGGCCATAAGGCAGCTAACAAATTAAAAACATACATAATAAAATCGCATCTTAAAAATCATTAGAACTGACAAAAAACCACACTGTTAAAGCAATTTAAACAATTAAAACCACAAGCTAAAATACACATGCAAAAATATACAAACAATTAAAACACTGGGCAGGAAGGAAGGGTCACTGAAGGAACACAAAACTAAACCAAAAAAGTCTTCACTCACTTGGTGCCATGACCAAGAAGGCCCTGTCCATGGTTGCCACCTGCCTAATTTTAGAAGGTGGGGTGGTCAAAGCAAAGCCTCCAAAATTGATCACAGTGACTATGTAGGTTCATAAAGGTATGAGTGATCCTTCCCAAACCATATAAAACTTTAAAGATCAACATCAGCACCTTGAATTGTGCCCAGAAACAGTTTGGGATCCATGGTAAACAGACTAGGGATGCCAGTCTCCAGATGGGACCTGGGGATTCCCTAGAATTACAGCTCATCTCCACACTACAGAGATCAGTTCCCCTGGAGAAAATGGATGTTTGGGATGGGGGAAGTCTATGGCACTGTACCCTACTGAGATCCCTTTCCTCCCCAGGCTCCATCCCCAAATCTCCAGGAGTTTCCCAACTTGGATCTAGCAACCCTACACCTCCACCCCCCACCAGTGGCGAGGGGGGACCTGACAACCCTAAAATAGACCAAGACTGGAATGATATGATCCCAGTGACTCACTCTAGCCAACATCCTGGCTGCAACATTCTGTATGAATTTAAGTTTCTGAACACTTTCAAGGACAGTGTTACCACACCCCCACAAACACGTGAATACTGCATTCACATCAACGTGGGGAATTAGCTGTGTGTTCAGGGGGCAGAAAACCGAGATCTTTTAACTAAAGTGGTGGCTGTGAGTTGCAAGTTTTCACAAGTAAAAAGGCTAACAGAGACCTGATTTAAAAAGGAATACAGAGTTTATTCCGGTAATTGATACAATAGCATGTGTGTGGTAACCCTAAGCAACTACTAGCAGTACTAAATCAAAACACAAACACACTCCTTATCATAACTAATACAACAGCCAAATACTGAGTAGAGCTACTCCAAATTGGAGTAGGAGTTACTCTTTGAGCTAAAGGTATACATGTGGTTCGTAAAATTGGGGGGGGGATATAATCGAGAGGGAGAGCAAAGATTACCTGCTTTAGTCTGTGAAGAAATCAGATGGAAGAAGGAGGGATCCAGTGTGTGTGTGCTGGGAGTGTGTTGCAGTTCTGTTGGTATCCAGGATCAGACTCCAATTACTGGCTCTAAAGCCAGGCCAGTTATACTGTATTTGGACCATGGCATAAAGTGGGTTCATTTCGAGGAACAAAAGATTACGACGAAGATAACGGAATATCTGAGAATTGGGCAGCTTATCAGGAGAAAACTATAGAAGTGACTAAATTGCACCAGGGAGGGCAACAGGAGGAGAAGTTCTTGATGCTGAATAACCCAGCTGTACCAAATACCAATTCATTATCTTTTAATTAATTGATTAATTAATTATATTTTTAGTCACCACTTACTCAAAGGGTCTCATGATGACTTACAGCATTAAAACCAGTAAGGTAAAAAATAAAAACAAATAACAGATATTAAATATTAACGTTAAAATATTGGTAGCCAGTGCAGCTGCTGCAGAACTAGAATAATATGAGCTGACCACGATGTTGCAGTCATAATGAGATTGCAGCTTTTGTTTGACCACTATAGACATTGGGGAGTTCATAACTGCCAATTGCCATTGCATATCAGGAAGTCTGTACACTTGGACTAAGTGTTTACACTGATAGTGACTTTCCAAGTAATTAGGCAGTTCTGCTCCCTGGACTTGCTGGACATTGAACCTGGGATCTCCCGCATGAAGAATGAGCAGTCCCAGCAACCTGATCTCCTTCCCCAACTCATCTGTACAAGAAAGAGTGGCGACTTCTTAAAAAAAGAAAACCCACCTCTTAAGCCATCGCTATCTGAAACAGCTGTATAGACTATGCCCCTACTGCCATTAAACAGGGTGGAGCGCTTCGTTATCCCTGCCGCTGCCATGAGCATTTTCAGCTCTAGCATTTTAACCACCACAGAGGGCCATCTGTGTTCAGAAAAGAAAGGTGTAGAGGGATCACATCATTACCAGCTGCAGGTTTGGTTACTTGGCATCAGGCATCAGGAATCAGGCATCGTTACTTGGAAAGAAATATCCTTAAAATTGTGGAAGCCACTTTGAGTGATATGCCGATAGGAGAGCTGATTCATGGGTGTGTGACATGTCACTCTAGGACTGGTGTGACAGTAAGAAGCATGTTGCATCAACCAGATGTGGCGCCATGGCACTGATTTCTGCATCTAAAATGTGCAAACTGATGAGTTAGGATGTGTGCACTAGGTCAACAAGCTGGGAACTGTTATTGTGTTCTTCTACAGTCAGTTTTTCTTCCTCATGAAATGCTGAACCAATAGAATCCGGGCTACACAGAAGTTCACAATCACATAAATCCACTGGCAGTAATGGAATTCCAGCGACGGGGGAGATGGCGCTGCACCTTCGTATAAATGCCAGGCCTGCTTAAATACGTGGAAGATGACCACATTTACGAGATTACGAGAAGAACAAATGCCATTGTGGTTTATAAACCATGATCACTATTCGTCATTGTTCAGCAGTTTGCAATTGTTTACGCCTTCATTAAAACCATCCTATTAAAAAGTTCTTTTTGAGGGCGAGCACACAGTTTCTGAGCCGTGTTGGAAAGTAGAACCAATGAATGCTGTTGCTGCTGCTTCATGGGGGAAATCCAGGGGTATTTTTAAAATTTTATTTATTAAAAAACAGCAAAAAGAACCGGGGGGGGGGGGGTGGTGGGACTTAAAATCCAGCAACTAAATAAGATTTTAAAGAACGGAAAAAAGGTATAAAGTAAAAACACAATGAATCAAATTGATATTGTCATGCCTTTATACACCATTGTTCTTGGAAAGTACTGGAGTCGGGAGGCGAATTGTAGGATGATCATAGCAAAGACTTTATTAAGTGAATCAGCATGTTCAGGAGATGGTCAGATCAAGCATGCTGCCAGGGCTCCAGGGCCCTGCTTATATGCCGGCCGGAGCCCCACCTCTGGCCGCACCCAAAATACCTGATAGGGGCTTAGCATATGCGCATCGTTCTGATAGGGCCTTAGGTCTTAAGTTGTAGTTCATAGGTCCCCCGCGGAAGACCTAGGCTGGCTATTGGTGGTCGTTTTGGATCCAACTGTCTATTGTTCTACCTGGCTGAAGCTCAGGTAGAATCGGGCCATGTGCTCTGACCGCATGGCGGTCGCCATTTCGTGACTAGTACACAACAGTTCTCTAGTGGCAAAAGTTGCAGGAGGAATGGGATCCACTCTAGCATAAGTAGACCCTAATGCATTCCACTTAGAGAGGGGCGCACCGGACAAGAGGCCTCCAAAAGAGCCTGAGATAAATAGTCCCAACTGTAAGGAGCAATCTTAGTAATAAATACAAGTTAACGAGTATGCCTGATGATATAAACGAAGATCAGGAAAACCAAATCCTTCTTCATTGGTTGCAAGTTGCTTCCTTTTAAAGAAATCCGAGGCAGTGAGGAACACCAGGTACATTTCCGAAACAAAATTATAGCAGCACCTTTTTGAACATGTGTTCAACTGTTGTAATTAAAAGGCGAGCACATTGCTTTTCTGTGGCAGGCCAGACTGGGGCCCGCCACTACTTATAACCTAAACCAAACCAATGAACCCAAACCATATACAGGCTAGGGTTGCCAAGTCTTATTTTAGTTTCAACGAGGGAGTCCTGGGCGCCGTCCTGGAGATCCTCGGTGCGTGCACATGCGAAGTACGCACGTGTGATGACATCACCTGGAAGTGGCATCATTGCATCAGGAACTTTGGGGGTGGGACCACTGCCATTCAAGGGAAACCCATAGAGTTTTCCCTTGAATGATAAAGCATCCCCCCGCAACATGCCCAGTGTGATGACGGCGGGAAATGGACCAATCAAGTGGGGTTTTCTCTGCCCCCCGGGAGGACCTGGCAACCCTAATACGTACTAGCTGTGCTTGCCTAGTTGCTTGAGCACAACAAAGCATCCAAGCAGAGATCATGATGCAGTTGATTACCCAGGAGAAAGTGCAAAGAAAGGCTTTTCCAGACTAGTCCCCCCGCAACATGCCCTGCATGGTAATCTCCCCATTCCCCCAGCATGGTCAGGATGTACTTGCTTTCAAAAAAGTTATTTTTCTTTTGGGGATACTTGTCATTGGACTGCACAACTTTATTTTATTTTACATTTTTAACTTTATTTTTTGAGACGTGAAAACAGACTTGATGGGCTTAGACTATAACTCCCATAGTGCTTTGCAAAACTGTGCCTGCAGGAAAACCAGGCTGATCCAAATACATCAGCGGCCAGCTTATATGTCTGATTATTGATTCAACACTTTCTTTTGGTTGTGGAGTATTAGGGCCATTGTTAACTCAGGCTTGGGAAGTTCCTGGAGATGTGGGGGCAGTGCCTTGGGAAGGCGGAGCTTGGGGGAGGGGGGGATAATTTACTGAGGATGTGATGTCATGGAGTTTACCTTCCAAAGTTGCCATTTCCTCCATGGGAGTTGATCTCTGTCATATGGAGATCTGTTGGGATTCTGGGAGAATGCCAGGCCTCACCTCAAGGTTGGCTACTCTAAGCAGTATGCACAGCATGTGTGGCAGGGTGGGGGATGTCGGAAAAGGCAATGTCTGGTGTACAAAGAAGAAGAGAAGAAGATCCTGCAGGGGGCAGCAAGAAGACAATTAGCTAGGACAGTGAGGTCAGCACCTTCTCTCCTTTAAGTGGCATTCCTTGTCTGTCTCCAGATTGCTACTCTCAGGGCAATTTCCCTCTTCTTCTCGGAAGTGCCACACTCAGTCTTGCCCGCTCTCTCAGCTAGAAATGTAGTTAGGAACCCATCTCTCTCTCTCCTCTTTCCTATCAAGTATGTTAATTCCCAAACAAACCTTTATCAACTTTTTTTTGCATTTGTGTGTGCGTGTGTGTGTTTTTCTCTGTGTGTGCCCATACCTGGAAGTCATGGCAACCTCTGGCAATTCCTACTGGGCCATGGGGGATGTTCAGAGAAGTGGCTTGATAGTCTGCTTCCTGGCCCTGGTATTCTTTGGAGGTCTCCTATCCAAATACTTGCTGGGGTTGGCCCTGCTTAGCTTCCAAGATCTGATGAAATTGGTTTGCCTGGGCTCTCCAGGTCAGGGCGTTTATGAAACTGTCTTATATTCTGAATGCCCAAAGCCTAATTTCGGTACCAATACAGAATACAGAGGTCCAGTGGGCTGTGTGAGAACCACACATGCACGAAAGCTGATCACACTGTGCTGGGAAAGAATATAGCAACACTTCAAACAGCTGCTAAAAGGCAACAAGAAGTCAAACTGATCATCAAAAAATTGGCTCCCTGAACATAACTGGCAATCAGGAGGTGATCCAAACCAGCTGCTGTTTGAGCATCCCTAACATAGAGCAGCTGACACCACTGGAAATTCTGTATATGGGAGAGTTCTGTGCCTGCATCAGGTTTCTTGCCTTAAAGGAATTCCTGGATCTAAAACATCCACCCATATCTTCCCTCAGTTGGGCCCATCGCAACATTTCCACTCCGTGGTAAAACGAAAGAACCTCAGCTGCGCTTTCTTCTGTTCACAAGAGACTTGTCTGTGCTTCCCTTAAAGCTTCTTGATTTGATTGTTCAACAGTCGAGGCCACATCTGTTTTAATTCTTACATTGTCATATGCTTCGGGGATGTGGAAAATGATGAAACAAGAAGAAAACAAAATTAAATGTTTTTTTGCATGGAAATCCTTAAGAAAAAATGTATGGACCATGGCAGCATGGCAGCACATGACTAAAGAAGGAGAAAGAATGAACAATGTCATAAGGTGGATAGCAAACCAGATCTCATAGCAAAAAGTATATCACAGAGGCATTTCCTAGTGACCCTCCCATGAAGGCCTCAGGAGGATGCCTGCTCACCAGTTTGCAGCTCAGCTGTGAAAGAAGAAGAGGAGGAGGAGGAGGAGGAGGAGATTGGATTTATACCCTGCCCTTCACTACCCAAGGGAGTCTCAGAATGGCTTACAAACTCCTTTCCCTTCCCCTCCCCACAACAGACACCCTGTGAGGTAGGTGGGGCTGAGAGAGCTCTGACAGAAACTGCTCTTTTTCAAGAACAGCTGTGACAGAACTATGGCTTGCCCAAGGTCATCCAGCCAGGTGCAAGTGGAGGAGTGGGGAATCAAACCTGGTTCTCTCAGATTAGAGTTTGCACACTTATCCACTACACCAAACTGGCTCTCAAGAGTATGTGGAAGCTGGTGCAGCCAAAGCGATTTTCATGATTATAGCAGCACCTTTTTGAACACAAGTATGTGTGTTTTGCCGTAAAGTCACTTCCGACATGGTGACCCTATGAATTTATGACCTCTAAAACATCCTGTCATTAACAGCCTTGCTCAGTTAAGGCCGTGGCTTCCTTTATTGCGTCAAGTGTCAAATTTAGATATTGTTAAAAAGTAACAGAATCTTAATTCTCTCCTCTCAGGTGTGGAGGGCACTTAACAGTATATTTTGAGCTGGACATAATGTTGTCAGCAGACATCCATTTAGTATTCTAATATAGTATTCTGAAAAAAGAAATACACTAAAATATAGAAGATTTATAGTCCTTCTTGTTGAGAATACATATGTGAGGACTCAGTTAACATTATCTCCATGCCTGAGAGGAGATAATTAAAATTCAGTTACTTCCCACAATTAGGAAAAAAATACCTTTAGACATGTATCTGCTTTTTTGAAATATTTATTTTTTATATTTATATTTATTGCTTTACAACTGTTGACCTTATAACCTTAACTTATTATTCAGTCTTTCACTTTGAATAACTTAAACACCATAATTTTACATGTTAAGTTGCTGTTAAATCCCGGTCTATAAATTTAGAACCTCATCTACCATTCTAATGTGTCTGGAAAAGTGTGCCTTGCACATGAAAGCTCATACCTTGAATAAACCTTTGTTGGTCTTAAAGGTGCCACTGGACTCTAAATTTGTTCTACTGCTTCAGACCACCAAGGCTGACCATCTGGAACTGTACAATGGAAACACCAGTTCATACAAATCCCACCTCTATGTGCCCATAGGTGGCACCAAGGTGTGCCCATGTCAATGGTGGTACCTTATGAGGAACTGGCACCAAGATGAATTGGTTATTGCTGAAAGAATACTTTAAAAAAAAAAGAAACTGGATACTCAGAAGGCCGTTGACCTAGCTTAAGACCTAGTTTAACAATCCAAAAGCTGCTGGCATATCTAAGACAATAGCTGAAAAGTGAAGAAGACAATTGTTAACTCAGCTCCAGAAAGCCTTCAGGACTGGCAGCAATAATGTCAGTCTGAGCATCTGCCGAAGAAAATCGCTTCTCAATTGCCCAATTTCCACCCCTCTGTTCCCTATTAATATTCCATGCCTCATATCCATACAACAGTGTGGCTCATACACAGCTTTTCATCACTGTCACTTTTGTTTTCCATTCTTGTGAAAAGGTATCACTTTACCTATTTGCTCTGCGGGACTTTCTCAGAGATCGACACAGAAATAGTCTTGAGTCTGAAATGTTTATTACAGTTGTCATATAGTATGTGTATGCCCATTCCTGGCAGAACTCCACACTTTCTTTTTCATGGCATGCTGGTTCTGCTCATTGCCTTTGACTTTATTGTTTATACACACAAAATATGTGCCTGATTTTCTTTTTCCTTACATCAGAGAGTCAAATAGCACAGTTTGGCAGGCATGTATTTTTTTTCTAGATCCATGTGCTGTTGCAGGTGTTACTGGAGACCATGAGCCAATTCACACAGCTGTCAGTGAGTTCCCAGATGTGCGCAGGAGAAGTCCTCATTCAAGTTGACCATCTTGCAGATCAGTTGTTTGATCACTCTGTCACTCACACACTGAGCCCAACAACATGTGTGTGTTTAGAAGTTTGGAAGCCCCTTGGCATGCAGAGCAAGGCACTTAGAGGAGGAGTTTTAGAGGAGATGCTCAGAATGCTACTTAACCTGGAATGCATCATTTCTGAATGCTGCCCACAGAAGCAGACAAAACTGGGAAGAAACATTTGAAAAAAAACCATGCACTATATATTCCCATTTTTATTCTACTCACCCTCCTAGGAGCTGAGGGCAGCATACATGGTTCTCTACCCTTCTCCATGTTATACATGCAACACCCTAAGATGAAACAACAGTGGCTTCCCCTGCAGCCTTCCCCATAAAATCTCCCAGTATGATTTTCTTCCACATACCTATCTGATGCAGGCCATATGGAAAATAAACATTGATAGGTTTTAAGGGGCCACTGGACTTCTGTTTTATTTTGGTGCAACAGACCACCCCTCAGCATCCCCTCCTCTTTCTCCTATAACCAATGGCAGGATTTGTAGGGACGGACTACCTGGTAGGTGTGTTAGGGGGATGTGGCCAGCACTGCCTGCCCCCAAATCACCTAATAAAAGAGGTTGCCTACCATGCGGCCGGTCTCTTGAGCTTCCACGACCCCTATCTGCTTTTACCCCTCTCAAGTCCAGCTTGCTATCCCAATACCCTCCCTCCATCTTTGATCTCTGAGTCTGCAGCCAGAGAGAAGCATGTTTCTGCCGGTTCAGAGCATGCTCCCTATTTTCCTTTCAATCCCTCAATTCTTCCTTTGGAACAGACAGCCCATCTCCAGGACAGGTAAAGTATTTCCCAACCGGCGAATCTCCTGCTCATGCAAAAGTGCTATTTCTCTATCTAAGTTTCTTAGGAACTGTGTGTTAGTGTGTGTGTATCTGTTTTGTGTGCCTGAGAATATTATTCAGTAAAAACCATTTAAACTGACCTCTGCCTCAGTGGCTATTTACTGGGAACTCCTGGAAGGGACAGGACCTTGGTATAGTTGGCTGTAACCCGGTTATTTGCCAATTGCTAATCTTAAAACCAGAGCAATTTGGCTAACACACTGACAAAACAGATTAGCATATTAGGCCACACCCCCATGTTACCAGATGAATGGTCATTAAGCCACACCCACCTTTTGCTTCTTATTCTGTTCACCTTGTTTGTTGTCAAAACCCAGGGTTTTTTTTTGTAGCAGGAATTAATTTGCATGTTAGGCCACATACCCTTAAAGTAGCCAATCCTAATGAGTTTCTGCTGTTGGGTGTGGCCTGTCATGCTAATGAGTTCCTGCTGGGTGTGGCCAACTCAAGAGCCAGCTAGAACTCTGTTCCTGTGCATTCCTGCCCCAAAATAGCCCTGAAGCCGGGGAATTAGGTAAGCTCCCTGTTTCTTTTTTCACTAGCAGGCAAACTGGTTGGATCCAACCCCCTGTTCTGTCATGAAGCTTGTTGCATTACTGCCTTTCCAAAGGGATAGGCATATCAGTTGTAGCCTATTAGTTGTGGTTGCAGTGGTATTAGTTGTAGCAAAAAGAAACAAAAGTCCAGTGGCCCCTTAAAAACTAACACTGATTTTTCATATAAGCTTTTATGAGTTGTGGCCCACTTCATCAGATAGGTAGGTAAAGGGAAATCATACTGGGATATCTTATGGGGAAGGTTCAAAGCGGGAGCCGCTGTTTGGTGGGTACATGAGAGAGCCTTTTCAGTGGTAGCCTCATGGTTATGGAAGCAGCTCCTCAAGGAGGTGCTTCCAATCTTTAGTATGAAGATGGTTCTATTTAAGACCACATTTAATTTAATTTGCTAAAAGTCCTAAACTTGGATTTTAAATTTCAAGGACTTTTTTTTGGGGGGTTATATATTTTATCTATATTGTAAACCACCCTGAGCTCCATAGGGGAGAAAAGTGGCTAATACATGCATTAAATAAATAAACAAATAGCTCAGTCATAAATGCAAACCATCCCTTGATGCTCTGTTCCACAAATGAGACCATATGTGAACTGACTGTAATTAGCACCTGGATCAGGGGAGCATCAGCACTCATTTTTAAATTTGAATATTTTGCTTTGCAAAGCATGCAACTGTGAAATGGAAACAAGAGAGCATTTCTTCCTCTCTTCTTCTGTGTTGCAGAAGTAATTCCAGGTGGAAGAACAACTGCATTTGGGGCTGGCGCTCTGAAGTCAGCTAGTCAAGTGAATCAAGGGTTGTGTTTGTGAAAAAGTCTCACAACTCCAAAGCGTTCTCTTTGTGTGGAAAAACAAATCACCCCTGTTTTGAAGACGCTGGCAAGCAGTTCAGTCTACAAGTAAGCACTAGCAACTGCAGCTTGCTTCTGCAGGGATGAATGTGAAGATGAAACCACAAAATCTCTCTATGGGTGTATGGAGTAGTCCCTGGCCATTCACTGAGACTATTCCTGGGATTGCGGCAAATGGCAAAATCCACAAATAATGGGAGGCAGCCAGGGGATGGGTCTTCTGCCACCCAGCAGCAAAGCAACCACATTTCCCAGAAAAACGCATTGATGTCATGATCACTTTAATGATGTAATGATGATGGCATGGTTGGAGTGACAACAGGGTGGAGACAGTGCTGTAATACCAAAAAAGAGCTAACCAGAATTTTATTCTTCTCCTCGTCTTCTCCCCTTCTTTCCATGTTTTTCTTTTCAACACCACAATGCCGCAACAGAAGGTTAGGTCACAGATGATTAATAAGTGAAGTCATCATGAACTGTGAATCTGCAAATGGTGACAGTTTATTCTAGATACACATGCACTCACAGATGCCAGACAACTCTTTCAAGTTTTATGGTATCCCCAATAAACTCAGTGCTCTAACCTAGATGGGCTAGGCTAGCCTGATCTCGTCAGATCTTGGAAGCTAAACAGGGTCAGCCCTGGTTGGTATTTGGATGGGAGACCTGCATGGAATACCAAGGTGACGATGCAGAGCCAGGCAATGGCAAACCATGGCTGAACATCTCCTGCCTTGAAATCTACATAAGGGGTTGTCATAAATTGGCTACAACTTGATGACCCAACCCCCCCCCCCCCCCCCCCGATATTCTCTTGTGTACCTGAAGCTGTCCTCCAGGGCTGAGCTGGAGATTTGGCCTAGCCAGGGGTCATTTCATAGAAAAAGAGGTACAGGAGCTCATTAGCATAACTTATTTGCATATGCTGCACCACCTGACATCACTGGAAGTATGTCAGAAGGCAAGGAGGAAAGAAGAGAGAGAGAGAGAGAGAGAAAGAAAGAAAGAAAGAAAGAAAGAAAGAAAGAAAGAAAAAGCTGGTAGAGAGGGGACAGCTACCAATCCAAGCCTCAGAAATACCACTATTCTGGGAGGGTAGCTTCAGTGGTGGCTGAAGCCTTTAGAAGGCTGGCTGGAGGAACAAAGACCTTTCCAGGGGACAGGGTCATTTTGCTGCAGCCATGACACAAGCAGGCATTCCCCCGCGCGTGGAGGGGGGGGGCTGGCACCAACTCCCAGAACTGCGCTCCCTCAAGCTCCTTCTCGAAATAACCCCTGGGCCCAGCAAGAAACTTCTGGGCATTGTGAGAAGCAGACCTGGGCCTCAGGAACTAAAAAAAGAATATGCCATTGAATACAAATTGTGACTCCATCAACAGGGCATTCCAGGTAAGAGATGAGCAGAGATGGTTTGCCATTGCCTTCACTTAGACAGATCATGAGAGGGAAGGCAGGAAGGGTTGCATCAGTGCTTAGTTCTTGTGGCCCTTTCTTACACGCCCAGGGAAATGCTGATCGCCACTTTGGCATCAGGAAGCAATTTTTCTCCCGGCCAGTTTGGCTGGAGATCCTGGAGGATTTTTGTCATCTTCTGGGTGTGGAATAGTGGTCACTGGGGTGTGGAGTGGGAGGTATTTGTGAATATCCTGCGTGCAGAGGGTTGGACTAGATGACCCTGGAGGTCCCTTCAAACTCTATGATTCTATGAGTCCTCTGCACAGCTACCACAGTTTTTCTTAGTGGTCTCCCTTCTGAGTACTGACCATAGGTAACCTAGTTTAGCTCTCTAGGTTTGATAAGATCAGGCAAAGCTGGGCTATTTAAGCTGTACTCCATAGTATCACATGAACCAGGAAGTCACCTGATTTCATCAAATGACACAAAATGGCAGGGCTATTTTTGGGCAGGAACGCACAGGAATGGAGTTCCGGTTGGCTTCGGAGTTAGCCACACCTACAGCCTCACTCCCTCAGGTTCCCCAGGCGCATCACAAGCCGCAGGGCATCTGGGGAAGTCAAGCCGATCCAGGGAAGGAAGGCAGTTTAAACTGCCTCCCCTGCGGGACACCTGGGGAAGCTGATCCCAAAACTGCCTTCCTTCCCTTGGGTTCCCCATGCGCCCCGCACCTGGGGAAGCCACTCCTGGGAGGGAACTGTGCTGTCAGGGGTGTGGCCTAATATGCTAATGAGTTTCTGTTGCTGGGTGTGGCCTAGTATGCTAATGAGTTCCTGCTCGGCTTTTTCTACAAAAAAAGCCCTGCAAAATGGTGTACATTTTTTAAAATGACAAAATGCCACAGAAGAAAGACTTGTAATGGAAATGGATGGAAAAGTCAACAATCATAAAATGCAAAAACAAAGAGAAATTTAAAAGGGTGTTATCAAACATCCCTAAAACAGTGTTGGGCTCTTTGCCTAATTGTTTCAGTGTCAAATGTGAGAACAGTTTGTTGTTTACAAAGGGCACATGGCAGTCCTTTTGGCCTTTGCAAATAGTAAAAATGCACAGTAATTCCTTCTGTGTGGAATATTCATCATGTCCAATAAGAGGACCACATGAAGAGCCATTGGAATGTGGAAGTCTGCTTTGTGAAGTGTTTTTATATGGAAAATCTTAAGAAAATGTATGGACCATGCCAAAACAGTGTCACATGGCAGAAGAATTAGAAAAGAAAGAACTATGTGGTGAGGTGGATAAGGAACCAGATTTTATGGCATAAATTATATCACACCGACATTTCCTAGTGACCCTCGCATGAAGGCCTCAGGAGAATGCCTGGCCTGGTCACCAGTGCAGCTCAGCTGTATACATGTGGTAGCAGAGTTTGTGTGAGCCAGTGCATCCACATGGGGGTTATACACTCAGCTAATGAGACATTCATGATTATAGCAGCAGCCTTTTGAACAGCTGTGTGTGGGTTATGTGCCCATCAAGTTGCTTCTGACTTATAGTGACCCTATGAATTTATGACCTCTAAACATCCTATCATTAACAGCGTTACTTAGGTCTTGCAAACAAAGTCTGTGGTTTGAGTCGATCCATCTCATGTTAGATCTTCCTCTTTTCCTTCTGCCTTTAACTCCTCCTAGCAGATCATCTTTTCCAGTGAGTCTTGTCTTCTCATGATGTGACCAAAGTCTGAAAGCCTCAGTTTAGTAATTTTAATTTCTAGGTAGAATTCAGGCTTGATTAGATGTAGAATGCATGTTTTTCTTTTTGGTGGTCTGTAGTTTCTCTAAACCTCTCTTCCAACAACCCCACATTTCAAATGGATCAATTTTCTTCCTTCCAGCTTTCTTCATTGTCTAACCTTCACATCCATCCATAGTAACGGGGAATACCATTGTATGAATTATCTTGATCTCCAGGGACACTTCCTTATACTTCAGGATCTTTTCTAGTTGAACAGCTACAATGGTATATATCATGAGTAGTGTACTGTCCTCAGTCACCATTGGTGGCTAGAAGCAAAGGAATGATTCAACAGAGAAAGACGAAGGAACAGGGGATCTACAAGCAGTGGAGTGATTTAGTTGCTCAAACTGAGCCAAGACAAATCCATCAACTCTATGGGACCAGATGAGACCCTAGTGGCCCCTTGTGCCACTTACTCCTGCAGTTGGTACCTGCAAAACCCATTGTCTGGCTGGCTATCTTCCAGGCCAACACTTTTCCCCACCTATGCTCTGCCACAGGGAATGAGGAGCCGCAGCCCTTGCTGGAGTGCCTTGTAGGGCTGGGAATTACCTGGGCTGGAAATACCTGGAGATATTGGGAGGGGGGGGAGCTAGGCGAAGGTGGGGTTTGGGGAGGGAGGGACCTCTACAGGGTATAATTCCATAGAGTCCACCCTCCAAAGCAGCCATTTCCTCCAGGGGAACTGATCTCTGTAGTTTGGAGATCTACAGTAATAGCGGAGGATCTCCAGGTGCCAGCTGGTGTAGTGGTTAAATGCGCGGACTCTAATCTGGGAGAACCAGGTTTGATTGCCCACTTCTCTACTTGCAGCTGCTGAATGACCTTGGGCAAACCATAGTTCTGACAAGAGTGGTCCTTGAAAGGGCAGTTCTTGAATGAGCTCTCTCAGCCTCACCCACCTCACAGGGTGTCTGTTGTGGGGAGGGGAAGGGAAAGGAGTTTGTAAGCTGCTCTGAGACTCTAAGTGAAGGACGGGGTATAAATCCAATCTCCTCCTCCTCCTCCTCTTCTTCTTCTTTCCAGTGGAAACACCAGTCACTGTAAATCCCATCTCTATAGGTGCCACCAAGGTGTCCCCATGTCAATGTTGTGGGTCAGCCAGAGCTCAGTGAGGACTCCTCAGGACCAGAGGACCCCTCAGAAGAAGCGGAGCCATGCATAGCCAGCTCTGAGTCAGCAGAAGACAGCAAGCAGGAAGAGAAACTGCAGGCTGGTCAGAATTTACAGCCACCAGCTGGTGCAGAGGCTCTGACAGTCTCCAGCCCTGAGTCAATATGTGAAACAAGGTTGATCATTCCCAGCCCTCCAGTATCACCCAAACCCTTTGAGTGCTGCAGACAAAGGCTACAAGTAGAACTACAAGAGAGCTGACAGGGTGCTTGCCTCCTGGCCTGATGCCAGTTGCTTGAGGAGTTGCAGAATACAGAATTACTCCTGAACAGCTGGCTGCAAATTGGACCCTTAGGCACATGCCTATAAAAACCAGCCAAGGGAGGTGGTTAAGTGTGGAAGTAACAAGTCATTGCACCACTAGTTCTGTGATCACAGGCTGGTGACCTGCTTTGCTTGTGTGACCCTTGAACCAGTTTTTGGCTATGGCTTTTAGCTCTGCTTGACTCCTGCTTGTGACTAACCCTTGGACTGCTTGACTACACCTCTTGGACAACCCCTTGGTAATGGCTCTCTTGACTCTGAACTCTTGGACTGGACTCTTGACTTGGCCCCCTTGCTTGGACTCTGACTGCCTTCCAGGAACTCACCCTTGGCTCTGCCTAACCTGTGACAGTCAGTGGTGGTGACTTTTGAGGACCTAGCAGCTAAGTATACAAGGAAGCACCAGTAGCTGCAGCTTGCTTCTGCAATGAAGAATGTGATGATGGAACCACAAGGTCTTTCCATGTACAGTGGACCACCCTTGTCATTCACTGCAGATCTGTTTCTGGGATCTCTAAAAATAGCAAAATGCAGAAATAATTGGGGGGGGGGGGGGGTGTCTGCTTCCCAGCAGCAAAGCAACCACATTTCCCACAAAATTGTAATGATGTAAAGATTACATTAAAGATGCAACGATGATGGTGCAGTGGGAGTGAAAACAGACTGGAGACAATAAAGATCTAACCAGTATTTTATTCCTTCTCACCACCACCTCTCCTTCTTTCCACACATTTCTTTTCAGCACCATTAATGGGGCGGGGATCATCATGCCACATCAGATGTTCTGGCAATGCGATGTTATGATTTATGAATCTGCAGATGAGGAGGGTTTACTCTAGACACTTATATACTCACACACATGGTTTTACTGTACCAGGGGGGTAGAGTTTGGTACTTACCGGGGGGGGGCTCTTCCACGCGCACACGCTGTGACGGTGTCCCCGCCGCCACTGCTGCAAGAGCCTCCTCCCACCCCGGCCCGGCTGGCCGGCCGGCTCCCCTCCTCCCTCCCAGAGCCCCAGCATGATGATGTCACCTGGAAGTGACATTATCACGCCGGGCACGTTGCCGGGGCGATGCTCTGGCAATCACCCCGAAACTCTATGATGCCATAGAGTTTCTGGGCGATTGCTAGAGCATTGCCCCGGCAACATGCCCGGCATGATGATGTCACTTCCAGGTGACATCATCATGCTGGGAAAGAGGAAGCCAGTGGGTTCAGGGGAGGGGAGCCAGCCGGCTGGCCGGCCAGCCGGGCAGCTCTTGCTGCGGCGGCAGCAGCGGGGTGGTGGGTGCGGGCAGGTGGGCAAGGAGGCAGGGAGGTGCGGCGGCAGTGAGGGGGCACCCCGTTTCCCCAGGGGGGCTCAGACCCCCCCGGGAAACTTTGAGGGTGGCCCGAGCCCCCTCGTAGTTGACGCCTATGTACTGTACCCCTAATAGTCATTGTAACTTATTAATCTGTCCTTCTTTCTTGACATTCCTCTGTGCACCTGAATCTGTCATGCAAACAGACTGCCCAGTATAGATGTCAGCCTCCAGGTGAGACCTGGGGATCCCCTGGAATTACATTTAATCTCCAGATTACAGTTCCCCGAGAGAAAATGACTTTTTGGAAGGTGGACTCTATGGCATTGTACCCCACTGAGGTCTCTGTCCTCCTCATGCTCTATCCCCCAACCTGAATCTGGCAACTGTAACCCCCCCCATCCCCCAGTGGTGGCTATTGGGGATCTGGTAATCCTGCTGCTTCGTAGGGTTGTCAATTCTGGGCTGGAATATTCCTGAAGACTTGGGGACAGAGGCCAAGTCCTAAAGAGGCTTGGGAAGAGGAGTAACATCAGCAGAGTGTAATACCATAGAGCCTACCCACTGAAATTGCCATTTTCTGCATGGGAACTGATCTCTGTCATCTGGAGAAGTGCTGTAATTCCAGGAGAACTCCAGTTCCTACCTGGAGGCTGACAATCCTGTTACTGGGTAGTCTAGGGCCAATATGGAGATTTGGCCCAGCAATAAACTTCTAGGCTTTGTGAGAAGCAGGCCTGGGCCCCAAGAACTAATAAGCATTCCATAAATAGTATCACATGAGCCATCTGATTTTGTCAAATGGCACAAAATGGTGTAAAATCTTTTAAAACAACAAAAATGCCATAAAAGAAACTAGAAGAAGAGATTGGATTGATACCCCGCCCTTTTCCTCAGAGTCTCAGAGCAGTTTACAAACTCCTTTCCCTTCCCCTCCCCACAACAGACACCCTCCGAGGTAGGTGGGGCTGACAGAGCTCTTATGAGGACTGCTCTTGAGAGAACAGCTCTGACAGAACTATGGCTTGCCCAAGGTAATCCAGCAAGCTGCAAGTGGAGGAGTGGGGAATCCAACCTGGTTCTCCCAGATTAGAGTCCGCATACTTAACCACTACACCAAACTGGATACTACTGAAACTACTGAATCTCATAACTAAAATGGGCAGAATAGTTCATAATCATAACATGCAAAAGCAAAGCGAAATGGAAAAGGGTATATTCATACAGCCCTTAAAACAGGGTTGGGCTCTTTGTCTAATCATTTCAACATTAAATATGGGAAGTTTTTCTTGTTTACAACATGCACATGAAAGTCCTTTTGGACTTTGCAAGTAGTAAAACTGAACGGTAATGTCTTCCTTGTGGAACTTCCATCACTTGTGCAGTGAGACGTCCACATGAAAAGCAATCGGACCTATTAAAAATGTGGAAGTCTGCTTTGAATTATAGGGAGGCATTAAATTGGGCATTTTCTTTTTTTACAATATTGTAGGTGACACTAGATCATATTCAAAGGCAATTTTTTGATTTGAGGCTGTTTTCATTTCAGCCAGTGATTTCCTGTTCCAATCTCTCACTCTTTGCCAAGCCAAGAATGTGAAAATATGCCCCGGTTGAATTCTATTTATTGTTATGGCAATGTGGCCACTCCAACCGCATCCTTTCTATTACTTCTATTAAGATTCCTCATCGTTTTTGTTATAAAGCATAAAAGAATTCTAACAGTTACCCTAAGTAGTAACTAACAACGCAGTCCTGTGCAGCGTTAGACCAGTATCGGCTTATTGATTTCAATGGGTTTAGACTGAAGTAACTCTGAGGACTGCATTGTTAAAAGTTTGTTAGGGTTTGTCTGAGAGTGGAAAGCTCTTCTCCTGCTTGGGTTCACGGATTCAGGATTTCAGTACAAAAGAGAGCAGTACAAGCTGCTAAGGTTCATTTTCCCAGTCTGAAAACCACAAAGATCTGCAGCATCGCTCCTTAACATGTTTATAGAAACATAGAAATACCGAGCTGGAAGGGTCCTCAAGGGTCATTTAGTCCAACCGCCTGTACAGTGCAGGAAATTCCCAGCTCCCCTCCCCCACATTCCCCCCGTGACCACTCTTCTATGCCCAGAGGAAGGCAAAAAACCTCCAGGATACTTGAGCCAATGTGGCCTGGAAGAAAATTCCTTCCTGACCCGCAAGTGGCAACTGGCATTACCCCGGGCATAACAGAAAGGGCCACAAGAGAAAGGGCACTTGCTCAATCCTTCCCCCCCGGATCTGCCTAAATTTATATAATCAGCATTGCTGTCAGACAACCATCTAATAAAAAGTCCAGTAGCACCTTTAAGACTAACAAACTTTATTGTAGCATAAGCTTTTGAGAAACACAGCTCTCTTAATCAGATCCATGGAGATGGCCATCTAGCCTCTGCTTAAAAACTTCCAAAGAAAGAGATCCCACCACCTCCTGAGGAAGCCCGTTCCACTGGGGAACTGCTCTGTCTGTCAGGAAGTTCTTCCTAATCCCATATCAATAAAGAGTCTTTTATAATTCTCTGAGTTCATGCAGTCTAAGAGTGAGATGCATGGTTTGGAAGACTTGCACCCCCTGCTGGACATGGGAGGGTTTTGAGTGATTCCAGCTGTCGTTATTCAGGCAGGGAGCCGGATTCGTAGAAGCCTGTTTTAATCGGCTGTTCTTGCCGCAGGTTGCCAAGTTGGCAGCGTTGTTATGCTGTTCTCTGAGCTCCAGATATTTAGCTAAAGATGTGCCATGTGAGAATTTCAAATTGACATGAAGAATGCTTTTCCAAATAGATTACAAATGCAAATATTGGTTATGGTAGAGGGATAAGGAATATTCAGATTGGGCGCATTAGGATTCAACTGGCAATGCTTACAAAGATGCCAGAAATATCTGATGTAGCTTAGGTGGTCGTCTTCATCCTCCCGGCTGACATTTTAAAGGAAGGAAAGAGCAGAAAGGCTTGTTGATGAGTTGGCTATAGAACTAGGATAAGCCTGCACAAACTGAAGGCGCCATATGTACTGAGTCAGATCACTGGTCTTTCAAGGTCAGTATTGTCTACTGTGGCTGGCAGCAGCTCTCCAGGTCTCTGACAGAGATCTCTTAGCTCTGACTAAATCCTTTTAACTGAAATATCAGGGACCGAACCTGTAATTTTTCTGCATGAAAAGGAGATGCTTTACCACCGACCCATGGCCCCTATGTATGACTCGCAAAGCTGAACACAGCTCACCAGCCATATATGGCTATGCTATGTTGCTGACAACTCTTCCATGTTGGCTGATTCCCGGATCTGCAAAACCAGAGGCTGTATCATGTACCTGGTATGATATAGGACAGGTGAAGGGTGCATTCTTCCAAGTGACCAGAGGGGTGATAGAGTTCACCTCACACTGTGTTCTAAAGAAGACTGCTGCTAAAGCTAAGATGGTACAAACTTGTTGGTGAGAGTCCAGGAATGTAAAATGGTAGCAACAGCAAAGCAAATTGGAAAGCTGGAACAGAAGATCAGAGATGCTTCTAGCACCTGGAAAATACACCTTCCAACGTTAAATAATGGCAATATTATTGTTAAGTAGGCATGTTACATGGGAGGGAATGAGTCAGTGAGGTATAGTGGTTAGACCATTGTCCAAAAAGAACAAGGGGGAACCCAGGTGCAAACCTATGCTCTGCCATGAGAGAAGAGAAGAAGAAGAGATTGGATTTATACCCCACCCTTCACGTGTAGTCTCAGAGCGGCTTACAAACTCCTTTCCCTTCCCCTCCCCACAACAGACACCCTGTGAGGTAGGTGGGGCTGAGAGAGCTCTGAGACAACTGCCCTTGAGAGAACAGCTGGTACAGAGCTATGGCTTGCCCAAGGTCATCCAGCAGGTGCAAGTGGAGGAGTGGGGAATCAAACCCGGTTCTCCCAGATGAGAGTCTGCGTACTTAACCACTATAGCAAACTGGCTCTCAAGTTCACTGAGTGATCTTGGGCCAATCTACCTCACAAGATAAAACAGAGGCAGGGAGAACCAGGTATAGCTGGTAGGAGGCATTTCATTTATTTTTCATCTATTTTATGTTCTTTTGCTAACTATTTTGGTTCTGAGCTTTTGGCGGTTTTCATATATTTGTCTCATTTACATTGTTGTATGATGTTTAGATGCTATTTATTCCTTATTTGTATGTATAATATAGCGTTCCATAGGGTGAGAGCTACTACAGGAAAAGCACAGGCTCTAATAGATGCTGGGTGGGCTACCTTAAGTGGGGAACAACCAGTAGGAAGAAGCTTGAAGACTGTCACTGAAATGTGGAAACATGTCAGAAGACATGGGTCCTAGGCTGTGAAGGGCTTCAAAGGTCATAACCACCACCTAGGATTCAACTCAGAAACAAACCGGTAGCCCCTAGGTGCTCACTTTACAACTTTGCATCAACTCATTATAGAAGCAGCTATCATTGGTCATTAGGAGAAACTTTGCTATGCTAGAGTTAGTCCCCACAGCTGCAGGGGTAAAAGGCAAATTTCCTTCACACTTGCCCTTGGTAACCATAATGAAATTAAAAACGAAAGCTGCCAGCTACAAAAAGGAAAGCTGCCACCTTAGATTCTGAACTCACCTTAGATTCTGAACTCACCCTAAGTGCAAGTATCTTGCAAGTATCTTGCATTTTTCCACTTCTTATTAGGATTGTCAGGTCCTACCAAGCTGCCAGAAGGGGGATCCAGCCTCTTCACCTCCAAACAGGGACATCACCTGGAATGACACTCTAGTTTTTGGGCAAAACATTATGGGTGTTTTCATGGGTGAAAGGTAACTGCTACCCTAAAATACCTGGTTGGGTTTCACCATTAGAAGCCTTCACCAAACCTACATTGATGAACACTAAAAACTTAGTAAGCTATGATAAATTATTAGAAAACACAGGAAGCATTAAAAAAGACTTACAACTAAGAGAAGAGCTAGGACTGCATTTGTCCTGGTGGGAAAATATGCAGTTACATTCTAGGTACCAACAGGATATTAAAAGTGAATTAGATAAAATATGGCTAAAAATAATGATAAATTAATTAACAAAATATATAATTATTAAATTTAGAAATGCAGGATGAAGTAATTAAACCTACAATGATTCAATGGATGAGAGATATAGGTAGCACTATAGATACTGAAAGATGGGCTAAGACTTGGAAGTCAGTCAAATTTCTAAAAGTTGTTAACTATAAAGAGAACATATATAAGATATTTTTCCGCTGGCACTGGTCGCCAGACAAGCTGAATAAGTGTTACAAGAATGAATCAGACAAATGTTGGAGTTGTGGAAGCACTATAGGCTCATTTTTTCATCTGTGGTGGTCGTGTAAAAGGGTTAAAGACTATTGGGAAATGGTTAAAAATATGATCCGAGAAATCTTAGATATAGAACTGCCTTTAGATCCCACAGTCTTTTTGCTGAATATGATACCAGATGGACTACCTAAAGAAAATCAGAGACTAATGACCTACATAGTGACTGCAGCCCGCATATTATGGGCTAAAGTATGGAAACTAGCGACGCTCCCGAGACAAGAAGATCTAATTAGCTTATTAACGAATTGGGCGGAAATGGACAAACTAGGTTTCCTTGTGAATGTATATGCCAAAAAGGACACAACGGAGATTTGGTCCAAACTGTATAACTGGTTGGATTGAACGAATGGCTCTTTATGTATATTTGAAAAATAATGTAAGACATTATTACATGTTGTAGTAAAAAAACTTAATAAAATATTTAAAAAAAAACCATAGAGTTTGCCCAAAAACTGGAGTGCCATCCCCTATGTCCCTGACATGATGACATCACTTCTGGGTGATGTCATCACGTTTGGGATGTCACCCAACAACATCCCTGTTTGGAGGGAGGCTTCCCTTGCTGATCAGCTGGCCAGTGGCAGATCCGAGCTCCCCAAAGCAGGGGAACCCCCACTGGGAACTGGGGGATGGCAACCCTACCTCTTATAGATACTAGCTTGTTCTGCTTTCTCTTTTGATTGGATCTTGTTTTACACCAGCATCTCTTTTTAATATCCTCCCCCCTCCCTTCTGCTATGTGTTTAACAAGGCCTAATGGATGTACCCTTGTATACATCTAAGGAAGTGTGTAATTTTTACCTATAAGGCAGCATTTCTGGCTTCATGGAACATTTGAAACTAACAGACCTTGCCAAATAATAGGCAGCTAAGTAACAATATGTAATGAGTCTACTGACTGTGGGCCAAAGGTTTGGCCTCCATTTCTACTATCTAGGGTTGCGAAGTCCGGGTTGGAAAATACCTGGGGACTTTGGGGGTGGAGCCAGGAGAAGGTGGGGTTTGGGGAGGGGAGGGGCCTAATCATGGTGCAATGCCATAGAGTCCACCCTTCAAAGCAGCCATTTTCTCCAGGGGAGCTGATCTCTGTCAGCTGGGGATCAGTTGTAAAAGAGGGAGATCCCCAAGCCCCACCTGGAGGCTGGCAACTCTACTACTATCTGGCCCATTTTGACAGTCCATATGAGGATGAGGCCTACTCAATCAGGGCTGCAAGCTGGGAGGATTTGGATGGTGGAGGCAACTGTGCCAGCATCACAGCACAGCATGACGTTACTCTGAGGGTGAGCAGCAAATTAGCGTAAGCATAATAAATTGTGTTTAACAGATGCAAGGACCAAACAGGAATAACATGCTTAGTTTGTATGGTCACCATTTTTTTGGATTTAATTTGGGGGGGGAAACAAAGTGAAGCAAATAAATATTTCAGAATTGGAGACTGATGGTATAAATGTACCCTTCTTAATTGTGGAATGCTGAGAGTAGTTAACAGAGAACCCTGTTGTTATACTCCATCCGTCTCTTCTCAAGCATCCTTTTCTTTAAGGTGGAATGACTGATTGTGCAGTATTATGTCTTCTCTGTCACCAGGCTAGAGCAATACATTCCAATCTACCATTCCAAATGATGTTACATTCTGCTATTCATTGCATTACAATACAATCACTATTCCAATCTACTATTCCAAATAAGAAATACAATAAAATAAAGAGGATGTTTGGCCCTTCTTGGTGAGAATACAGATATAAGGATTGAATGAGATTAGCAAATGTAGTGAGATAAGAAACCAATTTGTCTCTTTTGGGCCTGCCTTCTAACAGGCTTTCTCTAGGTATCGTTTTGGCTTTGTTAATCTGTTTCTTGACTTCATCAGGTGGCTATTTTAGTTCCAAAAAGGTTTGTTGTAAATCCTTCAGCTGAAAATCTCTGTATGTAGGACTGGAACAGATATGGATGGTAGCTGGATGTGTGTAGATATGTTTGTCGATCAGTAGGTTTCTGATATAAGGTGGTGTCTATGCATCCATCATGTATTTATACTGTGGTGTCTAGAAAATGTATTTCTTGCATAGATTGGATCATTGTCAGGTTGATGTTGGGATGAAAGTCACTGAATGCCTGGTGGAATGTGTCCAGGGTTTCTTTACCATGTGTTCAGACTATAAAAATGTCAATACAGGTATCGTAGAGGTGTGAGTGGACAGGAGTTTAGGAAGCGTTGTTCCAAGTCAGCCATGATTATGTTAGCATACTGTGGTGCCATAGGGGTGACCATGGCTGCACCATTAGTCTGAAGGTACAGGTTGTTACCAAATTTGTAATTGTGGGTAGGAACAAAATGGCAGAGTTTGGTGGCAAGGTCAGCTGTGGTGTTGGCAGAAATCATGTTTTGTATGGCTTGTAATCCATCTTTGTCTGGGATGTTCGTGTACAGAGATTCCACATCCATGGTGGACGAAATAGAATTCTCTGTAAGGCTATTCAAAGATTGTATTTTCCTCAAGAACTCTGTGGTGTCGCACACATAACTAGGAGCATTAATGGCAGAGGGTCTTAGAGTCCATGTATCCAGATACCCCCACGGTGAGAGTGCCTATGCCTGAGACAATGGGCCATCCTGGGTTGCCAGGTTTGTGTATTTTTGGTAGAAGGTAAAAGGCACCTGGTCGAGGTTCCTGTGGTGTGTCTGACCAATAAGCTAAGCTTATTATTCTTGTTTGGTCCTTGTATCTGTTAAACATGTTAACATGTTAACATCTGTTAAAGCCGCCCTGAGCCTGCTATTTTAGGGAGGGCGGCGTACAAATTTAAATAAATAAATATCTCCCTTATGTTGTATGTTAATTTGCTGCTCACCCTCTACCTATATCTATGGACTGGTAACTTCCATTTCAATGTATCTGAAGAAGCATGCATGCACATGAAACCTTATACCTTGAATAAAACTTTGTTGGCCTTAAAGGTGCCACTGGACTCAAATTTTGTTCTGGGCCAGCTTTCGGGCATTTTCTCAGCTCAGTTCAACACATTCTGCTTTGAATTTGCAAAGCAGTTTACACTCAGTCACCTGGCTATCCCGCCCCCCCCCCTCCCCCAATATTAAAGAAAAACATTTCAGCAGTTTTATTGAAAACCACAGCTATTTGTGAATTTCCTGCACGGTCAGACGAGTGATTACTCAGTTTTCAAATAAAGGAAACAAAATCTTTAAACATATAGTCTGTCTGAAAGATATTGACCACGATAATCTTAAAAATAAACAGGGAACAAAAAGGTAAACATAAACCTGCCTGTTTTTAATATTTTACAGTGTGTGTGTGTATGTATTTAATTTGCTGAGGGCAACCTACAATGTTGTCTTTGGGACATCCCCCCCATTTGTTTTTTTTCTCAATAGGTATACCCTACTGGGTTTTATTGTTCAGTTTAAAGAAGAGGTTGGGAATGACAAGATGGTGGTTGATAAGAAGCTGTAAGATTAATGTAAAATGAAGAGTGGTTCATGCTACAGGGGAAAGCGAAGATTGGATCCACTTTTAAGTTCCACTAGCTTGGCGGTAAACCAGCTGCAAGATAAAATGTTTCATTGCATGGAGTTTTGTGCAAAAATAAGTTGAACCTAGCAGCTATAGTTAGTTCTTACGGTAGCTTGGAGATTCATAAAGCATAGGGATGGTGAGAATTTTGCACTCAACATATTGAGCAGGCACACATTCCATTTTGAACTGTCAAGATCACAGGGGCCACCATCCCACTCAAGAAGTGTGCTGAATGACTTCAGAGTTACGCAGTGGCTGTGCTTGCTCACTTTCGGTTTCATTGTGATTTGTGGCTTCCTTTGGTGCCTGCATGGTCAAGGGCATCAGTCTTTCTCAGAGGTCGCTATCTGGGTTTTATTGCTCAAGGGTACCCATCGTTCAGTTGGCCTCCCCTTGCAAATGCATGAAATAGTGCTGATCCAAACAGGCCAGCAGACTTTAAAGTTCAAAAGACAGACTTAGACAAACTTGAATGGGAAGGCATTTTTTAAAACACATGGCTTATCAATCATTGTGGCTAACTGGCTTGTCCACTCTTTGTTTATACAACGGGCTGTGGAGCAGCGAACAGTGATGACAGGTTGGGGCAGGGGGAATGTCGCTCCCATTGGGCTGGGTGAGAATTCACATGGGTGAAATGCTGTCTGCTGTATTGGACTTGTATAGTTTGAATGTGTGGAAAGTGACCCATTGAAATTAGCTTCAGTGGCTTCCAAACAGCCAAAATATCAGATCAAAATTGGTTCTCTGGTTGTCTATGTACAGCCTCCATAGCTGCATACATGAGATGAAAATATTATTCCCATTCACAGTGAGATCTGGTATCATTGCCCCTCCTCTTATATGGCTTTGTGATGTCATCAGAATCCCAAATTTGATTGACCCATAGATTGCCACTACATCACCACACTCACAACAAGAAAATTGCTTAGCTGGATTGCATAGACAGCAATCTAATGATGCTGGAGGAATAAACAAGAGTGGTTGTACTAAAAAGATATGATTTTGGATTGTAGATTGAAGAATACTGAAGATACACCAACTCCCTTTTTGCATAAAAAAAAAATCACCCACACAAAAATGTGTTTCCTATTTCTCCACTGTTTACTTTCTATCTGGATTTTAAAAGGTTATAAGATTTACTGCCTTTAGACCCTGCAGTCTTAGACCTGAAATAAAATGTGGCACTTTTTGATAATCAGGCAAGCTGTTTTATATCATGCTAAGTCGCATCATGTAGGTACCTTGGGTTTTATCTCATGTGCAGCAAGAGTATTTTGAACTTGAAAGGGAGTGGAGACTGTCTCATTATCAAAAGCGGATAGAGGAACTGATTTAGAAACCACATGGCCCTGAGGCAGGACCTTGTGGCTTTGGCAGGTGTATTGATCAGAAATGCCTTCCTGGAAGACTTATTTTGTTTTCACCCAGATACTCAAAGCAAGATGCACTGGACAAGAAAGAAAGAAAGAAAGAAAGAAAGAAAGAAAGAAAGAAAGAAAGAAAGAAAGAAAGAAAGAAAGAAAGAACTTTCTCCATCTATTTGTAAGACAGCATTGTAAGACAGTATCTGCTAAACAGGAAAGCTGGAGCTGATGAGGACCCCAGAACTTAAGGCAAGAGCTCCTTTGGAGAAAGCATGACATAATGAGAAAGGAGAGTGTAGGTTGGACCAACCATTTGCCTTCTGCTAAATGAAAAGTTTTGCTCGAGAGAAGATGGCTGGCCTTGACTGAGGAAGAAATGGAGGGCGCACCAAGGCAAAAAGAAGAAACAAAATGGTGTAGAGGGAAATGGAATATTTAATAGTTATACAATCCCTATGTGTTTTGCATGCAGCTTCATCAGGGTGAATTTTTTAGATTCTTTTTCATTCTGAATGGATGAAGCTGCACGCGAAACACATATAGTGGTTGTATAACTATTGAACATTCCATTTCCCTCTGCATCGTTTTGTTTCTTACCTACCTCAAAAACTGGCCCTGATGACACAACTGAGTATGAATCCACTTGTCAGAATGTAACAACACAGAAAAAGCCCTACTGAATGAGACTAGTGGTCCATCTGTTTTAGTATCCTGCTTCACACAGTGGCCAAACCGTTGCCCTGGAAGGCCATCAAACAGGGTACAACTCCAAGGCCTTCCCTTCATGTTGCCTTCTAGTACTAGTATTCAGGGGTTCACTGCCCCTGAATATGGAGGTTTCCTTTGGTCACCATGGCTGGTAGCTATTGATGGACCTCTCCTCCACGAACCTCTCTCTCTCTATTTCCCTCTCTCTCTCTCTCTCTCTCTCTCACACACACACACACACACACACACTTTAAAGCTTTCTGTCTGTGTCATCACTACATCCTCTGGCAGCTAATTCTACATTTTAATCAATTGTTGAGTAAAGAAGTCTTTCTTGTTGCCCATCCATCAGCTTCATTGGATGCCCCCAAGTTTTAACATTATGGGAGAGGAAGAAAAAAATCTGTATAATTTCTCCACCTCATGCATAATTTTATAAACCTATATCATGCACACCACCCTTATCTTTTTTGTAAACTGAAAAGTTTACCTGAAGGGGGGCTCCAACCCCTTCATCATTTTGGTTGCCCACTCCTGCACTTTTTCCAGCTTTGCAATATCCATTTTGAGATACAGTGCATATGCAGATACATATGCAGCCTGAGAAGGAAAAGGAATTGTCAGCAGCTCCACAATATCATTTACAAAAACTCAAAACAGTTTCACATACCGGGACTTTCACTTCGACTTTATGGGGCTAAGGTAGTCAACTTCTGCCAACAGCAGGTATGGACTTCAGCTGCTTCACCTGATGAGTGCTGAGCACGCAGGCACGAAAACTGAATTAGTGCAAGGCAATGTCCCCTCTAAGCTGTGGAGTCTTGTGAGCAAAAATTCCACTTTGTGAGCTACTGGCATTAAAGCTGTGAGCGAGCAATTTGGCTGCTGCATCAATTAGTCTGCGCTGGAGCCATGCTTCCTGAGCTAAGACAATGTGTGAGCCGGAGGCTAGAAAACTGTAAGTTTGCTCACACTAACTCAGCTTACAGGGAACACTGGTGCAAGGCAAGGGCCATTGACTTGCAATAAAAAATAGAAGACTTCATAACTTGAGCCAGATCCAGCTAGATCAGGGAAAATAGTGTTTATGAGGAGACAAGTGAATTTTGCATGTTTCTTTCTACACAAACCAGGGATCACTCCTCTTTCCTAGATGCTATTTCCCTTCTTTACTGGGCAGGCATCACTTCTCTTTACTAGAAGCTATTTCCCTTTTTCGGCTTGAATGAGGATCCTCCTTGATCCACTCATTAGCCTCTTTCCCAGTCCTCAGTCAGTGCTTAACTAACTCTTCTTCAACTGTCAGTTTCCAACTGTCATTCTTTAACTGACTGTCTCAACAGAATTCCATTCAAACAAGCTGTCACTCAAAGGTTCTCAGACTCTGTTAGGCATTAACTCTTTGACAGTCCATCACGGGGGAAACAAGAAAACTAAATCCAGCCCTCTGTTCCTTGTCCAGTCCCCAAAGACATGACTGGTGCAATTGATATCAGTCTTATTCTTAATCTTCTCTACTGGTCTTTTCAGCCTGGGAAAATGAACATCCAGTACTGATGCATGATGGATCTATCAGTAGCTATTAGATGTGATTTGGGGGGAAAAGAACTGTGTCTGGCACTGTAAGCTACTTGGAAGGGCAAGATAATGATGGTGATAATGATAATGATGACTCATAAGTTGTAGCTCTTAGTGTTGTGCACCACTAAGTGGCAAGCTAGCCTTGTTTTTAGGGGCTGAGAGAGCTTTGAAAGAGCTGTGACTGACCCAAGGTCACCCAGCTGGGTTCATGTGGAGTCGTAGGGAATCGAACCTGGTTCTCCAGATTATAAAATCTGCCACTCTTAACCACCACACCACACTGGCTCAGGGCATGATAAAATCTGATACATGGATAGGTCTGGTTCTCCACTGTGGGAAACAACGTGCTGGGCCACTGGTGTAATTCAACAGTTTTTTTTTTCTCTTATATTTGTACAAATGCTTCTTGCTGTTGGGTAGGAATATGTATTCATGACGATCACCCAGTTCACACATTAGCTTTTGCCCCAGAATGGTCAACATGGATAGTAACAGTATTGTGTGAAAAGGCTCAGGCAGTTAATAGTTAAAGTTCAAAGATCTAGCCCAGTCTGTTTACGCAACACTCTCGGGGACTTTTTAATTGCCTTTTATTAGTTTTCTATTGCTTTCTGTAATGCAAACCTGTCTCCAATAATGCATTTAAATCACTAGAACATTGAAATGGGAAACTGCATACAAACAAACAAACAAACAAACAAACAAGGATCCCGTAAAGGGTTTAATATTTTTCGTGTTCCAAATGCCACAGCAGCCCATATAACAAACGGCCAAAATTCTTTGCCTTTCAGATTTCTTTGTAAACTAAGTTTTCGCCAGGCTGTCATCTACTGCATGTTGTACGTCATTTAACACTTGCTGAATAAAAACCGACAAAGAACACTTTGTGTAACTTCACAACAAGCATATCTTGGCCAACACTTTGGAGCTATTTTCAGTTGGGAGGCTGGAATTACCTTGCTCCTCCTAGGTTTGATAAACTAGAAAGGATTTGGCTGGCAACACCTGGACGTTACGAATCTGGGAAAGCCCATATCAAATATACAGCTCCGATTGGTCAGAGTCTGGTAAATTATTCTTTAAGATGCAGTGACACATTTGGATTCAATGCACAACAGGCCTTGCTTTTTGATTCTATAATGGCTCCTGCAAGGCTTATGAAGCAAGCAGAGCTTAAACCACACAAAAAAGAATATATTTATGATTGAGAGAAATGCAGATCTCGGCAGGCAGTCCAACTCAATGGTAACCAATCACCTTCGATAACAGTCTGAGCAAAACAGAAGATGAAATAAAATGGGAGACGCCCCCCCAACTGTTTGTTACAACTTCACTGAATTATGACCTTCTGGATTATGGCTTGAAAGGCTGGAGACAATGCAGTTGTTGGCAGCCTTTCTTTGGCCAGAATGAAACACCCAGTTTGCTGGATGGCTGTGCAACCCAAATGCCAAGAATCCTTCAGAGAAAGAAGGAGTGGCCTGCAGCCAGAGCCAGCATGATTCAGTCTGACAGTCTGTTACCTCTTCAACCTGGTGGAATGACTAATGTGTTCTTCTGGATCACAGGTGGTGGTGGAGGTGGTGGTGGTGGTGGTGGAAAGTGCTGTCAAGTCACAGCTGACTTAACAGTGGCCCTGTAGGGTTTTCAAGGCAAGAAACGTACAGAGGTGGTTTGCCATTGCCTACTTCTGCATCACAACTCTGGCATTCCTTGGGGGTCTCCCATCCAAATACTACCCAGGGCCAACCCTGCTTTCCTTCCTAGATCTATTGAGATCAGGCTAGCCTGGGCTATCCATGTCAGGGCAATATGTTCTTCTGGATCACAGCTGCCTTGTGCTATTAGCCATGAATAGTGTTCCATGACCCTCTTGACCAGATAATGTCAGGAGTTTCTACCTTGGAATGCCTCTCTGATCTCTGGAGCATCCCTTTGGCTCCAGTCTGGAAGCCTCTCTTGTAAAAAGAAGTAGGAGGGGGTTCCTGGCAGGGTGGTCTCTCAGCTCTACGTAGAGCTCACTTTGACTGTGCCTTGAATGTCATGGTCCATTTTTCTGCTGACTTTCTTTTGCTCTGGACTTGGTTTTCCTTGAATCTTTTCTGACTCTGTTTGTCTCCTGCCTATTTGCCCTTAGCTTTCACATGCTCAAACCATGATTCCTGACTTGCTGTCTCTGATAGCTGCATTAGAGGTTAGGGAATGCATTCAGAAAGGATAATAACAGTAGCGGTTATGGCATGCATTCTCTTGTTTCTCCAGACTGACAGAGCAAATGTACAGAATCTATGTACTGCTTGGGATGCTCAAACATCTGCCAGTTCTTCTCACATGAACAAGGAGACAGTTTTTCAACAGATCATTCATCTGTTCATCAACCTGTTCATGGCTGTTCATTTCATTGCTTCAACTCCTTAGTATAGTTTAGTGCAATCTCACATTTTGCACGTTCCTGCTTCATGGAGTTCTACTTTGTTCTCCTCCTTGTCATACTTCTGCTCTGCTTGGCAGGCAGTTGTCTTAATAAACTCTTCCATAAGATGCAAACCGTATTAATGAGGCATAAATAAATGCTCTGTTTTTAAAAGCCCTACCATTCGGTGCTCATCTAAGTAGCTCTTAGCCATGATAATGGCTGCCGATCTGTTTGGATTGGTAGCATTTTTGTGCATGGAGTGTTGTGAAAAACCCATCATCAACCTGTTTGGCAAGCATTTGTGTATTTCAGTGCCAAAACGAACAGACCCAATCATCAGCTCATATCTGATTGACTCAGTTGAACATGATTTATTTGATTGTTGAGAACAGCCACCTAAGAAATTCATGGCATCTTGAGTGACTATTTAAATATGAAATGACATATTGGCATGTTTTCTACTACACTGCTCAACAGTATGAACATTTCCTTCCATCGAAGGAGCTTCCTCTGATGGAAGTAGCTCTTTCACCAGAAGAGCCATTTATATCAAAGAAAGGTTCCTTAGTCTGATGGGAAACCTTCAAACTTTGCTAAGCCAAGTGCTAGAACACAAACCATTATTTTGAACATGGCAACTTATTCATCACTTACCAGAATGGCAGTTGTTGGCAGATTCCCTCCTGGCTGTGTACAGAGCAGTTATCTGAGCAGTTACCTTCATTGAAGCCTTCTCTTAAACAACAAAAAATCAGAAATTATGCCAACTATTGCTAATTAAATTCATTTGGGAAATGCCTAAAAAATACCTTTTCCATGACCTCATGAGCACTTTTGGATCCAAACCAGTGCATGTGGAAGTAACTACTCATCACAGCTGAACGATCAACCACTATTTATCACTTCTGGCCTAGGACTGAAATCCACAGGATAGGAGTAGTAATGTAGAGCAGCAGCCATTTTAAGTATAGCATTCCATTCTCCTGTTGCATCATTTATGAAATCTGTAGCTTCAAATATTATAATAGCTTCCACAAACATGCACTTATTTAACTTGTGGTCCTACCAACTAAACTTTGCTTCACTAGAGATGGGCACAAACCATCTCACAAAGTAAAGTTCATCATGAATTTTGGGTGGGTCTTGGTTCGGAAGCAATGTTCATGGAAGGGTGCCTTGGAATGACCATTTCACAAACTTTGGTGCTGTTCATGGCAGTTTGTGAATGGATATATTTTCCAAACATCTCTGTCTCTGCTCAACTAAACTGTTTACAAAACTCCAAGGCAATGGGGAGGGGACTTATCCAGCATTGGAAACACCAATAGGAGCCCTCCAAAGCTTAACAGTGCTGCTGGCTGCCAGTAACAGAGTTCCCATTCTGCTCAATGGGATTAGAATGCTACAAGTGGAGACCCACAAGAAACTTGCGGGATGGTTATCCCATTCCTCACACCTTTGCTTCCTTCCTTCCCCTCTCTCACACTCTTTCTCTCTTCTGTCCCCCATTTTCTTACTCTCTATCTCTCCTCCATGCATGTTGCTTCCTCTCTTTTTCTGACCTGACATCATTCTCTTTGTTTTTCTGCCTCCCCACCTCATCACTCTTTCTGTCTCCTTCTGCCCCCACCCCATCTCTCTCTTTCTGCCCCCATGACTCTCCCAGCCTCCTGCCTGTTTCCTCCCCCACCCTGCACAGCAGCAGCAGCAGTGGTGGCAGTACTCCCAGCCATCCACCTACTTCCTCTCCCCTCACAGCAGCAGTGGCAGTTAAGGGTGTGCATTCGGGATTCCCAAATCAGAAAAAAAAACCCAAAAAGTATTTTTGGCTTTTTCGGGTTTTGGGATACCAGGAAGGCTCCATAGAGTATTTTTGCTTTCCGACCCCCCCCCCCCCCGAAAAAAATCAGGTTTTTTTTCCTGTTTCTTTTGAGATTTTCAAAATAGCTGCCAGGGGAGGTTTAAACTTTAAAGGGCACAAGGGAAATGGCTTTTTCCCGCCATTTCCCCCTCTTTCCTGCCTTTTGCTCCTGTTTCCAGGAGGGAGGGGGAAAGAGGGACCTAAACAGCCCATCCCTGCAATGAGGTTCTGCTGCTGGCCTGGCTGGCAAACATGCTCCCTCAGTCCGGTTCTGCTGCAGAAATTCTCCGGTTTGACCTGAGTGAGTCCTGTTGGGTTTGGGCACTGACTGGCACAGTGGCATTGTTTCTGGGGGGTAGATTGCACAGGTTCTGCTGCTGGCCTGGCAAACATGCCCCTCACCGCTTCACTTACTTTCTTAAACAGATTCTTGGGGAGACATTGTCTGCTGCCTGCCTTCCTTTAGTTTTTCCCATAGGAAACTATGGAGAATGGTGGCACCCTCTTTGGATGCCCCTGGAATTGGACCCCGTGATCCAATCTTTTCAAAACTTTGGGAGTCCTTTGGGGAGAGACTTCAGCAGCTACAATCCAAATTTGGAGCCTCTACCTAAAACCCCTTCCCCCCCAACCCCCTGGAAACTTTTCAGAAGTTTTTTGCCATTGATTAAAATGACCATATAGGGTATAATGGACCCGAATTTTTTGGGAATCCCAAAATTTTTTGGATATTGACCCTATACTGGTATAGATATTCGGGTTTTCCAGGAATCTCAAAAAAAAAATCGGGTATAATATACCTGAATCCGAAAAAAGCAAAAAAAAATTTGCACACCCCTAGTGGCAGCTCTCCTGGAATCACAATGGATCTCCCAGCTACAGAGATCAATTCACTTTAGGGCTGCTATCTCCAGGCTGGGAAATCCCGGGAGATTTTGGGGGGGGGGGCCTTGGGACAATGAGGTTTGGGGGGGCAAGCAGCCTCAGCAGGGTATAATGCCATAGACTCAGGGGTCTGTTGGAGCAGGAACGCACAGGAGCGCAGCACCGGGAGTGAGAAGCCCAGGGCACATGACCAAGCCCCACCCCCTCCTCAGCTTCCCCGAGCAGTGCAGAGGTGCAGCGCCCCGGAGAAAGCCTTGCTAGGGTCTTTATTGTTTATAATGTTTTGTTTTAATATTGATAATTTTATCATTGTTCCTTTTATGACTGTGTGCTGCTTTTCCAGAGACTTGTTCAAGGTGGCATATCAATTTTCTAAGTATACCATTTTTTTATCTGGGCACATGGCACATAAGCACTGGAGAAATTTTACCAACCCTTCAGCAGCTTCCACCCCATCAGTTTGGTGTAGTGGTCAGGAGTTGGACTCTAATCTGGGAGAACCGGGTTTGATTCCCCACTCCTCCACATGCAGCTGCTGGTGTGACCTTGAGCCAGTCACAAGTTCTCTCAGAGCTGTCCTCTCATGAGCAGTTCTCAAAAGACCTCTCTCAGCCCCACCTACCTCACAGGGTGTCTTGTTGTGGAGAGGGGAAGGGAAAGGGATGGGTGGTGCACATGTCCTGGGTATCTCAAGTCTACTTGAAACCTGGTGGTTTCAAGAGAGCAGGAAGAGAATGAGGGTGTGTTCTTTACGCTTATTTTTATTGCACAAAGTATTGGATGGGGAAGGGAATGGAGGAAGAGCAGGTCAGTTTCACTCACCTGTGGAGTGGAGCCTGAGGGGTGGGTGTTGCCTTCTGACACACTTCCAGTATGTTAGGGGAGGTGGCATATGCAAATGAGTTATGCAAATGAGTTATGGTAATGAGCTCCTGCACCTCTTTTTCTACGAAATGACCCCTGCATAGACTCAGCTCTCCAAAGCAGCCATTTTATCCAGGCTAACTGATCTCTGTCACCTGGACAACAGTTGTAATTCTGGGTGATCTCCAGCCCTCATCTGGAAGCTGGCAACAGTAGTTCTTGTGCAGGAAATGGCTGGTTTAAAAGGCATTATATATGGCATTATATATGGCTATGCTATGTTGCTGACATGTTGGCTGATTCCCGGATCTGCAAAACCAGAGGCTGTATCATGTACCTGGTATAATATAGGACAGGTGAAGGGTGCATTCTTCCAAGTGACCAGAGAGGGTGATAGAGTTCACCGCACACTGTGTTCTAAAGAAGACTGCTGCTAAAGCTAAGATGGTACAAACTTGTTGGTGAGAGTCCAGGAATGTAAAATGGCAGCAGCAGCAAAGCAAATTGGAAAGCTGGAACAGAAGATCAGAGATGCTTCTAGCACCTGGAAAATACACCTTCCAACGTTAAATAATGGCAATATTATTGTTAAGTAGGCATGTTACATGGGAAGGAATGAGTCAGTGAGGTATAGTGGTTAGACCATTGTTCAAAAAGAACAAGGGGGAACCCAGGTGCAAACCTATGCTCTGCCATGAGAGAAGAGAAGAAGAAGAGACTGGATTTATACCCCACCCTTCACTTGTAGTCTCAGAGCGGCTTACAAACTCCTTTCCCTTCGCCTCCCCACAACAGACACCCTGTGAGGTAGGTGGGGCTGAGAGAGCTCTGAGACAACTGTCCTTGAGAGAACAGCTGGTACAGAGCTATGGCTTGCTGGAGGTCATCCAGCAGGTGCAAGTGGAGGAGTGGGGAATCAAACCCGGTTCTCCCAGATTAGAGTCTGCTCACATAACCATTACACCAAACTGAGGGGGGATGTGTGCCTTGCTTCTGTTTTTTTTTTTGGGGGGGGGTTGCCCAGGTGAAATTTCCCAGTGAGTTTGGTGTCATTGGCTTGTTCCCGAGCCATTCCAGAGAGAGCGCTGGGGAAACCTCTTTTGGGGGTCCATAACTGGGACACCAGAATTGTAATCCACCCCCAACTTGGAGAGACTGTAGAGGAGCGGGTGGTAGGGTGAGGTTTTCTGTGCATTTTTTGTGTGCAGTTTGCAAGGGGTCCATTCCATACCTTTTTGAACCTGTGCCTGACATTTTCCCCAAAAGCATTTTCCTGGCTTTTCCTTAGTCCTGTTGGGTTTGCAGTGCCACAGTGGCACTAGTTCTGCTGGGCTTGCTAAAATGCCCTCCACTTTCAGTTTCTACTGGGAGATTCTCTGGTTTTACTTTAGTCCATTGGAAACAATGGAGGATGGAACACCTTTAGGGGGCTGTAACTTGGACCCCATAAATTCAATGTTCACCAAAGTTGGACAGCAGGTAGAGGAGGGTCAGCTGGAGATCTGGTGTGAGTTTGATGTCTTTAGCTTGCTCAGGATCTGTTCTATACACTCCCAAACCTCCTGAACCTGTCTGTCATTTCCCCAGAAAGCACGTTTGTGGGGGCACCTTCTTTAGGGGGTCGTAACTCGGACTCCATAAATCCAGTCGACACCAAGCTTGGCAGGCAGTTAGAGAAGAGTCAGCCAGAGATCTTCTGTGAATTTGGTGTCTCTAGGACACCAAGGGTATGTGTTTCTACAGCATCATAAACTTCACAAACTGAACTGGTTCATCTAGTGTCAAAAAGTTTGTGACAGCCCGTGGTTTGCAAACTGTGCATGCCACAAACCACAAGCCAAACCATGTTTTCCTGGTTCATGTCCATCCCTACCATTTAATCCCTACTTGAAGGGAAGGGCAGCCTAGCAAATCTAATTTAATAAATAAATAATCTACTAAGTTTTAACTGGTTAACCTAAACCAGTTCAAATATGCAGCTCTGGCTAGAGTACATGCTTGCTTGCTAAAAAGACAAGAGGCTTAGATTCTAACTGCTTTTGTTGGTAGAAGTTGACCTCTCCGTGCCTTTCCTAGTTCCAGAAGCCCATTTTGGCCTTCAAAAATTGTATGGTGGGGCCTTGACCTGGATAGCCCAAGCAAACCCAATCTTGTCAGATCTTGGAAGCGAAGCAGGGTTGACTTTGGCAAGTACTTGGATGGGGGACCTTCTTGAAATACCATCAGTCGAGAGGGCATGGGCAGGCTTTATTCAGCCACCTCTCAGGCCTCTAGTAGTGGTCAGTCTCTAGAGGTTGCCATGACTTCCAGGTGCACACAGTCAGTCACCAGAGGTCACCATGGCTTCCAGGTTCACAGACCCACACATATGAAAAATACAAAAAAATACTTTAAAAATTATATGTTGGGGATCAGGACAAATATGCATTCATGATTCTGCTCCGGCAGTTTCAGGGAGGTAGTCTATGCTTGCAGCTGCTATTTTGTACCACCTGATACTTGCTTAGGACATACCAAAGTGTTGGCCTCGTTTCAAGGGTGGCTGCCCAAAGGGAAAGCCAAGCAACCAAAGGTTATCCCTCCCTCTTATCTTTATCTAAACCCATACTTTTTGCAAAACACAGCTTGCAGTTTTGCCAAGATGCTTGCCAAAGTACAGAAACTCTCGTTACTCTTTATCTGACACTGGTGGTACTTCGTGTTCCTTTTCTTCATTTCTGTCAAGTTTCCGTATTACTTTTTTGGTAAAATAATCACAGAGCCTTCAGTTTTCCTTGTGATTACTTTATGTGCCTCTGAGAGCTGGTGCCAAGTCAGTTTCCCTGGTATAAGTAAGGTATGAATTGTAATTTTTTGGTCTGCTTCATAGTGGTGGTGGAAAGTGCCGTCAAGTTGCAGTTGGCTTAAGGCAACCTTGTACGGCGTTCAAGGCAAGTAGCAACCCAGGTCTTCCTTGGTGGCCTCCCATCCACACACTAATCAGGGCTGACCTTGCTTAGGTTCCAAGATCTGATGACACTGGGCCAGCACGGACCATCTAGTCATGGCATCTGCTTCATAGAAGGATTCTTTTAAAAGCAGTTACTCAGAGACTGTATCATTTCACAGCAGAGCTACGTAGTATACATGACGTACGAATGCTGCAGAAAATGACAACTTTGAGAGAGGTTCTCTCCCTCCCAGCCTGCTTTCTAGAAGCACACATCATGTGATGAAGGGTCATCATCCCACCACAAGTTTTTCCTGCTCTCCCCTCCTCCAATAGCCATTTTTCTGGCCTGGGGATGAGCAAAATTGGAGCATGATAACAATGCAACATGTCAGCAGTCATGAGTTAAGAGGGTAAGTCCTCTTCCAGATCTGTGAATTAAAAGGAACCAAGCAGTAGAAGCAAACAGCTCTCACAGTTGAGAGAAATAGAGGATCCCCCCACCAGAGGATCTGTATTGGAACTAGTGCTCTTTAATGCTCATAAATGATCTGAAGGTGCCAAGTTTGTGTATGAGACCAAATTATTCTGGAAGCTGAAAATGCAAAGGATAGCAAAGGCTCCAAAAGCATGTCTTCAGACAGGCTGAATGGACAACAAAAATGAAATAAATGTGAAGACATTTACATAACTCCAAACCCACCAACGTTACACAGACTTTAGAGGTGTCTCAATTTTTTTGCAGCTAATCATAACTGAGACCTTCACTACACAGTTTGGTGTAGTGGTTAAGTGTGCGGATTCTAATCTGGGAGAACCGGGTTTCATTCTCCACTCCTCCACTTGCACCTGCTGGATGACCTTGGGCAAGCCATAGCTCTGGCACAGCTGTTCTTGAAAAAGAGCAGTTTCTGTCAGAGCTCTCTCAGCCCCACTCACCTCACAGGGTGTCTGTTGTGGGGAGGGGAAGGGAAAGGAGTTTGTAAGCCGCTCTGAGACTCCCTTGGGTAGTGAAGGGCGGGGTATAAATCCAATCTCTTCTTCTTCTCTTCTTTATGATGGATAAAGCAGTGAAAAATTCACTCAGGGCACTTTCACACACACTAAATAATGCATTTACAATCCACTTTTAATTCATTTTGGAACTGGATTTTACTGTGTGAAATGGCAAAATCCACCTGCAAACAGTTGCTGAAGTGGATTGAAACTGCATTATTTAGCATGCATGACAGTGTCCTCGGTGTGTGTGTGTGTGTGAGAGAGAGAGAGGAGTATGCACAAAAATGATGAATGTGGGACAGCATGGCTATCATTCTGCATTTGAAACTTGGGTGGGACTAGCCCCTTAAGGTGTCCACACTAATTGGTTTGCCCCATATGTTGGCATTGGTTAGCCCCTAAGGTGTCCACACTAATTGGGGTGCTAAAGATTTTACCAGTTTCAGCTAAGCTATTAAAAGTAAATACTAAAGGTATGTATGCAGGTGAGGTCCTGACCTGGGGAGCCCAGGCTAGTTCAGTCTCATCAGGTCTCAAAAGCTAAGCAGTGTCAGACCTGGCAAGTATTTGGATGGGAGACCTCCAAGTAACACCAGGGTCTCTGTGCAGGGGCAGGCAATGGCAAACTACCTCTGGATGTCTCTTGTCTTGAAAACCTTACAGGGTCACCGTAAGTCAGCTATGACCTGATGACACTTTCCACTGCAATGTAGGTGGGGCTAATATGAAGAAGGAGGAGGAGATTGGATTTATACCTTGCCCTTCACTCGGAGTCTCAGAGCAGCTTACAAACTCCTTTCCCTTTTGTTGTGTACTAGGGCCACGATTGCATGGTCTCCCGTAATGGTGACCGCCACGTGGTCAGCACACATGGTCAGAATCTACCTGAGCTTCAGCCAGGTAGAACAATAGTCAGTTGGATCCTGAGTGACCACCAATTACGAGCCTAGGTCTCCTGCTGGGGGACCTATGAACTACAACCACGGACTTAAGATCCTATCAGGACCTGGGGGCGAGGTCGGGGCATTGCCTCCGGCCGGCATAAAAGAGGGCTCTGAGCCCGGGGTTCCCCATGTTCCATCTGACCCTCAATAAAGAGCTTTACTATGAAATCACTACCACTCGCCTCCCAACTCCAATACTTTCCACCTTACCTTCCTCCCTCCGTCCATCCAGGGGCCAGCTGGGCAAATGCCCAGCGTGCTGGCATCACCTGGAAGTGACACCATCACGCTGGGCACATTGCCAGGGCAACGCTCTAGCAATCGCTCCAAAACTCTATGGCACCATAAAGTTTCAGGGTGATTGCCAGAGTGTCGCCCTGGCAATGTGCCCAGCGTGATGGCGTCACTTCCGGGTGACGCCAGCATGCTGGGCATTTGCCCAGCTAGCCCCTGGACGGATGGACGGAGGAACGGAAGCAGGAGTGGCCAGGCCGGGGGGGAGAGGCAGCGGGGACATGGTCCCGGCGTGTGTGCATGCAAAGCGTGCACGCAAGAGCCCCCACCCCCCCCAGGGATTTTAAAACTCGATGCCCCTGTCTCTAGGGATAGGCATGAACTGCGTTTTTGTGGTTCAGTTCATGGTTTGTGGCTGAACCACAAACCAAACCATGAACTGATACACTGGTTCATGATCTGAACCAGTTTGTATCAGTTCGTGAGCTATTTAAAGTTTGGCTTTTTGTGGGGAGCAGAAACCTGGGGTTTAGATGGCTCTGAGCCATATTTCAACCAAACAGCTGAATAGTGGGGGAGTTCCCTGCCACTCAACTGTTTTTGTGAAGAGTTTGTGAATTTGTGAAATTTGTGAAAATTCATGGCAATTCTTTAGTTGGTTGCTCTGTGAACCACAAACCAGCCAAAATTCATGATGAACTTTGGTTTATCAGCCAGTTTATGCACATCCATTCCCTAGATATTGCTCTATATTGGTCAACCTGGTTGCTTCCACACAGGGATGATAATGGATTGGACAGATATTTGTTGTGATTCAGCAGAGTCTATCATGCACTTAGGACTCCTGGATAAAACTGAAGGGATGGGGAGAATGCATAACATGGATAACCTTTACACTCCTCACATATTTCATGGCTGATTTACACACTCCTTCATAATTTTTCTCAGTAATCCTGTATATATATATCAGGGGTGGCCAAACTTGCTTAATGTTAAGATCCACATAGAATAAACATCAGATGTCTGAGAGCCACAAGACATGAACAAATAACACACACATGTTTTTATTGAAAAATATGCAAATCTGCTTTTAATTAGCATTAAATGAGACTGCTAAAATAAAAACAAAAGGGGGCAAAAACAGATATTAATAATGATATTTATTTGTTTGCTAAGTATATTTATTTGTCTGAAAGAGAGAGAGAAAGAGAGAGAAACAAAGAAAGCAAAGAGATGAGGGGAGGGAGGAGGAAGGAAGGAAGGAAAAGAAAGGTGGAAAGAAGGCTAATAGATGGGGGAAGGAGAGGTGGAAAGAAAGCAACAACTTTAAATGCATCCTCCAAGTCTCCCTCCCCCCCCCCCCCCGGTCAACTAGTTTGGCTTCGAGAAGGGATTTAAAGAGATAAATACCTTCTCCAAGCTGGCCAGCGCATTTGAGAATTCATTTAATGTTAAAGTTGCTTTCTTTCTCTGTTGCCCACCCCATCTCAAGCCTACCCAGGGAGGGGAACACTGGCTGGGGAAAAGAAGACCGATCAGGGAGGGAGGCAAGCCTCCCCTTTGCTTCCCCAGCTGCCCTACTGGGAGCCACACAATGTGTGAAAGAGCCACATGTGGCTCTCGAGCCACAGTTTGGCCACCCCAATATATATTATGTGCAACTGAGGATACGCTTTATGCATCTGATGGCATGAGCTCTAGTCCATGCCACAATATACCTTCTCATTTTGAAGATGCTCCAACACTTCTTTTTATAGTCATTATTAGAGACTCTCGGCGCAACTGAGTCCCAAGCATTTCTCATTTTGGATGTCACCTGAATACCTTATTGTAAACTCTCAGTTCAGTGCCCTGTCTTTTCATTATGTAAATCTCTTAGCTATACACACCAATAGCACAATCTAAATAATAAGAGTTTGAATGAATAAGAGAATAGTTTAGGCAGTATCTTAGTGACCTCTTTATACAATGAAGCATTTGGATAACAAAGATTCTTCTCAAAAATTCTCGCAACAGAAATTACACATTTGAAATGCACGGACCGATACATGTTTCCTATTGTTTGGTAAAGTGTTAATTGTCACACTTCACTTAAAGTCAGATTTTGGAGGCTGAAAGAACCACATCCTCTCTGCTGTCACAGAGTGTTCCTCATAAATCGCGTCACCGATTTCTGCGGAGATAAAATCTAGCTGCAGTTGTGGAATTAATTGGGCTGTGATAACAACCCCCATCCATGACCCTAGGTTCCCAAATCTCATTGTTTCTGCTCCTTAAGATTATGTCTGGAGACTTCATACTTGGAAACCAAGCGTCATCTGTGGCTTGCTACATAGCTAGATTTGAACCATTTTCTTATTTGGTTTCGTTTTTAACAAGCAGAGATAATTACAGATATGTCCTGTATAGAGACTCGTAAAGTCTCCCTGTTTGCCTTCTAAGGAGAAAGAGACTCGATTGAGAGCAAGAGAGAAATAGCATGACTCCTTTATAGGGACTTAGAATGATGGAAAGAAGCTTCTAAACTGCAATTAGTCAGATAATATTTTTTGTTCAGTTTGATTGGAACATGGAAGCACTATTATTCCTATAGGCAGAGTAATACAAAGCATATGCTTCCCCCTAATTAAAAACATAGGCCAGTAGAGAAACAAACATAAAAATATAGATCTACAAGCCTTTAGCAGTTTTCTTAAATGGCTATTCAAAAAACCACAACAGCAATTTAAATCACATCAGGAGTGGGGGGGCTATATAATGCACATTAGAGAAACAGTGTCTCTCCCATTTTCATATTAAGAGTGAAGCCTTTTAACCCTTCTGTGGTTTTCACTTGTGTAGAATACTTGAAGATACTTAAGCCTCATTGTGCCTGCATGGTGTAGTGGTTAAGAGCAGCAGACTTGAATTTGGAGAACCAGGTTTGATTCCCCACTCCTCCACATGAAGCCTGCTGGGTGACTTTGGGCCACTCAGTTCTCTCAGAACTCTCTCAGCCTGTGATTGTAAGCTGCTTTGAGGCTCCTTAAAGTAGAGAAAAGTGGGGTATATAAACCTACTCTTCTTCTTCTTCATCATGGCAGGGTCGAGATCTGAACCCAGGAGTCTTCCAGGTCCTGGTCAAACACGCTAACCAGTGCACTACACAGTGCTTCCTGCTCTCAGACTGCCTTTGAAGCTCAGCATCAGACTGGAGAGTGTTGGGAAGCCCCCCTTGAGGGCCAGGTTAGCTCTCACCTTTATTTGAGTTTGGGGGAACTTTGGCAGGGGACAACCCGCACCTATTAAGGTAAATGTAACAGTTTCCCTTGCTTGAAAGCCAGTCGAATCTGACTCTAGGGGGGCAGCGCTCATCTCCATTTCGAAGCCGAAGAGCCAGCGTTGTCTGAAGACATTTCTGTGGTCATGTGGCCGGCATGACTAGACGCTGAGACGCATGGAACACTGTTACCTTCCCACCAAAGCAGTACCTATTTATCTACTCGCAATTTCTTGCTTTCGAACTGCTAGGGGTATATAAACATACTGCTTCATATCAATGGGAGAATTATGTAAGTGTTTAACCTCCCATGGAAGGCAACAACAGCACAGCCTAACAGGGAGACACAGGAGGCAAGATGCTGGGGAATTCAATCAACCTTGCAGATCCATCATGCTGAGCAAGTCATGTGAGTTGTGTTCATGTAATGTTTGAGCTGGGTCTGGGTAGTGAGAAGGGGGTCTGTCAGGAACCCAGGAACAGACTTTTCATCCAAGGGTGACCAGGATGATACAGGGATCTCCGTAGGAGAAGATCACAAGGTTGAGCCTTGAGGGAGAGTTCCGGTTCCGGGCGCGGCGGCTGCGGGAGGTACTGAGAGGTCTCCTGCAGAATTCTCTTCCCGAATAGGGGGATTTGTTCCCCAAAAAGGCTCCTGAAGAGAGCCCAACGGCAGAGCAAGTGCCTGGCAGGGTGAAAAAAGAGACGGCGGTCCATTTCACCCACCAGGCTAGCTAGACGCTGGTGGAAGAGACAAGACGCTTTGCGGTGAGCGCAAAGGCAAAGCGGCGTATACCAAAACTGAGAGAGGGACAACAGAAGAGTAAGAAAACATCCGAACTCTATATAAGCTATAAATTTATAATCACAGCTATTTAAAACTTTGGAGTAAATAACAAATACCGTAGCTCTCACTGGAGAGGCGTTGGGTCAGTGAACTCGGCGCTTTTCGATGCCGAAGATCCAGGGCGTGGCGGAGGCAATGGGAAACAGACCAGACAGGCTGAATGTCGATTGGAGAGCAGGCGAACGGAGACGGCGGCATGTCTAGGCTCTAAGAAGAAGGCAGCAGAGAGAGAAATATTTCGTGGGATACAGAAGATTGAGGGGGTAAAGCTTAATAAAACGGGCAGGAAGAAAAGAAAGACTAGTTTAATATAAACAGAGAACTTTAACTTTAACGAAGACGTGTCGATCCATCCCTCTGCAATCTACTGCAAGAGTCTGCAGGCTGCAAACTTGACTTTGACGGAGAGACAGAGTGAGGAGTGGAGACGGGATTAACAGGATTAATAGACAACAACACAACACAAGAAAGACTACAACTATACAAAGAACATAATATTGTAGAGAGTTTGGAAAATGTGGGACAGGACAGTGAACGGGGAAAAGAGAGACACTCAAGCAGAAACGGGGAAAAAAAAAGTCTTTGCTTGGAGCTTTTGGGAAACCTATCAGATACCAAGCTATAAAGAGAAATTATAAACGGTTAGACTTTTGCAGAGAACCTGGAAAACGTGGGACAGGACAGTGTGGGGAAAAGAGGGATACACAAATAGAAACAAAACGTTTTGTCTGACAGATGGGCTTGGAATTTTGGGAAATTTACTAGTTATTAAGCCCTAAAGGGAAATCTCGTATGTTTTGACTTTGTTTTGTATCAAGTTAATAGCGGTTCAGTTAAGCTTCTACAACATATTTCAAGAGAATAGGAAGGTTGTCCTGATAATAGGAGATTATCAGAATAGAATAGAATAGAATAGAATAGAATAGAATAGAATAGAATAGAATAGAATAGAATATAGGTATAGATAGATAGTTACATAGATAATTATTTAGCATAGTTATAGATAGATAGTTATAGATAGTTATAGACAGATAGTGAATAGATAGATATAAATATATAGAAATAAGGTAGTCTTAATAATAGATGATTAATAGTAGAATATAGGTTAAGATTAAGATTAGATAGAAATAGGAAATAAGGTTAGATAGAAGTAGATAGAAGCATACTGAATAAAGGATAGAACAAAGGCTATTGGCTGATTTGAGTTTGGTGGGCTGCTACTCATTTTATTAAAGGAGTGCCCATAAATATAAATAAAATAGAAATATAATAGAAGGTATTTGGTCAAAAATGGCAAGTGGGGCAAGAAAACAGTCCATATCAGGACCTAGTGGAATTCCCCAACTAAGTACGAAAGATCTGAATGCACAGATTTATGAGAACATCACAGAAGTGATGAATCAGGTAATTCAGAACACAATACCAGGTTTGATAAATAAAGCCCTAGAACCACTACAGGAAAAAATGGATATGGGCACAGAGAAATTGTCTACCACGGAGGTATTTGCGACAGAATATTCGGACAATACTAAATATTTTAGAATACTATGAAATACATTCAGACAAACAAGTGGCTTTATGTTGTATGGACGCTGAGAAAGCTTTTGATAAGCTGAATTGGCAATTTATGTTGGCACAACTAAAACATTGGAAATTTGGAGATCATTTTTATAGGATGGTGGAAACGATATATGATAAGCAGGAAGCTAAAATCATCTTCAATGGAACAACTACGGCAACTTTCCAAATAGAAAAAGGAGTGAGGCAAGGTTGCCCTCTTTCCCCCCTCCTTTTTATCTTTTTGTTAGAAACCATATGTGATATTATTAGAAAAGAAGAAAAAATAAGGGGATTGAGAGTTAAGGGGGAAACCTTTAAACTTTTGGTGTTTGCCGATGATGTTATTTTTATTATAGAAGATCCACTGAATTCAACAGGTGAACTCCTTTATATACTGGAAGAGTATGGCCAACTATCCGGCTATAAAATAAATAAAACAAAAACAAAGATGTTAACCAAAAACTGCTCTAGGGAAGTTGAAAAGGAATTAGAAGAAAAAATTAAATTGCAAATAGTGAAGAAAGTGAAGTATCTGGGGATACATATTACAAAAAGATGCAGCTCTCTTTACAAAGATAACTATTTAAAAATTATGATAGAAATTAAGAGAGATTTGGAGATTTGGAAAAAATTGCATCTGTCATTGATGGGACGGATAGCACTAATTAAAATGAATATTTTACCACGTCTCATTTTTTTATTCCAAACCATACCTATTTTGAAAGATCAGATTTTCTTCAAGGAATTAAATAAAAATATATCTAGATTTATTTGGCAGTCTGGGAAACCTAGAATAAGACTTAAATTTTTACAAGATAAAATGCAACGCGGAGGGTTTGGTTTGCCAGACTGGCAAAATTACTACATAGCCTCTGGAATGACCTGGATAAGAGACTGGGCGGAAATAAAAAATCACAGACTTTTAAGTTTAGAAGGACACGATTTACAAATAGGGTGGCATAAGATTATATGGTATGGTGAAAGAAATAAAATATTTAGACAACATATAATAAGAGACGCATTATTAAAAATATGGGAGGGGGTCAAGTATAAATGTTATCAAAAAATACCATGGTGGATTTCTCCTTTAGAAGCCTTTATTAAGCCCACATTATTAACTGAGAACAAGAAAATAACCTATATGGAACTCCTAGACAATAAATTAGAACTTAAATCCAAAGAAAATCTAAGGGATCTAGGCTTAAATCTATCATGGTGGGAATTAAATCAATTATACTCAAGGTTTCATATAGACAAAAAACAGGGTTTTTACAAAGAAGATACAGCATTAGATAAGGTATGGTTAAAATCGGAAGAGAAAATAATAAAGAAAGTATATGACTATGTATTGGAAGAAAAAATGCAGGACGAATGGGTAAAACCAAATATGATCAAATGGGCAAAATATATAGGTTATAGTATCCCCTTAGATAAATGGACCAAAATATGGCAAGAAAACATAAAAATTACAAGGGCAAGTAATTATAAGGAAAACTTATACAAAATGTTTTATTTATGGCATCTTCCACCAGATAGACTTTCAAAATACTCAAAAAAGATTTCCAATACCTGTTGGAAGTGCAAAGCGAATGTGGGCACATATTTCCACATGTGGTGGACATGCCCGATATCAAAGAAATATTGGTTAATGATACAGACGATTCTTCAAGAAATTATATTAGCTGAAATTCCACTGAAACCAGAAATATATCTATTAAATATGATTCAGAATGAAGTAACTAAAGAATAAAAGAAATTAATTACGCATGGGGTCACAGCTGCACGTCTTTTGTTGGCAAAATATTGGAAAACAGAAAAAATCCCTACAAAAGAAGAATATGTCAAAAAACTCTACGAAGTAGCGGAAATGGATAATCTGACAGTAAGATTAAAGAACAAGCAAGAGCAGGTATTTAGTAAAACATGGAAACAAATGTATGATTGGTACGATTCAAAATATATGATGTAAGAAACATATGGAAATATATTATTGGATAAAGACAAAGTATGTCCCTCTTTATAACTGATATTTATGTTAAAAATGTATTAATGATGTAAAAATGGTGAAAAATTAATAAACAAACTTTAAAAAAAAAAAAAACAAGGTTCAGGGGACACTTGGCTCCAACAGATTCCCCAAGACCCAAAACAGCAGAGATGGCAAGCCTGTGAGAAGGTGACACGAGGCTGGTGGCCTGTGGTCCTGCTGTCAAGCCATTGTCTAGATACATATAGTGCTTGCAGGATGAGGGCTCAATCAAGTCATGGCTAGACAAAGGTGAGGCTTCTTCCTGATCAGGACATTTCAGCCCTAGGCTAAGCAAAGACTTGCTGGTTCAACTAGTTTGCACCGTTAGGGAGCGTCTGCTCTCCCTGTGAACCTGGAGCCAGCTAAATTCAGTTCTGAAAACTAGGCCTGGATAACCGCAGATCCCTGCTCCTGGGGAGCCCGTTGTCTGTATCAGGATCTACCTGCCAAGCAGCTAGAACAGAACCTTTGTCTGGAGGAGTCTGTGCACATGTGGTGGTGTTTGGCAAGCTCAAGCAATAATTCTTAACTTGATTTGGAAGCTTCTCACAGCCTGGAGAAGGAAAGAGAGAAAGGTTTGAGAGAAATATACTTGCTCCCACATGCAGAAGGCTGCAAAGCTACTTTAGTGGGATTAATGTCTGATTAAATATACACAGGAAAGTGCTTCACAAGGTTCCTTTATCCCCTTCTTGCTTTATTTATGTACAAGCCATATGTGAGAATGGTAGCATTGGCATGGTAGCAAGGCAACGAGAAAGTAGTGTTTTCATACAGTGCTAGCTGGGGACCTGTCCAATTTAATAGCTATGATGTCAAGGACAACAGTTAAAAACATCAATAAGTACAGACAAAAGTACATGTGTTTATTTCAGAACATATAAAAACCTTGTAGGGGCCCAAATAAAGACTCATAAAATAATCAAAGTGATAGATGCACAAAAAAGGAACCATGTATGACCTGACATGTTTCAGCCCACAAGAGTCTTCTTCAGAGGTCAAATAATACAGAATACTACATGCAACAAAGCCCCTGTTACATTTGTAAGGCAGTAAACAATTGATATAGGACCAAAAATGGAATGCTGTATGGAGGAATAAAAAATATTTTTTCCAATAAAATTTGTTATTTTTCAAAAATATAACCAACAACAAAAAACAAAACAAGCGTAAACATTGTAACCAAAGCATTATACAAAACCGAGGTACATGTTACAATCATTTCAAACTGCAACTTGATTTAAAATCCTGTCAAAACAATTAACATCTTAAAAATACAGTAAGTTTCCATAAAAAAGATTTTTAGGAACTATCTTGCACTCTGTTAAATAACCTATAATGGGGAACCAAGTGGCTTGAAACTTTTTCTGCCTTTTTGTTTCATTTATTTCTGCCACCCCAGCAATACGACTGTATACAAAATATTCCCACAATTTGTTTTGCCAACAGTATAAAGACGGTGCTTTTTCATTTTTCCAGAATTGTGCAATCGATATTCTTGCAACTGCTATTAGTATAGATATTTGTAACTTTGTACTTTTGTCTTCAATAGAAATCAGACCTGTCTCTAAAACAACTGACTCAAGTGATGGGACCAGCCTGTTTATTAAATTAAATTAAATTACATGAATTTGTTCTATAATAGTTTCCCAAAAGGAAAGAATTACTGGACAATACCACCAAGCATGAGTATAGTCCCCCAGCTGTCTGCATTTTTTTCCAGCAAATAGCTGGAATTTTAGAATTGATGCGATGAAGAGCTTTGGGGGCATAATACCACCTGCTTGAGACTTTAAACATATTAAAATGAATATTAAATATATTAGTCATATTATTAGGCAATGACCAAATTGTATACCAGGAATAAAAAAATATTTGATTAATATTAAATTAACCAATTGAAAAATCGTATCCAATATTAAAAATTCATATTTTACTATATGCTAATTTAATGTACTTACTTCCAAGCTGTAATTGAATGACACTGAAAAAGAATTTTTTGTTTTTGGGGCCACAAATACATCTGGCTTCGTGTCAGAAGCAATTACATATACTGGAGATAGTAATAGTGCCAATATGTAGCTAGAAATAAAAATGATAGTAAATTCCAAAATGTAACAATTAGTAAAATGTAATCAATAAAACATGAGAAATTTAATATAAAGAAAGAAATACCTTCCAGTTTAGGCCCTAAGAGTACAAGTAAAATCACCTTATTGGGGCCAGTGTAACATCAGTATGTAATAGTGCAGACAGATAGATATCATGAACTTAAATAGTGTACTAGACAATGATGCAATACTGATGTGGTGTCAAAGGTTACAGAGAGGATTTTTTTAAGGGTATGACATTACAAAAGAACTTAAAGAGATAGTACCCATATGATGTAACAAGGACAACGCAAAAGGACTTAAAGAGATAGTACTCATGGGCAAAGAAGTAGCACAACAAATATTTCACAATGCCATAAAAAAAGGCAATTAGATGGCGTAATAACAGAATATATGTTATGCAATACCCAATTAAACAGATGAGCCAATCCATTTCTTGGTTTAATCCATGTGGTGTTAAACTATTCCAAGCATTATGCAACTGGAACCCCAACTGGAGTGGGTCACAGGGACCATATCACTCCAGTCTTGTTCCATCTACATTGGCTTCCAATTTGCTTCCAGGGCCCAAGTCATGGCACTTCCAATTTGCTTCCAGGGCACCAAGTCATGGTATTGACTTTTAAACTCCTATATGGTTTGGGGCCAGCATATGTGAAGGACCACCTATTCCCATAGGAACCTAGGCTACACAACCACCTTGGTTGTTTTCAGAGGTCCTGCTGAAGGTGACCCTGCCAACTGAGACTTTATGGGGAGGAGCCTGTGAAAGGCTGTGGTGCTGGAACTTACTCCCCAGGGTGAATTCTAATTCATTCTTAGAATCCTGGCAGAACACCATTTTCCAAGATCCAGAATTCACCAGGCCTTTGAACTTTTTGATCTTGCTGGCAGTAAGAAGACATCCCACAAATGCTTCTTCTTGGTGGTTTCACCAGATAATCTTTGTTCTTATCATTGTTATTATTAGTACTACTAATAATATTAGTACTAGGGTTGCCAAGTCCTTACTGTGTGCCGGCGGGGGGGAGTCCTCTTTTCGCCGGGATGTTCCTGGTGTGCGCACAAAGTGCGCATGCCACAATGATGTCACCGGAAGTGACATCATCACGCTGGGGGCATTGCCAGGGTGACACTCTGGCAATTGCCCAAAAACTCTATGGTACCATAGAGTTTTTTGGTGATTGCTAGATCGTCGCCCTGGCAATGCCCCAGTGTGATGATGTCACTTCCGGTGACATCATCGCGCTGGGTCAGTTGTCCTGACTGGATGACTTCAGGGGTGGGGTTCCCCCTGCTGGCCAAATCCAGGCTGGTGGATTGGGGACCCCTGTAGCGGGGGATCCCCCGCCTGCTGGGCTGACTTGGCAGCCCTAATTAATACTACTAATAATATGGCTTTATTGGGATCAAGTTTTTCTAATCAAGTGACTGGAGAACCAATGATACTACTTATCAAAGAGTGTTAAAGAAATAGTGTGAGGCAAAGCATCCTAATTCCCCTTCAATTGTTAATATGATTATTAGCAGGCCTGCTCTGGCTTGCAGGTGTCCATAGTTTGGGCCTTCCTGCTGATACCACCATTATTTCTTTCAGGTCTGGATTCAAGAATGTGTTAATTGTGAGAACCTGTGCTCAGTTGTATAACTAGATGGGAGGAGGGAGCTAGGAGTGGATGTTAACATCTTCTGGAGAGTTCCATCAAGTGAGATCCCTGATTGGATCTGAGAGAGACCACCTGGTGCCAGAGGGCAAAAGACTATAATAAGGCTACAGGTCAGAGGGAAGACATGCTAATTTGATGCTTGTGCCATGCTAATATGCTATGCTATATCATGATGGACTGTGACATACAGAATGCTTTAGGCTACAGCTTGGACTATGATGCTGCAAGAAGGTGTGCCATCCAATATCTGATATTAACATAAGAGAAGCCAATGTTGGATCAGGCCAGTGGCCCATCCAGCCCAACACTCTGTCACACAGTGGCCAAAAACACCAGGTGCCCTCAGAAGGTCTAGCAGTGGGGGCAGGAAGCCCTCCCACTGTTGCCCCCCCCCAAGCACCAAGAAATGTATTTGATAGACTGTATTGCATAGTGATACTCCTTTTTAAATTGTTCTGTAAGCCTTTATATATACTTTACAAATGTTTGCTTTATTTGTGTACATTTAACCTCGAGGACCCACAGAGTTGGGTACTGCTCACGTAAAAAGGGGTGGTGGGTGACCCAGGGGGATCCAGCCTTAGGTCCTTGACAAATAGTTTTCTAGATATATATTGCCTCTATAAAAGAATCTACTAATAAAGCTTGGATTTATAAAAATAGAGCAGTGAGAAGCTGTCCTACAAAGTTTGTTATATGGGCTGGTTCCAAAAACAAGTTCCCTTGTATTTGAAGGGTTGTTTGTCATTCCACAAACACATTGCTGGAGATTGTTGACGGAGGTTGTGGATAAAAATACATGGAACTCTGGTAATTACAAGTGGGATGTCATATAGTTTAGCCTTCTGCAATATGTTTGCTACAAGGTTATGGATAAAACCCGTCTGGGCACAGGGAACAAGATATTTCTTCTTCCTTAAGCCCATTACCCAATAATAATACTTAGCATATTTTTAGAGTCTGATGTATTCAAATTGTTTCACATATTTTAACATGATAATCCTTGCAATGACCCTGTTGACTATTATTTATTTATTTAAAACATTTCTGTGCTGCGTTTTTGCCCAATTAAGGGTCACCAAGGCAGCAAACATTAAAACAATAAAACAAAACATCTCGACATTTGAGACATTAAAAAGCCTTAATAATTTATATTATGTGTAAATGTTTAAGACAATTAAATAAAACATGATAAACATGATATAAACACATAAAATATACAGGTAGGGAAGTAGGCTAATAAGAGCTAATGAGGAAACACCAAACCAGACAAAAAAGTCTTCATCCACTCATAAGAGACAATGATAGTGGGAGACAGACAAACCTCCCTAGGGAGGGAGCTCCAGCATTTCAGCCCCATGACTGAGAAAGCCCTTTCTCAGGTCACTGTATGACCAGCCTCAGCTGGTGAAGGCCCCTGAAGTACAGTCTCTGAAGGTGACTGGAATGGTTATAATGGTTCGTATTAGCCCTCTATTGCTGCTAGTCCATTGACTAGGTGAGGCAGAACCTTGGTTAAGGCCACCTAGTGAATGTCTGGTTAAAATTTAAATGAGCAGGCTTCTGGATCCAGTTCATTTTCTTAGCCACTGTTCAATACCAGCTGTGCTACACAAAAAACCATGTTCTGTTAAGAGATGTTGCCAAACTTAGTGACTAACCTGGTCTGATATTTTTAATTGAATTTCTTTTATGGTTTCTTGGTGCTCAGAGTAAAATTATGGTAACATCCCTCATTTACTTCATGAAAAAGTGATCTCTTGATCTTGTCTGTGTGGGGTTTTTTTTCTTGACTGCAACAAGTTCCATAAATGATCTCCACCTTCTGGTTTGGGCTGGAGACACATCCAACTGGGGCGCATTAACTCTGAAGCTGTATTTGTCTTGTGCCTTTTCCCTGAACAATCATGGCATTTGTTTCTGGTAAGGGTGATGAGAATTGTTAGCAGTCTCTGCCCTCCTTCAGGACTACAGTTCCCAAGGTTCCCTGGGGGGATGGCATGACTATAAATTTTATTTAAATCTGTAGGACAGATGGTATGCCATGAATTCTAGGAGGCCAAACTCTTAACACCAAGGCACCCTACTGTCATTTCAGCTGGGATTCTGGTGTTTGTTTGGTTTTTGACCCTGTGCTGTTTTGACTTCTTAACTATAGTTTTATTTTGATTCACTGGAATAGGGACAACACAGAAGTGCCCCCTCTAAGGATTTGAGTACACCCTTTCTTGCTGAAAAAAGCATTTCAGATAGTTCATTGTCCGTGTTTTCTATCCTCCAAAAGGCACAATTAGAAATTGTTGAACTTTTAATTGTTGTTGAAAAGTGGTTGACAAATACTGCAGATACATAAATAGGGGCAAAGCCAGGGCACAGTGGTAGAGCACCTGTTTTTCATGTAGTAACTCACAGGTTCAATCTTCAGCATCCTCAGCTGAAAATGACCATTTAGTAGATGATGTGACACCCTGTCTGACACCCTGGTGAGTCACCGCTAGTCAGAGTTGACAATAATGACCTTGAGAGACCAGTGTCTGATTCCTTAGCCCTGTACAGAGAATACACTAACAATCATGTATGCTGTATAGTTGGGTTTTCTTTCTATTTGCATAGAACAGATCTCATGTTACATTCAAAGGCTGTACTGCTGAAAATATAGTTTAGATCACTTATGTACCTAGGTACCAGTCCCTGATTTCAGTTATAAAATGTGTAAGTGTTGACTTTTTCTTACAAACAGATGTGCACATGTAAATGCAGTAGGTAAGTGTGTTGACTGTAACAGAAGAATGATGTTGCAAGGAAGAAGAAAAAGAGTTGGTTTTTATACCCCACTTTTCTCTACCCTAAGGAGTCTCAAAGTGGCTTACAATCTCTGTACCTTCTTATCCCCACAACAGTCACGTTGTGAGGCAGGTGGAGCTGAGAGAGTTCTGAGAGAACTGTGACTGGCCCATGGTCCATGAAGCTGGTCCATGGCCCATGGCTCATGAAGCAGGCTTCATGTGGAGGAGTGGGGAATCAAACCCAGCTCTCCAGATTAGAGTCTGCTGTTCTTAATGAGTACATCATGCTGGTGAGATGCTTTGGGCACCCACCAGTGAGAAAAGGAGGGTATAAATATCTAAACAAACCAAAAAGTAGGGCATAAATATCTAAATATATTTAAAATAGCTATAGAAAAATTTCCAAATTCACTTTTGCTTTTGTATATTGAAACAAAAGAGAGAATTTCAACCTTTTTTTTGCCAGCCTCCCTGCTACATTTTAGCTAGCTGGAAGCTAGGTTTTATTTCCCAACATCTCAAAAACCTTCTAACTGGCTGCCTCATGGAATGATGATTCACATCGTTAACCCCCCCCCCCCCCAAAAAAATATTTTGGAGAATGCAATTACTTGACATTCAGAAATGAGCATCAACAGACTTTCATTTTTCAAGATGCTTAGATCAATAACAAATTATTACAAAGAAATCTCATGGCAGGGAACCCCTCCTCCCTCATGAATGACAAAGCAAAGAAAAGTCACCTGCAATTCTTCATTAAGTCATATAAGAATTGTTGTACAATTAATTTAACAGAGGATGTCAACTCCCAAGGGTATGTAAACATCACTTCTGATAAATGTGACTTGCAAACATGACAATATTTCACTGAGTTATTGGCATGTTTATTGATACAAGTATCAGGTGACTGAGTACTAATTGGCAGTTCCAAATTTGCCTAATCAAGTCTCTTCCCTAGGGGCATGTAAGACCCCATTTATCTCACCGGTAACCTTCACGTTCTTAGATGACAGTGACAAGCAGAATGACATCAACAGGACCATTTTAATGCCACGGTTTCTCTACAAACTCCCAACTGCAAAGGCTTTCAGACCAGATCCCAGTTGATCCCTACACTGGGCCACTTTTACAATTATTGGGCAGTATCCAACTCAGGCAAAGTCTTGAAAAAGTCCCAATGGGACTGTCCCATGGATTTCAGTTGAGGGAAATGGACCATGTGCAAACTCTCATCCGCTAGAACCAACCTGGTCAACTGCCTGGAATATTTACTGAGTTCTAGAAGTTGCTGCCCTGACCTGGCTAGCCCAGTCTCATCAGATCTTAGAAGCTAAGCAGGGTCAGCCCTGGTTAGTATTTGGATGGGGGACCATCAAGGAAGCCCATGGTTGCTACACAGAGACAGGCAATGGCAAAACACCCCTGCATGTTTCTTGCTTTGAAATCCCCATGGGGTCACCATAAGTTGTCTTTGACTTTATGGCATTTTCTACCACCAGAAGTTGCTGACTATGAAGCTAGACAACTTACTGCCACCTAATGGTAGGAATGCCACCGTAACCTGAAGCTCCACTGGGAATCCAACATTTCCAAACTGGCAAGTAGATATGTGAAAGACCTCTAGTGAGTTTGGTGTAGTGGATAAGTCTGTGGACTCTAATCTGGGAGAACTGGGTTTGATTCCCCACTCCTCCACTTGCACCTGCTGGATGACCTCCGGCAAGCCATAGCTCTGTACCAGCTGTTCTCTCAAGGACAGTTGTCTCAGAGCTCTCTCAGCCCCACCTACCTCACAGGGTGTCTGTTGTGGAGAGGAGAAGGGAAAGGAGTTCGTAAGCTGCTCTGAGACACCAAGTGAGTGAAGGGCAGGATATAAATCCAATCTCTTCTTCTTTTTCTTCTCTATGTAAGACCCTAGAGAGCTGCTGCCAGTCTGAGGGAGCAATCCTAAGCAGATCTACTAAAAAGTAAAATCAATTTTGTTAACTGGATGTGCACAGATGCTATCAGTTCAAATGAATCAGTTGCCATTAGCATCACTGAGGACTACTTAGACAAACACTGAAGGACTGGATTTTGTTGAAGCACAACATTAATTGGTGACTGATTTAAACGATTTGTGAGAGATCTAATTGTTTATTTAAACAATTCCCAGCTGAGTGGTGGAGTAGCCAGATTGGGGGTGGGTAGTACAATTCAATCAAGGGGTGTGGGAATGCATGTGCATGAAAAGTTAATTGCACTATACTGCATGGTTAGTAATACAGTGGAAGAACCTCCCAAACACTCACAAACTGATTAATGAACTATTGAACTGATAGTCAAAACATCAGGCCTTTGTTTGCAACTGGGGAACAGGACACAAGCCAAATTGGCCAGTGTTTGATCATCCCTATTCTCAGGGGCTTGCACTATAACCCTAAGAACAACTTCCTGGAAGTCCCATTGAACAGAGTTCAGTAGGGTACTGAGCAGATCTGCTTAGGATGGCACTGTCAGGCAGGATAGTCTCCGTTCATTTTCTTACACCCTTACCTGACAGAAACTCTCAGCCTTCTTTGCCCTCAAGAAAATATTCCTTCCTCTGTAGGCCATTCTTACTTTTTGTTGTTGCTTTGGATCAGGGCTCATTTCGTAGCAGGAGCTCCTTTGCATATTAGGCCACACACCCCTAACGTAGCCAATCCTCCAAGAGCTTACAGAGCTCTTCTTACAGGGGTTACTGTAAGCTCTTGAAGGTTTGGCTATATCAGGGGTGTGTGGCCTAATATGCGAAGGATAATTTACAAAGCCATCTTTTTCTGGATGGCTGGAGAGTCCTCCAAGTGTCCTCAGAAAGTCCTGCCTTTTCAGCTGGCCTAGTTTCTATTGCTGTTGTGATTATAATGGATTCCTGCTGCTTCACTATGCAGGGCTTCTTCTTTTCTTTTTCTTTTTCTTTGAAAAAGAGGTGGTGGAACTCTCAAGAGGGAAATGAAGTTTTCAATCTGTGTACTGAAAACTCATGAACTTTTAAACATTTTTAAAGAATTTTGTTAAAGATGTTCCAGAACTCTGTTCTGGCGCATTCCCCCAGGAAAAAAAATGCCCTGCTATGAGAAGTGTCAAGTTGGGGCCCCTGAACATTGAGGGGAGGGAATAATTTGGAAATGCCAAGCTACCCCTCCAAATCTCCCTGTTCTAGGATTCTCTGGACTCTCGGGGACTCAAAAAGAACGATTTCTTTCATTTTGCCTTGGTAACTGACAGTCAACTGTCCTCAACATTTTGTACTCCCAGAGCCAAATCACTCCTCATCAGGATGTTGGTTAGCCTCCCCCCCAATTTTCTTTCGGTAAATTTCCAAGTTATATTTTTCTGTATACCTAAGAAGTCCCCTGAGTATGTAGAATTCCCTGCTCTGCCTGTGGATGACCCAGTTTTGATGCTTTCATTGTAATAATTTGAGACTCACTAACTACTATTAGATATAATGACAGGTAGGGAAGCCTGTAAGAAATCAAAGGAAAGGTGAAATAATATGGCAATCTTACCTAGCCATCAAAACATTCTTCTCTGGAAGTCTCCAGAAGCAAGTTGATTTATTTCCCCCAACCCTTGAACTGAAATGTAACAGTTCTCAACATTCCATCCTTTCTGGAGTATTTTCAGCACTCATCAGGCTGTTTTTGAGAGTTATGTTTCTCTTTCACTAATTTACAGCGTCATATTTTTCTGCACACTTAGGGAGCCATCAGAACAGATACAGATCCAAATCTTTTTCTGTAGGTGGCCCCAGTGTGTGGTTTTCATAATCCACACATGGCCAGTTATTTTACTATTAGATACAATGACTGGAAACATTAAAAAAAAACAATTTTTGGTTCTCCAAACACAGTATTGTCTTCCCCCTTAGCTTTCTGGTAATGGCTGTACTACCCATGCCAGTGAAGTGGTTCAGGGGGGTAACATGTGCAGGCTTATATGCAAACATCTGGAACTTATATTGTATTTTGTTCTGTGTTCTCGTAGATTTCCTTCATTTGCGAGCATCCAATAGAATCTCATACAGAAAGAAGGGTCAAGAGGTTCTGGAAGTGGCATTGGTATCTATTTATAGATGATGTGTGTTTTTTGGCAGCGGCACACAGCAGAGTGTTTGCACATGTTGCATAGATCATGTGTTAGCTACAGGCCTATATTATTATGGACTATTAGTCCATCGTGCTAATGAAAGCTTTAATCAGTCCATGCATATTGAAAATGGATTTTAATTGCAGACTTTTGAGGATGTTTAATGACACAGACACAGTTGCAAACTAGCTAAGTATCTCCCCTTGACAAAGGTAATAAGATTAAAGTTATTTCTTCAAGTATATAATTTATAGGGTTTCCTCCTGAGAAACTGCTAAAGCTTCAAAATACTGGCAGTCAGCAGTGCATCGAGTCAACAACCAGAACACTGGGGTTCTTTACCTGGCTTCTGAGTTGCTACCATGAAAACTTAACAGATGTTGAAGATATGGGTGCACTAGGTAGAGAATGAAGCGCTGGCCAGCTACACAACTAACTCTCTTTTTAAAGTCACTTACAGGAAGACCTGTGACTGACAAGGGCAATAGACAATGTTTGAGGAACAGGGGAGGCCCAAACTCTAATGAAATGGTACCACCTTAGATTGTACCAGTTTCTGAGGCAGCTTTATGTCTCACACCATCTCCTATAATCCACCTTTTCAGGAAACCTTGAGCAGGTTCTGGAGAAGCAGCATACAATTTTGCTAAGCTAAGTATATAAGAAGAACATAAGAGAAGCCAATGTTGGATCAGGCCAATGGCCCATCCAGTCCAATACTCTGTCACACAGTGGCCAAAACTACCAGGTGCCATCAGGAGGTCCACCAGTGGGGCCAGGACACTAGAAGCCCTCCCTCTGTTGCCCCCCCCCCCCAGCACCAAGAGCATCACTTGCCCCTGACCAAGAGTTCCTGTCTATACCTTGTGGCTAATAGCCACTGATGGACCTCTGCTCCATATGTTTGTCATATGGAGTAGTTACTGAACAAGTGTTTACTAGCTGTATTCATGAAGCTTTGGAGAAAGGCAAGGAGCAGACATGATCTCAGTGTGCCAGCTGACACACTGACATCATATCTGGATGTGGTCAACACATCACACAATGTCATTTCCACCACCACCACCACCACCACACCAGCCTGGACATGTGGAAGTTGGGAGGGATGGACTGTCAAGAGACTGGCCACCAAAGCTGGCAAGTGGCTTGTTTTGGTGTGTAGGAGCTTCAGGAGAGAACCATCAATGCAGCTAGAACATGGCCAGCTTGTTTTTGATGCCACCAACTCTCTTCATCAAAAAGCGAAGCCACTGTTCAGCTTCAGCTGCACGTGCAGTTCTATATTGATTGGACTTTTTTGCCATCAAGTTGCAGCCAATTCATGGCAGTCCTGTAGGGTTTTCAAAGCAAGATACTTCAGAGGTGGTTTGTTGTTGCCTGCCTCTGCATCACAACTTTGGTATTCCTTGGTGGTGTCCCATCAAAATACTAACCAGAGCTGACTCTGCTTAGCTTCTGAGATCTGATAAGATCAGGCTAGCTTGAGCCATCCAGGTGGGGGCCTGAATGGACATGACTCACCTTTAAATGCTCATCATAGTGGACATCATACTGGATTACTTTAAATCTTCATAATGCTCTCTTCTGACATGTCCATTTGTACCAGGAGGCTGGCACCTGTATGTATCAAGTGTGTGTTGTTCCCAGTATGTGTGGTCACCATGTTGTGTGAACAGAAACACTAGCCACACTTAGTGTGCATCTTGGAAATTCCCAATTGTGTCTCCAACTCAGTAATTAGATTAGGAATTGGACTGTGTTCTTTACAATCAATCATATGAAATATGCCATTAAGATGTGGTTAAAAATATTCTCATTAGAACCCCCAAGGCAACTAATACATCTAATGAGGCAAGACTTATTTTTAATCACCAAGAGTTAATGCCTTCTTTGACAAATTGTGTGAACTGGGATTTTCGTTAGATGATCATCTATTCAATTACTATTCTGATCACCTATTGAAAACAATAACAGAAGCAATTTTATCACATGATTGGACTGAGTTACATACTGATTCATACAGGAAGTGTTCTCCTTTGGGTTATGGCTAAATCCCTTTACAGTCGCTAATTACTTGGTTACTATAAAAAATCCCAAACACAGATGTTTAATTTTTTTGGCAAGATGGAATTCACTCCAAACAGCAGAATACACAGGAAGGCTTAAAGGTATTTATTCCCTGGGTTGAAAGAAATTGGTCTTGTGCGATATTCCCTCTAAACTGAGTTAGTGTGAGCTAGCTCACAATTTTTTAGCCTCTGGCTCACACATTTTTGTCTTAGCTCAGGAAGGATGGCTCCAGAGCAAATTAATTAATGCAGTAGCCACATTGCTCACTCACAACTTTAATGCCACTAGCTCAAAAAGTAGAATTTTTGCTCATGAGATGCCACAGTTAGAGGTAGCATTTCTTGTGCATCTGGAGCAATTGAAACCATCTCGCATGAGCTGTTACACTGTCCTTTGTTGAAGCTAGGCGTGATATATTGGGATCTCTTGTCAACTCTTACATTCATTGCTCCGGTAATTACATTATTCTGAAATTGTTATTTTCAAATGACGTGGGCTGGGCTGAAAGCTGATGCTAGATTTCTTGCATATGTTCTGAAATGATTTCAGTATTTTTTAAATTGATTTGATCTGTTTCCATTTTATCCATAATCCCACCAACCTATGGTTGAAGGGATTCAAAATGAAATAAAGATTTTTAAATATCTGAGTAAATATTGTACATGCAGTCTCGACCCCCAGTAAATCCACTGACCAGTTCACATGTACTAAAGCTGTACACACGTGCTAAATAAGTCTTGTGCTCCTGTTTAGACAACATGGTGACCGCGCCTATCAGGAGCACCTCACTCCTGATACAGCTGCCAGACTCCTGATACATGTGGGCATAATATCTGGAAATGGAAGATTTTCAGCTACAAATGTATGTTACATCGTTAACCATGGACAGTTAACCAAAGACAGTTGGACCTCATGAGCAGCTCAAGTATGGACTCTCACCTGTATGGAAACCAATGGAACAGTAAACCATAGGTATGTGCAATTAATAAAGGTAAGGTAAATGTTTCCCTTGCTTTAAAACCAGTCGAATACAACCCTAGGGATGCGGTACTCATCTCCATTTCCAAGCTGAAGAGCCAGCGCTGTCTGAAGATGTTTCCACGGTCATGTGGCCAGCATGACTAGAGGCTGAGGCACACAGACCACTTTTACCTTCCCACTGAAGTGGTACCTATTTATCTACTTGCAATTTCTTGCTTTCAAACTGCTAGATTGGCTGGAGCTGGGAACAGAGACAGGAGCTCACTCCGTCATGCAGCACTCAGGTCTTGAACTGCTGAACTACCGACTGTCCGGTCTGCAGTTCAGCATCTTAACCGCTTGAGCCACTGCAGCCCCATATGTGCATTTAGAGATGCTCAAACCTGACCAATTCCTGGTTCAGGTCCTTTAATCTTCAAAGAGCCCTGCTTCATCTCTCCTGTAGTTCCCCCCCCCCCCCCCCAGTCCTCATTCAGCAATTTTGCCAAAGTTTAGACATCTGTTTAAGCACTTTCCTCATTGATTGCAATGTTTCTTGATGTGCAAATTGCATCAACTTGTGCATAATTAAAGACGGAAACCTTTGGGGAAAAGGAAATAATATAAAGCTGACTGTAAAATCCTTTCCAAATATTTTCCAAACTAGGGAACATAGGGTGGAGCTCTTATCTCCCTCTTAATTTACAACCCTTGACTAAACACTGGCTAGTCACTGTGAGTCCTCAGCATTACTAAAAGAATGACCACCAACTACGAAGGGTGCGTTTTTTTAATGCTAATTTTGATTTACGTGGTTCATGATTGTTCAAATAATGAAGAAAAATGAAGCCAGCATGCCCATTCTCAAAGAAACCTCAGCAGTTCAGCGTACAGCATTGTCCTCCCCTGTTCCTTTTAATCATCACAACAACCCTGTGAGGTAGGGTAGGTTGAAGGGGAGTGACTTGCCCAAGAGCACCCAGCAAACTTCCATGGTAGCAGGGGGAGTTAAACTGGGTTCTCCCAGATCCTTGTTAGATACTCTAACCACACTGGCCTTGCTACACTGCTACAATGAGGTAGCAAAGTTTGCAGCGGGCTGTTTTAAGGATAGAAAATCTGAACCTGACTGTGAAAGGCTTTCCTTTAGCCAGACATTTCTACAACAGTGGCAGAACCCTATCTTCTTATTTACCTAGTACATTTTGACCCCATCCATCCTCCATGTTGCTCATGGTGGCACATATGGTTCATCTCCACTTTATCCTCACATTACCCCAGAGGGAAGTGGGGCTGAGTGAGTGACTAACCCAAGGTTACACAGGAAGCTTTAGGTCCTGATAGAGACCTGAATTCCACTTGGGTAGCCATTTTAGTCTATCATACCAAAACAAAATGAAACTCCAGGGGCAACTTAAAGACTAACAACACTTATTCCAAGGTGGGTAGCCGTGTTGGTCTGAAGCAACACAACAAAGTTAAATTCCAATGGTACCTTTAAGACCAGCTTCATCAGACATGAAAGCTCACAGCTTGAATAAAACTTTGTTGATCTTAAAGGGGCCACTGGACATTTATTCCAGTATGAGCTTTCACGGGACAGAGCTCCCTTCTTCAGATACAATGCCAAGCAAAAAAAACTTGGTTATCTCATTACAGAAATTACACAAACAGAAAATTATTGAAGGGGAGGGGAAAAAGAGGAGAAAGCTGAGGGGAGACAGGCCTAGTGTCATAAATCAGGTGAGTCTGTCTGTGTGGGCAGGTTGTCCAGACTGTACTCTAAGGCTTCTCAATGACCCTCCTGTAACCTTAAGCTCCACTGAGAAGACATAGCTGGGTTGTAATGCACCCATTCAGGAGATATTCTGTATCATCAATATAACAAAATAATAACTGGGCCAACTGCTTCAAAAAGCTACTTAATTCCCTAGCTAAGAACAACAAGCATCAATAATGGGTTTTTTTTTCCTGCTGAAGCTTGTCTGTAAATTGAACATGTTCAGCAGCTGCAGATTTGTCCTCATCGGAAAAGAATCCACTCAAACCGTGGGACTTTGTGTTCAATCTATTACTTTTATCCTGCCCTGCCCTGAAAGAAATCAGTGCTACATACATGATCGTCTTCTCTTCTCGTCCCTTCCCTTCCATTTGTCCTTGCAACAACCATGTGAGAGTGACTGGCGCAGGGTCAAACAGCAAGCTTCATGGAAGAGTGGGATCTGGGCAGGCTTGTCAGACTTCCTGCTCTGGTGGGAGCCTTCAGGCCAGCAAGCCTCATTGCCTGCAGTCACTCCAAGGGACAGCGGGATAAAAATAAAATAAACAAAGCGATGCCACTGACAATGTTGTCCTTTCTGGGTAAAACCCAGGGCTATTTTTGGGCAGGAACGCACAGGAACAGAGTTCTGGCTGGCTTCCGAGTTGGCCACACCTACAGTCTCCCTCCCCCTTGGGTTCCCCAGGCGCCTCGCAAGCTGTTAGGTGCCTGGGGAAGCCAAGCCAATCCAGGGAGGGGAGGCAGTTTAAACTGCCTCCCCTCCTCGGGTTCCTCATGTGCCCCGCAAGCCGTGGGGCACCTGGGGAAGCCGATCCTGGGAGGGAGCTGCACTGTCAGGGGGGTGGCCTAATATGCTAATTAGTTTCTGCTGTTGGGTGTGGCCTACTATGGTAATGAGTTCCTGCTGGGCTTTTTCTACAAAAAAAGCCCTGGTAAAACCCATTCCTAGGGCAGCTCTGGGAATCGCTGGAAACTCTTTGGGAATGTCACACACACTCCCTATGTCCTTGCCCCTCAGCCCTCCCACTGGTTTCCAGGATCAGATTCAAGGTTTTGGTGCTTACCTTTAAAGCCCTTAATAGTCACAGATCTACATAAGGAACCATAGATGGGAACTCTCAGTCTGGGGCAAGTGATGCTCTGTATTCTTGGTGCTTGGGGGGCAGCAGTGGGAGGGCTTCTAGTGTTCTGGCCCCACTGCTGGACCTCCTGATGGCACCTGGTATTTTTGGCCACTGTGTGACAGAGTGTTGGACTGGATGGGCCTAGGGTTGCCAAGTCCAGGTTGGAAAATACCTGGGGACTTTGGGGGTGGAGCCTGGAGAAGGTGGGGTTTGGGGAGGGGAGGGGCCTCAGCATGGTACAATGCCATAGAATCCACCCTTCAAAACAGCCATTTTCTCCAGGGGAGCTGATCTCTGTCAGCTGGAGATCAGTTGTAAAAGCGGGAGATCCCCAGGCCCCAACTGGAGGCTGGCAACCCTAGATGGGCCTGATCCAACATTGGCTTCTCTTATGTTCTTATGTACATACATTTGGGACCACCTCTCCCAGCGTGTCCCCCAAAGAGCATTAAGATCAGTGGATAAGAACCTTCTGGTGTTCTCCAACCCAAAAGATATCTGACTACCATGGGCCAGGGCCTTTTCTGTCCTGGCTTCAGCCTGCTGGTACTTTCTGTCGAGTGATATCTGTGCCCTGTCTGATCTATTAAAGTTTCGCAGGGCATGTAAAGCAAAGATGTTCTGTCAAGCCTTTGGCTGATGCCAGGGATGGTTCCTTACATCGGCCTAGTACCCTCCCCCTCCCACCATGACTAAATACTAGCAATGCCATCTTTTTTAAAAAAAAGTTTAAATGTTCTGAATATTTAAAATATTGTATTTCTATTGTTTTAACTTATTTTGCACTTTGTTGAATCAAATTGTAGTGAACCGCCCTGAGCCCTGCGCAAGCGGGGAAGGGTGGTCAAAAACCCCTAGGTCTAAGGTTGCTGACAGCCCAGGAGAAAAATGTCCTGTCTCTTTAATACAGGTTTGTTTGTTTGTTTGTTAAAAAGGAAACAGGCAATGGAAGTTTTCCCCAGTTTGGAGATAAATAGCATCACCAGGTAAATTACATCCCCGTTGAGGAAAACATTATCTGAGTATGTTCAGAAGCTCTTCGGTCTTGTTCAGCCCTTTGTGAACAACAGGTCTGACACCTGTACATTACCGGTATATTCTATGAAGACTAGGGTTGCCAAGTCTGGGTTGGAAAATACCTGGAGACTTTGGGGGTGGAGCCAGGAGAGGGTGGGGTTTGGGGAAGGGAGGGGCCTCAGCATAGTACAATGCCATAGAGTACACCCTCCAAAGCAGCCATTTTCTCCAGGGGAGCTGATCTCTGTCAGCTGGGGATCAGTTGTAAAAGCGGGAGATCCCCAGGCCCCACCTGGAGGCTGGCAACCCTAATGAAGACATAAATTAGAATGCCTGCCCTCTTTCATTCCCCCCCCCCGAATAGCTGGACTGTAGAGAAAAAGGAAACCATGGCAGGGGTGAAGAAAAGAGTTCAGTTTGGCAGCTTTCCTCAGAGTTAGCCTACAGCCGAGCAGCTGTGTGAATACGCAGCAACAGACTCTGCCTGGTCTGGGAGGGCGTGGTGCAGAACACAGCTAAATAAAAGGTATGAGTCTCCTGGGAGTAAACGAGAAGGGGTGGGAGAATAAGGCAAAAACCACCCTCCAGAGCATACAGTCAACTTATTTTGAAACCAAGGAGCAAGATGGCAGCGGAAAGTGTCAGGAGTCCCGTAATTTGGGCCTGCAGCAATTTGCAACAGAGCTCTGTGGGAATAAAGGTGACTTAGCAGGCCTGGACACTGGTGAGAGGTATATTTCCCTTTGTGATAGAACCAGACTGTGCATATGTGTGAAGCCTCTCTTTGTCTGAGTTAGAAGCTTCTCTCGTGTCTGACTTCTCCCTGTCTTCCTGTGCCTTTGTTCTCTCTCTCTTTCCTCCTGGGCTTTGCAAGAGGAAAGATGCTTCTGTGGATCTCTCCTGTGCAAGCAAGCCAGGACCACAGTTATGATCTCATACTGGCAAGCATGTGCTGCTGGATTAGCTAGCCACTTCTCACAGGGAACAGTATTATTCCATTCTTTCCCGGCTGCAATTTTGCTATTATTTATCGATAGAAATGCCCAGTAAGCTCTGCCAGTCTGAGGCCGAAAGCTCCAACTAAGGCTGCTAAGAGCCGCCATGGGCCTCCAGGCAAAAATTCCATCTTGGCCCCCGTGACCCTCATAGAAAACAAATATCACAATGAAACAAATCACTTGGCTTTGGGTCGCTGCAAGCAGAATAATGATTGCAATAGGGCACCATGCAAAAAGACCAGAAAACCTAACAGACCAGAAGCAAGCAGAATTAGGAAGACTTTCCAGCCAAGGGCCCAGCCAGAACACTGAAGCACACTGTCCGTTAAGCACAGGTGAGACAGAAGTTACCTGGGAACAAACCCCATTGAATAAAGTCAGACATCAGCCTCTCAAAAAGTGAAAAAAATATAGGTGAACTCTGGCAGTGAGGCAGAAAACATTCTCTTCATAAGCCTTTATATTTATTGGTGTTGCCAGCTTTGGGTTGGGAAATACCTGGAGATTTTTTGGGGGGTGGAGCCTGAGAAGGGCTGGGTTTGGGGAGGGGAGGGACTTCGATGGGGTATAATACCACAGAGTCCACCTTCCAAAGCAGCCATTTTCTCCAGGGGAACTGATCTTTGTTGCTTCAATCCCAGGAGGTCTCCAGTAGGGCTGCCAAGTCAGCCCAGGGGGCGGGGGATCCCCCGCTACAGGGGTTCCCGATCCGCCGGCCAGCATTCGGCCGGCGGGGGAAACCCCACCCCTGAGGTCGTCCAGCCTGGACGACCTCCCTCACGTAATGATGTCACCTGGAAGTGACGCCATCATGTTGGGGGTGTTGCCAGAACGACGCTCTGGCAATCGCCCCAAAACTCTATGATACCATAGAGTTTTGGGGCGATTGCCAGAGCATCGCCCTGGCAATGCCCCCAACGTGCTGACATCACTTCCGGTGACGCTGCCCGGCGTGCGCGCAAAGAGCACGCACTGGGGAAGCTCCCGGCCAGCAGAGCTTTCCCCCCCGCCGGTAAGTTTCTTACACTTGGCAACCCTAGTCTCCAGCCACGAGCCTTAATATTTATATATATTTCATAATTATGTAAAAGAAGCATGGGCAGCTTTCCTCACCTTTTCCCAGCTATTCTTGCCAAAAATGCCTTCCTTTTCTATTTATTAAAGAGTCTCAGAACTCCCCTGTTCTCTTTGTATCAGCCCCTAACGATTCCCTGCATCAGCTATGGTGCCTCTTACTATTTCTCTATATAACCACATGTCCAGTTTTGTAATTTTTTATTTATACACACACACACACACACACACACATATATATAAATCTACCAATATAGAATACACTTCTTAGACCTGATGAGGTGGGCCACAGTTGAAATAGCAAAGTTGCATTCACTGAAGGACAAGCATCAGTTATAATACAGTTATAAAACCTATGGCTTATATAATACAATTATAAAATAAAATGCAATACAATTATAAAACCTGCTGCTTATTGCTTGTTTAGTGTAGTATTTAATATGTAATTAAAATCACAGCTATTTGGGGTCAGGAGTAGTTCTAGCTTTTTATCTCAAGACTTAATATGTGTTTTAACTAAGTTTAAACAAGATGTGTTTTAAAACCACAAACACAAACTATATTCACATATTAAAACTAGAATATTGTTTGCTTTGATATGTATTGGAATTCAAGGCATTCACCATTCCACCCTCATGACAATTAAAACCTATTAATAAAGATCACAGTGCATGTTAAGTGTGAGTGTTTGTGGGAAAGGGGAATCACCCTTTTGCTACTTTGAAAGATTGCTGGGAAATGCTAACTTGACACCCCATCCCCTTTCTGTTCATAAAAAGACTGCAAAATGGGGGGGGGGGGGGGGAGAGAATAATTAAAAGGTGGGAGGAGAAAGGAATTAAGACTGAGGAGCTTAGCAACATCCCATGTTTGCCTCAGCCTTATTGTATTTTGAATCCAAGGAGAACTTTCTTTTAAAACTGCTGCTAAAAAAGCTGGCAAATGGCACCCGAAAGTCAGAGCTTCTGGCAGTTTGCTCTGCCTTGCCTGTGCCTCTAGCGGCTGTAGTGCAGAACTGCACTAAAAGTAAAACAAACTGAAAGGCATTTGCTGAATGCAGGATGATTCCGGCTTCATGAGACCTCACACTGGCTTGGGCCCCAGGAATTTTGTACCCCCTGTCCCCCTTTTTCAGTGGCCCTGGCTCCAACCAGCAAATTGCCTGGGGAAGAGGAGAAGGAGGGGTAGGAGCAGGCAACTTCCCATGCTGTGCATGTCTCTCTGCATGTGTTTGGAGCAGAGGTGGCTGCAGGACAGGGAAACTTCCACCAAGGAACAATCTTTCCCAGCCGTTAGGGCTGTAAGTATATTAGCATTGCCTTGACTTGCCATCGACTTGAAGGCTGCTTCTTGGGGGTTGTTTGGGGGGGGGACAGTGGGAGGGCTTCTGGTGTCCTGGCCCCACTGGTGGACCGCCTGTTGGCACCAGGTATTTTTGGCCACTGTATGACAGAGTGTTGGACTGGATGGGCCACTGGCCTAATCCAATATTGGCTTCTCTTATGTTCTTCAAAGTCTTCTCCCACCCTGACTTTCTTCTTCCAACTCTCCTAGTATCACAGGAGGCAAGTGAAAAAGCCACACGTGGCTCCCAAGTTATAGACTTGAGTATTATTGCCCTTGAGGTTTGCCACGCCTACCTTGCTGTCTTAGGGTACCAGTGCCAAACATTTCTGTTTATCCAGCCTTCTAATTAATGAGTTTTTATACACAGTTTTATAATGTGCTTTTAGTCTGAAAACTGTTATTTTAAGATGCTCAATGTTTTTTATGCTCTGGCTGGGCTTTTTAATTCTGGGTTTTCTTAGTAACTTTTAATGCTTTATGTTTCTATTATGTTTATTTCATATGCTGCCTTGGACAGGTTCTGGCTGGAGAGGCAACATTCTTATATTCTTAACAAACCCTGTTTTCTAATTTAATAAATGAATTGATACTCCCTGAGTGACAGGTGCAACTGCTTGGGTGAATAATATGTCCTTGGTTCAGCCATGTACTTACTTTGAAAGATGTTTAACCATCAGCAATTAGCGACCGGAGTCTATCTCCCTGTAACACTGTGACACTGTGGATAGTGTTTTTGATTATTCCCAGAAGCCTTGATATTGGTCAAGGTTAAACAAGCAAAGGCTTCTGAAGAGATTAGCTCAAACCAAATATTTACTCAATCAGATATAGAGAAATACGTTTCACACAGTTAAGACTCACATTGCAATCAATTTCACAATCCTTAATATAGTTCTTAGAACCTGGGCCATGTATTATACTATGACTCTCTCTCTCTCTCTGTATAGAGAAAGAGAATTTATGTCCCATTGAAGGAGTATCCATAAAACTTGGGAATGAATTCTTTGCATTTAGTATGCACGTGGCATTGTGTGTGTAATGTGCTGCCAAGTCGCAGCCAACTTATGGCAACCCCAGAGGATTTTCAAGGCAAGTGAATCATAGAATCATAGAGATGGAAGGGACCTCCAGGGTCATCTAGTCCAACCCCCTGCACAATGCAGGAAATTCACAAATACCTCCCCCTCCACACTCACAGTGACCACTGTTCCATGCCCAGAAGATGACAAAAAAAAATCTCCAGGATCCCTGGCCAATCTGGCCTGGAGAAAAATTGCCTCCAGACCCCAAAGTGGTGATCAGCGTTTCCCTGGGTGTGTAAGAAGAAGAGAAGAAGAAGGGATTGGACTTATACGCTGCCCTTCACTCAGAGTGGCTTACAAACTGTTTCCCTTCCCCTCCCCACAACAGATACCCTGTGAGGTAGGCGGGGCTGAGAGAGCTCTTTCAAGAACTGCCCTTTCAAGGACAGCTCTTGTCAGAACTACGGCTTGCCAAAGGTCATCCAGCAGCTGCAAGTGGAGGAGTGGGGAATCAGACTTGGTTCTCCCAGGTTAGAGTCTGCATACTTAACCAATACACCAAACTGGCCACAAGAACTAAGCACTGAGGCAAACCCTCCTGCCCTGCCCCTCATCTGCCTAAGTTCACCGAATCTGCATTGCTGTCAGATGGCCATCTAGCCTCTGTGAAAACCTCCAAAGGAGGAGAGCCCACCACCTCCTAAGGAAGCTGAGTGGTTTGCCATGACATTCCTCTGCAAAGTTTTCCTTGGTGGTCTCCCATCCGAGTAACAGCCTGCTTAGCTTCTGATATATGATGAGATCAGGCTATGCTGTACCATTCCACATCTCACACATGGCATTGCTTGTACTATATTTAATATTTCCACCTGACCCAAATTAGAGTTTCCAGCTGACCTAGAGAAAAATGCCCTTTCCCTTTAACCAAGGCTTAATGTATGGAAAGGGGCAAGTGAAGCTTTTACTGTCAGGGAGATAAATTACACTGCCTGGTAAATAACATCCCATTAAGCCTCTAACAGAAGAACAGGACACTGTTTCTCCAGGCCATCTGGCAACTGTAGGCACAATACTGTGCAACAGATAATCTGAGAAAAATATCTGATGGACAATGGTTTGGTTTCCAGTTAGGGAAGTCAAAGAAGTCTCATGAGTAGAGCTGCCAACTCTGAGTTGGGAAATTTTGGGGGGTGGAGCCTGTGGAGGGTGGGGTTTGGGGAAGGGAGGAACTGCAACACAATATAATGCGACAGAGTCCACCTTACAAAGCAGCCATTTTCTACAGCTGGATTGATCTGTGTCACTTGGAGATCACTTGTAATCCCAGGAGATCTCCAGCCACCACTCCAAGGTTGAAAAACCTAGTCATTATGGAAGGCCAAAGTTCTCAGAACTACCTTTGAATATAGTAGGGTTGCCAGCCTCCAGGTGGGGCCTGGGGATCTCCTGCTTTTGCAACTGATCTCCAGCTGACAGAGATCAGCTCCCCTGGAGAAAATGGCTGATTTGAAGGGTGGACTCTATAACATTGTACTATGCAAAGGCCCGTCCCCTCCCCAAACCCCTCCCTCTCCTGGCTCCACCCCCAAAGTCTCCAGTTATTTTCCAACTCAGACCTGGCAACCATAGAATTTAGTCAGGATCAGATTGCAAAAAAGTAGTACATGTTAACATTTATTATTGTTCTCCCATTTCACAATAACTACACCAGTGAATTCACTGTAAAAAGTTTCCTTGAAAACAGTATTTTTAAATATTTCTAGGATTCTTTTTCATTCTATATAATTTGCCTTGTTGCTGTTGGAAACATTCATTTTAACGAAAGCACAGAGAGTGAAAGATACAACTCAATTGGAGATTGGTTTACAAAACAGTTTCAAAACACTGCACATTTAATAAGGTTTGATCTTGCAGCACCACAAAAATGCAAAGTGGAGAGAAACCACTTGCCACTAACACTTCTGAACAATCCCATTGGACTTCATGGCGCTGTTGTAGGGCCAGCGGGTTGTAGAATGTTGTAACCACATCTCTCTGTAAGAATGGAGTAGCTCCTATCTTCTGGGCCACAGACATTATGAAAGAAATTCAGGATGAGGGGGAAAAGAGAAACAAGACAGGCAACATACTGCATGCTGGGAAATTCCAAGGTGTACCAAATTAGCCTGGGCCCTCAGTCACAAGCCACAGAGCTCCTTTAGCTCCTCCAAGGTGTCTATTTATGCTGAACAGGATTTAGTCTGACTGAGAGAGCCAGTTTGGTGTAGTGGTTAAGTGCGCGGACTCTAATCTGGGAGAACCGGGTTTGATTCCCCACTCCTCCACTTGTACCTGCCGGAGGACCTTGGGCAAGCCATAGCTCTGTACCAGCTGTTGTCTCAAGGACAGTTGTCTCAGAGCTTCTCAGCCCCACCTACCTCACAGGGTGTCTGTCGTGGGGAGGGGAAGGGAAAGGAGTTTGTAAGCCACTCTGAGACTACAAGTGAGTGAAGGGCGGGATATAAATCCAATCTCTTCTTCTTCTTCTCTTTAAATAGCCAGTCCTCCCTGTTTTCTCTAAGCCTCCCTGTTTTATGTTTTTCCCCAAATTTCAAAAAGAGGTTTGCCATACAGAGCCAAACCTGAAAGGGGAGAGGTCTGCACAAAAGATGTGCACAGCTGATAAAGTCCTTTACTGAGCTGTGATTTATATGACACAATGTGTAACACAAATTTGATTCAGAGTGCTCCCCCCCCCCCCCCCCCCGGGCTCCCTTGCTTTGCAAGTCCTACACACTTGCATAACATTGACCATGGGGGTGGAGAATATAAACAGAGACTTAGACAAGCTTAACAGTGCTAATGATGAGCTAACAATGTGATTGTTTTCTGTTTTTCCCCTTCCCGTAGTAGCCCCCTGAGACCTCCAAAATGCTAGGAGTTGCAGGATCTGCATCAACAAAAAGGCATGTTGCCCTGCGGACTGCAGTGAGGAGGAGCTGGCCCAGATTTATTCATTTATTTGTTATTGCTTCCCCCCCCCCCTCTCCAGTCACAGATGAGTTGATTCACAGCTACCCCATGGGGTTTTCAAGGCAGGAGACATTCAGAGATGGTTTCCTGCCTCTATGTCACAACCCTGGATTTCACTGGTGGTCTCCCTGCCTTTCTCCCAGTGGTGACACAAAGTGGCTTCTCCTTCTCCTGTTTATTCTGACAGTAATCCTGTGAAGTGCTTTAGGCTGAGAGGAAGTGACTGGCCCAGGGGCATCCAGCAAGTTTCCATGGCAAAGTGGCCCAGATCCTAGTCTAACACTCCAACATCACACTGGCTGTCCCCTTCCTCTTTTATTACTGGTGCTTCCACTGTTATGAGAAATCTCTATTTCACCACCCTCCATTCTGCCTTTGGGTGCCATTACTTCCTGTTTACCACAAGTCACTGGAGTGACAGCAGTAAGCCTATGGATCCTATGGATCCATTCAACTAGCAGCTGACAAAAGAGCATCTGACATTGGGGGAGACTCTCTTGTGTTGGAGGAAAGTGCTATTGCTTAAAGGAAGGGATCTACAGGACCCAGCCCATTGCTTCCTGCATTCCTTCTGAGGTGGCTTCAGAAATCATTGCGAGTGACATGGTACCACCACAAAGTGACTTCAGAAAAGCTTCCTGTCTTCAGTGTACCATGTGATGAATAAAGAAAAAAAACAAAATGGTGACCAGCAGAAGTGGTGTGCACAATGACCACTACTGGTAAATGTTGTGAATTATTTTCCCTCTGGTCCTGCCAGCTTCGCAAACAGAATGGTGAAGTTCGGGAAGCATTTTCACTCAGAATTAATATCAAGACATGTGTTACACTCCAGTCAAGGAAAAGACAGAATGAATAGAAAATGCTGATGTTTATTTCTTAAGAACATGCCAAACATGAACTAAAACACTATCAGAACCCAAATTACTTCAGCAGTAAAGTCTGCTAGCTGCCATCACAAACTTTTTATTTGGGAGATTTCTGTTTTGGGGTGGGGTCTGGGGAGAGGTGAGACTTCAGTGGGGTATAATGCCATAGAGTCCATCTTCCAAAGCCATCATTTTCTCCAGGGAATCTGATCTCTGTCACATGGAGATGAGCTGTAATCCGTCCTAGGAGATCTTCAGCTACCACCTGAAGACTGGCAAGTGGGAGGGTGTTCCAGAGGTGTAGTGCCACCACAGAACATGCCCTCAGTTGCCACTAGGGTTGCCAACCTTGAGGTGGTGGCTGGTGGTCTCTCACTGTTACAACTGATCTCCAGGCATCCGAGATCAGATCACCTGGAGAAAATGGCCTCTGTGGAAGGTGGACTTTATGGCATTATGCCTCATTGAATTCCTTCCCTCCCCAAACCCTGCCCTCCTCAGGCTCCATCCTCAAAATCTCCAGGTATTTCCTAACCCACATCTGGCAATTCTAGTTGCCACTCATCTCACCTCTGAAGGTGGACCAAAGAAAGCAGGGCTTGTGAGGCAGATATTAACTGCAGGCTGGATAGGGCTATACATGATCACTAAGACACTACACAGTGCGCAGCCTGCCATTTCACATGCTGAGGGTATATTCTGAACCATGGCACCAGATTCTAGGTCAGTTGCCTGTTTATAAAAAATGAAAACAAACACCTTTTGAGTCAATGGCTATTGAGAGTCATTGAATACACACAGAGATGAACATCAGGATAAAGGAGGTTTGCATAGGCTGTAATCCTTAGTATGAGAATAGTGATGTTTCCAAGCATGTCCTGAATTTCATCAATGAAAAACTGGAAGATATGTAACCTAGGCAATGTGAGGTGACGTGAAAGTTCTTTCTGTGATGTTTGAGCTATTCACATTAGCTTGCCAGTTTTGCAATAATTATGTGATGAGCATACATGTGAGATGGTATAGGTACTGACCAATGCATGCTGACCTTTTCTTTAAAATGTGGTTTTAAACCAACCAAACAAAAGTATATGGCTGCATGACTGGGGAATCACAATATGAGAATCTGAGCTTGTTTTTCCCCAGTTGAAGTCAAGGGCCTTATCCAATTGAAATTTGAGTTCCATGGTTTAACTGGATTATTGATTAGGCTTTGAGTCAAGTTTTGTTTTTATTGCAGCTGGATTTAGGATAGTTATCTAAATTGAGCAATTATTACTCCTTTTATTGGATGGCTTTCTGAAGTGAAGAAAACGCCTCTCCACAAGTCCCAGCTTCTGAGTGAGCTCATGGTTATTACTTCTGCTATAAAACAAAATTATAACAATATGCCATGAAGAAAATATTTGTTGTGTGATTGCATTGGAGCTGTGCCTGAAACGGTTCCAGATCACGTATAAACATCTGAAAATTTTCAATTGAATTTTTGTGAAGTTTTGAAAATCTCTCCTGGAACATGGGGGGGGACGGGGATGACTCTTTCAGAACGATTATTTATTTATCTAGAAAATGTGTGCGCCACATTTTTAGGCAGCCTTTACAAAATGAACCTTGATGAAATTATAAAACAACATTAAAATGGTTAAAAGTGAGAAGAACATTAAAAGTGAGAAGAGCAAGTTACTTAATAGAATGCGTTCTACGGAGTTCTAAGTCCTTTCTGGACATTACATCAGTGTGTACTTGGCAACTGTGTGGACATATAACCTGTGCTGCCTGCCATCCTCCAGATACAGCCAGTCTCCATGCTGCATGAACAGAGAGAGTGTGGATTCAGGTGGGTAGCTTTGTGGGTCTGAAGCAGCAGAAAAAGGTCTGAGTACAGTGTCACCTTTAAGACCAACAAAGTTTTATTTAAGGTATAAACTTTTGTGTGTATGCACACTTCTTCAGATACATCGAAAATAGAAGTTGTCAGTCCATACATATAGGCAGAGAGCAGGAAATTAGCATACAGCTTAACAGCTTGACAGATGCAAGGACCGAGACAGAATATGTGTTTTTTGCTTGCATGTATAGCTTGAGAATGCACGAGCCAGAATCCTGGAATATTCAGTGTGTCATGTCAGTAGTTGTGTGTAAGTAGTCAGAGTGTCTGACCGGAATCTGGAAGACCCAGGTTTGAATCCCCACTCTGCCAGGGGAGCTTGTAGAGTGGTCATGGGCCACTCCCACACTCTCAGCCGAACTCACCTCACAGGGTTGTTGGGAGGATGAAATGGAGGAGAGCCGAAGGATGTGAGCTGTTTGGGGTCTTTGCTGGGGAGAAAGGGGAGATATGTATGAAGTAAATAAAATAACTCCATTCTGTGGTTGGTTTGCATGTCCTGAAGTTGTTCCTGCCAGCACAATATGTGCGTTGCCTCCGTTCAGACAATATGGCAGCCACATGTATTAGAAGGTTGCTGGCCTCCTGGGTACATGAGGATGTAACATCTGTGAAAGGCTCTTGTTAACATTACAAGACTGGCATTTTGGTGGAAACTTTTCTTATGTATGGTGTTAAATTTCCTTCTCACCGTTTCCAGAACAGATAATCCGTTGTCTTAACTACTACAGGCTGCATCGTATAATGCAATGATGGAGCCAGTCCAAGCAAAAAGAGAAGAATCGGGGGTGGGAAAGAAGGAAAAACAGAGAGTGTTGAATGGGACAGGGACAAGCATTGGCATCATGGGTCATCAGCCAAGGCACTCACCTGACAGGAGGTCCAACACTATCTAAAGAAACTCCACGCACTAGCTTCCACCAGGAATCATCCCAGAGACTTCTCTGTTTATAGGAGCCTCTGGGTCAATTTTCTATTTCATGCTGGGAGAGACAGCTGGAGAGATCAGATCCCTTTTGTGTTGCTGGAGATGATGGAGCTTAAAAGTGCATGAAGGAGTCATATGAAAGTGTGTGTGCAAGCATATGACAGGGTGGTGTGCTTAGTGAGGGGTTTTGATTGCATTCACTGGGGAGCATTCAGTTCTTTTGTTCTGTTCCCATACACGATCAAACAAGTTTTCTATGCTTTGTTCATGGAGAGCCACCGACTCACTTGCAGTTCAAACCTAAGCAAGTTATACCCTCTTAGTCTATTGAAGCCCCAGGATACAACTCCATTTAGGATTGCATCATTGGGGTAGTGCTCTAGTTATAGCATCACACTAAAATTTGGGAGATCCAGGTTATAATCTGGGGCAGACTGACTATTAAGGCCACTGGGAAGAGGACCAGTGGGCCAATGCTTAGGGTGCCACCCGTCTCCTCCACTTGGGACACCTAGGGTTGCCAACTCTGAGTTGGACTATTGCTGGAGATTTGTGAGTGAAGCCTGGGGAGGGGCCTCAGAGAGGTCTACTGCCCTAGAATCCACCCTCCAAAGCCACCTTTTGCGCCAGGGCAATAGATCTCTGTGCCCTGGAGATCAGTTATAATTCTGGGAGATCTCCAGGCTCCACCTGGTAGTTGGCAACCATAGGATCACTTGGCCCCAAGCAAGGGACAGCCCTTCTCCTGTGAGGAGTGGTTTACACCAGCACGGTGGTGAGCTAGTGACCCAGGCCTCCCATGAGACAGGGAAGAGGGCAAGCCTTGCATGGCACAGGTAAGGAAGCACCTGGGGAGGGTTGCCAAGTCCCCCATGGCCACCAGCAGGGGATTTGGGGTAGGGTGGCCAGATCTAGGTTTGGAAACTCCTGGAGAAGTGGGGATGGAGCCTGGGGAGGACAGGGACCTCAGTGGGGAACAATGCCTTAGAGTCCACCTTCCAAAACAGCCATTTCCCTCCAGGGGAACTGTAGTCTGGAGATGAGCTGTAATTCCAGGGCATCCCCAAGTCCCACCTGGAGCCTGGCACCCCTACACCCAGGCCATCTGACCCCTGCATGGCATGGGGAAGGAGGTACGCAATACGGGGCTGGCTGGGCAGGCTTGTTCTCTCTCCTTCCCTCCTTTGGATGGGTGTGGTGTGGTGGGCAGGACCCCTTTCCAGGGCTGCTTTTCCCCCCTGCCAGTCTGCCCCTGTTTAAAATCTCCACTCTGCCATGAAGCCTGAAGGGTGGCCTTGGGCCAGTATCTCTCATTCAGGGTTGCCATGAGGACTGAGTGAGGAAGGGGAGAGGCCTGGATTCTGCCCGGAGTTCCTTGAAGGAAGAGCAGGATAGTTGTGTTTCAGCCAACAGAAAAACCTCTTGGACCAGAGATGATACTGTGGCAAAAATGGGTGCGCACTGTTGTTATTCAGCCACCTTTACTCTTATCCACTACTGCCTTTCTCCGGCTGTACGGTCTACCCTACTTGTTTCAGCAACTGGACCTCTGTCCTTTCAAACACTGAACAAGGGATACTTTATTCTGAGCGACAACAGTTCAGGAGGCAGTCCAGAGGAATGGCAGGTTTAAAATGTAAAACTCCTTAAACGCAGTCGGTGAATTCTCGCTGCTAATATCAGCGAGAGGATAAAAAGAGGGTGTGAATAAACTATTTAGGTGCTGTGCTGAAAGATCGCACGTGCGCCACAGTTCCTGTTGTCAGGGTTACCACTTCCTCTGTCTGAAAATGCTCAAAGCTACAGCCTTTCTTACCAACTTGTCATCTTGCAGAGAGAGAGAGAGAGAGAGAGAACATTTTTTAATAGCCAAGGAAACTAAACTCCATGTTGGATTTCCCCCTCGAGGGCATAAATGAAGTCAAAACGCTCAGTTATTGCAAGTGGAGGCCCAAAGCATAACGATGTCATCTGTATCTTACATGGGCTATGTTAATAATAAGTATGATAGGGCACGTCCTAAGAGATAGTGTACTATTTTGAGAAGTGATGGAAGGGAAGCAAGAAGAATGCCTAGATAGAAGTACAGAACTAAAGAGGAAAGGGGTGCAAGCATACACTGTGTTTATCTCTCTCCTCGAAGTCTTTGGGGTTTTAGAATGCTAAAACATGACATAAATCTTGTCTTGTGAATGAATTTAAAGGGAGCCCAATGAATGGGCTCAGGAGTCAGCCCAACTGATGCTAGTGGAGCATATTCCCAAGTAGGGTTGCCAGCATCCAGGTGGGGTCTGGAGATCTGCAGGAATTACAGCTGATAGATAGAAATTAGTTCCCCAGGAGAAAATGGCTGCTTTGGAAGATGGACTCTGTGGCATTATACCCCACTGAGGTCTCTCCCTTCCCCAAATCCCACCCCTCCCCACGTACCACCCCCAACTCTCCAGGCCTTTCCCAACCCAGAGCTGGCAACCCGATTTCCAAGTCAAGATGGATGTACCTATCTAATTAAATGCAACATTATTAAATATAGCAGCATCCCTATTTAGGAATGTTGGTGGTGGGGAAATAGATCCCCCCCCCCAGCTCAGTTGTAACACTTGGTGTATATGGTTGCTTGGGGTGATTTCGAGGCCTGGTGCAATCCAATTCAGGTTTTAAAGCATGCCTTCCTTCATTGCAGCAGCATTCACTACATACGAAAAGGATCTCTGTCAGCTGGTTACAAAAAGGCCTCAATTGCTTTGTGGGGCGTGTGATGAATCAGCCACACCTAGATACATAACAGCTCCCAAGAAACCTGAACAGAACTGCTACCTGATCCTCAATAGTGTCAAGTACCATGTGACCTAGCAACATAATAATTAGCTAATGTTACTAAACTTTTAGCCCAATGAAGAATTCTATAGCACGCCAAAGTTTCCTCACTAATTTGTGAAGTTTTGGTTGATTGTAACAAAAAATGATTATGCTACGGATGGATTTAGGATTATTCTGGGTTGTGCACCAATATGGGGCCTCTTCCAGACATTTTATTTTTATTTATTCATTTATTTTAGTTGTTTATACTCTACTTTTGTCCTCAGTGGAGACCCAAAGTGGTTTACGACTCGGGTGGCCCCTGGAGATCTCCCACTATTGCAAAGGATCTCCTGATGACCAAGATCAGTTCTCCTGGAGAACATGGCTGCTTTGGCGTATGGAGTCTATGGCATTATACCCTGCTGAGATCCCTCCCCTCCCCTCCCCAAACCCCACCCTTCCCAGGCTTCATCTCTATTTCCCAACCCAGAGCTGGCAACCCCACTGCCAACTTTGTTGTCTTCTCCATTTTATTCCTCTGCTCTTGCCAAGGACAGCATTTTATCTTTGATGCTAGAGATGACAGTTCTGGAGACTCTGAACCTACCTAGGTATTAAATCCTGTTTTAAAGGAGCAGTGAATTGGTTGAAAAACCTTTACACTGTTTTGTGGGTCTAACAGCATGAGACAGCAGCAACTTCCAGATGAGTTTGTGACCATCCAGATTAAAACCTGCAGTTTAAAAATAGGCAGTGTCTGAGGTAATACTGTGCAATGTTATAGAGCTCACTAAAGATATATAAAGCAGTGATGACAACAGCAAAGAAGAGTTACAATAGCAAAGGAGAGCCACTGTGGTGTAGCGGTTAGGAGTGGCGAACTCTAATCTGGAGAACTGGGTTTGCTTCCCGCACTCCTCCACACGAAGCCTGCTGGGTGACCTTGGGCCAGTCCTAGTTCTCTCAGAACTCTCTCAGCCCCACCTGCCTCACAAGGTGCCTGTTGAGGGGAGACAGTAATTCTGAGACTCCTCAGGGTAGAGAAAAATGTATAGATATAAAAATATAAAGCCAACTCTCCTTCTTCTTACATCTGAGCCTTTATTATCTCAGGAACAAGAAATTAGCTGTGATGCCTTTGCAAAGAGTTTTGCTGACAATAATCTCTCAGCAAGGCTATGACTTGGATGCCTGTTATATAGCAACATGCAGGAGTCCGTTGGAGCGGGAGCACACAGGAGCGCAGCTCCGGGAGTGAGGAGCCCAGGGGACGGGCACATGACCAAGCCCTGCCCCCTCCTTGGCTTCCCCAAGCAGTGCAGAGGCGCAGTGCCCCGGGGAAAGCCCTGCTAGGGTCTTTATTGTTTTTAATGTTTTGTTTTAATATTGATAATTTTATCATTGTTCCTTTTATGACTGTGTGCTGCTTTTCCAGAGACTTGCTCAAGGTGGCATACAAATTGTCTAAGTATACCATTTTTTATCTGGGCACATGGCACATAAGTACTGGAGAAATTTCACCAACCCTTCAACAGCTTCCACCCCATCAGTTTGGTGTAGAGGTCAGGAGTTGGACTCTAATCTGGGAGAACCGGGTTTGATTCCCCACTCCTCCACATGCAGCTGCTGGTGTGACCTTGGGCCAGTCACAAGTTCTCTCAGAGCTGTTCTCTCATGAGCAGTTCTCAAAAGACCTCTCTCAGCCTTACCTACCTCACAGGGTGTCTTGTTGTGGGGAGGGGAAGGGATGGGTGGTGCACATGTCCTGGATATCTCAAGTCTACTTGAAACCTGGTGGTTTCAAGGAAGCAGGAAGAGAATGAGGGTGTGTTCTTTACGCTTATTTTTATTGCACAAAGCATTGGATGGGGAAGGGAATGGAGGAAGAGCAGGTCAGTTTCACTCACCTGTGGAGTGGAGTCTGAGGGGTGGGTGTTGCCTTCCGACACACTTCTGGTATGTTAGGGGGTGTGGCATATGCAAATGAGTTATGCAAAAGAGTTATGCTAATGAGCTCCTGAACCTCTTTTTCTACGAAATGACCCCTGGCAACATGAATAAGACAGAAGAAATATCTAACACCTCCTCTGATTCTGTTTATCAATCACGTTATTCTCTTATGTTCTTATGTTGACCAATTGCTATCATGGATGCTGACAGGATCCTGGGACTTTGGGTTCTGGACCCTTGTTCATCTTCATTCCTGAAATCATGTCAGCCCGGTAGCCAGAATTTTTCATGGGGGGGGGGAGAGTGCGCAGTTGTGGGCAGCAAATTTAATTAACGGAGCTGATTCAATTACTGGGGCTAATTCAATTATCTGAGCTAATTAACCAAGCTAATTCAAATATATGGTTGGAGGCTGGCTGGCTGGCTCCTCTGCCCAGGGCTGGGGGTGGAGCCGGCTGTGCTGGCACTGGGTGTGCGCTCCTTCCCTGCTCTGGCTTGCTTGCTTGCTAAGCTAGGCGGGTGTCAGCCCACCAGCCAGCTGCTCTCACTGCTTCCCTCCTGACCAGCAGCCCTAGGCTCTCTCCACTCTCTCCGCTTCCCGGGGGGAGGGCAGGGGGGTAGCAGGAAAGGAGGGGGCAAGGCAAATTCGAGAGGGAGTGTTCACTCAAGGCCTGGTAACAGTTTTCTTTTGGCTAAATGGTGAATAGGGTGATTCCTAACATATGAACACCTACGTAGAATAGACAGCTTGAGAAGACTCAGAGAAAGAAGAGTAGCTAAGTCATAATCCTCAGAATCCTGGGTTTTCTTTCTGCACTGAGAACTTCAGCCCCACCAGAAAAAATTTGCCCCACAAGCCACAAAATCCTGGCTACGGGCCTGGTTTAATATGTTTAATACTGATGCCCTGTTTCAGATTTCTGCAATCATCATCCTACCGCATTGTTTATTAGATGCTTCCCCATCCTACTGAATGTATTGACATACATTATCTAATCTCCCTTGAGTCTCAGTGAAAAAGGTGGACTAATAATGATGACAATAATAGTAAGTCAGTGAGAGGCTGTATTGTTTTAAAAAATAGCCTTCTTCAGTCAATACATTTCTGGTGCTATGACCATGTGTATTGGAAGTGCATGCTACACGTAATCCTTCCGATATGCATGACTGCCATTTGTCTGAAAGGAGCAGCACATATATTTTCAGCTTCAATACACACATTCCAGAGCCATAATTTTTCAGTGTTGTGGTTCACATGTGCTGAAGCTGACAACACTCTCATCTCCCCTTTTAAACAACATGGCAATCACTCTTATCATGGGGGTTGTGTGTACACGCACTCCCAATACACACAGTCACAGGCTGTCACCAGGCAGGGCCAAAATAACTGACAAGGGCTGAAGGCATTGTGGAAAGAAGAAATACAGTATATTTAATATGTTTCTTTTGCAGTGCATGACCGTTCTGTGTTCTGTTTACTTCAGGAAAGGAATCTCACTGGCTACTGGAAAGAGACTGACGCAGGGCATTGATCTCATGCTCTTAGTAACATGCATTCCAAGAACGGAGACTCATATTTCAGGGCATGGGTGTCAGGATATTGTGCAGTTCATGACGGAATCTCTGCTCAAATACGTGACCTATGTCAGCTTCTTCACAGTGCCAGGTGTAGGAATAAGAAGAACATTGTAGCCCTGCAAGAATATGTGGCATGTGCAGGAAAAATGCTCTCCCCTTCCCTCGGAGTTGTAGAAATGTCCACTCTCAGATTATATGCATTCACAGCAGCCCAATGACTTAATTCATTCTACTAGCAAATCCCAACTAAAACATTCTGGAGCCAAAATCCCTACTGAATAGCTGTTGGATGCACAAAACATGAACAATGGAGACTGAAACTCAAAATGAGAGCGGGCCCCCTTCCTCAGTGGTATATATTAGTGTAGATCTATGCACTACATCATCCAACATCAGCTGAAGTTATCTACCCCAGGAATTCCAGGGAAGAGCTTCTGCACCAGAGAGTTCCGAATGCCCGAATTCAGTATTCAGTTCCAGAAAGCGTTGATTACTACAATGAATGTGTTTCTCCCACCCCAGCATTTTGGGGGATGTACTAAACTGGAACAACTGAGGCTGAAATTCAAATTCACAACTAGATTCTCCCCCATCCCCAGTCTCCAAAATTTGCTTTCATGCTTCAGATTTTTGGGATTTCAGAGGAAGTACTGTAGGCCAAGGAGCAGCTGAACAAAATGTTTGGCATGGTGACAGATACCATCTGTGGTACAAAGCTTCATAGCAGATTGCTGTGAATGCTATTTAGCAGTCTTCATTTCTGCCTTAATAATAATTTCCTCTTTGTAACTTAGCAGGTAAGTGATGAGTCGGTGTTAATTTTTATTTTCCCCTATGATTATAATTATAACTAATTATAAATAAAAACATTTAACAAACATAGAATGACTGAAGGGTCAAGCTAGACAAGACAGAAATTAGAGATTTTCCTTTTGTCTATTAAAGTGTGCAAGATCCCAGTTCAAGCATGAGTGTGTCCAGGGTGTGTGTGTGTGTGTGTGTGTGTGTGTAAAGTGCTGTCAGGTTGCAGACAACTTATGGAAACCCCATATGGTTTTCAAGACAAGTGATGAAGCAGAGGTAGTTTGCTATTGCCTTCCTCTGCAAAGTCTCCCATCCAAGCACTGACCTGGCTTAGCTTCTGAGATCTGATGAGATCAGGCTATGCTAGACCATTCCACATCCCATGCAGGGGTGGCTTGGACTATTTAAATGGCCCAGGAAGAAGCCACACTGATTGGTCCCTGTAGGGGCCCCTCAACTCAAGCCTGGTCAACAGTGCTGATGATGGGCATTAACTTACCCATGGCCTCTGGTGGCAATGTGGGAGGAAGGCAACTAGTGAGCTGTAAAAGGTAAAGGGTTCCCTTGCTCGAAAGCCAGTCGAATACGATTCTAGGGGGCAGTGCTCATCTCCATTTCCAAGCCGAAGAGCCAGCGCTGTCCAAAGATGTTTATGTGGTCATGTGGCCGCCATGACTAGACGCTGAGGTGCACAGAACGCTGTTACCTTCCCACCAAAGGGGTATCTATTTATCTACTTGCAATTTCTTGCTTTCGGACTGCTAGGTTGGCGGGAGCTGGGACCAGAAATGGGTGCTCATTCTGTCATGCAGCACTCGGGTCTTGAACTGCTGAACTACCAGTATGCAGTTCAGCATCTTAACCACTTGAGCTACTGTAGCTCCTTTCTAGTGAGCTGACATCAACCAATTCTCAATGCCTTTGTAGAAGAATCAGGGCTCATTTTGTAGCAGGAGCTCCTTTGCATAGTAGGCCACACACCCCTAATGTAGCCAATCCTCCAAGAGCTTACAGAGCTCTTCTTACAGGGGCTACTGTAAGCTCTTGGAGGATTGGCTACATCAGGGGTGTGTGGCCTAATATGCCGAGGAGCTCCTGCTATGAAATGAACCCTAGGAGAATATATATTTTTAAAGGAACTGCATCTTCATTATCCTGCAGCTGTGAGAAATGGGAGGTGGGGGCAGGGAATCCCTCACTTCCAGCGGGGACTTGCCAACCCTTCCTTAACCACTAGGAGAGTGCTGTTTTGTGTCAGGAAGGGAAATATAAACGTTGCATCAACAGCTCTGTATAAGAAACTGGGAGACTTGGACTATGCGTGCACCAAATTCCAAATTCTCTCTGGTTTGGCAGTTCTTGGACCATTTGCAAGTACACCATGTTCCACCTTCGGAGCAGGAGACATAAAAAAAAAAGAGTTCTGTATTTTCTTCTAAGCTGGGTTTCTTAGGCAAAGGATGCCCTAGATTTCAGGTTTTTCCCTTATGTGGAAGTACCTTAACAATTCTGATGCATTGATGGATAAGGCCCAAATGATTCTATACAGAGAAATGTCTAGATGAATAAACAGAACTGTATGTCCTCTTTAAACGTAATTCCTCCTTCATGGCAGAGTATTAGGAGTTCTGCTTTTCCATCCAACCCATTCCCCTGCATCTGAGCATCTCACTGACAAAAGCCTGTATATAAAAATAAATATTAAGTACTGGCAAGCCATGTTAGTGTATAAAAATGTAAGTGATCTTTTATTAATAAGCTGTCTTGCTTAAATAAGAAATAGTTGCCATTCTTGTACCTGAACTTTGCTCTCCTTTGTCCTTTTCTCTCCACGACTGCCTGGCTGTTTACTTACCTTCTAATCCTGCGTCGCTGGCTCCCACTTTGATTGGGGCTGTTTTCATGATCCCAAATAATTAGCCACTGAGCCAAGAATAAAAGGGAAAAGCAGGCTTAGTGTCCAGACCTTCCCATATGGTTGGGAGCTGAAGGATTTGTTCTCTATTGTGCATAATCAGTCGCTCAAACCAGATGGCAGGTGGGGGGGATTGCACATTTAACTGTTTCCACATACAAAAACCCTCTTTTCCTTCATAAACCTAGCATATCAAGGAAGAGGGCTTCAGTTTAGCTTTTCCCCATAGATGCTGCATGTCTGTGGACAGGGAGTTTTACAATATCAGAATGTGCAGACATTTGATTTGTTGAAGTGGTTCTGTTCAGCAACAGCTGCACTGTGCAATTTTCCCCAGACCTCGAATTTGACCCTAAAACTACCTGGGACTAATATTCTGCTCTGTTGGCTCAATCTGCTAAGGCTGCTGGCACTGACAACAGTTCTAGACTCAGATTCAAGATCCACCCCAGCTCTGCCCACACAGGATTTCTCCCAGCTCAGTGTAGATTTTTCAGGATCACTATAATCTTACTCATGCTTAAGTAATCCCGTGAAATCCCTCTTTAGCTACTTATGATGCTGAGCATGGGAAAGTGCTTATTTATTTATTTATTTAAAACACATGTAAGAAGAAGAGTAGATTTTTATACCTTGCTTTTCTCTACTTTAAGGAGTCTCAAAGTGGCTTACAAACAACTTCCCTTCCTCTCCCCACAGCAGGCACCTTGTGAGGTAGGTGGGGCTGAGAGAGTTCTGAGAGACTTTGCCCAGATTGCCCAGCAGGCTTCATGTGGAGGAGTGGGGAATCAAACCTGTGGGGAATCAAACCCGTTTTTCCAGATTAGAGTCTGCCATTCTTAACCGGTACACCACACTGGCTCCACTATAAGGCCGCCTTTCTGCCAGATAACTGGGACCCAAGGCAATCAGGTAACAACAATTCAAAACGATACCGAAAACATAATACCAGTTCCAACCCCCCCCCCCCCCCGGGTAAGATGTAAACAATCATGAGAGGAAAAATGAACTTTGACAGAGATTGATATTTTTCAGGGCACTTACAAAGTAATCAGGAGGCAAAGACTTTTTAAAGGCTTTTTGAAAGAGTTCTGTTTTATAAGCCTTCCAAAGCTGCAAGAGGGATGAAGATTTTCTAATTCCCGTCAGAAGGCTATTCTGCAATGTTGGAGCAGCCACTGAACAAGCCTGCATATCTACAGAGATGGAATGTGCTGCTTTAGGGGGCAGAATAACCAAAAAATAACCTCATTATGGAGTCATACCAGAGGAGGCAGTCCTTCAAGTATGTGGGCCTCAGGTGATGGGAAGAAGAAAGTTTCAGGCAGGTAGATGTGTAGTTCTGCAGTAGAAGAGTTCGATTCGAGTCCAGTAGCAGCTGAGGGACCAGCAAGATTTTTGTGGTATGAGCTTTCGAGAGTCAAAGTTCCCTTTGTCAGAAGAAGGAAGTCATTATTTACTTAAGGAAGGTGCTCATTAAAAGTTGGCAAAAGCTTCTGAATTTGAAAGTATCTGTGGACTTAGTGTGTAAGTTTCAGATGCTAACAATTCACAGAAGCATTTCAGCTTGACAGAAGTCACGTAGTGGTTAGATCAGTTGTACTTCGTAGCTCATGGCGAGTTATCATCAGCCGAAAGATCCACCTTTACTTCCATCTCTAGCTTGAGGCCTGCACTTCCGGAAGGCATACAACTTACCTGTTCCTCTGGTAATGGCTGTTTTATGGTTGAAACCAACTGGCAATCACATGCCCCAGCAGGCTGGGCCTTGACCACTTTCCTGGAACATGGGGCAGGTGCCACGTTGGGGAACAGTGCTCAGAAGGGCCACAGGTGATGTGTCAAAAAGCTACATGTCACTCCCAAGTCACTCAGCATCACTGCTTTATAGTGTCAGCCTGGAATCTGGGAGGCCCAGTTTCGAATATGCACTGTGCCAGGGAAGCTGGCTGGGTGTACTTGAGCCTATCACCATCTCACAGCCTAACCTACCTCACAGGGTTGTTGTGAGGAGAAAATCTGTATATATTTATTTAAAACATTTTTATGCTGCCTTACCACCCGATCAGGGCCCCCAAAACAGCGCACATAAAACACTAACTGTGAAAACAATTAAAAACAACATTAAAATTGTAAAATTATTCAAAAAAATGATAAACAATTAGCACCAGAACCAGGAGGAGAGTCAAGAACCGTTATCAGCAGTATGCCTGACGAAGCAAAAAAGCCTTCACCTACTGGGTGAAGACACTGATAAAGGGGAAAAAACAAATCTCCCTAGGTAGGGGTTTCCAAAATTTTAGTTGCACAGCTAAGAAAGCCCTTTCTCAGGTTGCCACCCATCTAGCATCAGATGGTGGGGGCAACCAAAGCAGGGCCTCCAAAGATGACTAGCATGAGTGGGTAAATTCATATGGATGAGGGGAAAGAATGTAGAGGATTATTACTGATCCCCCCCCCCCCCCCCCGGTTCATTTCTTTGAAATCTCACTGGGAATTTATGGTAGCTCCATCTAGTGAGGAAAACATACTCCTTCTCTGTAGCCCCTGGTTCTCCCCCTCCCCCAACTCAGATGAACATAAAATAAGCCATCTTGGATCAAGTCAGTGTCTCATCTCGTCCAACACTCTGTGTCACACAGTGGCCAAAACCCAGGTGCCATCAGGAGGTCCACCAGCGAGGCCAGAACTTCAGAAGCCCTCCTGCTGTGCTCCCCCAAGTGCCACGAATACTGAGCATCACTGCCCCAGACAGAGTAGTGTTCCCTCTATACCTTGTGGCTTACAGCCACAGATGGTCCTCTGCTCCATATGTTTATCCAGTCCCCTCTTGAAGCTGTCTATGCTTGTAGCTGCCACCACTTCCTGTAACAGTGAATTCTATGAAATAAAGGGGTGTGGGGAGGAGAGACGCTGGACTATGGTTTAGTTTGTCCTGAGGGATAGTTTACTTGTACAAGTTAATCATGCTGGGAGTTCTGCATCCACAGCTCTTGGCATTTTATCTCACCAGGCATGGGACTCGATTTGCACCAGGATTGCCATGAAGGCTTTGAAGCCTTCCTGCATGCTGGATGCAGACAAAAGTTTCCAATGGAAGAATGGAGCTTTCCTGCCTCCCCACTCCCATTGCAGCTCACTGATCTCTGGAAAACACAGACTGCTCCATGAGGAATGACATCAAGGGGGTCTGTGGGAAGGGAGAATCAGTGCAAGGATCTGGAAGACCCAGGTTCAAATCCCCACTTGTGCCATGGAAACTCACTGGATGACTTGTGCTGGTCACACACACTCAGCCTAACCTGCCTCACAGGGTTGTTGTGAGGATAAAATGGAGGAGAATGGTGGAAGCTTCTTTGGGTCCCCACTGGGGGAAAAGGTGGGGTATAAATAAATTAAATAAAACTAAATTGTTAAAAAAATCCTGAGAGCTCTGTGCATCATGTATTTTGTAGCTAGGTCCACATAGGCAAGTACATCAGGGAAAGATCTGCATGAGTGATTGAATGCTCAGGACAGAATGTTCATATGACCTGATGCCAACTCAAAGACGTGTTCCATGGAGACTTTTCAAGCACTGGCTTGTAAGTGATCAAGTGACAAAGACCGGGTGGCGTCCACGCGTGTGTGACAGCCCAGCCTCCTTGTACCACCAGCCTGTTTCAATTCCAGCAGATCCTGGACAGCCTGTGGTGGAAGCTCGTCTTGTGCGCCTGTATGGTATAAATTAGATGGCTAAAGCGATGCCAGCTGGTGACGTCTGCTCGATCTGTGTGCTTGTGTGTGGCTGCCTTTGCTTTTGTTTGTTGGGAAAACAGAGGAAATAGTTGGGCATTATGCCAAAATCCTTATACTGAACATGCATTTCCTGCATCGTAAATCGGCCCTCGGTAAATCATGATGGCTTGTATGGAGGTACGAGGGCATTTTGCATGCATTTCAAATAGACAATGATTCAAATAAATGTTTGTCAATTATGAAGAGTTTCAATTTTTAAAACATTCATTTGAGAAATACTACATTTTTTTGGTCTAAAAGTATGTTTTGTTTCTGCAGTTGTTCATACCCTGCTGCTCTCTCCATTAGTGATCCAACATGGCTTGCAGCATCATTCTCCACTCCTTTATTTTTATCTTCACAACAACCCTGTGAGGTAGCTGTCCTTTTAATTGCGTGTCTATGATTGGTATGGTTGCAAACTCCATCTTGAGAAATTCCTGGATATATACATGTGTGTGAGTTGCCATCCTATACTTATTCAGTTAGCATAGCAGGACCTTTTTATTTGTTTGTTTATTTTTGCCATCATGTCATAACCAATGCTCCCTCTAAGCTGTGGAGTCTTGTGAGCAAAAGTTCTACTTTGTGAGCTACTGGCATTAAAGTTGTGAACAAGTGATTTGGCTTCTGCATAAATCAGTTTGCTCTGGAGCCATCCTTGAGCCGGAGGCTCAAAAACTGTGAGCTAGCTCACACTAACTCAGCTTAGAGGGAACACTGGTCATAACTAAGTTAAGGTGACCCATGGTGGGTTTTTCAAGGCATGAGACCTTCAGAGGTGGTTTGCCATTGCTTGCCTCCATCTCACAACCCAGGTATTTCTTGGAGGTCTCCCATCCAAATATTGACCAAGGCCAACCCTGCTTAGCTCTGAAGATCTGATGAAAGAGGGCTGGCCTGGGATCTTAGTAGTGGTCTGTAAATGGTCTTTCTCAAAAATCTCACCTAAATAACAATGCTAAGCTTTTACAGAGAGCTTTTCCAGTGTTTGACATTTTGCTGAGTTACTCCATGTAAACCCTGTTCTGTCAAAATCCTCCACTTCTTTCTGGGAAGTTTAATGATTCAGACCCATTTACTGCCAGCACCAAAAAGCATTAGGTAGGCCAGTATTATTATTCCCATACTGGGGAGAGGCTTGAATCAAACCACCTAACGATTTCATGTCAAATTCAGGACTTGTTGGCTTCCAGTCCTAGCCACTTCACTGCACCAGCCCTTCGTAGATATAGTCGCCCCACTATTTATCTGTCCCAGAATCAAATTGGGCTTTTAAAATGTTTGTTCTGTACAACCAGATCTGTCACTGTTTCAGATATTCAGTACAAACAGGCGTTAATACTGGAAAGTATCCAGCTATTTTCTGCATCTAGTTCTCCCTAGGGAACAATAACTCTCCAAATATGTTCGCAAACAAATTATGGGTTAGGGATGGACAGATTTCCACTGCTCCACATCATAAGACTTCCGCGGATTTCTTGTGCCCAGTGTTCTGTTCGGCCTATCTCCTAACTGTTCGTAAAGAAGCTCCATAATTAATTCCGAAACTGGCGGCTAAATAGCTTGCTTTTCCTCCGTTTTCTATTCATTTGTGTTTTTCTACCCCATGTAAGTTATGCAAGTTAGTGACTGTGCTGAAACTTTGGCTTTGGGAAGCTGCGGATGTGCATGGTTTGTTACAATCACATTGATAGAATTCCAGTCATCCTATGTACACAGTATGAGCTTTGTATGTACGCAAGATGACCCTGACCTGGATGGCCCAGGCTAGCCTGATCTTGGCCCAGTCTGCATCTAGCATTTGCTTTGCTGTTTTACCAAACCCACACTGGAACAGAAATTCCCCTCAGCATTGCATGCTACTTTCACTTTGATTGACTTGGATTTTATGGCAGTGTCCAGACTGCACGCCACTTTCACTTTGTCTCATCTCTTGGTTTTATGGTACTGTCTACATAGATGTATGGGCAATTTTTGGCTGTTCAGGGGTGACTCTGCAGTCAGTAGGGTGTTGGCCCGGGGTATTTGAATGTGGTTTTGAGCTGTATTTTTTTCTGTTCCATTGTGGGTTTGGTAAAACAACGGAGCAAATGCTGGATGCAGACTGGGCCCTTGTCAGATCTCGGAAGCTAAGCAGGATCAGCCCTGATTAGTACCTAGATAGGAGAGCACCATGAAAGGCCAGGGTTGTTATGCAAACAACTTCTGTTTGACTGTTGCCTTGATAACCCTACATGATTACCATATGTTACATGTGACTTGATGGTATTTTATACTACTATATGCATGATGGCAAGTGCCTTCCTTTGCAGATCTAATTTGCTGACTTGGGTCACTTTTGTTTAGAAATGGGGCACAAGAGTTGTAGAACAGCTTTGCTTGAGATTAATTTTTCTTTTTCTTTCTTTCTTTTTTTAAAAAAATAGCGATTGGTATTGATGTGACTGCTAGTTATCTTATAAGGGATATATGTATGTGTATATATATTATATACATGCCTACATATATACACACAAAAGTAGAACCATGCTTGGCATTCTCAACACATTTTCTCATTTCTATTTAATGTCTCTGAAGTCAGTTTTGACTGGCTACTTCCTGCTTCTTCCAACTATTGCAAAAATACTTGATTCCAACCAACTGTGCAAGGAAGCTGACATGTTTATCTATTTATTTGGAAAATCTTATATATCTGTAGAAACCTAAAACATGACCTGGATAACCCAGGCTAGCCCAATCTCACAAGATCTTGGAGGCTAAGCAGGGTTGCCCCTGGTTAGTATTTGGGTGGGAGACCATCAAGGAATTCCAGGGCTGAAACGCAGAGGCGGGTAATGGCAAAACACCTCTGAACCTCTCTTGCCTTGAAAACCCCACAGGGTCACCATAAATCAGCTGTGGTTTGATGACCATGCCAAGCCTGTCGTCTGACCGCAGCCTAACACGGCTCCCCATCTTGATCTGTCTCCCTGTCCAGTAGTTAATCTTTCTCACCACTGGGGACACTGTGTATCCAATCCAGGCTGCTTTTAAAAGCAAGCAGAGAGACTCAGAAAAGTAACAGCCACTAGGCCCGGGACAGGACACATTGAGCCAGTCTGTGCCAACTAGGATTGCCAAATTTTGGGCTGAGAAATTCCTGGACGTTTGGGGGTGGAGCCTGTGAGGGCAAGGTTTGGGGAGAGTATGGACCTCAGCAGAGTATAATGCCATAGAGTCCACTGTCCACAGCAGCCATTTTCTCCAGGGTCTGTAGTCTGGAGATCAGCTGTAATTGTGGGAGATTTCCAGGCCCCACCTGGTGGCTGGCAATACCACTGCCTAAGGTTGCCAGTCTCTGGGCAGAGACTGAAGATCTCCTGGAATTACAACTGGTCTCCAGGTAACAAGGATCAGTTTTCCTGCAGAAAATGGCTGTTTTGGAAGGTGGACTCTTATGTCATTATACCCCACTGAAGCCTCTTCCCTTCCCAAACCCCGCCCTGCCCATGCTCGACTCCCCCAATCTCCAGGAATTGCCCAACCCAGGTCAGGTCACTAAGACTTACCCTGCATTTCAAGTAGGCTGGACATTAATATAAAGTCAGGTATGAGGTATCTGGGATATCGTTTATTAAACAAACCTACTTCCAACCTCCCCTCCCATTTTTCTCTCTCTGCTTTTCTTCTCAATCACTTCCTGTAGCTGTTCACTCATTCATTATCTTCCCCTGTGTCCTAGAGTTATCCCCCAGTTTTCCTAACTTTCTCACTTCCACATGCATAGTGCCAGGACTGCACGTGAAACACAGCTGCTACCAAAAGAGAGAAGGGTTTGTAGTTCCATTTTGTGTACATGGTGTTGAATATATTGTGAAAGTATTTTGTAATATTCTTCTTCTTTTTTATTATTGAAATCCCATGGAGGTATACAAAATGGGAGGAGAAGACTAGGCTTGAGGTTAAACATGGATGCAATTTTGAAACAATGCATTTGCTTTGTGCACGTGGAAAAGTTGGGTGGGCGATTTACATCTCTAGATTTCAGTTGGTCTTATTCCCAGGCTGATTAGTATGGACAATTTCTGCTGCCTTAGTTTTACCTGAATTGTTCCCTGTTACTGCATCAGCACTTTGAGAAAAGTTTAAAGAGTTTTATTTCTGCCTGCCAAGTTAAAGGCACAGGGGCCTGTATCTAAAGGTTGTCAACCCTACCCCAAGTAGGTCGTGTGGTATAAGTAACAGTTGGGTGTAATAAAAGCATTCATGTATTTTTAAAAGAGCTTTGTGGGTTCATCAGCTAGCTGAAGACCTCTTTTGCTACAAGCATTCTAAGGTCAAATCTACATCTGACTTTCCCGCTGGAATCATTCTAGTTAATAAAAAAAAGGTCTATACCTGTTTCTAGTTTCAAACCATACTTGTTCTAGTTTAAAAATTACTGTTTACATTCATTAATTGCCCTCCTGTGGTCAAGCTAGCATTTTACTGCTTTAAACAGATCCTGTTGCTTAGTACTCTTCAGACCCAGGGAGGGAAATTTGAAACCAGCTTGAAATGAGCGTAGGAAAAGACAGCAGTCAAACTACTTCAGAGGGGAGGTGTAAATTGGGCCTTAATTGCAATTGTGGGGCTGCCAGACCTGTGCCCATGCTCCCCAGGAACTATTTGGGGTGGAGCCTGGGAAGGAGAAGCATCATTCCCCTGCAATGCTCTAGGAATTCCCAAAACTCTATGCTGTTAGGACTGTTCCTAGAGTGTTGCAGGTGGTCAGTGACTTCACTTTCAGTGAATATTCCAGACCATGGTAATGTATGTGTAGCTAATAATAGTAGATAAGAATACTTGATGAAGCCAGAAGCCCAGATAAGTTACAGAGGATGATTATATGTGTGTGTACTTTTTCTTTGACATTTATGTGCCCGTTATTTATACAGTCTATCTAGATTTTCACCCTTCCCTTCGTTAAGTCCATCTAAAAGGTGAGCTTTTTCATAGTTATTTCCTCTCTTGGATACCAGGGCCATTTTAAGGGAATAGATACCCAATCCGATGGACATGAGCTCATGCTCATTGGTGTGAGCCTGGAGGTAATTATTACTTCTTATATAACAGAATGGCAAGGCTACAAATTCAAAGAGAGTAGGTGTATTGATAGCTGTTATCCTTGTTAGCTGAATTGAACCTCCATGCTTAGAGGCAGTATACCTCCGATGCCTAACAGAAATGATGGGGGAGGGACTGTTGTCTTCAGGTCACTGCTGTAAGTTTCCTAGAGGCCTGTAACTGTTGGAAACAGAATGTTTCCTCTGTTGGAAACAGAATGTTATACTAGTTAATTGAATTGTGCCAAACTGAGACAAACACAGTTTCAAATAATCATGCATAGGGTGTCTGTCAGAATTATACTAAGAGGAAATTGAGTTGCAGTGTATCAAAGTATTTTTGGGTGATGCAATGCAACAATTTTATCTTGCAACAGCAAGAAACAGCAAGCATTCCAGTATATAAAATATAGTCTGCAGCATTCCAATACATAGAATATGCTTGTCATGTGTGTTTAATCCTTTAAACAAAACAGTTCTATTTATACACACTGCCTCTTTCATATTTTATTTATCGTATTTTATTTATTTATAAGTATTCTTAGACAGAGGGGCTGCAGTGGTTCAGTGGTTAAGATGCTGAACTGCAGACCGGAAGACTGGTAGTTTGGCAGTTCAAAAACTGAGTGCCTCATGATGGAGTGAGCTCCCATTTCGAGCAAGGGAAATCTTTACCTTTATTCTTAGACAAATGTGCCAACTTTCCCTAGGGATCTAATTGTCTGCAGATCATTGCATAAGCCAGTGGATATAATTGCTGTGTAAGTACTGTTTTTAAAAATGATAAAGAATGCCATGGGTACATGGAATGAGTGGGTTACTCGCACAGGCACTAGCCAATAGGTGCCTGCAATGATTGCAGTGAAATGTAATTATCTAGTACCGCTCCTCAGGTCATACTTCAGGAGCGTGGACTGATTTTATTTCTTTTTCCCCAGGGTCTGTCAGTTTGAAGTAGGATTGCCAGCTCTGGGTTGGGGAATAACAAAGATTTAAGGGTGGAGTCTTGGGAAGACAGGGTTGGGGAGCTCAGGGAGCTCAGCAAAGATATGATTCCATCGTCCACCTTCCAGAGCTGCCATTTCCTCTGGGAGAACTGATCTTCAGGCCCCTCCTGGAGAGTGGCAACCCTAGGCTGAAGTGCTATGAAACCCAGTCTGACCTGAGACAATGGGCCTGGGCCACTAATCTGGGTAGCAGAGTGGCAAAGCAGGATCACATTTGTTGGACCTGCCCCCTTAGCTGCACATATTAATGGCTTTTCAGCATAGAGCCTATGTACAAAGAAGTGAGCATGGGCGCAAATTAGAAGAAGAAGAGATTGGACCCCGCCCTTCACTGCCCAAAGGAGTCTCAGAGTGGCTTACAAACTCCTTTCCCTTCCCTTCCCCTCCCCACAACAAACACCCTGTGAGGTAGGTGGGGCTGAGAGAGCTCTGACAGAAACTGCTCTTTTTCAAGAACAGCTGTGCCAGAACTACAGCTTGCCCAAGGTCATCCAGCAGGTGCAAGTGGAGGAGTGGGGAATCAAACCCGGCTCTCCCAGATTAGAGTCCGCACACCTAACCACTACACCAGACTGACTGCCTGAGTTGCCAGCTCTGGGTTGGGAAATACCTGGAGATTTTGGGGTTGGAGCCTGGGCAGGTTGGGGTTTGAGAAGGTGATGGATCTCTTCAGAGTATAATGTCATAGTGTCCTCCCCCCCCCCTCAAAAAAAGCAGTCATTTTCTCCAGGGGAACTGATCTTTGTTGTCTGGAGATCAGCTGTAATAGGAGGAGAGCTCCAGGTGCTACCTGGAAATTGGCAACACTTGTGCATATTCCCTGCAGACGAGTTGAGCATTACACTGAGGTGGCTATTGAATGTGACTTCTCTATATGTCAATTGTCCCTAAATAAGTTATCTGCACAAAAATTACATGAGATTACTCAGTACTGCCTCCAAATCCTTAAAAAGATGCGATTTGCACACTGTGTTAGGGTAAGCTGCATGGAGGATCAGTTTTGAAAGTCTGATAATGAATCTGTTCCCCTTCTATAAATGTCACCTATGAAGTGTGCTGAGACAAAATTTGGCCTGAAGGCAGATGATGACTTTTAATGGGTCTCTGGGAGCAGGTCAGTGCCTGGAAGGGAGACCATGGAGCAGCCACTACGTCTCCCCCTGGAATTCAACCCGAACAAATGGTGACCACATCAACCCAAGCTTGTGATTCCAGTTTGATCCTTGCATCTGTTCAACACCATTTATTATGCGTATGCTAATCTGCTGCCCACTCTCTACCTATATGAATGGACGGGTAACTTCCATTTCAATGTATCTGAAGAAGTGTGTGAGCCCACCAAAGCTTATGCCTTGAATAAAACTTAGTGCAACTTTTAGGATGCTTTATTCATTATTTATTTATTCATTATTTATTTATTTAGATTTATATCCCGCCTAGCCAGCAAGGCCGGCTTTACAGTCCGCAACCCTAACCCTTCCAAACCGGATGACTTCAATGGACTTAGAGAGTTGCAGCTCTCCTTAGCATTGCCCTGCCAGCGATGCAAAAATTTGTAAGAATTTAAAAATGCCTGTCATAGGCTGTGGTCACGCACACTAAATAATCCACTTTCAAGGCACTTTCGAATTGGATTCTGCCAGTTCACGCAGTCAAAATCCAGTTGGAAAGTGCACTGAAAGTGGATCGAAAGTGGATTATCTAGTGTGTGCGCCTGCAGCCCTGTGCCATGCAACAGATCCATATACATGGGAGGGTTTAATGCCCCATTTTTTAAAAAAAAAAAGCAACAGAGGAAGATACTGAAAGAGAGACTGTCTCCGCAGAAGCCTAAGGCACAGGCAGTGTTGCTGGGTCCGTGCCTAGATGTTCCCGAAATCGAACTGTATAAATTAGAAGTTTCCTCGCTTTCATCCTCCCCGTTATACAGACAGGCCTTCTTGTCTCGGCAGGCGAAGCAATCATCCGATGAGTGATGTTTCCTCCCGAATTGTTTGACAACCTCCGATTCTTGTCCCTCCGCTGCGATAAGAGAAGGGCTCTTGCTCCAAGAAAGCATGTTCGGTTACCCTGCAGTCCCACCCACACACCCACCCACCCACCCACACATCCCTCCGCATCGTTCGACGGGAATCACAGCCGTCCGCCCTACTGCTTTCGCCTTCCCTGCGAGAGTCACTGGGCCACACACCCCTCGGGATAGCGGAGGCTCTCCCCGTGTGCCCGAGGTTTGTGCGCTTACGACCAGCTCGGACCCTTTAAGCGCTTTTTAAGAGTTCCGAGGCTAAGCAGAGGAAGTCTATTAAGGTGGGCTGTTTTTGACTCGTGAAACTTTGTCCGAGGCTCTCTTCCGCCGTCCCGGGGGTGCGTGCGTGTGTGTGTGTGTGTGTCCGCGCGCCGATGGAGCCGCGCGGGGCGGACAGGACTGAGGTCATGCATCCAGCCAACAGTGTAAGATGATCCCTCGTTGCCGATCCCGGCAGGCATCCTTTCGCGCGGGACGCACACACTCCCTCTCTCTCTCTCTCGCGCACACAGACACACATTCCTGTCAAGTCATCTCGCGAAAGGCTGCTGGCTTCCAACTTGGCTTGAGTGTGCAACCTTCATAAAACACACTGAGGTCTCCGAGCAAAAGAGCAGTCCAGCCGCGGCGAGGCGAGGGGAAAGAGGCTGGGGGCGAACCCCTGGAGGCAGGCAGCCCGCACGCTGCAGGGGGACGGAGAGGAAACGCTCAATCTCGGCTGCTCTGTCATAAATCGCTCCACTTAAGGAGCCTCTCTCCTGAGACAGGGATTTCGTTGGGCGTGGGGGGGGGGGGGGGAGAGACACAGGCTATCTGAACTGAGCCCTCCCCGTTCGCCTTCACAACGAAGAACTTGGGGGGGGGGGGGGATTAAAAAGAAAACGAAAGGGAGCGCAGTGTCTCTAGACGGAGGCTCAGAACATGACCGTCTTCCTGGAGTTGGCTTTCCTGGCTACTCTCCTGGCCCACATCAGTTGCAACAACCAGCGCCGGGCGCCCGAGGCCGGCGCGAGAAGATACAACCGGATCCAGCATGGGCAGTGCACCTACACGTTCATCCTTCCTGAGCAGGATGGGAACTGTCGCGAAAGCACCACCGAGCAGTACAACACGAACGCGCTCCAGAGGGATGCCCCCCACGTGGAGCAGGACTTCTCTTCCCAGAAGCTGCAGCGCCTCGAGCATGTGATGGACAACTACACGCAGTGGCTGCAGAAGGTAAGCGCAGCGCCGTCGGTCTCGCAGCTGCCGGCCACGCACCTGAGAGCGCTCCCTTGGGCTGGTCGGCCGGTTGTCATGTCAGCGGGACGTCAAGGCTCGTCCCTTGCTAGGGGAAAAATGCGCCTCTTCCAATGTGAACTCCATGGTGGAAGGACGGGGGAATCAAAGTTTTCCATACACTTCTGGAAAGAGGGGTTTTTTTTGGTCAGCTTTTGGGTTGTCCTGGCAATCAGAACTTAAAGTGAGACAGCTACCTGGGTGTGAAGGTTAAAAGCCAACTCTGTAAATGTATATTTCCACACAACGGTTTAAGAGCAGTTCCAGACCAGCTGTTAGAGACCAGCCATATGGTCAGCTGTTCAGACAACACCTTTCAGCACTAGGTGTGTGTGTGTATTAAGATTGTTGGGAAATTGTTGCCTTTAAAACGTTGAAAAAGAAAACCCGATTGTGTTTGACATCATGCATAATGAGTATCAGTAGGGAATGAAATTGGTATTCAGAAGTGGATAGTTTTTAAAATAATCCAGTGCCTAATGCTTTCTTCTGTGGTCTGGTTAAACAAAAGGTGAAACGGGTTAGAAATGTCACTCATACTTAATCGGAACAACTCTGGCGGAATCAGATGTAATCGGTTGCTTGCATTTATCTTTGTAGCACTGTGTATAGCTTGGTAAGGAGATCACTTTTTATCTAGGACAGTCAGTCACTGACATCTTGTAAATGAGCTCGTTGTTGGAAGCCCAATGAAGTACCATATTAACAAATGATGTGTGAAATTCTGATCCATCTCTGGATTAACAGAACATTCTGAGGTTGTCTCAGACTTCTATGTTCCATGTATGTTCCCGTCATTCTAAGATGTCAACAAAGGATTGTATTACATTACCACAGGCATATAATTAGGATTAAGTTCATAGACACAGCACTTCGATATATTGTGATGCTTTGTGTCACAACTGAGTCTTGTTCCTTTCACTGACACATTAGAACCTGAGGGACATTTCTGGACGAAACCATGTAGGATGATTAGCAAAGGACACCGTATATCACATAAAGTACTGAATAGCCTTTTGCTGTTAGCATATGTGCTGTGTAATCCTAAACACAGAAAAGTGCAAGATTGCAGCAGCACCTTAAAGGCTAACAAAATTTATGAGAGAGTATGAGCAATGCTCCCTCTAAGCTGTGGAGTCTTGTGAGCAAAAATTCTACTTTGCGAGCTACTGGCATTAAAGTTGTGAGCGAGCGATTTGGCTACTGCATAAATTAGTTTGCTCTGGAGCCATCCTTCCTGTGCTAAGACAAAAATGTGTCTTAGAGGCTAAAAAAGTGTGAGCTAACTCACACTGACTCAGCTTTGAGGGAACACTGGCAGTCACTCACGAAAGCTCCTAGCCTGCCACACATTTTGTTAAGATACTACTTTAAGATACTACTGGACCCTTGCTCTTTTCTACTGCTACAGACAGACTAACACGACTACCCATCTTGATCTAATCCTAAAGATGTTTAGTTACTGAATTCTTTGGGGCAATTATAAAGATATACTGAGGAAGTTAGGGCTGCTGCCTGAAACTGCAGATTGAATTTAAGAAAGAGGAAAGTTGAAAGTGAGGAGTCAGAGTTTTCTTTGGTCATCATCTTTAGTTTATTTGGCTATTGCTGTGAGTCTTAAAAAGCAAACCTTGCACAGGACAGAAACAGCCGTTTTACAATGCAGAGCTATTCTGTGTTTCAAGAGTTAGGCTGCCGAATCGCATGGATGAGACCGTGTCTTGTACTGCGTTTGACCACTAGGGACCGAGCTAAGCCCATCGTTTTGCTAGTGAATGGTGAGAAAGACGATGAGTTTCCAGAGTTAGGGAAAACTTCAAATTGCAAACCTGACTCCTGTGTTTTAAGAGAAGATAGAGGATGCACAGGCAAGTGTTGGCTGAAGGGTACTGCCAAAGTTTCTGCTCTTCACTGGTTACCTGCATTTGGAAAAGAGGTGAAAAGTCACCCATTGTTTTCCTTCCTTGAAAGTAGCAGAGGGACAAAAAGATCATGCCTTCCTCCGCAGAATGAAAGAACCTGCTATGGGGGTACGGCTCACTGCTATCCAGAGACCCAGCCCGTTATTACATCTGTGAAAAGTCCATTTTCTGGGTTGGGGCTGTTAGTGCCCAACACTGAGGCAGTAATTTCACCTGCCAATGAATGAATAACGTTTAATTGCAAAACATATATTACTGAAACATATAAAGCTCCAATGCTCAGGCTTATGTCCCCTATTGGTTTTTTTCCCCTTTAAGCGATTGGTTAGAATAATATGGCATTTGAGTAATATATTGCTGCAGACAGACTCAATGAGAAATATTGCTTGCTGCATGGCTATCACCCAAGTACATCATTACAGCTGTGTTAAAACTTGAGGAGAAATGTATACTACAGCAGTCGTGACCCTGTGTGTTCTTCTTGAGCCTGCCCTGTGATATATCACATTCATTAAAACTGCATGGCTATAAAGCGTGCCAGAACATATCAATTCTCTTAGGCCATGCCTCAAACAAAGGCCTGTAAACTTTTGGAAGAGAGACTGGCAGCATAAAAAAAGGAATTAACTTTTGTGTCGCTTAGCTAGGGATTTGATGTAAGGAGTCTTAGTATGGCTAATCTGGGAGAAATGTAGTTTGATCTTTTCTTTTTTAAGGCAAATTTTGGAAAACAAAATAAATATTTTAAGGACTTTTTTTTTTTTTTTTGTAATGAGCTGTTGGCTTAAATCTAACTGAAAATTTCCCTGCCTTTCTGCAAGCAATTAAGTTTTGGTATCTTCCAATGAAATCTGCATATCCATTGTTTGCCTGGACATGATTGGCGGGGGAGGGGGAACCCAAAGAAGCTTTGGCCGAACCAGCGGATGATGACTCCGTAAATGTATTTACACTTTTCAGAGAATTATTTATTTTAACAAGGATAACTTCCTTCATTGTTTAACCTTGGGTTTCCTATCTGCCATGTTTGCCTAACAGCGTAAAACAGACTGCGCGCTATTTTTTGTTCCTTGCAGTAATGGGCTTTCAGGCTACACAGAAATGCTTAGGTTGTAACTTCATTGTTTAAAGACTGCCGAAAATAGCTGCCTGAACGTTTTTTGTTTTAGCTTGGCAACTGTTCAGGATTCCACCCCTCCCCCCCCCAGTACAGAACAGAAGCAAATGTGAGGTACCATTACAAATACAGATGGTTTCACAAGTGTGCAGATGTGCACATGGTATTCATTTAATCCCTGATCCACACAATGCCAGTGATAGTTATAGGCGGATGAAGGAGAGGGTCAGCATGACACAGCCAGCAATTTCTGTACTGCTCGCTAACCATTTTGTAGGATACTTCAACCAAAGACTCAGGGCTTGTAAATATAATGTCCTTGTCAAGACAAAATCACTGGTTGATCTGCTGAATTCTAAACTGAGAATGGTCTTGATCAGGTGCTTTTTCATAGGTTGGCTGTGGTGACAGTGTTCCCTCTAAGCTGAGTTAGTGTGAGCTAGCTCCCACTTTTTTAGCCTCTGGTTCATACATTTTTGCCTTAGCTCAGGAAGGATGGCTCCAGAGCAAACTAATTTATCCAGCAGCCAAATCGCCCACTCACAACTTTAATGCCAGTAACTCACAAAGTAGAATTTTTGCTCACAAGACTCCACAGCTTGGAGGGAGCATTGCCGACAATGCAGGAAAAATCGTTCTTTCCCCTGCAATTTAGCTGTCTCCATATACCCAGGAATACTACACCTGCTTTGTACCTATTTCTGGTACACTTTAATGGGGATGGCAGAGGCTAAGAGACAGTGTGGTGTAGTGGTTAGGGTATCAGAACAGGATCTGGGAGAAATTTCTGCTCTGTCGTGGAAGCTTGCTGGGTGAACTTAGGCCGGTCACACGCTCTCAGCCTAACCTACCTCACAGGGTTGTTGTTGTGAGGATAAAATGGTGGAGAGGAGAATGACGGAAGCCACTTTGGGTCCCCATTGGGGAGAAAGGCAGGGTATAAACGAAGTAAATAAAAATAACATGTAATTATTTAGATATTTATACCTTGATTGTCATCCCACTGAGGACTCAAAGTGGCTTCCATCATTCTTCCCTCTTCCATTTTGTCCTCACAACAACAAACCTGAGGTAGACTAGGCTGAGAGGTTCACTTGAGGTCACCCAGCAAGGTTCCATGGCAGAACATGGGGGATCCGAGATCCTACTCTGCTTCTTTAAAAATAAGGATGATGATGATGCCTTAGTGCATTTGGATAAATTAGATGGCTTTCTAACATTTTGTAATTTCACAGTGCCATAACATTACCTCATCTTATGTGCAAACATCAACTTTCTTACTTCGGCCTTGAGATTTTATGTGTCTATGTCCTTTGTACCCTGCCCTTAGTCTGAGGAACTCAAAAGTACATGGCCATGTACTCCACCTTAAAAGAGAGGTAAATTTCTCTCAACCCCAAAGAGATACAATAGATGGTCAAATAGTGTCAGCGCTAAGGCTGCTCACAGCACAATCCTAAGTGGAGTTACACCCTTGCCCATTAGAAAGGTGGACTTAGAAAGGTGTAACTTTGCACAGGATGGCATTGTCAGTAAGCTTTCATAGCTGGGTTATGTCTTGGTCTGGGTCTGACCCAGTTTAGTGTAGCGGTTAAGAGTGCAGACTCTAATTTGGGAGAACCAGGTTTGATTCCCCACTCCTCCACATGCAGCTGCTGGTGTGACCTTGGGTCAGTGACAAGTTCTTTCAGAGCTGTTCTCTCAAGGGCAGTTCTTGGAAGAGCTCTCTCAGCCACGCCTACCTCACAGGGTGTCTGTTGTGAGGAAGGGAAGGGAAAGAGATTGTAAACTGCTCTGAGACTCCTTCAGGTAGTGAAGCGTGGGGTATAAATCCAGTCTCCTCCTCCTCCTTCTGGATAGTGCTGATTTTAGAGCCACGTTACTATGTGCATTGTGTGAAGGATGCACATGCTATATGCAGCAGCAACTCAAAAACAAGGTTACCATTAAGATGTATGTTAATCTTTCTTAATAAATATATGCACAGAGGCACAAATCCCACTCTTCTAATGAAAATTTACATTATCTAGTTGTTTTAAATCTAGTAGATAACAAATATGCCCTGTGCCTGCCACAGTTTTGTAAGCATTGCTTTGTCATTGAATCCCATGTGATTAGGGATTACGATTTCTTAATTACTTCACCATCTGCCTCCTACGGAGGCACATTCTGATAATAACAAATTAAAATCTGAGCAGACATCTCCTGCTTCTTAACCCTGGAAGGGAAGCTAACCCAAATGCAATCTCCTCTGACTTGTGGACCTGAACTGATTAGGCCAGTTCTGCTCAGTTTTTCTGTGATGTTTGGCATCAGTTTCCAGTTCCAGGTGCCATCGTCTTTAACCATCCATTTCCCTTGGCCAGTGAGGGGAGAGAGTGACTCAGCACATACATTTCTGCCAGAACACAGGCACGTTCCTACAGCGCAGCGTCATCCTAACTGACATTTCTGTGCATGATGTTTCCCTCAGTCACATTGCTGACACACTGGCTTTCCATCTGTTGGATATAAGCATCATGGCTGGTGCAGACAAGCTCCTTGCTTGCAGCTGATGGCAGCATGGCAGAAAGTGGACCATGGGAACAGTACCAAAGGGGTTTGGGTTTTTTTTTTTTTTGAGGGTGTACAGCTAATTCTTCTTTCTACAAATTCCACTACATGCCTACTGAAATGAGCAATGGCTTTGTCCATAGTTTTAGGTGGGTAGCTGTGTTGGACAGTAGTAGAAGAGCAAGATTTGGGTCCAGTAGCACCTTAAAGACCAATAAGGTTTTCAAGGTATAAGCTTTAAGGCTGCAGTCACACACACTAAATAATTCACTTTCCATCCACCTCTAGTGCACTTTCCAACTGGATTTTACTAGTGTGTGAACTGGCAAAATCCAATTGGAAAGTGCATTGAAAGTGGATTATTTCGAGTGTGTGACCACAGCCTTTGAGACTCATATCCTCTGTAAAGTGAGAAGGGCTGTCATCCCACCAACAAATTGCCATAGATTGGTCTTGATGTGCTCCATTCTACTCTTACCCTCCTAGCTGACAGCCTATCTGATGCACAGAACAAAGAGGGAACCCAACTAGAATGATATATTTGTGTCCTCTTGAATCCCACGAAATGATGGATCCAAGGTTATCAGATGCTGCTGCTCTGGCCGATTGTTTCCCTCTCCTTCCCAGCCTTCCAGATCATGATCTGTGTAAGTACTGTGCCCTGATATGGGCATGGGGAACATTATCCTGGAAGGCCACATACAATTCTCCCTCCATACACAGACATGCCATGGGGCTGCTTGGCTACAAGGGTCAACACATAGATAGCCATATGTAGTAGCCAGACCCCGCCTGTAAGGGTCAGAACGTGCTCCTGTGTACTTTTAAACTGAATCATCATCATAGCCCATCTCATGCTTCTTAAAAAATACAGCCACCCACATGCCTCAACTACTGCAAATGTGAAGGTTCTATCAAACCTTGCTTTAGCGAGGTTGTGCCATAATTCCTGGGTTTGCATAAAATGTATAGGAGTATGCGGGTATAAGCAAATGGTATATGTCACCAGGAATTAGATATGTACTGAAATCCACCTGTCATATTTATTTTATTTTAATCGATCACACCCTGCCTTTATCCCCAATGGGAACCCAATGTGGCTTACAGTGTTCCCTTCTCCTCCATTTCATACTCACAACAATCCTGTGAGGTAGGTTAGGCTGAAAGAGTGTGACTGGCCCAAGGTCACCCAGCAAGCTTCCATGGTACGTGGGGATTTGAATAAATAGTGGTGCTTATGTTTTTCAACAGATAATCAAAAAGGTGGTTCTTGGTAATTGATGTTTATGCACTTGTGTGTATGTGTGAGTGTATGTGTGTGCCTGTGCCTGGAAGCCATGGTGACCTCTGGCAGCTCCTATTGGGGTATGGAGGGCATTCAGAGAAGTGGCCTGATATCCTGCCTCTGCCTCCCAGCCCTGGTATTCTTTGGAGGTCTCCCATCCAAACACTTGCCAGGGATGACCCTGCTTAGCTTCCAAGATCTGATGAGATCGGGCTTGGCTGGGCTACCCAGGTCAGGGTGAAAATTAGTGTTTATGGATCCCCCCCCCCCCCGTATGAATGGCTTCACTGAAATATGATCTGGTGGGGATAATGAGATATCCAGTGAGATCTCTCTTCCTCCCCCCTAAAAAACCCCTTCTTCATGCAATAAGCATTGCATTTATTTAGGTTTATCTGCAGCCTTATGAAGCTGCCTGATATTGAGTCAGCCCATTGGTCTATCAAGGTCAGCATTGTTTCCTGTGACTGGTAGCATCTCTGGAAGAGCTCTTGCACATAATCTGCCACCTGATCCTTGTAACGGGACATGTTGAACATTGAACTTGGGATCTTCTGAAGCCAAAGCAGATGCTCTTCCACTGAACCATGGCTCCACCCCTCATGACTGAGAGAATTAGGCTTTTCATTCCCCTGGGGGGGGGGGGGGTTGCCTGCTTTTAGGGCCCCCAGTATGCCAACCTGGATCAGGCCAGCGGGGGGAACCCCACCCCCAAAGTGCTGCATTCAGGCCAGTATGTTTGGAACAATGACATCACCTGGAGGCGACGTCATTGCACAGGAAGGGAAGACGTCATTGCACATTGTGGGAAGACGCTAAATCATTCGAAGAAAAACTCTATGGTTTTTCCTCAAACGATAGAGGCCCCGCCTACAATGTGTCCTGTGTGATTACATCAAAGATCTTGCTAAAGATCTCCCAAAGAGGAAGAATTCCCACATCAGCAGCCAGGCAGCCCTAGAGAGAATAAATATGTAGAGATACAACTCAAGTGATTACTCCTCAATCTAAAAAGACAAGAATTAAATATATACTAGTATATTACAGCCCTGGCCTGGATGGCCCAGGCAAGACCAAGCTCAAAAAAAGATCTCAGAAACTAAGCAGGGCTGGCCCTCATTAGTATTTGGATGGAGGACCCGTTCGCGGGGAGGGCGGGGTATAAATCTAAAATAATAATAAATAATAATAATAAGACCATCAAGAAAGTCCATGTTTGTTATGCAGAACATAGCAAATGGCCTCTGTTCATCTCCTGCCCTCCAGGGTCACCATAAATTGGCTGTGATTTGACAGAATTTTCCACCACCACTACCAGTATGCTACAATATGCACAATGTAGAAGTCAGAGATCTGGAACAGGACTGAGGAGACCTGGCTTCACACCCCTGCTTAAGCATGATGTTCATTGGATGACCTTGGGGTGGCCACTTTCTTGCAGCCCAGCCCATCTCATAGTGGTAAGGAGAAAGTTGAAAGTGGAAGAAGAACTTTTTATAGTGTCCTAAACTCCTTGAATGAAGGATGGCCTAAATATGTAATAACAATAAATCTGGCTCACGATCTGCAAGAATAAGGGTGTGTTCAGATGGGCAGCTAATCCTGCCATTGGCCCAGCTCTAATTTGATCCCAATCTTTTTTATCCAGTGTTGGACAACCAGACAGCTCCCCCATGAATCGCCTTACCATGCATGGATTCTGTGATGGCTTGTCTAGATGGCATCCACCTGAAGGAGCTGTGCGGCTGGGGGGGGGGGTGTTAATTCTGTTTGCGCATGCACATATGTGCCTGTGTACTTGTTCTTCCCCGCATGCATGGACTTGAATGGTAAAAGCACCACCAGTGGTACCTTCCTCTTGATACCATTTCAGTTAACGAAGTTCATAAATTTCACGGGCCATTCAGAAACATGAAATTGTCTGGAACGTTTGAGCAGAGCTCTGCGGCCATTGCATATTTATGTGTTTATCACATATTGCTAAGAATTTTTTTGAATGGCGGCCGTTCGGGATGGTCTGGAGTCAGACCATCCCAACGGGTTGATTGTGCACTGGAGCAATCAGCCGGGGGAAAGTCCGCCATTGGCCCATTGGCAAGCATTAGACTGGACTCACTGGTATCTTTAAAGTACGGCTCCCTGGCGGGGCTCAACAGGCTAATCACGGAAGCGGCACCTTTCCCAGATGTCGCTGTCTGGACGGTCCCTTAAAATCCACCAGGCACTCGAGCCTGGTTCAGATCTAAAGAGCCATCTGATCACGACCTAAATGAATGTTCCTGTCTATTACTGGAAATGCATTATTCTCCATATCCCAATCTGACTCTAGTTTCTGGAAGAACAATGTAGCTGCCATTGACCAACATTCCATTCCCTGTCAGTCTTGCCTTGCTTTGAACAGGAATTCTGTTTGTTTCAACAATTCCATTTGTTTCAACAATTCCAGCACAGCCCTTATTTTATGGCACCTGGTAAATCGTTGTGGCCATTGTGTTGCTATTTTTGCCTTTTAGAATGCCTCGTTAATGTTTTGTTAGCATGCATCACTGGAGTTGTTGCCATTCTTCAAGAGTTAGTAGAAGTTAAATCACTGGTTGTCACATCTTGTCTCATGTGTACAAGCATATGAATGCATGCATATAGAAACTGCATCTTAACAGAGTTCATTGGACTTAGAAGGGTGAAACCGCATAGGATTGCTGTAAGGCACCATGTGGTGTGTAGCCTAGTATTCCACATAGGGTTGCCAAGTCTGGGTAGGAAAATACCTGGGGACTTTGGGGGTGGAGCCAGGATAAGGTGGGGTTTGGGGGAGGGGAGGGGCCTCAGCTAGGGTTGCCAGGCTCCAGGTGGGGCTTGGGGATCTCCCGCTTTTACAACTGATCCCCCGCTGACAGAGATCAGCTCCTCTGGAGAAAATGGCTGCTTTGAAGGGTGGACTCTATGGCATTGTACCATGCTGAGGCCCCCCTCCCCAAACCCCATCTTCTCCTGGCTCCACCCCAAAGTCCCCAGGTATTTTGAAAGATCCCCCTTTCCATTTCTAACAGATACGGGGGATGGGGAGAAAGAAACCTAACAGCACAGCTTGCATTCCTTATTAGTGAAAGGGAGCAGGAGTACAGCAGCACCTTAATGACTAACAAAACTTGTGGCAGGGCATGAGCTTTCATGAATCACTGCTCACTTCTTCAGATACAGCTGGAATGTGAGTCCATCTGACCATATATGAATGGTGATTTCAGAATGAAGTTATTTCAGATACCAAAAGATAATAGCAGGCATTGGCAGGGGTCATTTCGTAGGAAAAGAGGTGCAGGAGTTCATTAGCATAACTCATTAGCATAACTTATTTGCATATGCTACACCCCCTGACATCACCGGAAGTATGTCAGAAGGCAAGAAAGAAAGGAGAGAGAGAGAGAGAGAGAGAAAGAGCTGGCAGAGAGCAGCTACTAATCCAAGAATACCACTATTTTGGGAGAATAGCTTCAGTGGTAGCTGAAGCCTTCAGAAGGCTGGTCAGAGGAACAAGGACCTTTCCAAGGGACGGGGTCATTTTGCTGCAGCCATGACACAAGCAGGCATTCCCCGGCCGGGGGGGGGGGGCTGGCACCAACTGCCAGAGCTGAGCTCCCCTGAGCTCCTGCTCGAAATGACCCCTGGGCATTGGTAATGAGAAGAAATCTAGGTCTCAATTCAGTCCAGGAGTTTGCATTGTCTTGTGCTTCGTCAGTTGCAATTCAGCAGCCTCTCTTTCTAATCTCCCTTTGAAATTCCTTTGTAAGAGAACTGCTAGTCTTAGCTTGAATCTCCTCTTCTGTAACAGCAAGCTCTGAAATAAAATATCATTTCTGGTTTATGTTTAGCTAGGAGCTGGCTATTTAGATAGGAGAATATTTGGACTGTTCCCTTTATATTTTTGTTACTTTGATTATGCTTCTGATTGCCTATATATGAATTTTGCAAATACCTACAAGGTGCTTATACTAATTGCTGGATCTTTAAATGCATCAGACTGGGGTTAAAATAAGACGACAGAATGGACTGTATCAGACTAGTGGGTGATCATATTTTTAATACTACTTTTTCCTTGAATAGTTAACAAAAGATATCTTGGGGTTGCAGTTGATTAGCTCCATAAAAATGTCAACTGATAGCAGTGAAAAAAGGCAAATTCCATGCAGGGGATGATTAGGAAAGGGACTGAGAATTAATCTGTCAGCATCAGACTGCTTGTGTATAAATCTGTGGTATGGATACATTTCAAATGATGGGTGCAGTTCTGCTTGAGGTATCTCAGGATATTGGAGCTCCGGTAAAGGTGCAGAAAAAGGCAAGTTGCCCATTTGTTTCTGGGCACAAAGTTCTTGCCTTTAAAGTTCTTGCCTGAGACCAGGGCCCTGTGGGACTTACTACCATTCCGCAGGGCCTGTAAGACCGAGCTGTTCCACCAGGCCTTTGGCTGAGGCAGCGGGTGTCCAATAAAATCTCGTTTTCCCCCTGCTAAAGTGTACCATCTTTATGTGGCCCTGAATAAGCAGAAGGAAATGGCAGTAGCTTGAACTTTATGGATATGTGTAGTGTGGCCTGTTTTTAATTTGCTGTTTTAATCTGTTTTAATTATTATGTACATTATTTGATATGTATTTGATTTTTACGATGTATTAGACTTTCCCTGCTCGCGGGGAGGGCAGAATATGAATGCAACAAACAAACAAACAAACAAATAAATAATAAAAACTGTTGGCAGAGTTTAAAGAGGCAGAGGAATGGAGCACAGTTTAAAGAAAATAACTTGGTTTATCAAAGAAGAAATAAACTTTGGTAAAAAAGAGGAGAGGGAGAGAGGCTTGACTAACTGCTGTGAGAGAGAAGAACAAAGAGGGAGGGCTTAGTTGGAGCAGGAAGTCTCCAAAGAGCCAATCAGGAAACGGGAAGGACATAATTTGAAAGTGTGGGAAGTCCCTACTCTAGCTATGCTAACTAGCAGTCCTTCAGCTGTCCCCTATAGGCTGTTCTTCTGATCTTCTTCAAGCAGGTGCACTATAGACCTTCTATATTCCAACAAAAACCCTAAAGAACTTAAGATCAGGGTGCTTGAAGAACACCATCCCACACAGTCCTGCCTGTCCATTGAGGTCATCATCTACAGCTCTGCTCTGTGTGCTCCTGATGATGGAAGTAATATGGGTGGCAACTGTAGGCGGTTTTGGAATTCTGACATAGTGTGGTGGATGCTGCTGCAAAATGACTGCCACAAAATGGTTGCTACAGAAGGGAAACCCAGACACAAAATGGCTGCCACAGCTTACCTTCAGTCACACAGTGACTCCTAGGGTTGTGGTGGCATCCGCAACCTTTTTAAAAATCTGAATGAGCAATCAAATCTCCAGTGGCCAAACCAGAAGCCTTGCTGGGCCAAAGCTCCATATGAACTCCCCCCCCTTTCCAAAAACAGTCAGTGGATGCCAGGAAAGGTTTGATGAGTTTTTAGTCCTGGCCATTTTACAAAAGTGTTTTACTAAAAGTTTAATATTATTTATGGTGATTTGTTGGTTGTTTTAAGTTATGGGTTTTATCTGGATTTTAGGAATGCCCAGATTTCATTCACTTTCAACTGCCATGCTAATTTTTGTTTTGCGCTGGGCAGGGGAACTGACTGTTTTATGATCCGTTTCCTGCCGTCGGTTATTTTAAAATGCTTATTGATTGTTTAACTGCTGTTTTTTAACGGGTTTTAAACGTGTTGTAAGCTGCCTCAAGCAGGTCTTCTGTATAGAGGGCCAAGAACTAATCCAGTCGAGGCATACATATGTTGGGTTTTTCCCTTAATAATTAGTTTGTTTATGAAAGCATTTGTATTATATACAAGCATTGCTAGATGCCAAACCAGCAACATCCCATGAACTAGTACAAGCAGAATCTTGTTTCATTACAGCAAAAGAAGCATCGTACTCTTGGGCACTCATTAGTTTGCCTCACTTTCCACATACAGTGGCAAAAATAAAAATCCCCTAACTGCATTTCTTGCAGAGAAGTTGAGAGGGAGGGGTATGCACTGGCGGGAAAATCTGTAAAAGTTCAGATTTGGATTCTGGGTAGGATACTGATACTTTAATAGCAGATTTTCAGGTATCTCAATGCTGGTTTTGAGGTCCTCCCTGCCCCTGATTTCCACATGTTTGGGTTCACTGTTTCCTATGGGAAAATCGGAGATGGGGGGGGGCAGTTGGAGTCCTTCTGATGGGGAAGGTGATCTTTTTTGGGGGGGCAGGGTCCTTCAATAGAGACAATCTAGGTATTATTACACACACTCTTACATAGTAGCCTGGTACAGATACCTCCCTTCTGAGTGTTGACTCACCACATGGGGAGGAAGAGGAAGCAAAGTGCACCAGCCCTGCCTGCTACCTCTGTGTGATTTCCTGGTTGTCTGCAGAGTGTGACCATGCGGAAGAAGCAGCCATGCATATTCTCTCTCCCTGTGCCACAGGGCTCGGTCCTGGGCCTGGTGTTGTGCAGTGCTTTTATAAATGACCTAGAGGAAGACATAGAGGGGATGCTTACCAGATTTGCAGATGACACAAAGCTGGGTGGGACTGCTAATTCTGAAGAAGACAGAGCCAGAATTCAAAATGATCTGAATAGGCTGGAACAGTGAGCTGAGACAAAATGAATTTCAATAGAAATGCAAAGTCCTACACTTAAGTACGAGAAATCAAAGGCACAGATGTAGAATGGGAGGGACTTGGCTTGACAGCAGCACATGTGAAAGGGATCTAGGTTTTCTGGTTGATCACAAGCTAAACATAATCCTGCAGTGCGATGTGATTGCAAAGAAGGCTAATGCAGTCTTAGGATGCGTTAACAGAAGCACTGTGTCCAGATCACAGTAGGTGGTAGTTCCGCTCTATTCTGCTATGGTCAGGCTTCACCTGGTGTGCTGTGTCCAGTTTTGGGCTCCACATTTTAGAAAGGATGTTGACAAGCTCGAGCGTGTCCAGAAGAGGGGAACCAGAATGGTGAGAGGGCTGGAATCCAAGTCTTATGAGGAAAGGCTGAAAGAGTTGGGTATGTTTAGCCTGGGAAAGAGAAGGCTTAGAGGGGACGTGATTGCAGTCTTCAAATATTTGAAGGGCTGTCATGTAGGAGATAGAGCAGATCTATTCTGTCTTGCTCTGGATTGCAAGATAGATCTAATGGGTGGAAATTACAAGGGAGTCGATACCGGCTAAATATCAGGGAAAACTTTGTAAGAGTGGTTGAGTAGTGGAACAGACTGCCTTGGGAGGTGATGGATGCTCCTTCGCTGGACATTTTCAAGTGGAGACTGGACGACCATCTTTTGGGTTTGTTGTAGGGCTATCTTTTGGCTATGCTCCTGCAGAGTGCAGGGGGTTGGACTAGATGACCTGCAAGGTCCCTTCTAACTCTATGATTCTATGATCAGCAATGTTCTATGAGCAGAAGGGGGAGTCTTCTGTACCAGGTTTTTAAGAATTTGTGTGGTTAGTAGTTATGGTGTCAGGAGCTTGAGAGATCTGGGTTCCAATCCCCACTCTGCCATGGAACATGCTAAGGGAACTTGGGCCCCTCATTCAATCTAATCTACCTCAGCTAGGGTTGCCAGGTCTGGGTTGAAAAATACCTGGAGACTTTGAGGGTGGATCCAGGAGAGGTCAGGGTCTGGGGAGGGAGGGGCCTCAGCGTGGTACAATGCCATAAAGTCCACCCTTCAAAGCACCCATTTTCTCTAGGGGAGCTGACCTCTGTCAGCTGGACATCAGTTGTAAAAGCAGGAGATTCCCAGGCCCCACCTGGAGGCTGGCAACCCTATACCTCACAGGGAAATTCTGAGGGTAGAATGGAAGAGGAGAGAAGAAGAGTAGAAGAGGAGGAGCTTGGATTTATACCCCGCCCTTCACTACCCAAGGGAGTCTCAGAGCATCTTACAAACTCCTTTCCCTTCCCCTCTGCACAACAGACACCCTGTGAGGTAGGTGGGGCTGAGTGAAGTAACTGTCCTTGAGAGAACAGCTGGTACAGAGCTATGGCTTGCCCAAGGTCATCCAGCAGGTGCAAGTGGAGGAGTGGGGAATCAAACCTGGTTCTCCCAGATTGGAGTCCACACACTTAACCACTACACCAAACCATGTAGGCTGCCCTAAGCTCCTTCAAGGAAGAGAAGGGTAAAAAAAAACGCCTTAATAGACTGATGGCAAGATATTGTGCCAGCTGATGCACCACTTTTTGGATGCTGCTGAAGTCATAAGTTAGTGGGTTCCCAGCACCTGCTGTGGGCCTCTTTGGTTCCATGGAAAGTGGTTGGCATGACAAAGTTGGGTGGGAATAATTCCAAAATTGGTCTTTTTAGGGATGTTACAGAATTTTATAGGAAGGAAGCCAGCACAGTATAGTCCAGTCTCATCAGATCTCAGAAGCTAAGCAGAGTTGGTACTTTGATAGGGGACCACCAAGGAAGACTCTGCCGAAGAAGGCAATGGCAAACCACCTCTGCTTCTCGCGTGCCTTGAAAGGCCCTTGCGGGGATCACCATATGTCGATTGTGACTTGGTGGCACCTACGTAAGTACATACTGAATTTTAAGAGTAACATTCCCTGCAGGAATTATTACATATGCAGCCAAGGATAGAGCCAGGCAGCCAATACAATTATATAAAATCCACATTGTCTCAAAATAATAGTGCACTCTTATGCCCCAAAGTAAAATAGTTGGCTGCTTTTATCATTGAAAACATCTATTCATGCTGGATTTTTGTTAAGCCTTTTTATTAATTCAGATTCCAGAAACCCACCAAGAGAGAGACCACACCACACAAGTCAAGTGATCTTCAACATGGATAATGCTTTAAGGATTGGTGACTATTGAAAGATGACTCATTTGGCAACAATTTAAAAACAAGTGGAAGTATCAAAAGATTTCGTTAAAGCCATTTTCTCTCCCCTTTGTTGTAGTTGTATCAGTGCATTTCGTTGCATTTTAGTTTCTCCAAATGTTTCCCAGGCTTTGATGGAAAGCCCTGTCACAATGGGCCATCAAACCACCAATTATTTATTTTCATTAATAACAGCGGTAGCTGGGCGCTTTGTGGTACCACTAAATCATGCAAAGCTATCTGTCATCAGACTTGTCCCTAGAATGTTGCCCTGGGATTTTCTCTGGGGGAATCTACCAGCAACAGAACAGCAATGTACATTTGATGAAACAATTTGGGCTCATGAGTTGCTAATGTAATGGAGAAATGGTATGTGTTTACCCCATGCCAGCCAAAAGAGAGATCTCTGTGTTCAGGCAGGTATGTGTTTACCCCATGCCAACCAATGGCATGGGGTAATGGTATGTGTTTACCCCATGCCAACCAAAAGAGAGATCTCTGTGTTCAGGCAGGACCCCTCTTTCACAACAGATGCAGTTGTGCATTTAGATGTGCACCCACACCCTCATTCAGGTGCTGTTGATGTAGTTGCACCTTGTGACGGGTGGGGATACACATCCCTATCTGTTATTGCTAGGGTTGCCAGCTCTGGGTTGGGAAATACCTGGAGATTTTGGGGGTGGAGCCGGGGGACTGTGGGGTTTTGGAAAGGAGGGGTGTCAGCAGGATATAATGCCATAGAATATATCCTTCAAAGCAGCCATTTTATCTGGGGGAACTGGGGATCAATTGTAATAATGGGAGATCTCCAGGTGCTACCTGGAGGTTGGCAACCCTAGTTATTGCACTTAGCAGTTTACGTGGGACTAGAAGTGACACAGAGTGTTAACTTCGATGACTTCTAGAGTCAAGTCCAGTAGCACCATAGAGATCAACAAGATTTTTAGGGTATAAGTTTTCATAAGAACAGAAGAAGAGCACTGCTGGATCAGACCAGTGGTCCATTTAGTCCAGCATCCTGTCTCACACGGTAGACAACTGGTTCTTCCAGGGGTCCAACAACAGGAGATAGAGGCTGAGACCTTCCCCCTGATGTTGTCTCCTGGCCCTGGGATTCAGAGATTGACTGTCTCTGAACATGGACATTTCCTTTAGTCACCATGGCTAGTAGCCACTTACAGAGCTATCCTCCATGATCTGTCTAATTTCCTTTTAAAGCTGTCTATGCCTGTGGCCATTGCTACATCCTTTGGCAGCAAATTCCATATATTAATCACTCTCAGTGTAAAGTAGTGTTTTCCTTTTGTTCATTGTGAATATAGTCAACGCTTACTTCATCACATAACATCAGATAATCCAGCTGTTCTACTGTAGACCAACACGACTACCCTCTGAAACTTTCTACAACTTCTGTAAATTAACTGGATTATGTAACATCTCCACACCCCCACTAATTTTTTGCAGTTTTTAGTATACATATAGTTGTATGATGGCATGGACACTTCATGCACCGGATGAAGTGAAAGCTGACGTGACAGAAGCTTATTGTGAATAAAATGTTTAGTTTTGAAGGTGAGTCTGGGCTTTTATTTTGCTGCTACAGACTAAAACCCGTCTAGAATGAACAAATTTTTCCCCTGCACAAATGTGATGTTTAAAAAAGGGATATTACTGAATTCTGTTACAAGTCTGGTCAGATCAGGAAGTTCAAGTTTCTTTTGTAGTTTCTCCACACTTGAGAGGAAACTGATCTCCCCCCCCCCCCCGACTGTATAAACAAAATGTGATAGGAATATTGCCATTAGAATTGACTCTTGTTTTTTCATCTGTTGCACATAAATGCCATAACAATGACATAAAATGGCTTTAAAATGTGCAAGTGGCTTTAAAATTGTGTAGGGCATAAAAATGGTGTTAAAGGGAAGGTAAAAATGCCATCAGATAAATGAAAAAAAGGGGGGGAATTGCCAAAGAAAATAGGTGGGATTAAAATGGGTTTTCAAGCTGTATTGGTGCTAGAAAGCACCATCAAGTTGCAGCTGACTTACAGCAACCGCATAAAGTTTTCAAGGCAAGAGACGAACAGAGGTGGTTTGCCATTGCCTGCCTCTGCGAAGCAACCCTGAGCTCCCTTGGCGCTCTCCCATCCAAGTACTAACCAGAGCCAACCCTGCTTAGCTGATGAGAGCTGACGAGATCAGGCTAGTCTGGGCCATACAGGTCAGGGGAGACAACTGTTGTTTTGCTGCCAAGTCACAACTGATTTATAGCAACCCCTTAGGGTTTGCAAGGCAAGAAACATTCAGAGGTGGTTTGCCATTGCCTGCCTCCATGTCACAACCCTGGTATTCCTTGGAGGTCTGCCATCCAAATACTAACCATGGTCAACCCTGCTTAGCTTCCGAGGTCTGATGAGACTGGGCTAGCCTGGCCGATCCAAAAGACATTAAAATAAAACATATTTGTATATCCCTATTTTTTTCAGTGATAGGAAGCAAATAATTTCTGAGTAACTGGACCCAGTTTCAATAAATGGGATTCAAGCACTGGAAGAACCATGTTTTTAGCTACCTGCCCTGCAAAAACCTTGGAACTAGGGAAAAAGAAGTCTGCTTTTGAACTCTGTGGCTTGGTGCCATCTCAGCTGCTGCCTTGTCATCTCCTCCTCCTCCTCCTCCTCCTCCTTTTTTTGCTCCATTGCTGTGAATCACTTAAACTCTTGGCGCTGGTTCTGTAGCTGAAAGACACTGAAGAAGAACAGCAAACTTTTAATACTGTCTGTCCACTACTGCCTATTAATTGTTCTAGATGTTAGGCTTTTCATAGCATACAGCTCTTTTTCTATTTCTTGATTGGACTCTATTGGAAAAACTGCCACCAGTGCAATTTCTAAGGGTGCTGTCTCTTTATATATGAAGCTGCATGCACATTATAAGTGAATTAGACCATGGGCCATTAATGTGTGTGAGTATCACTTGGTTGTGCAAGTGATGGCAAAATGCATGAAATTACTGCAATAAAGGTCTGGTTTAGGCTGATGTCCGAAGGATTGTTCCTTCTGATGTTCTAAAATCCTTTATATGGGGACCCATATGTTGGAGGCTGTACCTGATGAATTGTGATGGTGTTTACAAGAGTCACCACTTGTAACAATTAGAGTACGATTAGATACGAATTTTGAAAAAAAAAATCAGGCAGATTTAGATTTAGAATTTTCAGGGCCCACCAGTACTATAATCCTGAATTTTCAGATATTCCTATGCCAGTTTGGGTTTATTTTTGTGCCCCACCACTTTCTGAATTTATTAGGTAATTTTTTTTTTCTCTGGGGGAACAGGGGATCTTTCTGGGGGGGTGTTTGGAGCAAATGGCACCAAATTTGTAGTGAACCAAGATAAAATTAGATTTTATTGGTTCTGTTTGGCATAAAGATGTTTGAACTGCATGCAGTTATCAGCTCAGTTAAAAAAATAATTGGGCATTTTGGAAGACTGAATTTCATAAACTCCAATTAGAATTATATTATTATTAATTATATGTGAATAGGTGCTCCTGATAGTTCTTTGGGCCCAGACTGTTTAAAGAGTTAGAAATAAAAAAAAACAACACCTGTTATTCTGTAGAGAGTTAATACAGTTCGTTTATTTGCTTCATTTATGCCCCACCTTTCTCTCCTATGAGGATCCAGAACACCTTTGATTTTATTGCAGAGCTGTGGGAGGAAGTTGGATAGGGATCATAGTGCTGGGAGGTTAACCTTTTCCCTCCCTATGACTCCTCCCTTCCCAATTTATTGTGTTGGAGAAAAGAATATAGGTACTCTTATGTTTTCTCCAGTGGGAAATATGTTTCAGACCTATGTTTTTGTAGACTACAGCTATAAATGGTAAGAGGGTTGGCAGGCCAAGCCTGGCAACTGGTGGGAGGTTTGGGGTGCGGACACGCTGGGGGACAATATTGCAAGTGTGATGATATAACTTCCAGGGAAAACCCAGAAGTGAGGGTGGTAGCTCTAGGAACCACTGGGGCCTCTATGGCAAAACCATAGTGCTTACGGTAATTCCTAGAACAACTGCTGTCACTTGAGTTTGCCCTGGAAATGATAGCATCACTCTTGCAATGCCATTGAGTTTGGCAGCCCTAGATGGTGAACATTTCTTACGTTATTTGGGATTTTGATGTCTCTGTATGCTGAGGCAGGAACATGGCAGCGTCATGTGGCACTTGATGTCAAGTACTACTAAATTATCCCTCCCTGATTGTCCTTGAGGTAAGCCCTGGCTTTAATTTGAGAGAATTTTTTTCCTGTAACTTGTGAAGTATATGAAACCTCTGACATTCCAAGCATTTAGTCTTGGACAATATTTTATATAGCTGCAGAGGCCCCAGGAATAAGTGCTCAAATGCCCTCCTAAGCAATGTTTTAAAATGTTTATCCTTCAGAAATATAGCCTGCTTGCCCTTTGCATCGTCTTATTTATGCATGCTCTAACCTTGTCAGCCAATGCGTTCAAAAAAATTAACTTCCTAAAGATATCATCTCAGGATTAAATATACTGCCCTTATCCCGGTCAGCTCTCAGGAACAGCTGTTCGGAGCATCAATTCTCACTTCCCCAGTAAAGAGTTGGAGTGACTCTTCTGAAGAGGGAGACATTAATAAGATGCCTATACCTTTGGAGAGCTGGCCTTACAAGAGGAGGGGATTCTAAATGTGTGTGCAAATATAATCTTCATGTAATGTGTATCAAGGTTTTTTATTCATCGTTGCTTTCTTCTGTGCCACAAATTGATTTTGATGGTGTAAGAAGAAGTTGGTGCCGCTTTGAGCAGAAATTTTCACTTAGAGACTATTAGTCTAGCTCCAGTCAGCCACATCCATGAAGAAAATAAAATAGGAACAAATCTCTCCAGCCTGTCATAGTTTTCCAATATAGCAATTCTTTTCTAGCAAATGCCTTGTGTGTGCCATAATTGCAAAGGGATTCACCACAGTGGTAGAGCATCTCTCTTACATGCAGAAGGTCCCTGGTTCAATCCCTGGCATTTCTGGTTGAAAGTATCAGGTAGGGAATGACCAAAAAGATCTCTGCCTGAGACTCTGGAGAGCTGCTACCAGTCAGTACAGACAACTTGGATACCTATGGCAACGATCTGATTCAGTTGGAGGCCACATGGTTTGTTACTGTTCTTTTATTTTTTTTTTTGTAGTGCCATTGCGCATTGTGCTTTGCAGAGCAAGGAGAGACAGATACCTGCTCAGAGGAAATTACAGTCTAAATTCTGAGACATGAAAGACCTCAAAGGGCATAAAGGGGATAAAGTCATAGATAAAACAGGGAAATAATATGTGTTCATTCCAGTTAAATGCATTTCAGCTAGGAAAAAAATAGCTGAATACAGTGGACTCACCTAATTCCTTCGATGGATGAATCTTGTTCATGCTTAGGAAGAAGAAGAAGAGGAGGAAGAGGAAGAGATTGGATTTAGATTGGATTGGAGAGAAAGGATTTAGATTTGGATTGGAGAGAAAGGAGTCTCAGAGCAGCTTACAAACTCCTTTCCCTTCCCCTCCCCACAACAGACACCCTCTGAGGTAGGTGGGGCTGAGAGAACCCTTTTGAGAATTACTCCTTTCAAGAGCAGCTCTGACAGAACTATGGCTTGGCCAAAGTCATCTAGCAGCTGCAAGTAGAGCCGTGGGGAATCAAACCCAGTTCTCCCAGAGTAGAGTCCACACATTTAACCACTGTACCAAACTGAATGACTGATTGCAGGGTTTAAGATTGGGAATAATCCCCCCCCCCAGGTTATGTTAGCTGGTTGATTCCTAGACCCCCTGCTCCTATTTTCCTCTGTAAAATAAAAGCTATAGGTTGGCAATTTATTAATCAACAGAAACCTATCTGGCTGAGATCCTTGAATCTCCTCCAGCTGTGCATATGACGAGTTTTTCAAAACTCTTGTAGATGCGTTAATCATCTGCTGTGCAGTGAGACAGGGGTGCAGGACTAAAAGCTGCATTCCCTCCCCTCTGCCAGGCAGAGAAGGGTGCACTGAGGAGGGCAGTCCTAAGCGGAGTTGCACCTTCCTAAGTCTGCTGAGGTCTGTGAGTTTTGGAAAGATGCAATTCTGTTTAGGAGTGCCCTGTAAGGCTTTCCAGATGTGCTGTCCCAGCTGCTGCTCTGGGGATGGGAGCCACAGGCTTGGTGGCCATTTGGACTTGGTGTTCCTGATCCAGCTAGGAACATGTGTGCAGAAATCTTTTGTGTGTGCACAGCCCTGGCTGGGATATAAGTGAGAATGAAAGTCCATGGCCGAGGACAGACTGGCAATGTAAAGTGGGGGCAAAGTGGAGGGAACGGGTGCAGGGGAAAAACTCCACGGAGCTGGCCGTTCATACTGGCCAGAGCAATGCGCAGTGGTGCCGATACGGAGCGTTCAGACTGCCGCGGAGCCGGCTCGTGCGCGCCGTTGCGCTTTTTTTTGTTTTTCCTTTGATGTGTTTCGCACATGCGGACATGCAGACATGCGCAAATGCGCATAACTTTATGCCAGCGCGTTCACACTGCCGCCTCCGGATGCCTCCCGCTTCTTCCGGTTCACACTGTTTGGAAGCGGGAGGCATGCGGAGGACGGCCCCTAAACTTCGGTTTTACCCGGTGTCCTGTTAAAGCGGATGGAAAGTGCCTGGGAGACGGGTAAGTGCGAAATGGAGCCGAGGGACAGATGCGCATGTCTGAACGGGCTCTTTTCTTCCACTTCCGACGCGGGGCTGCCCCGCTTTATATTGCCAGTCTGTCCTCGGCCCATGTGGACACATCCCATCCACACCTTATTTAACAATCTACCTCATTTTCGAACCAAAAACAAAATATTTTTTGTTGTTGAATCTAATCACAGGTTATCACTGTGTTACTGTTTAAAACAACAGCAACAAAATATTAAGGAAATTAAAGAACTGTTATGGAATACCGATGCTTACCAATATGGACTTATGGACACCCAGTGTGGTGCATTGGTTAAGAGCAGCAGACTCTAATCTGGAGAACTGGGTTTGATTCCCCACTTCTCCTCCTCATGGAGCCTGCAGGGTGACCTTGAGCCAGTCCCAGTTCTCTCGGATCTCTCTCAGCTCCACCTACCTCACAAGGTGCCTGTTGTAGGGGGGGAAGGGAAGGTGATTGTAAGCTGCATTGAGACTCCATAAAGTTGAGTAAAGCAGGCTACAAACACCATCTCTTCGTCCTTATTGCGCTATTGTAACCAACAACACCTCAAAAGTTCAAAAAAAAAGAGCAGCTGTTCATTTTATAAAGTTTTTTTTTTGTTGAGCTATATAAGCTCCTTTGCCCTTTCACAGCTATTGGGGGGGGGGACTGAAACTTTGACTGTGATCTATAGTAACAGGGAAGTGCATTACTAGGTTTGGGGTTGCAAATAAATATTTTACACTCCCACACAGCTTGGAAACATAAACTTTGGTAGAACCTCTAGGGCATTTCCTGAAAATTAAATTTTGTAAAATGAAAAACGTCTCTTTCAGTGGTTCACAAAACATAGCAATATGGCCAGCTTAGAATTTCAAGATGGGTGTGCGCATGTATAAAATAGAGTTTTGTTGGTTCATTCACAAGACAGCCTCCAAAATAACCATGCAGAGTGTATGAACTTTTTTTAATGAACGAAATGCTTCGGTTTTCTGACGCTTGAGTTTGCTTTGTTCTCTGTCCACTGAGCAATAAGTTAACGTGATGGAATATTGGAAGCTCGCTGCAGACCAGACGTCCTCTTTTTATGCTTGGAGAATTCCAAGCTGGATTCCCTCAGCTTTCAAAATGTCACTGTGGTTTTGAATCCAGTCTTGTAGCTCACTCCCACTTTGGAGAGATATCAACAACTGTAGTGGTATACTTATTCTGGGAGCTTTATTACAATTTTTTTGCAGTGTAGTGTAAGTTTTCTATCATACATTTAATTTTCCAACATAAATCAAAAGCACTTCATTTATTTGCATACTGGAAAGGCTACAGCTTCCCTTTCCTTAATTTGATAGCTCTGCATAACAAAGGCATTTTATGTGTAAAAAATTTGGAGGCAACACTGTTTCATAAAAGTTAAAAAGCCGCAACTGCAGTTAAAAAGCAGCAGTGGCACCTGTTACCCTATGAACTGGCAAAAATTTATGAAGGGGCTCATGGGGATTGTTAGGTATGTGGAGCTGCCAGTGCCCATTTGACACATATTTGGTGGGAGTGTAGTAGAGCTTGTAGAATTCTGGAATATGATTGCTTCAGTTCTCTCTAAAAGTATAAGGAAAGAGTTACCATTATCCTCTAAGGTGTTTTTTTAAAAATTGTTGTTGAATTATATGGATTTCCTTTCTAAGGCTGTTCATGAATTTGTTCCTTAAGGCTGTAATACCTGCAAAGTTAACATTTGCTCAAAATTAGAAGAAGAATATAATTCTGAAGAAGGATTGGTTAGAAAAATGAGTGGGGTGTGTTCGCTTACATGAACTAACCTGTTTAATACATGGCCAAGTGTCTGAGAAATCTGTTTTTTTTTAAATCTAGAACAAAAAGATAATTTTGAGATTGCATAACTGATGTTTATAACAGCTCTGTAATATATATTCTGTATTTTAGTTCTTTGTTTGTATTGGATTTATTCCTATTTTTTCCCCCTTGAACCAACTTCATTTGATGTGTTTGTTACATCTAGAGAATCTTCACTGATGTCTTTCAACATAATCTCCTTGAGGCAGTTTAAAGATAAGAATATTAACAACATTACAGCTGTCAAATAAACAAAAACTACCAAGCGGCAGGATAAAACACAATAAAATATGATTAAAACAGTAGGCATCCATTAGCACATAAAGTTACTGCCTCTCCTGGTATACCTCCCAAAGAGTACTGCACTCTGAGAAGAAAAATCTCCTAGTGATCCCTGGCCCAAAAGGTATCTGGTGTTCCTCGACCAGAGTCAGGGCCTTTTCACCTTTGGCACCGGCCTGGTGGAACAGTCTCCCTATCGAGATCCGGGTCCTGTGGGACTTAGTGTGGTTCAGCAGGGCCTAAGACAGAGAAGTTCTGCCAGGCCTATGGTTGAGGAAAGCAACAGTTTGTCATTGAGCCTGGCCTCCTCCACTCTTTCCCCTCCCCTTCATGGGAAAGGACATGAATTGGTATTTGAATGCCATCTGAATTAGTCTGCGATCTGCTATTGTTTTTAACTGTTTTAACTTGGTTATAATTAATACATGTATTTATAGAATTGTTGTTCACTGCCCTGAGACCTGTATGGGGGAGGGCGGAATATAAGTCAAACAAACAAACAAATAACCTTATTCTGCATCAGACCATTGGTCTGCCAAGCTCAATGATCTGCTCTAACTGGCTAAAGGGCCAACAATTAAAACTAGGCCTAGAATGAAAATATAAATGCCTAGTAATATCTATGCCTAGTAAATTCACTCTGGAAGTAAGTCAATACAGTTTCTTAAGTATAATATAGGCAATGTTCATTTATCCATTTTATTATATGTATTTAATTTTTTACAGCAATTCCTTTCTGGTCCACTTTGTATCTGTGCTGTATAATTGTATTGCATTTGTGGTATAAACCAATTTGTTCCTCATTGTGTTTGACCTCTGAAGAAGGCCCTTACAGGACAAACAGTTAGGTCAAGTCCATTGGCCCTGGTGTATATATGATTTTGGAATTTTTATGTGTGGTGTGATTGGGCCCCTATATGTTTTTTAATCCTTTACAAATAAATACATGTATTTTCATATATTATTTATACGTTAAGTTTTAATTGTTGGCCCTTTGCTCAGTTTGACTTATCCTTTTCAGGATTCTTGATCCTAGTTCTTGATCCTAGTTCTCGGGGTTAAGTTAGTTCCCCTTTTGAGTTCAGAGTCTGCCCTAACTGGCAGCAGCTCTCTGGGCTCTCATGCTGAGGTCTTTCACATCACTTGCTGTCTTGTCATTTTACCTGGATATTCCAGGGACTGAACCAGTGACAACCTGCATGCAAAGCAAATGCTGTAGCTCTGCACCATTTGTAATAGGATTGTTAATAGCACTAAAGGGATGAGAGAACCAGATGGGCTTCACCTGGTGGCTAAATAATGCCCAGTGTGAGTGTGGTGGAGCTTGGGCACCAGCCAAAGAAATCCCCTCACTCCCATGGCCCTCAGCCTCATTTCCTAAACCAGGACACACAGAGAAGGACTTCAGGTGATGATCTTAATCATAGAATCATAGAGTTGGAAGGGACCTCCAGGGTCATCTAGGCCAACCCCCTGCACAATGCAGGAAATTCACAACTACTTCCCCTTCCACACCCAGAAGATGACAAAAAAACTTCCAGGATCTCCAGCCAAACTGGCCTGGAGAAAAAATGCTTCCTGACCCCAATCAGTGAGCAGGTTTATGTGAACAGATGAACAGATGAAGTTGCCTTATACTGAATCAGACCCTTTGTTCCATCAAGGTCACTATTGTCTACTAAGACTGGCAGTAGCTCTCCAGGGTTTCAGGCAGAGGCCGTTCACATCACCTACCACCAATGCTCCCTCTAAGGTGTGGAGTCTTGTGAGAAAAATTCTACTTTATGAGCTACTGGCATTAAAATTGTGAGTGAGCAATTTGGCTACTGCATAAATTAGTTTGCTCTGGAGCTGTCTTTCCTGAGCTAAGGCAAAAACGTGTGAACTGGAGGCTAAAAATCTGTGAGCTACCTCACACTAACTCAGCTTAGAGGGAACACTGCCTACCACCTGAACCCTTTTAAGTGGAGATGCCGGGGATTGAACCTGTGACCTTCGGCATGCAAATCAGAGGCTCTACCACTGATGGTAGAGAGAGTGATGTGGGAGAAAGTGGTCCTCTAGACACCCAGGCCTCAGGTCATTTATCACTTTCAAGGTTAAAAATAAAACCAGTACTTTGAGCAGATCCTAGAAAAGCATAAGAAGCCAACATATGCTATTGGCAGTCATTACCATTTAACAATCTGTCTGCCACGTTGTGTACTAGCTTTGTCCAATTAAAAACTCATTTAACATATCACTGTAAGATAATTCAAAACAGTATTGCCATATTCTTTCCAGATCATACACTGGGGAAATTCTTAGATATTTGGGTCATATGAGATAATGAACTATATGGGAAGGGGGCTGGGGGAGGCAAGAAACAAGTTTGTTCTAGCCTAGAGAAATGACACGTAGGTTCTGGTGATGGGTGGGATGGATAATACCCCTCGTCTCAAGGGATCTTTCATGCCAAATTTCAGACAGTGAAACCAAGGGAGGCATTTTTCAAGGCAACCCAAGAGAGCTGGTAACATGGCAGAGCAGGGACAAAATAAAATGTTATTGGTCAGACCAAACACTATGCTTAGCAGGAATGTGGAGACCACTTCTTTCTCTGGGATGCAGGGAATGCAAATAGATGAAAGCAAAGTTCACAGAGCCATGATCCAATCTCTCTGCCGACTGAGTGTGAGATGGCTGTAAGAGTTTTTCCTTGCTTCTCAAAGGTCAGAACATGACATGTAATGTCATGATCCCAACTGAGGTTTGTCATTCTTCGAGGCAGACTCAGAAGTGAAAACCGCCCTGGTGCAAACCACGCTGATCAGCCTTTGCAGTGCCAGCAATGGGCATTGGCTCACCCATCTACTCTTCCTGCAAACTAGTGGCAATGCAAGAGGAAGCAATTAGTAAGCTGACATTGATCATTATGGGCACTGAAGGGTTTGCTACCTAAAGTGCTGGCAGAGTCTCTTCAGGCTGCCAGACCAGCTTAGGATCCCCTGGCTATACCACACACAATGCCGTATGATAATTATTGTTAATTATTAGTTACCCTGTGTACTACTGATTGCAGCGCACTTGCATTATTGAGAAAAGATGGCAGAAATGTCCTGCTGTCTGGGTTGCAAAGTTAACATTTGTACTTACCTCTCTTCTCCTGGAGGTGCAAGCAAAACATTGTCTGGTCAGGCAATAGCACTGTGTGTCACACAGGTGGGAGGATCAAGGATTGCCTTCACCTGTTTCCCACCTCCAAGTGTACAGTGCTGCCTGTGAGTGCAAGCAAGTGTTAGTCCTTGTCCCGAGCAGGTGCTGAATGGAATTGCATGAGCAAGTGGAATGCCACAGCATGCTCAAGTTCAAAGCCCTTCTCAAGCGACTAAGCCATCTGTGTGATCTATGTAAATGTTTGGAAGGAGAGGCTCAGCAGCACAGTCTTCTTCAGTGGTAACATCTTTCGAAGTGGAAGACATTCACATTATTTAATATCTCTCCTGATCCCCCTGCTCACCTGACTTATGTGAATCAGGCAGCTAAATGCCAGAACTGATGGCTTGATCAAGAGGTTTCTGAATATTACTTTTAGTCATAGCTGAATACATATATTTCTGTGGACACCAGTATCAAGGTGCAATTGTGTGCTGCTTGCTGAAGACTGAAGGGAGGGAACTAAAATCTGGAGAAGTCTGTTACAAGCATTGTAAAAAAATTTAAAATATATCCCCAAAAGACAACTGGGGATAAAATTTAGGGTGCTATGATATACTAGGACCAAGTACCAGATAGTAGGGACTTCCACATATAGGGAGAATTGGAGCATATGTGGCTGGCTGGTCACAAATTGAGCACGCTAATTTCGCAGAAATTTCAAACTTGTAAGCTAAGTAAAGCAACAGTGTTGCTAAAAACATGAGACATCACAGAAAATGAATCTTCTTCCTGGTTTCTGTATTTTCAGAAATAATATTATAATCCCATACTGACTTTTTGTGTGGCTTCTCTATGATGTATTCATGCAGAAAAAAAGAGAGGGAGGTTCATCAAGAAGACTGCTATATAGTAGACTAACTTCAGCTGAGCCCAAACAGCATTTTCAGGTTGTGGGAATGTATTTTGCTTTGGTTATTCATGAAAAATACCTTCATTTTTTGATATATGTTTCTCTTGTTAAGGTGGATTTTTAATTTTTTAAAAACCGTTTATTGAATTCAAAATAGTTACAAAATTATAAGAATATTAGAATAAAATTTAACAATCCATATCCATTTTCCAGACAGGAGTATCACCAATATGAAAAAAGGTGTAACTTACTTTATAAACGATCACAGTCAATATAACATGATATCGTTATACAAAGCGATACAAAGTACCAAGAACAATAACCTCTCAGTAACCTATAACAAAGAAAGATTAAAATAGTAAGTTAAGAGACTTAATTTTGTATGGGACTATGTTTTGGGATGACATAAAATGTAGAACAGGAAACCATTTCTCAGTGAAATCAGACTGCCTAGAGAAGAGTTTGGGTTGCAATAAACAATCTGTGATCTTTTCCATTACATAAATATTCCCAACATTGTCTAACTAGAGAGACACCGGAGGGGCTGAGTTATTTTTCCATTTTGAGGCAGTGGCAGTTTTAGCTACTTTTAGTAGGGTTGAAGTTAAATCTCTTCTAACCTTCAGGATAACCAGATCTGGCCAAAAATTTAAAATAGCATTTCAGGTTTAGATATCAACAAGATTTTTGGGGTATGGACTTTCAAGAGTCAAAGCTCCCTTCATCTCTAAGATGCTACTGGACTCAGATCTCGCTGTTCTACTACAGACTAGCATGGCTACCTTCTGAGATGATCTGGTTAAGGTGTGGCACCTGCCAAGGTACCATTGCTCAAGTGTGTAGGGATCAGGGAAGTAGGCCTAACCAAAGATGTACTGCAGGGCTCTGCAGACAGGCAATAGAGTGGAAGTCAGCACCTTGGTCAGCACATTGTGGGAGCCAGAGACTGGACTAGATTGATCATCAGCCTTGAGTGCTGCTATAGCAGTGATGGACTGACTGCTGAGAGTTGACTGGAGCAGGGAGGTGCCTGTCTCAGGCTCCGCCTCCCTGAAGGAGATGTCATTTAAAGGCATAGCTCTGTGTTTCTGAGATGTGTGTCCAAGCAGGCCTGTGATTCGTCAGCTGCCTCCAAGAACAATGAGATAATGAAACTGAGATCTGTGAATCTCGGAAAATTTTCCAAAACAGAATATGGATGTGGGGGAGGAGAACTTCTCAGGGCTAAGGGATGAAGAGATCATAGCTTCAAAGGATTTATTTCTGTAGCAGGAGAGCTGACTTAGTGGCTAATGTCAGAGATGATCGCGAGATAGGTCTTCCCAATATTTAGAAAACCAGCATTCTTCCACCTATTGTCAAAATGTCTGGCTTTTGGACCTGATAGTAGAAGAAAGTGTGCAAAAACATATGAAGATTGATAAGGTTTCAGGGCTTTAAATCCCTGAGACAGCCTACTGGCATAGTTCTGGGAAGCTGCCTTGGGAGCAAGGGAGCTGTACAATCCACAGCAAAAGTCTTGGGTGAGCTCTCTGATCTGAGTGAGTGAAAGCTTAGACCAAGGCAGTTTGCACATAGCCTCTGGAAACCTTTCTTCTCAGCCTGTCTGGTGACAACCCATGCCTCTCATAACACCATAGCTCTACTCTGATCCCCTCCTAAAAGTCATATGGGTTCAAAAAAAAGTCTTACGAAAAGTATGAAAAGGGCATCTTTGGTGCAGTATGAAAACTGCTCTTTGCAAACTGCAATTGCAGGGAACGCATGGTCAGATACACTGAGAGATTAACCTGCTTCTTGCTTCCAGGAAACAGAGGCTTTTCTTGAGTTGTGTTGTATTGGCTAGGTCAGAGATTGCTTTGAGCTTTTTGCAGTGCTTGGTCTGTCCTGTGATTGGGCAGGACAGAGTATTTATTTGTTTGAAACGTTTCTTGTCTTCACTTGAGGTCGCTTGTGTTGGGGAAAATAAAGAAATAAAAGAAAAACCACTCCAGTACAGTGCAAAGTTTCAAATCCAGGCATTCAAATACACCTCGTTAGTACAGTCTCTTCTTTCAGCAAATCAGAAAAAGCCAGGAACTTGGAAAAATAATAGTGTAGGATAAGAAGAGGAGGAGGAGGAGACTGGATTTATACCTGGCCCTTCACTTGGAGTCCCAGAGAGGCTTACAAACTCCTTTCCCTTCCCCTCCCTACAACAGACACCATGTGAGGTAGGTGAGGCTGAGAGAGCCCTGACAGAAACTGCTCTTTTCAAGAACAGCTCTGACAGAACTATGGCTTGCCCAAGGTCATCCAGCAGCTGCAAGTGGAGGAGTGGGGAATCAAACCCGGTTCTCCCACATTAGAGTCCGCGCACTTAACCACTACATCAAACTGGCTAGTGTATGATAATGCACAGTACAATCTCATGCCTTTGAAAGAAATCATGGGTGAATCTAAGATGGCACATGGGTCTACGTAAGGTAAGGCAGTCCTTTAGTATATGGCTTCCTATGGGTTTTCAAAGTGGGGAAAAAACCCACCTTGAATTATGCCTGGGAACCTAAAGGCAGCCTGTGTCATTGTTTAAAAATGAATGGTAAGTTTAAGTACCAACCAAGAAGCAAACTTCTATCCTTTTACATTTCTTTTTTACACACACACACACATTGTTGTGAACTTTTTCATTGTGAACATATATTGCTGGGATCCTAAATCCATTTGCTTTTTTTATTTTATTATTTTTATTTACATTATTTATAGTCTGCCTTTCTCATTTGGACTCAAGGTGGATTACACAGAAGAGTTCCAGTATTTTAATGTTATTTAATATCATTTCAAATCATTATACACCAAAAACATCAAAGGTTCATTCATTTTAATGGGAAAAATTGTTCAGGAGAAAGTTGGCTGCAATATCATTACCATAGCAATCAAAAAGGAAGCCATAAAAGAAAGTTCAGCTGTTGAATTAAATCAGAGTTGTCATGAGATTCTGTAACATCTCTAGATCTTGGGGCAAATTCACACATTACTAGTCCCCATGATGAAGACTGTTTTTTTTTCAGTCTGAGCTCAAGATATATTCCTGTTGAAGCAATAATGTAGGCGGTTCATTATGAATGCAGATTAAGGTTTTGCGATGCTACTGCATGAACCATTTTTGGATGTGTCTGGTGGCCAATACAACACATTGACTACTATGTTGGCCCTCAGACTGATTCCCTGGAGGAATGCAACCCATTAGCCAAAATACTTTGTGCAATTAATCCGTGTACACTCTGTATGAACAGACTACAAGCTCCTCCAGCTGTGGTCTTATTGCTTATAACTGAGGGGATATTGGGATCATTGTACTGGATACTGGCTCACTCTATTTGTGGAAAACAATCATCATGGTTGCATGTGTTAATCTGTAGAGAAACTGATATACATTTTGTTAGAACTTAATGACTGGGATGAGTTTTGGTTGAATAAGTCTTGAATAGGTTAGGAAGCAGAATCAGATCCTGTCCAGCCTTTGTAATGCAAACATCCCTTTATTTTCTTGGAAAGCTCATAAACTGATGAGAGTTCTATCTGCATTCCAGCTTGATTGCAGTCAAAGCATTAATAATAAATATGTGTAGTTTAAGTCTGTGGAATGAAATGGGTGTTTTAGTTTCATGGAAAGGAAGAATCATGCTCTCAAATGTAAGGAAATGAGATCAAATGTTACATCTGAAGCTTTCTTTTGAAGTAACATAAGCTAGAGGCATTGGAATGATGCCAGGCTGTGGCTGCCAAACTGAATGGAGGAAGAATGAAGCCACATCAGAGAAGCAACTGCATCACATACAATGCCTCTATTTCTGTTATTGGGAAGAGACGGATTGCCCACCGAGTTAGAATTTTGTGATGCATAAAACCCCAAAACATATGTAGCTTAGTTTCAGCTAACCAGGTTTCAGAGAGGGCATTTCTCCCCCCCTGAAAAGTATCTTGGCCCAGGAAATGGGCTCCATTATACACAAGGACTTCATTTCTTATGAGACATCTCCAGTGTATTCTTATTTCATTGGCTATGTTCAGAATTCATTCAGAACTGACTTGTGGTTTATTGCCATTTCTGGGCTTGTTTCTTTGGATTTTTTTAAAGCCAGGAGACTTCATGAAGACTAATGGTGCATACCACTTCGCATAGCAAACAGCATTTTCCATGCCACTTCAACACTAAAAAGTGATTTCCCCTTTAGTTTGATTTTTTTTTCCTGAGGAGATTTGAGTTATGGAAAACAGATAGATAGTGCTGCCTTGGATAAACAACAATGGAAGATACATTCAAGATGTTCTGACTGCCACTAATAAAACACTGGAAAGAACAGGGCTTTTTTATGATGGTCATCACCTGTATTCAGTACCCAGATGTGAGTCTAGTAGCACCTTAAGAGACCAACAAGGTTTTGGGAGGTATGAGCTTTTGAAAGTCAAAGCTCCCTTTGTCCAATATTTTACTCTTGAAAGCTCCTATTCTCCCCCAAATCTTGTTAATCTCCAAGGTGCTACTGTACTCTATCTGTTCTACTGCAGACCATCACAGCTACCTTCTGGTACTGAAGTAAAGGCACCTTTTTTTAGGGCTCTACCAAGTCCTGAGCGGGGAATTTTTGGGAATTGGCACAGCCTTATATATGAGTACTGGCAGCTTTTTCTTTTTTTAACAAAAAGTGACTCAGAAAAAAGGTCAAGTTATTTGCTCCTCATTTGCTTAACCTTCTATCAGTTGAGTTCTAGATAGAAGTGAGCTTTGATCTATAAAAATCAGTTATATCGAAGTTAGTACTTTGGCAGAGGCAAACTGTGATTATCAATGTGTAGACAAGCACGCTTGCCTTTTAGTCCCATCTTTGACTAGCTGTCCAGTTTTAAGAATACTTTCCTGGGAGTAAGCCTTATTGAGTAAAGCGGGACTTACTTCTGAATAGACCCGCCTAGAATTGCTCTCCATATCTTCTTTCAAAAGAAATGTATATGTGAACTGTTATCATAGATAATATCACATTAGCTAACTCTAGGGCATAATAGAGAGAAGCAAGTTACAAGAAAACAGTTTGTAACTTTTTCCCCCTATTTGCCCTGATTTTTGCCCTGTATATGAAGAAAAATGTACTTCCTCTGATTATTATTTTAACTCATGTTAGAGGGGGGAAATCCCTCCAGAATACAAAGGGTTTTCTAACCTTCCTGAACAATGGTTTTGGGAAATAAACAAGTAAGATGAAGGATGTGGGTTCTTCTGGTAATATATCACGGCCTTTTCCCTCTCCAGTGCTCTCTTGAAATGCAATTTTATAATCACTGCAGGAGGAAAAATACCTCTGAAAATGAAGGTTATAAAATAAAATATATTATGTAAATTATGGCCCATTGAGGTTATAATCACTGCAGTGCTCGCTTTGGCAGCACATATACTAAAATTGGAACGATACAGAGAAGAGGTTATAATCATTGTTCTTAGACTATCCTATGGACTCCTTTCTTTTTCATCTTCCTGATAATGCTGGTCCTTAGTCAGACACCTTTAGCAAAAAGATTTTATGTGTTTGTTACAACATAATAAAACAAAAGTCCAACTGCACCTTAAAAATGTTAATATGAGCATTTGTAGGTCACGGCTCACTTCCTCAAAGGAAAATCAAACTGGGGATGCTACTTAAAGGGAAGATTATGAAGAAAGGGGGGGGGGGAGAATGAGACAGAGCCCTGTGTGTGAATTCCATTTTAAGTCTTTCAAGTGTAAATTCTCTGTGTAAACGACTAGAACAGAATTAGCAGTTATAAAAAGACTAGCAGTTATAAACAGACAAGCAGTCTGAAGTGTAAATGAAAATTACCTGATATTGGTAACAAGATTATGATCTGATAAAAGCCAACTAAATTTTATTGAAAAGGGGGCCCTATATAGCTATTAGTGTTTGTAATGATTAAGGAAAGCCAAGTCTCTGTTTAAGACAGGATGACATATAGTGCTTAATTTTTATGAGTTCTAATTCAGCACTTTCGCATTGAATAGTCCCTTTGAAGTTATTTTTGTTGAATAGTGACTTTTAAGGTTTGTGATAGTATGTTCGGGGAGATTAAAACATCCCCTCACTGGTTTCTGGATGTTGTGGCTTCTTATGATTTTTGTTCATTGATTCTTTCTCACAGAGACTGACACATTTGCTTAATGTAGATGGCTGAAGCTGATTCAAGTTTGTTTGTAAGCAAGGAAAAACCTGCTACCTAAGGCCTGTGAAAGAGAAATATCCTTATCCAGGAAAGGTTGTAGCATGGGCGTCAACTACGGGGGGGCTCGAGCCCTCGAGCCCCCCCCCGAAATTTCCCGGGGGGGGGGCTCAGCCACCCCCGGCAAAATGAATGCCCGCCGGTGGCCAGTCAGCCAGCCGTCGCCGCCTCTCCTTCCCCCCCACCCCCGGCCTGCCCTCCTGCCTCCCTGGGGCGGGGCGGGGGGGGGAGAGAGGCTGCAATGGCCAGCTGACTGGCCACTGGCGGGCGTTCATTTTGCCGGGGGTGGCTGAGCCCCCCCGGGAAATGCGAGGCGGAGCAGGAGCCGGGGGCCCGCAAGGGCGACGCGCCGGCCCCCGGCTGCAGGCAGCAGCAGCAGCAGCGAGGTGAGCGGGGAGGTGGGAGGGAGGGAGGGGGGCGGGGAGTGCGGCGGGCAGGCGGGCACGGCCCGGGGGAGCGGGAGCCGGGGGCCCGCAAGGGCGATGCGCCGGCCCCCGGCTGCAGGCAGCAGCAGTGAGGTGAGCGGGGAGAGGAAGGGAGGGAGGGGGGCGGGGAGCGCGGCAGGCGGGCACGGCCCGGGGGAGGGAAGCGGCGGCGGCGGCTCCCTGGGGCGGGGGGGAGAGCGGCGGGGACATGGTCCCGAGCGCGCGCGCGCGCACGAGAGAGCCCCCCCCCCCGGGGATTGAAAAAGTCTACACCCTTGGGTTGTAGGTCATTGATGATGTGTTGAAGTGGCTTAAATTGTGAGCTGTAGATGACAACCAGTGGAGTTCTGTAGTTATTCTCTTTTTGTCTGTTTTTGTTTGGCTCTGGGTACTAGTCTGACTTTATTGATCTGTTCCTTTACTGGGTGGGCATTAAAACAACAACAAAAATGTTTCCTATAAATCCTTGACTGCGGTCTCACACACACTAAATAAGCCACTTTCAATGCACTTTTGAATTGGATTTTGCCAGTTCACATAGTAAAACTCCAGTTGGAAAGTGGATTGAAAGTGGATTATTTAGTGTGTATGACTGCAGCCCCTCGAGGTGACAGTCCCTGGTACAGTACGGTTCTCATGATATGACTTACAGCTCTTATTGTCTTTTCATTTGTATTTACTTTTGCCATATTGTAATTTCATTGTTTAACCTGTGAAAAGTAAATCCAGTTGATTGGACTGAAGTGACTTTATGCAGGTTTTACATTAGATCTGGTTCGAATGGCTCATGTCCTAAAATGCAGCCACTCACGGGGGTCTTGATGAAACTCTTGCTTTGGTAATGAAATGAAAAAGCCTGGAATGTACAAGCAAGAATTTCAGCTTCTTATAGGCCCCAGTGTATAGTTGAAGGATATGTGATTGGCATGGTGGGTCTGAGGTTGTGCAGGCCTTCATTAGTTTCCTGTAAAATAAGCAGGTTTTTTACAGTGTACACTGCTGGGCCCCACATTTTCCCTGTCCCTGAAACATCTGAGCTTCTCGGTCCAGATTCCACTCTAATTTGGCAAAACAATTATATAATCTTCTGGGTATCTTTTGGATTGAATAAATTGTTTAAACTTCCATCATCCAAAGCTGTGAAAACTCTTCCTTATTATAATGCTGTTTCCAGTTTCTCAGACTACATGCATGCCAATAATGGCTTGGATCCTCTGCATCTCCCTTTCTGCTACAACTTGCTATGCCCCCTTGATATCCTTCCATTGGTGGACCACAAGGACAAAGTGGAGGGACAAAGTGGGGCTCAATAGTGGAAAGGGGGAGTCAGAAAAGTTGTTTCCCTTTCAACTGTTGGAAGTCGTCATGTCAGTAGAAAACAAATTAAGACCTAAGCCTACTGGTACTCCACACAGAGGCTGTGGTCAGACTGGAAGCTTGGGGCAGTTTGGGGGTGAGGCAAATCTCTCCGTTTCAATCAGAAGCAGAGAATCCTGGTCAGACACTATACCCCAAGGTGCCTTTATTCCACGCAGGGCCACGATATCCACATAGCGCAGTTTCCCTGGCACATGTGCATATGCACACAACCAAAGCAGCACCTCCATCAGGAATTTCACGAATCCCTTCCCAGACCCCTGTTAATCTACTGGCCTCTGCCTAGACTTATGCACAACACAGCAGAGGGGAAGACTAAATCCACCTGGAATGGTGGGTTCAGACTTCCAATCCATTTTGTGTGCGTTCCCCCATGTTCAGACATCCGGCCACGAAGGATGAATGTGTGGGGATCTGTAAACACTGGAGTTTCTCTGGTTGCTATTTACTCCATATCCAACTCCTCTTACAACGGGGTGAGTACAACTGGGGAACGGCTGCCAGATGTGGCTATGTGATCAAGCCTATTTACTCTGTACAGGAAGGGTAACTATGTTAGGCCAAACTGCCTGTCTGACCACAACCAGAGTAAGGCAGAATGGTGGCATATATATGTGTGTGGGGGAGTGGCTTGGTTTGGTTGACCACAGTCAGTTCCTGCAGATTGCTCATCACCTCAGCCAGTTGTTGTTTGAGAATTACATGTAGGTAAGGAAGCACTATGCTATCAAATACTTCCTTAGTTTTATTTTTACAGTGAATGCGAACAGTTTTGTGAAAAGTTTACTGTGCTCTCAAGCTGAGAGAACCACAAGCAAGGCTTTCCTTCTTATGCTTCAGTATCCTAAAAATACCGCTGTGGTCAAATAGTTGTCTCTTCAGGGGGCAAACAATCTGTGGTCTTTCCGTAGCATGTAGGTAAGGATTTCCCAATTGGCTTGAATGTTCTGCTCTGAAGGGAAGGTCATAGGTAAAACTACTTACCCTACCATAGCTCTTGACAGTTGAATGATGTATGTTCACAGCACAATGTAAGGAAGAGTAAGAAAACATCTGTTGTTAATACAGGGTTTGAACTCATAACAAACTATTTTGTGGGGTTTAACTTGGGTTTTTAGCATTAAGGTATTGCTGTATAATCAAAAGTTGGGTTTGAAGATTGAGTCCCACTTAAAAGTTTCGATGCTTGCAAGGGGGGATTTTTTTCAATCCCCCGTCCATGGCAGACCTCTGGCTCTCCCCCCAAGCTATTCCTGGGGGTCCCCAATCCTCAGAGGAACATTTTTGAGAACATTTCAGACTGCAGTGGGGTGGGGGCAGCTACACTTCTGTGGATGGAAATCTTTCTGCCTGTGGAAATTTAAGGCAAGACCAAAACCAGTGAGCGGAGATGCATCCATAAATGATCGAAATTCCAAGATAATAGTGAATTGGGGATCATATTTTTCCCTTTTGTTGTTGATTCTCCTAAAGCCGATACAAATGAAGATTTGGGTGTAACTGCTTTAAATCCCCTATTTGTGGTGTCTGATGAACCAAGTGCCATTTGCTGAACCAAGGACACTGTTCAATGTTACATTTCCAGTATGGGTGCCCCTGCAGTAAGTGTCTCTTTTGTTATACTGCAGTAATATCAGAAGTGGAAGACGACAGAAGAGAATCTGGCAACATGGTTTCTTTTCATGCAGTCATCACCCATCCTGAGAACTGGTTCTCTGTTGGCATGGGAAGAAATTCTACACATCTGACTCAAAGTCCGTTGTGGTGATAATGTGAATTTTGAAATGTGTGACTCACCCATAAGTATTCTGACTATCCATAGACACTCTGCAGCAATAACCATGAGGCAGTGTGACTTCAGTCAAATTGCACATGCATGAGAGAATCCTAGGGCTGTATACTCCTTTGCTTTTGAAGGTATAGAGAAATCAACTGACATGATCCTGACTAAAATGAGCCTCCTGTGCCTTGTTCAGATATGATTTCTTTGCAATACCTATTAAATATCACATCTGTCTGAAATGTTTAAAAAATTCTTTCCCCAGGCACTTATTTGCTTTTGCCTTTTCTGCTATATGTATAGAATAGCACATTAATTTTTCAGTGTCTAAAACGGAGGAATGGAAAATGAAACCTGTTGACAGTGTTGTACAATAAGCTGTGTAATTTATTAGGAATGAAATCCGTCTCAGCGGTGATTAAAAGCTGTGGCAGATAAAATGGAGGTTTTGCACCTTTTGCTGAAATCTGACTCAGACTTTGTCCAAATGTTTCAAAAAATCATAGAGGGAATAGATGTAATTTAGTTGAAAGAATGAATCATGTTACTCTTTGCTAAAACACCCCTGGGGAAAGGCATGATCTTTGCTATATTTTTCAAGCACTACTAATTTGCAGTGTTGTCCTTTGGACTTTTTATAGACATCCCATTAGGCTGAATTGTTTTGGCATCTTGATTCTGTGATATACACAAGTTTCAAATGCCTACAGCCAAGAAACACTTTAGCTGGTTCAGACAAAAAAGGACACTTATTTGTTACTTGATCCCTCCAACAAAAAGTAATAAGTTGCATGTGTGAAACCATCTCCACTGATGTAACAGCAGAGACAAGGTTTCCATATCACCTCTGGGTAAAAGTAGATGTGATATTGGGAGATCTGTAAATGGATTTCCTGAAAAGGTTTCATAAGGCTAAATAGAAACCATGAAGGAAGTGATTTTAACTGTAAAAAGATCTTGCAGATGTGCTTCTGGAAAATGTGTGTTCTATCTCAAGATCCACTGTAGAGTGCTGGACTAGGTCCTGGGAGACCTGACCCATGACGGTCTCTGATTAGCCTTCAGCCAGTTATTCTGTCTTGGCCTAAGTTCTAGGGATGCCAGCCTCCAGGTGGGACCTGGGGATCCCCTGGCATTACAGTTCATCCCCAGACCACAAAGATTTTCCCTGGGAAAAATGGATGCTTTGGAGGGTGGACTCTAAGGCATTGTACCCCACTAGGGTTGCCAAGTCCGGGTTGGAAAATACCTGGGGACTTTGGGGGTGGAGCCAGGAGAAAATGGGGTTTGGGGAGGGGAGGGGCCTCAGCATGGTACAATGCCAGAGTCCACCCTTTAAAGCAGCCATTTTCTCCAGGGGAGCTGATCTCTGTCATCTGGAGATCAGTTGTAAAAGCAGGAGATCCTCAGGCCCCACCTGGAGGATGGCAACCCTATACCCCACTGAGGTCTCTCCTCCCCAGGCTCCACCCCCAAATCTTTAAGAATTTCCCTTCCTGGACCTGGCAGCCCCCCCCCCCAGTGGCCAGGGGGGACCTGGCAACTCTAGGCCTAACCTACCTCACAGGGTTGTTCTGAGGATCAAAGAGAGTCTTTCCTGACCATGATGGTGTTGATATGCTTCTTCCTACAGGGGAAAGAGTAGCTCTAAAGGACCGAATGCAATCAGGAAAATGGTACAGAGGAAACACTATATGGCACAGCCCTGATCCAGATTCCCCCCCCCCCCACACACACACACTACAGCTATAATTTCACACTGTTCTATCTACTTTGACCCTCATACTCAGTCTCTTTCTATGTAAACTGCTCACATATTCAGCTGAGAGTTATCAAGTAATGACAAATTAAATGGTTGTTGTATGTTACTTTGGGGATTGTTCGGAAAAGTATAGACACAAAATAGAAGTATGCACTGAGAAGTATGCACTGAAGTTCCATTTCACCATTTTGATTGTTGGGGAAGGGACCTGAATGAATGGAGCAGGCAGGAGCTTTGGATAGATCCCTCTGGGGTAGAGTGTCATCATGGAGGAAGAGTTACAGGATGAGTGGGGCTGGCTGTATCTTAGGTTTTGGAAGTTTCAACTGTCTCTGGTAAACACATCAATGTGTTTAAATTGAAAATGCTGTTAAACTGCAGAATCTGACTACAAGTATTGCCAGCATCTTTTGGAAGAGTCCCACTGATGATGTAGAAGTTCCTCAAAAGTAGTAGTTTGCACTAGTGGTATTTCTGAACTTTGGATTTCAGGAACAATTCTTCTCCCCGACTCCAGCTCAGCTGGCTGGCTGGCAGTGGATTGAAGCCCTGAAAAGGGGGGAGCCCCTGCCAGGACCCGGGGGCTGAGAACCCTACCCCCAAATCTCCAGGTATTTCCCAGCCCAGATGGCAGCCCTACAAGTGGCCCCATCTAGTCTAGCATCCTCTATCACACATTGACCAAGTACCTTAGAGGCCACTGATGTTGCTTCCTAGCACAATGATTTAGAGCAGGGGTGGCCAACCTTGCTTAACGTAAGAGTCACATAGAATAAACGTCAGAGCCACATAGAGATGTCTGAGAGCCGCAAGACAGGAACAAATATCACACACACATTTTTATTTTTAAAAATATGCAAATTTGCTTTTTATTAACGTTAAATGGGACTGCCAAAAATAAAAACAAACGAGGAAAACCAGTTATAAGAAAGAGAGAGAGAGAAACTAGGAAAGCAAATAGATGGGAGGGAGGAGGGAAGGAAGGAAGGAAGGAAGGGAGAAAGAGAGAAAAAGCATGCCTCCCCTTTGCTTCCCCAGCCGCCCTGCCAGGAGCCGCACAATATGTGTGAAAGAGCCGCATGTGGCTCCCGAGCCACAGGTTGGCCACCCCTGATTTAGAGGTTTTCTGCCTCTAGATGTAGAGATTCACTTTTGGCATAATTCCTGGTCACCATTGATGGACCTCTCCTCTATGAATCTGTCTCATCCCCCTTGAAAGTCATTTTTCTCACTGTCACTACATCAGCTGGTGGTGAATTCCAGAATTCAGTTACTCCTTAGTAAAGAATTAGTACCTTTTGTCTATCCTAAATAAAGGACTTCCTACGCTACTGGTCTGGACTTAATCATACTGAATGAACTGAATATTGATTACAAAGCAGACAGTGAAGGAAACCAGGGCAGGTGATACACTTGAAGAGAGAGCAGGAGAGCTGGACAGAATGCATGTGCATTGCACATGCATTGATACAGGAATTCTTAGCAATAGAGAGGAACATTAAAATGGTAATGTAATCATGTTACAACTTCAAGGCCTGTCTGCATCTAGACTTGCCAGACCACCACTGGGGTCAGGGGAACCCTCACTTTTGCGGGGCACTTCCCCACCGCTGACCAGCTGGCTGGCGGGGAAATCCCACCCCCAACTGGCCCAAAAGGCAATGTGATCATGTCACCTGGAAGTTACATCATCATGTTGTCAACACTGGGCAGGGTGATGTTCTAGTTGCTGGGCAAAACTCTATGGTAAAATTGGCTACAAACTATAGAGTTTTGCCCCAAAACTAGAGCATCACCCTGCCACATTGGCGACATCATGACATCACTTCCGGGTGACGTCATCACGCCACAATCCCAGAGAAGACCAAGGATCCCCCTGTCAGCTGCCAGGTAAGACCTAGGAACCCTATCTGCATCCAGTAATACTTGGCTCTTGAACATGAGCTGATTATAGGCACAACAAAACACATGCAATAGGAGACTCCAGAGGCATCAGCTACAGAATGACTTGTATTTAGCTCAGATTCTGCCCTGCGGGCAGCCCAGTTTTTACAGTTACAAATGTAGCTCCTCTCCTCTGGGATCCATATATAAGCCTAATCTTCTCAGCAAAAATGTGTAAGTATGCATTGCATCATATTTAAAAACGTTAACTGAGATCTTAGGGTTACCATATTTTGAAAAGCAAAAAAGAACACATTTCCCCACTGACCACTTCACACAAGTGATCAGTATGACAAATCTCATTTTAAATACCCCTACTATTCAAGCTGTGATCATTGCTACCAACTAGGAATTTTCCTAACCTTCCACTCCAAAAGAGGACATTTTCATTGTTATTTTTAAAAAGAGCCCCAAAGAGGACAGAAACAAAAAAAATTATAAGAGGACGTGTCCTTTAAGAAGATGTTAACCCTACAAGATCTCCATTTTTCATCAATAGTTTTGCTCCTATCTGCTGTTGTTGTTTTTCAGTATTCAAGTCATACTTTGTAAAGTATTTGAAAAGAGATTGCTTGCAGTAGCAATGAAGAGGCTCCAGAAATAACTGTGAAACCTGGCCCTCTGCACAGGGCTATAAATTTGCAGAGACTCAAGTGCTCCTTGGTTTTGCTAGCATTTTGCTGGTAGTTACTGATGACACATTCTGGCAGCAAACACAGGTATTTTCTGGAGTGAACACCATCAAGATCTGCTACCCAAAAACGTCTGGTCAAATAAAAAATAGAAAGACCAGAAACCAGAGAAACACAGAGATTAGTAAAAGTTAAATAGCCAGCCACTTGGTAGCAGCTGTTTTGTTTAGAAGCAGATGGCTAATTCTGAGTCCAGAGAAGGTGTGTCAGAGGCGGAAGTCAAGGCAAGAGGAAGAGGATCATGCTGGTGTATTCCAAAAGAGAACAAGAACTTGGCAAAGAACTTGGGCAAATGAAATAGGGACCAAATCTTGAACACTTTAGATCTGTTATAGCAGCCAGGAAGCAAGCACTCTTGGGGGAACAATAACCCTAAAAGAAGTTGTAAGAGGATACAGGAATCAGTAACAATGCATATGGAGGGGAGGGTGATGGGTGAACCACTCCAGTAATCTCAAACATGGAATCCAAGGGTAAGTTTCCTGATGCCCATTTTCTTCATTCTTACAGCAAGAAGCACCCATTCAGAAACAGCTGTAGGCAGGTTCTTGACTTGTAACCTCTCAACATTTTGCAATTGGCCCCAGCACCCATGGCAGCCACACTGTGGTGATTTCCACTACCTGTTTTTTAAACGCAGTTGCTGAGGCTCAGGTGGGATCAGTGGAGACTGATGGGAGTTGCCCCTACCACTTCCAGAGGATGCCATTTGGTTAAGGTAAGGGGTGGGCTAGGGCTGCACTGCAGACAGCAGCTTGGGAGTATCTGGCAGTGCCCAACACAAGATAATGGTGTCATTGGCCACACCAGTGGGTACTTCTGTGTTCTGTATGTGTACCCCAACCATTGGGTTGCCGGCTTCCAAGTGAGTTGGAGTTTTCCTGGAATTATGACTAATCTCCAGAGTATAGGAATCAGTTCCTCTGGAAAACATGGCAGCTTCAGAGGGTGGAGTCTATAGCATCACATCCCTGCTGAGTTCCCACCCCTCCCCAAATTCCGCTCTCCTCAGGCTCTGCCCCCAAATATCCAGTAAATCTGCTCTTCCCTGGCCCTATTTATTTTATTACACACCTTTTCTTATACATATTTCCCAGCCCAGATATTCTCACAGTAGTTTACATTAAACAGATGGAACAATTAAAGCACCACAGAAATAACAAAGCTAAAAGTTTACAAGAGCAAATTGGCACTAAAGTACCCTCACACAGGGGTCATTTGGGGCCGGAGTGAGGTGGAGCAGCACTCCGCCAGCCCAGGAGTGGGCACTAGGGCAGCCATGGGCCAAATCAGATTCTCTTATCTGATTTGGCCCTCTGCTGAATTGCCACTGAAATTCGGCAGTGGCTTAAAAAGCAGTTGGAGGGAAGGGGTTTGAGGGAGAGGCTCCAAACTTACAGGATAGCTGCTGGAGCCTCTCCCCCAAATACCCACCAAGTTTCAAGAAGATTGGACCAGGGGGGTCCAATTCTATGGGCCCCAAAATGGGTTGCCCCCATTCCCTCCATTGTTCTCTATGGTGGGGAAAATGTAATGTTTTTCCCACCATCGAGAACAATGGAGGGGATGGGGCAACCTGTTTAGGGGCCCGTAGAAGATGCCCCCTTTTGCTTCCCTTTCTGATATCCTTCCGGTGAAGTCAGGGGGCATGGCATATGCTAATGAGTTATGCTAATAGGTATGCTAATGAGCTCCTGCACCTCCTTTTTATGAAATGACCCCTGCCTGCACAGATGAACTCATAGAGAAAATAACTTTTTGTGCGAATTGTCCTGGAGAAGGAGCTGTGATTTGGTTTTCTTATTTTGTTAGTATTTCCCATTTCAGAGTCATTACTATTGTTCCATGAACATGATTTATTTTTATTAAGTTTCATTTTTAGTATGTTTGCAAGGCTCCCTTTTTAAAAATTTAAAGCATAGTTGTCCCATCTTTACACCCTATTATGGCCTTCAAGGTAGTAAACCGTTAAAAAAACATTAAAAGCCAAATGAAAACACATGCACATATAAAACAACAATTAAAACATAGGAGGAGTACCAGTTAATAGTTGGGGTATAAATATTTCATATAAATAAATATAGCTACAAAGGGGCTCATCTTTCTGACACACAGTTCAACTTTGCAAGCAAGGAAGACTGAACAAAAAGGGACTTACTGAGCATTACCTATAACACATTTTTTTTCTTTTCTCTTTTGGCTTATTTCTCATGCAGTGCATAACAATAGTTGTTATAGTACTTTAATAGGCCTTTTAGGATTTAAATGCAGAATGTGCAGGGTTTCACAGTTGCAACAGAAGAGCATAATATTTTGATCATATGCTGGGCAACAATTACATGACTGGCTAAAATTAAACATTTCATAATATTTTCCATTACAGCTTACTTTTATTATCTTTTCTCACTACTAACATATATAGCAATCTGTACAGCAATGTCAGAAAGTAGCACATATTTAAAGAATGTTGTCAGGGAGAACTGCAAAATTTGCATGACTCAACAAGCCTACTAGCTACATGGCAACCTACCAAAGCATTCATGGTGTGAGGCTGTGACTTCTGCTTTGCACACAAGAGGTCCCAAGTTTAATTCCTGGAATCTCCAGACAACAGGACCAGACAGTAGGTGATGTGAAAGAGCTCTTCCTAAGACCCTGAAGAGTTGCTGCCAGTCTGAGAAGACAGTACTGACCCTTAGGGACCAAGGTGCTGATTCAGTAAAAGGCAGCTCCAAGTGTGTGACCGTGGTGATGTATCTCCTGTTCTCCCCACATCCTCTTTCAATCTGGAAAAATTGGATTGTCAAGCATCTTGTCAGAGACTTTGAAGCTTGACTCTGCTAGCAGAGTTGCACAGTGGAAGCTTGCTGGGCCCATAACCTGTTAGCAGAGTTCAGGAAATAATCCAATCTACACTTTGGAGTTTGCTTTCAAAGAATTTATGGCAGCAGGATTTTTCAGAAAGACAATAACTGACTGCAGACCACTAATAGAACAGAGAGGCCTTCAGAGCACAAGAACTAACACAAACTAACACCCAGCAGAGAGAGAAACAACAAGAGGTAGGTTGAACTGCAAGAGAAAAACATTCAATAAACCCTAAACCAGTATTTTTCAACCTTTTTCGAGCTAAGGCACATTTCTTTCATTGAAAAAATCCTGTGGCACACCTGACAATATCTCATGGCACATTGGTTGAAAAACGCTGAAATACAAGATAAATGGGTCATTAGTTGCCTCAGCTCAAGTATTAACTATGACAGTATTACAAATACACGTAATAGCCACTCAACTTGAAATCGTAAGTTACAGATCCAAAGTGTAATGGCTCCTTCCCATAACATTGACTTGAGTTTCAGAAGAGATATAATGTGGATGTATTTTAATACTGCGATTCTGCTAAAGTTTTTCAAATAGAGAGTTTAAATTCTTACTCTTATGTGAATGGCATTCCGCTGACCATAAGTGATTTGAACAGAAACACAGTACACCCATTCTTCTCTGAGGGACAGTTACTGATTTGAACCCCACCCTGACAGAAACAGCTAGCTGTTACCATCAAACATATTCGTGTCTACTGGAATGTCTTGGTGCAAATCACATACACACACAACCCAGGAGCCAGGCACTGGAAGAAACCAGCTTACTCTGCTGGAGGATTGAATGCCCTTGGTACTGAATGTTCCTGTCCTCTGTATTAACATCCACAGGTCTAGCATGACTCTGATTCAGCACATGAGTCCTCCTCATTCATTTAAAACCATCTACCATGTGCGAGCCTGCCTCCGGCCCCCACGAACTGGATGCCGCTCGAGTCCGCCGCCTCGCCCTGCTCATTCTCCAACACACAGGCGGGCATCACCCAACTGCCGCCGCCGACACACGGCTTGGAGGCGGCCAACATCAGCGCCAGGGCCAGAGACGGAAAAAGAGCAGCCATGAAGCGGGACCCGCGGAGGCCCACCTCCACCTTCCGGGCTGAGAGGCCACGCAAAAGAAGACAGCCCTCACCTGGAAAGGCTCAGCTGCCCCCTCCGAGGCTCATGGGGGGGGCGGCGCAGACGAGCCAGTGCGTTGGTTCCATTGTGGCCAAGCGGAGGCTGTGACGGCGGGGCCCGTGAGGGGCGCCGTGCGTCTTCTGAGGAGGACCTTCCTTCTCCTCCTCCTCCTCCCCCCCAGCCACACACCGCTTTCATGGCCACGGCCATGTCGTCGTATCTCTCTGCTTGCTCGGCCAGGCGGGCTCGCTGCAGCAGCTGCTCCCGGTCGCTCATGGCTGCTGCCTCCGTCATGGCGCTGGCAGGTTGGGTGGGCGAACAGACAGAGCCCCTCGGCACTCTCCCTCCCTCCATCGAGTCCTCGCAAGGCCAAGGGGCACTGCGCCTCAATGGCGGCTCCCTCCTACCTCAGGCCAGCCACAGAGCGTGCGAGCAGAATCAGCGAGAGCGCGCCTCTGTTCTTTCTCGCATGCGCAAACACGTCCCGGAAGGTCAGCCCGGAAGGCACATTTCTTTCATTGAAAAAATCCCACGGCACACCTGACAATATCTCGCGGCACACCAGTGTGCCACGGCACAGTGGTTGAAAAACACTGCCCTAAACACTAGAGAATGTCCTGCAGCCCAAGGTACAAGGGGACTATTCTTTCAGCAATACTTAGAGTAAGTAGACTCTTAGCAGGCTGTTGCTTCTCCAGCAGAATCATCAGCTTCATGGTTGGGGCCTTGGATCTAACCTATGCATTAAGGGGATTCTGTCCCCTTGCCTTCTCTCCCCTGCTGCTGCCTAGTGCAGCAGTGAGAGAATGGGGGGGGGGGCATCATGGTGATGCTGCAATTTCATTTCCAGGTGGGAACTAGAAGTGATGTCATGAGTCATGGTGATTCCATGATGTTCCTTCTGGTTACGCAACTGGAAGTGATATTGATTGTGGTGTCTCTGCACAATGCTAGACTTTAACCCAAAGCTCTGAGGCACTGTCTTGCCCTTGTCTGGCAACCCTACTATGAATGTTCAGGCTCTGTGAACATAAGAAGAGCCCTGCTGGAGCAGACCAATGGTCTATCTGTTTCACACAGCATCCTCTTTCACACAGTAGCCAACCAACAGGACCTAGAGGCCAAGGCCTTCTCTTGACTATCTCCTACTGCTAGCATTCAGAAACTTTCTGTATTCTTCATGCAGAGAATTTAAATATAGCATTGGTACCTGTGATTGGTGTGTGCGGCATGAAGCTTCTGTGTTAGCAGGTCTGCTGTAATTTTTAGGATTCTAGCTGTTCTGCTTTTGTCTGATCAAAGCTTCATTTTCTTTGGTTTGAGGATTTTCAAGCTCCGCCTTATTTTTTTTTAGCTCAAACTTTTTATATCAGAGCCCCTCTAATTGAAAAATTCAGGTTCCTGGTATACCTAGAAGATCACAGTTCATAGCTTGGTGGACCTGTCTTAGGCTTAACTGTTGTTAGGGTTGCCAGGTCCTGCCTTTTAGCCAGTGGGGGACTCCTGGGTCCTTCCTGGGATCTTCTGCTGTGTCTGTGAAGCACGCACAACATGATGACATCACTCTTGAGTGTTCAAAGTATCCAGTGGATCTGTACAACCTTGCCTGACAGATTTTAAAATCTCACAACTGTGCTGAGAAGTAATAAAACCAATCACTGGAATGTGATGTGCCTCTAAATTATGAAGAAGAGTTGGATTTACTCCCTGCCCTTCACTTGGAGTCACAGAGCAGCTTACAATCACCTTCCCTTCCTCTCACCACAACAGACACCCTGTGAGGTAGGTGGAGCTGAGAGCTCCGAGAGAACTGTGACTGACCCAAAGTCACCCAGCTGGCTTCATGTGGAGGAGTGGGGAATAAAACCTGGGTCTCCAAATTAGAGTCCGCTACTATTAACCACTACACCAAATTGGCTCTTGGTGATGCACCTATAAATTATGGACATAGATACCCTCAGGGCTCTTTTTGTAGAAAAAGCCCAACAGGAACTCATTAGCATACTAGGCCACACCCCTGACAGCACAGCTCATTAACATATTAGGCCATACACGATGTTACCTGAAGTGTGGTCATCCAGTCACATCCACCTTTTGCTTCTTGGTTTACCTTGTTGTCAAAATAGTCTTGATAAAACCAATAAAAACATTATTTTCTGTCCCATTTATACAAAATCTTGCCTGAACCAATATCTTATGTCCAACAATTATTCCTACACTAGATTGGAATCAATTTTTAAAGGTTAGGTTCCCATGGAAATCAGCTTGCCTTCCTACAGAACTAGTATGCTGAATATGATTTTTTTAGGGTTGCCAACCTACAGGTGGGGTCTGGAGATCTCCTGGAATTACAACTGAGCTCCAAACTACAGAGATTTGGTGTAGTGGATAAGCTTCTATGTGAGAAATGCAAGTCTAATCTTCTTTGGGGGCCATGGTTCTTCCAGGCCATAAGACTTCTGAGAGTTCAAAGTATTCCACATGCCTATTCAGTTACTACCAGGAATGGCAGGACTTGAAGTTGTCTCTGCCACTTCTTCCTGTCCAACCTAAACAGCCTTCCTCCAGTGGAAGTGCTTCTTCTGTCAGAGGAAGAGCCGCTTTCATTGGGGGAGGTCTTCAGACTTTGCTGAGCAAAAAGAACGCACACCATAATCTCCATCAAAAATGGTGGCTGCTAGTTTGGAACTTGCCATGTAAGCATTCCCTGCTGCCTTATACCCTTTCCTCCTTCACAAAGACAAAAAAAAAATGCTTACAAGTGTAGAAGGAGAGTTCATGGCTAGGAAGTCAGGCTACTGGCTGAATGGCAAAATCACATTTAAGGTTGGGTCCTGATTTGAAGCATCTGTTCCTTTCTCTTCAAATTTGCATTGTGAGGCTCTCCGTTCAAAATCCATTGACATCAACACTTAAAAGTGATATTGGGTAGCAGTGGAGAAATGTGACATTAGCTTTGCCTATTCATTTAATAGGGGGCTGCGGTGGCTCAGAGGTTAAGACAGTGAACTGCAGACCAGAAGGTCAGTAGCTTGGTAGTTCGAGACCCGAGTGCCATGTGATGGAGTGAGCTCCCGTCTCTGGTCCCAGCTCCTGCCAACCTAGCAGTTTGAAAGCAAGAAATTACAAGAAGATAAATAGGTACCACTTTGCTGGGAAGGTAACAGCGTTCCATGCACCTCGGCGTCTAGTCATGCCAGCCACATGACCACAGAGAAGTCTTCGGACAGTGCTGGCTCTTCAGCTTGGAAATGGAGATGAGCGCTGCCCCCTAGAGTCGGATTCGACTGACTTTCGAGCAAGGGAAACCTTTACCTTTACTTTTATCCATTTAATGTATTTTTTGTCTTGACCATACTCCAAGGAAATCAGGGTGGTATAAATGGTTTCCTCTTCCATTTGTTCCTCACCATAAGGTAGGCAAGGAAGGTTAGGCTGGGAGGGAGGGAGGGAGGGAGGGAGGGACCCTGGACACCCAGCAAGAGTGATGTCAGAATGGAGATTTGAATTCAGCTCTTCTAGATCTTCCTCCAACACTGATCAGTCCACCACACTGGCTTTCAATTCTTTCTTTGGATAGTTCATCTTGGGAAACACACCTCACATTATATGTGGCTCTTTGGTTTGCAGATCTATAGCTTCTGCCACGTCCATGCTGTTTTTGAGTGTCAGCAAAGATAAACACTGTCTAAACTGCTGTCGGTAACAAATGACTGACACTTGTGAAATAACAGCTGATTCACTGACACTTTCCCAGAGAGGAAGGTGTGATAGGTCCATAACAAATGCCCCCATGATTGGGAGTGGGCAATTGTTCCCCATCCTTTTCAGCGTTCCTCAGAATTCAGCTGAAGTGGTTTTCCCCAGCAGAGGCACAAGGCAGCGGAGTGGAACTTGTATAAATAAATCAAGGAATCCAGTCTCCAGCACTGTGAGCCCTTTTCACTGTCACCAACACTTCAGCGCAGGGTTTTTTTTTAAGGAGATAAAAGACACCTAGAGGTCTTCTGCATTCTGCCAGCGTGGATCTGCCTTTCTTTACCATTTGTGATGACTGACTGGCGCTCTGGGTTTCATCAATGAAAGATGTTTTTAGAGTACAAAGTTATTTTCCCCCCTGCAATACTCTTCAGCATGTTTAATAGATTCTGGTTAAGTAAACATCCTCCCCCCCCAAAGCAGCAAATGTAGAGTCTGAAGTATAAATAGTGCTACTGTGCCAAGTTCATAATGACTTGCATATTTAGCACTTTACCCGTGTCTTATGCGCGGCCCATCAAACTCGGATCCATGTACTTACTATAATGGTCTTGAAACCAAAGTCTCTCAGATAATGCCACCCTGTTTACACATTCAGAATAGTTGCTTTCCCAGTTTATACGAATCCAGTGTTTGTTGCAAAGTGTATATACATCATTGTACTATTTTTGCTTGTGCTGGCAAATGAGCAGAGCAAGAGAGCTTCCACTTTAGGGCTGGTCAAGTATATTTGTGAATAAGGGAACAGGGATTTCATTACATATCTCATTCCTGTGAGGCTGACCAGCAGACAGCTGTTTTTCCGTCCTCCTTTAGCATTTTAGGTTGCCAGCCTTCAGGTGGGGCCTGGAGATCTCCTGGAATTACAATTCATCTCCAGAGATCAGTTCCCCCGGAGAAAATGGCTGCTTTCAATACTCCCTCTAAGATGTGGAGTCTTGTGAGCAAAAAATTCTACTTTTGTGAGCTACTGACATTAAAGTTGTGAGCGAGCAATTTGGCTTCTGCATAAATTAGTTTGCTCTGGAGCCACCCTTCCTGAGCTAGGACAAAAATGTGTGAGCCGCAGGCTAAAAAACTGTGAGCAAGCTCATGCTAACTCAGCTTAGAGGGAACACTGGCTGCTTTGGAGGGTGAACTCTATGGTATCACATCTGTGCTGAGCTTCCTCCCCTCCCCTCCCCGTACCCTGCCTTGCCCAAGATTCCGCCCCGAAATCTCCAGGAGTTTCCAAAGCTGGCAGTCCTATGTCCCATAGCAGAACACTCCTAAGCAGCAATCTAGTTTTATTTCAGAGATTTCTAATTCACATTTCCACTAGGAAGTATTCAAGGCAACATACTGTAAAAATACCAGGGGTGGGTAACTTCCGCCTTCGGGCTGCTTGGATTCACTCTTGGAAAACTGAACTCTTTGTGTATAGCTTGCGAATGCATCATGCTGTTTTAGAACCTGATTCCTGATAATGTCATCGGGAATACCCTGATGTTCCTATCCCAAAACTTGCCCTCCCCTTCCTCTACCCCAGCTTACTAGCCCTACTATTGGATAATGGCAGCAGACAACCAAGAGAACATAAAATGGCAGACAGTTGGGGAATGCAACATTTTTCCTCTCTCCCACCCATCTTTCTTCTCTCTTCCTCCCCCTCCCCCAGGTGAATTGAATATGTAGCTTCCAAGGCACAAGTAACAATCATAGAATCATAGGGTTGGAAGGGGCCATACAGACCATCTAGTCCAACTCCCTGTCCAATGCAGGACCAGCCTAAAGCATCTTTGAGAAATATTCGTCCAGCCTCTTCTTGAAAGCTGCCAGTGAAGGGGAGCTGATTCTACCTTTGAACCACTCTGACCATGAAAAGGTTTTTCCTAAAATCCAGCCGATACCTTTCTGCATGTAATTTAAACCCGTTGCTTCAGATCCTATCCTCTGCTGCCAACTGGAACAGCTCCTTGCCCGCCTCCAAATTACAGCCTTTCACATATCTAAAGAGAGCAATCATGTCCCCCTCAATCGCCTCTTCTCCAAACTAAACATTCCCAAGGCCCTTAGCCTTTCCTCATAGGTATCAGTCTCTAGACCCCTGATCACCCTCGTTGCTCTCCTCTGCACCCTCTCAATTTTGTCCACATCCTTTTTGAAGTGAGGCCTCCAGAACTGCACACAGTACTCAAGGTGCGGCCTGACCAAGGCAGTATACAGAGGGGCTATGACATCCTGCGAGTCCTGATAAACTCCTCTGACCAGTAAGGGACGCACACAGATTTAGTAGTTGGATTAAAATAAATGGAAATGTTTTATTAAACACAATGCACAAACTAGCAGGTACAATCACATGAAAGCAATAAACCCTTCAATCAAAGAAAATGCATGAAGTGTATAATACACGGGCAATGGAGAAATGAATGAATTTATAAAGTGTAAATCCCATTGCAGACCATGGGGCTTACTTTGGAGTAGCCATTGCATAAGTTCAAACTGTACACTACCCTCTGTCTCAGCATTTCTCCAAAGCAGTTTGCATAACTAACTTTTCTCCCTCTTCTAAGATGGCATCTTTCCAGAAGGAAACTTTTCAAAATATCCCCTGAAGAAGAAAAAAAAGATAATGAAATCAGAAAGAAACTGTAGTATGGAAGGAAATCAGGGAGGAAGAGTAGGATTTGGTTGATGAGATGATACAATTTGAGAACTGAGGAGCAGAAAGTATCGCAATGGTGTATTCTGCTCTTGTCTTTTATATCCCTTTCTCATTGATCAGTGGCAGCCCTCCCCATTCTTAGGAGAAATGACAAACCTTTCCTGCTCTCCTATGGAAGCTGTGCATGCCAAGTAGGGTTTCTAGAACTCTTGTAACAGTTTAAAGATGCCTGGAGATCAAGGTGGGGAATGGGTGCTGCAGCTCTTGGGGGCGGGGAGAAAAGATAACAGGGAGAGATGAGACAGGGAGTTGGCAGCATGGGCTGCAAGCTGGAAGCGGTACCCTCAGGCAGTTGTCCCCTGTTTAATTGCCACCAGTGACTACAACCACTACTCCGTGTTCCCCTTGATCATTTGTTTAGTTAAATATTTATATCCTGCTTTTCCCCATGGATATAATATACAATAAAATCCCCCCAAGAACCCACTTGCTCCAAAAATAGTACCGGCCATCCACAACCCATTGAAAGCCCTGGCAAAGAGGGCCTTGCAATGCCTCTTAAACACCTCTAGAGGTAGAATCCTCCTCAGCATCTCTGAGAGCCCATTCCAAAGGGGCTAAGCTGTGATGGAATAGAACACAGACTGCGGTTGACATCAGGAGGCTGGCCTAAGTGGGGGGAGGAAGGTAGCAGGTGGAAGGATCAAGACCATAGCTGGCATCTGGGGCATCTGGGAAGAGACAGTCCCTTAGAAAGGCCATGGAGGGCTTTAAAAATCATACCTTTAAAAAATCATGACTTTAAAAATCATATCCAGCACCTTGAACTGAACTGGGAAACAAACTGGCAGCCAGTGTAGCTCTTTTATTAGGCAAGATAAGTTCACATCCACTTGCCCCTGATATCTAGCCTCAAGTTGTCTTCAAGGGCAGCTCAATGTAGAGTGCATTACAGTAATCCAAATACAAGGTTACAAAAAAATGTGGATTAGCATGGCTAGGTCAGCTGAGTCTAAGAAAAGAGAGAGCTGGGGAGCCAAAGGCATCTGATTTGAGATTATATTCCTCCTTGTACAACAATTGGCCCCGGTCACACATGTCAGATAACACGGAGGGGAGGGGAGGCTATTTGCGCCGTCACAATTTGACCTACCACCACGCGATCAGATGCGATGGCCCAAGTTTCCAGCATGCTTCAACGAGGGAGCAGGAGCGCACTGGAGCCATCACATGGGAACCTTTGTCTGCAGGCCGTCACAAACTCCTTTGATAGTGGACCTTCACTGGTAGTTTTTAACTGTGCTTTTTCAGCGGGAAGAAATGGGTTGGCGACAAGTGCAGGACGCTTGCCAGATGTTCCCCTGTGATCACACCAGTAAAATCCGCCCGACATTCATGCCTATCGTGCGGCTACTTCTCTGCGTGATCGGGGCCAATTGGTTGTAAACTGGGCTAACAGTCATTACTAATGACAGGAGATCATTTCAGTGCAGTAGCTAATACAGTGTTGCACTGGGATCCGGGAGACCCGGGTTCGAATCCCCACTCTGCCATGGAAGTTCACTGGGTGACCTTGGGCCAGTCAGGCACTTGCAGCCTAACCTATCTCAGGGTTGCTGTAAGGATAAAGTGGAGGAGAGGGTAATAATGTACACTGCTTTGGGTGCCCACTGGGGAGAAAGGCAGGGTTCAAATGCATTAAATAATAAATAGTATATTTATTTATTTATTTTAAATTTATACCCTGCCCTCCCTGCAAGTGGGCTCAGGGCGGCTAACAAGGGCACATAGTGCCATCCCCATACAAGATAAACATTTAAAATACAATAACAATAATAAAACAGTGATAAAACAGTTCAAATAAGTTACAATAAATTACAATAAAATGCTTCCAGTCATGATCTTTAGTAGTAAGATGGCATCCTATAAAATTGGGTCCAGCCTCTCTGGACCATCAGGCCTGGGCTGTGTTCAGGGCCAGCCCTCATTGCCAATGTTATTGCAATGAGATGGTACTGAGGGTGGCAGCTCCTAGTCAAAGGCCTGGTGGAAGAGCTCCGTCTTGCAGGCCCTGCAGAACTGCATAAGATCTCCCAGGGCCCTGATCTTCTCTGGGAGCTCATTCCACCAGACAGGAGCTGCCACCGAGAAGGCCCTGGCCCTGGTTCCGGTGAGCCTGGCCTCCCTGGGGCCCGGGATACAAAGTCAATGTTGCGACCCTGACCGAAGTGCCCTCGAGGATATATACGAGGAAAGACCGTCCCTCAGGTATGTTGGACCCTGGCCATACAGGGCTTTAAAGGTAAGTACCAGCACCTTGAAGTGAACCTGGTATGCTATAGGCAGCCAATGCAGTGCTGCTAGCACAGGCCGGATATGGTCCCACTTTGTAAGGCCCATCAGTAGCCTGGCTGCGGCATTCTGCACCAGCTGCAGCTTCCAGATTTGTACCAAGGGCAGCCCCATGTAGAGAGCATTACAGTAGTCCAGCCTTGAGGTGACCATCGCATGGATCACTGTAGCTAGGTTGTCGCGGTTGAGGAAGGGGACCAACTGCCGCGCCAGCCAAAGATGGTAAAAGGCTGTCTTGGCCGTGGGTGCTATCTGGGCCTCCATTGTCAAGGAGGGATCCAGGAGCACTCCCAGACTGCTTACCCCAGACGCAGGCACCAATGGCACCCTGTCAAAGCTCGGGAGCCCCGACCCAGACACAGGACCTCCATTTTTACCAGGTTCAATTTCTGCCAGCTCATCTGGAGCCAACCAGCCACAGTGTGCAACGCCCAGTCCAGATCTTTTGGGCTGGAGTCTGACTGGCCACCCAACATCAGATAGAGCTGGGTGTCATCAGTGTACTGGTGACATCCCAGCTCATACCTCCGGACAATCTAGGCAAGGGGGCGCATGTAGACGTTAAACAACATTGGGGAGAGCACCGCCCCCTGGGGCACACTGCATTCAAGCAGGTGCCTCATGGATTGCTGCTCCCCAAGCACCACCCTTTGTCCCTGACCTTGGAGAAAGGAAATGAGCCATTGCAAGGCCCACCCTTGTATCCCCATGTTGGCAAGGCGGCAGGTCAGCAGCTGATGATCGACTGTGTCAAACGCTGCCGACAAGTCAAACAACAGCAACACTGCCCCCTCGCCCTGATCCTGATGTCTCCGGAGGTCATCAGTAAGGGCGACCAGAGCTGTCTCCGTCCCATGTGCTGGGCGAAAGCCGGACTGGAAGAGGTCTAAGATCAAAGCGTCATCCAGATAACTCTGCAACTGTAACGCCTCCGCTCTCTCAATTAATTTGCCCAAATAGGGCAAATTGGACACCGGTCAGTAATTAGCCAATTCTGCCGGGTCCAGATGTGATTTTTTTAGGAGAGGGTGGACCATTGCCTCCTTGAGTGCCCCCAGGAACCACCCTTCAGAGAGGGACATGTTAATAATTTCCCGGGCAGCCCCTCGTGGCCAGCTTTAATCAGCCAGGATGGGCACAGATCAAGGATGAACGTGGTTGGGCGCACAGTTATGAGAAGTGTGTCAACTTCTTCTAGGCTGAGTGGGCCAAACCCATCTAAGCCCGGACCTGAAAACATGCAAGGGGCCTCGAGTTCACTCACTGTTTCAAAGTGTGGCAGAGGCTGCGGTGGAGCGTCAAGACTTTATCCGCAAAGTAGCTCGCAAATGCCTCACAGCCTATTTCCAATTCCCTAGCGTTTGGTCTGCCCTGTGGCAGAACCGTTAGTGACCGATTTGTTCTAAATAATTGGGCTGGTCATGAGCTAGCAGATGCAATCAAGGCAGCATAGAAACTATAAACTATAAACTACTCTTCATGGCATTGTGGTGCAGGGACCAGAGAACAACAGCAAGGATGTGGAATAGTGCTTTGGGGAACCTTACCATTTGAATCAAATACAGTTGACATTGAAAATCACTGATGCATGATGCCCTCACCATTACACCAATAGCGAACGTTCAGTCAGCACGGAGTCATGCCTGGCAGAACAAACTGGATTTCTCCTTGCCTAAGGCCACTCTTACATTTGCTTTCTCTTGCAGATGTAATACAATGGTCCTATTTAGCGAAATATTAAGCATAATGAAATGAAGGAGTGGGAGTTTGTGTGTGCAATGTTCTCTGGCAGTCCAGACAGTGGAGCAGCCCATGTGTGCAGGATGTGTGGATGTCACAGAATTGGAGGTATATATCTAGCCCAGCTTGATATCTTAAGTGAGACTTACATTAGTCGTTGGCCAAAACCATTCAAGAGCATGATGTGAGGAGTCTTTCTTCTCCTGTACTATGGTAAGGACTGTGAGGTGTGCCTAAAGAAATAAAGGTAGGTTGGGGGGTGGGGGAGATGAAGGTTGAGCATGTCATTATCCTTCCCCCTTTCAAACCCCCCATCCCCTTAAATGTCCATCACAAAGGTTTTTATGTTAGAGAAACCACTTGAATGGCTGAAGTATAAGCACAACTTGGCTGTGCAGTTCATAAATATAATACAACTGTCAAAACTGAGCAATTGCAAATACAGATAAAATCAAAAATTATTAAACTTCCTTCCTCCTTTTCGCTTAGCTAACTACACGTTTGGGAACCGGGCACAAGTTGTTCTGCCAGCAGCTGATTTTTACGGCAAGCCCCTATCTACATGCATATTATACCTAAATGAAGCAGAACTGATCTGATAAATCTGGTGTCTGGTATAAATAAAGCATCTGGATAACATCCAGTTCTCCAGGCTTGCACCTCCACATCCATCAGTGCTCCCAAGTGCGGAGGATCTGCCCCAAGTAAACATCCCTATATTTTGCAGAGAAAATGCAGACTTCATCTGGAAGGCCATTTAAATCCCAGTCAATCCAATGCAGTTCTTTCTTGTGGCTGCGTTACATTTGAATTCCAAGATGTTCGAAACGAGGTAGGGACAGCTAACATCTGCTTGTTCGCTGCTTGAGGTTTGCCACAGGAGGCAATGAGTTGTGTGTGTGTGGCCAAGACGTCATAGACCAAAACCCACAGAACTTTCATATGGCCTCACCTGACCCCAAACGAAATTCTGATCAAGTATTACACAATCAGACTATAAGAAAGCAAACAATCTGCGCACATGTTTGAACTAGCCTTGTTACTGTTTACTAGCTAGGGTTAATCTGTAAGTGGCAGGGTCTGTATATCCCACCCTTCTTCCAAGGAACTCATAGCGGCATTTGTGGTTCTCCCATGCCTGTGTTAGCCAGAGAACAGCCCTGTAAAATACGCTAGGCTGAGTGTGAGAAATTGTCCCAAGTTTACCCAGCAAGCTTTGTGGCAGAGTTTTGATCCCAGATTTCCCAGACTGTAGTACAGCACTCTTAATCACTATTCTACACTGTTTTGCAACACTGGCATGAGATTGTAGCTTTTATACATATTTATACCATATTTAAGTGAAAGTAAACTGAGGTGAAATGTGCATCTGACTACATAAATGGTTGAGTTTAGTAATATTAGCAGTGCTAGAAAATGTGAGACGAAATTACAATTAATCCATTAGGTTGTCAGTGTTATGAACCAGTAAAGTTGCCAACTGTCATACTGATAACTTTGATGGAAATGTGGTGGCCAGCTGAATTTACCTTGGTCAAATTTCTTATTTGCACACAGTTTGAGCCTCCTCCCTTTTGGGATCATTTCAATATTATTGTTCAGTGTTTTACTTAAATACCACATTGAGTAGCTTCACTGTCTTTATTGTGGAATCAGCTGCCTAGGGAGGTGGTGAACTCCCCCTCTCTGGCAGTCTTTAAGCAGTGGCTGGACAAACACTTGTCAGGGATGCTCTAAACTGGTGGTGTCAAACATGCGGCCTGGGGGCCGGATCAGGCCCGCGGAGGGCTTCTATCAGGCCCACACTGGAACTGGCCATCTCCTGCTTCCAGTTCTGTTGCTGCTGCTGCATCATAGCTTGCTTCACCAGACTCTCTCAATTGCTCAGCCATTTCATGTTTTTCCCTGGGTCTTAGACTCAGAACTCTGAGCATGAGATTTCTGTGTTGAATGTCAATAAATCAAAAGTAGGTTTGCAGCTTACAGATACACACCTGAACAGCATACTCAAGATTGACACAGCACAGACATTTTGATGCAATAATTCAGAGCAAGAGGTGTCAGTTATCAGAGACTGTTAAATAAACAAAATATTGCAAGAGTGCTAATGTTTTAAGCATGTTTTATTTTAAGTAAAAAAAAATGTGTTTGTGTCCTTTATAAAGTTTATGTCACTGCTAACTGGCATTACATTTTATGACACACATGGTCCGGCCCATCAAGTTCTCATTTACATCAGATCCGGCCCTCATAACAAATGTGTTCGACACCCCTGCTCTAAACTGATCCTGCACTGAGCAGCAGGTTGGACTAGGTGGCCTATATGGCCCCTTCCAGCTCTGTGATTTTGTGATTCTATAGGTTGCTCAGGGAAATATAAGTCCCCCCCCATAACTGAAAGTCCCACACAGTAGTCCAAGGACACTCATGCATTAATTTATTCCTTCAGGTGGGTAGTCATGTTGGTCTGAAAGAACAGAACAAAGTTTGAGTCCAGTGGCACCTTTAAGACCAACAAAGTTTTATTCTGAGTATAAGCTTTCGTGGGCATGTGCACATGGAAGCTTATACCCAGAATAAAACATTTTTGGTCTTAAAAGTGCCACTGGACTCAAACTTTGTTAATTTATGTCTGGTCAGCATAATTCAGCTGCCTTTTCTTTTAATTCACTGCCATAAGGAACATAGTGACTGACATTCAAGTAGTAAGGATCATCTCAAAATGTCAGGCTTTCTTTTAAATAATATCTACAACTGTTAATCCCTATTGGTGGTAGTTTCAGGATCCATCCCATAATAAATAAGCACATTTACTGGAAGTGAGCTCCAACCAATGCAATAATGATTACTAATGCTTTTCAATTAATTTAAGACACTATGAAATATCTAAGAGTATTGGCAGCAGGCTGTGACCAGATGAGGATTGTGTGACAGTGGCAATAGTCAGAAACAGCAATGCAATGCCTCCATGCAATGTCTAATATGCTTGATCTTTCTACTTTCCCAGATGGGAATCACTAAGCCTTAGTCTTTAAGCAGTTATAGGAAAATTTGTAGAAGTCCTGTTATGCCAGTTGTCCTTGAAATAAATATGTCATTGCATGCTGTGTCTGGTGTCTGTTAGTTGCAGCAAATTAATGTGGCTAGTCTTCTGGAATGTTTATCTGACTTTTTGTTGTGGTAGACTTCCAGCTGGGTTTAAAACAATTGGAGTGCCTTTTTCCCAAAACTGCCAGAAAGGGAGGTTGACATCCAAATTCAGATCTTCTCGTGGCTGGCGTGTGCTGCTTCATTTGCCACTGTTCCTTTCTCCACTGTCATTACTAAGCCTTTGGGGGCAGGTGGGCACGTGCCATCTAAATCTTGATCAGACTTTGCATCTTGGCACCGTTTCTGAGAGTCACCAGTGTCAGATACTCTCAAGAATAGCTCTTCATTTTTCCTTCAGTGGTGCTGATAGGAACCATCTGGCTCCACGACGGCTGAACTAAATGAGTGACTCTGTTGTATGCTTAATACGCTGTGTATAAATACCCAAAGTGACCAATTGGGGCTTGGAATTCATATATCATGGCTCAACTTCCTTTCTCCTTTGGCAGCTATGCTTTTTGAAGCAATGCAGTACAGTGCCAGAATAGTCAGGATTTGAGCAGTTTCTATTTATAGAAAAGGAATGGAATAACCTCTCCCCCCCCTCAAGTTAATCTGATGTGATTGCAACATCGTAATGTATACTTTCGTCAGAGGATTAAGGAATGACTCGGCAAGGGGCGGAACACTGTTGGAAAACTGATTTTTTTTATGGTGCTTTATTGATTTTTATTATATTTTCACCCAAACAAGTATTGCATTTCCCTGATTTTGCATTGATTTTTATTGTACTTTATTGTGCTATAAACTGCCCAAGAGACTTTTTTACTTGAATGGCTGTCTATGACCAGAACAGTGATAAAAGCCTTGGCCACTTGGAAACTTTAGTTCAGTGTGCACATTACAGCCCCATGTGTTCACTGGATGGGGGGAGGGGAGAGCAGGAAGGAGCATGCTGCCCAAACCCCCTGCCTCTGTGTGATAACCTGGAGTGATTCTGCGTCTAGCATTTGCTCCCCATTTTCTCAACTGGGAGGAAAAAGTGCAACTGAAAACCACTTTCATATACCTTAAGGCAATGCCGTACTGACTGCAGAGTCACCCCTGAATGGCCATAAATCTATGCAGAAGGAACCATAAAATCCGATGATCAAAGAAAGCGAAAGTGGCATGCAGTGCAGAGGGTATCCTAAAATCCTATGATCAAAGAAAGTGAAAGCAGCCTGCAACGCGGAGGGGAACTTT